>CAWUFW010005493.1:0-1322411 GCA_963921515.1 Calotriton arnoldi
TAAACCCCGCCCCTCTCCCTCCCTCTATCCCAGAGTTCTTCAATCTGTGGGGCGCGCCCCCCTGGGGGGGCGCGACGCCATCTCAGGGGGCGCGCACTCCACCGTAAATCTTACCTTTGTTTGTTTTCCGGAGGTAACGGGGGAGGGAGGGGAAATCGATGGGGCACGATGTGCCCATGCTTTTGTAATTTCAAGAAAAACTGTGCTTTCTGGGAAGAGCTAACACTCCTAGGAGGGGTTAATTCCTACAGCTGAAATGCTTCAGCTGCAGTGGGAGGCAGGGAGTCTCCTCTGCTAAAACCTAAAGCAACAAACAGACAGTCCGGTTTCATAGCAGAGGAGACTCCTTGCCTCCCACTGCAGCTGAAATGACCATCTGTTCCTTGCTTTCGGATTTATCTGTAGGAATTAACCCCGTCCTGGGAGGGTTAGCTCTTCCCAGAAAGGAGGCAAATGTTTCTCTTGAAATTACACAAGCAGGCGCGTAACACCCATAGGGCTAAAAGGGCTTCTGGTTTTTGTACCCCTGGGCCCCCACTCTGACTGCCTATTACTTACATTTGTATTTTACATTTACTGCGGTAGTGTGACAATGCATTTCATGAAAAGGAATATAAAGTCGGGTTGCCAAAAGAAAAATGCCAGCCATGTGTTGTTTAAAGAGCCTGCAAAGACCTCGTCTTGACACTAAATAGGGTTATAAATAAAAAAGTATGTATGCATTCGTTATGTGACTTTTCTGTCTTTGTTCCCTTTAATTATCAGTCATGGATCATTCAGGCAGCCCTAGAACACAATTAAAAGTGCTTTCTATTTATATTTGCTGTTCGAAGTATGCACAGATAAGTAAGTGCTGAAAATACAGCTTTAGGTGACAGCTTATTTTTGTACCGTCTGGGACATCAAAATAATGAGCTGGCAACCCTAACCATAGGACTGGAAGTTTGTTGCAGGACCAGCACATGATTTATTTCCTCCAACCTCGATCCCTGGTTAATGCCATAATAGCAATAGTTTAACTTATATCTGAAACCCTACGCCGCCGTCAATAACATGCTGAGTTGCTTCAGGTGTCTGGGAATGCACCCTGCATTTAGACAACTCACTCCTCATTCTCGCCCTTCACTTTCACGCTCACCCTGCACTCTCAGCGATCACAATGCCCTCACACTGATCCCGATAGACTCACACCATTCACCCGCCCACCCTGCACTCACAGTGATCACTCTGCACTCACAATGCACTTGCTCTGTTCACCCTGTACCTCACCCTGCAGTCACACAAGCACACTATTCACCCTGCACTCGTGACACGTAACTCACCTGTCCCCCTCGCTGCTCAATGTGCAATCTCACTCAAATAACCCCATCACTAACCATACATTCATTCTTCCCACTCTGCACTTACATCCGCACCCAAATTCATATTGGCACCTCACTCACCCTGCAGTCACTCCTCTTACCCTACTCTCACACTGTCGCATCGCTCACCGTGCACTCACATGGGCACTTCTGCCACCCACCCAGTGCAGAGGGTTAATGTGCCTGCTACAAAGAACATGTACCAAGCAGATCAAAGAACTGAGTGTGAGTAAACTATGAGTAGCGCTAAAAAATGAAATGTTTGTCAGAAAGGTGCTATAGAGAGATGAGGTGCATTGTTGGTGAGTGGTAGTGAGGGAATTCAAGGAGAAGGAGGAAATGTGAGAAGGGGCGCCAAAAAGACTGTTGCACCGTGTGCGACCAGTGCAAGGGCCAGTCCTGGCTGGGAGTGTTAGACCCCCCCGAAGTTCGGGTCTAGTTGCACCCCTGTACACAAGTATGGGCATATCGTGCCCCATCAAGGTTTTCGTCCTAAATTACAAAAGTACACATTTACATGCACTGCAATCCAGTCTTTCACGGGGCCCCTTGATAGAGACAGCTCTGTTTTTGCCCTGATGGCCTCGAATAATATCTAAACAGATTCTTGTAAATACCATTTTTCTTTCATTTCTTTTTAATGTGATTGATGTGAGAGAGTCTATTACTATTTGCAGAGAAATGTGTTTGTTTCATGCAACAACAATAAAAAAGTTTATTTTAGATCAAAACGGGTCCTCACATATGAGAAATTGGAGGATGTCAAGATATTATTCGCTGTAAAATTAGTGTGCTGCTGTGTTACAACAGTGAAAACACACATCACTATCTCTGAATATTAGATGTAAACACATTTAGAATTTTGACCATAGCGCCTGTGCACCGTTAGTAGCCTGGCTAAAGAGGGTATGGCAGAGCTGAAAGTGAATCATAAACTCAAAGCTGTTCTGAACAAGGCCCCCCAAAATAGTTTTGGCCCAGGGCCCCCAAAATCCTTAACAAGTCCCTGTCACCACAATGTCTGTCAGACAACATTGCTCTGAAGTAAAATAGGCAACATCATACATTTTTTATTAGTTCTATTTTTTAAACATAAGCCCAACATGTGTCCTACACCCCCATTGCTTCAGGCAAGCAACTTATTGTACCACTAAGGAATTCTCACACTCTGCAGATGCAATTCAGCAAAGTCTCACTGTGAGAGTTTTGGCTGAAAATGTCTGCAGAACATTCAGCTTTGAGAGAAACTGCTATCAAAACTCTCTTGCCTTTCAGCTCGTCCGATTTATGTGAGATTGGGTTCTCAGCACTTGCGGTATTAAAGACTAAGTACCGTTCAAGACTGGATGTGGAGCACAACCTGAGGATGGCAGTAGCAAAAATCTATCCACAGATTGACCGTCTCTGTGGCGAAAAACAGGCCCACCCGTCACATTTATGTTGGTGGTGTTATTATCTGTCATGTGTTAAACAAAGCATCCTAGTAAAAACAATTTGTGCACATTTTATCTTGGATAATTGTGTTTGGAGCTGTGTAATAAGCCTCTGTCATTTAACCACACCCACTCAAAAACCTGCAGTTTACTAAACACTCTTTTTGTGTTGAACATTATTTGCCAGATATGGGTCGGGATATGCGGGTGGCAGTTGATTGTATAGGGTACTAAATTCCAGACATTTCTGTCAGGTGGTGGGGGCCCGACATCTAAAATAATTCAGCTGGGGGGGCTCAACCTAAAAAAGTTTGAAGACCTCTGCTCTATCCTGTCCATTGGCCTGTGCCACTTGCACAAATTCACGTAGGGGGAGACTGGCTGTCGTCTTGCTCCCTCTGGGTCCCACAGGTCAAAGAATGACTTGTGTGAAGACGGACAGAAACACGACAGGTTCCATCTCCAATACTTTTTTTATACATTGAATGATGAAAATGTTGAAAATTCATAAAGCGAGTGATTTGTAATTGATGTTTGTTTCGATACATAGTTGTGGCATTAGAATAAACATATTAATAAACATTTTCCCAGAGATTTCTTAGCTTTCCCCTGCAAATTTCAGGTTTTTACACCCCCCTCCCCGTAGAAATTTTCTACTGTTTCTGCAATCTTTTGTAGTTTCTTCTGAAAATTCGGATTGCTTCTAGCCTTCGCCCATTGGTCTTTCTAGCATGTTTTCCCACACTGCCATTCTTTCTGTCTAACACAACACCATGAGTGCGTAAAATTGTTTGGGATTTCTACCAATAGCACACGCTAAGTATGACTCTTGAGGTTTTTTTTGTGCACAGTATTATATGACTAGTCATTATCCTGTTTTAGGCAGGTTCAACTTTGCCATGTAGGGCAATTGAGGCACAGGGAGGTTTTGTGGTTTGCAAAAGACCAAACAAGTTGATCGGGTGGGGGGGCAGCGTCAGGAAGCAGAATGTGTTAAGTCACTATCACAGTATGTCACTAGCACTGATATGGCCATTCTTTGTGCTATACAAATGTCAGTGATGCTGAGGGGGGAGTTCGTAATCTTTTGTTAATGCAAGACTCAGCAATTATTTGAATAAAAGCTCTGGCTTTCATCAGTGTGATCTGAATACCAGTGTATGGATTTAACTGGTATAAATCACTTTAACGAACAATAGTAAAAATCAGAACATTTTTCTTCAACTGACCACTCTGACCGAATACATTAATTTATGACGGGCAGAAACCTAAACTATAAATAACAAGCTTAAGATATCACAATATTAATTTGAAATTTTAAAACTATCTATACACCACCGATCTCAATAAACCCATGGACTGCTTTTGGTGTCATTCATTCATTTAACTGTTTAATCAGACACTTTTGAGGTCATGGTGGCAATAAAGACTATTCACTACGGTTAACAATGAGCTTTTAACAAGTTTAGCCCTTCAGCATTGGAGGAAATACTGTAGGATGGATATCCCTCCAATCTTCCGGAAATGTCCAGCTATATGTTATCGCGGGTTAGTGTTATGTACTTTACTTTACGTGTCAAGTTCTGATTTGCCTGAAATGTGTACCATTAGTCATGCAATGCTGAATTTGCAGTCTTTGCCTATTAATTATTCTGAAAATGTGTATAAAAACCCTTGATTTTGGGGTGGAGTCAGAGATTTTCATAAATATCTTTCAACTAGTAATGCTGTCAATTTCCCAAATATATTGCTGCACAATTCGGACTTATTTTGATTTATGATCATGTACTCTGCATTTATGTCTTCATGGCATTTAATAACTACATTATACCCTTGATGTTTGTGATTTTTTAATAAATCCCTTTAATTTTACCCTGATCTAGAACTCAGTTATTCAGTGGACCCAGCTACTTTTTTTATTACTCTGCCTATTAGTTGTAGGCCTGATGTTAAGGAGGGTTTTCGTATTGCAAGATCAAAGATGAGTAGCAGAACCGCCAAAGCTAAAATTGAGGTGATCTAAATTTTTGGGGTCTCTGAATTTTGTGGTTTGGGGTTCTGCTCCCACACTAGCATATACATAATACCCACCCAAGCACTGGCAAAGCCAATAGATCTGCATGTAATGTTCTAACGCATGCACACAGATTATTTGTGCAGTGTCTCTCTGAAACCTTTGCTTTATGTGACTACTATGTCTGTCCTATTATTTTATTCCCCATGTTTGCGATGCTGCTCTTTTTATTCTCCAAATTTGTGTTTGTTTAGTTTTGTGAGCCCGTCACACATTGGGATTGGCTTCTGTGCAGGCATTGCACGTTTTCACTGGTTCTGCAGAGGGACACTTTGAAATGGTTTGTCCATTAATATTATTAGTTTACCATTTCAAGGTCTCTGATGTGTTGAGAGCAATAGGTTGTTTATATTGGCAGGTTACATCAGTACGTCTGGGTTTGGCAAACTATGTTGTTTGTGGTACAGTTCCAAGATGACCAGTGTGTTGTTTTGAAACATGTCTGCATCTTGGTATGGTAAAGCAATGATAAAATGTGTCAAATCTTTGAAAGATGGCCACATATGCACACACAGGTGGCCATCTTTGAAGGGGATTGCCATACTTTATCATTGGTTTAGTATTCCATAATGGGAGACTCGTTGCTTTCAACATGTCGGCCATCTTGGAACAGTAAACTAAGAATACAATATGGAGAAAACCATCCTACCTTTGACACCCACACGTCCACAAGCATGGGCAAGTCCAATAGCTCAGCAGGTGGGCATAGTAGGCCAGACCAATTGGCTTTGCCAATGCTTGTATCGATTGGTATTGGTACATTACGACAAGAGCCATTTAAGGTGAATAACAAATGCGTGGTTTTATTATGCATCTACACTGCTATGATTGTAAAAGTGACTGGGCAAATAAAGCAAACAGTAAAAAACAGATCACCTTTCTTCGCCTGCTTCCAAAAAGCAATGTAGTGCAAGATGGCTGTTAACATCCAATTATTTTGCAAAATAATCAGCAGTGCATCCTCTACTCTTAAAACATCATAAACACTTGTCAGTGGTTCCACGATCAGAGGACTGCAAGGCGCATCCAGGGTTGGATGTCTCCAGTAGGTTGCTGGGAGTGCAGATGGGTAGTCACTAATTCCTTTGTGCATGTACCGCAATCGTGCATGAGTCAACCAAAGCTTAAATGCAATTTGTGAGCTGCAGCAAACTATACCCTCATACATACCAACCCTCCCGATTCAGGTCGGAGATTACCGATTTCAGGCTGGTCTCCCGCCTCCCAAAACCTGCATGCAAAAAAACGATTCCCCGACGGGCTTCAGGTGGTAGGGGCTGGTCTTGTGTGACTCGGATTATGCACTGCCAGTAACCTGCTCCTTCTGCAAGCCAGTGTACAACATTTTTGTCACGCTTTCTTTGCCTGCCATAGTGATTTATCTGTGCTCCTGACAGGTATGGAAAAAAACTTATGATTTAATTTCTGATATCCGATCCTGCAGCAGCACACTTGCAAGTCTCATACACACCAATAGAACCGATGCAGGCCGCAACAGAAGTCAATGGGAGAAATACGTTTTCCTGATTATGTTTTAAAAATCTCCCACTTTCCTCTTCCAAAATTTAGCATGTATGCCTCATTTGCTGCGTGTTAGATTATGAAATTACTTTTTTTTAAAAAGAATGAGCTAACAGTGTGATGTGACAGTGTTGATCTTATCTCTACTTTATCTGTGGGGAAGGGACTACATTGAAAGGATTTACCAAATAAAACAAACATCAGAGCAGGAGGGACAGACGGAGCAACAAGTAATGGGGCAGGAGGGGTGAGAAGCGGAGGCAAAAAGTGACGAGGCAACAGAGCGGGAGGGGCAGGTATGGTGGCTAAAACAATGCAGGAGGGAGGGGGTGGGTGGCAGTGACAAGAGAACAAGCAACGAAGGAGGAAGCAGGACGACGAAGAACCAACAAAGGCCACATGTCATATTGGCATAACACAATGGAAAAGGTAATGCACACATGACATGATGACCCCTGTCACAACTAATAACCACTGTATTGTATTGTAATTGCATTTATATAGCGCTTACTACCCCTGACCAGGCGTTGAAGCACTTTTTCGGCGAGTAGCACACTACTCGAGAACCCATAAAGGATTAGTGTTCTATTAGTATAGTGAAATATGAAAGTAATTTGAGTGGTGGATAGGTTAGTCAGTTATTTGATTCAGAAGGATAGCTGAGGGATAGAAGACGGAAAAAGGTTTGCATTTATATAGCGCTTGTTACCCCTGATGGGGTGTTGAATTGCTTTTTTTTTGGCGAGTAGCACGCTACTCCGGAACCCATAAAGGATTAGTGGTGAATTAGTATAGTGAAATATGAAAGTAATTTGAGTGGTGGGTATTAGTCAGTTAAGTTATTTGGATTGAGATGGATAGCGGAGGGATAGAAGAGAGAACCATATTCACCAGACCATCAAGGGGAAACAAAGTCACACTGCCTTACTATTTTACAAACTGGAAAATCAATCAATCAATCATATCATTTGTAAAGCGCACTACTCACCCGTGAGGGTCTCAAGGCACTGGGGTGGGGAATGCTGCTACTGCTCGAAAAGCCAGGTCTTCAGGAGTTTTCTGAAGGTCAGCAGGTCTTGGGTCTGCCGTAGGTGGATGGGGAGGGTGTTCCAGGTCTTGGCGGCGAGGTGGGAGAACGATCTGCCACCGGAGGTCGCTCTTCGGAAGCGGGGGACAGTGGCGAGGGCGAGGTCGGCGGAGCGGAGCTGGCGGGTGGGGGTGTAGAAGCTGAGTCGTCTGTTGAGGTACGTTGGTCCGGTGTTGTGGAGTGCCTTGTGTGCGTGGGTGAGGAGTTTGAAGGTTATCCTCTTGTTGACCGGGAGCCAGTGCAGGTCTCTCAGGTGGGGTGTGATGTGGCTGCGGCGAGGGATGTCGAGGATCAGGTGTGCAGAGGCGTTCTGGATGCGTTGGAGCCGTCTCAGGAGTTTGGCCGAGGCTCCTGCGTAGAGGGCGTTTCCGTAGTCCAACCTGCTGCTGACGAGGGCCTGGGTGACCGTTCTTCTCGTTTCAGTGGGGATCCACTTGTAGATCCTGCGGAGCATGCGGAGGGTGTTGAAGCAGTTGGAGGAGACGGCGTTGGCCTGTTTAGTCATGGAGAGGGTGGAGTCGAGGATGACCCCTAGGTTGCGTGCATGGTCGGTGGGTGTTGGGGCGGTTCCCAGTGCGGTCGGCCACCAGGAGTCGTCCCAGGCCGAAAGGGTGGATCCGAGGATAAGGACCTCCGTAAACAGATAAACAGATATGAAAGTATTCTATTGCTTCTGGGTTTCTACAAACTGAAGGATTTACAAAGACATTGGCACTCATTCTGATGTCTGCGGTCCGACCAACATCGGCTGCTGCAGTCCGACTGCCGCATTACAATGCGTGCAGACTGAGGCAGCAGGCATAGGGACCGTCTGATGCTTTCCAATGGTGAGCCCGTCGGAGGAACAGTAATCCCTACAATAGGGGCGAGGCCTGCTCAGGCCCCGTCTTAGGGATTACAATGTCCCTTTTCGTCTGCCCTTTCACAGCAGTTCTCCCGCCATGAAAAGGCAGGTGGAAAGTGACTTTGGGAGTCCATAGCCAGGCCCCTTTCCCCTCTGGCCCTCCCCTGTGGGGCCTGGGGGGCACCATAGGTGCCCCCCTAAACATCCCTGCACCATGTCATGGTGCAGAGATGTTTTAAAAGTGTATATTTTCTATTGCAGCTTGTGCTGCAGCCCGCAGCACAAGCCGCAATAGAATATATACACTGTGAAACCGTGGTGACAGTGATCTCATTGTAATAATGCAGCAGGACCGCCGACTCCTTGTCGGTGGTCCCGTTTATTTGCACCAGGTATGAATGTTGATGTAAAGATCGGAACTCTATAAAAGGGAAATATAGGGCATGGTGCATGAAGGCTTTCTGTCATTGCAAATCGCCTAATTTGCAGAGTCGAGCCATTTGCGATCGCAAAAATGCCTTTTTTTTATGCACAAATAAGAAATTGAGGAACAAAAAAGGCTGTATTTAAAAGTAATAACAGAGATGGTTGATAGCTGGCCTCAGCAGGCCACCATCAGTGTGATGGCTGCAATTACTAGTGGATCGCAAATTGCAACCTACCGCATAAATATTCATGAGGTAGGTTAAATTATGACCCACTAGGAATCAGTATTTTGCGTAACTGACGTATTAGTACATAGATCGGTTCACAAAATATAGCACTGGTAGCAAACATGCTAGTCGCAAATTGGGACCAGTATTTTGCAACCAGTGCTACATACATCTGGCCCAAAGAGTGCTGCCAGGGAATGTTTAGCTTACTTCCCCAGCTTGTGACGAGGCGGGTGGGAGTACCTAAGCTGCTGGATAAGGTGGTCTTGATGTAGTGTGGACAGGCAAGAGTGATATTGTTTCAGGCGAGGACACCAGTGTTAGGATAATATACACAGCTGGTTACATAAACTTACCCCACCGGCGTGGCCTAAAGCATGGCCGAGTAAGACGTGCTTCTTCTGAGCTCCCGGCTTGAGCTGTAATCCTACTATAATCCTGCCAGAATATCAACTCGAAACCGATGCACACTTGGCCAAGCATCACCCAGGGGACGTGCGGACCGCCTAGACCCCTCAACAGACGGTGTGCATATGAAATCCGAGGTCCGGGCCTGAGCGATTGACGGACCGAGAAAACGGCGGACGTGCGGCCCTGGTGACTCGCGGGGTCGGGCGGACTCCTGAGAAGTGCGGGATTGTCTGGGCTGCCTGATTGTCCAGAGTGGGGGCCCACCTGGGTCTGCCCCCCCTCTCCCTCCCCTCCGTGGACGGGGATTCCTACAGGTGAAGGTCCCGGAGATTGGATCCCGTTCACAGGGTCGCAGCATTGTCCTTCCGCGGTGGAGCTGCTCAGAGGGGCAGACTCGTTCTTGGCATCGGAGGCCCCCTCCCCGGGAGACGCAGAATCTACAGAGCGCCTCGGTGAGTGGGGGTGCTGATCTGCGTGCTGTACCTGGGCCCCATCCTCTGCCTGTTGTGCCTGTTGGGGCCTGGACTTGGTTGCTGACGGGGTCGGGCAGCCCCAGAGACACGAGGGGTTGGGATGCTGTCTGAGGCTTCCGTTTCCCCTCCCCCACCCTCCCCTAGACGGGCGTGCTGGGCGTTGGGGCCTCCCGCTGAGGCGCTGCAGCGCTGCCCCTCCGGGGCGAGGCCCTCTCGCCAACATGGGACGACTCCTGGAGGACGCGTTCTGGCCCTTAATGAGCAGAGGTCCGGAACTACATGCCCGAACTGTGTGTCCTACCTGCTGGGCCCGGATGGTAGCCGTGGGGGGGGACCGGCGGCGGCCGGAGCTTTGATACGGGATTCTCCGTGTGCGGGGCACACTGAGGGAGCGGAGCGCTGGCCAGATACATCCCTGGAGTGCGGCGACACATTGCCACGGTGAGTGTGCAGATCCCGGTCTCTGTGTCACTGCTGCCTCCCGGGGTCAGGCCTGGTGTGGAGTGCCATGCCAGCATTATCCTGTGTATCGTCCTTGCCCCTCCCCCCTCGCATCCACGGGGGGTCTGGATTGGAGCAGAGTGTGACACCGGCGCTGCCTGGCTGGGGCTGGAATCCCCCCATGCTGCTGCCCCGAAAGATAAGAGTTCTCCCCCCTATGCGGGTTAATTGGACGGGGCAAAGGTGGTTATTGTGCGTCCTTGTGGCGAGTGTGCAGACCCTGGGACCGTTGGGTCTGTGAGAGCTGCCTGGTACTGTCTCCACCCCCCTCACTCGAATGAGGGTGCTGTCACCGGACTATATCCTGGGGGACGACGGGCTCGGACGACTGTGGAGGAGCGTCCGTGGTGGGGCTTGGCGTTGGGGCTCCCTGTCTCAGAATGACTAAAGATAAAGACCCAAAACCCCCCAGACAGGGAAAGATGGATAAGTACACTAAAAGTAGTCGTCCCACAAGATAGTGTGCGGCCTCTGCCTGACGCGGATACCATACTTCAGGCCATACAATCATCCAGAGAAGCCCTGGAAAATAGGATTGGGGAGGTACGATCTGAGGCCTCATTGCTGAGGCAGGATCTCTGGAATGTCTCTGAACGAGTCACGGAGACAGAGAGCCGAGTTCCCAAAGTAGAGGATTCTGTCAAAGATCTGCAAAAGGAAGTGAATGAACTCCGTAGTTCTAACGGTGACTTGCAATGGCGTATCGATGAAGCCGAAAACAGGGCACGTAGGAATAACCTCCGTTTTGTGGGGTTTACGGAGGGGGTCGAGGGGTCGGACCTGCCTGCCTTCCTGAATACTTGGCTGAGAAACATTATTTCACCTGAATGCTTCTCTACTTGCTTTGTGCTTGAGCGGGCGCACAGAGCCCTGAGTGCGAGGCCTCCGCCTGGTGCCCCCCCCCCAAGGCCCATCATAGTAAAAATCCTCAATTTTTGGACCAAGGCATGATCTTACGCGAAGCACGCAGGCTGGGAGAGATTAGGCATGAAAACTCTAAAATTATGGTCTTCCCGGACTATAGCAGGGATGTGCAGTGGCAGAGGAGGACATCTGACTCTGTTAAAGCCAAACTGAGGACAATGCAATTACAATATATGTTACTATTCCCGGCTAAATGAAGGTCATATATAAAGACACGGTGCACTTCTTCCAAACGCCAGAGGATGCGTGGGCATGGATCGAGGAGAGGCTGGTCCTCTGCACCCCGGGGAGACCAACTGAGGAGGGCGGCCGGCCTCGGGATGTGGGGGCTGGGCCGGCGGATGGGCAGCGTAGGATCAAGAGAACTAAGACGGGCACTGGGAGAGCGGGCCTGGTAAAGCCATATGCCCTCAGGGGGTCCAACAAAAAAACAGAAGAACCCAGCTAAGAGTCATTAGGCACAGAGAACATGGATGATGTGGAAACAGATGAGTCAAGCCAGCACGATGCACAGATGGACTCAGAGGACTTGAGAGACTCCACCGGAGATGCGAGTACTCATTCTTTGGCCGCAGAGTTAAAGGCCCTGGAGGATGGTGCTGAGGGCTTCCAGTCTCTTCCAACAGGGGATAAGTAACTGGTCAGCTTTTACTCTCCTGTATACTAAATCTGGCATATCTTACCCAGCCGGGGATTGGTAAGCTCATAGTTAAGCACCGTAACATGCTGCATGCCCCTTACCTCCGGCAGCACAACTAAGAACAGAACTGAGGCGAGACCTCACATGGGTTTGCTTCTCAATACTGCTACGTAAGCTGTCCAAAGTGGGAGATTGTAGGGTAGTGTTGTTCTAACTTTTTGGGGGGGTGGGCAACAGACCTCCCTGTCTTTTTCTACACACAGCCGGGGGCGGGTCTCTTCAAGGCTACCCCTTTCACATCATACTATCCATGTCACCCCCCATAGTGGATCCGACTCTTTCGGTGCTCACCTGGAATGTTAACGGCCTCAGGGACAGGATTAAACGGGGGCCGGTAGCACAATACATAAAGCGTCTCTGCCCAGACATAGCTTTACTCCAAGAAACGCATTTACTGGGCACAAAATGCCATTTCCTCAGGAGGGCAATGTACACGGTTCTGGCACAAGCTGGCTTTACCTCTGGCCCTACGTCATAGGGGGAGACTTCAATGATGTCCTCAACACTGAGATGGACCGGTCAGGAAGGCTAGATCGAGGTACGGACATCACACCCCTGGCACGCTTTACCGACACTCTCGGGCTTATGGATGTGTGGAGGTCCCAACATCTGAATACCCGACAATACTCCGATTTCTCGGGGGCACACGGGGTATACTCCAGGCTGGACTATGTTTCTGTCCCCAAGGGTGAACTGGGGATTGTTGGCCGAGCGGACTACCTCGCCAGGGGTCTGTCAGTTCACTCACCGTTACTGGTCTCACTAGGGCCCAGGTCCCGAGATTCTCGTCCCACTTGGAAATTAAATGCCTGAGACCTACACAAAGACGTAATTCTCAAATGTCTCCGGACCAACACCGAGATTTTTCTTCAAGAGAATCTGGACACCGTAGACTCTGGAACCACACTATGGAAGGCATATAAAACTGTTCTGCGAAACAGGGCTCAGAATTGGATTTCATGGGAACAGAAGAAAGAACAGAAACAAATAGAGCAGAAGGAATGCAAACCACATACCTTAGAGAGGAACGTTATAAACAAACCGGACCCATTGTCCTCCCGACAGCTAGAAGCCCTAAGAATAGAATATCAGGAACTGGCTCAGGAAGAGGCAAAGAAGCAAAGGCTAGCAACTCTGCATCGTTTATAGGAAGTGGGGGACAAGGCGGGGAAGTTACTAGCCAGGCACAGTAAAAAGGAATCTGATGCCAGATGGGTTGATTCCATCAGGGACAGCTGGGGGAGACTCACACTATGGACGCACAGATATTATCAGCATTCGCCCAACACTATGCAGATTTTTATGATAGGAAGACGACTAGCACTACCGACGATATTAACAAATACCTTACAGACATCCATACCCCTAGAATAGGTGAGGATGAAGTGAAGATGCTAGAGGAAGATGTGACACTGGAAGAGGTTGGGAATGCTGTGAACAGGCTAAGACCTGGCAGGACACTGGGCCCAAACAGTCTCCCAGCCGAATTTTTTAAAAAGTGTAATGATCTCCTTGGTCCCCATTTACTGGGTCTCTACAGAGATGCATACGAGGAGGGAATTCTCCCAACCGACCTACGAACTGCCACAATAGTGGTCATCCACAAGAAAGGCAAACCCAGGGATAAGTGCGACTCATATCGCCCAATTTCCCTACTAAACACGGAGGTCAAAATCTTGGCGACTATCTTGGCCACGCGCCTCGTTAGGGTTGTCACGACCCTCATTCATTGTGACCAATCCGGTTTTATGCCAGGCCGGGTGACTAGATGGAACCTCCGGGGAGCACATAACTGGGTGATGGCGGCCAGAAATCGCACCACTCCGCACGCCTTTCTGGCATTAGATGCAGAAAAGGCTTTTGATGCAGTACACTGGCCCTTCCTAGACACTGTCCTGGTAAAATTTGGGTTTGGTCCGAAATTTAGGAAATGAGTCACTCTCCTATATACAGAACCGAGAGCACCGGTGCGAGTTAACAGCGGGCTCTCCCCTACATTCCCGATCTTTCACAGGACCAGGCAGGGGTGTCCCCTCTCCCCATTGCTGTTTGCTTTAGTGATAGAACCCCTAGCTTGTATAATTAGACAGCTTTCGGGGGTACGGGGCTTTCGGATTACAGATAACGACCAAGGTGAGGAAAAAATTACGCTCTATGCAGATGATATCCTTTTATTTATCACAAACATAGCCACAACGATTTCCTTGGTGTTCCGTATTCTAGAGGAATATGGCCAGTTCTCTGGGTATAAGATTAACTACCATAAATCCATACTGTATAGCCCAATGCAAAACATAGACTGGCCCCCATTACCCGGAGACTTGCACATTGCTACAGAGGGATTCCAATACCTCGGGATCTTTATCACCCCTAATCCCACAATCTGTCGCGCACACAATATACAGCGGGTGCTATCAAATTTTAAGCAAGACGTCGACAGATGGGGAGGCCTACCACTTACCATAATGGGGCGTGCAGCCATGTTTAAGATGATTTCTCTGCCCCAATTTCTTTATGCATTACAGAATTTATATCACCCTTTACCCAGATCGATAGTTAGGGAAATTGACTCTGAGCTCCGAGCATTCCTCTGGCTGAAAGGACACCCCAGAATTGCTTTAAGACCCTACAACGCAACCCATATAATGGGGGACTTGCGCTGCCCGATGTTAAAGCATATTATTGGGCAGCTCACCTTACGCCCATAAACGATTGGATACATACATCAGGAGACCACCCCACCTATAGACTGGAACGGGAGACACTAGCACCAAACACATTCCTGCATTATCTATATGGAGGTAAAGGAACCCACAGACTACTTCCTGCCACAAGAGTCGCCACTGAGGTTTGGGACAGGACCACCAGGGTTCTGGGTTGGGCACGCAAAATAACCAGGGCAACCCCCCTGTGGAGGGGTACCTGGTTTAAAGAACTGAACAAGTTTCGGGGCTTCGAAACATAGGATCTACTGGGGATTTCCACAGTGGGAGATATCATAGCCAAGGGCGCACTCAAACCCTTTTCAGTCCTTCGGACAGAATTTCAACTTCACACCTACCAATTCCTTAAATATGCTCAGTTGCGGCACGCATGGGGGGCGGAGGGCATGGAAGACAACGAGTTTCCAGAATATACACCTCTGGAAGGGAGAATACTCCAGGAAGAGTTAACCACCAAGGCGGTCTCTGTCACCAACAAAACAATAAATAACAATATGCCCGACTTTCTGAGTAAACTGAGGGAGACATGGGAAGGAGACTTGGGGGTGATGGAGGACATAGATTGGGAGGCTGCTTTGATGCACCCTAGAGAGGTTGCGATACGGGCCAGGTTCCGTCTCATCCAATTCAAAATCCTTCATCGGGTTTTTTAAGACAGAGAAAAACTACATAAAATGGGATGTGCGAAGTCTCCTCGGTGTCTGCGTTGCCAGGCTGCTCCAGGCAACTTCCTTCACATGGTATGGGCCTGTCCACATATAGTGACATACTGGCAGGCGATAATTGGCGAATTAAATCTAATCCTGAGCACCTCTATTCTGCTAGACCCTCAATTCATCCTTCTGGGTATACCCTGCGACATCGATATCCCCAACCTCAACTACTTTTTAGTACACTGGGGGGCATATTCTCAAGGAACTATCGCCGAGTTAAGGGCACTTTATCTCAGCCAAAGTCGCGATAAAATTATCGCCCCATTCACAAGCTGGTGCAAACAGCCAATATCACCAGTTTATCGCCAGACCCTTGACCTGTTGGTAGGTCGCTCCCCCTCCGCACAGCACTGCCTGTGTGGTCCCTGCCCCAGCTGCCGTTCTGAGGAAATTCGAGGCCCTCCTCCACCCGCAGGCTACCACTTGCGCCTCATCCCTGGTGGCCAGTGGTAGGCCATAGGTTTGTATCTTCCTCTTGCCTTGTATTGCCATTTCTCTTTCTGTTGCCTGTGTCCGATCTGTACTGTGCCCGCTTCTCATTCTGTGCCCCTCGCTGTCCTAATTGTTCTGTGCCCGTCTTTTCTTTCTGTGCCCCTCGCTGTCCCATCTGTTCTGTGCCCGTATTTATTCTGTGCCCCTCGTTGCCCCATCTGCTCTGTGCCCGTTTGTTACTCTGTGCCCCTCGCTGCCCCATCTGCTCTGTGTCCGTTTGTTATTCTGTGCCCCTCGCTGTCCCATCTGTTCTGTGCCCTTATTTATTCTGTGCCCCTCGCTGCCCCATCTGCTCTGTGCCCGTTTGTTACTCTGTGCCCCTCGCTGCCCCATCTGCTCTGTGCCCGTTTTTTCTTTCTGTGCCCCTCGCTGCCCCCTGTGCGCTTCTGTATTCTGCTCCTTGCTGTGCCCCTAACCCCATGCCCTTTTTGCCTTCTGCTTCCGCTCCCATTTCCCGCCGCTGCGTCCCCTGCGGCCCCGCCCCCTCTCTGCCCATTCGCTGCCCCTGCCTCCCGCCTCCCAGCTGCTCCTCCCTCCCACCTCCCCATATATGGCGGGCGCTGCGTGGCTGCGCGCAGCGGGCGCGCCTATGGCAAGCCCGTCTGCGCCCGTCTGCGCCTGGACCGCGCCCAGGGCCAGAACCCCTGGCCCGTGCGCCCCCCACACCCGCCACGACGACCGCCACCGTTACGATGCCAGTAAACTCCACGCCATCAACCCTGGACGGACCCACACCTGCGACAAGGCCGCCCCGAAACGCACACATGGTCCCTTCACCTGTCGAAACTGCAGCTACACCTGCCTCAGAGCCGCCGAAGCACCCACCAAGAAGGACCTCAACCACCTCCGATGCATTCTACTGAACACCCGCTCCGCACGCAAACACGCCATCGAGCTCTGGGACCTGCTCGACACATCATCACCGGACGTCGCCTTCCTGACAGAGACCTGGATGAACGACTCCTCCGCACCCGACATCGCCATAGCCATCCCAGACGGCTACAAGATCACCCGCAGAGACCGCACCAACGGAGTCGGAGGAGGAATCGCCATCGTCCACAAGGACACCATCAGGGTCTCCACCAGCACCGACGACACTCTCAGCACCGCCGAAAACATGCACTTCCAGATCCACATGAACCCCAACACCACCCTAAGAGGCACCCTCGTCTACAGACCACCCCGGACCCCGACCCCAGTTCAGCGACTCCATCGCCGACTTCATCAGCACGCACGCCCTGACCTCCACCGACTACATCCTTCTCGGAGACCTGAACTTTCACCTGGAGAACAACAACAACAGCAACTCCACCACCCTGATCGACAACCTCGCCAACCTCGGACTGAGACAGCTCGTCACAACGCCGACCCACGCCGCCGGCCACACGCTGGACCCAGTCTTCTCCTCAAGTTCCCACGTCTCCTTCAGCCACACCACCGAACTCCTCTGGACCGACCACCGCTGCATCCACTTCCCCTTCCAGAAACCCACAGCACACCACCGTACCCAACAGATCCCCCGCCGCTGCTGGAGCAAAGTCACTGAAGACCAACTACAGACAAACCTCTCTCTCAGCCCACCCACCGACCCCTCCAACCCCGACGACGCTGCCTGCAACCTCAGACGATGGATGGACGACTGCGCCAACACCCTCGCCCTACTGAAAAAACCCACCTACAGAGACACCAGCAAGAGAGCCAGCTGGTTCACCCCGGAACTCCTAGCATCCAAACGTACCTGCCGGAATCTAGAGAAGAAATGGCACAATGAAAAGACACCGGACAGCAACGAAGCCCACAAAGACGCCATCTGCCACCACCATCAACTCATCAGGTCCGCCAAGAGGACCTCCTTCAAAGACCGCCTCGACAACAATGCACACAACAGCAAGGAGCTCTTCATCATCGTGAAGGAACTCTCCAACCCCAGCTCCAACACCAACGACATCCCGCCGTCGCAAGCCCTGTGCGATTCCCTCGCCACCTTCTTCCACCGCAAGATCACCGACATCCACGACAGCTTCGACACCCGGACTGCCCCAACAGACCCCGACACACCAGACTCGCCGCACACTATCGATCATGACCCCTTGACAGCCTGGGCCAAAGTGAACATCGATGACACCATCAAGACCATGAGCACAATCCACTCCGGCTCCCAGTCAGACCCTTTCCCGCCCCACATCTTCAACAAAGCCGCCAGCTCCATCGCACCCCACCTACGCAACGTCATCAACCTCTCCTTTGAGACCGCGACGTTCCCAGAGAGCTGGAAACACGCCAAGATCAACGCCCTACTCAAAAAACCCAAGGAGGACCCAAGAGACCTCAAGAACTTCCGGCCCATCTCCCTGCTTCCGTTCCCAGCAAAGGTCATCGAGAAGATCGTCAACAGACAGCTAACCCGATACCTCGAAGAAAACAGCATCCTGGACCCATCCCAGTCAGGGTTCCGCAGCAACCACAGCACCGAGACTGCCCTCATCGCCGCCACCGACGACATCAGGACCCTGCTGGACAATGGTGAGACCGCGGCCCTCATCCTCCTGGACCTCTCTGCCGCCTTCGACACTGTCTGCCACCGCACGCTACGCGCACGCCTCCATGACGCAGGGATTCGAGAGAAGGCCCTGGAATGGACCACCTCCTTCCTCTCCGGCAGAACACAGAGAGTCCGCCTCCCGCCATTCCGATCCGAAGCCTCCGAGATCATCTGCGGCGTACCCCAGGGATCATCCCTCAGCCCGACACTGTTCAACATCTACATGGCCCCACTCGCACGCATCGCCCGACAGCACGACCTCAACATAATCTCCTACGCCGACGACACTCAACTGATCCTCTCCCTCACCAAGGACCCCCTCACCGCCAAATCCAACCTCCACGAAGGAATGAAGGCCATTGCCGATTGGATGAAGAGCAGCACACTAAAGCTGAACACGGACAAGACGGAGGTCCTCATCCTCGGCTCCAACCCTTCAGCCTGGGACGACTCCTGGTGGCCCACGACACTGGGGGCACCCCCGACACCCACCGACCACGCACGCAACCTGGGAGTCATCCTCGACTCAACGCTCTCCATGACCAAGCAAGTCAACGCAGTCTCCTCCTCCTGCTTCAACACCCTCCGCATGCTCCGCAAGATCTACAGGTGGATCCCGACAGACACAAGAAGAACAGTCACCCAGGCCCTCGTGAGTAGCAGACTCGACTATGGAAACGCCCTCTACGCGGGAGCCCCGACCAAACTCATCAAACGACTGCAACGAATCCAAAACGCTTCTGCACGCCTGATCCTCGACGTTCCACGCCACAGCCACATCACCCCCCCCTGAGAAACCTGCACTGGCTCCCCGTCAACAGGAGAATCTCCTTCAAACTCCTCATCCACGCACACAAGGCACTCCACAAGACCGGCCCAGCCTACCTCAACAGACGACTCTCCTTCTACGTCCCCAACCGCCAGCTCCGCTCCGCCGACCTCTGCCTGGCCACCGTCCCGCGCATCCGAAGAACTACCACCGGCGGCAGATCCTTCTCCCACCTCGCCGCCAAGACCTGGAACACCCTTCCACTAAGCCTACGACAGACCCAAGACCTGCTGACCTTCAGGAGGCTACTCAAGACCTGGCTGTTCGACCAGTAGCGGCTCCCCCCCCTTCCTTTTCTTCCCCAGCGCCTTGAGACCCTCGCGGGTAAGTAGTGCGCTCTACAAATTCTGTTGATTGATTGATTGATTTATTGACCTGCGATAGCACCCGCAAAAAACATCGCCACAGATGAGCCCGGCAACTATCGCTAATGAGATGCAGAGTAGGCGTTCCCGAGCAAACAGCCACGACAACACCACATCGCAACATTCACAACGACCAGCCAGATCGGCGATAAGAACACAAAACAGGCGATACGGCGCGTTAGAAGCAGGAAATTAACACCTGCTCTGACCTGGTGCAAAGTCGGACGACAACCTGCACCAGAAAAGGGAGCCCAGCCCACAGCCACACCTGAAGAACAACAGATGCCATGGAGCTACTCATCATGCAGCTCGGAGCCTCAACAGGGCCACAACACCCACCGCGACCACCCCCAGGCCCGCCACACCCCCCCCCCCGGACCCCCCTGCTCCCTCCCCCGGGCCACCACAGAGGCAGCGCAGACAAAGACAGCGGACCTTCAGGAATTGCACCTGCCTCACAGACTTAACCCCAGAGAATGTCATTGCCCACTACAGACTCAAAAGGCCAACCATCCTCCGCATCCTGAACATCATTGCCCACAGGCTGACGGTACCAACACAGCGGACAACCAACATCCCACCTCAGCTGCACCTGTTGGCCTCTGGGACATTCCAACCAACAACCGCCAGAGTCGGAGGAGTCTCACAGCCAGCCCTATCCAAGTTCCTCAAACCTGTCCTGGATGCCATCATCAGCTTGGTACCCCAGTACCTATACTTCCCCCACACTGCGCAGGAACAGCTGGAGACCAAGCAAGGCTTCTATGCCATAGCTGACTTCCCGCATGTGTTGGGGGCAATTGACTGCACACATGTCCTACTTGTGCCCCCTGCTGACACTGCACACAATTACCGCAACAGGAAGCACATGCATTCCATCAATGTGCAGGCAATAGTGGACCACCGGTGACTCTTCACCAATGTCGTCGCCAACTACCCAGGCAGTGTGCATGATTCATACATCTTCCGACAGTCCATCATCAACCGGCGCTTCCAGGATGGCACCTACGGAAATGCAGTGCTCGTTGGTAAGTAACAAATGAACACACCCCACACCTCAACTCCACAATCATGCAACTCACAACTCTGGGAATGCACACGTTACAAACTCACATACAACATGCCCACCCACCACACACGACAGCACAACGTACTGCGGTAACCTGGGCTAGCCATGTACATGAGCCATCAACGGCATGGCACCTCAGCCACACAATAGCAGTATGTGGGAAGAGGTGGGAACCAGGCATGTGCGAAGGAGGCAAGTGATCCATGAATGCGAATGCACACAATGCCAAGTGTGGCGTGGAAGTGCTGGACAGACTGCAGTATGCAGACCACAGACGTATCCATGTCGACACATACTGCTGGTGGTAGTAGTGTTGTGGACAGTGGGCGCAACCATGTCACCCCAGCAAGTGGGGAAGATCTCAGAAATGTAGCTTGTTACGTCCCCCCTGTAAGCGTGTGCGGAGTGGGCTTGCTCGGCGTATGCCAGGCTAGCATAGGGGTGTGAATAAAAAGCACGTAGCCCTGGGCGTGGTTCTCTTCCGGAATGGCCAACGTGGCTGCCAGGGCGGTGCCTCTCACCCCGCCACGAGGCCGACGCCGTGTGCGGCGGTGCCTGCGATCCTGTGTGCCTGCCGCAGCCCGGGCCGCTGGTCCCCAAACCAGTCTCGTCCGCCCCTGCGCATCCAGGCCTCACTGCTCACCTGCCGACACCGGCGTGTCTCTAAGAGGGCCCACCACGTGCCGGTGCTAGCTCAAAGCCAGAGGCCCGCGACCTTGGCAGCCTCCTCAGACCATCACGGCCTCCGCAAGCAAGGCCCGCAGTACTCCTTTCACGTTGACGTACTCCACCGGCATACACAGCGGTCAAGTAGGTCACACATTTGGAACTGAGTCTTGATTACACAATGGCAGAGTACATATTTATGGCATCGTTTATATCCCTATACTCCCTTCGATGTGGTGCCACCAACTCTGTGCATAGCATTCCGACCACACATGTCTGTGGGCCCTTGCGGACTTCTGCCTTCGGCCTACACAGCGGTCCAGCAGGCCTCACACCAATCCAATACAGTCCGTAACAGGCAGGACACGGCATCGTCGCAGGGTGCACACCCGCTCAGCTCTGGTGCCTCCACCTCCGTCAACCATGAATCTTCTCCACATGCCATTTCAACGCCGTGTGTTAGAGATCCAGGAGGAGCTAGCTGCACAGCGGTTTCCCGCGCTGACCGCTGCCTCCGGCACACACTGCGGTCAAGTAGGACACACAATTGGAACTGAGTCTTGATCTGTTCATTGCAGAGTTTATATCATTGTACAGGCCTCATCGCAGACTCCATCCCCTTCCAGCTCTGGGGCCACTGAATCTGTGCCACGGGAGTCATGGACACTCTCTGGTTGAACGTTGGTGGCATCTGAGTCTATGGCCTGGGGGTTGTCTTCATTATCATGTAGCTGATACTGACATTGTGGGAAAAAGGGGACTGTAGCATTCAACTCCTCCATATTGCCTGTTTCTGCTTGCTTTTGCCCTCTGCATCATGCCCTGGATGGACACCTTCCACTGTCCCCCGTAACACTCCGCGACATTCTCCTTGGACATCAACGAGGACCCGCTCAGCTCTCGTGGCCCTACCTCAGTGCATCGCAAGTCACCGTCCCGTGGCGGTGTGCCTGTGCCGGCCGCTGAGCATCCGGGGCCACCGACTCTGAGCAGCTCAAGTCATGGACCCTTGCTGTTTGTACTGTGAACTCCTGATTGTCTGATCACTGTTGTAGTTGTTGCCAGCACCAACCAACCCCTGAGGGGTGGCTTACACTGCCCAACACCCATCCAGCAAAGGCGTCACTGGACGTGTGACTCTGGCAAGTAAAGGTGCCGGGCGCACGTGCCCGTAGCCAGTTCCACAAATTATCTCAGTGTGTCCGATTTGGTCATTCTGTATGCATGTGGGCCACGGGCCATACCACATTATATTGTGCTGTGTACAGCGTGCGCAACCTTGTCACCTCAGGCAGTGGGGTGGACCTGGGACATGTATCTGTGTCGGACCCCCCTGTGAGTGTGAGGGAGTGGACCGGCGTACAGCAGTACGGCTTAGGGGTGTGGTCATTCAACATGTAGCTCTGGGGGGATTAAGTTTAGGCCTTGCCAAGGCAGTAACTAATGCGTGTGTCTCAGGTGTAGTGTCGTCGCCACCCGTCACACAATATACAATGTTGCTCTGTAGCATGCCCCCGGAGTACGGGCTCGGCCGAGGGGTAAATGAGGGTGCGCAAGCCCGCTTGGGGTCAGGGATCAGACATGCCAACTGTTGTGTGTGTCGCTATTTCCGCAGCATAAGCCAAAGGTCTACCCTCAACCGCATGGCGAGATCAGCCAGGCATGAACTCTACATCTGTGTCCGCCCTATCCTTACTATAGGCCTACACACACGTGTCCGTCCACCTTCAGCGCACGACATCACTGTGTCATTGTCAGGCTTGTGGACATGCGCAGACAGGCATGACAATAGTGTGCCGTAGGGGTGCAAGTGATGCAACCGCGCTGCGCACACTAGTGAATGGGCTTGGGGGAGGGAGGAGCAGCAGTGAGGCCATGTAATTCACATTGATGCCGCTCATTTGCAACAAGCAGTACATGTCATGCAGGAATCACAAAGTCACACATATCACACACCAATGAACCACTGAGCCTGCCAACACATCATGCAGAACCAACTATTGACTCATGTCTCTCTGCACTGTCACAGGTGACCAAGGATATGCACTCTGCGCTTGGATGATGACACCCCTCCAAGCCCCGAACACACAGGCCCAGAGGCAGTACAATGCGGCCCACAAACGGACCAGGGGCATCGTGGAACGCACATTTGGCATGTTGAAGTCACATTTCAGGTGCATGGACGTCACAGGTGGGAGGCTCCTGTACAGCCCAGACATCGTGTGCAAGATGATCGTTGCATGTTGTGTGTTGCACAACATATGTGTACACAGCAAGGCCCCATGGATACAAGTGCCAGATGCACCGGAAGATGGTGATGAGGATGAGGCAGGTGGACCACTGCAGCCGCAGCAGGACTTGCCCGTAGGAACACCATCATTGACAATTTCTTCACATGAGCACGTCACATTGTGACAGTCCTTAGCAATCATGGGACAGTACAAAATGACCACAGGCACAGCATGTGCTAATAAATGCATTGAAAATACACATTCCCTGAGTGCATGTCACTCATCTGTAAAGGCACATCACTCAGACAAGTGTGAGTGTGAAATGTATTGCTGACAATTTTCTGATTTGTTCATTAATGGCGGGAGTGTCACCTCTGTGCAGAGGGGCTGTTTAGGGTGTCACGTATTCGGACTGCCAGTTCTGTGTGTCGCAGTTAGTAGGGAATCCCACTCTTCGGCGTTTCACATGTGTCCAAAATCATTCCATTTTGGCTGCCATTTGTGTCCTACAGGTGACAACAGGGCTCCTTTTGGGGTCAGATATGTACCACCATGATGCAGGGATGCCCCGTGTGGCTCAAGTACCACAACATGGGCAACATGTACGTAAGCGGGAGTCACTGCCCCTACATTCATCCACGCTTTCATTGTGGATTGATCATGGTCATGACACGTCTGTGTGCAGCAGGGGTTGCTTGTCCCTCTGCAATGTGAAGGGGAGATGCAATTTCAATGTGTGTTCCATGCATGTTTCAGCATTGGCGCAGTTTACATGCAGACTGCATGTCAATGTACATTGTGACTGTGAGGAGATGCCTATTTGATGCGGGACAATGGTCATTTGTTCTACGTTACGGATGTGTGGTTGTGCTCGTACATTGTCATCTCACCGTTTTTTTACTCTGCTTTTATGGTGCATTTTCCTGCATGACGCGTGGGAATTGCAGCCCTATCGCTGGTTATCGCTGATTTTTGTATCGGGATTGGCATCATTGCTACTATTTTCGCGTTCGTGTTTCACGTTTTTTAGGCGTTGCGTTGATTTTAACCTGTTCATTTGACGCGTTAGCGTGGGACTATCGCATGCGGCCGCCGTGTTGTGAATACCACGTTAACACGGAGTTGTTTTCCCGCGATAGACTGCAATGTGAAGGGTTGCGTTAAGGTAATTTTGTGGTAGTTATCACACGTTCTTGAGAATATGCCCCTAGGTTTGGTGGTGGTTAAGCGGGACATCGCACGACATTGGGGCACGCAGGAAACCCCTTTACTACCAGAATGGCAGCGGGGTATGGATCTTTATATGGCTGCAGAGAGGGTGACCTATAAAAGCAGAGAGTTCCCCAGAAAATTCACAAAAATATGGGGCAGCTGGATGAGATACTATGGTCTAACCCAAGAGGCCGCGGACTCACAACATGTGACGTGTGAATAAAAGATGTCTCTTGAACCCAGGAGCTCTGAGAGGGGAATGTGATGGGGATTGCAGTTATTTTTTAAGGTACATTGGGGTGGTGGAGGCGACTCTGCTCTGGAGATACACTATGTTGATCAGCTGGCTACCAGGTATGAGCAAATTATGCAAATATGTACGGTCTAAGTGCAATTTGTTATTATGGTTATGTGAATGTGTAATGTTTTTGCACCTGATGAAAAATAAAAAATATTTTTAAAAAACTAAAAAAACGTACCCCACGGAACAGTAAAAATATCTAGGTAAATGCAATAAACCACCTAATAAATATTGCCTAGGCAATGAGAATAAAACAATTTAGATAAGGACATCTAGTCAGAGAGGTGCCATTTTTGCTGCTTGGGATGTAAGATGTCAGAGGTCTGTGTGATACTGTTTTACTTCCCACCCCAGCTTTCACATCAGTAGGAGCTACATTCCTTGTCTCACTCCCACATAACTCTCTTCTCTATCTTAACCATTATGAAATCTCTGAAGGTAGCCACAGACTACCCTCCAGAACGTTTGGTCCCCCAAGAAAACAGTGAATCACTCTTGATCACATGTGTGGTGATAGAGGTCTGCCCTTCCATTTGCCTCAACACGGTTGCCTGGTGATCTCACCACTAACTCAAATACATAACACTCACTCAGACCTTAAATGGCATAAGTGAACAAAGCCCAGGACATGAATTACATATCAGGTGCACTTTCCTGTTTGGGCTATGGTACACTCTTAATTAGGTGCACCTTGCACAGACCAGCACAGTGCACCTCATTGCAAAACAAAAGCGATGCCCTCAGCGAAGCACAAACTCTGATAGTTAGCGCCTGCTATGAGGAGAGCGCTTTAGTGAAAGACAGGGCAACAGTTTGAGACGTTGGGTACCTCTTTCACTTCATGCAAGCCAGCCTTTCTTTGAAGAGGAGGAAAGACATCTCCCTGTGCGTTTGTGCTTCTGCCTGCAGGGTGATGGCAGTGTGTATCTGTTAGAAACTGGATCTCTAGTTGACAGAGGTATGCTACCTGTCCAAATAGGGACCACAACAGTGGCGGCTGGTGACATTTGAAAGTGGTGCGTCGTAAAATTATTGCCATACTGCACTATGGCGAGCGAGCGTAGCGAGCGAGGCCGAACAAGTTAAGGAGGGTTCGGGGGGGTTGTCCCCTGCGAAAATTTTGAAAAAGAGTGGACAAATGGTGCATTTTCATGCAAATTTGAGAAAGCAGGAAGGTTAATAAGGCAATACGATTGAATTATTTATCATTTAAGAAATTGCCAATTTTCATGAGCTATAGAGGACAATCTTTGCGTATGCTGATGTTATCATTTGCCCATATTAACTTTTGAACACAAGGATAAACTTGTAATGGTTTTAACTATACAATAAATACATTCATTGACTGTGCGGTGCTGTACATCAATATGATAACACTATTTCCTTAAATTAATTTTCTGTTTTCATGCAAGAAACACCATTAAAAAAAAAGTGCAGAAAATATGAATGCATTTCAAGTAGTACTCTGTGTAAAAAATGCCTGCATGTAACAGCAAAGGCTTCCCATGTTATCGTTTCTACTGGTGGAGTTGCCACACACTGAAACAACACGCGACAAAACTGGTCTCCAGTCAAGGGTGCCTTAAATGGATCTCAAGATATCAATATTGGTCGCACCTTAATCTGCCTTAAGGGGCACTGAAAGGTCCTATAGCCCTTTCTCTGCCCACCTCTCCTCTTTTCTCTCATCGCCCTCTCACAGGCTGTGCCCTTTGTCTTTCTCTCCCTTCTCTCTCTTCCCACCTCCGACGCTCAGATATACAGAGACGTCCATCAGCCAAGAGGCTGAGTGTGGGAAAGTGGCTATGTAAATGAGAGCAAAGTTTTGTCTGACAATGCAGATGTCACACGATTGGAGGAGCCACCTTAAGTACATGACGTAGTTGTATTGCTGCTTCAGTGGCTCCTATATAAAGAAGGGGCGTATTACGTAGAGGGCATTAAACTGCTTCCTTCTACTGTGCACATAAAAGGAAATTAAAGAGTGAAATAAAGAAGTGCAAAGAGAGAATGCAGGATTAATTTGTGAAATAAGAGTCCAAGTGAGAACAAAAGTGATTATACAGAGAGGACGGGGTCGAGAAATTAAAAAAAAGCAGCCATGTAAACGTAGCTGGGAGTGAAGGTGTGAAAATATTCGTAAACTCTAAACCAAAGGTGACAAGGTGCGAAGGGCGGCCTTTTTAAAGATTTAAGCCTTTCATAAGCGAGGCGAAAAAGCATCTCCCTTGGTGGCAAATGGAAAAGTCAAGTACTTAGCTTTAAATCTGACTAATTATCGTGTTTAAATGCTGAACCTAGAACATGTATGATAAACAAAGGCCTTGCAGCAAACAAGCACACAGAAGACGGGTAGATCAACGTTAAAAAAGGGTCTGCTTGGTATGGTGGAGAACATAGATGTCAGACTGTACATTTATAATACTGCTTCCCATGAACCGGCAGGACTTGGAACAGTAGTGAAGGTGATGAAAACACTGAATGTGCTGTATGACCGACTATACACCTGTTTCACCGCATAAAAACAGTTTATTAACAGTCTGTAATGCACAGTCCTCAGGTTTCTGTAGTTAAGTGGTTGCCATGTTCACTTCAAGTGCACACGGTCCCAGCTTTGAGCTCAAGTATCAACATATTTTTTATTATCAATAAAAGAGATTTTCCTAGCTATGGCAGTAAAAGAAAGACTTGATTTTATTAAAGGCATACAACGCAAATATTATGCAGTCCCCAGCCTTGCTACTTTATTCACAGCAGCCACTAACAACGGAAAGGGACTACATCCTCTACAACTCCAATGAGTCTACACAGATTGAGTTATCCAATCAAAACTTTCTATAATCCATACAACCATTAACAGAAAACCCAACAGGAGCAGAACAACTTCATGTTCATTCATTCTTACTGACTCTCCAGTGTCCATCAGTAAACCATGCACCTGTAAGCCCATCACTTTGTCACGTGCAGACTCCTTGGGAAGTGCCCAGTGTCATGAAAACCGAGACTAGAAAAAACAGGAAACACAGAAACTTGCTAATACAATCACTATAGTTATGGAGGAAGAAATGCAACAGTCCCGGTGCCGACACATGATGGCACACGGCACACCACCTGCTTCCCTTTGTAAAATCATAAAGTGAAGTGAAAAAATGGGCCTGGGCCTTACCGGCTGGTGGTGAACTGCTCGAGTTCACATAACACAGTCCGCACACCGTCACGACCGTCAGGCGCGCCTATGGCAAGCCCGTCTGCGCCCGTCCGCGCCTGGACCGCGCCCAGGGCCAGAACCCCTGGCTTGTGCACCCCACACACCCGCCACGACGACCGCCACCGTTACGATGCCAGCACACTCCACGCCCTCAACCCTGGATGGACCCACACCTGCGTCAAGGCCGCCCCGAAACGCACACATGGTCCCTTCACCTGTCGAAACTGCAGCTACACCTGCCTCAGAGCCGCCGAAGCACCCACCAAGAAGGACCCCAACCACCTCCGATGCATTCTACTGAACACCCGCTCCGCACGCAAACACGCCATCGAGCTCTGGGACCTGCTCGACACATCATCACCGGACGTCGCCTTCCTGACAGAGACCTGGATGAACGACTCCTCCGCACCCGACATCGCCATAGCCATCCCAGACGGCTACAAGATCACCCGCAGAGACCGCACCAACGGAGTCGGAGGAGGAATCGCCATCGTCCACAAGGACACCATCAGGGTCTCCACCAGCACCGACGACACTCTCATCACCGCCGAAAACATGCACTTCCAGATACACATGAACCCCAACACCACCCTAAGAGGCACCCTCGTCTACAGACCCCCCGGACCCCGACCCCAGTTCAGCGACTCCATCGCCGACTTCATCAGCACGCACGCCCTGACCTCCACCGACTACATCCTCCTCGGAGACCTGAACTTTCACCTGGAGAACAACAACGACAGCAACTCCACCACCCTGATCGACAACCTCGCCAACCTCGGACTGAGACAGCTCGTCACAACGCCGACCCACGCCGCCGGCCACACGCTCGACCCCGTCTTCTCCTCAAGTTCCCACGTCGCCTTCAGCCACACCACCGAACTCCTCTGGACCGACCACCGCTGCATCCACTTCCCTTCCAGAAACCCACAGCACACCACCGCACCCAACAGATCCCCCGCCGCTGCTGGAGCAAAGTCACCGAAGACCAACTACAGACAAACCTCGCTCTCAGCCCACCCACCGACCCCTCCAACCCCGACGACGCTGCCCACAAATTCAGACGATGGATGGACGACTGCGCCAACACCCTCGCCCTGCTGAAAAAACCCACCTACAGAGACACCAGCAAGAGAGCCAGCTGGTTCACCCCGGAACTCCTAGCATCCAAACGTACCTGCCGGAATCTAGAGAAGAAATGGCACAATGAAAAGACACCGGACAGCAACGCAGCCCACAAAGACGCCATCCGCCACCACCATCAACTCATCAGGTCCGCCAAGAGGACCTCCTTCAAGGACCGCCTCGACAACAATGCACACAACAGCAAGGAGCTCTTCATCATCGTGAAGGAACTCTTCAACCCCAGCTCCAACACCAACGACATCCCGCCGTCGCAAGCCCTGTGCGGTTCCCTCGCCACCTTCTTCCACCGCAAGATCACCGACATCCACGACAGCTTCGACACCCGGACTGCCCCAACAGACCCCGATACACCAGACTCGCCGCACAGTATCGACCACGACCCCTTGACAGCTTGGGCCAACGTGAACATCGATGACACCATCAAGACCATGAGCACAATCCACTCCGGCTCCCCGTCAGACCCTTTCCCGCACCACATCTTCAACAAAGCCGGCAGCTCCATCGCACCCCACCTACGCAACGTCATCAACCTCTCCTTTGAGACCGCGATGTTCCCAGAGAGCTGGAAACACGCCGAGATCAACGCCCTACTCAAAAACCCCAAGGCGGACCCAAGAGACCTCAAGAACTTCCGGCCCATCTCCCTGCTTCCGTTCCCAGCAAAGGTCATCGAGAAGATCGTCAACAGACAGCTAACCCGATACCTCGAAGAAAACAGCAGCCTGGACCCATCCCAGTCAGGGTTCCGCAGCAACCACAGCACCGAGACTGCCCTCATCGCCGCCACCGACGACATCAGGACCCTGCTGGACAACGGTGAGACCGCGGCCCTCATCCTCCTGGACCTCTCTACCGCCTTCGACACTGTCTGCCACCGCACGCTACGCGCACGCCTCCACGACGCAGGGATTCGAGAGAAGGCCCTGGAATGGACCACCTCCTTCCTCTCCGGCAGAACACAGAGAGTCCGCCTCCCGCCATTCCGATCCGAAGCCTCCGAGATCATCTGCGGCGTACCCCAGGGATCATCCCTCAGCCCGACACTGTTCAACATCTACATGGCCCCACTCGCACGCATCGCCCGACAGCACGTCCTCAACATAATCTCCTACGCCGACGACACTCAACTGATCCTCTCTCTCACCAAGGACCCCCTCACCGCCAAATCCAACCTCCACGAAGGAATGAAGGCCGTTGCCGATTGGATGAAGAGCAGCCGACTAAAGCTGAACACGGACAAGACGGAGGTCCTCATCCTCGGCTCCAACCCTTCAGCCTGGGACGACTCCTGGTGGCCCACGACACTGGGGGCACCCCCGACACCCACCGACCACGCACGCAACCTGGGAGTCATCCTCGACTCAACGCTCTCCATGACCAAGCAAGTCAACGCAGTCTCCTCCTCCTGCTTCAACACCCTCCGCATGCTCCGCAAGATCTACAGGTGGATCCCGACAGACACAAGAAGAACAGTCACCCAGGCCCTCGTGAGTAGCATACTCGACTATGGAAACACCCTCTACGCGGGAGCCCCGACCAAGCTCATCAAACGACTGCAACGAATCCAAAACGCTTCTGCATGCCTGATCCTCGACGTTCCACGCCACAGCCACATCACCCCCCACCTGAGAAACCTGCAATGGCTCCCCATCGACAGGAGAATCTCCTTCAAACTCCTCATCCACGCACACAAGGCACTCCACAAGACCGGCCCAGCCTACCTCAACAGACGACTCTCCTTCTACGTCCCCAACCGCCAGCTCCGCTCCGCCGACCTCTCCCTGGCCACCGTCCCGCGCATCCGAAGAACTACCACCGGCGGCAGATCCTTCTCCCACCTCGCCGCCAAGACCTGGAACACCCTTCCACTAAGCCTACGACAGACCCAAGACCTGCTGACCTTCAGGAGGCTACTCAAGACCTGGCTGTTCGACCAGTAGCGGCTCCCCCCCTTCCTTTTCTTCCCCAGCGCCTTGAGACCCCCGCGGGTAAGTAGTGCGCACTACAAATTCTGTTGATTGATTGATTGATTGATTGATCTGCGATAGCACCGGCAAAAAACATCGCCACAGATGAGCCCGGCAACTATCGCTAATGAGATGCAGAGTAGGCGTTCCCGAGCAAACAGCCACGACAACACCACAACGCAACATTCACAACGACCAGCCAGGTCGGCGATAAGAACACAAAACAGGCGATACGGCGCGTTAGAAGCAGGAAATTAACACCTGCTCTGACCTGGTGCAAAGTCGGACGACAACCTGCACCAGAAAAGGGAGCCCAGCCCACAGCCACACCTGAAGAACAACAGATGCCATGGAGCTACTCATCATGCAGCTCGGAGCCCCAACAGGGCCACAACACCCACCACCACCACCCCCAGGCCTGCCACCCCCCTGACCCCCCCGCTCCCTCCCCCGGACCACCACAGAGGCAGCGCACACAAAGACAGCAGACCTTCAGGAAACGCACCAGCCTCACAGACTTAACCCCAGAGAATGTCATTGCCCACTACAGACTCAAAAGGCCAACCATCCTCCGCATCATGAACATCATTGCCCACAGGCTGACGGTACCAACACAGCGGACAACCAACATCCCACCTCAGCTGCACCTGTTGGCCTCTGGGACATTCCAACCAACAACCGCCAGAGTCGGAGGAGTCTCACAGCCAGCCCTATCCAAGTTCCTCAAACCTGTCCTGGATGCCATCATCAGCTTGGTACCCCAGTACCTATACTTCCCCCACACTGCGCAGGAACAGCTGGAGACCAAGCAAGGCTTCTATGCCATAGCTGACTTCCCGCATGTGTTGGGGGCAATTGACTGCACACATGTCCTACTTGTGCCCCCTGCTGACACTGCACACAATTACCGCAACAGGAAGCACATGCATTCCATCAATGTGCAGGCAATAGTGGACCACCGGTGACTCTTCACCAATGTCGTCGCCAACTACCCAGGCAGTGTGCATGATTCATACATCTTCCGACAGTCCATCATCAACCAGCGCTTCCAGGATGGCACCTACGGAAATGCAGTGCTCGTTGGTAAGTACCAAATGAACACACCCCACACCTCAACTCCACAATCATGCAACTCACAACTCTGGGAATGCACACGTTACAAACTCACATACAACATGCCCACCCACCACACACGACAGCACAACGTACTGCGGTAACCTGGGCTAGCCATGTACATGAGCCATCAACGGCATGGCACCTCAGCCACACAATAGCAGTATGTGGGAACCAGGCATGTGCGAAGGAGGCAAGTGATCCATGAATGCGAATGCACACAATGCCAAGTGTGGCGTGGAAGTGCTGGACAGACTGCAGTATGCAGACCACAGACATATCCATGTCGACACATACTACTGGTGGTAGTAGTGTTGTGGACAGTGGGCGCAACCATGTCACCCCAGCAAGTGGGGAAGATCTCAGAAATGTAGCTTGTTACGTCCCCCCTGTAAGCGTGTGCGGAGTGGGCTTGCCCGGTGTATGCCAGGCTAGCATAGGGGTGTGAATAAAAAGCACGTAGCCCTGGGCGTGGTTCTCTTCCGGAATGGCCAACGTGGCTGCCAGGGCGGCGCCTCTCACCCCGCCACGAGGCCGACGCCGTGTGCGGCGGTGCCTGCGATCCTTTGTGCCTGCCGCAGCCCGGGCCGCTGGTCCCCAAACCAGTCTCGTCCGCCCCTGCGCATCCAGGCCTCACTGCTCACCTGCCAACACCGGCGTGTCTCTAAGGGGGCCCACTACGTGCCGGTGCTAGCTCAAAGCCAGAGGCCCGCGACCTTGGCAGCCTCCTCAGACCATCACGGCCTCTGCAAGCAAGGCCCGCAGTACTCCTTTCACGTTGACGTACTCCACCGGCATACACAGCGGTCAAGTAGGTCACACATTTGGAACTGAGTCTTGATTACACAATGGCAGAGTACATATTTATGGCATCGTTTATATCCCTATACTCCCTTTCGATGTGGTGCCACCAACTCTATGCATAGCATTCCGACCACACATGTCTGTGGGCCCTTGCGGACTTCTGCCTTCGGCCTACACAGCGGTCCAGCAGGCCTCACACCAATCCAATACAGTCCGTAACAGGCAGGACACGGCATCGTCGCAGGGTGCACACCCGCTCAGCTCTGGTGCCTCCACCTCCGTCAACCATGAATCTTCTCCACATGCCATTTCAACGCCGTGTGTTAGAGATCCAGGAGGAGCTAGCTGCACAGCGGTTTCCCCGCGCTGACCGCTGCCTCCGGCACACACTGCGGTCGAGTAGGACACACAATTGGAACTGAGTCTTGATCTGTTCATTGCAGAGTTTATATCATTGTACAGGCCTCATCGCAGACTCCATCCCCTTCCAGCTCTGGGGCCACTGACTCTGTGCCACAGGAGTCATGGACACTCTCTGGTTGAACGTTGGTGGCATCTGAGTCTATGGCCTGGGGGTTGTCTTCATTATCATGTAGCTGATACTGACATTGTGGGAAAAAGGGGACTGTAGCATTCAACTCCTCCATATTGCCTGTTTCTGCTTGCTTCTGCCCTCTGCATCATGCCCTGGATGGACACCTTCCACTGTCCCCCGTAACACTCTGCGACATTCTCCTTGGACATCAATGAGGACCCGCTCAGCTCTCGTGGCCCTACCTCAGTGCATCGCAAGTCACCGTCCCGTGGCGGTGTGCCTGTGCCGGCCGCTGAGCATCCGGGGCCACCGACTCTGTGCAGCTCAAGTCATGGACCCTTGCTGTTTGTACTGTGAACTCCTGATTGTCTGATCACTGTTGTAGTTGTTGCCAGCACCAACCAACCCCTGAGGGGTGGCTTACACTGCCCAACACCCATCCAGCACAGGCGTCACTAGACGTGTGACCCTGGCAAGTAAAGGTGCAGGGCGCACGTGCCCGTAGCCAGTTCCACAAATTATCTCAGTGTGTCCGTGTGGTCATTCTGTATGCATGTGGGCCCCGGGCCATACCACATTACATTGTGCTGTGTACAGCGTGCGCAACCTTGTCACCTCAGGCAGTGGGGTGGACCTGGGACATGTATCTGTGTCGGACCCCCCTGTGAGTGTGAGGGAGTGGACCGGCGTACAGCAGTACGGCTTAGGGGTGTGGTCATTCAACATGTAGCTCTGGGGGGATTAAGTTTAGGCCTTGCCAAGGCAGTAACTAATGCGTGTGTCTCAGGAGTAGTGTCGTCACCACCCGTCACACAATATACAATGTTGCTATGTAGCATGCTCCCGGAGTACGGGCTCGGCCGAGGGGTAAATGAGGGTGCGCAAGCCCGCTGGGGGTCAGGGATCAGACATGCCAACTGTTGTGTGTGTCGCTATTTCCGCAGCATAAGCCAAAGGTCTACCCTCAACCGCATGGCGAGATCAGCCAGGCATGAACTCTACATCTGTGTCCGCCCTGTCCTTGCTATAGGCCTACACACACGTGTCCGTCCACCTTCAGCGCACGACATCACTGTGTCGTTGTCAGGCTTGTGGACATGCGCAGACAGGCATGACAACAGTGTGCCGTAGGGGTGCAAGTGATGCAACCGCGCTGCGCACACTAGTGAATGGGCTTGGGGGAGGGAGGAGCAGCAGTGAGGCCACGTAATTCACATTGATGCCGCTCATTTGCAACAAGCAGTACATGTCATGCAGGAATCACAAAGTCACACATATCACACACCAATGAACCACTGAGCCTGCCAACACATCATGCAGAACCAACTATTGACTCATGTCTCTCTGCACTGTCACAGGTGACCAAGGATATGCACTCTGCGCTTGGATGATGACACCCCTCCGAGCCCCGAACACACAGGCCCAGAGGCAGCACAATGCGGCCCACAAACGGACCAGGGGCATCGTGGAACGTACATTTGGCGTGTTGAAGTCACATTTCAGGTGCCTGGACGTCACAGGTGGGAGGCTCCTGTACAGCCCAGACATCGTGTGCAAGATGATCGTTGCATGTTGTGTGTTGCACAACATATGTGTACGCAGCAAGGCCCCATGGATACAAGTGCCAGATGCACCGGAAGATGATGATGAGGATGAGGCAGGTGGACCACACCCCACTGCAGCCGCAGCAGGACTTGCCCGTAGGAACACCATCATTGACAATTTCTTCACATGAGCACGTCACATTGTGACAGTCCTTAGCAATCATGGGACAGTACAAAATGACCACAGGCACAGCATGTGCTAATAAATGCATTGAAAATAGACATTCCTTGAGTGCATGTCACTCATCTGTAAAGGCACATCACTCAGACAAGTGTGAGAGTGACATGTATTGCTGACAATTTTCTGATTTGTTCATGGATGATGGGTGTGTCACCTCTGTGCAGAGGGGCTGTTTAGGGTGTCACGTATTCGGACTGCCAGTTCTGTGTGTCGCAGTTAGTAGGGAATCCCACTCTTTGGCGTTTCACATGTGTCCAAAATCATTCCATTTTGGCTGCCATTTGTGTCCTACAGGTGGCAACAGGGCTCCTTTTGGGGTCAGATATGTACCACCATGATGCAGGGATGCCCCCTGTGGCTCAAGTACCACAACATGGGCAACATGTACGTAAGCGGGAGTCACTGCCCCTACATTCGTCCACGCTTTCATGGTGGATTGATCATGGTCATGACACGTCTGTGTGCAGCAGGGGTTGCTTGTCCCTCTGCAATGTGAAGGGGAGATGCGATTTCAATGTGTGTTCCATGCATGTTTCAGCATTGGCGCAGTTTACATGCAGACTGCATGTCAATGTACATTGTGACTGTGAGGAGATGCCTATTTGATGTGGGACAATGGTCATTTGTTCTACGTCACGGATGTGTGGTTGTACTCGTACATTGTCATCTCACCATTTTTTTACTCTGCTTTTATGGTGCATTTTCCTGCATGACGCGTGGGAATTGCAGGCCTATCGCTGGTTATCGCTGATTTTTGTATCGGGATTGGCATCATCGCTACTATTTTCGCGTTCGTGTTTCACGTTTTTTAGGCGTTGCGTTGATTTTAACACGTTCATTTGACGCGTTAGCGTGGGACTATCGCATGCGGCCGCCGTGTTGTGAATATCACGTTAATACGGAGTTGTTTTCCCGCAATAGACTGCAATGTGAAGGGTTGCGTTAAGGTAATTTTGTGGTAGTTATCACACGTTCTTGAGAATATGCCCCTAGGTTTGGTGGTGGCCAAGCGGTACATCGCACGACATTGGGGCACGCAGGAAACCCCTTCACTACCAGAATGGCAGCGGGGTATGGATCTTTATATGGCTGCAGAGAGGGTGACCTATAAAAGCAGAGAGTTCCCCAGAAAATTCACAAAAATATGGGGCATCTGGATGAGATACTATGGTCTAACCCAAGAGGCCGCGGACTCACAACATGTGACGTGTGAATAAAAGATGTCTCTTGAACCCAGGAGCTCTGAGAGGGGAATGTGATGGGGATTGCAGTTATTTTTTAAGGTACATTGGGGTGGTGGAGGCGACTCTGCTCTGGAGATACACCATGTTGATCAGCTGGCTACCAGGTATGAGCAAATTATGCAAATATGTACGGTCTAAGTGCAATTTGTTATTATGGTTATGTGAATGTGTAATGTTTTTGCACCTGATGAAAAATAAAAAATATTTTTAAAAAAACTAAAAAAACTTACCCCACGGAACAATAAAAATATCTAGGTAAATGCAATAAACCACCTAATAAATATTGCCTAGGCAATGAGAATAAAACAATTTAGATAAGGACATCTAGTCAGTGAGGTGGCATTTTTGCTGCTTGGGATGTAAGATGTCAGAGGTCTGTGTGATTTTGTTTTACTTCCCACCCCGGCTTTCACATCAGTAGGAGGTACATTCCTTGTCTCACTCCCACATAACTCTCTTCTCTATCTTAACCATTATGAAATCTCTGAAGGTAGCCACAGACTACCCTCCAGAACATTTGGTCCCCCAAGAAAACAGTGAATCACTCTTGATCACATGTGTGGTGATAGAGGTCTGCCCTTCCATTTGCCTCAACACGGTTGCCTGGTGATCTCACCACTAACTCAAATACCTAACACTCACTCAGACCTTAAATGGCATAAGTGAACAAAGCCCGGGACATGAATTACATATCAGGTGCACTTTCCTGTTTGGGCTATGGTACACTCTTAATTAGGTGCACCTTGCACAGACCAGCACAGTGCACCTCATTGCAAAACAAAAGCGATGCCCTCAGCGAAGCACAAACTCTGATAGTTAGCGCCTGCTATGAGGAGAGCGCTTTAGTGAAAGACAGGGCAACAGTTTGAGACGTTGGGTCCCTCTTTCACTTCATGCAAGCCAGCCTTTCTTTGAAGAGGAGGAAAGACATCTCCCTGTGCGTTTGTGCTTCTGCCTGCAGGGTGATGGCAGTGTGTATCTGTTAGAAACTGGATCTCTAGTTGACAGAGGTATGCTACCTGTCCAAATAGGGACCACAACAGTGGCGGCTGGTGACATTTGAAAGTGGTGCTGCATAAAATTATTGCCATACTGCAGTATGGCGAGCGAGCGTAGCGAGCGAGGCCGAACAAGTTAAGGGGGGTTCGGGGGGGTTGTCCCCCGCGAAAATTTTGAAAAAGAGTGGACAAATGGTGCATTTTCATGCAAATTTGAGAAAGCAGGAAGGTTAATAAGGCAATACGATTGAATTATTTATCATTTAAGAAATTGCCAATTTTCATGAGCTATAGAGGACAATCTTTGCGTATGCTGATGTTATCATTTGCCCATATTAACTTTTGAACACAAGGATAAACTTGTAATGGTTTTAACTATACAATAAATACATTCATTGACTGTGCGGTGCTGTACATCAATATGATAACACTATTTCCTTAAATTAATTTTCTGTTTTCATGCAAGAAACACCATTAAAAAAAAGTGCAGAAAATATGAATGCATTTCAAGTAGTACTCTGTGTAAAAAATGCCTGCATGTAACAGCAAAGGCTTCCCATGTTATCGTTTCTACTGGTGGAGTTGCCACACACTGAAACAACACGCGACAAAACTGGTCTCCAGTCAAGGGTGCCTTAAATGGATCTCAAGATATCAATATTGGTCGCACCTTAATGTGCCTTAAGGGGCACTGAAAGGTCCTAAGGCCCTTTCTCTGCCCACCTCTCCTCTTTTCTCTCATCGCCCTCTCACAGGCTGTGCCCTTTGTCTTTCTCTCCCTTCTCCCTTTTCCCACCTCCGAAGCTCAGATATACAGAGATGTCCATCAGCCAAGAGGCTGAGTGTGGGAAAGTGGCTATGTAAATGAGAGCAAAGTTTCGTCTGACAATGCAGATGTCACACGATTGGAGGAGCCACCTTAAGTACATGACGTAGTTGTATTGCTGCTTCAGTGGCTCCTATATAAAGAAGGGGCGTATTACGTAGAGGGCATTAAACTGCTTCCTTCTACTGTGCACATAAAAGGAAATTAAAGAGTGAAATAAAGAAGTGCAAAGAGAGAATGCAGGATTAATTTGTGAAATAAGAGTTCAAGTGAGAACAAAAGTGATTATACAGAGAGGACGGGGTCGAGAAATTTAAAAAAAGCAGCCATGTAAACGTAGCTGGGTGTGAAAATATTCGTAAACTCTAAACCAAAGGTGACAAGGTGCGAAGGGCGGCCTTTTTAAAGATTTAAGCCTTTCATAAGCGAGGCGAAAAAGCATCTCCCTTGGTGGCAAATGGAAAAGTCAAGTACTTAGCTTTAAATCTGACTAATTACCGTGTTTAAATGCTGAACCTAGAACATGTATGATAAACAAAGGCCTTGCAGCTAACAAGCACACAGAAGACGGGTAGATCAACGTTAAAAAAGGGTCTGCTTGGTATGGTGGAGAACATAGATGTCAGACTGTACATTTATAATACTGCTTCCCATGAACCGGCAGGACTTGGAACAGTAGTGAAGGTGATGAAAACACTGAATGTGCTGTATGACCGACTATAAACCTGTTTCACCGCATAAAAACAGTTTATTAACAGTCTGTAATGCACAGTCCTCAGGTTTCTGTAGTTAAGTGGTTGCCATGTTCACTTCAAGTGCACACGGTCCCAGCTTTGAGCTCAAGTATCAACATATTTTTTATTATCAATAAAAGAGATTTTCCTAGCTATGGCAGTAAAAGAAAGACTTGATTTTATTAAAGGCATACAACGCAAATATTATGCAGTCCCCAGCCTTGCTACTTTATTCACAGCAGCCACTAACAACGGAAAGGGACTACATCCTCTACAACTCCTATGAGTCCACACAGATTGAGTTATCCAATCAAAACTTTCTATAATCCATACAACCATTAACAGAAAACCCAACAGGAGCAGAACAACTTCATGTTCATTCATTCTTACTGACTCTCCAGTGTCCACCAGTAAACCATGCACCTGTAAGCCCATCACTTTGTCACGTGCAGACTCCTTGGGAAGTGCCCAGTGTCATGAAAACCGAGACTAGAAAAAACAGGAAACACAGAAACTTGCTAATACAATCACTATAGTTATGGAGGAAGAAATGCAACAGTCCCGGTGCCGACACATGATGGCACACGGCACACCACCTGCTTCCCTTTGTAAAATCCTAAAGTGAAGTGAAAAAATGGGCCTGGGCATTACCGGCTGGTGGTGAACTGCGCGAGTTCACATAACACCGTCCGCACACCGTCACGACGTGCACAGCACAAGTCCCACTCCTGACAGCAACCTGTTGTGCCCATGGACTAGCTGCTGCAGCCTCCCAGCAGTAATTCATACTGCTGCCTCAACCAACAAACATGCAGTCAGTCACGCTGCGCAGCAGTATTTAAGAAATGGCGTCCAGTGCCGTCCACAATAACTAGGATTAACTGACGCGCGGGAAGCAGCCTCACTCACTACAGGTCGAGTCTGCGCAGACTCGATCCTTGGCTGCCTGACTGCCACAACCTTTCCCAAATCATCACAGGGGGGTCCCGCCCACGCCCTGTAATGAGTTGGGAAAGGGTGGGGTGACAATGCTCCTCACTCTGTGATTGACATGGAGGTTTTGTTATCCCGGGCTTGCATTTAAAACGCCCCGGGCAAACTTTACCTCCACGCCATCAGGGGGGTGGAGACTGGGCTTTGAATCCAAGTCTATGCCGAGCTGATGACCTCACAGGCTTCAGGGATGTGAGGTTGTCAGCCCAGCAAACATTTAGACTTCTTTCAGCCCGCCGGGGGAGAAAACAAGCAATCAAGTGATGACTGTGTCCACAATGCTTATTGGACAACGCCGGTGTCGAGGGTGAGTAGTGCAGACAGTGTCTGCCTGACAGTGCTCCGTGTTCAACATAAAATGATAAGTTAAATTACAAAAAGGGGGCATTTTTTTTAATGAAAACAAATAAATGAGCATTCAGCTTTATTATTGCTGTGTGTAACGGGGGCGGAGCCCCGACGCCCGTAAAGAGAAACCGCCACTGGACCACAATCCTAGTCAGGGTAAGTCAGTTACACTGATCCACAATAAATACTCCCCTTATACCCTAACCGTGTAGTTCGGTTACTAGAATACAAACAGATACTGGTTGATCAATGGTGGAATGTCCTTAAATGAAGCTGATTATTATACACCACTCTAAAATGGCGAAGGAGGCAACTCCTTTTGTTTTATATTCCCTCACACACCCTAGTGGTGTCATGCTTCATCATCGGGACACCCCGACGCCTATAAGTCGGGGTGGGCTCAACCATATTGTAGGGAGCTCTTAAAGAAATGTTTGGCCAGGGGTTAAAGATTAAAAATCCACTGGCAGATCCCGGTTTCCCTTTATTTTTGGATCTGTCAAGGATATTAAAATAAAGAAGAATAAAGTCATTGGGATATTATGGTCCTAAGACCCTAAAGCCAACATGTTTCAGTCCAATTCAAGCCCAAAATATGGTGCAGGACTTTCTTCAGGGCGATAACGTTGTCCCCCCTGGAAGGGTAGTAATAAGGAAGTTCCCTATACTAATTTTATTAAAGGGCAGAAAGCTGCTCCTTTGTTTGGCACAATCTTGGAGATCTGCCACAAGCCGCTGGGACCCACACCGAACAGGTCCCACTACGGGGCAGGACCCTTGATGACTGACTGACTACAGGGCTACCCCATTTCTAAGGGAGGTCCGACGAGGAGTTTAACCTCTCCCTATATGGGATTGAGTAATCTAAAAATCTCCAAGATTGTGTCAAACAAAGGAGCAGCTTTCTGCCCTTTAATAAAATTAGTATAGGGAACTTCCTTATTACTACCCCTTCCAGGGGGACAACGTTATCGCCCTGAAGAAAGTCCTGCACCATATTTTGGGCTTGAATTGGACTGAAACATGTTGGCTTTAGGGTCTTAGGACCATAATATCCCAATGACCTTATTCTTCTTTATTTTAATATCCTTGACAGATCCAAAATAAAGGAAACCGGGATCTGCCAGTGGATTTTTAATCTTTAACCCCTGGCCAAACATTTCTTTAAGAGCTCCTACAATACGTTTGAGCCCACCCCGACTTATAGGCGTCGGGTGTCCCGATGATGAAGCATGACACCACTAGAGTGTGTGAGGGAATATAAAACAAAAGGAGTTGCCTCCTTCGCCATTTTAGAGTGGTGTATAATCATCAGCTTCATTTAAGGACATTCCACCATTGATCAACCAGTATCTGTTTGTATTCTAGTAACCGAACTACACGGTTAGGGTATAAGGGGAGTATTTATTGTGGATCAGTGTTATATAACGGGAGGGTGTACTCCTCTTTCAAAGTTTCTCTCGGCCCTTCAAGTAGTGAGAGGTTCCTCCTCCGCTACATTAGTGTATTAAGTCAGTTACACACCATAAATTAAGATGTGCTCTCCTCTGATAGCTTGGAACAGAGCAGGCACGCTTAACTCAGGAGGCAATGTGTAAAGTATTTGTACAACACTTAAAACGGTAAAACAGTTAAAACACCACACAAATATATACCACACCTGGATAGAAACGTAGAGCTTATTTTATTGAACAAAACAAGACCACAATGACAAAAGTCCAAAAAGTAGAACCAGAGTTATAAATGTTTAAAGAATATCTGCAAATATAGCACTTACAAACATAAAACGCCAACCGGGGCTATCTGGTCGCGCTTGACTGGGTCAAATCCAAAAGTTGAGGCCGCCCACGATGGAGCACGGGTCAGATTCAGGGACCATCCTTGTCCCGCTGAAAAAGTACTTTGTTGGAGGATGCGTCGACGTCGAGATGCAGGGAGCAGAGAGACGATGCAGCAGTTCCTATCCTTAGGATTTGTAGCCGCACCACCCGGGAATGCATTGTCGTAGAGCAGCCCTGGATGGAGGTGATGCGTCATCATCGAGCCGCACAATCGGCAATGCGATGTTCTTATCCTCGGTGGCAGCGGCGATACGTCGCCATTGAGAGGAGATGCAGCAGTTGCGACCGGCGCAATGGCGGAGATGGGTGTATTTTGCAGGTACAGCACAGAAAAACCCACTTCCAAGGGCCGAGGATGGGATTGGCACCACTAGGCAGGGTAAGAATCACAGTTGGCAGAGTCCAGATGCTGCTGTAGGGTTGTTGGAAGTCTTTGATGTTCCTGGGACTTCAGAACAAGAGGCAAGCCAGCAAGCCCTTGGAGACATTTTGGTTCTGGGGATGTAGAGATGCAGGTCCAGTCCTTCTGGCTCCCAGGCAAGGAGAGGAGCAGGCAGGCACAGCAAGCAGGAGTCCAGCAATGTCCAACAGAGTCCAGCAGAGTGACAGTCCTTTCAGCAGCACAACAGTCTTTCTTCCTGGCAGAGTGTCCTCAGGTCCAGAAATATACTGAAGTGGTGGTGTCTGAGGTCCAGTAATTATAGCCAGTTGTGCCTTTGAAGTGGGAGAGACTTCAAAGAGAGGCCTTTGAAGTGCGTGGAGTCCCTGCCCTTCCTTTTTTGGCTCTAGACTCACTACAGGGGGTTATGCAGATCTTTATGTGGGTAACGGCACAGCCCATTCATGTGTAAAAGTGAGCTCCTCCCTCCCATCCTGCCTAGGATGACCCATCAGGATGTTGATGGCCCAAAAGTCACACCTAAGCTCGCTTTGTGTGTGGCTATCTGGAGGCAATGCACAAGTCCCCGCTGTCACTCACCCCAGTTGTGTATTGACAGGCAGAAGGCACAGAATAGTTAAAGTAAGAAAATGCCAACTTTCTAAAAGTGGTATTTTCAGACTCGCAACTTAAAACCCAACTTTCCCATAAGCTGTGATTTTAAAATGTGAGTCCAGAGACTCCAGACTTGAAATGTCTATCTTTTTCCAATTGGAAATTACATAATAAAAGGTAATAAAGTAACCCAATGTTAACCTATGGGACAGATAGACCTTGCATTAGAGAAAAACAAATGTAATAGTTTTTCACTTCCAGGACATGTAAAAATTAAAAGTGCATGTCCTACTTTTTAAATAAACTGCACCCTGCCCTTAAGGCTGTCTAGGGCCTACCTTAGGGGTGATATATAAATTAAAAAGGAAGGTTTGGGCCTGGCAAGAAGGTTAAGTCCTGAGACCAGTTTCAGGGCTAGCTTGAATCCAGTGGTGTAGTGAGCACGGGACCCCCGTCAAGGCATACCCTTCCCACTTAGGGCGACAAATGCAAAAGAAACAATTGATGGACAGAATGCTGGATAATGCAAACATTCACCCCCAGTCACAAGGATCTGGGATTAATCCATCATTCTTTTGCTCACCACACCACCCCAGTTTGGACCCAGCCATATGCAAATCAGTCTTGACACTGTTCCTTATGGGAACAGTTGAGCCTGAACTGCCAAGCCAAGCCCTCCCTGGACCAGAAACAAGCATCCTGGGACTGGTTTTTGGGCATCACCCCTCATCAGCCAGGCTAGCTTGAAACCAGTGGTGTAGTGAGCAAGGGACCCATATCTCGCTCTGCGAGGCATGCTGTATTAGGGTATGCACTGGAAACCCCGCCCACTCTCCACCCATATTTGTCATTGGCTTGTGTCATTGTCCTTCGTAAATGCTGGCTTCTGATTCGTACATAGGCTTGTTACTCCCTCCTTGGTACCCCAGTGTCTGCATTGTTACCGCCCTTAACGACTAGACCTTTTATTTGGCTCGTTACACAGTCTGCGTTATCTAGTGGGTGAGCACTATTTTCTTTAAAGGTCTTTCCCTATTCCACCCACACAACGCCGCAGCTCTCTTTTACATTGTTGTTACGTTTTAAGCGGACCGCTCTGCTTTATTTAATTGGCAGAGCCGTAGCCCGCTTTTAAATTGTTATTACGTTTTTTTATAATTTGCAGCGCGGTCCGCTTTCACTTTAGCGGCTGCGCTGCTTTATTTATTTTACTTGCACCGCGGTCCGCTTTCACTTAGGCAGCCGCGCCGCTTTATTTGTTTTACTTACACATAAATAATTACTCCTCTCAAAAGAGGACCTTTAATAATTTGCAGTTTGTATGATCTATGCTTATATTTGCATTGCCTTATTTTTTTAAAGTCTGTATAAAATATTACGTGAAACTTGGGTTTAATCAGTATACTGGAATTTAAGGGGCGTGCTACAGGCCATGCTTGAGGTCTCTTGGAAGAGCTGTGCTTAGGTCCGGGTTGTTGAACAGCCGGTGTGCTGCAGGGGAGGTTTTTTGTGGTGGGTTCAAGCACTAAAGCAGCAAGGGTGTAGCAGATCAAGAATGGCATGCATTGGTAGAGCAGTGTGTGGGTGAACAAGTTCGTTTAAACACTTGACTCAAAAAATGAGGGTTTTCGGAATTTGGCGAACTTATTGGATGTTCTGCTGTCAGTACGGCAACCAGAGTGAGCCTTTCATTTTCAAATCCCTACATTGAAGGAAAACGCATTTGCAAGGTAGCGCCGCGCTTTTTGTTGAGCCCTTAAAGGGGAGGTCTTCTTCCCCGCACACTAGTGTTGATTTTTGTCTGTTAAATCGGCAGGCCCCAAAGAGAACTCTGGCGTCTTTTTTAAAAACACAACCGTCTATCAACACTGTATAGCGCCAATGCAGTTTACTATGTATATGACAGAGGAGATAGGCAGATGTGCTCGCTTGCTTTGCCATAACTGTAATAAAAAGACACAAAGTAGTAGAACGGCTACTCCTTTTAATGCGCCAATAGCGAACCAAGCAGCAGAACGGCTCCTACAGCCCTCTTTTAATTCATTCAAGACTCTATGGAGGGGCTGTTTCATGGTGCCGCTGCTGTCTGCGCTGTGCCGGCACGCAACTGGTGTGTGTGTTTGTTTTTAGGTGCATGCACTGCACGCTCTGCGAGGCATGCTGTATTAGGGTATGCACTAGGTAGGGCCATTGATGTAGCATAACGGCCAGAGTTGCAGACTTTGGATCGTCGGCTCCACATCCTGTGATTCGTGGCAAATCACTTAATCTCCCTGTGCCTACCATAAAAAATGAATGTGTCCTTGTGTAATGTTACTGGTGCTCATTTTAAGTGTGCCAATTCCTTCGGGTCCAGTCGGGCTGTATAAAACTGCAAAAAAAAAAGAAATTGCAATGCAAAGGGTCTCGCATTTACGCAAGTTTAAGCTATTGGCATTGTAAATCACAATGCCTTTTATTTATGTTTTAAAAACCAAAACATAAATAAAAGGCATTGTAATTTACAATGCTAATAGCTCAAAATCGCGTAAATGCGAGACCTATTGCATTGGAAATGCTTGTTTGCCTTCTGTTGCTGAATCCGTCTTTTGTTGACCAGAGGACTCTGTGCACTTTACTACTGCTAACCAGGGATGTAGTGCTTGTGGTCTCCTCTCTACACATGTTAAAGTTGGTATACACTTAATTTGTACATCTAATTTACTTATAAGTCCCAAGTATATGGTACTATATCTACCCAGGGCCTGTAAATTAAATACTAGTGGGCTGCAGCAATCATTGAGCCACCCACTAAATCACCCCTATAAAACATAACTCCAGGACTGCCACTGCAGACTAGCTATGCAGTTTTAAACCTGGAATTTTAACCTGGCAAATAAACCTTTTGAGAGGCTTAAACCTTCTTTTTAATACTTATAAGTCACCCTAAAGTAGTTCCTAAATGGCCATAGGGTAATGTGCACAGTATTAAAAATTAGGATCTGTATATTTAAAGTTTTACATGTCCTGGCTGTGAAAAACCTACAAAGAGTTTTTGACTGTGGCAAGGTTTGCCCTCTCATAGAAAAACTGTGGGTTACACTATAACAAGGTATAGTGCTTAACCCTTTTGTTGTTAGGCCTTTCCCCTCCAGTGCTAAGCATTTTTGGGCTATTTGGGGTAGTTCACACTTAGGCCTCCATTACTTATTGTCCACATAAGCTATCCGCCCCAAATTTTCATTCTGTTGTCCAACATCCTGGGGATTCTAAAGGTACCCAAGGTTTGTGGATTACCCTGGAGGAAACTGAGAAAATAGCTAAAATATAGCTACATTTTCAGTTTTTTGGGAAAAATAGGAAAAACATGCTCTGGATAAAAGTGTCAGATTTTTTTCATAAAATGGCATCAACAAAGGGTTTGATGTGCTAAAGTCACCATCTTCCCAGCTTTTAGGAACATATAGTGCTAAATCCAGAAACCTAATTTTTCACCACAGTTTTGGCATTTTTCAAAGAGGCAACCCATTCTTCCTATTTTTTGTGCTTTCAACCTATTTCCAGGTTGTGGTGCAAACCAGTGTGAAACCCATGGGTGATCCAGGAAAGCTATATATTTCTGAAAAGTAGGCACAATTCCAAATTCAGAAAGGGGTCATATGTATAGCCCCCTCAAGGTTTTTCCAAAGAAACGAAGGGGTCGATTACAATCTCGTCCGGAAAGCATTCCTACCGAATCGGTCCCGGAATGCTTTCTGGACGACTCGGATCCGTTGAGTCCGACCAAGAAATTTAGATGTATCCGGATGCTTCTGGATACGATTCGTTCGGACTCCCATTGACTTCAATGGGAGCCTGTGTTCCGAACGAGAACACAGGCTCCCATTGAAGAAAGCGGTGGCTGGAGAAAACCATGCACCCTGTGGTGGGCACCCGATGGTGACTGCCACACTGTGCATGGTTGGAAAGGGGGGTCCCTTGGGAATCACCACCGGCCCGATTCGGAGGGTCCCGGGTGAAGGGAGGCCTGCTACGGGCCCTAAAGACAGATTCCAGCAGCCGATTCGTTCCGGAGAAACCAAATCGGAAGGGCTGCCTAAATCGGTCATCGTAATCGCTCGCTCGGAAACCGAGTCCATAGAGCTGTACGATTCGGCTCCGAAAGACGCAACCTGTCAAATGCCTTTCAGAACCGATTCGGACAGCCCTACTGGTTTACGGGCATTCTAATCAGTTGTTGGGAACTGTGTACGTTTCGGTCAGAAACAAGGGTTCCGAATCGGATTCGGCAAACTTGAATCTGATTCAGAGCCCTCCCTTTCTTCAATGGGAGCCTCTGTTCTCATTCGGAACACAGGCTCCCATTGAAGTCAATGGAAGTCTAACCAGATCGTATCCGGAAGCATCCGGATACATCCAAATCGGCCCCATAGCGTTAATCTGGGAATGCATCAAAATCGAGCGCCTTCCCAGGGGTGGCGTAATGAGGAAAAATAACTCTATTTCTGCATTCTGAAGCACACATTGAAAGAGAAAAATGTCTCCATTGATTGTTTTTTGTGGAGGAAGGTGTCCCTTCTTGCACAAAAACAATCACTCCTACAATGCACAAAAACAATCACTCCTACAACATGGACAACCTTACACCATCATGCAAAGGTGCCTGCGTTGGCACAAGGCAGCCATTTCTGCACCAGTGCAGTGGAAGAGGACAGGAATGCGCCCTATCTCATAGATACAGCGCATTCCTGCCCTCTTCTTTTGACACAGCGCAGCAAGGTGAAGCCAAAAACCACCATACCATCTTTCAATTCCCACAAATCATAAAAAAGAACAAAGCTACCAACAACTTATAATAGAACAATCTATTACCCCCAAAAAATCTAAACTATTTAAACAAAAGAAATGTACAAAATGCTATAACCCAAAGTACAAATGTCTGTTGATAGGAAAGGCCTACACTACCCAGAGCCCATAACAAGAACACTACTGTAAACCCTAATAAAAAATATATATATAAATAAAAATAAAAATTGCATAAAATGCTTAGTGAAAACCGAAAAAAAGGTTGATCAAAATATCACAATCTTAATTTCCTATACTGTATATAATGCACCCAAATATCTTGCTGTCCGACAATATACCTGTAAAAAACACAACATACCCACCCATACAAAACAAATAAACCAAAAATATTACATGCAAAATAACATTTATTATAAAACAACAAACACATAATACAAATAAATAAGAAACTATGATATAATACACATAATACATGAAGGCCTGCCACACTACACTAGGAAAACTCAAACTACAACAGAAGGCAAAACTAGTAAACCATAACAGTATTATAACTTCACTAACCCCAACCACATCCCCTCTGCTCCCAAACTTCCAAAAAGGAATTCAAAAGTAGTCTTACCTGAGCCATAGAGCAGCAGCAGGGAACTGCGACTGACAGGAACCAGGAACGACCCAAATGAAGATAAAAGACTAACAATAAAGGTACCAGTGAAAAAAATGGCCACTAAATGTAAATAAAAGGAAAACTAATCAACCAAAGAAGTCAAATGAAAGTAAAAAATAAATGTTATTTTGTTTTTTATATTAAAAAATAATTTAAAACGTTTTAACAATGTTCTTAAAAGTATACCGGTACAAAAATGTAAAACATATATATTACAAATTATTACAAATATATATTATTCATTTTGTTTGGACACTGCAGGGGTTAAATTGACCATTTCCAGTTCAATCTAAGCTACATTGAGGACAGTGTTGGACATCAAGTAGGTCAGATTCACTAGTCTCACTGTAATATAAGTGCATTGGAGAAGGTGTTGGTCATTGAAGGGGTTAGATATACTATTCCTACTCCAATCTGAGCTACATTGAGGTAGGTGTTAGGCATTAAAGGGGTTAGAGTTACTATTCCCTCTTCAATCTAAGTAAAATAGAGGAAAGTGCTGGACATAAAATAAGTTAGATTTACTACTCACACTCCATTTTAATCTATATTGAGTAAGGTGTTGGACATTAAACAGGATAGATTAACTTTTCCACTCCAATCTAAACTACACAGGGAAGGTCTTGGACATTAAAGGGGTTACATTTACTGTCCACAATCCAATCTAAGCTACATTGGTTAAGAACCTGGGCACTAAACGTTTTGCCTTTACTATCCCCCCCTACAATCTAAGCTACCTTGAGGAAGATGTTGGACATTTAAGAGGTTAGATTTACTAATCTTACTCCAATCTAAGCTGCACCGGGGAAGGTCTTGGACATTAAAGGGGTTACATTTACTATCCCCAATCCAATCAAAGCTACATTGGGAAAGGGCTTGGGCATTAAAGGGATATCTTTACTATTCCCATTATAATCTAAGCTACATTGGGAAGGTATTTGAACAGTACAAGGGTTAGATTTACATTCCACTCCAATCTAAGCTGCAGTGAGGAAGGTGTTGGACATCGAAGAGGTTAGAGTTACTATTCCCACTCCAATATAATCAACATTGGGGAAGGTGTTAGTCATTGAAGGGATTAGATTTACTATTTCCGCTACAATCTAGCTACATGTGGGAAGGTCTTCGACATTGAAGGGGTTATACCTACTATTCCAACTCCAATCTAAGCTACATTGGATAAGGTGTCAGACATTCAACAGATTAAATTAATTGGTAAAGATGTTGGACAATAAAACGGTTACATTGGACACAAAAGGGCTTACATTTTACTAGTCTCACTCTAATCTAACATTCATTCCGGAAGGCATTAGACATTGAAAGGGTTATAATTACTATTTCCATTCCAAACTAAGCACGTTGGACATTGAAGGGGTAAGATCAGTGCTACTGGAATTGAGTGGCAGAGGAGAACCAAATATGCAGAAGGGGTGACTGAATTATGTAGCAAGAAAAGGTCAATTATGTGGCACATTTTGTGATAGCATTACTTCATTATCTTGGCATTTGCACCTCTGGTAACAGTTTCTGGGAAAAGAGCTCATGTTATTAGTACCAGAATGACCAGTCAACCATTGCGAAAAAATGTTAAAATTTGCAGATTATGCAGTGGATGTTAGATTATGTGGCAAATGCGTCAAATCCAGAACTATGCCAAAGTTGCTGCAGCCACAAAATCACATATTTCAGTGGAATTGGATAAGATTTACTATTCGCACTCCAGTCTAAGCTACATTAGTGGTGTTAGACATTGAAGGAGTTAGATTTACTGTTTCCACTCCAATTTAAGCTACTCTTGGACTCCTGGACTTAAAAAGGGTTACGTTTAACATTCCTACTCCAATCTAAGCTACATTGGGGAAGATGTGGAACATTAAACGGATTATATTTACTATCCCCAGTCCAACCTAGACTACATTAGGGAAGGTGCCGGACATTGAAGGGGTTAGATTCAGGTCCAATGTAAACTACATTTATTAAAACATAACATTTTAATAGTTATCTAACATATAAACTAAATTTTATTTAAAAAAATGAGTTTTTCAATATAAAAATGTATACAACACTAATTGAATTACTATAACAAATAAAAAAGTGTACTAATTATGAACATGTTTTAAATCTATCATAAATATTTTTTCTACATGTGATTTACACATTTAAAATAATAAATAGTATAAAATATAAAATTAAATATATTATTTTAAAAAGCACTACATACTAATATCTACATTTCCTAAAAGAATAATATTAACGAAAAAGTCAAGTTAAGGGGATGTGGCCAAGCAGCCAATATGGCGGACGCGTCTTAGCAACACTCCTTGGATCTCCTCTGCCATCCTTTCTCTTCCGGAGCCCTGTACTCCCTACACTTTCTGACCGCCGGGGGAGCGCTGATTTTCTCCTTACGGAAGCCCCCGAGGCAGGATCGGCAATGTGTGCCCAACTGCTCCCTCAAGATGGCGCCGGCCTGCTGGCACCAATGCTGAACACGTAGCAGACCTCCTGCCGGAGGCGCGAGGACAGACAGAGAGCGGCCTGTTGGGGCGAATAGGTGAGGACACGTGAGTGGCCGACTAATCCGAGAGCCCCCTTGAGTGACTCCACGCTCTGCTCAACTGAGCCCTGGCCTACAGCGCAGCCTAGAATGTGCAGTTGCCGATTGTGGCCCAAGCCTCGTATTTGGGCTGAGGCCCCAGCCTCCCCCTCTCCTTGAGGTGGATCCTACGTGCCGGGCTGCCACGGATGAATGCTGGTGTCGTGTGGGGCCAGTGAGACCCCTGTTACCCGCGCCACTGGGGCGATAAGGTTTTACCTCCGGCATGGTCTTGCTCTGGGACTTCTGTGAACCACAGATCCTAGCGAGCCCATACTGAGAAATATCCTGCCTGTGTTAGACCCTTACTTCAGGCCCACTGGGGGGAAACTGTGGCCTCCATTGTCCATACAGGCGGTGGCCCCTCCGCTGAAGCCCCAGGCCCTTTGGTGAGCTTCCCCCCTCCAGCTGCTCACACTACCTACCTGGGAGCCTTGAGGTAAGTGATCCGGGGGCGTACTATTTACAGCCCCCTTCTCGCCTACCAGATAGTTGGACAGCTGCATGTGTGGAGGCCTTTAAAGTGGTGGTGGACAAGAGATGGAATAAGACCCCAGCCAGTTTCCCTATATAATTCTGCAACACAACCCCCCCATCTTCCTAACAGCTGTTCATCACTTCGCCTGCTCGTGCTGCCCACGTTAACAGTCTGGGCAGGCGGGCCGAGAGCAGGCATTCCTGGATGTCCCCTGGACTCTTGACGCCACCATCCCAACGGTTTAATATACATACCTCCGAGGGCCCTGAGACCCTGCAGCACTTTGGTAATCTTTCCACCCCTGCATCGGTGAGTGGCACGGTGCCCCCTTCCACAAGAGAAAACGGGGAGCCCAGTAGAAAATCAACAAATTCACAACATTCCTTCAGATTTGAATAAGCGACAGATTGCTGGCAAGCAAACCCCACTGCCCTCTGCTGCCACAGATGTGGCCCAAAAATTACTAGCCATTCAAACCTCTCGAGAAGTCCTCGAATTAAGGATTTGTGAAGTCAGCATTGATGTCCCCTTGCTCCGCCAAGACTACTGTAATGTGGCCAAATGAGTTACTGAGGTGAAGGGCAGGCTGTCTGCCTTCAAAGATGATTCAACAGATCTTATGACCAAGGTGACTGCATTGCTCTCGACTGTTCGCACCCTTGAAGATAGAGCAGAATACGCTGAAAATCCGACACATCAGAGCAACCAGCGGTCCGTGGCTTCCTGGAGGGAGTCAAGACCTCTCACCGGAAAGTTTTATTGAAAACTTAAATCCAAAGTTACTGAGGAGACTCTGTCGCCTTGGTTTGTGGTTGAATGGGTGCACTGGGCCCTGAAACAGCACCTCTCCCCCCCCCCGGGGCACAATCCATTGTGTCATTGCCAATATACTTAACTTTCGCGACCAGGACGTCATTCTCCAGCAAGCACGTGTTCATGGCAAGAGTCACTTTCAGTCGTGTCACATTATGATTTTCCCGGATTATACGAAATAGATGCAAAAACAATGAAAATCCTTTGATGCTAACATGCAGAAACTCAGGGCAATGTCTCTTCAATATATACTGCTCTTCCCAGTGCAATTGAGGGTCATCCACGTATTCTGCTCCCACTTTTTTGACATTTCAAAGGCAGCATGGGAATCGACAACCAAACCTCAGACCCTTAATCGCTACGAGCCCCCAGACTGCACTACTCACACAGGTCACACCCGGTTATCACCCATTCCCAGAGCCAGTGGCGCCCCAAATCCACAGGGAAATGGTGGCGGCATGGATGTTTTCCTGAGTCCTTAGATACTGGTCCTGGTCGCTCCCAGAATATGAGTGGGGGGCTCCCTGCTTCCCCGACTCAGGGCAAGGCCCCAGAATCAAATGGTGCAGATGCTCCGATTAAAAGGAGACTCCACTGGTGGCCCACTATATCTGTCTAACACCTTTTGTTTTCATTTACCAGCCCTGGACCCAGGGCATGTCTTGACTTCTAGCAACAGATTCTATATAGAAGGAGGTCCACATCGAATACCCCGTAATGTGTGTTACTTACCTTGCTGAGGGATGTTGAGCGACAGATGCTTCATTGGTGGAAGTGTGGGGTGGGGGTTTGTTACTGTTGGGGAATGTTCGGTGGGTTTATGTTCTATATGTATCATTTTCTTTTGTTATGATTGCTCCCATGTATGCCCTACGACATTCATCTCAACTCCTCCAATGGACCCGCTCGCCCTCTCTAATGATCCCCTGTACTGTCCCCCTGGCTGAGTTTAGTCTTATCTCCTCCTACTCAACTGTATCAAATGCACTGCAGTCCTCAGGTTTCTCTGACGTCACCAGCCGGATATTGTGGTCCTGCAAGAGACTCACCTCTTAGGTACCACCTCCCCCTTCCTGGATCAGTTTGGTTATAACAGTGTTTATCATTTAGGCTTTAGTAGGGGTTCCAGAGGGGTAGTGATCTTCCTCCACATACACTTCCCCTTGGTGTTTACACAGATCATACACGACCTTCAGGACCTCTATGTGGGAGTGGTTGTGACACTGGAGGGGAAACACTACAATCTTTTATGCATTTATACTCCTCCCCATTTGCATAGACAGACCTTCCAAGATGTCACTGGGGTTGTTGCTTTGTTGCCATTGCTGATGTTGCTCCTTGGGGGGGGGTTTTAATGCCAATCCAGATCCGGACATGGACGTGTGTGGCCCCCCTCACGCAGCCGTCGGGATCTGCCCAGGATCCTTGGATCCTGTGTGGACTCCTTGGGATTATGTGACATTTGGCAGGTGTGGCACCCATGAGAGGTATTCACTCATACTCTGGCTTCCACGAAAATTCTATCTTGAATTGACCACATATTTCTCCCGGCCACAGATGCAAACACCACCTCGGCTGTTAGCATAGTTCCTCGTGGACTTTCGGATCATTCCACTATACTACTTTGCCTCGGGGTTCCAATGCGACGTACAAGACCCATGTGGTGCCTAAATGCCTTTTTCCTCACATCCGATAACCTCCTAGACCACCTGTCAGGGAAATTCATCCCTATTTTGATACCATTTAGGGGACAGTCCAAAAGGCTGCCACCCTATAGGCTGCAAGCAAGCGCACAATCCGGGGTGTGGCCAAAGCGTACCTCAGGAGCATAGACAGCGACAGTCACCAGCACGTAATGAAGCTTGAGGCCCGCATAATCCAGGTAGAGACTGAGGTGGTGCCGCTATGTGGGAGTGGTTGGGACACTTTCATAGACAGCCCTTCCAAGACATCACCGGAGTTGTTGCTGCATTGCCATATGGGATGTTGTTCCTTAGGGGGGATTTTATTGCCACTACATATCCGGACGTGTCTGGCCCCCTCCAACACTGTCGTCGAGATCTGTCCAGCATCCTTGGATCCTGGGTGGACCCCTTGGGATTATGTGCCATTTGGCAGGTGTTGCACCTCTCGCCCTATTTCCCTGATCACTTCTGATGTTAAAATCTATGCTAAGATCTTGGCAACTAGGTTGCAACCAGTAATCAATTTATTGATCCACTTGGATCAATGTGGTTTTATGCCTAACTGCAGCACCAGACACTGTGGGGCCGATTCCGATTCGGGACGGAAATCTCACCGACCGAGTCGGATTCGGAGAGATTTCCGACCGAACCGGACTCTGGCAGTCCGACCGAACGAGTACGATGCGGACGCATGCTATCGGACTCGATTCGGTCGGACTCCCATTGAAGTCAATGGGAGCCAGTCGTAGGACGCGTACACGGGCTCCCATTGACTCAATGGGTGCGTCGCAAACAAGGGCGCCCCCTACAGCGGGTACGCATCGGTGCGACTCGCGCCATACATGCATGTGTAGGGGGGACCCATGGGTCCCCCTGTGTGCGACTCACGTGGCTACGCGTACAGGGGGTCCGACACGGACCCCGAAGTCCGGCTCCGACTGCTCTTTCGAGCCGGACGGCGCGAGTCGGTCGGACTGATCGAGGCGCGCATCGTACTTGCACGGTCGGGGAACGTCTCCATTGCGTGGTGCGAGTCTACGAGTCGGTCAGAGCGGTTCAGAGCCGGGAACGAGTCGGTCGGGGATTTCGCGTACGCTCGCATCGTACTTGCTCGCGCGGACGGGTGTTCGAATCGGTCGGAAACAGGGCGTCCGAATCGGATCCGGTAAAGCCGAATCCGATTCGGTGCCCTACCGGCCGAGATCGGAATCGGCCCCTGTATCTGACGATTCCAAGTGGCCATGATATTGAGGATGCAACGGCCTTACTCGTGGACTTTGAAAAGGCTTTTGACAGCGTGGATTGGAATTATCTTGATTCAGTGCTGGAATACATGGGTTTTGGTCCCCGCTTCTTTAATCTAGTGGCTTTCCTATATTCGCCCAAGTGCTCGTCAATGGTGTGTTATCTTGCGAATTCCCAATCCACCGCGAGACTAGACAAGATTTCTCTTTTTCCCCACTCCTCTTCACCGTGGCTACAGAACCCCCCGGCTCGTATAATTCCGCTGCGATGCTCAAATGCAGTGTTGGAGATGGATTGTGACGCTGGAGGACAGGATCACACTTTATTCAGATGATGTCCTCCTGTTTCTTGCTGGCCCGCATATGCTCGAAATTCTACGACCCTTCGAAGAGGCATCGGACTCCGGGTGAACCGAGGGAAATCACTCCTAGTCCCTCTAAGGTGAGATAATGCTGTGTTCGAATGGCAGTCTGATATACCTATTTACCGTCTTAGCTTCAAATATCTGGGGGTCCATATAGGAAGGTGTGGTGTTCTGCAAATGATGAAACAAAGCTTCTTAAGGTCAGTGAGAGGTTTAATGTAATCACCTCAGCCAACAGCGATGGCACAGCAACTGCCAAACATGCAGCAACTGCCAAACATGGAATTCTCACATCGACAGAACCCACAGTCAGAGTTCTAACACTGACCTCATCAGGGATGAGGTTCTGACACTGACCTCATCGGAGATGAGATTCAATGCCACACTTCTCCCTCTCATACAACGAAATTGCAAAATGACACATGCTGAACAAATAGTCACATAAAAAAAAACAGGATGATGCAAGGTAGAGCAAAGAAACAAGGAAAAGAACTTTACACAACAAAATCCCTAAGATAAGCAGGTTTTCTGGTCTCCCTAACGCTTCTCCTGTGGAATGTTGGAGTACTCATACAAGAACCCCGCACACCTGAATCACAAACCTTACTCCCACACGGTTGAGAGGCAAAGGTTGAATTATCAGAAGAAACAAGGGGTTGTTTTATAACAGCAACCCTGCTCTTGTTCCAAATGCGACCATCATGTGTTTTTATGCCATTCTTGAAACATTTAATCACTTGTAATCTCTTAGTAAATTTGGACCAATCAGCACAACCTTTGGGAGCATTAATTTTGACATAATCTCCCACACTGACTTCAATGTTCCTAACAGACTTGCGGGAGTCAAACTCTTCTTTTCTCCTGTGTTGAATAGAAATCTCCCTCTCTCTCCATTCACCAGGTGTGTTGTCAACACAACCTTTGCTCCAACTCATCCAACCAGGACACATTCTGGTTGACGGGGATCTTCCCTTCAATAATTCAAAAGGAGATTTAACCGTGGAGCCATGCGGGGATAGTCGATAGCCCATCAATCTATTTGACAACTCCTTCTTCCAATCCAAACCATTCACTCTTGCCAGTTGTATTCCTTCTTTTAATGTTTTAATAACTCTTTCTATGGCTCCATTGGTCTCAGGGTGATAGAGAGCAGATCTCTTATGTTCAATCCCGCATTTCAACAAATACGAGCGCGTGAGCAGAACTGCACCCCATTGTCAGTAAGTAGGTACTTGGGATAACTCTCTCTTTTAAACACACCCTCCATGAATTTGATCACAGCAGAAGATGAGATGTCCTGAACACAAGACACTTCAACCCAAATGGAATATAAGTCCATCAAGACAATGACATAAGGCTTAGCATGCTCACCTCTTATGGGTCCAAGAATATCCATTGCAACCTCTTCCCAAGGATATTTGGGAAGAGTTCTACAAACCATGGGCAACTGATTGGTCTTAAGCCCCTTGTCACAAACCACACATTCAACACAATCTCTTATCATACACTCCACATCACGATCAAGTGAAGGCCACCAAAAATCTCTCCGAAGTCTCCCTTTTGTTTTAACAATGCCCAGTGACCCTCATGAGCTAAACGTAAAATTCTACTCCTTAATTTCACAGGAGGAATGAGTCTAGTGCCTCTCAAAAGAAACCCTTTGTCAACAGCAAGTTCATCCACAATCTTCTCCCAACCTCCTTCACAAACCTTGAGCTCAACTTTACTCCTAGTGCCCGAACCGACGATGTCCCTAACTTTAAACAAGATTTCATCATTCTGCAGCTCTGTCAACCATTCATCTTCACTGATGGTACCTTCAGATACTTCACACACGCTTACTCCATCTTCCTCATCCAACTCATCATCACCATCAATCTGTGAGTCAGTCAAATCTACAAGCCTAGACAATCAGCAGAAAAGTTGCTAGCACTAGGAACATACTGAACATCAAAACAAAAATCTTGCAATCCCACAACCCATCTCCTTATACGAGAGGATATCTAATCAAGACCTTGTTTTGTGAAGACTTCAACTAAGGGTTTATGATCTGTCTGTACACTAAATTTAGTACCCCATAGAAATTGCTTAAACCTCATGATGGACCAAAACACAGCTAGTGACTCTCTCTCAATGACAGAATAATTGCGTTCTGTGTCTCTGAGAGTTCTTGAAATGCATGCAATTAAATTCTCCTTGCCATTTCGCATTTGAATGAGTTGAGCTCCTAGCCCTTTTCCACTGGCATCATACACAATTTTGGTGCTACTGGAAGCCTCAAAGGACTGAAGAGAAGGAGCATTGCTCAACTCCTGTTTAACAATTGTAAATTCCTGTGAACATTCAATCCCCCACACAAAATCAGTTTTCTTTTTCAACAGTTTCCTCATATTAAATGTCTTACTAGCAAAGTCTTTGATAAAACGGCTATAATACTCTACCATTCCCAGAAAAGAAGATAGTTCCTCCTTTGTTTTGGGTTCCACCAGAGCTTTTATCGTATCAACAAGTTCTTTTTTTGGTCTGATACCTGTAGACGTAACCTTGTAGCCAAGATAACTTACTTCAGTGACCCCAAACTTGCACTTCTCCGCTTTCAAAGTCAGACCTGCTGCCTGAAGTTTATGTAACACCTCACGAACACGTTGGTCATGCTCCTCATTGTTAGATCCATAAATGATTATGTCGTCTTGATAGCATTTTACTCCAATCTGATCTTTCAATATGTGTGACATAATCCTCTGAAAAACTGCAGCAGCAGAAACTAAACCAAATGGCATCCTCTTAAAATGAAATGTGCCAAAAGGAGTAGTAAAGGCAGTCAGATCTTGCGAACACTCATGCAATTCAACCTGGTGATAAGCCGACATTAGGTCTAATGTGCTAAACACCTTCGCACCAGTGAAAGTTGTGATCATCTCTTCGATGTTGGGCAGAGGAAACTTGTCAACCACAACCTCCTTGTTGAGAGCCCTCAAGTCTACACAAAGATGAATGTCACCATTTCCCTTGCGCGCAACGACAATGGGAGCCAACCATTCCGTTGCTTCAACACCCTCAATGACTCCACAGTCTACCAACCTCTTGAGCTCATTATCAACAGCAGTTTGCAAGAGCAAAGGAATCCTTCTTACCTTTGCCACTACAGGAGTAGCATGTTCTCTTAGTTTGATTCTGTGTTTGTAACCAACCAACTTACCAAGTTTGTTTTGAAATAATACATTGAATTCTTTTACAAATTTGTTTTGAGTACATTCAATCTCATTAATTTGTACCTGAGGAACTTTGTTTGGATGCAAACTAACACCCAACTCTTCTGATGGCCCCAACCCAAAAGATCATCACCATGACAAGAGACATATATCTTCTCGCATGTACATTTCCCACATACACTTATGGCTGCTTCAAAATACCCTTGCATGTCAATTTTGCACCCTCCATACCCTCCAGGTTGTATGTCCATCTGACAGAGTGACTTATTGTTAGAGAACAACTCCGTGAAAGTTTGTTCAGAAATAATAGTAATGCGAGAACAGGAATCAAATTTCATCACAATGTCCTTGCCATCAATGTTTACCACCTCAGAAGGAAACATTCTTTTGGACTCATCAACCTGTAACACTATCTCTTGGCATGTTTCTTTGCTCCCACCCTTGCTATTCCTTCTACCTCTGTTTCTGCAACATTTACTGAAATGTCCCTTAAACCCGCAGGTGTTACAAACTTGGGACTAGGCAGGACAAAATTTATCATTGGCTTTATGGCCAACAAACCCACATCTAAAACAAGTAACATTGAAGTACTGTTCAGTTCTCCTGACACCCTTTACTTCGGAGTTCTGCTTCCGCTCAGGAACGCTTTGAGACTTAACCGCATTAATCACTTCCACTTTTTCCCTTTCCGAAGAATTCACCTCCTTCCCAGCCTTGAGTTCACCTACACACTTCATCATGTGTTCCACCTGTTTTGCTACAATAAGAACCTCCTCAAGAGGCGGTTCATCTTTCATCCAAACTTCCTCTCGCAACTTGTCACTGTTGCATCGCAACACAAACTGATCTCTAATCCTCTCCTCAGCTGCACCCCCAAATTTGCATTTTGAGGCTAATTTTCTCAAGGCAGTTACAAACTCTTCCACTGATTCATCCTTACCCTGAGACCTTAATCCAAAATGGTATCTCTCTAAAATTGTACTCACACGTGGCAAATAATGACGATCTAATTTGGCTAAAGATATCTCAAACTCATTTAAAGCACGCGCTTCAGCATGTGGAAGCTCAGGTAAATTTTCCAAAACATCCTGGCCCTCTGCCCCCAAACAATGTAGCAACAAAGCATGTTTACGCTCTGCACTCAAATTAGTGCGACACACACGTGCATAATTCCCAAAAACCTTTTTCCATTTTGACCACACAAGTAAAGGTTCACCGGGAGAAGGTAGAAAAAAGGGGGGGTGATGTAACATTCTGCATTTTGTATCACAGACAGAACTGTTAGATACACTTATTCTACACAACAAGTAACATGAATAAGTGAATTATAATGAAAAGTGAATGAAAAAAAACCCAGAAAAGTCAAAGTCTCGTCGTAACCAATTAAGCAGACGATGAGTTAGACTGGTTATTCCCATAAAACGGAGAGCTGGAAACTGAATCCGATGTTCCACCACGCTCCTACCATAAATGCAGACAAATGTATAAAAGTAACCTTGAGCGATGAAGAGTGATAAATAAACAACGTAAATCCTAATTTGACACAATGCAGGAATCCTTAAACAATAAAATACAAGTTAGAGGGCGAAAAGACGTTCCTCTGAACTCGAACCTAAACGATCTAGATGATCTGCATAATAGAAACTGACAGGACCGGAAGGATGACATATGCGCAGAACATTACAAAGCAGCAAGGAAATTAGAGGGCGAAAGGCTGTTCCTCTGAACTCCCTTTATTCAACTGAAATACGAGTTAGAGGGCGAAGAGACGTTCCTCTAAACTCGACCCTAAACGGTCTAGATGATCTGCGCAATAGAAACTGACAGGGCCGGAAAGATGACACATGTGCAGAACGTTACAAAGCGTTAAGGAAATTAGAAGACGAAAGGCTGTTCCTCTGAGCTCCCTTCATTCAATTGACCGCAATGCGCACAGGCAAAGGCTAGAGCGCGAACAGACGCTCCTCAGAGCCCATTAGAAAAGGGTGTGCACATACCTCACTCAGCCGAAGGATCTTCTTTGACAGCACGTACATTAACCAGACGCTCGTGACCACAACTCCGTCACGTCGCAGCCTGAGACAGACCCTCGGAAACAACAACAAAGCGGCAAATTTCTCGAGCCAGACTCCTCTTCCGAGACTGCAGCAGGGAAACAAGATTCTTCAGGAAATCCGACCTGAATAAAACTGGGCCAAGCTCCGTTTCCGTTTACCATTTACAAGCCAGACCCGCCTCTCGCCTTGTTGAGGTGACAGTCTAATTTCAGCACACCGTGTCTTCATCCCATCCTCGTCGCCAGAAATTGTGGTGTTCTGCAAATGATGACACAAAGCTTCTTAAGGTCAGTGAGAGGTTTCATGTAATCACTTCATCCAACAGCGATGGCACAGCAACTGCCAAACATGCAGCAACTGCCAAACATGGAATTCTCACATCGGCAGTACCCACAGTCAGAGTTCTAACACTGACCTCATCAGGGATGAGGTTCTGACACTGACCTCATCGGAGATGAGATTCAATGCCACAGAACGGTGCCAGAGCTTATGCATAGTCTTAACCTTACCTTCCTCCTTAAGGGGACCAAGACTATCCTAGCTGTCTGGTCCGCTCTCCCCCATAACGTCCTGGGCTAAGTCACATTGGTCAAAATGATGATACTCCCCTATATCATTTACACCCTGCAGAACTCCCTGTTCCACATTCCCAATGCTTGGTTTACTGAAGTGACAGCAGTGCTATGGTCCTTCCTTTGCAGGGGTCAACCCACATGCATTCCTCAAGCTCAATGTTGCCGTTCTGTGTACGACGGTGGATTGGGAGAGGTAGATATCCATCTCTATTACTGGGTGTCCCAAATTCTATTATTAATGATTGCTGGACAGGTGATTGGAATGATCCTGCATACCACCTCGGGTTGGCCTGCCTTGGTTTAGATGGGGTGATGCACTATGTCTACGACCAACCTGTTCCCCTTGATACCCCAGAGGCCACCAGAACGATATTCCTGGTATTGCGGGCTGTCAACAGATTTACCGACAGGGACAGGAAACTAACCCAGCAAGCCCTTCTCTGGAAGTGGTGCTGGCTGGAGCACACAGTGCGGTTGGAGGGCTTCCGATACTTGGGCCTGATTGGGGTCACTGTGCTGGGGGACATGTGGCATGGCTCACACATGCACTCCTTTGCAGACCTGCAAACTCACTATACACTCTCCCACACCCAATTCCACAAATACATGCAGCTGAGGCACGAACTTGGGCACTACCACACCCAATTAATAGACTTGCCCGACTTTAGCCCCCTGGAGACACGATTACTAATGGGCAACCTGGGACGAGGAGGTTTTTCCATCCAAACCGTTCCCTGGTCTGTAATACCCCTGAGACACTAGCACCACTCAGATGGAGATGGGAGCAGGGCCGGACTAGGAACACAAACCAGTTTAGGAAAACAGAAAACAGATGACAGACCAAGGTCCAGCTCAACTAATCCACATGTACAGTCAATTGAAAGATGGTGCATAAACACTTCCTGCACCCGTCATCCAAGGGTGCAAATCGCAGCCAAAGTTTTTCAAGAAAGAGCGGAAGGTGCACTCGCAGGAAAGTCAAACACGTGAGCAATAATTCCAAAAATATTTCCTTTATTCGTTTAATCTTTAAAACTGGCACACAGCCAGCGTTTCGTTCCCAAAGTGCCAAAGGGAACTTCATCAGGGCTCTTCAATATCCAATTAATCCTTAATGAATATCCAGAAATATTTTGAAAAATAGTAATACCTCAAAGAGCACGATCCGCCAGGGCAAAGTGTATAAAACTCCAGCACAAATCGATAATTTATGTACAAGAATCGGAATAACTCAAAGCCTTAATGATAAAGGACATAATTCAGAAAAGCTGCTCGTTTACAATAAAACTCTTGGCATATCTCCTCTAAAGCATGTAAAAAACAAAGCGGTTATCATGCCGCTTTGTTTTTACATGCTTAGAGGAGATATGCCAAGAGTTTTATTGTAAACGAGCAGCTTTTCTGAATTATGTCCTTTATCATTAAGGCTTTGAGTTATTCCGATTCTTGTACATAAATTATCGATTTGTGCTGGAGTTTTATACACTTTGTCCTGAGTGGATCGTGCCCTTTGAGGTATTACTATTTTTCAAAATATTTCTGGATATTCATTAAGGATTAATTGGATATTGAAGAGCCCTGATGAAGTTCCCTTTTGGCACTTTTGGGAACGAACGACGTTGACTGTGTGCCAGTTTTAAAGATTAAACGAATAAAGGAAATATTTTTGGAATTATTGCTCACGTGTTTGACTTTCCTGCGAGTGCACCTTCCGCTCTTCCTGAAAAACCTAGGAACACAAACCAGCCCTGGCAATTCTGCTGGACTGGCCCGGGTAGGGGGGATGGGTGTGCTAGCAAGAAGCAGCACTGCTTCCGCTTTAGCACTGCTGCCAGTTTTGTTACAGGGGGCTGATATTGCAGCACTGCTGCAAAACCGGGCCCCACCACTTGAAAACCGGCCTCCACCCTTCCGGCCCACCGGTAAAATGCCTGGTGCCTGCTACAGCCTGTCCGGCCCTGGATAGGAGGGATGGGTGGGGGAGCTGGTGGATGTGGAGTGGCGTGAGGCATGCATGGCTCCCCAAGAGGCCGCTATATCCGCACAGCTAAGGTTCGTCCAGTTACACTACCTACATTTAACCTACATGACACCCCAAAGACTCTGGCATGCGGGCATTCTCCCTGAGCCTAATTGCACTCGATGCTCCCCCCCCGGAGCAGATTTTTTCCATATGGTATGGCAATATCCAGCAATCACCCAGTATTGGAATCAGATATCTAGGGTCTGGACAGGCCTGTCAAGCTGATCCCGAAAGTCGCCCTTCTGGGTCTTAGGGATGAGTTTTGGGGGGGGGGAGAGGTGATAGGACATTGGTCGGTCTGGCAGCATTAGTGGCAAAAACAAACATAGCAAGTAACTGGAAATTGCCACGACTGCCTAGTCTGACAGTGTGGAGATCCGACATGGACTGGTGTGCCAAACAAGAGGAACCAATCTTTGTCACCAGCGTTTTTCCAAGGAAGTTCTATAAAAGAGTAATAACCTCGTTCCCATCCTAAACATCAACATCAAGAGGGTCTCAAAATGAACAAGTACGAGCAACCTACGGATAAGAATAGTCTGTTGAAGCTTAATAGTTTCCATCAACGACCATTATGTTAGAAACTTCCATACAGCCAGTTCATTAGGTTTCGGAGAAACTGTAATGACAATCAAAATTGTAAACAACAGCCATGAGAGCTCACCATAAAATTGAAGCATAGAGATTATCCAGATCTGATCATCTCAATGAGCTGAAAGCAAGCCAAGAATCATAACAGAGAAGGACTTCTTGACTAGACATCTGTGATTCAAGAGACCAATCCCTTAACATGCATGACCACATACAACATAGCCTCGAATTACATCAAAAGAATCATCAATAGGTATTAGTGTATCATCAACTCTGGGTCATTGAAATTTGAAATACCAAGGTTTGCCCATAGAAGAGACCGTAACATATGAGATCACTTGGTTCATACTCGTCCACATATACCTTTGATGAGACCCAGCACGGTTTCTCAATTATGGAGTTTGCAACCAGTCCTGGGGCAAATAAGTAATGTGTAATGTGTGCCACTTGACTATTCCTACCATGACTATCAATCTAGGTTTAGAAAAACAATGGGTACTGTGAAAACTTATCAGTTGCAACACATTGCACGTAGTTTACATGACCACTTGGCCATGTGACATGAGATACATTGGGAGGACCAGTAGAAAGATGAGGTATCGGATAGTAAAAGATAGAAGCAACAGTTGGAGTAAAAAGGTTACAACTTAGGGGTCGATTGTGATGTCGTTAGGAAAGCATTCCAACCGAATCGGTTCCGGAATGCTTTCCGAACGACTCGGATCAGGGGAGTCCGACCGTGCGATTTTGATGCATCCGGATGCTTCCGGATACGATTCGGTCGGACTCCCATTGACTTCAATGGGAGCCTGTGTTCCGAACGAGAACACAGGCTCCAATTGAAAAAATGGGTTGTTGGTGAAAACCCTGCACCCTGTGATGGGCACCCCATGGTGCCTACAACACTGTGCATGGTTGGAAAGGGGGGTCCCATGGGTACCCCCACGAGTCCGATTCGGAGGGCCCCCGGTGAAGGAGGGGATTGCTAAGGGCCCCCAAAGTCAGATTCCAACAGCCGATCTGTTTCGGAACAACCGAGTCGGAAAGGCTGTCCAAATCTGACATCCTAATCGCTCGGCTGGAAATGCGCTCCGTAGACCGCTACGATTCGAATCCGACCGACTCGGTTCCTCCCAATGCCTTTCGGAACTGTGTCGGACAGTTCAAACGCTTCCCAGCCATCGTAATCGCTCATTGGTGAACGTGTCCGAGTCAGTTGGAAAGGCGGGTTCTAAATCGGATTCAGACAAATCGAATGCCGTTCGGAGCCTTTCCTAACGACATCATAATTGACCCCATAGTTGAGCAATCCTTATTTGACACAAACCACACCATAAATTACCTACATTGGGTTATCCTTGAGACGGTAGACAACTCAAATAAGTTGGTAAATGAAATCCTCTTTAAACAGGAACAACGTTGGATTTACCGCCTCCAGACATTGAAAGCAGGATTAAATGATAATATCCCATCGTTAGCTTCAACGTGATGATTACTAATAGTTTGACATATTTTTTAGTACATTTTCAAATATTTACAGTACATTTTTTTCACATTTTCAATCAGTAGATTTGGGATGTCTCCCTATAGAATAAGACGAGACTTGAATTAACCGATATTCACATAAAATATTGAAAAAAATATCGCTATACCAAAATATTGTGCCCAAAAAATGGTGATATGGAAATATCGTCAGCAAAAATATTGTTGTCAAGAATATCAATTTTAAGGTAGGTAATATTGATTTTTAAAATATCAGTCATTAATATTGTTTGTCAAAATATATTTGTTTGAAATATTGTTTTTTAATTATTGTTACGTATTTTAGTATATATTTTAAATGAATATGATGTAAAAATGTTATGTTGATGTGTTGTAATATATTTGTTAAGTTTTTAATAGTTATTAAATTTAATTAATTTTGTGATTTTTGGTGCCGTAGCGGGTTGTGGGTTTTTAGGGGTAGAGGGTGGGAGGTAATTTAATTATAATACATATAATGATTTTTTTATTGAATATTATTTATTTAATTGGTATTTAATTATGCTCATTGTGCTCATATTTTTTTAATGTAAATTTTATGTGCGGGTTGTGGGGTTTATAGGGAAAAGAATGGGAAGTCATTTATTTTAATTAATTAATAAATAGTTGTTAATTAATTGATAATTAATTATATTAATCATGTAAAAAAATAGGTACAGGTTGTGGGGTTTCTAGGGGTATAGAGTGGGAAGTAATTTATTTTTAATAATAATTAGTTGTTAATTAATATTAATAAATTGGTAATTCATTATGTTAATTGTGTAATTATTTTTTTAGGTGTGGGGTTTATAGGGTAAAGGGTGGGGAATCAATTAATTTAAATGAATTAATAATTAGGGGCCGATTACAATGTCGGTCAGAAAGCCTCCTACCGCTAGTTGGAAGCATTCTGACGGTCATGGTCGGTTTGCGGTCAGACCGAAGAATTACGATGGCTGTCAGAGCGTAAAACGGCCAGTCATTCCAACGCGGTTCTGACTGGCTCTTGGAGTCTTCCGGCCAGTCGGACCCGCACCGTAATCCCCTATGGACAGCGTTTCTGCCGTCGGCATTACGATGTCGGTTTCCAACAGCCTTTCCGTGCCGTCCTTTCTGACAGAGAAAGGCTGTCGGAAAGTGAATTTGGGGGCCCCTAGCAGTGCACTCTAGCATCCCCGGCCTACGGTTGGAGGCCGAGGGGGTACCTAGGGTGCCCCCCTATAAATACCGGTACTGTGTGGGGTGCCTGCCACAGGGTGCAGGGTTTTCACACACCCCCATTTCTTTATGGGAGCCTCTATTACGGCTGCTTTACGGCCGTAGCACAAGCTCCCATCCAGAAATGGGAGTATGTGACCGAACACTGTTTCGGTTGCATCGTAATCAGGTGGTCGGAACCGCAGGCCGGAGGTCAATAGTGCAAATATTTTGCTTTTTAAAGTTACGTTTATGTGCAGTTTGTGAGTTGTGTGGAGTTATAGGGTGGGAAGTAACTAAATTAAATTTATGTAATAAATATTTTTTGTTAATAAATAATTTCTAAATAAAAATATTTATTTGTATAAAAAATATTTTTGTATTTCATTTATAATAATATTTGAAGCTATTTGTGATATGTATTTAACATTGTAATTTGTTTTTTATAATTTTTAATATTAAATATATTTGTAGTTTTTTTGTACATATTTATATTTTTCTTTATTTACTTTGTTTTTTAAATAATTGTATTCTGTTCAAGATATTTTGTTTGTTTTTTAATGTTGCTCTGACTTGAGTTGGAATAGTAAATTTTACCCCTCTGGAATCCAACACTTTCCCTACCGTTGTACTGACTGGAGTGGGAATAGTAAATTTTACCTCTCCGCAATCCAACACTTTCCCTACTTTTGCACTGATTGGAGCGGGAATAGTACATTTTACCCCTCCGCTATCCAACACTTCCCCTACTATTGTACTGACTGAAGTGGGAATAGGAAATTTTACACCTCTGCAATCCAACACTTTCCCTACTGTTGTACTGACTGAAGTGGGAATAGCAAATATTACCAGGGGCGGTGCGTCCATTGGGGCGTTGGGGGCGTAGCCCCCCCGCCCGCAGCTCCCTCGGCGTCTTTGAACCTAAGTAAACAATCAGTTTACTTAAGTTCAAAGAGCCGAGGGAGAACTGACAATCATGTCAGTCAGCATGACGTCGGACCGCCCACCCCCTTCAGAGTCTTAAGGGGGTGGGCGGTCCTGCGTCATGTTGACTGACATGATTGTTAGAGGGACCAGGGGCAGCAGGCAGCACTGCAGCACAAGTGCGCATGAGTGGGCAAGGGCACCGAATTTTCGCGCCGTGCCCAGTCATGCGCACTTGTGTGTGCACTGGCTTGCGCATGCCCATTAGGAGAGCGAGGTTGAGCAAAGGCTCAAACCTCGGTCTCCTAATGGGCAGGCGGGCGAGGGGTATCCGTGCCCTAAGCCAATCCTGGCGCTGCCAGCAGCGCCAGGATTGGCTGAGAGGGTCTGTAGGCAGGGCCAAACGGAGTCGGACCCGAGGCGGCGCGGACGGCGGACCTCCTCAGAGTCAGGCAGGATTTTTTTTTAATTTTAAAAATCCCCCGGCACCCTCCCCCCGCGTCTGATTAAACAGCTTTAACATTTGACCTTCGTCTGGAGGATAATAACGAGCCCTGGCAGCTTTTCATTCTGACGCGCACATTGTACATTCCAAACAAAAGTTTGGGGGCTTCCGGGTGCGGTTTCCATCGCTGGTGCAGTCACATTCCTTCAATGAAAAGCTATTCCATCTGCAGTCCTCTTTGCTTAGGCGGTCGGGAGAATACAGTGGGTGTCTGAAGTCAGCTATGTGAAGTGGTCGCCCCCTGTGCACACCTCCTTGCCACCGAGCTCATTCTAGAGGGAGGTAAAGGGCTTCTGTGGGGCCGCTCCAACCCGACCCCCTCTCAGCGGGTGTTCTCCAGGCAGCTCTTTGAAGCATCGGCTCGAACGGGACTTGAGCGCGTGCTGCTGCTCTGCGCTAGGACGCCTCGGAGCATGTGTACCTCGCTGGGAAGCCACGCCGAGTACAGCCCCCGACTGCAATGGTAAGTCACTTTTTTTGTGTAAAATCTAAAATACATTTATAAAGCATTGTTTATATAGGCTGGGCAAAGTGTTTATGCGCCAATATTGTCATGGTGTCTATAGCCACAATACTGAATATTTTGCAGTGGTGTACATTGAGGTGTGCCGCATTATCGGTTACTATGGGAATATTATTGGATGCGAAATCCTATAACATAACGGAACGTACACGACGGACAGGCTGCTAATAATTGCAAGGATGAGATGATGGATTCGTATCTCTCGTCTACACCGGTGAGATCTGCACGATGCTCGGCGTGCTGATCTCACCGCAGAGCCGCGCGCGTTTAAGGATGGGGATCACGTCTGGCACAGGCAATAAACTGAGATGGCACTTCCCGGCCATTATTGTTAATGTGAATTGCGCGTCGTCTGCTGCACATGAAGTTATATTTGAGGTCCTATTTGTAATGCCGTGAGTCTATTTGTGAAATATTACTGTCCCATTTGGAGTAGAAAATTAATCTCGTCTGGTGGACCCACAAGTTATATTTGTGACCCTATTTGTAATGCCGTGAGTTTGTTTGTGAAATATTGATGTCTCCATTTGGCGTAGAAAATTAATCTTGGCCGAATTTGAACGAGATATCAGCTTTGAAAAGTTGGTACGTAATGTGTTCGCTTAGACTGAGTAACGGGCACAAGTGTGTCGTTTGTTTCCATCGTCTCTAATGGCTTAACGCAAAATTATGGTTCTCTCCCTGCAGAATATGACGATGGGCTCCTGAATTTCTCGTATTTCGCTAATATTGATTGTCTTTGGGCAGAATGGGGACCCAAAATGGTTGGGCCGCCCTACGCCGTATAGGCTGTAGGTACCCTACTCCGGACGACCCCCCTTGCCTCTTGTGCTTCTCACCTGGTAAACCCTAACAAATTCTGCCCTCTTACTAATTCCTTCTTTCTGCCTGTGGTTTGCATACACTTTTTGTCTATCCATTGATTTTCATACTTGTCAACCAGTTGACTAAAACTAAAGTAAAGTCAGACTTTTAAGAGCGCTATCCTGTTAAGGTGAATGCAAAAATGAACAACTTTTTGATGATATAGGTTTGAAAAGAGGCCGTCCCCATTGAAGTTCATGGAGGCACTAAATGAGGAGGGTGAGAATGAGAGAAAATAGTGTACCATCAGAGTGCTACTGTTTCAGTGAGGGTGGGGGTCACCCTGGGCTGCAGGGGTCAGTGTTACACCACTGTCTCCAGGGTGACATGGGTGGACAGTTCAGTGCTTCCAGGATGTCCCGGGTGGTCTGCTGCTGTTTCAGTGAGGGTGGAGGTCAGGCTGTGTGTTCAGTGGCTGTCTCACTAGGGCTCTCCCTAGTGACTGCTCTTGGTCGGCACTCCCTTCCGGTGAAGATGATATTAGTGGACTTTTGGAATCACGGGGCCGCGGGTGCCCGAGTCTGATATGTCTATCCGAGACAGGACTGCCCAGCTCTTCACTTAGCCAAGTGGTTGTTGCCGCAGTGACTCCACCCTTAGACTTCCTGGGAGCGCTGCGAATGGCAATACAGCGCTATACAAGCATAACAAATTGTCTTTGAAATTGTTGCACTCTAAATACCAGCCCCGAATTGCATCAGGCGAGAAAGCCAAACTTCCTCTAGAGGGCTTGGGAAGTCTCTCAAATGTTTTTGAAATTAGTGCATTTTACAGCATTATTTTCACACGAATTTGTTAAAAAGCCATGGGTTTTGAAAGAGATACATGAAATGCACAAATAAGTTCACGGTGTGCCAAACAAGCCTTACCATGGCATTTCCAAGGATAGTTGCAGGCTCGCTTTCCTGGAAAAAATGTTGGCAATAAAACGAAGTAGAAACAATTTGAAATGATCATCTTTGTACACGCAAAGAGAAAAATACAAATATATTTCATTTTAACTAAAAGCCATGCAAACATGCAGTGATCTGCAGGTTCAAGTCACAACAAACACAACTCAGCCTTTCATCTTCCCAATGATGCTGAACTAAGAACCCATAATTATAGGTCGTAGGAACACGTGTTATCTACAGTGCTTAGACACAGCAGATTGCACAGTGACACACTGTGTAACAAGTTACTGCATATACACTCCCGACTGAATGGCTATCCCTCACCTAAAGGCCAATGTGCCTCTGAGATTCTCATTCCCAGCTTCGCAGAAATGGTACAGGCGCCCTGCGCACGCATGGCTTCCAGTGGCCTTTTCAAGTGAGAAGGGGTTAAGCAGATTGTGTGCCTCGGCCCGGGAGGGTAAGTGGCTTGTGGAGCGGGTCTTTGCGGATTAGCAGGCCGAGGATGTATACTGCTTAGGCAGGTTCCGGGAGGTCACTTGGGCTCCTGACATCCACAGAAACGCCATGGTGTACCCGGAGCCCCTGGACCTGGTAGGAGCGGCAGCATACCCAGGTAAGGGGTCCACGCGGGGTGCAATTACCGATCTCAATTGAATAGAATTTAGGTAGTGGCAAATATTAGACTAATTTAGTCCCTATAAACAAGTTAAGGTCACTAATGAATCCTAATAGCATTTCGTAATGCATTTCGTAACAGATGGCAGCGCGCAGGACTTATTGGGTGAGCGGAGGCTGCGCTAACCTTCTAAAGCTGAAACCCTAGTAATGTAAAACATGGACAGCCCATCACCTCCCTGTCAAAGCAGTCCTGTGTCGCCACGGTTAAACAAATCTATGGGTGATTTAATAGCAAAAATAAAAAACGCTGGCCTGCAACCTGTGTGTCCCGGTTGGATCAGGAGCAGCGGCCGTCATGAGAAGATTGCACATTAGTATATATGGTTCTTTGAAATTGAGAAACAAGCGTTTTTTATCAATTTCGGTTCTAAATATTGTAAATAGACGTGGACGAGAGAAAAGGGCATTTTGAAAGATAGTTTGGTATCTGGTATGGTAGATAGATGGGCGTTTGTTCCAGTTTGTCTTTAACATGCCAGCTCCTTCAATTCTGTTTAACCCTGCCGTTTGGAGGAAAGAGTCCGCCCGGGATCCGGTTGGTGTTTGTTTTTGCTAATTACATTTGCTCCTATTTTCAAATTCAAAATTACAACAAAAAGACACCGTCTAAAATAGTTTGTGTGCCCTGTGATCATTTTGAAGTTAATTCTCGATACCAACAAACAAAATATAAAGCTCGCGTTAATAATGTCAAAACTACGGGACACGACGCACTAAGGGCTGGGAAGGAGCGACATTTTAGATACTCGTTTGGCAGAACTATGTGCAGTTTGATAGCAATGCTCAATTTGTGTGGTTTGTGCGCGTGGAGCTTCTCAGTATTTCTTTTGCCACATCTTGGATGTTATGTGCAAAGACGAACTTGGAGATGCAGCGATTTTTGAAGAGCAGCGTTATAGTTTGTCAATTAAAAATGGCTGTGTTTACTCCTCCCCTGCAGATCTGTGTACCTTTGAGTGCAGCTTTACAGTTATTATATCAAGCCACAGCAAATTGTTCCATAATTCAGTTTAAGAATTCTGCAATGCCTGCACAAAAATAGCTTAATGTCTAGAGAAAGGCAGGCATTTATCTTGTAAAGTTATTAACACTCGTTTGCAAGGATTTTTCCCCTTCTTCATGAAACAAAGTTTTTGCTGAGGCCGTTAAAACTGTTTATAGTAAATTGTGCTCCTCTGTGCTCAACACCTGATTTCATCTGCTGCTCTGCAAGACATGGCATCTCCCATGATGCCTTGCACGAACTGCTAGTCTCAGCTGAAACGGTGCCTAGTAACTCCAGCACTGAACATCTGGCGCGGTGTTTATTTGTTCTATTGCCCCTGTTAAGTGGTTGTGAAATATCAGAAGCTTTTGTAAAATTGTTTTTTCAGCCATCAGAATTACCACTTGCTATTGTTTAATATGCTAAACTGAGGGAGACATTAAATGTACTGTGTTCTGCTATAGGTGATGAACTTGCCACATAGAGAATTTTATGGCGTTCCGGAGCATGAGTTGTGTTTGAGTGTTGCTCCCTTCTTTATTCCTTTTTGTTTCCTTTGGCTCTCATTCATAGTATATGTACAATTGCTAAGTGCTTGTATTCATAAACCTTCTACTCTATTTAAAGGTATTTTCTGTATTCCTGGTATGAATGGCTCCAAACTAAATGGCCAAGAATGAGTTCTGGTGTTGGAATATGCAGAAGGGTTCAGGTTTGTGCAGTAGAATGTGATGAGTTTTCAACTTCCAGAGAAAATATAGAGAGGACATGAGATGAGAGAACTCTCTTAAGGGCATACTTTTTGAGGAGGCCCTCTGCTTTTGATTGCAGTGGCTCAGTTTATTTGGTGATTCACAATTCCAATCATGGGTAAAACATGGCTTGTTGAACATAGATGAGATGTACTTGCAAATTGTTTGATTGCATATTGCATTTCAGGTTTTCAATTTGACCAATCCTTTGACTTCTTACCAACAAAATATGAGTGTCTTCCTGGTCGAGGACCACACTGCTTTTTCTCTTATCTGTCTTGTATCAAGACCCTGCTGGACTATGGGGTGAAAGAAAGCTTGAATAAGCAGCTACCTATGTTATATGACATCTCTTTATTAATGTAATAACTGCACTTTCACAATTGCTTTATTAACCTTCCTGCTTTCTCAAATTTGCTTGAAAATGTACCATTTGTCCACTCTTTTTTCAAAATTTTCTCGGAGGGAGAACCCCCCCGAACCTACCGAACCCCCCTTAGGTTGTTCGGGCTCGCTCGCTACGCTCGCTCGCTGCGGTGCAGTATGCCAATAATTTTACGCCCCACCACTTTCAAATGTCACCAGCCACCACTGAATATTACTCCTCCACAACCTAATACTTTCCCTACTGTTGTACTGATTGGAGTGGGATCAGTAAATTTTACCCCTCTGCACGCCTACAGTTTACCTACTGTTGTACTGGCTGTAGTGGGAATAGTAGATTTTGCCTATCCGCAATCCACCACTTTCACTACTGTTGCATTTACTGGAGGGAGATTTGTAAGTTTTACCCATTTTTATTTTTTTGGGTTCCATGAAGTGGGATTAGTAAATTTTGAATATATTTACTATGCTAGTTTGCGTAGTTTTGTATAAACTGTTGTGGGAATAGTATATTTAATACATTTTATATTTTATCATTTATTTAATTTTTTTATAATTTATATTATTATGTTTTTGTTTATTTACAAATAGAATATTTGTAATTATTAATGTGTTTAATGTAGAAAATATTTTAAAATAAATTTTAAGTCGTTTCCTTTTTTAATTTAATTAAAATGGTTTGTTTTTGAAGATTTTATGTTATTGGTATAAGTACATCTATATATATTTATTTGTTATATTTTTATATTAGTTAAAAAATTTGAAATGATAATATAAATTTAAATTATTAGTTTAATAATTGTTTTAAGTGGATATATGTAAATATAAATATTAATTATATATGTGTGTTTAACTTTTTTTAATTACGTTTATTTGTTATAGTTGTTCAAATATATATGAATTCTATTTTATTGTTTTAATTAATGTTATTATTTTATATATTTAATATTTATTATTTTATTTTATATATATGTTAAAAACGATATTTAATACAACAATATTTATTATATCGATATTTTTTTCTCGATATTTCTATACTTACCATTATAAGTATAGGATGCCGATATTTTTGACATCGATATTTTGGTATGGGAATATTTTGAGGGTTGATATTTTGTCAGTGAACCGAATTAACCACCCACTTCCTTTGTGGCCTTCTTTTGCACCCCCCTTTTTTTTTAAAGAAATTGATTCCAACACTGATTGCAGTCATGATATGATAATTACCATTTTTATAATGTTAAGTATGTTTTTCTATTCAATTCTCAGTATAGCTGGGTGTTCTATTACCCCTATGTTGTCCTTTTCACCTCTCTGGTCTTTTTTGTTGCCTCCTTTAAGTGAACTAAGTTTATTTTGAACACAGATTATTATTATTATTTTTTGGAAGATTTATCTTGTTTCAGAGAAGGTTTTAACCCACCAGTTTGCCAGAAATATTGATTGTTTTTTCTCTTTTCTTTTCCTTTGAGGCAGACCGCTGTGGTCCTTTGTCTATTTTGACGGACATCTAGATGGCTCGCCCACCAAACATATAACGCAACTGATGTACGGACTCATGTTCGGGGCATGGGAGAGGTTGCACATGCTGCCCTGGTGTTTTTTAAGCTCCAATTGCGGTGCGTAGCCTTATATGCAGAGCTTGGAGGTCTAGGTCAGATGACCGGGCTGGCACCTTTGATGAGGGGACTACACCTGTAGGGGGTTGAACGCTGTCTTTGAGTGGACAGTTGCTTTACTTAAAACCTTGTTTGTTATGATCTCCGCAGTGCATGACTGCAGAGTTTGCCAGCCTCCATTGTTGCCTTATGGGGCCATAACGGCCCACCCCCTCCCCTATAGAGGTACCATTTTTCTTTTCCATTTGTCACAATATAAGTCAGTATCCATGTGCATGAGCATACTTCTCATGTAGCCGAAGTATCGATACCACTTTGGACATCCCATTTGGTCAACACAGAAATAGTATCTGTAAGCTCTATGTCTATCTTTGTCTGTGTGCCATTACTCTTTTTCAACTCTTAGGGCCCGATTCTGAACTTGTTCGGAAAGCATTCCTACCGAATTGGTCCCGGAATGCTTTCCGAACGACTCGGATCGGGGGAGTCTGACCGAGCGATTTGGATGCATCCGGGTGCTTCTGGATACGATTCGGTCAGACTCCCATTGACTTCAATGGAAGTCTGTGTTCCAAAAGAGAACACAGTCTCCCATTGAAGAAAGGGGTGGTTGGGGAAAATCATGCACCCTGTGGCAGGCACCCCATGGTGCCAGTGCCTGCCACATTGTGCATGGTTGGAAAGGGGGGTCCCTTGGGTACCCCCACGGGCCCGATTCGGAAGGCCCCGGGTGAAGTGGGGCCTGCTACATGCTCCCAAAGACAGATTCCGGCAGCTGATTCATTCTGGAGAAACCGAATCGGAATGGCTGTCCCAATCGGTCATTTTACTCGCTCGTTCGGAAACCGAGTCCATAGAGCTGTACGATTCGGCTCCGACAGACGCGAGCTGTCCGAATGCCTTTCGGAACTGAGTCGGACAGCCCTACCGGGTTCCAGGCATCGTACTCGGTCGTTTGGAAGTGTGTAGGATTCAGTCGGAAACAAGGGCTCCGAATCGGATTCGGCAAACACGAATCCGATTCGGAGCCCTTCCGTCCGACATCGGAATCGACCCCTTAGGTGAAAAATTTGCAGTGTTCAGTAGTGGTGGAATGAGTTCATATTTATTGAACGAATTACCAGAGGTATGGTATCTTCTATGTTTTGTTTATATTATCGCCTGTGCTTCTTTTTATTTTTTGCATGTATTGGGCAAATGTACCCTAAGGAGCTGTAAGTTAATTACTTGCATGAGTGACGAGATTCATTCTAGAATTTACCTTCAGGTCACTAATATGGATCACTGACGCTCTAGGTATAGGACACTTTTTCCATACTTATACTAGGGATCTGCTTAGAAAGGTCCTGTGAAAAGCCACGAGACCCAGTTGGGCCTACGTGGCTGAAACATGGAGACCGTAATTAATTGTAGATGTAAGGGACCATTGATATGTGACCAATTTACATCCTGCCTTATTTTTAACATTACACTGATTCCAGAGAATGAAATAAATCTGATAGGGAATTTGAGGTAATTTTAAGACACCCTACACAGATCCCACTAGAAGTGCTCCCTCCCCAGGAGGTCGAGCCCACTCAGTCATACTAGGGGGCAGATTTACAATTCCTGGCGCATCCCTGCAAATCAGCAGGGATGCGCCAGGAAACTTGCGACACGCATCACAATACTTGCGCAACCACGGATGCGCCGCATTTACAATGCGGCACATCATGGCGCAAGGATAGGCAGATGCGTGTCGCATCTGCCGTCGTAACGTTGGCGCAGTGCTGGAGTTGTGTCGCGGGCGCGACCCAACTCCAGCACTGTGCCAACCTGGCCTATCTTGCACATGGTGCGTCACACCTTACGCCTGCTTCAAGCAGGCGCAAGGTTTAGACGCAGCGGGGTCGGAAAAGTGTCTGAGTGAAATCTTGTAGATTTCACTCAGCCACTTTTGCGAGGCGTTCCCTGCGCCGGAACGCCCCCTTGCTCAGGAACGCCCACATGAAACCTGACGCAGGTTTCATGTGGCGCAGGGCTTACAACGTGACGCATCTCCCTAGATGCGTCACGTTGTAAATACCCCGCAGCATGGCGCTGGCTTTACGCTGCCGTTGCGTCACAGAAGTGACGCAACGGCGGCGCAAAAGTGGCGCATGGGGCTTGTAAATCTGCCCCTAGGTGTCTCGAGTGCCGACCCGATAAAGAAGCATGCCACTAATGAATTCTAGTGGGTGAGAGTCTATAGAAAACCCTAGTGACTCCTGATCATTACAGGCATGTCTGCGAACCCACACTTTTTTGATTATTTTTAACTTATGGAGGGGCCTGACCCCTTTAGACCAGCCTGCCCTGATAGCTAGATATAAGTTGCATTGCTATTAAACAACTTTCCCTCTTTCTTGGGAATATTGTCATTACTGTTTGCACCAACAGACCAGTCCAAAACAAATATTGACTACCAGTTGATTGTTGCTAATACGGGTTTATGACTGGAGCAAAATTGTCTAGCACCAGTGCAATATTCACTATTGCTTATGCAATTTATGTGAGCTGGTACTTGGCATCATTTTCACCAGATGTTATTGTGAGCAAGTAACACAGTACAGCAAATTAGGGGGGTGCCGACGGATCCTAGTTCCAGAAGATATTTCAGAAGTGAATGTATGATCCGACCGACCCAGTGAAATATGGTGAATGTGTCCTGGTGTCACTTTCTGACACCGGGCCACATTTCAGCAGTGCTCGCACGTTGTCTGCTTCCTGTTCAGAGAAGCAACCTGCAGGCGATGAGGGGACTATCTTATTTTCTCTTCCAGCAGGTCTCAAAACAAAGCCTGAGTTAAAGGATCATCAGCTCATCTTTTGATCGATTATTATCCTAGCTGGGAGCCATCTGGAGCCTCACAACTAGATGGCAATGCAATGGGAAGGAACAATGGCACACAGCTTGTTATCAGTTCACAAGTATCTAGCAGAAACTATAACTTGAAGGCTGGCTTTAAACTTTGTTCAACCCCCTTCATATAAGAGATGTGCTTGCGCTCTAAGACTCCCAGATGTATCTGTGTACACGAGTAATTACACAAATATTGATTTAAATGGCACTCACTAATTTATTTTTTCATTCTTGTATAGCGCTACGCAGCCAAGTGTAGGGTGTCAGAGCACTTTACATCACACACACACACAGTAAATCAATGTATGGGTAATGTTACATAAAATTATGGTAATAAGTTGTAGGAGTCACATATCGTCCATACTAAACATTACATAGTGAGTGAAAGGGGTGGGGAAACAGAAAGTCAGGATTTAAAACGTAACACGATGGTTGAAGTTATCTGTACTAAAAAGCTGTTATAAGTACCCAAATTAAACTTTTTTTGGCAAACTTTAGAATAATAACAGATTGAGAAAGAAAAACAATCAGGACCCAAGCCCATGACTTGCAGTTTCCATGCAGCTCCTAGATGACGATTAAACACTGTGCGCTATTAAAAAGATTGCAACTTATGAACTGGAAATAACAAAAGGATTTCTGTGTTAAAAGCAGTAACCCACTTGCATAAAAAACAAATCAGTGAAATGCCTGGCAGTGGTTCACCATGTGCTTTGCAACCGGCACATTAACCATATGAGTCGAACTGAGGCTAGACAAAACACAGATCTCTACAGCAAGTGCATCAACCTCCAGAGTTATCCCACCACTATTATTATCCACTGCAGTTTGCTAGGTACACAAAGATCTCTGCAGCTGCTAACCCGTAAGATATTTTATAATGCAGCCTGTTTGTGACCAATTCATTAAGCATAACAGATTTACTGTCACGTTTGTCCTCGTTTCCAATCTCTTTGCGGCATATGTATATTTGTTTTAATAAATGTATAAATTGACTGTCAGGGTCTGTTTTTCGTGGACCCTGCCCTCCTGACTCCACCCCCTTTCCTCTGCCACCCACTGACCCCACAAATGTATGGGCTCCCAGAATAAAGAGCTTCCAGTTCCAGCACTGAAGTAACATAAGTAGTTTGTGCAGCGCCTCGATGACGCTTATGAGGGCTAGAGCTTTAGTGGAAGTTCAGGAAGGTTTCCAGCAGGGGAAGGGAATGAACCACACCTGTCGCCAGGCGGGAGTGGGGCCAAGTTGCAGTGATTCTCACTGGCTACTCCCTCCTCCGCCCATACCTTTGCGGCTTTGCCGAAGATTCCTGACGGGCGACAAAAACAAGGAACTGCACCGTACCAGCGACAGGGAGGAACATCGCTCCGAGGAGGTCTGCATGGTGCTTCAAGCCGCTTCACAATCTGCGGACGAGGTGCGCCAGAGCAGAGGTTCGGCCCGTTCTCTTTTTAAGCAATCGTACGTTTTGTTTGTTGTTTATGTTTAAGTAGTCAGTGTGCAGGGCAGAAAAAGGGGATGATTTATAACGCCGGCCGTAGCTTGGGTCGCAGGGAAGACTTTGCTTTCGGGGCTCCCTGGTGGCTCCATGACGTCACGAGTCACATCATGAGCAGGCGTGTAAAGCCTGGACGCTGGGACATGCAACATTCTTCAGTGGATGTGGGCTGAGCTGTGCTGGGATTGTGGCTTCAGAGACAGTCTCTTACAAAGTATTTCGGAAGTATATGAAATGTATGGGAATGTGATTCTAAGCAACGTAAACAACCTGCATATTATTCCACTTGAACTCCTAATGGTCAGATTACTTGCCAGCATTCTTTATCAATCCAATTCTCCTTATTTGTCCCAGTACTTACGTCTTGTGAGTTCTGGTTGATTCAATGGGGTATAGTAGTGTGTATTTATAGTTATATGAGGGCCCAGCCTAAGACTGAAAGCACTGTTTATATTTACGTCATTATTTTAAAATTGCATTACACACGATATAAGAGGCTGCAACAAAGTGTACAGAGATTAGGCTCTCATTCTGAATTAGTTGGAATTTTCCAACCCTTGTCTGAACCTCTAATTGCGCAAGGATTGGAATATAAAGTAACTTAAATTTCAAACCCTCGCTTAAATTTCAGCAAATCAAACATGCCAGAGATTAACAGGGAAAAAGGTTTATGATATTTAATGTACCATGCAGATTTTTGTGTAATAAACAAACTGCATGCATTCCACAAAAACTAATAATGGCTGGATTGCTTCCCGGTAATCTTCGTTACCCCAATTCCCCTTACACATCCTAGTACTTGCATCTTGAGTGGATATGTGTAGTCACTCCCCTTTGTCATTACTTTTCAAGCTAATTTCCTCTGCTACATCCCGGTAGACTCTACCCTAAAAGCCCTTCACCTCCTCCAGGGCTTCCTGTTCTTAACCAAGTCCAAGCTTTTGCTTTCGCTGATGAAGGAACCCGAGGAGGCAGTAAGGGTCATAAGTTCAGGGGTGAGTAAGGGGAATCCGAGAAATGAAATTACCGTTAAGTAATCTAACCATTAACTCTCAATCTCCTTCCTCATCCCATTCCTTATATCTTGAGGTCTACCAAAGCTAAAGAATCTTTCATCAGCTTTAAATATTTAGACCAGAAGACTTGAAACAGCGGTAGACATGAATTTATCTTCTTTGATATCACCCCCACATGCTGTTCTGTCACATCTTTGAATACCATTACAAAGTGACCAAATACGAATAACTAGTGCCATATCTTGACATGGGACCCAAAGCTATTTGTGAACCAAATGCCAATTCAGAATTTTGGGCCAGTTGTAATCAATAATGTCTAATGAATGTAGAAGTAGAAGCCCAAGTGGCTGCCTTGCACCTTTTATCTTCCATCGAGACACCTGCCCATTCCGCCCAAAAGGCAGCCATACCCCAAGTGGCCCTAGCCTTAATGGAACCAGGGGTCTCCATGTCACAGTCTTGACAGGCCAATGATATAACCGCCTTTACCCACCTAGCTGATGTGGAAGACAGTTTCTCGCCTTTCTTCATAGGTCCAAAGTTGACAAAAAGGAAATCTGTAACTCAATATTCAGCTGTTCTGTTCAGATAGATGCTCATTGCCCTAACTAAATCCAAGAGATGTATCAAAGAATCTACTCTTTCACTGTCAGTTGTGAGAACAGGGAGAATAATTTCCTGACCTCTGTAAAACCTGGAATTTACCTTCGGTAAAAAAGGGAGCAAACTATATCCTCAAAAACCTTTAAGTATGGATGTCTACAAACAAGAGCCCCTAGATCACCCAAGCCTCTATCCATGGTGATAGTCACTAAGAAAAAAGTCTTGTATTTAAGGAATTTACCTGACATTTTCTGTAATGGCTCAAACGGATCCTTCCCTCTTAACCTCCAAGGCAATAGTCTTAACCGGGCCATAGTCCCTGGAGGAAGAGGAGGAAATGCCAGAGGAGAAGGGGATAGTGGAAAAATACATTCTAGTCCCATGGATAGGCACCTCAGTAAAGGAGACCATGGCCTCCATGTCCAAATAGAAAGAGCGTACACCATGTCTGCTTGTTATGTTATGTTATATTGATTTTTATAGCGCACTTATCATCCAAGAGGGTATCCAGGCGCTTGGTCAGGTGTGTAGGTTTGTGGTCCCTAAGGTTCTTATACGGAGAACAGGTCTTCAACTTCTTGCGGAACTCAAAAAGTGAGGAGAAGGCTCTGATGTGCTGAGGAAGGTCGTTCCATGTCTTGGGTGCGATGTAGGAGAACAAGCAACCTCCAGTTTTGCTTTTGCGGATGCGGGGAATGTGTGCGAGTGAGAGTGAGGCAGAGCATAGGTGTCTGGTGGGTTGGTGAAAGTGTATGCGGCCGTTCAGGTATTCTTGACTTGTATGGTGTAGGGCTTTGTATGTGTGCGTGAGAAGTTTGATTTGGCTACCCTTATGAATGTGGAGCCAGTGAAGTTTCCTGAGGTGCGGTGTGATGCGGGTGCGGCGTGCGGGGTCAAGTATGGATTTTGCAGTGGTGTTCTGGATGGTCTGTTTGGAGATTCTGGCATTGAGTGTTGCCGTAGTCCAGTCTGCTGGTGATTAGTGCTTGCATGAGGGTCCGTCTGGTGTTCGGAGGCAACCATTTGAAGATTTTTCGCAGCATGCGTAGGAAGTGGAAGCAGGAGGTGCACGTTGTGATGACTTGAGCTGCCCTGCTGAGCTTGTCGTCTAGGATGATCCCTAGATTTCTTGCGTGATCTGTGGGTGTGGGCGTTGGTGTTAGCTCTGACGGTCACCAGGTGGAGTTCCATGGGGAGGTCTTGTTGCCGGAAACCAGTACTTCTGCCTTGTCCGAGTTGAGCTGCAGTCAGCTGGTTCACATCCAGTCTGCTACCATGGTCATGCAGTTGGTGAAGTTGGTTCTGGCAGTGGTTGTTTTGTCCTTTAAGGAGAAGATGAGTTGGGTCTCATCGGATTAGGAGATGACTGTGATGCCTTGAGATCGATGATATTGGTGAGCGGTGTCATGTATATGTTAAAAAGGATGGGGCTGAGGGACGAACCCTGTGGGACTCCTCATATCAATTTCTTGGTCTCTGATGTGAAGGATGGCAGCCTGACCCTTTGGGTTCTTCCCGTGATGAAGGAACAGATCCATTTGAGAGCAGATCCTTGTACTGTAATCTCATGGAGTCTTCTGATGAGGGTGTTATGGGAGACAGTGTTGAGGCTGCAGAGAGGTCGAGCAGAATGAGGGCAATGTTTCTCCTTGGCCCAGGATGATTCGAAAACCATTGGTGGCCGCAATGAGTGCTGTTTCAGTCCTGTCATTCTTTCTGAATCCTGATTGAGTGTTGTCTAGAATCTGGTGGAGTTCAAGGTGTGTTGTGAGTTGCTTGTTGATGACCTTCTCAATCACTTTGGCTGGATAGCGAAGCAGGGAGATGGGTCAGAAGTTGCTCAGTTGATTCAGGTCTGCTGTGAGCTTCTTGAGGAGGGCGTTGATTTCTGCAAGTTTCCATTCATCTGGGAAAATGGCGGACTTAATGAAGGTGTTGAAGATGTGGGTCAGGCTGGTGCTGATTAGTGATGTTCCCAGTCTGTAGATGTGGTGGGGGCCTGGGTCTATTGAGGCCCCTGAGTGGATGGGTCTCATGATTGTCGCTGTGTCGTGTCTGTTGAGGGTTGTCCATTCGGTCAGGTGGCCATCTTAGTTGGTAGTGGATAGGTTAGCATCAAGTTCTTTGGAGCTGGGTTGGTGTGGGAAGTTTCTGTATATGTTTATGATTTTGCTGTGGAAGAAGTTGGATAGGTTGTCACAGAGTTGTTGGGAGGCAGCAATGTTGGTGACAGTGGCTGAGGGCAAGGTGACATCCTTAACGATCAAGAAGATCTTCTTGCAGCTGCTGGAGTTTCCTTCGATACAGCCCTGCTTACATGCTACCAGCCACCATGCCACCTTATCTGAAAATGGTGGTTAGTAGCCTAGAAAACCACTATTATACCTTTATACTGTTCCTCCCTACCAAAATAGCCCAACTACGTGTACAGTCCGCAGGACTGTGCCATTAACCCATAATAACCTGAGGGACAGACCTCCTCTTGTCTGCCGTCTCCCAAGCCCCTATAGTGACTCAAATGAAGAACATGTGCTCTCTATTTCCTGCAGAAGTTTTAAAGAGAGTTAGGGCCCTATTAATAGATGCTGGTAATAGGCACCGTATTCTCTCTACCCAAGTTACTGATACAGAATCATCAGTAATTTAAGGGGTAAGGGAGTTACCTCACATTGCAAGTGAGACACTGATGGTCTCATCACACATAAAAGATTAGCAGTTACAATACAATTATCAGGGAACTCATAATGAAATCTTTAATGGGCTAAATTGGCCAATTTGGATCCTGGAACCCTGCTTGCTATCACGGATTCACATCCTGACTCATTGTGTGACTCTGAACACATGTTAGTATATCTGCTGTTGCCCCAGTTACAACTTCTGCTGAAAATAAATGCATATGAACAGATACATTGTAGCACAGGACTGCTGGTTATTAAAGGTGGTACAATTAGCAGGTGGGTCACAGTGGATAGCCTAGTAAACAAACATCCCATCACCCATACAATGAATTAAGAAAAACACCAGTGCAATATTCACTATTACTTATGCAATTTATGTGAGCTGGTACTTGGAATCATTTTCACCAGATGTTATTGTGAGCAAGTAACACAGTACAGCAAAATAGGGGGGTGCCGACGGATCCTAGTTCCAGAAGATATTTCAGAGCTGAATGTATGATCCGACCGACCCAGTGAAATTTGGTGAATGTGTCCTGGTGTCACTTTCTGACACCGGGCCACATTTCAGCAGTGCTCGCACGTTGTCTGCTTCCTGTTCAGAGAAGCAACCTGCAGGCGATGAGGGGACTATCTTATTTTCTCTTCCAGTAGGTCTCAAAACAAAGCCTGAGTTAAAGGATCATCAGCCCTCCTCTTGATCGATTATTATCCTAGCTGGGAGCCATCTGGAGCCTCACAACTAGATGGCAATGCAATGGGAAGAAACAATGGCACGCAGCTTGTTATCAGTTCACAAGTATCTAGGAGAAACTACAAGTTCAAGGTGGGTTTTTAACTTTGTTCGAACCCCTCCCAAGAGGCGAGTTACCTCCCCCTCCCTTAGTCATTTCCCCAACTGCGCCCCTTCCACCTTTACACACACCATGGACAACTTGCTTGGTGCCAAAAAAGGTCGCAGTTTATTAACATATAAACATTTATACATTTTCTCCTCATGGTCATACATAGCATTCTGTTGACTCATTTAACGATTTTCCCATCATAGTTCATTAAGTCCATTCTTGCGCGTTATCTGCTCTCAGACAGATCACGTTCTGGGGAGGGGCCCAAATACCACGGCCACTGTTGCAAAGGGGTTAGGCTTCAACTTGCTACCGACTTGGTGGGTGTCCGTCCGGACTTGCCCGGGCCGCAAATGCCGTCCCGCTTGCCTTCAAAACCATCTTGGCCCCTCCCTGCTCCTCCGGGTCCCTGCCGTGTGGCATCCCAAGGACCCCATGTGAGCACCTCATCTATGCTCAAGGGGGCTTCTTGCCCCCTTCTTAGCCCCCTCCGCGGCTTGTGGCCTGTCCCCCTGATTGGGGGAGGCCGACTTCCCCCTGGGACGACCAATCGTGGTCGCCCCTTTTTCCCGGGCTTGCGCCCCGGGGGGAGGGGAGGGAGGCTTTCCGCCTCTGGGCGGCGTTTGTCCCGGGCCCCCATTGGGTCCTGCTTTGCTTTCCCCGGCCCAGGCTCCAACCTCCTTCATATAAGAGATGTGCTTGCGCTCTAAGACTCCCAGATGTATCTGTGTGCACGAGTAATTACACAAATATTGATTTAGATGGCACTCACTAATTTATTTTTTTATTCTTTTATAGCGCTACGCATTCAAGTGTAGGGTGTCAGAGCACTTTACATCACACACACACACAGTAAATCAATGTATGGGTAATGTTACATAAAAAAATTACGGTAATAAGTTGTAGGAGTCACATATCGTCCATATTAAACATTACATATTGAGTGAATGGGGTGAAGAAACAGAAAGTCAGGATTTAAAACGTAACACGATGGTTGAAGTTGTCTGTAATAAAAAGCCTTTATAAGTACCCAAATTAAACTTTTTTGGGGCAAACTTAGAATAATAACAGATTGAGAAAGAAAAACAACCAGGAACCAAGCCCATGACTTGCAGTTTCCATGCAGCTCCTTGATGACGATTAAACACTGTGTGATATTAAAAAGATTGCAACTTATGAACTGGAAATAACAAAAGGATTTCTGTGTTAAAAGCAGTAACCCACTTGCATAAAATACAAATCTGTGATATGCCTGGCAGTGGTTCACCATGTGCTTTGCAACCGGCACATTAACCATATGAGTCAAACTGTGACTAGACAAAACACAGATCTCTATAGCAAGTGCATCAACCTCCAGAGTTATCCCACCACTATTATTATTCACTGCAGTTTGCTAGGTACACAAAGATCTCTGCAGCTGCTAACCCGTAAGATATTTTATAATGCAGCCTGTTTGTGACCAATTCATTAAGCATAACAGATTTACTGTCACGTTTGACCTCGTTTCCAATCTCTTTGCGGCATATGTATATTTGTTTTAATAAATGTATAAATTGACTGTCAGGGTCTGTTTTTCGTGGACCCTGCCCTCCTGACTCCACCCCCTTTCCTCTGCCACACACTGACCCCACAAATGTATGGGCTCCCAGAATAAAGTGCTTCCAGTTCCAGCACTGAAGTAACATAAGTAGTTTGTGCAGCGCCTCGATGACGCTTATGAGGGCTAGAGCTTTAGTGGAAGTTCAGGAAGGTTTCCAGCAGGGGAAGGGAATGAACCACACCTGTCGCCAGGCGGGAGTGGGGCCAAGTTGCAGTGATTCTCACTGGCTACTCCCTCCTCCGCCCATACCTTTGCGGCTTTGCCGAAGATTCCTGACGGGCGACAAAAACAAGGAACTGCACCGTACCAGCGACAGGGAGGAACATCGCTCCGAGGAGGTCTGCATGGTGCTTCAAGCCGCTTCACAATCTGCGGACGAGGTGCGCCAGAGCAGAGGTTCGTCCCGTTCTCTTTTTAAGCAATCGTACGTTTTGTTTGTTGTTTATGTTTAAGTAGTCAGTGTGCAGGGCAGAAAAAGGGGATGATTTATAACGCCGGCCGTAGCTTGGGTCGCAGGGAAGGCTTTGCTTTCGGGGCTCCCTGGTGGCTCCATGACGTCACGAGTCACATCATGAGCAGGCGTGTAAAGCCTGGACGCTGGGACATGCAACATTCTTCAGTGGATGTGGGCTGAGCTGTGCTGGGATTGTGGCTTCAGAGACAGTCTCTTACATAGTATTTCGGAAGTATATGAAATGTATGGGAATGTGATTCTAAGCAACATAAACAACCTGCATATTATTCCACTTGAACTCCTAATGGTCAGATTACTTGCCAGCATTCTTTATCAATCCAATTCTCCTTATTTGTCCCAGTACTTACGTCTTGTGAGTTCTGGTTGATTCAATGGGGTATAGTAGTGTGTATTTATAGTTATATGAGGGCCCAGCCTAAGACTGAAAGCACTGTTTATATGCATGTCATTATTTTAAAATTGCATTACACACGATATAAGAGGCTGCAACAAAGTGTACAGAGATTAGGCCCTCATTGTGAATTAGTTGGAATTTTCCAACCCCTGTCTAAACCTCTAATTGCGCAAGGATTGGAATATAAAGTAACTTACATTTCAAACCCTCGCTTAAATTTCAGCAAATCAAACATGCCAGAGTTTAACAGGAAAAAGGTTTATGATATTTAATGTACCATGCAGATTTTTGTGTGATAAACAAACTGCATGCATTCCACAAAAACTAATAATAGCTGGATTGCTTACCGGTAATCTTCGTTACCCCAATTCCCCTTACACATCCTAGTACTTGCATCTTGAGTGGATATGTCACTCCCCTTTGTCATTACTTTTCAAGCTAATTTCCTCTGCTACATCCCGGTAGACTCTACCCTAAAAGCCCTTCACCTCCTCCAAGGCTTCCTGTTCTTGACCAAGCCCAAGCTTTCGCTTTCGCTGATGAAGGAACCCGAGGAGGCAGTAAGGGTCATAAGTTCAGGGGTGAGTAAGGGGAATCAGAGTAATGAAATTACCGTTAAGTAATCTAACCGTTAACTCTCAATCTCCTTCCTCGTCCCATTCCTTATATCTTGAGGTCCACCAAAGCTAAAGAATCTTTCATCAGCTTTAAATATTTAGACCAGAAGACTTGAGACAGCGGTAGACATGAATTTATCTTCTTTGATATCACCCCCACATGCTGTTCTGACACATCTTTGAATACCATTACAAATTGACCAAATACGAATAACTAGTACCATATCTTGACATGGGACCCAAAGCTATTTGTGAACCAAATGCCAATTCAGAATTCTGGGCCAGTTGTGATCAATAATGTCTAATGAATGTAGAAGTAGAAGCCCAAGTGGCTGCCTTGCACCTTTTATCTTCCATCGAGACACCTGCCCATTCCGCCCAAAGGCAGCCATACCCCAAGTGGACTTAGCCTTAATGGAACCAGGGGTCTCCTTGTCACAGTCTTGATAGGCCAATGATATAACCGCTTTTACGCACTTAGCTGATGCGGAAGACAGTTTCTCGCCTTTCTTCATAGGTCTGAAGTTGACAAAAAGGAAATCTGTAACTCAATATTCAGCTGTTCTGTTCAGATAGATGCTCATTGCCCTAACTAAATCCAAGAGATGTATCAAAGGATCTACTCTTTCACTGTCAGTTGCGAGAATAGGGAGAATAATTTCCTGACCTCTGTGAAACCTGGAATTTACCTTTGGTAAAAAAGGGAGCGAACTATATCCTCAAAAACCTTTAAGTATGGATGTCTACAAACAAGAGCCCCTAGCTCACCTAAGCCTCTATCCATGGTGATAGTCACTAAGAAAAAAGTCTTGTATTTAAGGAATTTATCTGACATTTTCTCTAATGGCTCAAACGGATCCTTCCCTCTTAACCTACAAGGCAATAGTCTTAACCGGGCCAGAGTCCCTGGAGGAAGAGGACGAAATGCCAGAGGAGAAGGGGATAGTGGAAAAATACATTCTAGTCCCATGGATAGGCACCCCAGTAAAGGAGACCATGGCCTCCATGTCCAAATAGGAAGAGCGTACACCGTGTCTGCTTGTTATGTTATGTTATATTGATTTGTATAGTGCACTAATCATCCAAGGGGGTATCCAGGCGCTTGGTCAGGTGTGTAGGTTTGTGGTCCCCAAGGTTCTTATACGGAGAACAGGTCTTCAACTTCTTGCGGAACTCAAAAAGTGAGGAGAAGGCTCTGATGTGCTGAGGAAGGTCGTTCCATGTCTTGGGTGCGATGTAGGAGAACAAGCAACCTCCAGTTTTGCTTTTGCGGATACGGGGAATGTGTGCGAGTGAGAGTGAGGCAGAGCATAGGTGTCTGGTGGGTTGGTGAAAGTTTATGCGGCTGTTCAGGTATTCTTGTCCTGTATGGTGTAGGGCTTTGTATGTGTGCGTGTGAAGTTTGATTTGGCTACCCTTATGAATGTGGAGCCAGTGAAGTTTCCTGAGGTGCGGTGTTATGTGGGTGCGGGGTCAAGTATGGATTTTGCGGTGGTGTTCTGGATGGTCTGTTTGGAGATTCTGGCATTGAGTGTTGCCGTAGTCCAGCCTGCTGGTGATTAGTGCTTGCATGAGGGTCCGTCTGGTGTTCGGAGGCAACCATTTGAAGATTTTTCGCAGCATGCGTAGGAAGTAGAAGCAGGAGGTGCACGTTGTGATGACTTGAGCTGTCCTGTTGAGCTTGTTGTCTAGGATGATCCCTAGATTTCTTGTGTGATCTGTGGGTGTGGGTGTTGGTCTTAGCTCTGACGGTCACCAGGTGGAGTTCCATGGGGAGGTCTTGTTGCCGAAGACCAGTACTTATGTCTTGTCAGAGTAGAGCTGCAGTCAGCTGGTTCACATCCAGTCTGTGACCATGGTCATGCAATTGGTGAAGTTGGTTCTGGCAGTGTTTGTTTTGTCCGTTAAGGAGAAGATGAGTTGGGTCTCATCGGATTAGGAGATGACTGTGATGCCTTGAGATCGATGATGTTGGTGAGCGGTGTCATGTATATGCTGAAAAGGATGGGGCTGAGGGACGATCCCTGTGGGACTCCTCATATCAATTTCTTGGTCTCTGATGTGAAGGATGGCAGCCTGACCCTTTGGGTTCTTCCCGTGATGAAGAAACAGATCCATTTGAGAGAAGATCCTTGTACGGTAATCTCATGGAGTCTTCTGATGAGGGTGTTATGGGAGACAGTGTTGAGGCTGCAGAGAGGTCGAGCAGAATGAGGGCAATGTTTCTCCTTGGCCCAGGATGATTCGAAAACCATTGGTGGCCGCAATGAGTGCTGTTTCGGTCCTGTCATTCTTTCTGAATCCTGATTGAGTGTTGTTGTCTAGAAGATGGTGAAGTTCGAGGTGTGTTGTGAGCTGCTTGTTGATGACCTTCTCAATCACTTTGGCTGGATAGCGAAGCAGGGAGATGGGTCAGAAGTTGAGTTGATTCAGGTCTGCTGTTGGCTTCTTGAGGAGGGCGTTGATTTCTGCAAGTTTCCATTCATCTGGGAAAATGGCGGACTTAATGAAGGTGTTGAAGATGTGGATCAGGCTGGTGCTGATTAGTGATGTTCCCAGTCTGTAGATGTGGTGGGGGCATGGGTCTATTGAGGCCCCTGAGTGGATGGTTCTCATGATTGTCGCTGTGTCGTATCTGTTGAGGGTTGTCCATTCGGTCAGGTGGCCATCTTAGTTGTTAGTGGATAGGTTAGCATCAAGTTCTTTGGGGTTGGGTTGGTGTGGAAAGTTGCTGTATATGTTTACGATTTTGCTGTGGAAGAAGTTGGATAGGTTGTCACAGAGTTGTTGGGAGGCAGCAATGTTGGTGACCGTGGCTGAGGGCAAGGTGAAATCCTTAAAGATCAAGAAGACCTTCTTGCAGCTGCTGGAGTTTCCTTCGATGCAGCCCTACTTACATGCTACCAGCCACTGTGCCACCTTATCTGAAAATGGTGGTTAATAGCCTAGAAAACCACTATAATACCTTTTATACTGTTCCTCCCTACCAAAATAGCCCAACTACGTGTACAGTCCGCAGGACTGTGCCATTAACCCATAATAACCTGAGGGACAGACCTCCTCTTGTCTGCTGTCTCCCAAGCCCCTATAGTGACTCAAATGAGGAACATGTGCTCTGTATTTCCTGCAGAAGTTTTAAAGAGAGTTATGGCCCTATTAATAGATGCTGGTAATAGGCACCGTATTCTCTCCACCCAAGTTTCTGATAATGAATCATCAGTAATTTACGGGGTAAGGGAGTTACCTCACATTGTAAGTGAGACACTGATGATCTCATCACACATAAAAGATTAGCAGTTACAATACAATTATCAGGGAACTCATAATGAAGTCTTTAGTGGGCTAAATTGGCCAATTTGGATCCTGGAACCCTGCTTGCTATCACGGATTCACAACCTGACTCATTGTGTGACTCTGAACACATGTTAGTATATCTGCTGTTGCCCCAGTTACAACTTCTGCTGAAAATAAATGCATATGAACAGATGCATTGTAGCACAGACTGCTGGTTATTAAAGGTGGTACAATTAGCAGGCGGTCACAGTGGATACCCTAGTAAACAAACATCCCATCACCCATGCAATGAATTAAGAAAAACAATTTTGAAAATTCACGTATTTTTTTATCTCAGCATTATAATCATGCCATTTGGATATATTTATACACAGGTGCTCCAGGTGGGATAGTGCTCAAGGAAGTACTCGTAGTGAGGGTTTGGAAGAGTTAAAAGGGAGTGATTATTTACAGATATTTACAGTGTCTTTTAAAACACAAAGAGACAAAAAGGTACGGAGTTCCTCAGGTGGGTTATTGCTCACCTTGTGTGTACTCTAGGTAGTGAGGAGGTGGGGAATACCTCCTGTCGGAACTAGGACCCTCACACACCCAGCAAGCTAGGTGTCATGCTTCATCATATGGGTCTGCTCCTCGTCGGGCCAGCGCTGCAATGCTCGACGGGCACCCATAAAGGGGCTCTTTATCGGAGTTCTTTTGTTCCTTGCTGTATTGGTGCCGTGGGTGTGAGGGGCCTAGGTACGTGTAGATGTGAAATGTGAATATAAAACAGGTAAAGGATGCCTCTATGATAAATTTTATTCCGTTAGGGTCCCAACCCGATTAAAAGAGATGAAGGGAGGCGAATGTTTTGTTGTAATGTGACAAAATTTTCGCTCAAACCCTAGATGGTCAACATGTTTCTCGCCTCAATAAGTCACGGAAGTGATCAGCTGGCGATTCTTCAGGACCGGGTGAATAAAAAACTATCTACAGTGGGTGGCAAGGTGCAACGCTACCTAGAGTACACACAAGGTGAGCAATAACCCACCTGAGGAACTCCGTACCTTTTTGTCTCTTGGCTTAATTTAGGGCATATACGTTGGACCTTTATCAAGCCCTTTGCGTCCCTCCTTTTGTTGACACATTTTAAAACACAAAACCTGTCTGATAGCCTACGTGGCCAAAATCCATTGACGATACAATCATGTAATAGATACAGTAATGCAATTACTGTTATCAAACGTTGTGTAACATAGTCAGTACAGGCGATAAATTACAGTCAACGTTTCGACCCCATCAGTAAACGTAAGAGAATTAAGTCCTTAAACCGGGGTCTTCTTCAGGACATAGGGAGACACCTTGTATCCAACCAAACAAAATCACGATATGAACATGGGTCCATAGGCTCCCATGTCCATATGTCAGAGGGGTAAAAGAACACAGTCCAGACCCATCCATAGGCTGCGTGAATAGGAAAAATCAGGACAGCGTATTGTCTCCTGTATAAAAATTATTATCCCTGAATAGTATTAATAGGAAAATCATGAGATTTGCCGACTGCCCCTGCCTCACTCACCGTTCTTTGTTTGACCCTGATTGTCCTGTGTTGGTGCAGGGATATCCTTCCATGGGCCTGATTTAGAGTTTTGCAGACGGGTTACTCCATCACAAATGTGACGGATATCCTTTTTGCCATATAACAAGTACCATAAGGTATAGTGCACTTGTAGCACGACGGACGAGCTATCTGTCAGGTTTGTAACGGAGTAACCCACCCGCCAAACTCTAAATCAGGCCCATGTCTCCATGGTGCAGTCTTCTAAATGTGTACAATGTCAGACTGGGAAGTACACTTTTCACTAACTGTTTATCATGCCAAGATAGTAGATAGTGCCCTATATGGGGCTGAGTTGTGGGGATTCTCAAGGCTGGTTATGTTGGCCACTGCCGAAAACAATTTTTTAAGATCCTTGCTGAGCTTGCCTAAGAGTACTCTCTTGCTCCCCTTGCTGTGGGATACAGGTACAAAATCTATTGTGTACAGGCCAAATTAGGACCTGTCTTATATTCGCGGAGATTGAAGTATACCCTGGCCCTTGGGTATTATTATAGTGCTTTTAAGGAAATCGTAGATCTAGATAAGGACAGGAAAATAAAGTGGCTATTTAATATTAAGGAAACCTTGTCACAACTAGGGGCCCGATTCTGATGCGGTTTGGAAAAGCTTCCCGACCGATGGCCTGATTCTGATGCGGTTAGGAAGGCCTCCTAACGGCATTTGCTCCTTCCAAATCGGATCGGGAACGTGTCTTCCCGACCGAGGGCCCAATTCTGATGCGGTTAGGAACAAATGTTCCCATAGAAGTCAATGGGAGTTCAACCAAATCGTATCTGGAAACATCCGGATGCATCCTACTCTGCCGGTTGGACTTTCCCGATCCGAGTGGGTCGGAAACCATTTCCCAACCGATTCGGTCGGGAAGCTTTTCCAACCCGCATCAGAATCGGGCCCTAGGTCTTGATGAACACTGGAAAAGCAGGGCGCATCAGAAACCACTAGCAAGGGACTGTATCAAGGATGGATTTGGGGGTCATAATTTGGAGTGGGAAGTGTGCAATAAGAATCAAGGAACTCTTACCTCAGATTTTATCGATTTTAAAAACTATAGTAGGTTCAAACATTTCCTCAGTTCTATTAAGGTCCCAACTGCCAGACAGCTGTACATTAAGATACGCCATGGTACTCTCCTTGTTAATTGTTTTTGTTCAAAATGGAAATCTGGTTCCAATTTGAGTAATGTATGCCCAGTTTGCATCCAGGCAGATGAAACCATGTTACATCTCTTATTCTTTTGCCCAGGATATGAGCGTCCAAGGAAGTATGGATTTTACCCATTTGCAGGCAGCTTGGAAACAAACAGTGCTATGTGGCGCTCAGATTGTTGCGCGCCGAAACAAAAGAATCGATTGCCTGTGGCCTAGCCCCATTTTTGCACTGGAGTTGGACCAAAAGAGCCAAAACACTTGGCTAATTTTACTGGGCCGCCCTTTCCTTTATCCCTTTTGGTAGTGGTGGGTTACTTAGATATTTCATGGGTGGGTCTTTGTGTATATCTACAGAGACTTCTCTCTGTTAATAGGTAAACCGAAACTGTGATATTGTGCACTTTAGTGTAGGTCGATGGACCGTAAACCTATGCACTTTAGTGGTCTTGAATCACTTTTATGACTCATTTATCTTATTTTATTCTGTTTAGTATATGATTTGCCTTAGGACAAAGGAGGATTTCCATTAATGTTGTAGGCCCTAAATACAAACGTGTCGCCTTTCAAACCAACTTCTAAGATATATGTATACACAATGATGGCAGCTAAGGTTTTCGTTTAAGATTGTCTATTTTTTGTTTTATGTTGGTGGTAGTTATTTTGTTTTTTTTACTTGTCTGATTATAGTTTTCTTTTAATGAATTTGCTGTTTTGCACATTGAACAAATGCTTTTGCGAACTCGTCTTCGAATTTTATGTATGTCTTTGATAGTTTTGCCAATCCTCGATGTGAAAACCCCTCATTCATTGAGCATTGTTTGGTCTTAATGTTTGATCGGATTTTGTACTTTGTTTTTCGTTGTAACCTGTTTTGTGCACTTTTATGGATATTTTAACCAAATAAAGTCATGCGTACTATTAGTTAGAGAGACATTCTTGTTCTTATAATCATACACATACCTAAGGTTTGATTAACTCTTACTTCGGAAATGTGCTGCAGTGCCTCACATGTGCTTCACTTAACAACTATCATGAACTGTACCAATGCAACCAGCGTAGCCAGTTTGGGGATGATGGGGTGAGTTGTGGACTTGTTCTTTAGTTATGAAAAGGTATTGAGGCAAGCCACGTTTGCAAACAACTTGAGTACATTATTTTAACTTTCTTCCTTAAACATATAACTCTTAAGAGTTCTCCTTTAATTCAACCTTATATTTTATAATTCCACTATCGTTGTAACCCTCACCTCTCCAATTCTTTCCTGTAAAACGTTGGTACTTGCAAACATTTTCCCAGGGGCCAAAAAGTTTGGCATGTGGTGTGACCGAGGACTGCATTGATGCCAGCAGGGTGGAGGTTTGGGGGGGTGTAACATGTACATCATGTAGACAGTGAGTTGTAGAGTTATTTTGAGGGTTTCATTCCATACTGCCTTCTACATTAAGCCCCTTGTCACTAGAAGAGACATAAATTTGACAATACTATATTATGCTGTATCTGAGCGACTATCCCTCTACCACACCCTGGAGTAAGCCTTCTCTGCTTGAGATAGCCATCTTTGGTGAGCAAGTGTGCATAGGGAGTAACTTGATTATTGAACTGAATGAAATAGAAGCTTACGCATCACAACCTGCTTACGCCTTTAGTCTTATCTGTTCATATAAGGAGTCCTTAGAAAAAGACTTACTTAAGGTAGCATGTGTTATAAAAATCCTTAACAAAGACCCCCAACAAAGTATGTAATTCACTGAGGTGGACAGACACAAACACCCAACCTCCACCAAAGCTTTAGCCATAGCAGTAGGAGAGTTGATATTTAATCCTGCCTTTACTACTTTGCCAAAATATGCTGGCTGTGAACTTAGTATTTAAGGTCTGGACAGGTTCCACAGTACAGTGCCATTTCTTTGGTGAGAATAGCTCTGATTCACGTGGATATTATTGGATGTATGACATTCTGACTACTTACCTTGTTTCTTTAAGGTGCTTGACAGGTGGATACCTTCCCTTGATCACTGATGGCCTGCGTTTGTACCAGTATCATTATATTTTTACTTGTGCACTTTTCAGCAGAGTGATCTTAATGGTTCCTGATGAATGTCCCCTACACCTTTCTTGAGGGTTATCCAAGGGCAGAAATATGTTGACCCAATGTTATAGCCAGGGATGAGTTTCCTCCCTGTTTCACTTCATTGTTTTTAATCCTGTCACTGGCAGGCAAGAATAAAGTTGGACGGTCTGACCCAGCGACAGTTTCATTATTCACCACACCATATCTTTTGCACTCTGCTTATCCTACCCACACCTTAGACTCTCATAGGGCAGTTGAACATTCGGAAGCTCCTCCTATTTTAAGCATAGTAGCCCACACTACAACAAGCCATTGTGGTGTGAGGAGGAACCCTATGATGAAGCATGCCACCTCAGGGTGGGTAAGGGTTCTCGTCCTAAAAAAGCTTGCTTTTTCTTTTGGTGGAATCATTGTTTTGCAGTGAGGTTTTTGTACATCCTACTCAGTTTTTTGCTATTTGACCTAGGTACATTGTTGTATTTGCATCTCATCATCAGAACCACTCATACCCCAGTTGTTGTGTAATGTACAAGATGGAAACTATAGAACCAGAGGCATGTTTTTATTAATCTTGGCCTCCTCGTGTGAGAAATTGTGTGCTGTTGGGTAATCACTTTTTGAACATATTTTTCTAGTGCTTTTTTTAACAGAGATAGGAAGAACCTAATTCACACTAAACACTGGTAGTAAGTATGTGATAAGAGAACAGGCCTGTAATCCAACAATCATTTGATTTTAGCCATGGGGGAGAGAAATCACCTGCAACCCTGTGACGCCTTTAGGCCTGGCACCACATCAGCAACCGAACAGAGCAGTTCTTAAGTAAACAAAGGAACTGACTCATGACATCTTCGACTGGAACATGAAGCTGCACCAGCTGGACAAGGACTCGACCCTGTGGCAGGACACCCTTCTTGACGCCCTTCAAGCAGGTGCTCAGCCTGTGCCTAAAGAACGGCTACGTGCTTTATGGGGGCGCCATCTGTGTGGAGCTGCTCACCGTGTGGGTTGTCCAACGCCTACACTGTGGAGGCTGTCATGAGGCAGTTCGCTGGCAGCCTGCTGAATGGGCAGGTAAGGGCATGTGAGTGGGGGTGAACAGCCCTCTGTGCTACACCTTGCACTGCTGAAGCCTGGCGCAGGGATAGCGCAGTGCATGGGTAAATGTACACTGGCGTAGCGGGGCTTGGATGACAGCATGAAGCTGATTGTGTGTTATTACTGTTGGTATCAATTGATTTCATTGGTTGTATTAATTGACCAGTAGAATCTTCAGTGTTTTTTCCACTGGACATATGTTTTCAAATGCCCAAAAGTGTTCACAGCTGAGTCCAGTTAAACCAATGTGGTAACTGGTTAACTGTTACTGTCACTATGTGAACCTCCAACTAGGAGCAGGGGGATACTGGCAGCAGCAGTCCCCAGCTTGTGGATGGTGCAGGCGAGAAGCTTCAATCAGCCCTCAGGCTCACACCTCATGCACATCTTGCATGCAGCCTGGTGAAGGCCGCCTTTGAATTTGGTCCTGGGATGTAAAGTAGGCCGTAATGCATAATGTTTCCCACCTCTTAGGGTTTCTGCAAGACCTCCGTCTGTAATGAGCACTCTCTACATGACCAAGTAGGCCCCTGACAAACCAATGAAAATGAGCTCCCTACTAAAGTTTAAAACATCTCGAGATGCCCCTCACTTACGAGTTGGGTGCCAATCCAGTCCTGTGCTCTTGAAAGTGCCTTTTTCTGTACTGATCCAGCAGAACCCACGCATTGACGACTTTGCGTCGATCGGAACTGACGCATTGCCCATCACCGACACAGCTGCTGCCTGATGACATTATTTCAACGGACTGCGTGGCTCGAAGATGACGTATCACCATCACCGCCAAGGGGTTCGTCAACAAAGTCTCGCTGACTGCGCAGATCAAAACTGACACATCTCCTCCATCCATGGGATCGAAGGCGACACAGCGACTCCTCGCATCGAGTCTTTAACGTCGATGCTTCCTCCAGCCAAGATACTTTTTCAGCGGGATCAGCGTGAGTCCTGTAGCCGGCCTGTCCCTCCATCGTGGTCGGCCTGAACTTTGGATTTACCCCGGCCCGGTGCGACCTCAAGTAACCACTAAGTGATATTTGCTTCTAATACTACCTTTTGATTTAATCTTGAAATATTCATGACTTCGGTTCTAGTTATTGGATCATTGTTGTATTGGGCTTGTTTTATTCATAAAAATATAATCTGATTTTCTAACCCTGTGTGGAGTATTTTTGTGGTGTATTCATTGTGTTTCTGTGGGTGTTGCACAAATACTTTACACATTGCCTATTTAGATAAGCCTGACTGCTCTGTGCCAAGCTACCAGAGGGTGAGCACAGGTTATCTTTTAGTGTGTATCTAGCTTACCCTGACTAGAGTAGTGGTTCTTTGTTGTACAGCGTGCATATTCTGACAACCAGAAACCCCTGTTCTAACACATGGCATGCACAATGACAGAGTCATTCTTCACAGGCGGTATGCAGGCCTTGGAGCTCTAAAAGACAAGTGCCTTTTCTTTTATGAAAACCCACAAATATAATATAAAAGTTCCTTGAGACTTGCATTTGCCATTGCGTGTATAAAAACACATAATTATTTGATCAACACTCTTTAAACATTACATTGAAAGCATGGGCACGCATACAGCGTCTCTTGTTGAACTCTAGTTCTCTTGTGCACAGCACTCTATAGAGCGAGGGCAAGATATCAATTACACTGCCAGACGTTCACATGAGGTAATGTCTACTTGTACTCTGTGCAGTCAGAAGTGACACGCATACTTATTGAAAATGGCACATATAACAAAGGGAACGATTCTTCAGCCAATCACAAAAGGGATCAATGCTCCCAAGGATCATTGCTTTGTGCATTGTGTTTTGAGTTAGAAATCCCCTCCGTCTTTGTTCCCTTACTTTGTCTCCTTTGCACCTTAGCAGTCTCTCTGTCTTTCCCTGTGCCCACGCCCTTATTGGCTGAGCCCCCTCCTTTCTCACCGCGCGCCGCTGCGGATATTCCTGACTCTTCACCTTCCTCTTAGTTCCACTATTTTCATTGAAAGTCAGAGCTACACGGGCCCCTGCGTGCAGTTCTAGGCATTCATTGTCCCAGCAAGACAGTTAGCACCAACTCCCATGTATCAGAACAGCAAACAGGAACATTTTACGTTTAACTGAAATAAATACACAGGATACTTTTACGGGGATCACCCCATCGCAGATGCTCGTGAAGCTGCTGCCTGTGCATTGACGTGGCCGGTGTCTCTGTCCTGATTTCTGTGTGTAACATTCTGTGCAGGCACTCATGCAAAGACTATATAGGACAGAGACTTAGGGGTACGTACGGCGTACTTTAATGACAGGGCAGTGTTACTGCTTTTTGTGTCTTTGTCACTGTGTGCGCCAGGATATCGGCATACATTTGTGCTCCTATACCAGGGCCTGTCCTAGGATATGTGGGGCCCCGGGCAGAATAGGAACATATGAGGCCCCTAAGCAGAGACGACATCGGGCCGGCTAAGGAAAGTTTTTTGTTTTTTTTTATAATTAAAATTAAACCAACTCGCGACTCATGCCGGCCGCGACTGGGTTTCGTCAATGGTTGTTAGCTGTTTAAGCTAAATGAGTAACAACAATAAATTATTTTCCTTTCACCTTGTTGTTTTGACCAATAAGTAGCTCCTTCACACACATTTGCATAGAATCACAACTGGAATGCAGGACCATTGCTCTTTGTGCTCTGCAGAGAGGCCATATTTTGAATGATCATGTAATCTGAACACCTTTTTGACCCACAGACAGGCAGAGTGTGAAAGTTGTACCGCCTGCATCCTCAACTCCAAAGTGCTCAACTGTAGCCTGTTATAAACACCTGGAGGCGACTCAGTACAAAGGGTATATCATCCAAGAGTAATATGCTGTGAAATGAAATACAGAAACACACATGCTGGAAATAGCCAGCACACTTGGGGAATGCAAGATTAAGTAAAACATGTGAAATATAAACAGGAACAAAATCTCTGCCATGGATTACCCTAACATCAGGACCACTGGAATTATGCTGCAGGAGAGGCCTAAATTATGTGGCAGGGTGAGTAAATTATGTGGCAAGAAAAGGCAAATTATGCGGCATAATCCGGCACATTTTGAAATAGTATTACTTCATTTGTTTGCCATTTTTAAACTTGGTAACACTGTTTGGGCACTGGTTGCACCCCATTAGTACCAATTTAACACCCAAATTTAGCAGTGGGAAACAAAGTTGACTATTCCAGTTTTTCAAAGGGCCTTCCCACATGCAGCAAGACGTGTCGCTGCATTTTTAGTAACTTTTGAACCGTTTGAGATAGAAAGCAATTTTGTTGTTAAAATCTGTAGATTATGCAGCAGATGATGGATTATGTTTCAAATGCGTCAAATGCATAATTCTGCAAAAATCGCCTCTGCCGCACAATCGCATAATTCCAGTGGCCCTGCCACGTTCAGCATGTGACTGGGAAAGAAAATAGGCCCAGTACCAAAATAAAAGGGGTCCCCATTAGTGAGTTAGTTAGCTAGAAAAGTGTCCCATGTTTGCAAACTAGAGCAGTTTTAAACTTGTAAAGATATGCTGTGTAAGTTTTTTGTAAGGTATGGAAGACTGCACTGATTTGAGTTTGGTGCAGGCAATGTTTGCTTTAATATCATAAAAATCAATAGTAAAAACCGGCTCACCTGACCATAAAGCAGGTCAGCAACTAGCCAAAAAAACGGCCTACATACTGACCTGACAGCAGGGCTTTGAGTGGGATGAAAAAAAACTGGGGGGGTCTTTCAAAGGGGCATTGCTGATGTAATTAAGGGTGTGGCTTAAAACATGTAAGCTAAATAAATCTGTGCTTAGCATAGTGCGCCCCCCGACTGGTATCTTGTTGCCTCTGTCATTGCCTCCAGATAAATATTGCAACAAGTAAAATTACACCTACAACAAGCCAGGACTATTGGCTTTCAGTGGTTATTAGTTGCATAAGATGAATAAGCAACGTCTACGGCTTCCTTGTATATAATATTGAAAATGCTCCAGTTCTGACATGATGAGACTGTGAAAGAACTATAACGAGTCTCATTGAAGTTTCATTGACAGTAGCGAAGGGTGATACTGCTGCAGAGTTAAGATTTGTTTTTTCACTCTGAGGGTGAGGGCAAAAATGGAGAGCGGGCCCGTCTCATCACCTGCTTTTCAGAACTTTCACTCATTGTGCAGACACTGGATCAATGTTTTTGCAGGCGAACTTAAGGACATGAATATAGGGCCCCTTTTGAATGTCCATTTTAATTCACTACCGGGTCTGAGACTTGAGTGACCCAGCAGACTCTAAACCCTGCTGCATCCACTTTTACATGCTGATTCTGCTCCTCTGCTTGCACCTCTTGTCTCACTGCCGTACGCACACCTATCTGCTCCCCCCTCACTCTATTTAGTGTGTCTTACCCCTTTAATCCCCCTCTCTGCTCTCTTTCCACTTGTCCTAGGTGAGCAGTTTCCATTGTGATGCGCCGCCATTCGATCTTTTGCTCTGCGCCCAGCAGGATATTTTGCTTTTCATTGATACACGGGCAGGGCACCCTTCACAGGCAAGGGCACTTCAATAAACTGTCTAATTGCTGTCATCAACATGGAGATGCAGCCATTAGGTCCACAGAGACAGGCCTGCAGGGGAGATTGTTCAAACAAAGAAAAAATATAAACTCTTAGGGGGCCCCCTGGGCCTCAATAGTCTGGAGTCTTAAAAGGTGCGAGGCCCCACGGCTGCGAGTAGGCGCGGGGCCCTGGGCAGCTGCCCATGCCTAGCGCCGGCCCTGTCCTATACTATTCTGTCTGTTACTTGGACGCCAGCCATGCCCATTGCTGTGGAATGCGTGCCATTGCTAGACAGGCCCAGTTCTAGAGGGTGGGCCATGCCCACCTATGGAATAACCTTGCCCACACAAGGCCATTCAGAACTGAAAAGCAAATGTTTTTTCGCCTTAATGTTTCACAGGGGCGTGCAGCCCTGTGGGCTTTCTCTTATCGTTTATTTTAATAATTTACACCATTGACATCAGGCGCGCAACGCCCATTGGGCTCAAAGGGCTTCAGCCCCCCCCCCCCGTCGTGTGTGGCAGCCCGGGCTTAGACAGCTTCCCGGGCACACACACAGCCGCACCCGAGTACTTCACAGGTCTTTAAAAGACCATTTACTTGCTAACGAGGCGTTGTTGTTTTTTCACCCCTTCTTAGAGCTCCTGCATCTCCACTCTGACTATCGCTGGAAGAATTAGCCCCCCCCCCCGAAATTTATAGTAGCCCCACCCCCCCCCGAATGTGTCTCTAGTTGCGCCTCTGATTGACATAGGATACTTTCAGGCCTGGGGAGAGGTGTGAACTCAGCAGAGTTTATTAGCTGCTATGATCCACAAATGACCAGTATGGATATCCTGAAAACTGAATTATGATTCTGGGCTTATTGCATCGTAGTTTTAAGCTTCAATGCTTTGCAAAGTAAAAAGCTGCCACCGTTTGTTAAAAACATGAAAAGCTGTTAAGTGGCACTGTACAGCAGCAGAAACATTTCTGCTGCTGCACATGATCAGGAGCATGCTACAGTCTTAAAGTTCTGCATCTTAACGTTCTGACACACAGTGTCTCTCCCCTTCCCCAAAGCCGGAAGCACATCAGAGAAAGCGAAATATGCAGCTCAGTTGGTGCTGATTATTGTGTTAAAAATGTCAAAAGCAGGCAGATACCAATACCTAAAATACCAGACCGATTATAATACTTTGTTGTTTTTTTGGCCAGTACCCATTCATCTCCATCGCCCACTCATGCTTCCTTACGGCCCACCCAAAGAAACAAGCATTTGTAATGCAATCAGTCTCACCTCTGGGACCTTATATCTATTTAGCTATGCAGCTCATTAGCCTGGGTGCTGAAACATCTACTGTTCTTTAACATGGAGGGAAAGGAAGCACCAAACTGCGTGACACGCCAGGTATGGGAACACATGGAGAGAAATATTTCCTTTTCAGCGGGAAATGGTATAGTCCAAAGCTCTGTTTTTAATATAAAATCAGGGCCTTCAGTAATCATATCACTGAAAATACAAGATTTGAAAAAAATATTATTGTCTATGGGTGCTCGTGGAAGACAATTTCTATGGACTGGAATCTAGAGAATTCTAAAGTGATTCTGGTATTTTACTGACCTCTGCTCGTTGTTTTCTATCAATAAAGTTAAATAGAGGCAGTTGCCAGAAAAATTAAAAAAAGAAAGTCCCTCAGCAGAAAGCAATTCTGGTATTTTACTGACCTCTACTGGTCGTTTTCTATCAAGACAGTTAAATAGAGGCAGTTGAACAAGCAGAAAGCAATTCTGGTATTTTACTGACATCTACTGGTCGTTTTCTATCAAGACGGTTAAATAGAGGCAGTTGAACAGAAAAAAAAGTCCCTTAGCGGAAGCAGACAAGTCCTAGGGCTGATCTCCAGAGCCCACAAAGTACATACACATATAAGTATATACTAAAGTATATACAAGAGGTCTCGAATGCTCGACCTAAAAATCCTAGAGCCTGGTCTGTTGCATTAGTGACTCAAAGTGGAAGCTAGCAGAAAGGACATCTGTTATCTTGGCCCAGCCAGCAGGATTACGCAGTAGGCTGATCCGAGACCCGCAGATGTCACCGTCTCTGCATCCAGGACAATGTCAAGAGCTGATTATTGTAATGGGCTCTTTACCAATCTCCGGAAAAAATGCCTGTCTAAACTACAGGTAGTGCAGAACGCTGCGGCTCAGCTCTTGTTGAACATCCCAAGACACAAATCTGTTTCAAGGATGCTTAAAGATCTTAATTGGCTGCCAGTAAAGAGACGAATTGAGTTTTAAGGCTCTATGCATTGTCTTTAAGGCCATACAGGACACAGGACCCGGCTTTCTAAAACAGAATCTGATACCATATGTTCCAGTCCGTCGTCTCCGTTCATCCTTCGCCCATGATCTGATTGTCCCCAGGGTCAAGAAATGCTCCTGGGGGGGAAGAAGTTTCCTGGTTGGCGCGACCAAGTTATGGAATTCTCTTCCAAGAAGGCTGAAACAAGAAACGCATCTGTTGGCTTTTAGGAAAGAACTGAAGACATGGCTGTTCAGTCTTTAAGGCGCTTTCGAACCACCTAGCTTAAACCCTGTTTTTTGATGAACAAGCGCCTTGACACCCTCGGGTTAATGTTTCGCTCCGTTTCATTTCATTTCAATGTGCCGTCTCTGGAGCAGTGGCGAGCAGCACTGTGAGTTAGTGCGTTGGAACTGTACAGCTGGGTTTGCTGAAGGTACAGGTGAACCATGAAGGAGTGTCTAGGCACCGAGTGTTTCATGAGAGAGGTTTAGTTCTAGTATCCATTGCCAAGATGGCGGACCCGCCCCTTTGCAGGATGTTATCCCATCTGTGGGGAGGGGGAGAGACAGTGTAAGAAAAAATCTGTAGTTTGTCACAGAAGGCTCACCAAATTTATGTATTCCAGAACACAAATTGCGTGTCAGTTGGTATAATGGGCGTGTTTTAATTAAGGCTTCCATTGTGCCTGGTGTTTTCCCCTCAAGGGATTTTAGAATAAGCTGGAGTTGTGTGCTGTGCCTGAAAGTGAAAACAGTCCTCGGCCCTGGAGGTAGTGTTGTATTGGTAAGAGAAATAAGCACTACAACATGAGGGACTGGGTGTAAGACCACGGCTGGGAATTAGATTTAGATGGAGATGAAAGGGGCTCCGAAAACATTGGACATGTGTCTGTCCATAACCCTATTGTGAGACTGCTGCATAGAAGGATCCACCTATAAGCACATATTTTTGGTGAATACGCTAATGATGGCGATAGGGGAGCAACCAAGGCCTTTTGTACTCTGACTCTCAAATAATTCTCAGGAAAATACTGTACCCCTTTAATCAAAGGACCCAGGCTGCCAGAAGAAATGTTTGAAAAGCACCACACACCAGCACTGCAGTCCACTCCCGTGTTCTGTGGAAGAGGTGAGTGGTAATGAGAAGGAGGTCTGGGCCCAGTACAGACTGTCATCAGGAAGCCAGACAGAATGCAGCAAACTGGGGCTAGCTATACACCCAATGAAAAAGGAACGAGCCTTAAGATATATGTGGTCTGCCAGCCTTGACTAGTGATAGTATGGGTGCCTGGGTCAAAGATAAGAAAGAGAATAGTATGTGCAGATGCTTTTGGAAGGCAACAAAGGGGAACATGTCTTCGTATTCAGGTTCTTGGTCCAATGTCTCCTGCTCCAACATTTCAGCACGTTCCTGGAAATCGCTCTACTCCCCATCCTCTCACCGTAATATAATTGTCTTTCGACCATGTGTCCTTGAATGTTGTGGATACATCCTTTCTTGTTTGTAATATAGTCTTCCGATGAATCATCCTCTGTGTCATCTACATGTTCTGTGTGTGAACCTCACTATCAGTCTAATACAACAAATGTCTATTCATTAACTAATAAACAGTAGCTTCCGAGATTGCAAAGTCTGCAGCAAAGAGAGGAAAAACAACTTACACAACTGTCGTTTAAAGTGAAAAACAGAATTCGTACTTCATTTTTAGGTTACAGGCCTATAGGTTTTAGGTGTGTTTGTCTGCTACAATTTTTGCATTAAACATTCTTTATATTTCAACGTAAATTCTGCACATGTGTATTTTTGATAAAGCATTTGGTAAATAATTAAATTTGTGTTAGCAGTTTCCCCCCCTCTGATGGTTGAAAAACCATCACAATTTCTTCACCGATAAATCGTTAAAGTACACTTGCACCCTCTGTTGAGCCTTCCTTTTCACTTTTATGTTTTCCAAGTTCTCTCAGTTTCTTGTATTCTCTATTCCTATTTTCTCTTCCAATTCTAAATCTCTCCTGAATGCCCTGTTTCTTTCTTTATTCATTCTTCTGTTTAGAAAACATCTAACTATTTTATGTTCAACATAAAAAGTTATTAAACTAGCACCTATAATAAGTACAGGTTTAAAAATGACTAAAAACTCCTCCTCCTACTGTTGCAAACCAGTTACCAGTAGCAGAAGCTCCTTTGCAAAAATATTCTAATATACTACTAGTTTATAAGGGTGCTAGTTCAGGTTTCAAATCAGAAATTATTTTTTTGCGAATTCTTCTATCTTTTTACTCTTATCAGGTATGTATGAACAGCAACGCTGAGCTTTGAGCATCTTGCAAACTCTGTCTTTCTTTGCCAGTAAAATGTCTAAAGCTAATCGATATTGTAAAACCATTGATCCAATAGCCCCTAATTCTGCCAGCAAAACACTAGATGTACTAGTTGCTAATTTATCAACTGCTGTTGGCAGCTTTCTAATCTTTTTGTCATTCGATACTACTCCTACAGGTGGTATGATTGCTCCAAAAATGTCTCCTACTAACTGTGTGCCATCATAAACACTAAGGGCCTCATTACGATGTCGGTCGGAAACTAAACCGCCCGACTCCTTGTCGGATTAGTTTCCGACCGACTCACGATCGCCGGTTTCGCCCGACCGATTATGATGCTTCCGAACATTGTTCGGAAGGACTCCCAGTGACTTCAATGGGAGCCTGTGTTTTTCGACCACAGGCTCCTATGAGGAAAATGGGTGTCTGCGAAAAACCTTGCACCCTGTTGCGAGCACCCCATGCTGCCTGCCACACTGTGCATGGTTTTACAGGGGGGTCCCTTGGGTACCCCCTTGGCCCCAAACTGGAGGACTCAGGATGAAGGGGGGCCTGCTAGGGGCCCCCAAATTCTGTTTCCGACAGTCGTTTTGTTTCAGACAGACCAAGTCGGAAAGGCTGTCGGAATACGACATCGTAATCGGTCGGTCGGAAACGCTGTCCTTTGAGCTGTATGAATCGTCTTCGACCGACTCGGATTCTCCGAATGCTGGTCGGAACCAATTCGGAATGAACAGAGCATCGTAATCGTCGGTTGGAATTGTTTCCTAGAGTCGGGTGGATGGGTTCCGACACGTTCTAGGGGAATCCGACTGTCGCTGGGAGGCTTTCCGACCGATATCGTAATCAGGCCCTAACTGTATGTCTATGAGATGATTATCATGGTTAAAGCATCTATACTATTTACATGATACATTTTAGGAAACAATAAAGCTAAATAGCAAACACCCTCCCAATCTGCTGATAACTGTAAATAGGCATCTTGTCCACAAACAAAATAAACCCCTTTAATAGCTGTTTCTTCCCCTTTAAGAATTTGAATAGGACCTCCCAAAACTTCAAATGTGTGTTCACAACTTCTGATTCCAATGTGTTTTTCTCTAAATTGATTTCTTCTTTTGTAAACACATAATTTTACTTTGTGTTGTTTGTCGAATTTCAGTTTGGATATACCATTTTCTTTTTATAATCATGTTCTTCTTCCGTCCAAACATTCTTATGAATGTCATCTTTGTCTTTACTATGAAATATATGAGATTTTCTTCTTTGCTCTAATTTCATACTGTATGTCTTTTCTAATGGTGTCATTAGACAGGTCAAATTGTTTTCATACGAGATCATATTGCCTTTCAACACAAGTCAGTGAATATTTTTACAGATAGTCAGTATGGCTTTGGTGTGGTCCGTTACTTTGGACAGTTATGATCACAAAGAGGGTTTCCGAAATCTTCACACTCCCCCATTCGAAATCGAGAGTGTGTGAAAGAATTGCTGGATGCAATACAGTTGCTCCAGGAAATTAGAGTGGCCATTAACTTCTCCTTCTACAAATGGTCCACTTTGGTCTACCTTTAAGACTGTGCCAAGTATGCAATCTTCCTCCCCCCACCTCGGGCACCTTCATTGGGAACTGTCAGAATCAAAGTGCTCATTTTCCAAAATAGGGAACTGTTGGATTGGGTTCTAATTTTGAAATGGGTTTGGATTTGCTCTTGGTCCTTGATTCACATTAATAATAGGATTTCCCATGTTCTGTGGGGCCATTGGGACTTGTGGACCCTGCATCAAAGGAACTTGCTACTGTACTGGCATTTGCATCCTTTGTGCAGGTATCTGGACTGAAATATTCAGCATCTGTGTTTGATTTGCTACCTGCATTTTCCCATCATCACTCACTCTATTGTAATTCTGTCTACACTCCCTCTTCCAATGCCCAATTTTGTTGCAATAATGACAAGGGGTTAACTTCTTCAAAGTTGCAATGTCTATCCCAGAATTCATAGAACTGGCAATAATTATGTTACAGTTGGAAATCGATATGCAGATGAAGTTGCCCAATATTGTGCACTTGTGGGTTATGCATTTAATGGAGATTACACAAATGAATTTGATGAAGACACTGCTTTCTCTATGTTGTTGTCAGTACTTCTTCAACGTAGCAATGTGTATCCCAGAATTTTAATTAATCGGAGTCCCTCTACCCTGTGAAACAACAACTGCTCCTTGGGCAACTTGACCTCCAGCTTGAAAACCAGATCCTTGCATTCCACTAACATTCCCTGCAAATGACTGATTCTGAAATCCTTTCTGTGTGATATTATTGTCTGTGTAAGCATAAACATCAACTTTATTTTTTGTTCATCACTACCGTATTTTGCATACCTCAGAATCTCATCTAATGATTTTGTCTGCCAACAAATCACGTTTTGCTGCATGTGCATACTGATCTCTGGTCGCAACCCAAGAACTAACTGTGACACAAAACTGCCCATATCAATTTTCTCAGGATTTTCTTGCCCACTCCAATCTACCCCACTCCACCCCAGTTTACCAGAATCTACCCCAATGAACCACCTATCCACCACACTCCAATTTACCCCACCCTACTCCACCCCAGTCTTTCCCATTCCAATCTGTTTCACTCCACTCCACCCTACCCCACACTTATCTACCCACTCAACTCCAGTGCACCTTAATCTACCCCATTCCACTCCACTCCAACCTACCTATTCCTTGCCACTCTACCCCAATTTACCCCACTCCACTGTACCCTAATCTACCATACTCCAATCTAGTCCATTCCACTCCAATCCCTCCACTCTACTCCAGTCTACCCTATTCCACCCCAATCTACCCCACCCCATTCAATCCCACTCCAATTTACTCCACTCCAATCTACCCCACCCCAATCTACCTCACTCCACTCCAATTTACCCCACTCCACTCCAGTCTACCCCAATCTGTCCCACTCCACTCTACCCCATTCACCCCACTTCAATCTACCCGCTCCCTTCCATTTTACTCCATTCCATTCCAATATACCCCACTGCACTTCACTCTAAGCTACCCCACTCCGTTCTAACCCTCTCCACTGAAATCTGCCCCGCCCACCCAATCTATCCTACTCCACCCCAATCTGCTTCACTCCACTCCAATCTACCCCATGCCACTCCGCCGTACACACTCCACGCTACTCCACTGAACTCCAATCTACCCCACTCGATCCTAATCCATCCCACCCCAATATAACCTAATCTACTCCACTCCAGTCTGCCCCACTCCAATCTACCCAACTTCTTTCCACCCCACTCCAATCTACCACACTCAACTCAATCTACCCCTCTTCACTCTACTCCACTCCAATCTACCCCAATCCACTACAATGTACCCCACTCCAATGTACCTCACTTTACACCAATCTACCCAACTCCAATCTACCCCAATCTGTCACACTTTTACACTCTCTAACATACTCTACCCCACTCCACACCACTCCAATCCACCCCACTCCGGTTTACCCCAATCTACCTCACTGAATCCCACCCTACTCCACCCCACCTCATCCCACTCAATTCCACTCCACTCCATTCCACTCACTTTTAGCCATGCTGAACAGCAACCACACTGGTGTAAAACGTGGCTAAAAGACATTGTCAAAGCCAATAGCTCTCGCTTAGGCTTGTTGATTTTAGGTCTGATTGATCATCCTGATGAAAGCCAGGGACTCCTTGGGGCCATACAGTAGGGCTGAAACATGTTTGTTTAGGGCTATAGGACCATTATATCCTCAAAACCTGACTTATCTATTTCAACTTTTAATATCCCCAACAACTCCATCAATAAAGGGATACCTTGGAGTAGGTTGGAGGATTTTTAATCTTTATGCTCCCTGGTCTACTTCTTTTAAGTGCTCCCTGAAATACGGTCGAGCCCACCCTGATCTTTAGGAGTCAGGGTGAACCCAATGATGATGCATGACACTATTAGAGTGGGGAGGGTTATATAAAGAAAAGGAATCCTTTCCTTACCCGCCTTTAGTAAGGCGGAGCGCAACCTGAAGAGACTAATGCCCCGCGTGTTAGATATATACAAGGTGGGATACTCTTTGTTTAGATGTACCTCACTCCTTTATCAGCCCTGATCAGGTCACATGTTGATGGCACACATGTTATTCTAGAGCTAGAAAACTATAAGAACCTAGAGTTGTCAATAATTGATGAGTGATTCTGTGCTGTTGATGAATGGATGCTAATCAAACATTTTAAACATGATCTGTGAACAATGAAGTAACTACCAAACTACAAGCTTCTGGTACAGAGAACTAGAGACAATAACATTAACGGTTGTATGACTAAACAACTACCACTTAAACAACGAATTCCTAAACCACGAAGGCTAAACCACTACCAAAGCCAAACCACTACGTTCTGTACAACAAATTACTAAACCACGAAAATTAATAATTTTTCATATTACCGGAATCTACCACTACGTTTAAAAAATTGCATGTTTGAAACACGGAAAAAAAAATGTAATTAAATTAAACAATACTTTTAAATTAAACAATTTTATTTCAATAATCTTTAAATTATCAATCTAATAATCGTTTATTACAAGTGCTGTTCGAGCATGCGTGACCCCACCAAGTGATTGTTCTAAAGGGCAGTCAGGCGATGCAAAGCATACTACAAACGTCTCCCTCAAAGAGAGCAATAACGATTATTAGTCATGTGGCCAAGAGACTCGCACCCAGTTATTTTAGGTCAGGAGCGTTTATAAACTGGTTTAAGTCTTTAAACATCAGATCCAGGGGACGCTATATAATCATAGATAATAAAAAAACAGTTCTAAACTCCTAATTGAACTGCGGTGGGTAAATGTATTGTTAGGAGCAACAGAAAATATGTATTGTTAGGAGCAAATAGGATACAAAAATATTTTAATAACTCCAACGGCCATTCCACAAAAAGGTCTCACAGAAAATTTATTTTAAAAAAATGGATTGCAGTACATATTTCTTATTTGTAAAAATAATTCACGTAAATGAAACATAGAAAAAACGGCCATCCACCGTTTTGTAACTATTTCAACTTTGACAACCAGAGAGAACAGTCGCATCGAGCACTGATCTTAATCACATCACTGTAAAACAAACCAACACTGCCATCTACTGGCCTAACACGCCAAATTAAAACAAACTAATATTTCTACATCGTAATTAAAATCAGGAAATGTACAAATGAATTTTTAAAATAATATTACGCATTCTTAAATTATTAAATATATCCAAAAATCAACATCCCGTTCCAAATTATTTTATTATAATTGCACTTGCATTTAAGATTAATTATTTACATTTTGACACTTTCCTCTGGTTTAGTAAGTTGTGGTTCAGGTGGTCGTTGTTCGTGTACAGTAGTGGTTAATGAGGTCGTGGTTCTGGTAAAGGTCGTGGTTAAGGATTCGTTGTTTAATACACTTGTGGTTAAGGATTCGTTGTTCAGGCTGTTTCCCAACAGTAACATCAAAGAAGGTAAAAATTATGAGAGTGATCAGGTGACAATAAATGCTTATTTACAATGCAATACCTAAGATTCCTGCAGAAACTACAGGTCAACATCACCCTTATGATGTCAAGGGAAGATACTGCAAATATCCATTATCTAAGGGCACCCATTGCAATTTGCAAAGGATACAGAACACCGCAGCAAGACAGCTTCTGCACTTCACGTGCTAGATTTAGTCAGAGGGTCCTCCTTCAATTCTCACTGCATCGTACGTAGGGCCATTGAAGGGTGGGATGTGTTATTCCTCCCAGCTAAATCCCATTGCTACTTAATGAGCATGACTCTTCATGTAAGACTTGCATCTACTCTAACCATCCGCTCCTGTAAGAAGAAGCGCAACGAGGAACAATTCTCAGTACAGATGACTCCACCTTGGGACTCCTCAACAGTCAAAATAAGAAACATACAAGATAATATGAAGTTCTAGAAGAAAGTATAGACTTGGCTTTTCGAACCTAAGGATGAGCTGCACAAAAACTAAACAACTTCTCATGTCATTTCCAAGAAAGAGATGAGCATGTTAGAAATGGTGTACTAACTTGACTGATTTTAAATGGCATGTGTTATGGACTAGGCATATATTGCTTCTGGGTAGACCTTACAAAGCATGCCATCCCACCTGCCTGTAACCAGTGCAAACCATGAGTTTTGTTTTGTCCTCAAGGGTTGACCCATTGAACCCTTGAATCCTGGAAATCAATAAACCGGACATGGCATGAGATGCACCTCTATCTACACTCTTTTAGCCACTCCTCATAACGCCTAAATTAATCCAATTGTTTAGTCAGACATATTCTATCTTTCATACCCATTTAACACTTGAAAGCATCTATAAACTCTCTTGCTCACACACAACACCAGAATTCTTACCTCACAGAGCAACACTCTTGCAACCAAGCCCCAATTGCCATGGTGTAGCATGCTATCCAACGAATAAAAATGTCAGCGCTGAAGTACTTTATTGGTTGGTTAACACACTACACCATTGGTAGCAAGGTTGTTGAATTTCTGTGTTAACTAATATGGTGTAGTGTGTGAATTACCAGAGTGGTGCTCTTGTCCAGCAGATCCTTGAGCCAGTTACTCTCTGCTGCTTCTGCCCATCGCTCCTGCTGTCCTTTGCCCTGTGTGTTGCCTGTCTGCCTTGTTTTGTTGCCTGTCTGTCTTGTTTTGTTGCCTGTTGGATTGCCTTGACTCTCCTCCAGCTCCTTGTTTTTCCTTGCCACACTCTTTCTGCCTTGTGCCTTTTCCCTCTATTCCCCTGCTCCTTGCCCACAATTTTTTGCCACCCACCACCTCCTTCACTGCCTCCTCCCTCACTCCCACCTCCCAAGGCCCCTCTCTCATCCCAGGACCTACTTAATGGAGGCCCCAGTGCTGCCCCATTGAGTAGGTCCTCGAGCCAGCTCCCCTCTGCTGCTTCTGCCTGTCGCTTCTGCTGCCCGTGAGCCTTAGTTGCCTGGATTTGCCCTATTTGTTGCCTGTATGCCTTGTTTTGTTGCATGTTGTATTGCTCCACTCGCCTCAAGTTGCTTGTTTTTCCAAGCCTCACTCTTCTGCCGTGTGCCTTTCCCTGCCGTTCTCCTGCTCCTTTCCCTACATTTTTGGCCACCAGTGTCTCTCTCACTCCTGCCTCCCAATGCCCCTCCCTCCTAATAGCACCTACTTAATGGAGGCTGTAGTGCGGCAACGCCGCTGGTGCACCAAAGACAAGCCTGTCTGCGCCCGGACTGCACCCAGTCACAGGAACCCTGGTTCTTCCACCCCGCACAGCTACACCTCTGAGCCCTGAGACCTCTGAGCCCTGGATCCTAGGCACATCAACAACTGCTGCTGCACATCTCCATGCACCACTATAGGACCGTTCTCCTGTAAGCACTGCCGCTTCACCTGCAACACAGAAGAAATCGACAACGCCGGAGACACTGCAAACAAGACTGTGTCTACCACGCTGACCAAGACTGCCACAGAACAACTCCAGTGCATTCTGCTCAATGCACGATCACTCGGCAAACACGCCACGGAGATCTGGAATACGATCTCATAATTGCTCACCTTGGACGTCATCTTCTTCACTGTGACCTGGCTGAATCCTGCATCCGCACCAGACATTGCCATCACCACCCACGAAGGCTACAAGATAACACACCGGGACCGAATCACCAGACACAGAGGCAGAATCGCCATCATCTACAAGGACACCATCTGCTGCACGTTCTCCTCAGACAACCCAGCCCCGATAATGGAGCATCTCAACTTCCATCTGCACACAGACGGGAAAAGCACCATCAGAGACACTCTTGCATGCAGACCACAAGGACCACCCCCCAGCTTCTGCAACGCCATCCCTGACCTCATCGCCCCAATCGCCATCGACTCCGAGCACTACATCTTCCTAGGAGACCTTAACTTCCACCTCTATGACCCCAGCGAAACCAACACAACTGACCTCCTGGAAAGCATGAACAACATCGGCTTCAAGCAGCTTATTACTGACCCTACCCACGTCGCAGAACACACGCTCTACCCCATTTTCACCTCCAGTGAAAGAGTCAAGTATAATCACGTTTCACAGCACACCTGGAATGACCACTACAGCGTCCACTTCACCATCTCAGGACCTACAAACACTGGCACCAGGTGCCCAGGTCCACGCAAAGAAACGCAGAACAGGCTGCAAAGAACTTTTCCAGTGGATGACTGAATGCGCAGACACAATCGCCCCGCCAAGCCAAACAAATCCAAAGGACCAACCATAAGGGCCAGCTGGTTCACTGTGGAGCTGAAATCCACCAAACGCAACTGCCGGCAAGTAGAAAGAAAGTGATGCACAAGTAAAGAGATAGGAGACCCTACTACTTCCAAGACAGCACTCAACCAGTACCATCAGCTTCTGAAAGAAACTAAGAAGGCCCTAGCAGACGGCATAGATGCCAGCGCAAACCACAGCAACGAGCTTTTCGCCATCGTGAAGGAGTTCTCCAACCCTGCAGCCACCGGGAACAACATCACCCCCTCCCAAGAACTGTGTGACACCCTGGCGGACTTCTTCCACGACAAGATCTCAGCCATCTATGAAAACTTCAAACCCCAACCCTCCGCCGCTGACCACATCAGCCTGCTCACACCCACAAACTCAAACCTCGAACACCGGCTCACCCACTGGTATCCTCTCAATACTCAAGCCACAATATCCATCATGAACTCCGTGCTCTCGGGAGCACCCATGGAATCCTGTCCCCACCACGTCTTCAACCTGTGGAGCAAGACAATTGGTAATGAGCTCAAGAAAGTCTTTAACATCTCCATCATCTCGGCCTCCTTCCCGGAGGACAGGAAACACCCTGAAGTGAGGCCCCTCCTGAAGAAACCATCTGCCAACCCAGCAGAACCGAAGAACCTCCGGCCCATCTCCCTGCTCCTCCTTCCAGCGAAGGTTCTTGAGAAGGCAATGAAACAGCAACTCACTGATCAGCTGGAACACAACAACCTTCTGGACCCCTCTCAATCTGGATTCCGAACGAACCAGTACAGAGACAGCCCTGATCGCTGCCACTGATGACATAAGGGCAGTCCTGGACCGTGGTGAAACGGCAGCCCTCATCCTCCTGGACATGTCAGCCTTCTTCGACAACATCTCCCATCGCATCTTGATCAACAGACTCCACCACATCGGAATCCAAGGAGACGCCCTCAAATGGATCACCTCATACCTCGCTGGAAGAACCCATAGAATCAATCTCCCACCGTTCACCTCTGAACCCAAGAAAATCATCTGCGGCATCCCCCAAGGATCGTCCCTGACCCTCTTCAACAAGTACATAACCCACCTGGCCGATGCAGTTGGATAGCACGGACTCAACATCATCTCCTACGCCAACGACACCCGGCTCATCCTCTTGCTGGAAGAAGACCCCTCCACCACCAAGCCAACTTCCACAGATGTATGAAGAACATCCACTACTGGATGAGAAACAACTGTCTCAAGCTCAGCACAGACAAGACGGAAGTCCTCATCTTCGGGAACAACACCTCTCCTTGGAATGACTCTTGGTGGTCTACTGAACTTGGCCCATCCCTTGCCCCGAAAGACCACGCCCACAACTTCTTGGACAGCAAGCTATTCATGAAAAAACGCAGTCTCATCCGCCTGCTTCTGCACCCAACACATGCTTCGCAAGATCTTCAGGTGGCTCCAAGTCAACACCAGAAGGACCGTCCCGCAGGCCCTTGTCACCAGCAGGCTGGACTGCGGGAATACACTCTACGTAAGAATCACTACAGACTTCCTGAAGAGACTACAGACAATACAGAACTCAGTAGCTAGACTCATCCTCGACCTCCCCAGACGAACCCACATCACACCCCACCTCAAGAAGCTACACAGGCTCCTGACCCAGAAGTGATGCGAGTTCAAGATATTGACCCATGCATACAAAGCCCTACACAACAAAGGACCAGCATACATCAACAAACGCTTGACCTTCCTCCAACCAACCAGACACCTATGATCCGCCTCTCTCTTCCTCGCAGACACACCCCCAGATCCGCTGAAGCAACAGCGGAGGACACTCCTTCTCACACCTGGTAGCCAAAGCATGGAACGACCTTCTCGTACACCTCAGGACCGCCTCATCGCTCCAGCTATTCAGGAAAAGACTCAAGACCTGGCTGTTCGAATGAACAGATCACCATGAAGCAGCTAGTTGCCCCAGTGCCTTGCGACCCTCACGGGTGATTTGCTGTGCTTTACAAACCCCTTGATTGTTTGATTGATCGATCCTGTCATGTGTCACACTGAATAATACTGTAGTTGTGGGAAGAAGAGTGATAGAACACGCGGAGTTTATATTAATCATTTGTTTTGAATTATTCTTTAGATTATTTTAGAGTGCTCTCTGGACATAGCTGAATTCTCCTATCCAGGCCCAATGCTGAATACACCACTTAAGACAATTGCTCTGCGTAACAAAGAAAAGAGCACAGGGTAGTAGTGGTTTAATTATAGTACCTTGCTAACGACATATTTTTGTTGTGGGTATAGTACAATGACAAAACTAATTGTAATCAGGATGGTGCTATTTGGTTATCCACATCCTATTTCCCTTCCCAAGGTGTGACTTATACATTGGATCCAAGGATCCAGATTGTATTCAATTTTATATAGACAAAAACCAAAGCACTCAAACAGTGTTATAAAATAGTATAAGTCCAAACATTAAGGACTTGTTTTTAAACAGAGGTTTACTTTATTGTAGATGTGAGAGATCGTATATTCTTCAGTATATTCAAATTCCCAATTTCTTTCTTCAGAAACAGCCAACACGTTTCGTCACACAGTGACTTTTTCAAGTCTTATATATATATATATATATATATATATATATAAGCGAACGGTCACAAGTTCATGTGAGAGAATCCAGATGAAGTCAGTTGGTGTCTGCTGCAGAGCCCCTGGAGGTGGTATATGGGCATGATGTGTTATAGCCCAAAATATATATGGAAACGACGGTGATGGGTGAGCGGTCTATGCAGACATCTGTGAGGTGTGGTTAAAAACAACAGATCCTGAGTAAGTAATTGATCAGATCACTATAGAATAGTAAAGAATATGAAGAAAGATCCCCGGTCCTGTTGTAAAATCGTCCTAGAACTCTATATTGTTCCAGACTAGACAGTTAAGTAAAAGTTCAGTGTGTATTACAAGTAGATAGAGTCCATAGTTAGCTCCAATCTGAGGATGTCTTGTCAGCGTCTTGGGAAGAGGACCAAGACACTGACAAGACATTGTGTGGAGATACCACCTCCAGGGGCTCTGCAGCAGACATCAACTGACTTCATCTGGATCCTCTCATGAACTTGCTCTGTATATCCCCTGGTGCAACAAGTGAAGGATAGGTGCTGATCATGCAGGGATAGACTATACAATGTATCACGTTACTCTCCTTCATGAGATAGAGCCTTGATGCCATTATCAAATAGTGATTGCGCTACGTATGACAATCCAACATTAATAGTAGATGACGATAGTAATGTGTTGATGATAGTAATGTGTTGAAGAGCAGAGTTGTCCAACACGGGTCAATGAGAGGCCGATCCATGCCACATTTTCCACACATTGACCAAACTTGGAAATGACTCCTTTTTAGGTGTTAATTGAATGCAAATGCATCTTGCATGAATGTTCCGAAAATCTGCCTGAGATTGTTCTTTGTGTCCCAAGTTCTGCAACCCTTTTCAAGGGACGTGATCATAAACAATTAGATGAACGCCGTGGGGTTCATATAATTGACCACTAGCCTGACATTTGCCATTTGTGGAAATCCATAATTCAATGGAATGATGTTGTTTCAATCAATCAAATAAACAATTGATAGTATGTCATGGTTCGTGGGAAAGATGGGCTTTCAATCTAAAGCTGCTTGTGTAATAATAGTAATACAATATATAGAAATATATATACAAATTTCTCTCTCTACCTCCGATTTCTTCCGCCATAACCACGGAACTTAATATAGACTTAAGCATGGGTTTCTGACAAATTTAGAAAAAAATGACATTGAAATATGTTTTTCTGACTCACAGACATAAACCGATAGTGCCAAATGCTAAATCAGATTTATCTTCATAGGGACCAGTTTGGAGTAGAGATGGAGGACTGCTGTTTAATGATTGTTAAACACGATGATGACTTCATTTACGTTGAAGGTAAGCTCATTTTATTGTCATCTGTGTATAGCCCTGTGGCGAAGCTAGGGTTTATTAAGGCTCATGGCGACTGATGTGAGTCTTATGAAAGAAAGCTCTTTGTGCTTGTAAGTCAGGCTTAAAGACTTAAATAGCCTTATCGGCCAGATCTTTTACATTCAGAAAAGCTGGTTTTACACTTGTAAATGGATTTAACCACATAAATATTTTCTTATGAGTAAATTTATCTCATGGGTTTGAAGTGGGAATTACAGGGAAGGTGCCCTGTGAGTTTGTGAACATCCTCAAACTTGCACCTTGTGCGTAGTCAAAAACTTGTCTCTGACCGCCTTTGCACCCTGGAAACGTTTGAACATGTACTCCTGCCAAGGACAGAAAAAAATGTATTCTTTGCAGGGTGGGAAATGGAAAGTTATTAGCCGCACATTTTGTGGGGAGTAGGTGAAGGGGTTTCACCATGGACAAAATTATCGTTTCCCCAATGTGAAAAAAACAAAAAGTTCGCAGGCGCATTTGCTTTAGCTCGCCGAAAACTGAAGTTGGATAAGCTTTCTGGGAGTGCACGTGGAAACCTGGGACTGCTGCAGATTCACATGAATTACCTAGAAAATATTTGTGAATTACAAAAAGTCTGAAATCGTTTGCGAGGTCGGAAACCTGCAGGTACAGATTTCTGAGTTTTCATGTTAATGTGGCCACTAGTGCTTGAGTGTTTGTGCCCCTAGTGGTGACCTACAGAGTCTTTTGGATATTTGTATATAATGTGTCTTTATTGATGGTGGGTCCGATTCACAGAACTAATCTGAGACAAAATCCTAAACTTACTACTTTTGGTATTCACAGAAGGCATTTAGTAGTAGTAAAGTTAGGATATTGTCTTAAGTTTGACTTAAGACAAACTTAAGACAGACTTAAGACAGACTTAAGACAAACTTAAGACAGACTTAAGACAAAATCCTAACTTTACTACCACTAAATGCCTTCTGTGAATACCAAAAGTAGTAAGTTTAGGATTTTGTCTCAGATTAGTTATGTGAATCGGGCCCATTGTAAACAACAACATATTTAACAACGAAGAGTACAGCCATATATTTAGGTGATGCTGTTGAAAATACATCTGTACATTAGCTGAATGGTGACTGTTTGTGCTTGATACATAGTTCACATACAATTCTGCAATGTAACGATTTTCCAAACATAGCAAAAATAAAGACAATTATTTAATGTAGAGTGCGTCACTCAACATTATAAGAACAAGTCCAAACAAATAAATAAATAAATATATATACAGGCGACACTTGATAAAGGTGGCATGGTATGTCTGAAGGGACGTGAAGAAGATGAAATCGGTTGCCCAAGATCCATGATTGGTATATTTAATCATTATGTATGGGGGGGTTTACCTGGCATGTGAGGGGAGGGTCTCTGGACAAGCATGCCGCCGCCCTCTGGATAGGGCCGGTATTTCAAACACTCTCACGGTGGAGCACCTATTAATCTGGATTCCACTACCTTCAGATATCTTTGCTTTTCTGGGGGGTGGGACGAAGTTGGTCGGCCTGTCCTTGCAGAGTAGTCTGTTCTGCCATGAAGTCAGCATGTAGATCAGAAAACCACGGTTGAATAGGAGGGGGTGCTGCCGATTTCTAGCACATTGCTATTCTACGCTTAGCTAAAATCAGTGCCAAGTCGAGAAATTTGTTAGTGGCCTTGCGCGCAGCCCTACGGGAGGTTATCCCTAAAAGATAATGGAGACCATCTATTTGTAGTGTAGTATCAAGGGCCTTGGAAAGTACTTCAGTCATCTTAAACCAGTAGGGAGTCAACTGGGGACATGTCCATACCATATGAATAAAATTAGCTTCAGTATCCGGCCGTGTGGGCAAGAGCTTAAGGCCCCTTGATATATGCGTGCCAGTCTATGCAGAGGAAGATAAGTATGGTGAAGATAATTAAATTGAGTATACTTGGGTCTGGTGTTCATGCAGATGCACTTTGGAACTCCTAAGCACTGTTTCCATTGTGTATCCGTTAGTGTAGTGGATAGCGCCTTGTCCCAGTAGTCACGGAGGGCAGTAAGGGGCTCACCTCTCTCCGCACGTAGAGAGTTGTATATTAGAGTAACAGCATGGTGGCCAACCCCATGTGTGAGCTCCACCTGAAGGAGATTGGATATGTCTGGCTCGGCATGTGTTCTATGCCAAACAGTGTGTAAAGAATGCGTTAGTGAGGCGTAAAGAAGGAAAGAACCCGGTGTACCATAGTCATCCACCAAATTTTCAAACGTACAGAGAATTTTATCAGTGAAGAGAACTCCCCATGTTGTGAGACCGAGTTTATCCATGCGGCAGCCTCTAACCTGGAGCATAGTTTCGTACAACCCTGCATAGCCCAGAGAGGCAATTCAGGTGAATATCAGGGGTGAGGGCATCTTTAAGCAAATAATTGTTCCAGCACACTCAGGCTGTGCGCATAAGAATATTACCAGTTCCTCTGGGGATCACTTCTTCTAAACCCAATAACCACTCCAGCACCGCCGGGGGGAGGCGCATCCCATCTGACCAGAGGTCTAGTTCTGATATATTCTGTCCAGCCAGCCAACGAGTGGGCCATTGTAACTGGGCGGCTGCATAGTAATATCCATAATTCGGGACACCCAGGCCACCTTCTGATAGGGGGGGGGCATATAATTTATTAATTGACACTTGCCTTCTACCATTACCCCATATTGTTGCAGTTAGGAACATTTGCATATTTTGAAAACATTTACGGGACAAAGGAATAGGAAGACCAGAGAGAAAATATAACAACCTGGGGAGAAGGAGCATTTTTTAAATGGCTATGAGACCCATAGGGGAGAGCGGTAGTGCAGTCCAGAATGGAAGGGATGATCATGCATTAGTGATAGCCTTTCCTATGTTCCCGTTCAGTAAATCTCTTTCGGAGTGATAGACCCGGATCCCAAAATATTTAAACGTATCACAGGTCCATGGATGCTTAGTATTTGGGAGTAGCTGTCAATGTGCTGGAGAAAGGAATGTCAGTGGGAATAAATGAGAACTGTCCCAATTCACCTTTAAACCGGAGGCATCTCCGAATTGCCTCAGTTATTCCATGAGGTTGGGAAGCTCCATGGCATTCTCACGAAGGTACACCAGGGCATCGTCTGCATACATAGATATTATATGCCATTGGTTGTTTGCCAATATCCCCCAATTTGTGGTGTGTTGACGAAGTGCGCAAGCCAGAGGTTCCATTGCAAGCGTGAAAATAATTGGGGATAGGGGGCAACCCTGACGGGTGCCGCGTCCAATATTGAACGAGTCAGAAAACGTGGACTCAGTTTTTACTCGAGCCATAGGTGAGTTATATTACAGGGAGACCCATTTGAGGAATTTAGTCCCCATTCCAAACCATCTAAGAATCTCCATCAAGTAGCCCCAACCCAGGGTGTCAAATGCCTTCTCAATATCGAGGGACGCGACTCAAGGGTGCGCACCCATCTCGCAAGCCCAGTCCATCAACATAAAAAGCCTACAGTGATTCAAAAATGTATTTCTACCAGGGATGAACCCGTTTTAGTCTTGATGTACTACATGTTGCACTATCGGAATTAAACGATTAGCTAGGATTTTCCCTAGAATCTTGTAGTCTGAACTCAGGACCAATAGTGGACGATATGACCCCAAGAGCAATGGGTCTCTATACAGTTTGGGTAGCACAACCAAAACTGCCTTTGTGAGAGTGTGTGGTTAATACCTTTGGTGTATGACGAAATGTAAACCTTGAGTAGGTGTCGGACAAGTTATGCTTTAAAAGTGGAGTAAAACTCCCATGGCCAGCCGTCCGCCCCAAGGGTCTTAACCCGTGCCATTTGTTTGTTTGCCTCTGAGATTTCGATTTCAGTAAGTGGAGCTTCCAGATCCACCTGCTGGGAAGTCTGTTTACGCGGGAGAGTTACTCCATCTGAAAAAGATTGTATCAATGCTGTATCCTCCCCTTGTGGGGTTCTGTATAATGTAGCATAGTACGTGTGAAAAGCTGCATTAATTCTGTCTTGAGAATTAAGAATATTACCAGAATTATCTCTAATGGCAGTGATTGGGTTCCTTGGTGAATCAGAGCGGAAAAGCCATGTCAAAAGTCTGCCTGCCTTTTCACCCTCTACATGTTTTCTCACCAAGTATTCCCTGTAGTCTAGGACGCACAACTTCTCTCATGTGGATCTATGTGTGAGTTTGGCTTGCGCTAGTGGGGCCACAACTGACTGGTCTGTTGGAGATAATTGCTCATAACGCCATATGTCAGTTTCCAGGGTACTGAGTTCCCTAGGAAGGGACAGCTTGATGCTGTGTACTGCCTTGATTGTGTAGCCTCGAAGTATGGCTTTGAAAGAATCCCATTCAATATCAGTTCCCGAAGCTGAATGCTCGTTATCTTGAAAATAGGAAGAGATATTATCTGAAAAAGCAGAACAGAAAGCAGTATCACGGAATGCCTGTGAGGGGAGATGCCTTGTGGGTATTTTCGGTCGATCCCAGTCCCAGCCTTCTAGTTGCAGGGGGCAATCGTCTGAAAGAGTGCGTCCTTGAAATATGGCGCGTGTTATTTTAAAAAGGGCATCTTGACTACAGTAAAGGAGATCTATCCTAGTGTGCAGGTCATGGAGACCCGAGTAATGTTAGTACTCCCTGGACATAGGGTTCAGGCTGCGCCAGGCATCCCACACTTGAGTATTGGTGGCCCACCTTTGTAAATGTTGTGTAAGGGAGATTGTGCACCAGATATTGGGGAGAGGGCGGAAGGAATCATAGTCTAAGTTCGGGGTGCAGTTCAAATCCCCACCCCAGCTACTGGGAACCAGAGTGTCGTGTAAAAAGTCCGGAGTCAAAGAGTGTGAAAAAGAGGCCTGGTTAGTATTGGGGGCATATAGGGATATGAGGGATAGGGGGAGACAGTCCACCAGTCCCTCCAACACTACATATCTGCCGTCTGCGTTGATCTTGGTATGTACCACCTCAAGGGGCAGTCATTGTGCCACCCAGATTAGAACTCCCCTTGCATATCTTGAGTATGTGGTCCCTATCAGTGTGCCCCACCAACGCTTGCGCATTGCTTTTAGGTCAGGGGCAGTTAAGTGTGTCTCCTGAAGGAGTGCTATTTGAATCCGGCGCCTATGTAAGTACTAGTAAACGCGGTACCGCTTTATGTAACCTGCCAGTCCATGTGCATTCCAGGACAACAACAGAAATGAGTTTGTAGTCGTTACCACTTTGGTGGCCATTGTAACGTGTATGTATTGATCATTCCAATTCCGTCACCACATCTCAGCCCTCCCACTTCCTCCCGCCCCAAGTCCCATCGCATGTCACACTGCACACAGATGCATAATGAAAAACTATATGGAAAATAAGTAAGAATATATCGAAGAAATTCCCAACACCCGTTCCCAAACCAATACAACAACGGGCGACTAGCCATTAGCACTTTAATGCAATGAGAACAAAAGTATATAACCATCTATATCAGTAGTAGTTCACAAGTGAGGGAGGCTAGATGGCAGTAGCAGTATCCCATTACAAACATGCCCTCAGTTCACAGCCAACGCATCAACATTACCATTGCCTTCCTAGTAAACAGCAATCATAAGTGTAAAACATCTATACCAATAGTTTACCAAGTCCTGAACTTCAGCCTACACCAAGTCCTCAGCTGATTGAGGTGTTACGAGCGGGCCACCCCCCCCAACAGTTCAGCAATCTGTGAGACAGTCACGTCCGGGGATTTATCAGGTTGAGTCTCTGTTTCAGATCCTGTAGGAGAGGAGGCTACCACACGTCACTCCACATCGGCCACAGCCTGAGCCCTCTCCTTAGCCACCTGTCCCCTAGTTGGGCCACAAGGGCGGCGCCTGTTTCGAGGTTTGCGATGTCTATGTACTTTCCAGTCGGTAGGAGGGTCCGTCATAACTCCAGAAGAGTGATGCCCCTGCGTCCCAACCAACACCAGGCATCTTCTGGTGTTGAGCAAAAGGAGGTGATGCATGATCCTGAGTATGGCCGGGAATTGCAAAGCATATGTAATGCTGTGTTCTTGAAGGCATTTCTTTACTGCTATGAAGCAGAACCTGCTGTGTTGAACCTCTAAAGGGTAATCAGGGCAAATGTGTACATGATCATTTTCGACAGTCCATGGACCCTTGGCCCTTGTTATCTGCAGGGTGTGATCCCTGTCTCTATAATTGAAGAGGCGGGCGACCACTGGTCGCGGGGAGGCACCCAGAGGGGGAGGTCAGAGAAGAATGACAACTGTTTTCCCTGCAATATCGTATTTACAAACCAGTCCTCTAGGTACAGTTCCATTTTTGAGCCCTCTGCCTGTTCCTCGTGGCCCACAATCCTCACATTGTTCCGCCTTGATCTGTCCTCTTGATCATCCGCCCTTTTACAGAGATATTCTATCTCTTCCTGCATAACCTGAAGACCTTTGTCAGAGTCCGCTACCATGGGCCTCAAAGTTGCAAACGTTGACTCTGTTTTCAACACGATCCTTCAGTTTCTTATGATCTTCTTGGAGGAGGCCACGTCTATACTCAAGGCATCTGTTTTGGGTTTAAGGGTGGATTTAATATCCAATACAGCCAACAAGATATCGTCAAATTGGCAGGGTGTTTAGTGAGCGTGGCTGCTAGGGACTGGCCCGAAGCTTCAATAATAGCCATGGTTTCTTCGCCCCCTCGGATGTCGGCCATTGTCGCCTGGGTTTTATCGTTCTTCAGAGGCACCATTTCGTGAGTGATATATGGTTGTTTTTTTAGTATTCTGTTGAAGAGCGTTGACTACTAGAACAAAGCAGTGTCTGCGCTTCAATGATTCAAAAAATGTAATCTTTTGTGTGCTCAGTCACAGTTAATCTATCTGCGCAAGCGGGGGCACTGTTCAGTATAGGAGGGTCACAATACATCAGGCAACTCGGCAAAGGCAATAGTCATCCAGGAATAGTATTATCCAAGCAATCTGCCTCCTATCGGTTTACCAGCGTCTCAGGGGCCCCATTGGGTTGAAGTAGCAGAATGTAGGTTTACTGGTCCTAGTGGGTGGTTACTACAGGGGATATGTACTCCAGAGTGCTGTGCAATAGACAGAATCTGCAAAGATCACCAAATTTGAGTGGTAAGTAGGTATTGAGAGCAATAGCCTGTGGCCTTACCTTGATGTTGTGTAGGGTTCTGCAGGCGTCCACTACCCAGCACAGCCTTGCCCATATCCATGTAATCAGGGTCCTTGGGAGAAACCAAGCAGGGAGATCCTTTGCTTATTCTGTCCTTGTCAGGGCAGACAACAGGCAGCTAAATGGCGCTAAACACGGGGAACCAGAGGGTCTGCTGCTGTGTAAGATGCCACTCCCGGAGGAGGGGCCAGAGGTGAAGGCTGCCATGGCCAGGCGGTTTATCCCCACCTCGCTGCTCTTCTCCTTATAGTGCGGGAGCGGTCGGGTTCTGGCACCTCTACATTAACGTAGGGCGAGGCCTTCTGTACACTGGGACAGTCCCAGTATCACACCGCCGCATCTCGGGTGCCACAGAATCACAGCAGCCATGATCAATTGCGGGGGAGGGGCACCCGCTATACTGCACACACTCTCATTGCTCTTGGTAATGTTCGGATTGCAGCTGAGAAGGGACTCCACATGGGGGGGACAGCAGTATGCCCTTCAGGTCAGTAAAGGCAGGCCGTCGGGAACTACACGCCCCTCGTCCTCAAGCTGCTTTCTCATATCGCAGCCCTGGTCTAGAGCTGGGGTTGAGCCACGACAGGACCAACTTCTAGCTCATACCCCGAGCAGCGTGCCTCAGGCCGAGAGCAAAAAGATGGAGATATCCCTCATGCTGCACCCACCCCTGTCTTCCTACTTGCAAGCAAATGCGGCCTGGGCAGCAATTAATGACGAGACACTGCCGGCGTGACCGTCTCGGTAAATCCACTATTCACCAAAGGCACAATGGTGGGTGGTCAGGGTACATGGGTGCACAGACAGCAACCCTGGGCTTCCTCCGGCTCCATCTCGCCACAATGCTGTCTCTCACCGGACTCCTCCCCGCAAATCCAGGCATCCTTAGCTGAGCAGCCTTGGCTCTGATGACGTTGCTCAGTGTGCAACTCCACTTCTGCAGACACTGGGGCTCGAAATCTCAGGCGACTATAACGTTCAGTGCAGAGGTATCACTGGAAGGTTACCCCTTATAATGTGGGGTGATTCTTGACCAGGTTGCAATATTATAGCAGGTTTCTTGGGAGGCCCAATACTGAGCTCACTAGAGTACGTCTTATACGGTCGCCATCTTGGCCACGCCCCTGAACAACCAATACTTAACTTCAAGTTGAGGCTACAGAGCCATTATTGCATTCACATTTCTGCATTTGCTTTGAAGCACTCACATTCTCCATCACACCAAGCAAGCACTTTTACCTCACTGCGTCCTTAAAGTCCAACCATCAGATGTTCTCCTGATCTTTAAACACTATGCTTAATGCTACATTTAACTAGTCAAATAATTATTTGTTCTACCGAAATTATTCCCAGCTGCACTAATGGACATTGTACATTCTTCATCTTTCTTCTACACTTGAGCACTCGGTATTGGACTAATTTCTGTTCCTTGCGTTAAACTGTATTTGCAGCTTGCAGGTAGCTTTATAGAGTACAGAGTGGTTCAAACACATGACAGTGCAGCTGATCATCCTTTCCTTGATAGGACAGTTTAACACTGTGTTTCAAAATGGAGAGAACATTCACTAACCCTTAAAAACGGTCACAAACAACCTGGCACCTGCATTCAGCATCTGTATAAACTCATCCTCTAATTAAGTTGACAGCACACCCAAAACTGCTTTTTGATTAATGTATGGTCCATTCACAACAATCAAATCAATCTGCATGATTTTATTATGGAACATAAGCTGATGCACTTTTTAGGTCGAGCCTATACATCTTTTGCGCTGTCTGGAATATCTGTTGTATGTACTTTGTGTGGGCTTTGGAGCATTGCCCCAGACTTGCCTGCTTCCGCTTTTGCTTAGGGACAACTTCTTTTCTAGCAACTGCCTCTATTTAACTGTCTTGATAGAAAACGACCAGCAGAGGTCAGTAAAATACCAGAATCGCTTTCTGCTTAGGGACTTTCTTTTTTAATTTTTCTAGCAACTGCCTCTGTTTAACTGTCTAGAACGCAAACGACCAGCAGAGGTCAGTAAAATACCAGAATCTCTTTACCCAGGACAATGTGCTTCATATCTAAAAACTTCCAAGGTCCCAAAGGCGAGACCTACTGCATTGCAAATGCTTGTTCTTACAGATACTCGGCTCCACAAAGCGGTGCTCCCGATCTTGCATAAGCCGTCCCTCATGGCTACTTGATTATATTAGGTGACTGCCCACAGGGCAGTGCTGGCGGAATCGCTATAATCTTTAGTTCCATTTCCTCTTGCCTACTGTCAGAAGTCAATGACTTTCTGATGTGTGAAGGTCTTATATTCAGTCTTCAACTAAAGGCCTCTTTGACCCACTATGAAGCACTAATAAACAGGACTCCTGGCACCAGAGCCAATTTCACCTCCCAACCAAATTTCTTTCTCCTTTTATTCTCAAAGCCTCTAATTTTTCTATCCATTGAGACCTTAACTTCCTTCTGGATGACATATCCTCCCACAACCCCATCATGCGTCTCGACTCTGTCATCCGCGGCCTCGCTCAGATAGTCGTGACTCCTACCCATGTAGCAAGCCATTTGTTAGACCCTTTTTTACCAACAGCAGTTTTTCACCCATTCCTCTCCCCTGGTCGGATCATCATGCAATACCATGTCAAACCTCCATCCAAGGCACAATCCTCAGCCACTCTATATCGCTCTTGGTCCAAACTTAACAAAAAATGTCTTCTTACTTAACTCCAAACCCCTCCTGAAATTGGACTCAACATTAAAAACGTTACTGAGAACTGTATTAACTGGATCACTAATGCCCAAGACATATCCTTCCACTCAAGTCACTGAAAGAAGCCTACCACCCCATGGTACTCAGATACCTCGTGCACAAGTAAATGCCATTGTGAAGCACTGGAGCGCTTCTGGCGGAAAACATATGGTCTCAAATCCAAGGTGAGTTATTAAAGGAACTTGAATCCTATCAACATCAGGTCATGCAGGTGTGTTCCTCCTACTACATCTCTGCCTTTGAGACTGCCAAATACTCCTCTAAAACTTTTTTTTTCTATTGCTGAGAGCCCTGTGAATCCCAGTACCAGTTACATTATCCGGTCCTCCCAGGAGTAAAGCAAGCAAGTAAGTACATTTTATTAAGTTAATAAAACCATATACAACTGCAGAATCTACGTACATAAAACCTCCTCCCAATGCACCAACAGGGCAAAGCGCCGTGCAATTATCTTTACAATCATGTCCAACCGCTGAGCGTCCAATGATATGCTATCCTGCTTCTGCAGAGCTCATAAGGCACACAAAGTCCATTGCCTCAATTTAACATATATATTTAAGATTCTAGTGAAATACTAAAACTAACGCTCATCAAATTAGGCCAACTTCACTAAAGTGATAGAGGATCACGACAAATAAAACAAATGTGGTAAAATTCATGTTAACAGGATGCCGTTAAAAACTGCTTTGGTAGTAAATGCATCAAACATTGCATCCCATTGCAGTCATTAAAAAGTTCATTTAATGTAATCCTGCGGAATTCAAAACATAAAATTGGAACCCCATCCACTGCGTGACTTTTCCTTACTATATTCGCTGTCCTGAAATCTGAACAGTTACATACTGCAGGTAGTACAGCTGGCTAGGTACAAATTACATGTCACAAAGTTTTACTATATAATACGTTGTAAAACGCTGTCGCTATAGTGAATGTTTCTGAAGACCCGGCCAGCTCTGTATTATCCTAAGGACTGACCAGCAAAGCCAGCTACATCTCCTTTACTACCTGTGGCGGGCTACTAATTTTTAAAAAATGCTCGATTTTATCTGTAAATTTTATAAAATGAACAGACACCATAGGAAAGTCATCTGTTAAGCCTAAAATAATTGCTTGACGACACGTGCTTACGCCAAACTAGAGAAATACCGCACGTAGCCAACATCTTCGTTCAGTCAGGATGCAAGGGCAGATACACAGCAGGTGCAGAAGAGTTTCTTGATGGAGCCAGCAAAGTCTGCCCCTATTTTCAGATGGTGCATCTGCCCATTCTGGCAGCAAGTCTAGTGAAGCAAATGTGCCACATAGAAGTTGCATTAGCCTGATTTTAAAATGGCGACTAAGTGTTCGGCTAGGTATTTTTGGTACTGCAGTCACTTCTATGAATTAATGGGCATCCAGCAATGACTTCTTTTCCTGAAAGCTTCCTTACCTCCCAAAAACGAGTCCCGCCTAAATTGCTTGTTCGCTACTGATTTGAACAGATTGATTTTGGTTCCATACGCCATCTACCTGGAGATCTTTCAAGGCAGATGTCAACTCTATCATCCAGGGATTTTGTAAGATCCCTGTCTGCATCTCTTCCCATTTGTATGCTTTAAGTGTACCATCCTACGCCTTCAACAGAGAAAAAACATACTTAATTGGTGAGGCCTTCTGGACTGCCTGTTGATCAATGAGCCCAAATTTAAGAGTCACCTATGCTTGGGAATGCATTATTGGAAAGATGAAATAACCAGTATACCTTATTAGGAGACATTTAAAAAGTGTCCCATCTTCCCGAGGAGGGCTAAAGAGCCTTAAGACAGTGTGGGTATGAATTTTGCTTTAATTACCTTTAACAAAGAAGCCAAAGAAGGTTTTGGTAATTAACGGAGAATCGTGTAAACCGCATAAATTAGTGCTGCAGCAAGTGTTGAACCACGGTCTTGCAGCCACACTCGCAGGAATTTGTAACACTGGCTTCTTTTGATCTTAGTCTCACCTGGATGCCAAACACCTTTTTTGTTCACTTTTTTCCCAAAGGTTACCACATTTGTTTTATCAAAATTAGCTGTCATGAAATTTTCTTTGCAGTATTCATCTATGACATTTGGAGTTTGGCTCCAAACTCTCTATCTTCTTCAGGCATTTGCGCCCTGCATAATAATGAAACAGCTCTTTTGGCGACCACTGATAACATTAGAATGACCCTGGATCATGTTGGCTCTACCACCCTGATCTTTTTGGATTTATCAGCCGCTTTTGATTCATTGTCTCACTTTACTCCATTCCCCAGGCTCTTCAACCTGGGAATCAGGAACATGGCTCTTCTCTTTCCCGATAGAAGGAATGCGATCTGTATAAATGGCTGCTTTTCTCTCAGATTCTACCCATTGTACCTGTGGGTTACTGCAGCTTTTCCCCCTGATCCCCATTTTGTTTATGCTTATGACTCCCCTTTAGCCTCAGTAGTGCACAGTTATGGTTTCAACACTGTATAATATGCTGGCGACACTCGGATTATCATCTCTTCATCTAATAACCTCCTAATCACCCAAGCTCAGTGCCCCAGTTGCATGTCCCCCGTAGCCAAGTGGATGAGAGAAAACCGCTTAAAGCTCAACGCAGATAAAACAGAATTACAAGTTCTCAGAAAGCCCTCCGTGCCTCAGGCTCCTGCTTGATGGTCATCAGAACTGGTCCCCACCCAAATACGAGTCAAATGTGCAGAAAATCTTGCCTTATTCATGGATGAAATTTCCTTTGCTAAACAAAGCACTTCTTAATCAGCTATTTGCTTCAAGATCCTGTGCAAGATCTTCACCCTACTCCCACCCACAACTAAGAGAACAGTGATCCCGGCACTGAGTCCTTCCACACTGTTCTATACTGTATAACAGCAACTCTTCATGTCCGGGTTTATCTGCCTACATTATACAGTGCCTTCAATTGATCCAAAATGCAGTAGCACGTTTCGCTCCTAACTTTCCTTATAGATCTACTTTCATCATCTTGAGAGCTTCACTGGCTGCTGATTTGGCAACGGTCCATTTTTTATTCATCACTTATGGAGCAGTTTGCAGAACACGTTCCATCTACAGATGAAAGAAAATTGAGGTACGCCATCCAGCATGTACTCTCCACTCCTTTTCTTTCCTGCAAATTTTCACTCCGTGTGTCAAGTGCACTACACTAGGGGGATGCACTTTCTCTTATCATGCTGCCAAGCTGTGGAATAAACCCCTTCCTCAGTTTATACTTACAGCTCTTCCATTACGTTTTTTGAAAGAAGCTAAAGACCTGGCCTTTTAATCTATAATCTTCTTCTGAACTCTGTTTCTTCTGAGCACCTGCTTTAATATGCAGATACTAGCACCAAGACATCCTTTTTTGGGTATTTTCCTTGCTCTACAAATTTCTAACATAGCATAACATAGCGTATACGACATGTCTCTGAAGGACTTAGTCAAGGATTCTCCTTCTGGGCCAAACTACTTTGACAGAGAGGGGAGACACTGCATGCTCACCCAAAAATTACCCCCTGACCTTCTTTGCAGCTCATAAATTCAAAGCTCCTACTTGGACGTACATCAGAAATGTCCGAGATGTAGATCTACTTCCAACTTTTACCTTTCCACCTTGGGCTAACAAAGCAGCAATCGAAGTGGAAATGACTGCAATACAAAGCAATGCTACAATTACTTACTGGTAATCCAGTTTCTCCAGCTCTACTTCCTCTCCTGTTTCCTTAAGTCAAGAGGTATGTCCACATCCTGGAGACAGTCTCCCATTGAAAACTAAAAGAAAACTCTTCTCCAAGTGTTCCTTTCAAGGGCCACTTCTACCCATAAAGCTCCAGAGTCAACTAACAAAGTGTCCTAACAGACCATAAGTTTACTTGGACACACTGCAGGAAGGGCCAAAAGAATTTGGGTGCAGAATCAGAATCGGACTAATGGGATTATCAAGAAGTAATCGTAGCATCACCTCCTTAACACTTCCTCATCCTAATCCTTACATCATGATGATCTACCATAGCAGGCAAACTGGCATTGATCACACTCCAAGATAGCCAATGAGAAAGGGAAAATGTCTAGACACCACAAAGGGAGGACTAACCCTGAAGAACAACAAAGCCCCTATTGCCAATGCCAACGCAAGCAAACAAGCACTGGAACCCCCAAAAGTAGAAGGCATTATCACTACACCAGTGGCAGCACATCCATAGGGGTACCACCAGGGTGCCGACTCACCACCTCACTGCGACTAATTGCTTGGCATGTTGCAGCTTTTACTTGAAAACAAAAGTTCTCCCTGATCATTTGTTTGTATGGAATAGCTGTAATTTGACCTAGGAAGCTGAACAATGTTCTACTGGCTTTATTGCGCCTCATGGACGTCAATTCATAGAAATGCCAGGGGTAGCGGAAGTGACATCACATGCCATGTGACCGCATGAAATCAAAGGAAGCGCCATTGCATGACATTTGGCTTGGTGCTATCACAGGAAGTGATGCATCTAACCTTTGGTTACTTGCATCGCACACAGAGGCTGGAAAATCTCGACAGATACAAAAGAAGTTCCCTATAAACAGACATACTTTAAATTCTATTAAAAATGCAGCTACATACATTGTTTCAGATAGTATCTTCAAATATACAATTAAGATAATGTAGCATTGATTTAGAACCTATCAAATAGTGGACAACAATGGAAAATACACTAATCAAGTTGAAATCAGCCATTATCAATATCCAGTAACTTATAAAATGGGAAGTTTGATGGGCCTATAATGTTCAAAACAAGTTCACTTTATCATTTGTTTTAGAAACTAAGAATACCAAGTATTAAATCTCAGTCTTGGAACGTAGTTAACAGTGCTATTTAATGCATGTCAGGTTCTCCCAGCAACCTTCCTATCCATGACATGGTATACATACTTCTAAAGCTGTGGAGCTATTAAACCTTTCCAGTTTTACTATCATTAATTTCTTCTACAGAAAGCATGCACATCACTGGTACAGTACTTGTGTTGATCAATAATATGCTTGTCCTGCATAAGCATACTTACCAGCAACAAACATTTTATCTAAGAGCAAGAATGCCCAAAGGCATGAATGTTTGCTTTACAAATGCAGCTGTTACAGTACGCATTTATAAATGACTCCATTAATCACTGCTCCTAAAGCAAAACCTTCCACATTTCCAAAATCCATCACATACACATACAGAGACAATGAATCATATGTGTGTAAATCAGTGTATAGAAAATGATACATAAGGCAAGGAGACTACAAGGTGTAGAATTCCCATGTCATCCATACCAGTAGCCACTTTTTAAGAGTGCTTGGTCTGGAGAAGCATAAACGTAGGATTCAAAACATAACACAGTAGTTAGGGTTGACTTAAATAACAAGAATTTATTTCTACCCAAACAAACCTTTCTTACCAACATCAGGATAGAAAGACAATTTTTTTTATAGATGTGTGGTTTCCCTGGGGGCCGCGATCGGCCCTTAGGGAAACCACACCTATAAACAAAAAAAAAGATCTACTCAAAGAGAGAGAGATCTCTTTCTCTCTCTCTCTCTCTATATATATATAAATATATATATGGAGAGAGAGATCTCTCTCTGTTAGAGCTTTGAGTGGGATGAAAAACCTGGAGGGTCTCTCAAAGAGTGAGTTGTGGCCGATGCAATTAAGGGCGTGACTTTTAACCGGTTCGATGCGTCGGACGCGCTGGAGCCGTCTGACGCAAAAGTGCTCATGTGTGTCGGACGGCTCCCACGCATCAGACGACATGGCGCGGGAAATCCCTCTGGTGACGGCACCAGAGGGATTTCCTTTGCATCAAAACAGCCTCGGGAGCTGGGGAAGGGCTTCACCAGCTCCCAAGGCTGTTCTGATGTTTTCAGTGAAATGACGATTAGCGCGCACGTCGCACTGAACGTCATTTCACTGAAATCGAAACTGAAACGTGCCGATCGGCTCATTTCAGTTTCACTGCTTACATGCTCACGGGGCTATCTGAGCCCCCGAGCACTTAGGCAGACGGGAGAGATATCGTTGGAAAGGGGAGAATCACCCCTTTCCAATGGTACCCTTCCCTACTGGATCCCTGTTTTGGGGATCGCCGTAGGGGGATGATCCCAAAGCAGAGATCCACCCACTAGGCACCAGGGAGGGGGGAGCAGCACCTTGGGCAAAGGCTTTTGCTCCCCCCCAACTTTTTTAGGAAATCTCAGTCTTTCTGCCCTCCCCTGGGGGGCAAAAAGCACACTAGGCCCCAGGGATTTTTTTTATTTATGTTTATAGGGGTGGGGGCTGCCCAAAATGGGCATGCCAATGCCCCCACCCACCCAAAAAATGTCACAGAGTTTCTGCCCCCCTCCAGGAGGTAGATGGGGGTAATAGCTCCTGAGCTGTTCCCTGGGGAGAGGCAGAAAGCCCGCTAGGCAACAGGGATAATACTTTTTTTTTTTATACGTAGGTGTTGGGGCTGCCCAGAATGGGCATGCCAATGCCCCCAGCCCCCCCAAAAATTGAGACAGTCTTTCTGCCCCCCGGGAGGCAGATGGGCAATAGCCCCTTATCTGCCCCCCCGGGGGCAGAGAGCCCACTAGGCACCAGGGATTATGTTTTTACTATATGTAGGGGTGGGGGCTGCCCAGACTGGGCATGCCAATGCTCCCACCTCCCAAAATAATTAGCCTCAGCCTTTCTGCCTCTCTGGGAGGCAGATGGGTGCAATATCCCCCCGCCCCCCTGGGGTGGCAGAAAGCCCACTAGGCACTGACCTTTTATTTGCAACGTGCCTAGCTGTGGATTTTGGGCCCTAGTGCAGCCTGCACCTTGGGAAACCTAGCAAACCTGTACGTGCTTGAAACCTAGACACCCAGGGGAATCCAGGATGGGGTGACTTGCATGGCTCTCACCAGGTTCTGTTACCCAGAATCTCTTGCAAACCTCAAACTTTGTAAAAACAAAACACATCATCTTCACTTTCCTGTGATGGAACGTTCTGGAATCTGTGGGGAGCAGTAAATTTCAACCCACCCAGCATTCTCCCAAGTCTCCCGATAAAAATGGTACCTCACTTGTGTGGGTAGGCCTAGTGCCCATGACAGGAAGTGGCCCAAAACGCAACGTGGACGCATCACATTTTTTCACAGAAAACGGACCCTTTTTTTTGCAATGTGCCTAGCTGTGGATTTGGGACCCTAGCACAACCGGAATCTAGGGAAACCTAGCAAACCTATACAATTTTGCAAACTAGACACCCGGGGAAAGTCAGGATGGGGTGACTTGTGTGGCTCTCACCAGCTTCTTTTACCCAGACCCCCTTGCAAACTTCAAACCTTGTAAAAAAAAAAAACATTTCTGTGATGGAAGGGTCTGGAATCTATGGGGAGCCACAAACTTCCACCCACCTGGGTTGTGAAAGGATTGCATGGTTTGCCCAAATAAAGGCAACATTATAAGAGATAGGCCTCCCTTCACTCTGGGATACACATGGTACAGCCACAGGAGTACCTGCCTCACTTGTTAAAGAGCATTTAAAAGATCACATGTGGTTGAGCGAGCTGAAATCTGTTAAAACAGGCAGTCTAACCGATCATTGTTTACATATTAAGTGTTCTATCCCCCTGCAACATTTGGAAACTGGAGGTATGGGGTTTTGCCGTTGATTTCTTACTAGATTAAATGGGGTACCCAGTACTGCAGTTCTTACATATTTCCTTCCTGTGATGAAGCAGTGGAAACCCCTCATCATTTTGTCTTTTTTTGTCCTGCCTATACAAGACCACGTACATCATGGATAAGGCCAGTGTGTAAACGTTTTGGTTTTCGTCTTTATGAGTATGCACTACGCACCTTTGGCTCGGATACGAGTGAAGTAATTGATGTTGCAATGATGAAATATCTCCATGCCGCTTGGTTTATCCAAATGCGCAATGTGTAAATATATAAGCTCTAACTTTTATTGGTTTATATTCTTTTTCTTTTTTTCTGTCTACCTGCTGTTATATTTTTGTCGGGGTTTCCCTCTTCCCATTTTATTGTACATTTTAATGATTGAGATACTGTTTTCCTTTTGTGCTGTTGGTACTTATTGTTTTAGCTCACTGTTTTATCTTTTTTATTGTTGTGTTTTATGGATCTGTGTTTCTAAAATAAACATTTTTTATTGATATACAGATAGCCAGTACGGTTTTAATGTTGTGCATGACTATTGTCAACTTTGGTTTGGATTCGTGGCAGACGTTTTTCACTGAACTGAGGGGTCTTCAGGAAGATGCTCCTGATGATAAAAAATTTAAACGTATGAAACTGGGTTACAAAACAAATTATCAGGATTTATATGTGAATATAGATCAGCTGTATATTCTACCAAATTCGATATAACAGCCCATGTGTAAATATCTGCATAATCAAACTCATGCAGGGAGAGATAGCCTAATGAGGATATTCAAGCAGTATTGGCAGAATACAGGATTTCAACATGTTACTGAATATGTGTGTGACAGCTGTCTAGTTTGCCATCTAAACAATTAAGGGAAAAAACTGTTACTGTTATAAATCACATTGGCAAATCAGAAGGCCCATATCCGAGATTACCAGCAGATTTTATTGAGATGCCACTTTGCAATGGCCTTAAGTGTGTCTTCATAGTAGTCTGTTTGTTCTCTAAATGGGTCAAAGCATTTCCCACTAGGAAAGAAGATAGGCTTACAGTATCCAAATTGCTTTTGAGGAAGTGGATACCAAGATTTGGCCTCCGAACTTCTTTTGAGACTGATTGTGACACTCATTTTAAGAACGATTGACTACAGATAATTTGTACATCTTTTGAGCTCAAGCAAAGGTTCCACTTCAGTTGTCAACCATAATCCTCTGGTGTGCTGGAGAGAAGGAACAGCATGCTCAAAATAAACTGGCAAAAGTCTGTACCTCAAAAGGCTTGAAATGGCCTGAAGCACTTCCATTTGTGTTGATGAATTTGAGAAGTACTCCATACAGGAAGACAGGCTTATCACCCCATGAAGTCATCATGGGAAGGGCAATGAGTATTCCACATGTACCTTCAGCTGCATTCGTTTCAATAACAGACAATATTGTTCTGGATTATTGCAAAGGTCTGGCTGATGTGGGGAAATCTGTCTCTCGCCAGGTGAATGCAATCACAAAAGACTATAGAGACTCCTCTTGTCACACCCTGAATGGAGGGGACTTGATTCTCATCCATAAGCACGTCCGCAAGGGATGTTTTGACGAGCGTTGGAGTGGCCCTCATCAAGTTATTTTAACCACCAACAGTGCAGTAAGTGAATGGGAGTGCCTATCTGGATCCATGCTGCTCACATTAAGGAAGTGAGAGCAGTTGAAACTGTGGAAGAGGCAGAAGTTGATAATCAAGTTGCACAGACTGCTGAACAAGGTGACAGTTCAAGTGATACTCTTGGCCAAGTTTGCAGTCTGTATCCAGAGGGGGGTGGAGAATCTTCTGATTGCAGAAAATTCTTTTGTAACTGGTGAAGATCAAGTTGAAAATCGAGTTGAAAATTCAAAGAGAAATTTAAAGAGTCCATTCCAAGTGTGTGAGAATTCAGAGGAAATCTCAGAAGTCCAGTTACAAAACGATCAGATTGAAGGGCTGTTGCCATGCAAAAGAGCAAAGCCTAGGTGGTAGGAAGAAGAAGAAGACTTTGATCAAAGAGACAAGCTTGATAAGTTGAAAATTAGAGTTGAGAAGACCACCACTGGAATAAAACAATTTGCTGTAGAAAGAACTGACAATAGAAAGTCTGAACAATGTACGAGATCTAATAAGAGTCAAAGTTCTGAGATAAGCTGAGCACTAGAGACTGTCACTGAAGAATAGCTGAGGAAGTCTCCAGAAGGAGAACCTGCAAGCTTAAACATTGTGGCCAGAGTTGAAAACAAGAAAGCAGTCAGCATGGGAGATGGATGAGCGCAAATCATCGACTGGCAAAAGACCAATCACAAGGAGAGTTCCTATTCAGAAGTATACTTCACTGGAGTAGGTATATTTGACTACAATATCCGAGGATGACACAGATGAGGACGATTCCTTACCATTGAGCAGATGCCATGATTAATGTGAGGATGACCAAGATCTGCAATCAAGAACTGATCGAGAGGAAGAACCACCTTGAGAGTAAATAGAGGTTTTGAAATGTTGTTTTTGATGAAACCCAAGATAAGACAGGGGAAAACTGTTTCAAGATTGAAAAGACTGAAAGAGACTACATACAGAGAAAATCTTATGAACTGATTTAGTGGAGCTGATTGTTTTTATTTTTTTATTTACATTTTTCACATTAACAAGAACTGAGTATTGAAGCTGAGCAAAAAGGAAAGAAAAGATGTTTTTTGAGCAAAATATTTTTGTGATTGATTTTTTCCCTTTTTATGCTATACAAGAAGAAGATAAAGAAAACTTTATTTTTGAAAACTTGATTTTTGAAAACTTGTTTTTTTTTGTCTCTAATATGAGGATGGAATACAGCTCTTGCTGTAAAATTTTAATTATGACATTATTAACTTTAGTATTAGTGATGTTAGTTGGCCTGTTGGTGTGCTTACTGACTCCTGTGGGAAATGTTTCACAGCATATAACTAGTGATGCTGAAAATAGAGAACCATAAGGAATTAGAAATACCAGTACATGAAAAGCATTTAGTTAGTGGTTTTAGGGATAATGTATATACAAGAATGATCAGAGAATTCGTTAACACCATGCGGGTTGGTTACTGTTTCGTGTGCATCTTCCCAAGTCAACTGGGAAAGGGGCAACCTACGAACAACTGGAATCTTTCCTACTCATTCTCTGGCAATGCTTATTGCTATCTTTAATTATTAGGAGTTTCTTTCTCCATATCTGACTAATTTCAATGTGACACAGGAAAATTTACTAATTGGTGAAAATGATAAAGAGATAAAATATGAAACTTATTTAAAAGAGATTGCACAAAACAAAGCTGAACCTAATATGGATGCTACCTCTTTGTGTTTATTAGGGAAGGAAGAGCGTGATTTTATTTTAGACTATAATGAGAGAAGTATAAAGGTTGTAAGAACTCAAGAAGAACATGAGACAGCCATAGAGGAGATCAGGGAAGAAGAAGAATGTAGGTTTTCGAATTTACACCCAAGATTGAGGATGGAGCGAAAAAAGAGAGGTGAAAAGTGTGTGTTAAGACATAGTCCCATGGAAGGAGATAAGATGGAGTTTGTTGGAGAAAGCACAACCTATGAAGTTAGGGGGAAGTTTCTAATTCGGGAGAACCTCTGATAAGTGAAATTTATTATGGTTGTGGGAAGACTGCTTATTTTATTTTGCCAAGCAATTGAATGGGTTCATGTTATTTGGCCTTAGCTTTTCCTAGAATTTATCATGTAAAAGAACTGAACAAATAACAGACTTTGGGAAGAATGAAGGGAAGTTTTGGGCAAGTGGTTTTGGACATATTGGGGAATGTTATACCTTCTATGTGAATAGCTGTGAACGATGTAAACATTAGACATTTGTCTAGAGTTGTAAATAGTCTTACCATTGATACAGCAGGGTCTTTCAAACTGGTGAATGTAGAGATGTTGGTGATTCGGGCAATGGTAATGCAGAACTGTCTCGCCTTAGATATTATCTTGATGAAGGAGGGCGTATTCTGTAAGGTATCAAAGGGCAAAGAAGTGTTGTACTTATGTCCCTGATTATAGTGGAAAGATTGATTCATACATTACTAACATAACTAATCTGACATATGAGGGTAAGTCGTTAGAAGAGCCAGGTGCCTGGGAAACTGTAGGGTCCTGGATAAACAATTTAGGGAATGGTTTTGGGAAAGTAGGTGTATGGCTAAGTAGTATTGGTAATAGAGTTCAGCAAGCTGTTCTAACACCAATAATAATAATGCTGATTTGTGCAATTTCTTTGTTGTTACCATTAAAACTAATAAAGTGTACAGTGAAAGGATATAATAATAAAGTAAAGAAAGTGATAGAAGGTCTCGGGAAAACATATTAGGACAATTTTGAATTGAATGATTATCTGGACGTACCAACAGATGGGAGGAATGGGGAAGGATGCATGGAGAACTATAAAGCTGAAGACTTCAAAGACTAATGCTTGAATTAATAAAGTTATTCATGGGATTTTTGGTGATTATTAAAATAATCAGTGGGAGAAAAGGTTATAGCATTTTTCAAACTATGTAAAATGTGCAAATATTGTATGAAAATTAATTTTAGAATGTTTTAATTTTAATGGTTTGTAGAGTTGTCAACAGTGAATTGAAGAAGTTGCACCAGAAACGAGTTACTTAGGTCACTGTTAGACCATTCGGCCTTAAGGTGTTCTTCCCCGAAACCTTTTGCCTATTTGCCTCCCATTTTTGCTGCAATTAATTTTTGTTGGCCTTAGGAATCTGTGCACTTTACCACTGCTTACCAGAAAGTGTTTGTGCTCTCTCCCCTAAACATGGCTTGATTGGCATATTCCTAATTGGCATATTTAATTTACTTATAAGTCCCTTGTAAAGTGGTATACCATATACTCAAGGCCTGTAAATTAAATGCTACCAGTGGGCCTGCAGCACTTATTGTGCCACCCACTTAAGTATCACCTTAAAACATGTCCCAGGCCTGCCATTGCACCCTGAATGCAATGCCATACTGCCATGTTGACTTGGCATTTAAACCACCTTGCCAAGCTTCAACCTCCCCTTTTATTACATATAAGTCTCCTCTAAGGTAGGCCCTAGGTAGCCCATAGGGCAGGGTGCTGTGTAATTAAAAGGTTGGATATATACTATTAAGTTTTACATGTCCTGGTAGAGAAAAACTCGTAAATTTGTTGTTCATGACTGTGAGGCCTAACCCTCACATAGGATAACACAGGTGTTTCCTTCTTACATTTAACAAGTGTAGTTCCTAATTGAGAGGAGGTAGATATGTCATGTTTGGTACCCATGAAATTGTATTGATAAATCCTTTTTAGTGGTAAAGTCGGATTTTTCATTACAATTTTGAAAATGCCGCTTATAAAAAGTTATTTATCTTAATGGAGAATGATCCGATTTAGGACCTAGGGGGATGGGATCAATAAGTTCTGTATGTCTAAGTGTACTCCCTATACCATAAATATTGAAGATTTACATAGAGGAAATGTATCACCTCCGTTTCTCCAATAGTCAACTTATGACAGCAATAGCGTTTTGTAAATTGTGAAAAGTGTACGCTGACGTTACCATGTGTCGAATATTAATACAACATTGTTGCACCCAAAACAAGAGAATACAATGGTATGTGTGTATAGTTGGATATCATTTTTCTTCATTGATATACAGGGAACTGATTAGATGTGATTTGTAAAGAGAGCTTCTTTAACACATAACAACATAAATCATAGGGACATATGCATATAAAGTTTTGGTCAAATCAAAAGACAGAAATTGACAACAGTGTACTGTCACATAACAACATTAGACATTTTATGTGTTAAATCAAATCAACAAAAATTGAAGACAGTGTCCTGTAGGATAATAATGTAAAGGTTACATGTAATTAACTATGGGTACATGATTTAACCCTCTGTGGTGTAGTCCAAATGGTACTCAGTGGCCCTTTCTTTGGTGGTCTGAGATCTTTAGCTGCTACTCGGAAATGTCACTGCTCACATCGCCGTTTTGATGAGCGAATTAATTTCTTTATAATTATAGACAACTCCTGGCCACGCCAATATGTACGCCGACTGGTTTCGACCTTCCTATTGGGCCTTTATCTTTATTGATGAAGGTCTTCTTCAGGGCTTGTGGGGTTTTATTGGGACACTGTATTCAGGACGGAAAGGAGAAAATTAAATCCCTGTCATTCTCTTGTGTGATGAAAATATAAATATTTAAATTTGTGTGTATTTACCGGGGGAAGTGAAAAACGTGAACGTACCTTTCACATGGGAAGATCATGCATCTTCATGTAGCTAATGAGTCCGGTCCCGTCACGGGGCCATCACATTCAATGGATGAAAGGATTCAGGCGCTGGAACATTGGTTAAAAAGACATAGGTGATGGATATTTCTCATCGAAGACATTTTTGTTTATTTTTATGTTGCTGCATATGTTTGTAGGGTGAGGACATACCTGAAATTCTCAGGACGTGTTAGATCTGGTACTTTTTCCCAAATTCTGCCATAGAGGTGCTACTACCCTGAACAAAGCAGAAGAGGGATGCAAGGTTATGTTTTGTTCGAAGACGCAACGGGTTTGGCTTGGCAAGCGTGCTGCCAGGCATGCAACTGTTCCCAGAGGGTGTGTCTTGCGGCCGTTGTTGCAGTGGATATTGGCAGTGCACTCTTTAGGTGTGTTAGCGTTGGGACCTGATCTCCTTAGACCACTCACGTGGGTGGTGAATGGCTATTCACCAAGGGGTATAAATCCCATGGGTGAATTGTGCCTTGGCAGGGAAGGTTTTTTTTTTGTTTTACAAATAATTACAAGTGGGACGAGTTATAAAAAGTTGGCATGTTCCTGCCCTTAGCCCTTTGTGCCTGTAGCCTTTCTTAGGTCACATGACTGGGTGTGGCTGACAGTTAGACTTTGTGAATTCCTCCCAGACAGTCACACAATAGCGGGATTAAGTGTGCCTCAATGGGCCATCAACTGGCAGGATGAGGCGGTGGAGCTGAGAACAGCCCCACTTACACCTGAATAGGATGTGTACTGTCTCCACACAAAGGGTCTAACGACCCTGCATTGTAACTTCAGCTAGCATGGAGCCATGGCAGGGGAGTCAGGAAATTCCATGCACTTCAAGGAACCTTTCCAGAAGCTTCTCCCACCTTCCAGAAGAAGTGCACAGGGTATAAAAATAGGACCTTCAGACCCACTCCTCAATTCCATACTTGACCTGCCGAAGGACTCGGAGGACAACCCGCTGCTGTAAACTGCTGTGCACTCTGCCAGACTGCTGCTGTACCTGGAAGGACTGCTTTGCTGCCTGGAGCCTGACTTGAAATCTCAGAGGCGAGTCCTGCTGTTCAGCCCTGCATCTTCATCTGCACCCAGGACTACCAGAAGTGACTCCATTGACTAGTTTGCTGGCCTCCTGTTCAGACCCACAGGGACATAAAAGGCTCCCACCATCTTTAACCCACATCTGGACCCAACCTGAGTGAGTCCTGAACCCCTAAATGTGTCCCACCAGTCCTGGATCCTTGGTTGTGGTGCTAAAGGTGCCCATATGGCCAGTTTCCAAAACTGAGGACTTGGACAAAATTTTACCAAAAAGTGCTCTGAAAACTAGGAGAAGATTGGGACTAACCTGCTCGCTTATCCACCCGAGGTGCACCGCCAGTCGGATTGACTTTGCAGCTTTTCCTGCTACGTTTTTCTCTACAGCAGCACATCTGTTACAGCAGTCCTTCACCAAAGGGGTATCTGACCTTGTTGAACTGTCTTCAGCTACAGCCCCCTCTCGCGTCCTGGTGGAGATTTTCGACTTCGATTTCGACGACTAAGTCCGAAGGTAAAAATCTTCATTGCAGCTTCCTTCCGAGGCCATCTGACTATGACCCTCCCTCCTTTGACACTCCTGCAGCCTTGCCCCGTTGAACTTTTACCTTCTCACACATTTGCAGAATCGGCCCATTTGAAAACACAAAAAGGCTTTTTTGAAATATACAAAACCCTATTTGCAATTCGGTAACCTATTACAAGGGAGGCCTGTTGCCTTGGGCTGAGAGAGACGTGTTCTCGCCCTTGTAGTGTGCCTCTTTTATAATATTTTTCGCATTTTCATGAATACCAGCGGGGCAATCAAAGTAGTGCCCCAAACCTAGCTTATATAGGCTATCCCTTACAAAGCAGAGCCAAGGGATAGTTAATGCTCCATCTGTTGTATTCCTCTTAGGGTGTCCATAAACGGGCTTTCCAGCATCATGTCCTTATATAGGCACAATTCGCCCTGCCCTTATATAGGCATAAAATCCCAGCCCTTATTTAGGCATTAAACCGTGCACTCCAAATACAGGCATGGTCTCTGACATCCGTCCACCCTAACGTCACAACGAGTTCATGAAGAACAGACCCTTAGGCTGCGGGAGTTTTCCTAGCCCAGGACTATTGATTTCTTCAAGGCCTCATATATTATGCATGAACCATTATTCCTTAGGGGTTCATCCATGACGTCTTTCGCTGTCCAATTCACGTCAATGCTAACATTGTGAGGTACTTCTAAGGTATAAATATACCTTCCCTAGCCCCTGTAAACCAGAGGAGACCTTGATTTCAGAAGAGCCCGTTTCCCGGCCTGACGCACTGAGAAGACGCTGTCATCCCTGCACGCAGAGAGTCCAGCTTCCAGTGATCTGACTTCCCTTGCGGGGTGTTGGAGTTCGAGTCTGGCAAAGAGATTCCTACCTCTCTCATTCTTCAGGTATGGAGCTGACTAGAACCTAGAGGGACTCTTGGCATACTAGGCATACTAGACTTAACATACTCTTAGTATACCATAGTAAGGAATACTTCACCTACTTCATACCTCGTCCTACACCTAGGTTAGGTTAGGTACATTGGGGTAGAACTAGATTAGAAACGCATCATATGAGTACTCGCATTTTTAGTCTGTTATTTATGTAACAGCATATGTACTAAAAGATAATGCTAACGCAGTATTATTTATTTCTACTGCTCACACTGTACATTATTTATCTTGCATACTGTCTTGTGATCGTAACATCACATTTTACTTACACCAGAAACAAGACTGTTCAATAAACCTTTTATTGAAACGCCCGTCTGTTCTTTCTGTGTAACTTTGGCGAAAACTAAGCATGCACGACTGAGCTGAGTGAAATAGTTATCTATTGTTTCCACGACTCTGGGACACGTTCTGATTCTAAAGGGAAACACAGTGGTCATGTTTTGCGGCTGCCAGAAACTACTCCCTTCTTGTTGTCAAGGAGTTTCTAGTGGCCTCTGAGCTAGCTGGCACAAGTAATTAAGTTTAATATACTCGATAGGGACATACTGACCTTAGTCCTATGTCAAACCTATAGGATATATTATTCCAATGTGCAGAGCCTATTAGGGAAATAGGAGCTACACTACATGGCGCCCAACGGTTTGGTATGGCGGTAATTCAACGTTAGATACTGAGTAACTCAGCCGTGCTTTTTCTCTCAGAGACCCCTACCCATATACTCCAAAAGACGTCTGGAGTGGGCAGGGTTAAGTATCCACCAAGGCTACATAGGGCAGTACCCTATATATTAGCTGTTTGGTTTGCTCAACGTTGAAGGATACATTGTTCCAAAATATTGTGCACCTTATCTTTGTTTCCTTGAAACTTGTTCTACATTTTTCAAAAAACAAAATGAATGAAGACGCCGGAAACGGTGTAGCTGCGGCTGATCCAGCCCAAGCAGTAGTCTTTAACATTACAGGTTTAATTGAAACCGAGGAGGGTGTTATAGACATCCCTCAAAACTTAAGAAGAGCCATCACTCTAAAACTTATAAAACATGGCCTATCTCCAAGAGGAGGTAGAGCAGTTTTCGTGATAGAGGCACATGAATCCTTTCAGACAGAGGTATTCTATTCATGGGTAATATTTCCTGAATCCAATTCAGTAACACACATGTTTCACTTCTACAAAGAAGATGATCCACCAGAGGAATACATTCCTTTCGAGGATATAGAAATTCCACTAACATACCAAGAGCATCAGCTCTGGTTTAAAGGCGCCCTAAAACATCACAAAAACATTACTAGGCTCGGTCCACTAGGTAGACCAGGAGCAACATGGCCGATTCTAGCCGGCTACACACCTCATCCTGACATTGAAGAGATGTCAGATGAGGATTTACTTACTCAACTCACAGAGTTAATAAAAATCTACAGACAATTGGTCCAATATGTCATGCGGACTTTTACAGTCCAGCAACCATTAACAATTCCAAATCAAACCCCTCACCAGGGGAATACACTAAAAATTACACCACAGACTCTAAACGCAGTCATGGGTAAAATGCCCACAAAACGTGAGCAAATTCCATTTTGGATAGCTCAAAAAATTACTCAAATCGAAGCAGTATTTCCAAATACTAGCCCGTATGAGAAACACAGAATCCTAACCATCAGTTTACCAATGGGGATCACACCACAACTGGAAGACTGCACCACTTGGGGCTCAGTCTTTGCTGCCATCTATACTAAAACACATGGCATTCCGTCAATAGCGGTAATACCTGATGTCCTAAAACAAATTCAAAACGAATACGGGGCAGAGCCTGCTCTAAATTTAGGTATGAAATTACTGAAAAATTTCGACCAGGTCTCAACAATAATATTATCTAATATTAAAGGGGAGGCAGCAGCAGTTGCGATCCGACAAAAATTAAGGGAATTTGATGTTACAGAACATCAAACAGAGCTACCCAGAATTATAGAACAATCTTATGCAGAATTAGGCAGAGATAGTTTGGCTGGAAGACCAGTGAAGCCGAAACTATCTGAAAGTCCTGAGAAGGACTCAATTAAACAAACTCCTACATCTTCTAAAAAGAAGTGGGAGACTAATAAACAAAAATCAAACGAGAAACGTTCTCAATCCCGAGGTAGGTCTCCTCAAAAGGAGCCCTCTGAAAGGAGGTATAACCTCAGGAATAGGGATAATTTGAGAAAGCCTGACAGGTATCAAGATACTGATACACGTTCCTCTCGTCCCTTTCAGATCTCATCACAGACTTCGGAAAGAAGAGGACGGTCAGAACATAAAGAAGAACGCGTGAAATCGAAAGACGACAAACACGCTCCAAAAAATAAAACAAAACCTCAATTCTCCAAAAGAAAGTAGCAGGTCTGAAGATCAGACATGCCGAGAATACTGAGATCACAACTCAAGAACGGACAATGGGCTCAGACAATGCTGGACAGTGCAGCAGAAGTCACAATAGTTCGCCAGAACCTGAAGGAACTTCTGGAGATAGTGGACTTGAATGAGTACATCACAGTTGAGACAGTAGACACCAGGGTTAGTACTCCACAAAGGTTATATGAAATAACACTCCGGATGGAGGGAGACAAACCTAGACAGGTGAAAGCACTTTTTGGGAAAGACTATCAAGAGGCTATGACATACTTCTAGCAGAAAAAGACTGGCCACCACAATTTGTCAGGGAGTGCCCACATGGCGAGGACATTATTATGCCTGCCTTCTCCAACCATATTCCAATTCATCTAAAATATACATATGCCAGGAAATGGGCAGTAGCCCAGGCCCCAGCATTATATAAAAATCATGTAGGATGGGATGAGGATTCACCTCACCATAAAATACATCTGAAACATGAACCTACTGCACATAGGCAGTACCCTATAAAGCAAGAAGCTAAAAAACAGGTCAGGGAGATCTTAGATCAACTTGAATATCAAGGGGTGATTGAAACATGCACCTCCTCAATGAACAATCCTTTGTTTCCTGTCTTCAAACCAGACAATACATATCGTCTAGTTTTGGATTACAGACACCTAAACACTTGTTCTAAAACTTTTGCAGTGCAAAATGCACATAGCACAGCATTAATGAATAACATTGTGCGTAAAAAATATAATACCACATTAGATATCTCAAATGGTTTCTTTTGTCAAAACATAGCACCTGAAAGCAGGTACTTAACAGCATTCTCCATAATGGGGACCCAGCGTCACTTTTGTCGACTCCCACAAGGGTTCAAGAACAGCCCAGGTTTATTCTCAGCGAGGGTAACGGAGTTACTACAAATTTATGACAATGAGGCATTGTCCTATGTCGATGACATATATCTGACAGACGATGACCTGGACAAACACTTGAACAGGGTGAGCACCATTATACTGGGTTTCGCCTCTGAGGGCTACAAGTTCAACTTTAAAAAGTCCAGAATTGCCCATCTCAATGTCCTATTTCTAGGATATGAGCTTTCAAGTGAAGGCAAGAGCTTGGCAGCTAACTTTTTAGAAAAATGTGCGCTGCTCCACCCTCCAAAAACGCTAAAAAACTTACAATCCATCCTGGGTTTCCTAAATTTTGGAAGAACTTACATTCTAAATTATGCAGAAAGGGTTAAACCTCTCTATGCATTAATCAAACCTGATTTTTCGATCAGAAACTGGACACAAGAACACACAGAAATCTTGCGTTCACTTCAGGCTAACATGTTAGCAACAAATCACTTACAAACACGTGTAAGTCAACGTAATTTGGTGATCCGAATAATTTCGGGTCAGTGTGGATTCACATACTTAACCTTCAATGAGGGTGAGAAAATCCCAATTGCATACAAATCCCATTTGTACACACAAGCGGAAATGCGCTTCAGTTCAACTGAAAAAATTCTGACAGCAGTTCAAACCGCTGTAGCAAAAGAAAGAGCCTTAGCCCAAGGGAAACGCATTATTGTCGTAACCCCAGTACCAGCTTTAGAAGCGGTCACGAAAGCAAGCATTCCAAATGCTAAAGCATTACATCCGAGATGGATACAATGGGTTAATTCTCTTGCTGCAACAGATGTTGAATATGTTTTTGATCCCGATTTAAAAACACAAGCATTCCTGCAATATGAACAAGAATGTCCTCTGCCTACTGAAATTCTGCCTCTCGATCAGTACGAATTTATAATTTACACTGACGGATCCGCACAACCCGCAATAGGGAGTAAGCAAGCTTACAGTGCAGCGTGTGCTATCGTTAAAGGTCGCATGCGAGATGACATCTTCAGACCTATGGTCACTAAAACACAATCTCTAGGGGATTGTACAGCTCAGCGAGCTGAACTACAAGCATTCAAACTGGCACTTGAATGTACAGATCGAGAATTCCCCACACTAATAGTGTGCGATTCCTTTTACTGTGTTCAGTCGTATAATGAAAATATACAACACTGGCTTGAAAATGGTTTCAAAGATGCGAAAGGTGGCACAATAAAGCACAAATTGCTTTGGGAACAAGTAGTTCAGTTGAAAAACGAACTACCAAAGGCTCACGTGATTCACACACTGAGTCATCAACGTGATGGCGTTCACGTTGCAGGGAATTCATTGGCTGATGAAGCCGCAAAGGGGGCTGTTCAGATGGCTTCCGTAGCTGCGATCACTCGTTCAAAAACAAAAATAGACGGTGAGATAATGTTGGCTGTCAATGCTTCGAGCAAAGGCAGCAGTGCAGCGTTACCAAAAAAGTTTCCACTCAAGTACTCTTATGTAATTGATGCGAACAACATTCCTTTTGCTCGAATCCCTGGAGTGGGGGATAGGGTAATTCCAAACAAGGAACGTAGATTAGGACTAATCCTAGCAGCACATGAAGGGATAGCTTCTGCCCATGCAGGTGTTTCAGCAACAGTATCTTTACTCAAGCAAAGATATTGGTGGCCTAGCATTCGGAAACAAACTAAAAACTATGTTTTAGAATGCGATATTTGCCAACAGATGAAAGTCTCAACAGTGAAACGTCCTGCGCAGACACCCCTGTTAATTTCAGACAAACCATTAGCTTGTGTTTACCTGGACCACTGCGGTCCCTTGCAAAGGGACGGTAACTATAAATATATCATGGTTACAGTGGATTCATGCTCTAGGTTCCTATGGTTATGGCCACAGCGCTCAGCTGACGCTCGAACTGTTATAAAAGATTTGCAAGTCTTTATCGGCACATACGCAATAGGCACGCTACATTCTGACCAGGGTCCTGCGTTTAGCTCTCGGGCTTACAAAGAAGCCATGGCCAGTCTGGGCGTTGCATTGCGGTACTCCTCTCCATTCCATCCTGAGGGAAATTCGGTTGTGGAAAGGAAAAACCGGGACATAAAGCAGTCTATAACAGCTAGGGTATTAGGTTCGGGTGATGGGTGGGTCAAACACCTTAGTGGGGTTCAACGTGCATTGAATAATCTGCCAAGAAGTTCTCTAGGGGGGGTCACTCCATATGAGGTCCTATTTGGGACAAGAATGTGGGTACCAGACCTTGAACACGTAGGCACAGTGGTGGAAAATAAACCCTTTGATATAAAAGATCGTTTGACTGTTTTTCAGGACTTAAACAAATTAAGAACGAAACAAAGCAACGTATTCCTACAGTCAACCACCACTGGGGATCAACCGGCTGTCCCAGCAAGGCCTGTCTGGATTCCAAAAGTTGGGGATCTAGTCAGAGAAAAGATTGCGGACAAGAAGGAATTTGGACCTTCTTACAGACAACCAGTACCTGTCCTAGCAGTTCAAGGAACAAGTACAGTACTTCTGCCGCCCCTTGCTGGAAGAAAGGAGAAAAGATTTGTGTCCATCGACCTCATCAAACCACAGTATGTGGCCAATACTAAATAGTAGGCCTCGTGGACTCCGACCTAGTAGCAGACACACTCCTCTTGCTACTATCCAAGAGGTTCAGACTGAAAGACTGATAACTATCGAGAATTCAGCTGTAACAGATGGAGGACTAAGCAACAATGCAATGGAACTCATCCCTCTTGAACACCAACTAACAGTTCGTCCAAATACACCTGTCTACACCAACGTGGCAAGTGATGAACTGGTTCCAGTGATTTCTACAAATCCTGATGCAATTCCAACAATTGATAGAACTGCTTCTGGCTATTTCCTTAACTTTGATACATTCTCAGAAGATCCCAGTGAACCTGAAACGACGCCAGCATCATTCAAATTCAAGCAGCAAGTACAAGACTTTCTTCACTTTCTGAAAAAGACATATTTGGTTTCTCCATGGATTGAACTCTGGATTACATCTGGACTTTTTGTTTTCCTGCTCTGGCTAGCTTTGGTAACAACTGTGAGCGTGCTTATAAGTGGCAGATACATCCATGTGAACACTGAAGGAAAAGGCGTAAACGTACTTTTGAAACCTCATAAATCTTCCCATCGTGAAGCAAGAGACTTGTCATCAGTGAACATCACAGCTGTTCCTATACAGGATGGTATAGTGTGGGACAAAACAGATTATGAAATCTTCGGCCCGACGGAACAATTGAACATTCCACATTTGTTTAAAATTTCACTAAGTGATCTAATTACGTCCAGTGCCTATTCTGATGATTGGGACTTTGAGACTGTAAATGACATTATGTTTGACCTAGAAAAATCTGCTGCATTTTCTAAAAATGAATATTTAGAGGGTTTATCAGACTACGAACAACTGTATTGTTATAACCACTATGGTCATCATTATTTGCATAAATCTGCATATCCAAGAAATGTGTTTATGTTTAACCAATGGGAACATTGTCCTACACCACCATACGGTAGTTCAAAAACATTTGCTAACAAGTTTCCATATTTTTCAGGTTACAATACATCTGATCCAGAAATGTTTTACTATAAAAATGTAAACAAGACAGGACTGAAAATTATGTTAACAAATACAAAACAGATTTACTCTGCATTATTTAATGTCCAACTGTCTAGACGGGGTTTCGACTTTTGGAAAGACACAATAGACACAAAAACTGTCTGGGGTACTAAAGATTGGCAAGTGCAGGGGATAGAAGCTTTATTTAGAGCCTGCATCATCCCTGAACAAATAATGTTTTTGAATGAAACTGTCCAACAAACATCTTGTCTTGGACTAGCCAAGATTAAGGAGATGAACAAACCTTCTGTACCAACACCTGCCAGTGATAATGAAACAAAGGCAGTGGTGACAGTTGACAATATACTACAACTCAACAGATCTAATCCTGATTGGAAAAAATGGTTGATCTGGCCCACAGACACGAATAACTGTCAGGAAAGATTCCTGAATAAAACTCAGGGCTTTACTATTAATAGGCCAGACCCAAGATACGTCCAAAGACAACATCCGGGGGTAGTAACAACATACAGTGTAGGTAAATTATGCCTCGATTGGCTGCATAAATCTACACTACAGGATGTGAAACAACACTTAACCTTACTTAAAGAGGACGCAGACCTTAGGGAATTCTTGCTTGGACCAAGAAAACCGCGTCAAAAACATTTCATATATGCCGGCATTTATGCTGCCTATAATGAAGCATGGAAAGTATCACAAATGGAGGCTGCAGAACGAATACGTGAACTTGATCGTATTAATTTAGAGAAAACACTCTCTGTGGTCGACAATGGGTTAACAACTTTGTCCCAGATCTCTGTACTGGGGTGAATGTATGACATTGTTCTGCATTCTGTCCATCAATTGTTGTTTTTGCATTTGTCACCCCGAGTGGGACGGGTATGCCCAGACGTGGGTCCCGTGCTCTCCATGCCACTGGAATCAAGCTATCCTGGCTGAAGAGGGGTGAAACCCCGAAACCGGTCCTAGGATGCTTGTTTCCAGTCCAGGGAGGACCTGGCTTGGCAGTTCGGGCTGGACTGTTCCAAAGAGGCACAGGGTCAAGACTAATTTGCATATGGCTGAGTTCAAACTGGAATGGCATGGTGAGCAAAAAAACGATGGATTTAGGCCCAGATCCCTGTACTGGGGTGAATGTATGACATTGTTCTGCATTCTGTCCATCAATTGTTGTTTTTGCATTTAACAACTTTGTCCTCCAGAATATATTCATTGGATGGCATTGTATCCTCTGCTATCGACATACTAGAACAAGATTTGGCGATGTTACAACAAGGCCAGTCTCAATTACGTTCTATTGTGTTATTAAGCTGGACGCTGCAATCTTTGCGAGCGGGCTATGTGCCTTGGCGTTTCATCAACACAACGGCTCTGTTTGCAGAATACAATCTAACTGATAAACAGATCGAACTGGCACAAAAAGGAGCAAAGTATACAGTGCTGAGCATTGAAAAACTGGAAAAGTTACCATTCACAGTGGCAGAAAAACCAGCTACAGAATGGCTTATTCATGGCAAAATAACATTACCTGTGAGTACTTTTCAGTTTCAGTATTGCCTCAGACAAATGCAAGCGGGCAAATATGAAAGGTTGGGTAAGGAATACATTAAGACATCTTGGAATTTACCGTATACATATAGATGTTGGAGTGGGGATCGTGAAGTGTTTTTGAGCGGTACACACTGTAAACGTGCACTGAGCGGTTCACTTATATGTCAGGACATTTCCTTGCACGGGGCTTGTAATGGTTCTGTGGCAAATTTGTCTTGCCATCTGCAGGGTACACCAGCTGCTGTGATTAATCCAACGTTTGGACAACTTTCTAACGGGAGTTACCTCATGTTGAATGATCAGAGTTGCTGTGGCATGCTGCCAGGCATCCAATATCTGGTAACGGTCAACTCCAGGGTCACTTGCTGTATGCAAGTATTGTTTCCCCCAATAGACACAGTCAGGGAGTCGCCTCTATGGCCTTCGCTGAACGTCTCTTTTATAAGATTTGATACTTTAAGCAGAATGAAAGCCATGCTTTTACAGCAAACAGTGCCTTTGACCTCGGCCAAAGAGACCTATGATCTACAAATAGCAAGGACTTCGGCTGAGATACAGACTTTAATACGTACAAACTGCCCTATACATTTCGTAGAAATGATATCACGTATCTTCAACATGTCTGATACAACAGGAATTGTACATGTATTTAAGAGCATCTGCTCCGGTCTGTTAGCACCTTTCCAAGCAATACTCGGAATCATCCCGAACTTTGCACATTTGGTGTTTGGTGGCATACCATTAATTCTAGCACTTGTTGCCGGAATTCTATTTCTCTTCCTGCTATTGCGCTATGGCCAGCCTATTCGCAGACATCACACCGAGTGAAATGGAGAAAGCTCTCCTTGAACGAAAGTGCCGTGAGCAAATAGTAAAGCTTTTGGGCATGACTCGTCTACGGGACCTTAATACAACTTGGTTCCTGTCATTCAGACCAATCTGGCAAGATTGCATCTTACCTGTTCTACGATGCCTGCTATGCGGTGAAGAATGCGTGTTGGACACCTGTCTAACATTTCCATCAGCAACGCCAACGGATGTCGATACTCTGCTGGTCCCGATAACGGCCCATGCTTTGTGTTGTCCCCAGAGGCTTCCTATCCTGATGTCAGCATTCATTGAGATCTCACAGATGCTTCCGGCTGCTGCTGAGGTACGAGAAAGATCTACAGGCACACAGGTAACAACGGACGCGAACATTGCTGAGGCAACTTATGCTGGAAGCGATGCTTCCCATCTCTGTGCAATTGACCTGCTACACGAGGTGTTCCAACTGACGCCGACTACAGTGGATGATGTTTTGTCTATAGAAATAGATGATCTCATGTTTACACCAGACCCGTAAACTGACTCTGATTCAGCATACAGTGTTCCAGAGATGCAGTAACAATTTGGCCTTCATTTTTACAAAAAAAAAACTTGGAACTCTACCAAAATTGAACTTTTTTTCCCATTTTTCGAACAAAAATGGCACTACAATCTGCTTAAAGTAGAACTAGTCTTATAGTACAGACTTTGCGGTACTTCCGTGGACATTTAGTCATCTTGTGTGTCCAAAACAGTTCATTCATTCACATGACATGAAATGACTTTGGTATTTTTGAGAACCTTATCGATCATTTTCTGTCACATGTAAATATTACTGCTTATTTCATTCCTATTGCATTTATTTTCGAACTTTATGCCTGAAATGATAAGCAATGCTTCGAATGTACAGTACCTTTTGCATTCTAATGAGTTTTTTAAATGCCTTTTTAAATGGTTTTATGAAATATTTTAGAAATATGCGGTACTCCATTTTAATGTTTAGCATTTTAAATGTTTAGCATTTTAGTATTATCGTACACACGAAAGTGGAGTGGGTGTTGTATTCCTCTTAGGGTGTCCATAAACGGGCTTTCCAGCATCATGTCCTTATATAGGCACAATTCGCCCTGCCCTTATATAGGCATAAAATCCCAGCCCTTATTTAGGCATTAAACCGTGCACTCCAAATACAGGCATGGTCTCTGACATCCGTCCACCCTAACGTCACAACGAGTTCATGAAGAACAGACCCTTAGGCTGCGGGAGTTTCCCTAGCCCAGGACTATTGATTTCTTCAAGGCCTCATATATTATGCATGAACCATTATTCCTTAGGGGTTCATCCATGACGTCTTTCGCTGTCCAATTCACGTCAATGCTAACATTGTGAGGTACTTCTAAGGTATAAATATACCTTTCCTAGCCCCTGTAAACCAGAGGAGACCTCGATTTCAGAGGAGCCCGTTTCCCGGCCTGACGCACTGAGAAGACGCTGTCATCCCTGCATGCAGAGAGTCCAGCTTCCAGTGATCTGACTTCCCTCGCGGGGTGTTGGAGTTCGAGTCTGGCAAAGAGATTCCTACCTCTCTCATTCTTCAGGTATGGAGCTGACTAGAACCTAGAGGGACTCTTGGCATACTAGGCATACTAGACTTAACATACTCTTAGTATACCATAGTAAGGAATACTTCACCTACTTCATACCTCGTCCTACACCTAGGTTAGGTTAGGTACATTGGGGTAGAACTAGATTAGAAACGCATCATATGAGTACTTGCATTTTTAGTCTGTGTTATTTATGTAACAGCATATGTACTAAAAGATAATGCTAACGCAGTATTATTTATTTCTACTGCTCACACTGTACATTATTTATCTCGCATACTGTCTTGTGATCGTAACAGCACATTTTACTTACACCAGAAACAAGACTGTTCAATAAACCTTTTATTGAAACGCCCGTCTGTTCTTTCTGTGTAACTTTGGAGAAAACTAAGCATGCACGACTGAGCTGAGTGAAATAGTTATCTATTGTTTCCACGACTCTGGGACACGTTCTGATTCTAAAGGGAAACACAGTGGTCATGTTTTGCGGCTGCCAGAAACTACTCCCTTCTTGTTGTCAAGGAGTTTCTAGTGGCCTCTGAGCTAGCTGGCACAAGTAATTAAGTTTAATATACTCGATAGGGACATACTGACCTTAGTCCTATGTCAAACCTATAGGATATATTATTCCAATGCGCAGGCCTATTAGGGAAATAGGAGCTACACTACACATCAAGATTAATACAATCTTTGATGACCTCTTTGCAAAATGTTAACTAGTCAGTCAGCCAAAATTTGGCCCATAATAGCAGGGGGGCAATATCTATACGATCCTCTACATAGTCAAGCCCCAGCTCATGATGACAAAAGATTGTCGAGGCACTATTTGGGGCTATCAGAAACCGTTTCATAAAGTTATTTGTCATAATTTGTAGTTGACAGCTATTATGGTATCCCCACACACCTGCTCCGTATGTTGCAACAGGCACACACTTGGCTTTATTAAGTGTAACCAGCTCAGTCACTGGTTTGTGGCCCAGCTTGCATGCAAAGCGAAAAATCCCCTCAACAACTTTGCCCACTTGTTGTACCCTTGCAGTAACAAGCGAATCCCAATTCATCCTGTTATTAAAAATGTTCCCTAGATAATTAAAATTATTCAATTTGTCGATTCTCTTATCTCCTACAGCATATTTCCTAGTTTTAGTCATTTTGGGGCCACACACCATGATATATGATTTAATAAAATGAACCTTTAAATCAAGTGCCAACATAAAATCTGTAAATGCATTAAATAATTTTTGTAAACCATTTGCTGTCAGGGCCATTAATACAGTATCATCCGCATATGAAAGTAGCGGGACCCGTGTGCCCCCAATGCGTGGACAGTCAATTTCTTTATCTGTTAAAAAAGCCTCTAGACCATTAGTATATTAAAAAAAGGAAAGGGGCTAAAACGCATCCCTGCCGGACACCTTCTGTGTAGGCTATGGGCCTACGAGGAAGAGAAATCAAAACCTCCTCGACTCCCATTTTCCCCATAAGTGCCCACAACTTCTCCCGGTTTACAGTGTCAAAAGTGCTGGACAAGTCCATGAAGGCCAGGTGGATAGAACCCTTCCAGGCCTTCATGTACTTGCCCATAATCAGAGACAAGTTGAGGCACTGTTCCATGGTACCCATCCCTCTCCTAAAACCATACTGTGTTCTTTCCATAACCCCTGTATCGGACGCCCAAGTTTCGAGTCGAGCAAGGACTACCCTCCCCAACAACTTCGCTGTGGCGTCTATAAGGGAAATTGGCCTATAACAGGCGGGGTCACTTCTATTGCCTTTTTTAAACACAGGGACCACAACAGCCTCCCTCCAAGTTGCTGGGATGGGGCCGAGCACCACTGCTTTAAAAACGTTGGTTAATAGTGGAGCCCATAGATGGGGATTGCTTTTAAAAAGGTCTAAAGGCACTCCGTCCGGACCTGGAGCTTTCATATTAATTCCTTTTACTATGGCTTCCTCCACCTCAGCTACTGGGATTGATACACTTAAGTGAGAAGCCGAGGTTAGATCTATGGGCAAATCCCCATTAATCACCTCAGGCTGACACCCATTAGGATTAAATATAGCAGCAAAGTGAGTTTCCAAGACATCACCCAGAGTCAATGAATCTGTCTTCCTCGCTTCTACGGTTAAAAAAATGGACGATTTATGATATCCCAAAAGCTTTTAGAGTCCTTAAGGGAACTGGCTCTCACCAAATCGTCCCAAACTAAACACCTCAATTCTTCTTTCCTCTGCTCAACAATGTCTTTGTAAGCCTTCCTAGCGTTTTTAATTTGAGCCCTATCGCGAGGGTTAGCATGGAGAGCTAATTTTTTAATTTTCTGGGCTCTTGAACATTCCACATTAAACCATCTTGTCTCTGGGAGATCCCTGACCTTGATCAATTTGGTCAGATTTTTAGCTACACCAGAACAAATCAGTTCAAATTCACGAATAATTTCAGCTGGGGGCAAGTCATGATCTAAACACCTCAAGATCGAATCATAATTAGTTATGACAATTTTGCCTCAAATTCAGAGGGGTTTACTTTATTCCAATTAAGTCTTACCCCTTTATTAGGATTAAAATGAGTCGAGCGGTCGCCTACTTTCCCCATCTGAGCTGTTATACTGAGGGACGCTGTGAGGGGGTTATGATCACTCACGTTATTTGGCTCCACCTCAAAGTCACCAATAAGAGACAAGAACTTCCGTGAGATTAACATAAAATCAATACAACTTTCCCTACCTCCTCCAACATAAGTGGGGCACTGTGTTGCAGAATTACTAGAAAAGTCGTTAATGAGGCCCAAATCATTCTCCATAATAATGGAGTTTAGGGCCTCACCCTGAGGAGTGTGAACAAAATGCGAGAGGCGCTGGCAGTCACTGCAGGCTGTCATTGCAGTAGCGAGAAATGTAAATCTCGTGTTGCCGGTAGTCGCTGGCAGGTGATGTAGTGCACAGAGTCGAGTTCACCGGAGCGTCACATTGGTGGTCATCGGGGGCGGCAGAGTCTCCGGGCATATGGGCGTGTTTGCAGTCTCAAAGAGGCTAAAAGTTCAGGATTTCTCCTTTCTTGTAGAGAGCTACATTCTGATGCCAGCCATGTGTTCAGGACCCATGGGGGGCACCTCTTGGAGATCAGGAACTCACTCTAGCAGAGGCCAGCAGGTCCAGTTGCAGTTCCAGGCATGTCCAGTTGCAGCGGGTCAGCTGGGCAGTTGCAGGCAGGCCTCTGGAGCTTGTTGTATCCCTGTAGCTTAAAACAGGAGTTCAGCCAACTGACCCTTGCAGTCACTCAGGTATCCTGGGATGAAGGGAACAGGTCCAGTCTTGCTGCACAGAGAGCAGGGCAGGCCTCAAGCACCAGGGCAGCCCGCTGTGGAACAAGGCAAGCCTCGAGTAGCAGGACAGTCCTCTGGGGAACAAAGCAAGCATCAATCTGTAGGGCTGTTCTCGGAAAAACAAGGCAGTCCTTCCTCTGTAATGGCCGCAGGTCCAGGAGGGTACTGAAGATGTATTCTGAGGGTCCAATATTTTTAGCTGGTGCCAGCCTTTGAAATGGTGGAATTTCTTACGTTACCCCACATCTTGTTCTCAAAAATTCCTTCCTTCCAATGCGAAGGGTGCAAGAAATCTGAGTGAACAGAAGACTAATGTCAGGTTCCTTTGCTTTTGTGCTCGAGGCGGCCATTTGTAGTGTAAGTGGGACAGGAAACAGTTCCGCCCCTTGCCATCCTGGCAACACCTAGTCCCCTATTCTCTCATTGTCTTGGGGGACTACACAAAGCCCACCAGCAAAGCTGTTTACAGTCATGTGACCCAGTATACTGGGCAAAAGGCACCAAATATTTAGGGCAAAGAAATGGCAACTTTCTAAAAGTGGCATTTTCAAAATTGTGACTTATAATCCGACTTAAGCATTTAAGAGGATTATAAATTACAATTCCTTTGAGTTCAAACTAAAATCCCTACCTGTTCCAAATCAAAAGTTAGCACTTACTAAATGTAATAAGGTAACCAAGTGTTATCCAGTGGGACAGATATGCCTTACAGTAGTGAAAATGTTAAGAGTTGTTCACTACCAGGACATGTAAAACTTAAAAACATGTGTCCTACATTTTAAATGCAATACACTCTGCCCTCTGTTCTGTTTAGTTCCTACCTTAGGAGTGACTAATGTGTATTATAAAGGAAGGTTTAGGCCTGGAAAAAGGTTAATTTTGCCAAGTCAGATTGGCATTTTAAAACTGCACTACAGGCTGCAATGGCAGGCCTGAGACACGTTTTAAAGGACTACTTTAGTGGGCGGCACAAAGAATTCTGCAGGCGCACTAGTAGCATTTAATTTACGGACCCTCAGTACATGAAGTATCATATACTAGGTGCTTACAAGTACATTACATGTGGCAATCAGGTGTAGGCCTATTTTACCACGTTTTAGGGAGAGAGCACAAGCACTTGTTAGTAGAGTCCTAATGCCAACAAAAACGAATTCAGAAAACAGGATGGGTGAAGGCAAAACGTTTGGGGGTGACTACAGGTAAGGCTAGGTCAAACAAGGGGTGTGAGTAGACCCAGAAATACAATTTGTGCTGCCAAATTCTTTTTGATCACAGATGGTATAGTCATTACATGAGCCACATAGTTAGGGAGTGATGACAATATGACAATTAGTTTAAAAAAAATATGATGCAACAAGCACTTTCAAAAATGTGGCCAAGACTATTGCTCACAGTGTTTAGTTTGTCAGAGAAACAACATGGGAAAAGAAACTGTGGTTAAGATGAGTCATTCCCCTTTAACTTAAGTTATGGATCATTTTTGAGGTTACAGATTGCTTTCATAGAGATGCCGTCCTGAGGATGTACTGACAGTGATCTGGATCTTTTTCAAGATTGGTGCAGGCCTATGCAGTGTGAAATTCTAACCCTGCGACTGAGGGAAACTCTTGCTAAAAGTTCTGATGCTGCTGTACGGAGTGCCAGTGTACAAAAAGAGTAATTATGGTAGACATTTAAAAAATGAAATCATTAAACTAATATGGGAAGCTGTGGGCATCACACAGAATCCATTGTGCTTAATAACTCCAATCTTTGGGCATGGTTATATAAAGTATGTATGGCTATATAAAGACTAAGCTGGCAAAGCTTTGCACATCCACCACCCTGAAAGGGCCTGATGCCCTACCCCTGTTGCTAATGAATATCTACTGCACACCGACCAAAAAGACATGTTTGTCCCCCATGAATTCCTGATGAGGTGGCCAATGAGGATTCCCAGCATGCCCACATTTGCTGTTAATGACTGATGATTTGATCATGGCCTATTGCAAAAGCCTGATTTGGTGAGCTCTTTGACTCACAAGAACCAGCAAACAACCCCAATACCTTCAACTGCAGTCTGTCCTAGTCTAGAACCAAGGGGCCGATTACAATGGCAGAGGGTCCGCCACCGCCAGTCGTGCAGTGGCGGGCCCTCCGCCATCGGACAGCAATTTTCCCCTCGCCATATTACGATGGCGGGGGGAGTCGTTCTGGTACCGTGGCGGTTGCAAAGACCGCCCACTACGGTTCCGCCACAGGCAATTGTTCCGATTGCCTGGCGGACCAGCCTGCAGGTGGAAAAGGGTGGCGGTGCCTAGCAGGCACCGTCCGCCAAATTACAATGCTGGCTCAAGCCAGCCTTTCCATGGCGGTGAAACCTCCATGGAAAGGCTGGTGGGGATTGGCTTCGGGGGCCCGTTGCGGGCCCCCGTTGTGTTGGAGGGCGGTGGTGGTGCACTGGGGGGGTACCCATTTCCCTGCACTAAGTGGCAGGCACCGCGTGGTGCCTGCCACGTAGTGCAGGGAAATGCACAACATGGCTGTTTAGCATTGCAGCGGGTGCTGCAGTCAGCAGCACCCGCCGCAATGTTAAACGGGCTGGATGCGACCGCCATGGTGGCGGTTGCATCATAAGCTGTGGTGCGGGACCACCGCCTTACAGGCGGGTGGTCCCAGTCACCGCTACAATGGCGGGCGGACTCGAGTCCGCCCGCCATCGTAATCGGCCCCCAAGAGACTGGGTACTGGTCAAAAATCTCATGCAGAAACGCTGTCACCAGTGCAAGTAGAAGGGGGCCTACCAGGTCCTACTGCTATCAAAAACTGCTGTGTTATGTACAAAACTGCCAACTTGGATACGTGCATCCTACACTAAGAAAGCTAAAGGACCAGAGGAGGGTGGCAAAGACCATGAAACCCCAAAGGTGAGCTACCCCAGTCAGTGGTCACTGCCAGAAATGACAAGCTAGGCATGTGGCCGAATCAAAAGGAGCCAGCAGAAAGGGGGCACTGTAGCAAGGCAGTGAAGGAAGCAGTTAGGGGTCAGGGGCAGAAGAAAGTACTGGTCATCATGGGGATTGCATTTGCCACTTGTATTATCGGACTGATACTGGGTTGTTGATGCAAATTATCCATCCAGTGAGAAATAAGAGGTCCTGCACCTCTGCAATGCTTCAAAAGATGAAAGAGAAATGCGTTCTCATTGCCAAATTGAGTATTGAGAAAACTCATGTCCAGCTGTTCCAAACCTACTTGATTATAAATGTGCCCAACTGTTGGGTGAGCACCCATATGCCAACCTCCTTGGCTAAGGGAGTAATATTTGCCCAAAGCCCAGTTTTTTTTCCATTGTCATGTGTTATTTACCTTTTGTTGCTCATACGCTATTACCTGGGACGTTTCACACACAGGCAAGAATTTAAAGGGTTAGATGAGAAACCAAAAGAAATGAAATTTATGATAGCTAAAGATGTACAGTGCATGTTATCTGAATGGAAAATATTTTTTAAGCTGCATATGAAAGCAATTCTAGGCATTACCCTCCTATACACAAGGGGGTGTTAAGGTTTCATAATGAAACTCTCGCGGGAAAACGCTTTTCTACCAATGCATCCAGCTTTGAATCTATGGCATGAAAGGGCAGGAACGCTTTGCTTTGCCCGCAGGGGAACCTTAAAGGTGGATAAAAGTAACTGCACTCACACTTTTAACATGTCAGAGCAATATATGCGCTACAATGAGATAAAGAGTGACTGAGCTATGCATCATGTTTGTGGAAAGACAGCCTACTTCTCACTACCATTTGGGTGGGAGGTCTTTGGTTTATCTAGCTTTATGCTTATATCACATTAAACATCTGAGTAAGATCCATTTCTACCACCAATGGAGGTGCGCAGGGAAAGATCGTTTTGCCATTTTCTCCGTGATGGTTCCTCCAGTAGGGGTATCACTAAATGTAGTAAGAATAAGAAAGCAAGCTCAATTCATAGAGAGGCTGGCTAATGACACTGCTGCTGCTTTAGCTAACATTACTGAAGAAATTATTGCAATGCGTAGCATGATTTTGCAAAACAGTATGGATTTTGATCTGATTTTAGCAAAGGAGGGTGGGGTCTGCAAAGTAATCAAAACACAGTTCTGGTTCCTAGGCCTTCTGGGAACAGTGACTGTAATATTTCTACTCCTGTTTTTAGGTCAATCCTGGGACAGCGGATACGCTGCATGTGCTGTCACTTGTGAGATACTATAGTTTACAATAAAGGGCTTGGTGACCTCCCATTGCTTACCATTTGTTGGCTTTAGTGTTACTCTTCTTTTCTGCCTACTAATTGACCAGCTCGGGTCAAGTGTCACTTCCGTTCCTTTCTGTGGAGCATGGACTGGACCGAGTACAGAATAATTCAACATAATTGGTGCCCGTACACTGCTTGCACTGTGATTAAGGTACTATCTCTTCTTCAAGTCTCCCACTCTCATGTGCCTCTGTCTGGTGCTCTTTCCCTCCTCCCCTACATCTTCGTTTTTAGAGCAGCCCTCGCTGCCATAGTCTGGCAGTTGCATACAGACGTGACATATCCAAGTGCCACTCTCCCCTGTCTTTTCAGTGCTCGGAAATTCTGATGAAAGAATGTCAAAGTCTCTGTGGGTGGAATCCAAAAGTGCCAGCAACCTGGAGGGCCTGAAGCCAAGAAATGTTTCTGGCTATATTTAGACGTCTGCTAAGAGTGGGTCAGTGCACCGAATATGGGGGGGTTGCACGTGGCCCAGCATATGTATGTCACAAACCATTTGCTTTTCTCATCTCAACTCGCTTCCCTTGGTGAACACTGGTGGGAACAGCATTACCTCCTTTCTGCGTCACTCCATTCTATGAAACTTTACTCTACTCTACACCACTAAACACCACCTTACTCTGCTCTACACCACTCCACTCTACTCTACCCCACTCCACGCCACTCCACTCGATAACACTCTACTCTACTCTGTGCCTCTCCATGCTGCCTACTCTACCCAACTCTACTCTACACTACTCAACCCTACTCTACTCTGCGCCACACCACTCTACGCCACTCCACTCTACTCTACTGTACACCACTCGAGTCTACTCTATGCCATTCTACTACACACCAACACCACTGTACTCCACGCCACTCCACTCTACTTTAAGCCACTCTAGTCTACTCTATGCCACTGTACTCTGCTCCACTCTATGCCACTCAATTCCACTCTATGCCACTCCATACCACTATACTCTATGCTACTCCATCACTCCACTCTATGCCACTCTACTTTGCTCCACTCTACTCTATGCCTCTCCTCTATGCCACTCTGCGCCACTCTACTCTGTGCCTTCTACTCTGCAGCACTCCATGCTACTCCACTCCACGCCACTCTACATCACTCCATTCTTTGCCACTCTACAGCACTCCACTGTACACCACTTCATGCCACACTACACCACTCTACTTTACACCACTCCACTCTACACCATTCAACTCCACGCCTCTCCACACCACTCCACTTTAAGCCTCTCCAGTCTACTCTATGCCACTCCAGTCTGTTCCACTCTATGCCACTCCACTCTATGCCACTGAATTCTACACCACTCAACTTCACTGTATGCCACTCCATGCCACTTCACTCTACTCCACTTTATACCGCTCTACTCTGTGATTCTTCTCTCCATGCCACTCTACTCTATGCCACTCCATGCTTTGCCACTCTATGCCATTCTACTCCAGACCACTCTACTACATGCCACGCCACTCTACTCCACAGCACTGTGCCACTCTACTCTGCGCCACTCTACTCTGCGCCACTCTACTCTGCGCCACTCAATTCTGCGCCACTCCACTCTGCGCAACTAACCATTAGCCATTCTGAGCAGCAGCCCTTCTGTACAACATGGCTAAAAGACATTTGAAAGCCAATAGCTCTCACATAGGTGAGACCTTTTGGCCTTGCCATCAGTTGTTATTAATTTGTGTAGGGCCTAGCTTATTCTTCACCTGCCGCCACTCCACTTCACTCTATGCCACTCAGTTCTACACCACTGTACTCCACCCTACTATATGCTACTTCACTCCACTCTACTCCACGCCACTCCACTCTTCACGACTTTACACCACTCTACTCTATGCCACTCTACTCTATGCCATTCTACTCTATGCCACTTCACTCTATTCCACTCCACTCTATGCCACTCCACTCTGTGCCCCTAACTTTTAGCCATTCTGAGCAGTAGCCATGCTTCTGTACAACATGGCTAAAAGACATTGGCAAGCCAATAGCTCTTGCATGGGTGAGAGTGACCTATTGGCCTTGCCATTGTCTGTTATTAATTTGTGTAAGGCCTAGCTTACATTCAGTGTGTCCGAGTATGGGAAAGACATGTGATGGCTCAAGGGTTACAAGCAGGAATTAGGCCATAAGGAGGTGGAAATGGAGAAGGAATACGAATTCCAGAAGGAGGCTAGATGTTTGAATGACAGTCTGTGGTAACAGATTTGGCAGTAAGCGCCAAAACATGGGAGATGTGAACGCCTGGACCGCGATAGAAAAAAAACAAACTAAACCAACTCGATCTTGCTTTTGTCATATGAACATATTGCCTCAGCCCTATTAATGCATGTTTAAGCTTCAAAGACTAATATTGGAGTGTATTTGCAGAGCTCAGCTTTGGATGGTATGGGTAGATTGAAGAGTGGGATATGATGTTCTCGTTCTGGCATTTGTAAGCATTTTTCAAAGTTGTACCACCTGCAGTAGGAACAGTGCACTGTTTAACATGTTATGAAATGTAACAGGAATCCGTTGTTAGACGTATAATAAAAGCACTCAACCACTGGGTACATTTCCATTTCTGAACGTGGGTATATCTATGTGTGTCTACAGTTTTTGTCAGACATTTTGCTGGAGTTCAGATTAATAAAATCTTGCTCTCAAAGCGATCGTGCTTATGAATTTTATTAAAGATTCAGGTGTTGACAACACATTGCTGCCCACATTAGGGGCATGGTCCTACCCTTGACAGAATTGTTGTTACAGTGCCTTGGAGGGAACTGCAGTAAAAATGTCAACTGTGTACCGGAACGCTTAGGTCCTGCTGAATGAAATGCCCCAGACTTCCACCAGCAGAAAGAAAGCATGGTCGATATAGGCCGATGTACCCAAAATTCCTCTTACTTTGCCGCCTGTGCCCGGAAAACTCTAGAGGGTAGCTGTGCGCATTACAAATCTTTTAAGTAAATAGATATTTTAAATAAATGTCAATGCAAAGATGTTTCACCTCTGCTAAAATTTACTTTTACACTTTTTTGCGCGTCACAAATATTCCCAGTAGACTGCCTTGAAAAAGGCATATGGCTCAGGTTTCCAGCCATACTTCTTGGAATGTTCATTTTTTTTAAAACCGGCTTTATTCGCTTTTTCCATATTCAGGGTACAGTCATGTTGAAAAACGGCGAATCATGGTATCAGTCCAAAAGACCATAAGAAGGAATGAACATCATACAGTAACATGATACACATGTCCAAGTAGGTGTAGTAGCGAATGGAATGGTAATGTTCGTTCAGGCAGGTAACGTCACCTTCTTTAGCCTCCCAAACCAGTGCTTTAATCGAGTCTCATGCTGTAATATGAACAATTGCAGGAAGAGGGTGGGGAAAGCCAATAAGCAAGGAACTAATGTTTAAACCCAACATAGGGCACAAGGGACTGCTAATTCGGTGGGGAAGGCCTAGTAGCATTAGTAATGTAATGGGAAGGCAGGTAAGGGGACAGTGTTGTGGAAAGGTAGGGGCAAGTTATGTGAGCCCCCGGCGTGCTCAACTCTGGTCAGTGTGTGAAGTAAATGTGGTACGTGGCCTTGTCAGCGAGGGATAGCGGCGCAACCGTCATCTGATACCTCATCTGCGACTGAAAGTAAGTGGCCATCAAGAGTTATCATGGGACAGTCATGCATGATCTGATCCCATGCTTGTGTATAATCAGGGCTGCGTCCATCTTTCTGCACCTCTAATGTCATATTGTCACGCTCACATTCTGCCCACCTAGTCAGTACTCTTCTCCAAGCTAGTAGTGGAGGGCCTGTATGGGGATTTCCAGAACAATGAAATATGCCGGCAGGCCAATATTAAAGTGAGGTCTGCAAATTTGGAGGTGGTGGTTTTAGTATAGGGTTTGGGAAACAGTCCCAGTAGGTAGAGGCCTGTGATCTTATCCAGGTTGTGTCCAGTGACCTTTTTTATAAGGGTCGTCACTGATTCCCAGCATGGAGTGAGAGTTGGACAATCAAACAACCATGTGGTGGAAATCTGCCCCATCTAGATGCCATCTGGGACAGGCAGCCCGAGCCCCCGGAAACACCCTGTTGATTCGCTTAGGAGTCAAGTATACTCTGTGAAGATCGTAGTATGGCATCAATTTGAAGCAAGCATTACAGGAGGTGCGAGGGGTATGACTAAGAACATTAACCCAGTCCTTGTCCATCAATTCCAGCCCCAAGTCTACAGCCCAATGGTCTCTGAGGGGGAGGGATCATGTCCAGCTTGGGAGAGTAGTGATCTATCTTGGGAGAATCGGGATTGATCTTTTCTGCCTGTCCTAGAGTGCAGATAGTTTTAAGGCAGTTGTGTTCGGCAGGTTCCAGCCCGTCTCTATCCAACTTCCGCTTAATGGCGACTACCATTGCGCTGTAGAGAAGGAAATGGTGTGGGGGTACATCAAACTCGGTCACCAGGTCTGGGAAATCACTCAGTTGGCAACCAGAAAACCAGTCTCCAATCGTCGCCATACATCTTTGCTCCCAGTCACGTGACCCAGTCCAGCCCCCTGTATGTGGGAGGTAGAGAAGCATCAACAGTGGGAGATTTTTAGCATAGGGAAATTTTGTCCTAGTGCATTGCAGCGCCTGGGACCACGCAACCCGATGGGAGAACAGCAAGGACACCTCGAGTCCTGCTCTGGGCTGAAGACGAGGCATAAGGAGAGAAGTCACCAGGGGCAGCCGGGTGGGGTTGAATCACCCACTACTACTTCTTGGAATGTTCATGTGACATTTTTCAACTTACATTTTTTACTATGCGTAATTGTAGAGGGTGCATATCTGTAATTACATAGTAATTGCACTATATTTAATTACCCACTGTTGAAAGGCAGCTTCATTTACAAATGCACATTTTTCACCACCTATACCCCACCACGTTTGAGGGTGAGTCACTCCTCCTCCTAGCCTGGAAGGATCGTTATTCCAGACCTTTGGTGGATTAAAATATCAGCTAGACCCTAAGCTTGGGCATTACTACTGCATAATTAAGTGCCCGTGTGGCAGAGAATTGCTCAATAGTAACCCATTTACACCTGATAGCTGTGAGGCATAAACATAAATTTACAGTTGTAAATGGCATTGTGTTTCTGGGGTGATTCCGCATAAGGGTATGGAGGAGGGGTATCGGTGAGAGCTTGGTACTAGTTCTGGACTAACATAAAGAAGTTCTCAGCAGAGAGTTGGCTAAATGCACGGTCTGCCTTCCAGCAGAAGTGTTGGTTATAATTATTTAAAGAATTAAAAAACCAACAGCCTTGCTATTTGGACCGGATGCCACAAATTTCTATGTAAGCAGCTTCATATTTTCACTTCAGGCACAAAGCATGATGCTTAAATTTAGAATTATATTTTCCTGTGTTGATTATTCACACACTAATTGCATGTTTCTGTGTACAGCTGAAAATTGTGAGATTTTTAATTTTGCACTGCATTGTCTCATAATAATTTTATTCTTTCTTTTTTTGGATTGGACTTCTCATTAATAAACAGAAGAAAATGCAGGTAACGTTTAGACAGTCTCTTGAAAAATAAAAATAAACTGAATATTACCTTTTTAAGAAAGAACTAAGCAGGAGAATACATTTTCTGATCTTATTTTCTTTTGGTCATTTGAAGGTCTGGACTCAGATACCTGGAGCCATTGTGACAAAAGCTTCTCATGTCTAATTAGGAACTATTTTAATCACATACTTGAGGCCTCACCTGAGAATTCCTCTGCACGGTTCCAGGATCTGACAGCAAAAAAATCTCAAAAAGGTAAAGAACACAATTTTCTTTTCACTTTGCAACTCCCACAGCCATGTCAAAGTATCTTGGCATCCCCTGAAGTGTAAAAATATTAGCTCCAACAATTTTACATGACGTCCACATCTGACCTAATCAATTGACCATGCCACGAGGGAGCAGAGAGAAAAATCAGTTTCTGGTGTGCACTATATGAGCATTCATTGTTAATCATTTTTATGGGGAAGGCTATTTTTTTTTTTTTAATTCTTTTTTTGAGTTTTATATAGCGCGAACTAGATCCGAGACATCGGGTATCGCAGCGCTTTACATGAGCACCAGTTTCGTTACAGAAGAAAACACATTCATTTTTGTTAGGCACGGGGAGATTAAGTGATTTGCCCAGAATCACAGGATGTTGGGTGTCGTTGCCGAGACTCGAACCCGGTTCCCCAGCTTCGAGGTCGACCGCTCTAGACGTAAGGCTACATCCTCTTCTGTGAATTGACTTCTGCTATCAAGCTTGTAAGTTAAGGAAAAAGAGGTGCAGTGAAGTAAAGTGATGTGCCCAGGGATACAAAATTTGTACAAGTGAGGGAAATTGGGATTCCTGGCTCCATAGTCGACAACTTAATCAGGTTACTATGACTATGTGATCTTTAGTTTTAAACATATGTACAAGGTTCGATTCTTGTAACTAAAATAACTAAATTAACTAACTAAATTAGTTCTTGGAATTAGAAATCAGTCTTATATCTTGTATGTGCTGCTTGCTATGAGGACTCTGATCCTATGGTATAGAACATAAAACAATCTTTAGTAAATACATTCTAGTTTGTTATAGACGTGTTAATTATTGTTTGGGGAATTTGAAGATTTTTCTTTTAAAAAACTTAAACTTATCCTAACCAAAAAGCACACCTTTAGTCATTTAGTGAATATATTCCAGCATTCACATTGTCATCAATCAAACATTTGAATCTACTGAAATGTTCACCGTTATGCAATGAGACTTATGGCCATTTAAAATATTTTTATGTATAATTAAATAAATTATACAAACACTAATTGATATATAAATTGAATTTGGCCTTGACTAGTGCAGCATCACTAATAAGACCAGTAGGACTCCCTGGTATGAACTGGTAGAAATTATAGTTTAATTGTCATATCGCTATAAGTGAGTCAGTAATGATTAATATTAATAGGAATAGTGACTTAAAGTATGGTAGATGTAGATATCACAAAGATTATTGATAGTAATTTGGCCATATAAGTATCGGTTTTTAAGTTGAGTCATATTTAAAATTTGTACTAATAATTGTATTTAGATTGTGCATAACAGAAAGAAAATGTTTGTTAATAGCATTTGTTTAAAAATTGTACACAATAAGAACCAAATGTGTTTAAAACAGAATCACAGTGCTTTTTTGTGTTGCTCTAAAGTATTAGTTAAGATGTTTGTTTTTCCTTAATATAAGCTAATTTTAAGCATTATCAGTTTATTAATTTTCTATCATGTGTTCTCTCTGTTTTTGAACCACAATTTTTTTAATGAATTTTTGGATTTGTCTTATTTATAATACTTGTGAAACCGTCGTCGCATTTGTGTATTGGAAGGTTTGTTTGGCACTATTATAAAATACTTTGGCTAAGCATGCAGTGAGAAATAATATCACTTGTCTAAAGTTCCTTAAAATAATGAATTATTGATTGTAACCTTTATAGTCTTACCCAGCCTTGAGAAAGCAGAATCCAGTGAAATCTGCGAAACACTAGCTGACTGTAGCTGCATTGTAGAACATCTCTATTTGTCAGTTTAATGCCTGCATACTAGCAAGATTGTGTATCAGTAGTATAACTAAATTTTCATTTTGAGTGCCTAAACAAAGTTATTGAATAAATCAATCGCTGTTGAAGAGGGATACACTGAGGCTGCAGATATGCACTACAAGTAAAACAGTCACTAACAACTGTGATTTGTATTTTGGTAATTGTAAGAAATTGGGTTATTACTTGAGGGGGGTAAGTATCTTCCTCAAGTAATAATTACAATTCTTGTCAGTGTGAACTAGTAAAGTCACTACATAAACCTGAGCTCAACCCCCTAGTATCTGTGGCACAGAGCAGGCAGACTTAACTTAGAGGTAATATGTTAAGTATTTATGCAGTACTTAAACAGTAATAAACTTGAAATGCAAAATAATAAAAATGGAGTAACATTTAATAAACAAAATGACACAAAAATAACAAAAATCAATTAAGGGGATCCAGAGATATGATTTTTTAAACCTTAAACAAGAAATAGCGGCAAGAAGCGCAAAGTGCCAATGATAGTCAGTGGTCGCAGTAGAACAAGACCTAAGTGCAATTTCACTCTGACCGTGATGGAGCACAGGTCAGTTACATTCACTAGGTTCGTCCTGGTCAAAGATTTTACCTTTTGACTTCAGCCCTTTAAGTCCCAATCCACCATAGGAGTACACTTCTAAAACCCCCAGGATTTCAGGGGGAAGCACTTAGAGACTCAGAGGGTGGCATATAGAGGCCAACAGGAGGTTCCAGGCCAGGACTAGTTGCCACTGATCAGATGGGCAGTTGCCGGAAACGGCCTATTGTAGCTTGTTGTGTTCCTTTAACTTGAACCGGAGGTCAGACCAATGACTCTTGGAGTCCACTTCTTGTCCTAGGTGCAAGAGGGAGAGCAGGTCCAGTCCTTTAGGACTCTACTCACGTCTCAGACAGCAGGTTCAGTCCTCTTCTGAAATTCCACAGGTCCAGGAGTGTTCTGAAGTGGATGCCTGGACATGCCACATTTATGCCTGGCACTAACTAGTCAGTAGGAATGACCCCTGGGCACCCTTAACTAGTGGGGTAAAGGTTCCCTAGGCTAACCCTACCCACTTTGGCATTTTCAAAATGTTGAAAGTTTTTGATAACACTAAACTTGGGCTCTGAAGGCTGGTAGTGTGTTTGGGGAGTGTACTATGATAATACTAGTGTCCTGCCACATCTAAAACTAAACACTAGTTTGGAGCTGGTCCTGCACCTACAACAAACTCAGAGACAGGTGTCTGGTAGAACAAAAGAGTTTTTCAACAGCCAAACAGTGGAATCGCAAAAATTGTTTAAGCACCCTGTTTCCCTTATTTGAAGTGCGCCCCACTACATGTAAGTCAAGCATACCTGTCAAACAGCCATTGACACTGTAATGTCAAAAAGAGACCAACTGAGATTGGAGCCTGCCTGCCTGCCTGCCATGGGAGACCAAGGAAGAGTGCTGAACAGGTGTAAGCTAACATTTGCCTGAGACAGAGGCGGCTTCTTTGAAGTGTGCCCAAGGGCCCAGAGCACTTTTCGTACCATATCTAAGTTCCTTGATAGAGCCTAGCATTACATTGATGGATTTTTCAGTGTAGGGGGACTTTAATTTTCATCTGGAGAATACTGAGGACAAAGACACTGTCTTCCTGACAGACATAATGAGGAGTGTAAGGCTACATCAGATAGTCAAATCTGTGACACATTGAGCAGGACATACACAGGATGGTATTTTTTCTAGCAACCCATATCTCAAGATAATAGATTTCCTCCCTCTGGTGTGGTCTGATCACAAGGCTGTGATGTTCACCATCAATTTACCACAGCTCTTGCCCAAAATGGACAAAAATCTTCAGACCACAAAGAGTAGGGCATGGCAGGAGATCAGTTCATCAGATCTTATTTCAGTTCTACCTGAAACCTTACCGGAATTCAACTTTAGTCCTATGTCAGATCCAGATATAATTATCCAGAATTATTCTGCTTGGATAAAAAAAGCAATTGTCATTCTTGCTCCCGAAAAAGTTTTCTCTAATCACCACAAGTCCCCCTCAGAACTATGGTTCTCCAAGTGTCTAAGAACTCAGAAAAAGCTGTGTAGGAAAATGGAGTGAATCTGGAGATTTAAATGTGATTCACGAGATAGAGAGGTGTACAATCAATCAATTACAGAATACAAAACGTTAATACTAGAGGAAAAAAACAAATATTTTACTAACAAGATTCTTCAATCCGGCAATTCAGTAAAGGAGCTTTTGTACACTGTGAAAAATCTAGCAAAATTGCCTGTGCCTACCAACAGTAGTTGCAGCCAGATGTTTTGCAATACTCTTGCAAAATCTTTCCAGAAAAAGTAAAGGAAGTCTTTGACACTTTCATATCCAATAAACCAACAGTGTCTATACCTTGGACTAATACAACACAATTCTCACCTAATATGTTTGATAAGTTCTCCTCACTTAGCACAGAGCAAGTTTTAAACTTAATTGGATGTATCAAATTGGGATCACCATTAGATCCATGCCCTCAAAAAATTGTTCATCTTTCCCCTGACCTCTTTAGCACTCAACTGACTATGATTTTTAATAAAATCATCAGTGCAGGATATTTTCCGTTGGAGTCGAAGAAAGCCTTCTACCTTTGTTGAAGAAAAATGGCTGGGATTCTCAAGAGCCCAGTAGCTACAGGCCCATCTCTAGACTGCCTTTCCCAGCCAAACTATTAGAGAAGGCTTTGAACATTGAGCTCATGTCATTTATTGACAGTAACAGCCTTCTGGATTCTAGCCAATATGGCTTTAGGAAAGCACACTGAGACAGCACTGATAGCCACATCAGAGGAACTGAGGTTCATATTAGATAGAGGAGGTCGGGCTGCACTGATATTATTAGATCTCTCAGCAGCCTTTGATGCGGTCAGCCACAATATCTTAAATGACTGACTCGCTGAGCAAGGAATGAGCGGCCTTGCGCTCAAGTTGTTAGCCTCCTTCCTAACGGATAGAATGAACAATGTTGCTAAAGGCAATTTCATCTCCAAACAGTTTCATCTGCCATGTGGGGTACCCCAGGATTAATCATTGAGCCCTACTCTTTTTAATCTGTACATTACCACACTGGTAAGACTGATAACATCTTTTGGCTTTTCGGTGGTGTATTACGGCGACGATACCCAAATAGTGATATCCATCTCAAGCAACCCTGAGGACACTGCCCAAAAGTTCAGCTCTTGTATGTCCCAGGTAGACTGCTGGATGAGATCAAATTGCCTGAAGCTCAACTCTGGGAAGACAGAGGTTCTTCTTTTTGGCAAATACAATTCCTTTTGGTCACCAAGTTGGTGGCCACAGGACATGGGGGCTCCTCCCTCACCAGTGCGGAAAGTTAAGAACTTAGGAATCCTGTTTGATGATCAACTTAATTTTGAAGACCAGGTCAATGCACTTGCCTCTTTAGTATTCTTTACTTTAAGAATAATTAGAAAGACCTGTCCTTTCATCCCTTCCGACCTTCAAAAATTGGTGGTTACCACCTTAGTCCTAGCCAAATTGGATTATGGGACTGCCCTTTTTATTGGCATCCAGAACAAAATCCCTCCTTAAACTCCAGATGCTGCAAAATGCCTCAGCTCAGCCTCTCGCTGGAATACCAAAATACCAATCAGTCTCACAGGTCCTGATTAAGCTACATTGGCTTCTTGTGGCAAAAAGGATTTAATTTAAGGTGCTCTGTATTGTTTTTCAGGCACTACATAATATTGGTCCACAAAATCTTTGTGAGAAATGTGTCTGGTACAACCCTCCCAGGAGGCTGAGATCCTCAGAAGCAAAACACTTATTAATGCCCAAGGTTAAACAAGCTGCATGGAGAGGCAGGAGTTTTGTTTGGAAGGCCGCAAAATTATGGAACTCCCTCCCCATGAATTTAAGGAAGTGCTCAGAACTGATGTCCTTTCGAAAATCCCTGAAGACCTGGCTCTTTATCTCCCTGGTCTTATTCCTCCTTCTTTCACTCATGATTGCAGCAGCGTCAATTCGCCTCAGGGCATTCGAGCACTATATAAACTTAATAATCAAATTAAGTGTTATGGGAAAAAACTCCAGCAGACCTGTTAAGCAGGATTTAACATTCAAGCAGAATTGTGGAGAAAGTAAAGGATAATCTGAAGCATCCAGTCCTGACATCGATTCACTTTTTCCATCTGTAAAAGGCTTTTTGTTTTTGGCAATGTGGTATGCCACTTAGTAAGATGCTTTCAATGCATTTGTTGGCTTGGAGACCACATTTTTTCAAATGTTTTTCAGGTGGATCATGTCTTCCAGCTTTCTGGCAAAAAAATCTCTATTCCTTCCTGCCAGCAACCCGTGTTAAGTTTCCAAGTGGCGCTTTAATTTGTTTTCCTTCAGGCTTTTGTAAGCCAGGGTAATGCCACAAACTTCACTGAGGCCTAATTTTGCTGGTTATGGTGAAGCAGGTGAAACCAAAGTCCAAGTAGGAGGCATCATACTTCGTTATTTTGGTATCTTTTTCCTCACCACTTGTTTCGGCCTTTCATTTGAGCGCCCCACCATCTTTTGGCAGCAGGAAACGATCCATGTCAAATGTGTGTTTGACCTATGAAACAAAATTCCGGAGTTCAATATTGATCAACACCACAGACATGCTGCTGCATGTGGTATAGCTGGCTTTTCTGTTTTAAAAAAAAAATCTTTGCAGTTTCAAAAGTGTCTTAAAAATATCTTCTTATCTGAGATGCTTAAAACCACAAATAATAGTTTTGGTCCATTTCACATGCTTAAAACAGAAATTTCAGCTGGTCCTGGCTTACATACGTAGGCAGGCCTTGTGAGCCATTACCAAGGCTGCCCTTCCCTTTGGCACCAGCACATTAATATGACTAGGTAACACGGGTAGATGAGATGCTTAGAATCCACGGCCTACCTGCTAATGAGATCAAAAATCCTTGCATGGCCAACTTAGCTTTCCATCTTTCTTAGGTCAGTAAAGTGAGTACTATTAAATTGACTAATAGTAACCTTTGTTATTTGCAACATTTAGAAAAAGTAGAACTGCAGTATAAATCACTATAAAAAATATGAATAGGATATAAATCTACTTGTAAATACCACAAAGCACTGCACTAACATGAATCCACCTCACAATGCAAAGAATAAACAGTGAATGATAAACCTGGGCAGGGCCCTCAATGCAGCCACTCAGCACTTTTATTTTCAAAACCAAACAAAAAACAGGAATATGTATATAAAAAACAATAAATAATGACCCTTGCATCATGGGGCAAAATTCTCAGGGTGTCAGGGTAATTTTTCCTGGTGCTCCTGAAAAGAAAAGAAGTACATCTGGGACCGTATTATAAAAGTGCCCTGGGGGCGCAATGGGCGTTTGCGGCTGCTTTGCGCGCCCCTGGGGCACTTTGGAATTACAGAAGGGGCTGCAGGTGCTTGTGTGTCCCCTTCTGTAATACAGCGCTTCCTCAAGAGGGCGTTCCCTCATTTGCGTGGGGGCGTGGCCCCATGCAAATGAGGGAATCCCTGTGCCTCTCATTTAGAATTTGCCGAAAAGGGGCCCTATTATGTAAGGGGTGCTCTTTTCCTGTTTGTGCCCGGCGCACCTTAAAAACGGTGCGCCGGGCGCAAACAGGGCAAGCGTGCCCTATTACATGCAATGCACTGCCCCCAGGGCAGCCGCGAACTTGTTCTGCCCTGGGGCCAGCGTATTCATGTGAAAAACTGAGTGGATGCTTTGAAGCCGCTTTGTGTTTTCACAGTGCAAGCGGCAACCCGCCTGCACTTTTAAAGGGGATTAGAGATCCCCTTGCAGTGCAGTTGCAGTGAGTGGCTGCACCCGCCTGTAAGGGGATGTCTGGGGGGTCCAAGGGACCACCTTTCCCACCTCTAGAAGGCTGTAATCAGGTTGGCTGTTTTAAGGTGTGCCAGGCGCAAACAGGAAAAGTGCACCCTTTACATGATAGGGCCCCTGTTTGACAAATTCTAAATGAGACCCATGGTTTTTAACCCCAGGCTACTCATTTGGCTAGTTTATGTACTCTTGGGCAATAATCTTTTGAACTTATTCCTTTGTGCCCATTTTGTGTCCATGATTGGGAGTTTATTAACCTAAAACCTGTTAGAAAATTTGTGATAAACAACAAATAGACAATCTTGGACTTGATATTACTTCGGGAGAGCATGGGTAGACAGTGTCCACTCTCATGGCACTCAATAGGCTTTGGAAACGCAGCACTACATTACAATCTTGAGTCTCAAATTTTACCAAATCGTTTAATCCTGTGGAAATCATACTCTCTCTGTGCCTCTGTCCTCTGATCTAACAGTATGTGATGGACCTGTGACAAAAAAGGCTTCCCTAAATTTTTTGGCAAATTTACCAAAACTGTGTGTGACTTAGAGATACAGTGTGTGAATGAATCCAAAATTGGGCCGAAGATTGTGCATCTCCATTAACTTGCTCTCTATGTCTGAGAATCACAGCTGAATTGATCAGTTTTAGGTAAAAGCAAGTGGGCATAGGAATGTGCCTTAGGAGCAAAAGAGAAATTAAAATGCTAATGTAAGTTGTAGTGCGACAATTCTATCTACCTGATTTGCAAAACTGAGGAAGTCCCAAGTAGGAGGCATCATGCTATAACTATGAAATTTCACATAGGGGGGCATAAGGCTGAACATAAAGTTGTTTACCCTCTCATAGGGCACAGAAATGCATACAACAGTCCAGATCACCGAGCAGATTCAGATATCCATTGCGTAGTAAGCATACAATTATTACTCTTTGGAACCAAGTAAAGTGCTTTGTACGAACCGTCTCTCTCAATCAGGGCTGACTTTAGGGCTGTGCAACTAGTGCCACTGCACCTGGCCCGAGTTCGGGAGCTGTATTTCGAAATTGTTTTGGCTGCCCAGCAATATTCAGGTAATAATAAAAACATCAAGATAAGTCTGGTGATTAATGTACCTGCTGCAGAGAGATGGAGGTTTGTCTAGTCACAGTTGTGACTCACCCTTAAGTAGCACAAAGGGTTAATGTGCCTGCTGCAAACATGTGTACAATACAGACCACAGAACTGTACTTTATGTATATAGCATAGTGCGTTATTGCTTTTGTCACAGAGATCCTTTGGTTACTGACAGTTCATAAGTTTTTGTTTTTTTTAAATTTTCAAAGACCTTTATTGAAAATCATGCACATCAGGGTACAATATGAAGAAAAGTGCTGCATCACATGGCAGAGGGAAATACAACAGCACGCCGACCAGAAACAGCATGGAGGCAATGGTACAAAGGTGGCACATCGTGGAATGGGAGGCACAGTAGCTGAATGCGGAGCTTTGACGGATAGCAAGAGGCACCAAACGGGGCGAAATGGGGGTGTGGGGACCGCGGGAGGACAGCTGCGGGCAAGGGAAGAGGGGAAATGCCTATGAACAAGCACCGGCGGCCACCGCGGGCGGGGTGCCGGCGGGGAGCGCGGGAGAGGACGCAGAGGGGGAAGCATTTCGGGAGAGGAGGTACGCAACAAGAGGGCCCCATATATCGCGCAGCCGACCAGTAGCCGGCGTTAGTTCCCAAAATTCTGAAAGAAGCGTCTGACACCGCGCAGCATCCTCGAGCCATGCACTTGCCTTGGGTGCGGGCCTCCGACCCCAATGTATAGCAACCCTACGACGTGCGAGAACGAGGAGCATAGCCGTGAGACGGCGGGAGGCATCAGGACACTGCCGCACCAAGCCGAGGAGGCAGGTCAGGGGATCCGGTGAAACAGGCGAGGAGGTTATCTCTGTAATAATGATGCACACGTCGCGCCAATATGTAGAGACCAAAGGGCACAGCCAAGCCAGATGAGAGAAGCCCGCCGCGGGGGACGAGCACCTGAGACATCTATCACTAGGGACGAGCCCCATTCTGAATAACTGAGCGGGGGAGCGGTACAACCGGTGTAAGTATTTAAAATGGATAAGGCGCAGGCGGTAGTTAGGAGACAAGCGTTTAGTCTGCTTACAGCAGTACAGCCAGTCCTCCAAAGAAAGATCAATGACCAAGTCCTCGCTCCAAGCCGTGCGGGTGCGATCAGCAGAGATAGCGGAGGCCGCTAGCGTAGTGGCGTAGAGCCTAGAAACCAGTCTGCGAGGAGAGGGAGAAATGTATGTCAAGTCGAGGGCAGCCATCGAAGGAGGGGGCTGCGGGAACCTGGGATGACAATCCCGACAAGACGCCCTGAATTGGTAACATAGCAATGTGTCCAGAGGGCCAGACTCAGCCGGTAGCGAAAAAAAATTGTCGTTGGGGTAGAGGTCAGAAAGGGTGGTCAGACCCATGCCAGCCGCCCGTTTCGCCACTCCTGCCGTGTGCAGTGAGGGGAAAGCCGGGTGGTATGCGACAGGCATGGCACCGGCGGAGAGCAGGCCCGAGCCTGAATATTTGCGCAAACCGTCCCAAGCCCAGCGCAGGGTCTCCACCGTGTCGATTTCTCCACGTGGTGGCTTGGCGGGGGCGAAGATCGCAGTCTGTAGGAGCAAGTGGGCAGCCAGGTCGGCTTCGACCGCCACATGAGGCTGGAACGGCGTCGGATGCAGCCAGAAATGAAGGAAGCTGGCCTGGGCACTGAGAGCGTATAGTTTAAATAGCGTGAGGAATTCATACGCGATTCTGGGCTGACGTCCGGCCCAGACAAGAGAGATGATGAGGGAATGGAGAGTGCGAAAAAAGTGAGCTGTGAGAGGGACGGGCACATTCAAAAACAAATACAGAAATTTCGGAAGCACTACCATCTTAGCGATGGCGATACGCCCCACCAGGGATAAAGGTAGGCGCCGCCAGAGGGGAATCTTGGTCTCCAGCCAATCAACCGCCGGGCCAAAATTGGCTCTCCAAAGTTCATCCACATTCCGACTGAGCCAGACGCCCAGGTATCTGGTGGGCCCCGATGCCCACACAAAAGGATAGTCAGGGGTGAAGGGGATAGTGGCATCCGTCAAGGGGAATAGAATAGACTTGCTCCAATTAACCTGGATGCCGGATAGACCCCCGAATCGCACCACCTCACGGACCATGGGGCCGAGGTTTTCTTGCGGATGGCGGACATAGAGCGTGACGTCGTCCGCGTACATTGAGACGACCAGGGCTCGGGCTGCGAAGCCTAGGCCCCTCTGAGTGTGGTGCTGCCTGAGCCTGGCTGCGAGGGGCTCCATGGCCACAGCAAAGAGCATAGGCGAGAGTGGGCACACCTGCCTAATGCCCCTCGAGACTCGGATGGGTTCTGATATCTGACCGTTGATCCGGAGTCGGGCGACCGGAAGGGCGTAGAGGAGATGAACTTTGCGCAGAAAAACCGGGCTGAAGCCAAGGCGGGGAAGGAGATAAAAGAGGAAGGGCCATTCGAAAGTATCAAACGCCTTGGTGGCGTCTAGTAGAGCCGCCACGTGCGGAGGTTGTGCGACGTTGCGCGCCCGGGGATAAATCCAGACTGATCCGGGCGAGCAATCAGGGGCATGAGGGGCAGAAGGCGGGAGGCCAGAAGCTTGGCGAAGATCTTATTGTCGGTATTAATAAGTGATAGGGGGCGATATGAATCCAGAAGTTCAGGGGATTTGTCCGGTTTTAAAAGCAGTGTCAACAGGGCCTCGCGAAGTGAGGGGGGAAGTGGCCTGACTCGAAGGAGTCATTATACATGGCGGCAAGATGTGGGATGAGGAAGGGTGCAAATGCTTTATAGAAAGAAGCGGGCAGGCCGTCGGAGCCGGGCGCCTTGTCCCCGGGCAAACTTTTGATGGCAGCTAGGATCTCTTCCTTGGAGAAGGGTTCATCGAGGTATTCCCGATGACCGTTACCCAGCCAGAGGAGCTCAAGAGTGTCGCAGTACTGGTCCAGGAGGTCGCGCGAAGGAGCGGGCCGGGCGGTGTAAAGTTGGGTATAAAAGGCGGTGACTCGTGAAATGACCTCAGTAGGAGAGGTTGTGCGTTCCGGACCCCCGTCTTGCAGTGCCGTGATGTAGGAGGCGATACCAAAGGGGATGATGGACGGAGCGTTAGAGCAAATCAAACACTCACCCCCAGTCAACTGATCTGGGTTTAATCCATTATCATTCTTTAGCTCACTCCACCACCCCAGTTCAGACATGGCCATATGCAAATCAGTCTGACCCTGTGCCTCATGGGAACAGTCCAGCTCGAACTGCCAAGCCATGTCTTCCTGGACCGGAAACAAGCATCCTGGGACCGGTTTTGGGTTCAAACCCTCATCAGCCAGGCTATCTTGAATCCAGTGGCAAAGTGAGCAAGGGACCCACGTCTAGGCATACCCTGCCAACTTAGGGCGAACAAAGCGATACTAAAGGGGATGATGGACGGAGCGTTAGAGCAAATCAAACACTCACCCCCAGTCAACTGATCTGGGTTTAATCCATTATCATTCTTTAGCTCACTCCACCACCCCAGTTCAGACATGGCCATATGCAAATCAGTCTGACCCTGTGCCTCATGGGAACAGTCCAGCCCGAACTGCCAAGCCATGTCTTCCCTGGACCGGAAACAAGCATCCTGGGAAGACATGGCTTGGCAGTTCGGGCTGGACTGTTCCCATGAGGCACAGGGTCAGACTGATTTGCATATGGCCATGTCTGAACTGGGGTGGTGGAGTGAGCTAAAGAATGATGATGGATTAAACCCAGATCAGTTGACTGGGGGTGAGTGTTTGATTTGCTCTAACGCTCCGTCCATCATCCCCTTTGGTATCACTTTGTTCGCCCTAAGTTGGCAGGGTATGCCCAGACGTGGGTCCCTTGCTCACTTTGCCACTGGATTCAAGATAGCCTGGCTGATGAGGGTTTTGAACCCGAAACCGGTCCCAGGATGCTTGTTTCCGGTCCAGGGAAGACATGGCTTGGCAGTTCGGGCTGGACTGTTCCCATGAGGCACAGGGTCAGACTGATTTGCATATGGCCATGTCTGAACTGGGGTGGTGGAGTGAGCTAAAGAATGATGATGGATTAAACCCAGATCAGTTGACTGGGGGTGAGTGTTTGATTTGCTCTAACGCTCCGTCCATCATCCCCTTTGGTATCACTTTGTTCGCCCTAAGTTGGCAGGGTATGCCCAGACGTGGGTCCCTTGCTCACTTTGCCACTGGATTCAAGATAGCCTGGCTGATGAGGGTTTTGAACCCGAAACCGGTCCCAGGATGCTTGTTTCCGGTCCAGGGAAGACATGGCTTGGCAGTTCGGGCTGGACTGTTCCCATGAGGCACAGGGTCAGACTGATTTGCATATGGCCATGTCTGAACTGGGGTGGTGGAGTGAGCTAAAGAATGATGATGGATTAAACCCAGATCAGTTGACTGGGGGTGAGTGTTTGATTTGCTCTAACGCTCCGTCCATCATCCCTTTTGGTATCACTTTGTTCGCCCTAAGTTGGCAGGGTATGCCCAGACGTGGGTCCCTTGCTCACTTTGCCACTGGATTCAAGATAGCCTGGCTGATGAGGGTTTTGAACCCGAAACCGGTCCCAGGATGCTTGTTTCCGGTCCAGGGAAGACATGGCTTGGCAGTTCGGGCTGGACTGTTCCCATGAGGCACAGGGTCAGACTGATTTGCATATGGCCATGTCTGAACTGGGGTGGTGGAGTGAGCTAAAGAATGATGATGGATTAAACCCAGATCAGTTGACTGGGGGTGAGTGTTTGATTTGCTCTAACGCTCCGTCCATCATCCCCTTTGGTATCGCTTTGTTCGCCCTAAGTTGGCAGGGTATGCCCAGACGTGGGTCCCTCTCTCACTTTGCAACTGGATTCAAGATAGCCTGGCTGATGAGGGTTTTGAACCCGAAACCGGTCCCAGGATGCTTGTTTCCGGTCCAGGGAAGACATGGCTTGGCAGTTCGGGCTGGACTGTTCCCATGAGGCACAGGGTCAGACTGATTTGCATATGGCCATGTCTGAACTGGGGTGGTGGAGTGAGCTAAAGAATGATGATGGATTAAACCCAGATCAGTTGACTGGGGGTGAGTGTTTGATTTGCTCTAACGCTCCGTCCATCATCCCCTTTGGTATCGCTTTGTTCGCCCTAAGTTGGCAGGGTATGCCCAGACGTGGGTCCCTTGCTCACTTTGCCACTGGATTCAAGATAGCCTGGCTGATGAGGGTTTTGAACCCAAAACCGGTCCCAGGATGCTTGTTTCCGGTCCAGGGAAGACATGGCATGGCAGTTCGGGCTGGACTGTTCCCATGAGGCACAGGGTCAGACTGATTTGCATATGGCCATGTCTGAACTGGGGTGGTGGAGTGAGCTAAAGAATGATGATGGATTAAACCCAGATCAGTTGACTGGGGGTGAGTGTTTGATTTGCTCTAACGCTCCGTCCATCATCCCCTTTGGTATCGCTTTGTTCGCCCTAAGTTGGCAGGGTATGCCCAGACGTGGGTCCCTTGCTCACTTTGCCACTGGATTCAAGATAGCCTGGCTGATGAGGGTTTTGAACCCGAAACCGGTCCCAGGATGCTTGTTTCCGGTCCAGGGAAGACATGGCTTGGCAGTTCGGGCTGGACTGTTCCCATGAGGCACAGGGTCAGACTGATTTGCATATGGCCATGTCTGAACTGGGGTGGTGGAGTGAGCTAAAGAATGATGATGGATTAAACCCAGATCAGTTGACTGGGGGTGAGTGTTTGATTTGCTCTAACGCTCCGTCCATCATCCCCTTTGGTATCGCTTTGTTCGCCCTAAGTTGGCAGGGTATGCCCAGACGTGGGTCCCTTGCTCACTTTGCCACTGGATTCAAGATAGCCTGGCTGATGAGGGTTTTGAACCCAAAACCGGTCCCAGGATGCTTGTTTCCGGTCCAGGGAAGACATGGCTTGGCAGTTCGGGCTGGACTGTTCCCATGAGGCACAGGGTCAGACTGATTTGCATATGGCCATGTCTGAACTGGGGTGGTGGAGTGAGCTAAAGAATGATGATGGATTAAACCCAGATCAGTTGACTGGGGGTGAGTGTTTGATTTGCTCTAACGCTCAGTCCATCATCCCCTTTGGTATCACTTTGTTCGCCCTAAGTTGGCAGGGTATGCCCAGACATGGGTCCCTTGCTCACTTTGCCACTGGATTCAAGATAGCCTGGCTGATGAGGGTTTTGAACCCGAAACCGGTCCCAGGATGCTTGTTTCCGGTCCAGGGAAGACATGGCTTGGCAGTTCGGGCTGGACTGTTCCCATGAGGCACAGGGTCAGACTGATTTGCATATGGCCATGTCTGAACTGGGGTGGTGGAGTGAGCTAAAGAATGATGATGGATTAAACCCAGATCAGTTGACTGGGGGTGAGTGTTTGATTTGCTCTAACGCTCCGTCGATCATCCCCTTTGGTATCACTTTGTTCGCCCTAAGTTGGCAGGGTATGCCCAGACGTGGGTCCCTTGCTCACTTTGCCACTGGATTCAAGATAGCCTGGCTGATGAGGGTTTTGAACCCGAAACCGGTCCCAGGATGCTTGTTTCCGGTCCAGGGAAGACATGGCTTGGCAGTTCGGGCTGGACTGTTCCCATGAGGCACAGGGTCAGACTGATATGCATATGGCCATGTCTGAACTGGGGTGGTGGAGTGAGCTAAAGAATGATGATGGATTAAACCCAGATCAGTTGACTGGGGGTGAGTGTTTGATTTGCTCTAACGCTCCGTCCATCATCCCCTTTGGTATCACTTTGTTCGCCCTAAGTTGGCAGGGTATGCCCAGACGTGGGTCCCTTGCTCACTTTGCCACTGGATTCAAGATAGCCTGGCTGATGAGGGTTTTGAACCCGAAACCGGTCCCAGGATGCTTGTTTCCGGTCCAGGGAAGACATGGCTTGGCAGTTCTGGCTGGACTGTTCCCATGAGGCACAGGGTCAGACTGATTTGCATATGGCCATGTCTGAACTGGGGTGGTGGAGTGAGCTAAAGAATGATGATGGATTAAACCCAGATCAGTTGACTGGGGGTGAGTGTTTGATTTGCTCTAACGCTCCGTCCATCATCCCCTTTGGTATCACTTTGTTCGCCCTAAGTTGGCAGGGTATGCCCAGACGTGGGTCCCTTGCTCACTTTGCCACTGGATTCAAGATAGCCTGGCTGATGAGGGTTTTGAACCCGAAACCGGTCCCAGGATGCTTGTTTCCGGTCCAGGGAAGACATGGCTTGGCAGTTCAGGCTGGACTGTTCCCATGAGGCACAGGGTCAGACTGATTTGCATATGGCCATGTCTGAACTGGGGTGGTGGAGTGAGCTAAAGAATGATGATGGATTAAACCCAGATCAGTTGACTGGGGGTGAGTGTTTGATTTGCTCTAACGCTCCGTCCATCATCCCCTTTGGTATCACTTTGTTCGCCCTAAGTTGGCAGGGTATGCCCAGACGTGGGTCCCTTGCTCACTTTGCCACTGGATTCAAGATAGCCTGGCTGATGAGGGTTTTGAACCCGAAACCGGTCCCAGGATGCTTGTTTCCGGTCCAGGGAAGACATGGCTTGGCAGTTCGGGCTGGACTGTTCCCATGAGGCACAGGGTCAGACTGATTTGCATATGGCCATGTCTGAACTGGGGTGGTGGAGTGAGCTAAAGAATGATGATGGATTAAACCCAGATCAGTTGACTGGGGGTGAGTGTTTGATTTGCTCTAACGCTCCGTCCATCATCCCCTTTGGTATCACTTTGTTCGCCCCTAAGTTGGCAGGGTATGCCCAGACGTGGGTCCCTTGCTCACTTTGCCACTGGATTCAAGATAGCCTGGCTGATGAGGGTTTTGAACCCGAAACCGGTCCCAGGATGCTTGTTTCCGGTCCAGGGAAGACATGGCTTGGCAGTTCGGGCTGGACTGTTCCCATGAGGCACAGGGTCAGACTGATTTGCATATGGCCATGTCTGAACTGGGGTGGTGGAGTGAGCTAAAGAATGATGATGGATTAAACCCAGATCAGTTGACTGGGGGTGAGTGTTTGATTTGCTCTAACGCTCCGTCCATCATCCCCTTTGGTATCACTTTGTTCGCCCTAAGTTGGCAGGGTATGCCCAGACATGGGTCCCTTGCTCACTTTGCCACTGGATTCAAGATAGCCTGGCTGATGAGGGTTTTGAACCCGAAACCGGTCCCAGGATGCTTGTTTCCGGTCCAGGGAAGACATGGCTTGGCAGTTCGGGCTGGACTGTTCCCATGAGGCACAGGGTCAGACTGATTTGCATATGGCCATGTCTGAACTGGGGTGGTGGAGTGAGCTAAAGAATGATGATGGATTAAACCCAGATCAGTTGACTGGGGGTGAGTGTTTGATTTGCTCTAACGCTCCGTCCATCATCCCCTTTGGTATCACTTTGTTCGCCCTAAGTTGGCAGGGTATGCCCAGACGTGGGTCCCTTGCTCACTTTGCCACTGGATTCAAGATAGCCTGGCTGATGAGGGTTTTGAACCCGAAACCGGTCCCAGGATGCTTGTTTCCGGTCCAGGGAAGACATGGCTTGGCAGTTCGGGCTGGACTGTTCCCATGAGGCACAGGGTCAGACTGATTTGCATATGGCCATGTCTGAACTGGGGTGGTGGAGTGAGCTAAAGAATGATGATGGATTAAACCCAGATCAGTTGACTGGGGGTGAGTGTTTGATTTGCTCTAACGCTCCGTCCATCATCCCCTTTGGTATCACTTTGTTCGCCCTAAGTTGGCAGGGTATGCCCAGACGTGGGTCCCTTGCTCACTTTGCCACTGGATTCAAGATAGCCTGGCTGATGAGGGTTTTGAACCCGAAACCGGTACCAGGATGCTTGTTTCCGGTCCAGGGAAGACATGGCTTGGCAGTTCGGGCTGGACTGTTCCCATGAGGCACAGGGTCAGACTGATTTGTATATGGCCATGTCTGAACTGGGGTGGTGGAGTGAGCTAAAGAATGATGATGGATTAAACCCAGATCAGTTGACTGGGGGTGAGTGTTTGATTTGCTCTAACGCTCCGTCCATCATCCCCTTTGGTATCACAGAGGAAATACAGATGGCGGCTGCACGCGTGCACACTCGCGTGAACGCAAGCTGGTCGCCAGCAAAAGCCACTGCTGTTTGCACTTCCAAAACCCGCTTACTAAAACTCTCGCTGAGGGCAGCGCTAAGCGCTGGCTCAGGCGAGACCTAAAAACGAAGGGAGAGAGGGTGGGTTGCAGAAAGCAACACAGATGAGGGAGGGGGAACATGGAGGGGGAAAAGTACTCAAGGGAGTCAGCTGAAAAAGACGCACTCTGGTAAATTGTAAATAGTAGTGTCTAAACAAATGTGCAGTGGATGGACACAAGTAATGCATCCATGCTCCAGAGGAGGGACAAGCATACAAAGAGGAAGAAAGCTGTTAATTTTTTGACTTATCAGTAAAAGCTTAAAACGGTAAACACAAGATGAAACAGTGTGTCAGCACCCCTAGTGCAAGGAAGGAAATGAGCCCCCTATCCTCTGTTTAAACTGTGAAATACAGCAATAATCAGGGTTCAGTGGGCCCCTCAGGCCTATTTGACCTGGTGCCATTTCACCTGCTGAACCAATGGAGGCTACACCTGGGGAAAGCATTTTAAAAGTGTTCTAGAACTGCCATGCTGGTCCTTGAAAGATAATAAAAGTAAACAAAGACATAAATATTATGTTAAAAATAAATACAGACAAATTTATACAGAGTTCTATATAAATATCATAGCCAGGCATTTGAAGTCTTTTAAAGCCTGAGCAAATGAAGAGTCCTTTTCTTTGGTGAGGGTGGCAGCCATAGTTGAACAAAGCATAATCTGAACATGCTGCTACAACAACAAAAATGAAAAGACCACTTACAATTCCCCACATTGCAATGTATTGCCCGAACCCCCGACATGAGGAGAATTCCTTAAGCGAATAATCAATCAGGTAAACAAATAAGAGTGAGTGTTTGTGCATGCATGTATGGTAGTTTGAGTGTGTGTCTGCAAGGTGAACAGCCAGAGCATAGTGGATGCAGCGGGGGAAGAGGTGAAGAAGAAGCTTACCTTCTAGGTCTGCCTTAGAAACCAGCAGTGGAAACAGCGAGGAGATCCCAGTGCAGAGGCAGCCACGAGGCTGCAGCACGAAAAGGACACCAATTGAAAACACAGCAGCAGCGACAAGGAACAACCGAGAAAAGTAACAGCACGGACTGAAAGGCAGCAGCAAAGAAGTTAAATGTTGAAGACGAAGGGGCATATTATCAAGGATCTGCGATATTTATCGCAAAGCGCGCTTAGCACTGTTTTTTTTATCGCCGGCTATCGCTGGATTTCCTCGCCGTGATAGCGCGGTATTATCAACGCGTATCGCAAAGGCGATAGGAAATCCAGCGATAGCGTGTAAAACCAGCAATAGCGTGCGAATTCCAGCGCTAAATCAACAGCGCTAATGAAAAGCTTGCTAATAGGCAAGTGTATACTTAACCCAACAATCCACCCCCCATTGACAAGATGGTTAAGGCAAGTTTTTTTCAGGCGTTAATTTCCAGCGATAAGCGCGGTTAGCGCGAATTTTCCTATCGCTTCGCGGGCATTGATAATAGGGGGAAGTTGTGTTTGCGACTGTTTCAATGGAGTTTTAGTCAGGAACGCCTACTTTGCATGTCATTAGCGATATATATCGCTGACATGCTTCGAGGTAAAAAAACAGCCGCTATCGCTAATAAACTCACGCTAAGGCCCGTTAGCTGCAGCTTGTTAATAGTGTGATAAAAATATCGCCGCATTAGCAGCAGAAAAGTGCCGCTAACGCGGCGATAAAGGGCTTGATAATATGCCTCGAACTCCCTCGAGGTACAGCCCACATACCAGAGGTGCATCTTTATGGACGCAGTCCGTGGACATTTCCTGATATCCATGCTGCAGTCTCTCTGATTGGAGGATAGTTGTTGATGACATTGCCTTACTATGATTGGCTTCTTTTACGATGTCCTCCAATGAGGAAGCCCCTAAGATGCACACTATTTTGAATCCAAAACGAAGAACAAATGTTTTGGATTACAGACAGAAGTAAGGCTGGGAAATGCGCATCTCCCTTCCATGACTCCACGGCCCCACTGGGGGTCCGCGGTCCACAGATGAAGACCTCTGTACTAGGGACTTGTAGCTAACCTAATTATGGTAATTGGGAGTATCCATGATGAAAGAAGAAGAAGCACAAGCGCTTAATCTCTGGGTAGTATGGGGTAAAGTGCACAGAGTTCTACAGCCAGCAAAAATATAGGGTCCATCAAAAGGCGAAAAATCTAGGGTGACAACGCAGAAAAGGCTGATTCCCTTCAGCAATGTAAATGTTAAAATCATTACCAATTTTTATTCCCAGCTTCTGGGACCTGCACAATTAAAGTCTGTTTTGGTGATTAAAATGACTTTAACTTCAAATGCACAGAGGACAATGAAAAAGATAAGCGAGTGAACCATAGAAGGAACCTAAGTGCATCATTTCCACTTTTACTTCACTTTTTGACGAGGTAGACATACCTGCAGAGTCCATTATGAAGTTTTGATTTAACTGAATGAAGATAGCAACTACCAAATCAAGGAGAAGGACTGCAAAGAATTAAATAATTTAGTGAAACAGAATGGCAAAAATTATGTAAAATCTTCATATCGCTTGCATACATGAATTCCAGCTACAACAGACGATACGGGTCTTAGAACATCTCTGCATTCTTTTCCACTTCTAAGAGTTTTTCATAACACATCTGTGCCTTTGGGAGTTCATCTCTATTTACTTCAGAAGTTGAATAACATATATAGCTAACCTGTTGGATGTCTTTACAATTTTATGTATCATGGGGACTTGAGAGACTCCTTCCACCTCAACATTAACCACTACAGGAATCTTCAAAAGATTATGAAGCTGAGTTTAGCTTAGTTTTGAACAACTTGGCTCATTTGTTAAATGTGTACACAGGAATGCTATTTTTTAGTCACCAAATAAAGCATGATATATTGAACTTTACAAATTTTGAATTGTCTCAACAGATCGCTGCAAGTTCAAACGACATTCGTATAAAGACACAAACAATGGAATCGGGAAAGCTGTATCTTTCTCTGTGCAAGTAGAAAGCAAAACTTATCATATGTACTGCATAAAAGATAAATCTATTCAATTCAGGGTAAGACCACAATCTTCCACTGTTTTTCCTGGTTTCTACCTTTCAGAATGTTTACTTGGATGTGCTTGTTCTGCATAAACTCTTCAGTGTAACTCCTCCACCAGATATGTAGAAAGCCTGCAAGTACTCAGTAAAAGAGAAATACCAATGTTATGATCACACAAAAAGTGAGTCTGGATCTCTGTTTAGTTCATCTTCCATTTAGATTCATGAAGAACCTGTGTTGAGGTACATAGCAGCTATTGTGTTTTTTTTATGTTCACTGACGAATGATAATTGTAAATAGTTTATATATGATCCACCTGAGTCAGCGCGCATGCGCTGCTCTGCGAGACTTGTTGTAGTGGAGTTTCAAATAGAAGCCCCGCCCACTCTTTGCCCATATTTGTCATTGGCTTGTGTCATTGTCCTACGTAAATTCTGGCATCTGATTCGTAAATAGGCTTGCTAGTCCCTCCTTAGTACCGCCTTGTCTTCATCTGTAACCTCCCATGGCGACTGGCCCTTTTACTTCGGTTATTACATGGTATGTTTTCTTAAGTCTGGAAGCACTATTTTCTTTATTGAGTTTCTCTTACTACAGGCACGACCTGCTTTGCTTACGTTCAACGCGCCATGCGCGCTGGTTGTATGACACTAGTACAGAAGCCGAAATGCAGACTTTTGAATCGAAGGTGTTTTCACGAAACAACCAAATAGAAGCATGTCTTTCATTAGGTCACAGCACTGAGATGAATTTAGCGCTCACATCCTGCGGTAGTTGCATACAACATACCGGGCAGCAGGCACAATACGCAGCATGTTCTGAGTTTGTCTGCTGCAAACCTGATTTTATCTTCAAATGATCCGGATTGTAGCCCAAGGTGTGAATGTACAGTGTGCACTGCTGCTAGACAGGCATTCTCCACTGGGAGCGTCGCCGGCGTGTGTCTGTGGTTGCATTTGCTTAAGGACGGAGGGGCATATTATCAAGAACGGCGTTAAAATTATCGCCGCTTTAGCGGCAGAAAACTGCCGCTAAAGCGGCGATAATGGGCTTGATAATATGCCCTTGAGAATTCCAATAGAAGCCCATGTTGACACCAGAACATGGGCTTCTATTGGAATACTCAAGGGCATATTATCAAGCCCATTATCGCCGCTTTAGCAGCAGTTTTCTGCTGCTAAAGCGTCGATAATTTTAACGCCGTTTCTTGATAATATGCCCCGGAGAGTGCAACAAACCATCAGCCATGTGAGCTCTGATAAAATATTGGGGCATATTATCAATGGCTTTATCGCCGCTTTAGCGGCACTTTTTGCCGCTAAAGCGGCGATATTTTTAACGCCCTATTAGCAAGCTGTCGCTAACAGGCGTTAGCGACAGCTTTCAGGCGTTAGCGGCCGGGTTTTACATCGCCTTGCATGTCAGTGATAATTATCGCTAATGACATGCAAGGTAGGCGTTCCTCACTAAAAGCGACTGTAAACAGTCGCTAACACAACTAACCCCTATTAACAAGGCAGGCGAAGCGATAAAATAAATCGCGCTAAGCGCGTTTATCGCTAGATTTTAACACCTGCTACTGAGGATGACTTACCTGTTTAAAGTATAGGAGGTGGATTGTCAGGCTGAATCCATCCTTGCGTTAATGCAAGAATATCGCTGCTTTTCCAGCGATATTCTCACATTTTGCCGCTATCGCTGGAAATTTTATCGCTATGGAGATAAACCTTGTTAATAGGGTGTTATCTCAGCGATATTTTCCAGCGATAGCCGGCGATAAAAAATCTCACGCTAAGCGCGGCCAGCGATAATTATCGCTGCCGCTTGATAATATGCCCCATTGTTTTATGGAGGCAAGCCACAACTTGCAAGTTTTAATCCTTTAGTTTTTGTCAGCATTCAGATCTAGATTATCTGACTGTGACAGAGCACATGCACTTTTACTTAAATGCAAGCGAAACAGGAAAGAACTGCTCTAGGGTAGTAAGCACCTGCACTTTATATTTGCATATCTAGCGCTGGCTCTGACCCTCCTAGAGGTGCGCCTTAGTCAGTGTCAACAGCATATTTCGTTAAAATTGCAGGCGTCATATTCAACATGTCGGTAAAAAGATGGGCGTACTAATGACGCCGTCGTTATGCTGGTTTCGTTAAAATGACATTGCGTTCCAAAGTCTTTGGGAAAAAGGTTGTTTCCCGTACAGCTTGCCTACAGCCAAGAGAGAGGACGGGTGTGCGCATCTCGCTGTTCCAAAATGCTGAGTGATGGATTTCCACGCAAGAGGAAATAAGGATGGGACTGTTGGCTCACTTTGTGAGGAAACTTGTATAGTGCTGCACTGTGAATGGAATCGGATCTGGGCACTAAATGAAAGTGTTCGGGATTTCATACATCACCACGCGGGACCATGCGTGTTTCGAAGAAGTTGACGGCTTGAATTTGAAAGGGAGAGTACCAACACTTCTCAGCAGTTTTGCAATACTTTTAAAGGGATAGTACTGTGATGTTGTGGGGACCTAGGCCCCAATGCATATGCAATGACCGCACAGACACGGTTGGTTAGGGTGTAGAACTGACTCTGGGCACGTGCACCCGGCCCCCTTTATTGGCAGGGTCACATGTCCTGTGACGCCTGTGGTGGATTGGTGTGGGGTGGGGTGTAAGCCAGCCCACAGGGAGTGGCTGGTACATCAAACAACTAGACCAGTGACCAGCAGGTCACTACATCCCTCCCAAACTTTATTCAAACTGGAAACAATAAAGTCCAACCTGTGGGAGAGAATAAAGCAATAATAGAAACTTCCACTGAGTCTGTTCAGCTGCTTGCAGCAACAAGACGATGGTACAACTGCAGCTAGGATCACCAGCTCGACTTGACACAGTTCAGTGTTGCCCTGCGGGTCCGGTACTCCTTAGACTCCATATGTGGAAGTTGACACCAATGTCTCTCTATGTCCAGTTCTCTATGAAGGTGCAGGTAGAGTAATGGTGAATCTGGTAGATGTCACGTTTTCACCAATCAGTCCTGGTTGTTGTTGCATCTTCACAAAGGCAGCATTGCTCCTCACTACGGAATGGTGGAGTACATGCAAACATCCCTTTCTCACTAGGATGCCCCTCTCGCGGGTATTCCCCTCTCACAGGATGTCCCGGAGGCCCTCTTCACCAGGCTTCCACTGGACTGAGTGTACTTCGCCATGTCACTCCAACGCCACTCGCTAGGTGTGTGGAGGAAGCGCTACGAGTCCCACCTTTAAGTCCCTAGCTCTACCTGAAGGGTAGTTGTTTACTCCTGCCACTTAGCACAAGATCTTCATCTTCCTGGGACCTGCGGAGAGCGGCTGTAGACTCATCTCTCATGGCGGGACCTGCTCTCACCGTCGTCCCTGAGGCCTTTGCCCCTGGGTCGCCACGGTCTGGTGTGGAGTGGTTGGATCCTCTTCTTCAGGACTTCCGAGCAGCCCCACCATCCAGTCTCCCGTGCGATCCCAAAGGTGGATGTCAAAATGGGCCAGCTTGCTCGCCTCTGCAATCACCAGGTTTGTTCGGTGTTCCAAAGACTCATGGATAGCTCTTTCTCCAAGTGTCACCGATGTTCTCCAGGTACTGTGCTCCATGCGAGATGTTCTTGCACTCGGTCACCTTTGCCTTCTGGAGTGTGAGTTGTCAGATCACACACTTCCCTCTTCTTCTCTCTTCTTCTTGAACTTGAGTTTGTCATGCCACACCATTTCCTCCTTCTTGTTCTTTCGCTTCGCGACACGGTCTAGTGCCCTCCGGTCTTGCACTTCTCTGACCTGGCCTCTCCGTGTGATGTGCACTTCACACGGATCTCCCTGGTCCTGTTCTACCCCTAGGACAATGCATTCTCTTCTCTCGGTGACCTGACCTGTTGTTGCGACCTTCTTCCGTTCATTACTTCTGACTTCAGGTCAATCTTGTCAGACCTCTCCTCGGTCCTCTTGTCAGACCTCTTCTCAGGTCACCGCTTCTCCGACCTCTTCTCAGGTCGCCGCTTCTCCGACCTCCTCTCAGGTCGCCGCTTCTCTCTGACCTCGTTCAGGCCATCCTTTCTTGAGGGCGCGCTCCAGGCGCCTCACTACCACACCGTCGTGGCTCCTTCTTTGCAGCCTCCACTCGGGTCGGCTTTACAGTATGAGTCACGCCGTGTGACCGCCTGACTTCCTTGCAGGGCGCTCGCTCTCGGGCTCTAGCCCGTGCCGTCCGTGTCTGGGGTACATCTTTGGCGCAACTTCTCTCCTTGCGCTCTTTCCTCATCTTCCACTTGCGGTGGCGTCCTTTCGCCACTGGGCGCGCATGCTGCGCACTTCCTCCGGTCCCTCGGAGACTTGCTGCTTTGGGCTGTTGTCCTGTACCACCCTTGTTCTCCTGGTGGCACTCCTTCTTGTGTTCTTGCTGCTGCAGTGACCACCTGTGGCCACTAGGCATCACTGCACTCTCAGTCTCAGGCCCTGGCAGCCTTTCCGTCTAAAGTACCTTCAGTGCTCACTTGCAGTCCGAGGCAGTAGTCCTTTCTTCACCCCACACACGACAGTCTTGGGGGGAGGGGGGGGCCTGCCACTTCTCTTCACGGAGTTGCACTTTGCCCTCAACCACATTGAGCTGTAGCAGCTGTTCCTGTGCTGCTGTGCATTTCCTTGGCACTGTTGTGTTCTTCTTTTCTACTTCTTAAAAATACGTAAACACTGAGCTGTCTCTCCCTCTGCAGTATCTGTATGTCCTGGCAGTCTTTACTGTGGTCTCATTGTGTTGCACAGTCTTTTCCTTAGCAGGTGCGGTACCGCTATATGGCCACTAGATGGCAGTGTTGCTTCGTTTCAAGGCCCTGGCAGTTTCCCAACGCTTCGGGCCTCATGTGCAGTTACTGGGACGATTCACCGGCTGGTCAGAACATGCCGTGTTCCTCATGTCCCTGTCGGTTAAGGGCTGCAGACGGCCACAGGCGCCTCTCCTCATGCATTCACAACTTGCAGAGGCCTTGCTGCTTTCCTCCGCCAGGTGAGTCCACCTTCTCACCACGCATGACTGTCTCTTGTTGGGGGGCAGTCCTACCATATCTAGGGAAAAAGAATGAGGCATTTTATTGCACGCCAATACATCTGCCGTTTCCATGATCGTAGCGGTTATTGGCCTCTGTTCCCAACCCTCTCTTGTGGTGGTCCACAGATTACGAGTGTTTGAATATGGGAAGATGAATTTGGTACTGGCTAAGGAGGAGCAGGGAAAATGTTCTGAAGCATCAAACATGCATCTAAAGTGTTAGCACTCTTATTAGGTCGAGCCTGGGCAGCGCATGCGCGTGCGCTGCTCTGCGAGGCATGCTGTATTTGAGTATAGACTTGAAGCCCCACCCACTCTCCGCCCATATCTGTCATTCGCTTGTGTCAATGCCCTTCGTAAATGCTGGCTTCTGATCCGTTAATAGGCTTGTTAGTCCCTCCTTAGTACTGCCTTGTCTTCATTTGGAACCTCCCATGAGGACTGGCCCTTTTACTTCTATTGCTACACACTATGGGGGATATTCACAAGGACTTATCGCCGAGTTATCTCCACCTTAACGCATCAAAAGTGGAGATAGATTTAACGCCCCATTCACAAGCGGGTGCAAACTGCAGACATCGCCAGTATACCCGCGATAACTGCCGCAAATTCTACCCCCACGGGTGACACCACCAACTAACCCTAATGAGATGCAGAGTAGGCGTTCCCGTGCAAAAACACATGAAAACACCACTACACCACTTTCACAACGAACTGCCAGATCCGTGATGCGAGTCAAAACCACGCGATAAGCTGCAGTAGCAGCATGTATTTAACACCTGCCTCTTGCTGGTGTTAAGCTGGACGACTACCTGCAGTAGATAACGGAGCCCCGCACACAGCCACACCCGAAGAACAACCGACACCATGGTGCTACTCATCATGCAGCTTGGAGCCCCAACAGGGCCACAACACCCACCGCCACCACCCTCAGGACCCGGACCGGCACCCCCCCCCCCCGGATCACCACAGAGGCAGCACAGAGTAAGACAGCGGACCTACCGAAAACGCACTAGTCTCACAGACCTAACGCCGGAGGAGGTCATTGCCCACTACAGGCTCAAAAGGACAACCATCCTCCGCATCCTGACCCACATCGCCCACAGGCTGACGGTACCAACACAGCGGACAACAAAGCTGCTGGCTGTGCTGCACATGTTGGCCTCTGGTACCTTCCAACCAACAACTGCCAGAGTCGGAGGAGTCTCACAGCCAGCCCTATCAAAGTCCATCACACCTGTCCTGGATGCCATCATCAGCTTCATACCCCAGTACCTTCACTTCCCCCACACTGCGCAGGAACAGCTGGAGACCAAGCAAGGCTTCTACGCCATAGCTGGATTCCCACACGTGTTGGGGGCCATTGACTGCACACATGTCCTACTTGTGCCCCCTGCGGACACTGCACACATCTACCGCAACAGAAAGCACAAGCATTCCATCAATGTGCAGGCAATAGTGGACCACCGGGGAATGTTCACCAATGTCGTCGCAAACTACCCAGGCAGTGTGCACGATTCCTACATCTTCCGACAGTCCATCATCAACCAGCGCTTCCAGGATGGCACCTATGGAAATGCACTGCTCGTTGGTAAGTACCAAATCAACACACCACACACCTCAAATCCACCATCGCACAACGCACAACTGTGGGAATGCACACGTGACAAAACCACATACAACATGTCAATCAACATGCCCACCTACCAGACACGACAACACAACTCCATTGGGATCCTGGGCTTAACAAGTACACAAGCCAGCTACATCATGGCACCTCAGCCACACAACAGCTGAATGTGTGGAGATGCGGAAAGCAGGCATGTGCGAAGGAGGCAAGTGACCCATGAATGGGAATGTACACAACGACAAGTGTGGCGTGAATGTGCTGGACAGACTTGGGTATGCAAACCACAGATATGTCCATGCAGACATTAACTGCTGGTGTCTGGAGAGCAGTGGATAGTGGACGAAACCATGTCACCTCAGGCTGTGGGGTAGATCGTGGAAATGTCGCTCGCTGCGTCCCCCCCTGTGTGCGTGAGCATGGTGGGTTGGCCCGGCGCACGCCAGCCCTGCGCAGGGGTGTGGATAAAAACACCGTGGCGCTGAGCGTAGTGCTCTCCCGGAATGGCCAACGTGACTGCCAGTGCGGCGCCTCTCATCCCGCCACGAGGCCGACGCTGCTCCGACCCTGTGCGCCTGCTGCACCCCAGGCCGCTGATCCCCAGACCCGGCTTGCCCGCCCCAGCGCACCCAGGCCGCACTGCTCACCTGCTGACACCGGCGTGTGTCAAAGAGGGCCCACCACGTGCCGGTGCAAGCTCCAAGACCCATGCCCGCGACCTTGGCAGCCTCCTCAGACCATCGCTGTCCTCCGTGACACAGGCCCACAGAAGTCCTTATCCGTTGACATACTCCACGGCTGGAGCAGGCCTACACTGCAGTCCAGTAGGTCCCACATCTAGAACTGAGTTTTGATTTATCAATGGCAGAGTGCATGCCAGTGAACGCAGGGAGAGGAGTGAGAGGAAGATGCGGGTCAGTCCGGTGGAAAAACGGATCACCGTTACGGAGGAGGTCGACCACTAGCAAGGACTGACCTGGTGCCACTAACCCTGTGCGTCGTGAGTCACCGTCAGCCTCCGGCGGAACATTGTTGGTGTCTGAGCCTGAGGCTTGGGGGTTGTCATCAGCAACTGGCAGGTACGGACTTGGTGTTTGGCATGAGTCTGTGGCATTCATATCCGCCATGTTGCCGGACACAGCTGGTATGTGCCCTCTGCATCATGCCCTGGGGGCACACCTTCCACCCTCCCCTGAGACACTCTGCGAAAACCACCTTTGATACCTACAAGACCCTGCTCTGCTCTCATGACCCTACCCAAGTGCCCCGCAAGTCAGCGTCCCGTGGCGGTAGGCCCGTGTCGGCCGCTGTGCATCCGGGGCCACTAACTCTGTGCAACTCAATTCACGGTCCCTTGCAGGTCGAAGATTGCATGTCTGAGTGCCTGATGACTGTTGTAGTTGTTGCCAGCACCAACCACTCCCTGAGGGCTGGCTTACACTCACCCCACACACAGCCAGCACAGGCGTCACTGGACTAGTGTGCCTGCCAACACATCATGCCTGCCAACACATCATGCCGAACCAAGTATTGACTCTTTTCTCTCTGCACTGTCACAGGTGATCAAGGATATGCACTCTGCCCTTGGATGATGACACCCCTCCGAGACCCGAACATACCCGCCCAGAGGCAGTACAGTGCAGCCCACATACGTACCAGGGGCATTGTGGAACGCACATTTGGCGTGTTGAAGTCACGTTTCAGGTGCCTGGACGTCACAGGTGGAAGGCTCCTGTACAGGCCAGACATCGTGTGCAAGATGATCGTTGCATGTTGTGTGTTGCACAACATCTGTGTATGCACCAATGCCCCATGGATCCAAGTGCCAGAAGCACCGGACGATGATGAGGACGATGGGGCAGGTGGCCCACATCCCACTGCAGCTGCGGCAGGAATAGCCCGTAGGAACACCCTCATTGCCAACTCCTTCACATGAGCACGTCACATTGTGACCGTCCCTGCCAATCGTGGGACACTACAAAATGTCTACAGGTACAGCATGTGTGAATAAAAAATAATTGCACATCACAGGTTGTACTCGTCCATTGTCATGTCACAGTTTCCTGCTATGCCAGATGTGATTGGCCATGTTGTGCACATATGCGGCACCGGTTGTGTCCTGTGTCCTGTTGTGGAGGTGTTGCTGTTTGTACCACGATGTTGTCAATGTCGAGGTGCCCTTATTCTTATGTGCGTATGCTGCACTGTGGGTGAGTCGCTCCTGCAGCTCTGATTTGGCTGCCACTTATCCCTTTCATGCGGTGTGCCTTTCAGTTCTGTGCTTCTACTGTGCTGAGATGTTGCAGACTTGGGTAACTTGTGCTCTTTGTCGAGTTGTGACTCTTATGCATGGTTTGGCCGCAGATGTGTTGTTGACGTCAGCGGTTGTTTGTGCAGGTGGATGTGTCCGAGTGTGACCTGCTCCTTTCCGGTTGTGGTCCGCACTCAGCATCCTCAGGGTCGTGGCGTGCACATTGTCATGATGATTGGACTGCAGCCATGCTACTCGTCATGTGGTGTCTCTTGCGTTGTCAGTGTGGCTGACGTATATGCATGTTTGCTGTGTTTCGCACGTGTGCATGTGTTGGTTGTGTGATTGATGATGTGTTGGGTGGGGGCCCCTTTGGGCACATGGTGGACGTGGGACTACTTGGTGTTTGTGTGTGTGCTGAAGTGTACCCATGGGATCAGGGACATGATCCAGAGTCATTGTGGGTGTGCAGTGTGCTCTGCTTAATTGTGCATGTGTGCCATTGTGCCCATCTCCCCCCGTCCCCCCACTCCCTGGTCGGTACGAACCCTGTTGATGTAGCGTCGGGTCATGTTGAGCAGTGTCCGGATCCCCAACTGCTGTCACCGTCTCCCGACTGATGACTGTGGCCACCATTTTCTCCATGTCATTCAGCTCCTGGTGTTCTGCTGGCCCCCCTCCTCCGGTGTGCGTTGCTGCTTTCATGTTGGCAGCGAGTTTCTGCTTGGTTTTGCCATTCACATCAATCCAGCGCCTCTTGTCCTCTTCCATTGTCCTCCTCAGCGCTGCGACGGCATTCACATGGTCCGAGATGGTGTGCCATCTTTGCCTCTTTGTTGCCAATGACACATTGGGGGTGACGTACAGTTGGTGGTGGTGTTCTCTCTCATCCGTGACGATAATCGTGTTTTCCTGCACACTGTACCCCGTCTTCCTCTTCCTCCTCTCATTGCCCTTCCACGAGCCCTGGGTTCCTGGGTGTTCCTCCGTGGGGATTGTGGGGTTCATGTTGTCCTCTGCAGTCGGTCAGGGTGCATCCGAGGTACTCCGCAGTTCATTTCCTTTTTGGTGTCCTTTTCCGTATGCTGTTCTTGTGCTTTTTCCCGCATTACGCGTGGGTATTGCTGGCCTATCGCTGGTTATCACTGTTTTGTTATCGCGTTTGGGCCCATCGCGTCTTTTTTGCGCGTTGGGGTTTGGGGTTTTTATCACCGTTGCGGTTGTTGTATCGCGGACATTGTCCGCGTTTTCGGGAGACTATCGCATGGTACCGCCGTGTTGTGAATTCCACGTTAACACAGGGTTATTTTCCCGCGATAGACTGCGATGTGTGAAGTTGCGTTAACATTTTCTGGAGATGTTTAGCGCACGTTCTTGTGAATATCCCCCTATGTCTTATTTAGTATGTAAGCACTATTTTCTTTAATGAGTTTCTCCTACTGCAGGCACAACATGCTTTCGTGCAACATTCAGCACAACATGCGTGCTTTCACTTTCCAAGCAGCCCGGGACAATGGCGGCCGCTTATTTGAAATTAAATAGGTCTCTCATTTACAAGAGTTTGAGCTATTGCCATTGTAAATGACAATGCCTTTTATTTATGTGTTAATGATCAAAACAGATAAATAAAAAGGCATTGTCATTTACAATGCCAATAGCTTAAACTCGCGCAAATGCGAGACCTATTGCATTGCAAACACAAAAAAAAAAAATACTAACACCAAGGAACTAGGACAGGATATTTAAAAGAAATAATATGACATGATAATTGGTTAACTTAAAGCTTGTAATCAAGGGCATAGATAGTATCATTCATTGCAAGACAGAATTTTTAAAAGAAATAATAGACCTTGACAATGGGTAAACGTAAAGAGTTTGTTCAAGGGCATAGATAGTATCAGTCACTGCAGGGCACTCTCAGCAGTAATTACGCGACTACCATTTGCATTAAAACATAAACGCGGACAAAATAGTAGACGAAACTCCTCAAGAGGAGTTATATGCACCAGCTACAAAATGAAAGGAGCAAATCTGATTCCTACAGGTAATAATGCCCGAGATATAGCTTACCCCTCCAATCTCTCTAAAAATGCTTCCAAAACCTTTAAATACAACCTGCTTAGGAAAAACCCTGAAACACTTATCTCAGACCCCTCCTTCAAATCAAAAAACGGAGTGATTATTAACGATTTAATTTTCTACACTAGATCACTAGCTAAATGGCGCACTGCGATGTCGAAATTGCTAAACATTAAAGAATCAAGAAACATCCCTTACGGAACGAAGGGATGTTCAAAAAAATCTAAAGGCCACACTAAATATAACCTACTACGAAAATGGCACGGTACTCATCCAAGCAGCCAACAAAGATCTTGATCTATTTGATGAATACTTTACCACGCTAAAAGATCAGGTCTATAACATCCCTATCTCAGCTCAACAACAAGGCAACAGCTTAGACACCGTCATCCATACTCCTCTGAGGTAAATGCAAAGAGAGACAGCAGAACAGATCAGGAGAGTCGACACTCTAGATCCTCTAGTACTAGACAAAATACAAAGAAGCGTTATAGCAAACAATCCAAGAGTAGACATACACAAAGCAATCATCAATAATTCCATAGAAGCAATCCAATTAAAATGTAACAAGCTGCCCAATTTTCACACATCAGAGGCTAATACCTCCACAACTTTACAAAACGCTGATCTCTCGGACACAGCACCCAACAATCAGTACCCTGGGATGATAAATCACACGACCGATATTATTACAGGACCTGCCCTTCAGATCAAAAAAATAACTACTGAAGGAACTAAAGGTAACAACAAACAGCCGGAAGATGAACCATCCAACTTACCTCTCCACATGCCAGCAGTCCAGTTGCAAATACATCAACTCTCACCACCCTCAGGAAGGGAATTAGAAATGCTCATTACCCAGACAGATAGGATAGCTACAGACATGCGAAACGCTATTAGGAACATGAAGAATACTCTACTTCTCTCAGAAAGTTATCTCTCCAAAATTATCCAGAGTCAAAAATTGGCACACACTCTCCACACTAAGCTCAACACAACCCCACTGCCTCTGTCTAATAGGATTTACCGTCCAAGTATTTTCCTTAGATATCTATCGGACATTGAAACCCAAAACCTACTACTTTCTTACGATACGACTTCCAACCTCCCCGATAAGATAAATGATCAGAAGATTCAAGTGGTCCCAATTAATGTCAACAGAATAACGCATACAAATTACAGAAAACCAAACTCCAATAACCTGAAATAAATAACGCTAAGCCCAGAGGGGCCCGACTCCAACTCTGACCTAGACAACCCTACAAAAAGATCTCATGCCTACTTATCAACTGCCGCTCAGCAATGAAACATGCCGCTGACATTGCCGAACTAATCATGAACCAAGATATTGACGTGTCTATTCTAACGGAAACATGGCTATCTGAATCATCCTCCCCATGCCTAGACCTTCTGGTGCCACCTAACTATAACATTGTAAGACGAGATAGGCTAAACAAAACGGGAGGAGGAGTGGCCTGTATCCACAGATCAAACATCACCATCTCTAAAGTTCTCTCAGACCCTATCGACTCATGTGAATACCTGGGGCTCACAGTACGATTCACAGACAACCAAGTGTACAAATTACATGCATTCTATCACCCCCCAGGCAAAAACCTATCTTTCATAGACCATCTAATAGAAATTATTACAGCTAACTCAGAACCTCACTCCAATTATATTTTCGTAGGAGACTTCAATCTTCACTGGAACGACAGCCATGATAATCAGGTCAACATTCTTAAAGAATTCCTAGCCGACCACTCACTAGTGCAAACATGTGCCCTACCAACCCACTCCAAAGGAGCTACATTAGACTGGATCATCTCCAAAGAAAATGCGATCCAAGCAATCTCAATCGTTCCTTGTGACTGGTATGATCACCACATCATCACTTTCCAAATACCAGCCAAAAAAAAGAAAACAATCTCGCAACCAATCAAACCCAAACATTGGGTGAGAGACACTAAAGATCTGATCTCGGAGAATCTAACAATACAAGGCGAGAAGGAACTTTAACCCCCTTCTGAAATGACAGACGTCAGCGAGCTTGCGGATCATTACAATCGTACGATATCTAAAATAATTGACAATATAGCCCCTCTAAAACTTAAAAGAATACAGATCAAAGATAAAAACCCATGGTTCAACGGGTCACTTAATGAAGAAAGACGTAAACTCAGAATAACAGAACGAAAATGGAGACAAACTCCTTCATCTCCCCACTTAAAACAATTAAGAATGTCCAGCAAAACCTACAATAAAAGCGTACTTAAATCAAAAAAAGAATTTTTTAGAAATGAACTTGAAAACGCAAAGAACAGACCGAGGAAACTCTTCGATCTGCTAAAAGAACGATCAAACAAATTAGCCAAATCTTCCCTATTAACATCTAAATCAGAACTGAACTGTGAAGATTTTTCAACATTCTTTACCGATAAAGCCAACTCATTGGAGAGAGAACTCAAGAATAACGCTGAAAAAGCCTCAAACCTAAGAAATAATCAAGTGAGGAACCCTGCCCTACCGACACAAGTAATGCCCAAAAATAATGCTCATTGGTCAACCTTCAAACTATATGATCAGCATGACATTACCAAAATATTACTATCTCTGAAACCAAATAACCATTACAATGACCCTCTGCCTGCAAAATGCTGGCCCTCTTGCAACCATATGGTCATCCCCTACTGGACTAAGATAATCAATGATTCGCTTGCCCAAGGATAATTTCCGGACTGTCTAAAAACCGGCCAGGTTATTCCTCTCTTAAAGAAACCTACGGAGAACCCATCGGACCCAAACAACTTTCGTCCGGTAACAACATTCCCCTACTAGCCAAAGTACTAGAAAAATGTGCTCAAAAACAATTAAGTCAACACATCACTGAATTTGAACTACTAAATGACTGCCAATCAGGGTTCAGATGAAATCACAGTACGGAAACAGCAATCCTACACATAGTAGATGACGCTCTGCTGGCTCTCGACCGTAATGAAACCTGTCTCCTGATCCTTCTTGACCTATCGTCTGCATTTGACACAGTAAACCATCCCAAATTATTAGAACGCCTGGAGAATAGGATGGGCTTATCGGGAACAGTCCTGAAATGGTTCTATTCCTTCCTAGAGAACAGATCGCAAAGATTACTGGTGGACAACAAGCTATCCCCATCATCTCCGATTCAAATAGGGGTTCCACAAGGATCAACTCTATCCCCTTCACTATTCAATCTGTACATCGAACAATTAACTGAAGTATTGCAGACGACACCCAGCTGTATATGAAGGTATCATCACCGGAAGAGATCAACACTATGAACCAAGCACTTAAGAGAACCGTTGAATGGCTAGCTGACAATCATCTTAAGCTCAACTCACAAAAAAACGAATTCCTTCTGATCTCCCCTCCTAAAAGTTCAGCCAAGATTAAAGAATGGACCAAGATGATCACGGCGCTAAACGGTACCCCGATTATAGTTGACTCAACTAAATCCCTTGGTATCACGCTGGATAAAGAATTAAACATGCGAGTCCACATCAACACAATGGCAAAAAACGCTCATTTTCATCTGAGTTACCTCAGAAAATTGAAGCCATTCATCGATCCCGGTGATCTTAAAATGGCAGTCCAGGCGCTGGTCATATCAAGAATTGAATATGGATGCGCAACTCTATCAGGACTTCCTAAGATCTCAACAGCTCCCCTAAAAGCTTGTCTCAATGCAGCAACTAGACTCATAACGGGATCAAAAAAATACGACCACATCACTCCACATCTGAAAGCGCTCAATTGGCTACCATACGAGGCAAGAATAGAGCTAAAAATTGCATGTATTACACACAAGGCAATACACCACAAAACTCCACATTACCTGGTCCATAAAATTACGCTGTCCGGAGGCAGTAGACCCTCGAGGGGATCTGAGGATTTTTTACTGAAACCAGCATTCTTCCGTAAGAAAAGAACTTACGATAGAGCGTTCACGGGAGCTGCACCAAGGATCTGGAATTCGCTCCCACCAAATATCAGAAGAATCACCTATGCTCCGCGATTCAAAAAGGAGACTAAGTCCTTTCTGATGGGTAAGTTTCTCCCATAACGAACAATCGGGACTACTAAGACTTTATGGAAATTTGCTGTCAACCCGGCGATCCTTAAACTCTGCTGTTCAAGTAAGCTATTGTGAGAAGGATTACTGCCCTGCTAGTCGCAGAACAAAGAAACTGATCACCTCACGAATCAAGCTACAGTCATTGATTGAGCTCTAATGGCTACTCTCAGCTAGGGTGGATACAGTTAGTCTCTTCGTCCACCAAAACTGATGTTGTCTATGGACAGGTACTTCGATCAATCCACAGATATAGTTGATTAGACTAGCAATACTATAACCAGTTTGGATATCTAAGACTTCAGGAGCGGTCTTATTTTAAATTTAATTACGACACAACATACTTGACTGTAATCTAATGATTTCTAATATTCTTCATTTTATTTGTTTTGTGTATGGATAAGCATATGCCAATGTTAGTGGAATACGTAGACATGTTCTTGACGTGAAAGAATTGGATATCTGCTGATGTTGAAGGTGGTTGAAATGTAAAGCGCTTTGACACCCAAACTCTGGGTCTTGTTCACGCTATAGAAAACATTGAATAATAATAATAATAATTGCAAATGTTTGTTCTATAATAGCCTCTGTCCCTACCCCTACATCTGCTACATACCTGCCCTTACACAGCTGCTCCCCTGCCCCCCCAGCTCAACTCCCACATCCACACCTGTCCATACCATGACCAGACCCACGCCGGCATCCTGGCCCTTTCCTGGTTCCAAGGTCGGTGCCCATACAGATGCTTACCACCTCTTCAGTGGCCGTTCCGATTCCCCATCACCGAACTCTTCTGAGCCGCACTTGTCTGCAACACATTAGACAAGAACACATTAGCGGAACCTCCCTCCCATGCACCAGCCTTTGCCTCCAGGGGCTCTTTGCCGTCTCGCACCTAGCCTTCTTCAAGACTTTCCTTCTCATAATCAACCAGCGACACACCCATGGTGTCCTCCACTTCGGCCCAGCTCAGACCTGCACTCACACTCCGCCGAGTTACCAATGACTTTGCCTGGGGTGTGGGCCGACACATGGCATCCAGGGGGGGCCATAATAACCCCACTATACCTTTCTGCTGACCACCCGTCTATCCGTTGCACCGAAGCTGTTGGAGGCCACCCTTGACCTTCCCACTGGTGGCGCCTACTGCAGCCATCTGTGACGAGGTCCCCCGCATGCATCCGTCGAACCGCACTGGACCCTGCCATCTCTTCACCTCGGTGCACGTGAGCTGCTCCAAGATCACCAAGTCTGGAACCTGAGGATCCTCCTCGCCCTACAAAAAAGAAGTCAGTACTGGTGTACTGGCTCCCTGTACCTTCCTGGCTCCTATCTCCTCCACTTCTGGGACCCAGGGCCACTTACCTCGCTCTGCGCTGAGCCCCATTCCCCGATTTGGAGCCACTCCCAGTACCCCAGCCAAGATCCCTGCTCCTGACTTGAGTGTGTCTCAACCTTGTCCTCTATTAATGGTTGCTGCCCTGGACCTGAAACATCAGGACCTAACACGCTGTTCCCGATGTCCCCTCGCCTGCAACTCGCTCCTTTCCCTGCACGATGTGGCCCTGCCCTTACCCTTGCTATGTGGGGCTTCTTGCCTCGTCGCAGAGCCGACCCTGATACTCATCCTTGCTCCCGTAGCCGCCACCCGCATTTTGCGAGGCAGTGAACAGGCTATCCCGGCTTGAGGCCCTGTGCGCCAGGCATGCCCCCCCTGAAGCGGGCTCCCCACCGACAACCAGGTCCATTCGCCCAGCTTCTCGCAGAAGGTGCATTGCCTCTGCAACTTTATCTTCCGCTGATGCCATCACCACAGTGAACCCGCAAGAACAATACATTTTTACAATATTTTTGCCCTAAGGACTCACTGCCACCAGTCACCACGTCACCTATACCGAAAATGGAGCCCAATAACAGCCCCTATATAACCATTGGGCTCCTGTGGGCTACATTATAGCCCAAAGCACAAAATGACAGTCCTTGGACGGCTCCATTCTCCCAAAAACCCTAGGGGACAGACCTCCCTGTGGTCAGCTGCAACCCAGACCCCCATTTGCACACCTGTCCCAGCAGCGGCAACAGCCCAGGGGATCACCTAAAGCTTCCAACGTCATTCTTCGCACCCCATACCCCCTTGCCCAGTGGCCCTGCAGCTGGACCCAGATCAGGGCCGGCTCTAGGATGGTGCGACTGGTACTACCGCACCGGGAACTAACTTCAGGGAGATGCCGTGTTGGCAAGTATATTATGGTTTTACAAACACCTGCTGCCATGTTCCTTGCTTCCCTCAATTGTCAGGCAACAATAAAAATGTCAAGATCAAGCCAGTGATTAATGTTATTCCTGGAGAGAGATCGGAGTTTTGTCTAGTGGAAGTTTTGACTCATCATAAAGTAGCACAGAGGGTTAATGTGCCTGCTGCAAAGAATGTGTACCATGCAGATCACAAAGTGCATATAATGTAAATAGGTCAGTGGGATACTACTTTTGTCAGAGAGATCCTTTTGTTGCTTACAGTTTATAAGTTAAAATCCTAATTCTAATTGAGCTGTTAACTGTCATCAAAGAGCTGCATGCAAACTGCAAGGTATAGGTTAAAGCGTTATGATATCAATTCATATTATTAAACAGAACCCCATGAGTGTGTGCTTTTCCAGACCAAGCACTCTTAAACTATACTGCCTACCAGAATGGATGACGTGACTCCTACACCTTGTAGTCCTCTGTCTTATGTAACATTTCTTATACACTAACACGTATGATTGATTGTCTCTGTGAAATGTGTGTGTGATGTAAAGTGCTCTGACACCCTACACTGGTATGAGTGGTGCTGTAAACTAATTAAATGCATCTGAGAGAGAGTGGTTATGGAGACTTGAGGGTCACTAGTGGTAGTGAGGGAATCCATGGCGAAGGTGGTCATTGGGGAGCGCCAACAAACATTGTCGCACTGGATGCCACAAGCTCTAAAGCCGGCCCTGATCTGGATGGCAGTATTATAGGTATGTCCTGAGGCGGCTCGGGCGCTCACTCGGGGTACATCCTACTCTGTCACGTCTAGGCCCCGCCCCCATCCTGAATGACCAATGTTTGACCATGTTTTAGGTTCTACTTTTCATGGAGTAGGTTAGATGTGACAGGACCGTCCTTGTTGCAAATCAAGAACCTCTTAAAATAGTTCAGTTACCTCTCTGCTTTAAATCTAATTGAATGCTTCCTTCCACTCTGCACTCTCCAGTCACTACCAATTGAGCACCTATTTGAAAATTCCAATAACCCCGCTGGAATAGTATCACCATTTAACTCTGGCAATCTTGCATTGTGAGTGGTAAAATCATTTAGATCTAGCATAAGAAAATAACTTACCAAAGATTCATACATTTTGTTTTACTCATTTGGTATACCACAAGTCAAGCTATAATGAGAAAGGAGCAGAGCATTTTCTTAGAGGCAGTTTATCAAACATGTTTTACTGTATGTAAAATAATGTGATGTGCAAAGGTTCAGCTAAAACCGCTGAACAGAAGCCAGGATGTAACGGGGAGAAGCTTGGCTTTGAGCTCACACTGCAGCTGGATTTAACATATTCATATTTCACCTTTTTCCAAATTGAGGTACAAGAAGAGGTTTCTGTGTTTTGTCCAATATTACATATCTGTTTTTTGTTCAGGCAAATCAGCTACGAGTCCATCGTCTCCTGCAGTAGGAGCTGCACGGAATTGTGCTTACGGTGCAGTAAGAATGTCAAACCACGCAGACGTGTCAGGAAAGCAGGACACAATTAAATGATAACTGCATAAATAATATAATCTGATTACAGTGCTCCTCTGCACTTCAGTGAGTCGGTGACAGTCTTTAATTTATACTGGAGATACAGCGAGGGGAAGGAGGTAGTGGATAACCAAGGCATGGTGAACTCTCATAGGGGCATATTCACAAGGACTTATCGCCGAGTTATCGCCACCTTAATGCATCAAAAGTGGAGATAGATTTAACGCCCCATTCACAAGCGTGTGCAAACTGCAGACATCGCCAGTATTCCCGCGATAACTGCCCCAAAATTTATCTCCACGGGTGACACCACCAACTAACCCTAATGAGATGCAGAGTAGGCGTTCCCGTGCAAAAACTCACGAAAACACCACAACACCACTTTCACAACAAACTGCCAGATCTGCGATGCGAACCAAAAACAGGCGATAAGCCGCAGTAGCAGCAGGGAATTAACACCTGCCTTTCGCTGGTGTTAAGCAGGACGACTACCTGCAGCATGAAAGGGAGCCCAGCCAAGAGCCACATCTGAAGACCCACAGATGCCATGGAGACAATGATCATGCAGCTCCGAGACCCATGAGGGCCACAACACCCACCGCCACCCACCCCAGGCCCGCCATCACCCCCAGGACCCGTCCCGCCCCCCGGAACACCACAGAGGCAGCGTACACAAAGACAGCGGACCCACCTTAAACGCACCTGCCGCCCAGACCCAATGCCAGAGAAGGACATTGCCCACTACAGGCCCAAAAGGACAACCATCCCCCGCATCCTGACCCACATCGCCCACCTGCTGACGGTACCAACACAGCGGACAACCAACATCCCTCCGCAGACAAAGCTGCCGGCTGTGCTGCACATGTTGGCCTCTGGTACCTTCCAACCCACAACTGCCAGAGTCGGAGGAGTCTCACAGCCAGCCCCATCCAAGTTCATCACACCTGTCCTGGATGCCATCATCAGCCTGGTACCCCAGCACCTCCACTTCACCCACACTGCGCAGGAGCAGCTGGAGCCCAAGCAAGGCCCCTACGCCATAGCTGGATTCCCTCACGTGTCGGGGGCAATCGACTGCACACATGTACCCCTCGTGCCCCCTGCCGACACTGCACACAACTACCGCAACAGAAAGCACACGCATTCCATCAATGTGCAGGCAATAGTGGACCACCCGGGACTCCTCAACAATGTCGTGGCCAACTCCCCAGGCAGAGTGCATGATTCCTACATCGCCCGACAGTCCATCATCAACCAGCGCTCCCAGGATGGCACCTATGGAAATGCAGTGCTCGTTGGTAAGTACCAAATGAACACACCACACACCTCCACCCCACATTCATGCAACTCACGACACTGGCAATGGGCACGCAGCAGAACTACATGCAACATGCCACACAACATGCCAACCGACCAAACACGACGACACGACTCCATTGGGAACCTGGGCTTGCCATGCACACAACCCAGCCACGGCATGGCGCCACACAATAGCAGAATGTGAGGAGAGGCTTGGAGCAGGCATGTGCGAGAGCGGCAAGTGACCAATGAATGAGAACCTACCCAATGCCAGGTGTGGCGTGGAGGTGCCGGACAGACTCCAATGTGCAAACCACGGAAATGGCCATGTGGACATTAACTGCTGGTGCATGGAGTGTAGTGGCCAGTGGACGCTACCATGTCCCCACAGGCTGTGGGGCAGAACGCGGAAATGTCGCACGTTACGTCCCCCCCTGTATGCGCAGGCGGAGTGGGTTGGCCCTGCGTACGCCAGGCCTGCTTATGGGTGTGAATAAAAACCCCGCCCACTGGGCGTGGTTCTCTTTCAGCATGGCCAACGTGTCTGCCAGGGTGGCGCCTCTCAGCCCGCCACGAGGCCGGCGCCGTGCGCGGCGGGGCCTGCGTCCCTGTGCGCCTGCTGCACCCGGGGCCGCTGGTCCCCAGACCCACCATGCCTGCCCCAGCGCACCAAGGAGGCTCCGCTCACCTGCCGACACCGGCATGTGTCAAATAGGGCCCACGACGTGCCGGTGCAAGCTCCAAACCCAGTCCCGCGACCTTTGCAGCCTCCGCAGACCATCGCTGGCCTCCACGACGCTGGCCCACAGTACTCCTTTCTCATTGACATACTCCACCGGCGTACTCTTCGGCCCAGTTGTTGGCACATGTTGTACTGAGTCGTGAGTTAAGAATGGCAGTGACCCCAAGTCCGTGGCAGCGTTCACATCATTAAACTCCCTCCGATCAGTGAAGGCAAAGTCTGCATCGCAAGCCGGCGACACGTGGTGCCACTAACCCTGTTCAACGCAAGCCGGCAACACGTGGTGCCACTAACCCTGTTCAACGCAAGCCGGCGACACGTGGATGAGGGCTCAGGCCTACACTGCGGCCAAGTAGGTCCCACATGTGGAACTGTGTCCTGAGTCTTGAATGGCAGTGACCCCAAGTCCGTGGCAGCGTCCACATCGCTGAACTCCCTCCGATCAGTGAAGCAAAAGTCTGCATCGCAAGCCTGCGACACGTAGTGCCACCAACCCTGTTCAACGCAAGCCGGCGACACGTGTTTGTGGGCCCCTGCAGACTACTGGCTCAGGCCTACACTGCGCTCCAGTAGGTCCCACATGTGGAACTGTGTCCTGAGTCTTGAATGGCAGTGACCAAATGTTAATAGCCACGTCTATATCACTGAACTCCCTTCGATCAGTGTCCCAGCCCCTGCATCGCAAGCACACGACACGTGTCTGTGGGCCCGTGCTGACCGCCGCCCCGGCCTACACTGCGGACCAGTAGGTCCCACATCCAGCACTTAGTCGTGATTCATGAATGGCAGAGTCCATACCAGTGAACGCACGGAGAGGAGTAAGAGGAAGATGCCGCTCAGTCCGGATGAAAGCAGGATCCTAGTCACGGAGGTGACCGAACACTAGCAACAACTGACCTGGTGCCATCAACCCTGTTCAACGCAAGTCCGCGTCCCGTGGTGCCACTGAACCTGAACTTCGCAGGCCGGTGGGACCATCCAACGTAAGCCGGCGACACTCGGTGAATGGGCCCTGCTGACCGCTGCCTCAGGCCTGCACTACGGTCGAGCAGGTCACACATGTGGAACTGTGTCTTGGGTAAGATGTGGAGGAGTCCACACCATTGGACACGCCTCATCGCAGGTGGCATCCCCTATCAGCACTGGTGCCACTAACTCTGTGCGCAATGAGTCATGGGCACTTTCTGGTTGGACTTTGGTGGCGTCTGAGTCCATGGCCTGGGGGTTGTCTGCATCATCATCTGGCTGGACCGGACTTGGTGTCCGACATGTGTCTGTTCCATTCATCTCCACCATAGTGACTGTTTCAGCGTGGTTCTGCCCTCTGCATCATGCCCTGGGGGTACACCTTCCACTGTCCACCGAGACACTCCGCGACAACCCCCTTTGTCATCTACGAAAACCTGCTCTGCTCTCGTGACCCTGCCCCAGTGCACCGCAAGTCAGCGGCCCGTGGCGGTAGGCCCGTGCAGGACGCAGTGCATCCGGGGCCACTAACTCTGTGCAGCTCAAGTCATGGGGCCTTTATGGTTGAATGGGTGTGTCCTTAACGATGTACACTGTTGTCGTTTTTTGACTGCACCAGGCACTCCATGATGGCTGGTGTGCACACACCCCACACACATCCAACATAGGTGTCACTCGACATGTGAGCCTGCTAATAAAAGTGGCCGGGCGCACGTGCCCGTAGCCATTCCCACCATCTAAGCAAATGTGTCCGTGTGGTCATTATGTCAGCATGATGGGCCCGAGCCCTGCAACATCAGTGTGCTGTCTTCAGCGGACGATACCATGTCACCTCAGCAGTGGCTGAGACCTTGGACATGTAGCTTCGCCCGCCCCCCCCTGCATGCATAAGCGGCGTGTGCTGGTCCGGCGTACGTCAGGTCAGCGCAGGGGTGTGTTGATTTGGCAGGGGGATCAGGGCGTGGCTCTGGTCCGGCCTTGAGCAGGAAGTGCGGTAAGTGTGTCTCTGTGTTGGGGTGTTGTCGCCACCAGGGCCACAGTAGTCGATGTTGCAATGTAGCATGCACCAGGAGGGCGGGCCCGCACGTACGGGGAAATGTAGGAGCGCAAGACCGCTCGGGGTCTTGGCACATGCATGCCAAGTGTTATGTGTATCAGTCCTGCGGCTGCATAAGTCAGATGCCTAGCCTCAATCGCAGCACAATCACAGCCAGCCATTGACTGTACACCTGTGTCCGCCCTGTCCGGACCATTGGCCTACACTCACGTGGCCGCACACCCTCAACGGCCAGCTTCACGGTGTTGTTGGCATGCCGCTGGACATGCGCGGACAGGCATTACAATGGTGTGCCGTAGGAGTGCACGTGATACAACCGCGCAGTGCACACAAGTGTGGGGGCTCGTGGGAGGGAGGAGCGGCTGTGAGGCAACTTAACACACAGTGAGGCCGCTCATGTGCCACGTGCTGGGCATATCATCCATGATTCCCTGGGTCGCATACATCCCAGCCCACCCACGACAGGCCTCTGTACATCTCCTGTATGCATGCAGATGGTGAAGTTACTGTAGGGATGAAAGGTCCTTTGTCTGAACTATCAGGCGGTAGCACATCTGCAGCTCCGAGCTGGGACTTGCATGTGCCCAGCACCCCCTGACAGATACGATAGCATTTGCTTGCGACTCCCACGCTACGCACTGCCCGACGTGAGACCAACGTGTACACATCCCACACGCAGAAGTCCTTGGTCGTAGTTAGCGTGCGTGAAATGGCCTTCACACGTACTCCCACCCCACCCCAGGCCTGCACCCGTTGCACACAGACTCTGCTCATTGCTCCGAGCTGTGCCATTTCATCCACAGGACTGGCGCGGGGCAAGCCAGTGCCGCTTCAAGCAGAGCCACTGACGCAATGGCAGACCATCCCAGACACATGCTCAACTCCAGTCACGTGGACCTGTACCGTGCACGTCTGCTGCATGTACTGGGGGCACTGCCGTTGGCAGTGCTGCGGATCAGTTACCGGCTGAGCTTCCGCCTTGCCAACGTCACCTGCGTTCAGCTTGTGTTGCATTGTCGCTCGTGCATATTCGAGTGGACCATGGATGTCTGCCTCGCCAACGTAACGGTAGCTGACCTGGATTTCGACGTGTGTGTGCGCGCCCCCTGTTGGCCCACGACCAGGAGTGTCACCGTGATGCCCGTTTATGGCATGCCTGGATGTTTGGCATGCATGCTGGCAACTGGACCTGGGAGATTGCACGAGTCGTCATGGGCATTGACCACATTGAGCCGCTCACCGATTGGGCTTTGGTGCAAATTGGGGCCAGGGGTTGGATTCAGCACATCTGTCCGGGACAGCTGATGGGTTACGTCGCCGACATGTTAGATGTGGTGGACAACGATCTCTCATTGGAAATGTTGGCCTACGCTGCTGCACTCGCGTTCATGGACGAGAGACAAGGTACCTGCAGCCACAACTGAATGTGACCCATTGCACGTGTCCCGACGCCTGGTTGCATGTTGGGGATCTGGTCACATGTCCCAAGACGACAGTGGACATGGCTGCATTGGCCTGGACTCCTGATCCATGCGCGGACAACCAACGCGGGTTGGCACTGACTTGTGTTGGTGATGGACTCCCCCGGGGTGGAAATGGGCGCTTTCCAACGTTCCTCATTCAGACATGCTGCTGCATTGGTCTGCATGTCATGGCACTTCTCTTGGCCGTACTGACACGCACTTGTTGATAAAGTTTCCGCACTTTCACTTGTCTCCAACTGTGTTGAGTGTTGATTTGTATGCCAATGTGTGTGTCACGGCCTATCTGGGTCCCTGCCATACATGCATTGCTACCCCATCAGGGCTGTGGGTTGGTACTTGTGCATTATCATGTCCCTGTTTCGTGCTTTGCCAGATGTGTATGGCCATTTACCGGCCACAAGCGGGTGCACTTGTGTCCTGTGTTCGGTTGTGCAAATGTTGCTGTTTGTACCACATTGTGTTCGATGTTGGGGTGCTCTGCTTCCTATGTGTGTGTGCTGCATTGTGTGTGAGATGTCCCTTCAGCTCTGATTTGGCTCACCCTTCTCCCTTTCACCATCTTCCCCCGTCCCCCCAGTCCCTGGTCGTTCCTCTCCCTGTTGCTGTTGTGTCTGTTGATTTTGAGCAGTTTCCGGTCCCCGACTCCTGCCACCATCTCCAGACTGATATGGTGGGCACCATTTCCTCCATGTCATCCAGCTCCTGGTGTGGCGCTGGACTCCCACCTCCGGTGTGCATTGCTGCCTTCTGGTTGTTGGCGTGTTTCTGCTTGTTTGTGCGTTTTGCATCATTCCAGCTGTTCTGGTTTTCTTCCATTGTCCTCCTCCGCTCTCCGGCTGCATTCACCTTGTCCACGATGGACTGCCATGTACAATGTTTTGTTGCCAATGGGGCTTGTGGGGTTGTGTACTAGCTCCGGCTGCCTCCATTGTACTTCGCTGTTGTTTTCTGTTTGGTTTGTCTTCATTTTTCCTGCTTTTGTTGTGCTTATTCCCGCCTGCCGTGTGTGTGTCGCGGGCCTGGCGCTGCTTATCGCTGATTTCCTCATCGTGAATGGGCTCATCGCACGTTTTTGGGTGTTGGGGTTTGTGTTTTTATCTACGTCGAGGTGGTTGTATCGCGGACATTGGCCGCGTTTTCGGCAGACTATCGCATGGTACCGCCGTGTTGTGAATTCCACGTTAACACGGGGTTATTTTCCCACGATAGGCTGCGATGTGTAAAGTTGCGTTAACATTTTTTGGAGATGTTTAGCGCACGTTCTGGTGAATATCCCCCATAGTCTGGTAGTAACTTCAAGGAGAGCCATTTAGGGACCCATATGTTCCTTTCTATAAAATGTTGAAATGGGTGCCTTTTCTTATTCCCTGTAAACCCTCCTTCATCCACTCGACCCCAGCACGCGACCAGTAGGTTTAACCGCCTCACTGATGTCGCGCTACCCATTTTTATGTTTTTTGCAGTTTTATATAGCGCAAATTTGACCCGAAGGTTTTGGAGTGCTTTACATGAGCACCAGTTGCGTTACACAAGGATATATTCATTTTTTGGTAGGCAAGGGAATATTAAGTGATTTGCCTAGAATCACAGGATATTGAGCCAAAGCCGAGACTCACACTTGGATTCCCAGGTCCAAAGTCAGCAGGTCTGACCGTTACGCCACATTCTCTTCCCTGCGACCTTTGCAGTGTCATGATACTGCTTGGAATTTCTATAAATGCCTTGCTGAGTGTCGACCGAGCCATTCCATTTCATCTGGATGCCATGGCTGTTATTGTAATGTTCAAAAACTGTTCCTAATGACCATGTGAAAGTATTACTTGTATTTGTACCCATTAATAATTTGGAAGTTTTTAACATTCGTTTTTAATTTATACCACTTTATTTGATGAGTTTATTTGAAAAGTGATCTCTAACACATAATATTCATGTGATATCTTAGATTTCATCAGTGGCATAAGACAAAATGATGGGGCACCCCTGCAGAATTTGGAGAGAGGCCCCTGAGTCACTCCTAGCTCACAGATATTAATTATCTGTGAGCTGAATGGGGGCCCCCAAACCTTTGTGGGGTCATTGAAGAGTTGGGGGCCACACTGCACCACACGGTCTGCAGGGGCCTGCGTTACGCCCCTAGTCTCATGCCATAGATACAGTCAATTAATTTAACTATCTTTGCAAAACGAACATTTCAATCTGATAACCCAGTAGTTCATCTACTGTGCAAACAAATCCATATAATAATTTTTTATATGATTTCTATTTAAGTCTAAATTAAAATGTTAGTCATACATATACTGTTTCTTCACAAATGTATTATGAGGACACATTCAGCTACCATTTTCACACTCAATTTTTTGCACTATGCAAATATTGACTAGCTTAATGACAGTAAAACAAAGAAAATGATACAGGTTTTGTGTTTCTTCATAGGTCATTTGGGTTTATCAACCAACAAGAGATCTTCTGTTTCTTTCAGGCCCTAGCTATGCATAGTACGGCAAAACATTCTCTGAACAATGCTCTTTCTACTCGTTTTTAGCTTAAAATACTCCTTATAATAGTGGTTTATTTCATTTACCCATGACATTTAATGTTTTTGTTTGATTTATTGGGGCACGCTGTGGTTCTTTCATTGTTATGTTATATCGTTCGTTTCGTTCGTTTAATAGCTTTATTTCGATACAAGGATCATAAAAGCATCGACCAGTTCATCAGAAGTATCAAAATATAAATAAAGATAAAACAGAGTTTGATCACACACAGTCAATAGAAAGACAAAGATAAAATTCTGATAGCAATAAAACGTGGAGCTATTTTCTCATGATTCTAAAATCCATAAAATGTCATTTAAAATCAATACAATTGTACATATTCTAAACAATAGCGCACTCTGATGTTCTATACTGGTGGACGATGGGCATACCCGTCAAAGACATCAGCTACTCGTTAACAGAGGTAGCTACCCTCTGTAAAGCCCTGCACCTACTTAACCATGCGCATCCCAAAATTTGGCGACTCCACAGACATACAGAGTGCTAGGGTCCGAATTCAATATGCGTAAAGCAACTCTATGATCTAGGGTGCCTAGTTGTTTGCATATGGGCACAAGCCACCTGGATCTAGCACTAGCGTGTGCGGGGCATTCAAACAGAAGGTGGGCAACACTCTCCTTTACTGAGCCACACAAGGGGCATTCGGTGGTGGTGCGGTGGGGTGGAAACCATTTTGCAGTAAATTCACGCACAGGGAGGGTGCCCATCCTAAATTGGATATACAATGACCTGTCTCTCGGGACCTGAATAATATCCATATATGGTTCTAGACTTCTATGGTGCTTATGTAGGAAGAACTCCTCCGTGAGTCTTCCCTTGTCAGGGTTATTTAATTCCTTAGCATCAATCCAGGCCCAATAGGACCGTTTGAGGTCCTCTTTGCTTGGTGGAATTTGGGTGTCCCAAGAATCTTTTAGGTCAAGTGCAATTAACAGTGATTTGACATTAGAGATCCACTTGATCTCTTTTCTGCTATCAATTCGCATTGATTCTGTAAGTGCCTCCGCATAATTCGCCAATTCTGGGGTCCTCCTGAGGCGGGCCCAGTAGAGCAGAGGTCGAAGTTTGGCCAAGTCTCTAAAATGGCGCCTGCCCAGATCACTAAACAAAGGGGTTAAATGAACTCCTCGTGGAAGCATAAGCAAATCTCTAAAGAATTTGTTTTCTGATCTGTTAATCTCATCAAGATTTTCGAAACCCCATAACTCCGCACCATAAAGAGCTGAGCTAACAGCCTTGGCTCCATAAACAGTAAGGGCCGGAGCAACAGGTCTACTATAAGATGAGCGATGTTCTCGGCTCAGTGCCCCCGTAACCCTTTTATGATTTAAAAGCATTTTGTCAAGGTGGGGTCGCCAATGTGCTTTTTCAGATAGACGGATCCCCAGGTAATCAAAAGTGGGAACCCTTTCTAATCTAATCCCATCTAACGTAAGATTATTCCTAAACGATTTGTGTGGATTAAAAGTCATTAGTTTTGTCTTTGTAGTATTTATAGTTAACCCCCGACAATGGCAAAAGTTTTGGAACCTATTCAGAAGAAGTTGTAGGCCTGCTGGGGTCTTAGAGATAAGCAACGTATCATCAGCAAACAGGAGAGTTGGCACTTTTTTCCCTGCCAGGGCCGGAGCATCAGCCGGTACTTCTTGCAAGTAGCTGACCACCCCGTTCACATACAAAGAAAACAGGGTGGGTGCCATCACGCAGCCCTGGCGAACTCCCCTGTTTACTGGAATCTTCCTAGTGACCTGTCCTTGAGACCCCCATCTTATCTGGGCGTAATTACCCTCATGAAGCCATTCCAACAGATTAAGAAGTGTCAAGGGGGGATGCCCAACTCTCGCAGTATGTCCCACAGTCTATTACGGGGGACCAGGTCAAAAGCCATCCTCAGATCAATAAAGGCAAGGTACAAACTGCCCTTGCCGATCGTTACCACTTTCCCATAGATCATGAGGAGCCTAAAGACCTGGTCCACTGTGCTGATGTTAGTCCGAAAACCTGCCTGGTACTCGGAGAGGATTTTCTCCTCCTCAGCCCATACCTGGATTCGCTGCAAAATTACCCTCCCAACTACCTTTTGCATTGAGTCGATAAGACTAATTGGTCTATAGTTCGAAGGGTCTTCCCGTTCTCCCTTCTTGAAAATGGGCACTACCTCTGCACCCTTCCATGATTCTGGGACTGGGCATCCTCTAGCGATCGAGTTAATTAGGAGCAGAACATACTCAGCCCATTTATCCTGATCAACTAAAAACAGATCGCTAGGAAGGCCGTCTGGTCCCGGAGCCTTGGCAGGAACCATCTTGCCTATGGCCTCTTTTACTTCTTTTTGCGTGAAAGAATCGCCCTCAATAGGCCCAAAATGAGACAGAGATTCACCACCAGTAGTCATGACAATGGGCCTAAATTTAATTGAAGGATGACCATCCATGCCTGGGCTGTTAGGCCCGGAGTAAAGGTTACCAAAATGGGCACACCAAGCTTCAGGGGTGATATGGTTGGGCATTTGGTCTACTTCACCCCTACCTGTCCTCCTGACCAATGTCCAGAAAAGATTAGTGTCTCTTACAAGGCTCGCATTTTTAACTCTTGCCATCTGGCTTCATCCCAGTCAAGCTTTGCCCTATGCTGCACCTCCCTATATTCTTTCCTAGCCAAAGTGATTGCTGCACCCTTCTTTATTTTGATTGCTGCGGCTAGTGCCCTCCTTTTAAGTCTACACTCTTTATTAAACCATGATTGGACTTTCCGTATATGAGGAGCAGGGCCGTGTGGTCTGAGTGGTGCCTGAAAGTGTACCCTGATCTCCTCAATTGTACAGGTATATATGGCAAGAGCGTGGGTGGGATCTTCCACTATCCCTCTCTAAGCTTAATGGTTTTATCATATAATATTTGCCTAATGGCCTGTAGCTTTGTATCCTGGTGGGCAACCTTGTGCCATTTTAGTGCCCTTCCTGAATTGATAGGTGAGACTTCTTTAGTTGCTAGGGGCGTAGGTGGAACCAATGAAGGGCATACAATTTGCCAAGGCGATCTTAATGACAAACATAGAGGGTTATGATCACTTTCAAGTGTGCTCCCCACTACCATGTCTAAAACGTGACCCCAGAAACCAACATCTATTAATATGTAATCGATGCGGGAAGGGCAGGATACTTTGTTATAGGTGAAAGCTCCCTGCAAGTCTGATTTTGTCCTGCCATTCACTGCTCTTAAACCATATTCCACTACGAAAGCATTTAATTGGATGGCCCTTTCAGACCATCTTTTCACCGGGGTAAAGTTAGCGAGGGTATGCCCCATTTCCTGTCCTCCTCTTCTATCCCAGTTAGATCTTCAGTACTAAGAGGCTCAAAGGTGCTATTCAAGTCGCCTGCCACTATGATCCTAGATTCGGCTGAACAATTTATCAGGCCTTGTTCAAGCAGAGTAATAATAGGGAAGCTTTACCCCCCACTAATCCCCTTGCATAGACATTAAACAAATCAATTTGTTCCCGCCCTCTTTGTCCCCTAATTGTAAGCCTCAAGATGTCAGGGCATAGTGCTGCATAATGTTTTATTTTAAAATTTAGGGCGATTTTAACCCACACAATCAACCCTCCAGACGGTCGACCCTTGCCTACAGTAGTAGCCGGGATATGATAACAGCTATAGCCAGATTTATATAATGGGACCAGACTCCATGTTTCCTGGAAAACACATATGTCGTAGCCCTCTATTTGCTTGTTCCAATTTGGAAGTGAAAGTTTATTACATAGGCCAGCAATATTCCAGGAAATAATTTTTAAATGATTTAAAAGTGTTAGGTCACGTGCTAAGGCTATGCTGGAATCAGTGGAGTCTATTAAACCGGTTGTGCAGACACTGGGGGGGGAGCCTGGGTTATGCTTGTCAAAGGAGTTGCATTATATAGTCAATCATTAGAATCTAATGAAGAAGAACCTAAGCTTCGGCCTGCCCCGAGTGTATTTTTTGAGATAGAGGGACATCGCTTCAGCTGTATAGCTGAGGAGTCAGGAGAAGAAGTGCGAAACTCTAGTAGGATAAGATTCTCTGCCAGATCGGCATTGCTCAAAGTAAGCTCAATATGATCCCATAAGAGCGAATGCGATGTACACCTTCTAGCTCTGAGGATGTCCTCCCGTATAAGTGAACGACATCCCCTAACCTGCCGTATCCAGTGAATAGATTTATTAATCAATGATTCCTCATTTTCATAACTACCCCCATTACATAACTTAGGGACATTGATCATACAAACATTCTGTCCAACAATATCCAATGAATTCGACTGATGGATCCTAATGGGGGGGTTGACAAATGTTAGACTCTTGGTAGGTTGTTTACTTGAGGAAGCAATGGGATGTTCTGGATTTTGCAAGGGAGCCGTAGCTCTAGAATATAGCTTAGTAGGCTTCGAACTTCCCATGGGGTTTGTTAACAGCACATCATTATGTGTTGCATGCGAAGGGGCAGGAGAACTAGCTCCTGCTCGCTCTCTTCCGCTCTGGGGGAATAAATGTGGTTTTTTTACTTGTAAAAGCTGATGGCCATCTATGGATGGGATTACCTTCTGGCCACTAGAAATATTAGTGGCAGTTAGTGTGTTAATTATATTTACTAGGTCGTCCATCTTCAATCTCATGGCCCCAATTTCCTGCTTAAGGGAGCTGACAAGCTGATATAAGTCAGACAGGGATGGTGCCGTCTCTCCAATACTCTCTAATTGAGCTAGGGGCGTGAGAGAAGAAGACGATGAAGGCGGAGGATCAGTGAGTTGGGCCAGGACGGAGAACCTATTTGCACATATAATAGGGACTCCGGAATGATTAGGCGCGAGAGCAGTAGATGTAATAATAAGAGGTGTCTCTAAACTAAGGGTGCTTGCTCTCTCTACCTCACCTAAATCATGTCTGGGCTCAGAGTCAGAATTTAAGACTACCTCCTTCCTCTTCTTGTGAAACATTGAGGGGATAACAGGTGGTTGTGATATACTAGGATTCTGAGTAGCCAAATGCGCAGTGGAACTAGTCACAGTTGATTCCGCTCCCAAAATGTCCTCACACTCATGAATGAGGACATCTATCCTGTCCATCACACAGTTTTTTGCAGAGTGTCTGTGCAATTTTTTGGCTTTCTTCCCTTTCCCAGGTCCTACTAGTACTGCAGACCCTGCTCCCTCCATTAACTTCCTTTTACCCATTTTATAACCCCGAACAACAGCAAAATCAACACTAGAATTAGCCAAGGGATAGAGGCAAATTTTTACAGAAGACTCAAAAAGTTCAGCCGTAAGTCAGTGAGCCCATACAGACAGAGGGCACAGTACCTTTTGAAGTGAGTTCCAAAAGGCAAAGCAGCCCAGCGGGACGATGAAAGAGGGGTGGCCCAGCCCAGCCTCCTCCAGGCGATGACGGGCGCAGGACGGGCCAGCCCTTGGCCCGGGCTTCGCCCGGGCGCGGCCCGCGCGCGTCCCGCGAAGCGATGTAGATTCGGCGCTTTTCAGCGCTGGTGACAGTCTCCTCCTCCCCTCACCAGGAGTAACAGCGGGGCACTTTGGGGCTTGTAGTCCCCCCTCCGGGCAGTGGCAAGAACCAGCAGCGCGTCCCGCGCAGCGATGTAGATTCAGCGCTTTTCAGCGCTGGTGACAGAGTCTCCTCCTCCTCCCCTCATCAGGAGTAACAGCGGGGCACTTTGGGGCTTGTAGTCCCCCCTCCGGGCAGTGGCAAGAACCAGCAGCGCGTTATGTTATATTATTTTGTTCTATTACAGATAATTGTTTCCTGGGCTTTGAGGCAAAATGAATAAATATTTGTTTTAATGTGTTAACTTGATGTTTTACCAAACGTTTCGAATGAACTACATATGCATTGCCCCCCAAAATCCCCCTGTTGGTCTTATGTTTGTTGAACCTTTCAAACTACAAAAGTAGGTTCAACAATCAGGATTTTAGGCGAATTTTCAATTTAAAATAATGAATTCATTTGATTGTAAAATTATGTGATATATTAAGTAAAACTAAATTCATTTTCTACATTTATTTTGTCTTAGGAAGGGGAGCCTCTCAAATTCATCCCTGGCAGCACCAGTGATATCATTTTCTACCAGCAAGCCTTCACTGTGGGCAACTCTCGTATTTTCAAGTTCAAGTCTGCGCTCTTTAATAGGTGTTATCTTGCTTGTGAGCGTGGCAGCAACAGGCTGTACCTGAAGGAAGCCGCTGATGAAGTGGATGAAGCATGCAAGTTAACGGTGGAAAATCTCCCTTAAGAGACACTAAGGCCAGATGGATTGTTTTAGCAATTTACTCTAGACTGGCGCAGAATGACAGGGTGGACTGCAGGGTGTAAAAGGGTACATCACCTTTCACTCTGTACTCCTCCTTGATTAGGCAGAATCCTTTGCCATTGATTTGCAAACTTGGATTTGATAGGTTTCTCACAGTCTAGTAACTGAGCCAGGGGTGGATTCTCCATTCGGGCTCTGGGGCTGCGCCCCCCTGAAATTATTTCCTTCACATTCCAGTACAAATATTAAATAGATCGATTTGTTTAGAGATACGATCGTATCTTTAAACAAATATATGCATTAAAGTCTGGGTTATCTGTCCCAGGCTGCCAGTTCCCCCCCCCACCCCCCCCTCGCTCTGAAGCAGGAGATGGAAGCCAGGCAGTAAATAAACTTTCTGAACTGTGATGCACGACACAGGGCTTGCTGCTCTGAAGCCCTTCATAATGAATCATTGCCATTGTAGTCTATGTCAGTACCCACTGTAGGCCAGTGACGCTGTCAGCATCATGGTTTGGGGCGTTGGAGTCTCTGTCCCAGCCTGAGAGCAGCCGTCCGTCATTCACAGGCATAGATCCCAACCTTTCCCATTCCTCACAAGTAGGAGTGGATGCAAGCACCGTGCACGTGTGTTTTGGTGCCTTGTCCTCCGTAATGGTAGGTGTTACAATGCTAATCTTCTATTATGTATTTTGTTCTGAGACCCCTTTGCCACACTAACCTCCCCCCTGTGACACCCCAGGCCCTGGCTGCACATCACTGGCTCAGTTACAAGTGGAGCTGCAGCATTTTTTCCCCCGGGAAATGGATGCAAAAGACAAGCAGGTCAGTGTAATTGTTCCCTTGTGCAGTTGCTACAAATATCCGAGTCAAGGGCAAAGACAAGATATTTGCTTCCAATAGACAGTTATTTGCTGTATGACATTAAAAACTGGCCCAATCTTTATGCCCTTAACAACATTAATGCCAAAAACATGGATTGATTTATGAACAATGAGTGTTAAAAACGTTAATGCAATGCATGTCAGCGATTTAGTTCCTCGCTTATTTCAAGTTTTGCTTAATCTTGCCTCCCTCCAGAGTTAGCTATTTAACCATGTTGTGTTTCTTTCTGTACTTTTTTCCGTGCATACTTTGAGCTGTACAGGGGTTTATGAGGGGCTCGGATTGAGAGCTCTGACACTGAAGTCAAAGCAAAGTGCCTGTCAGTGGGTTGGCCTCTCTACAGAGCACACAGAACAATGGTCATGTATTCCAGTTGTAATTGCAATTTTGTAAAAATGTGTGTGAAGGGGGTGCACAGATGGCAAAATATTTACGGGGCAAAAAGCAAAAGTAAATAAATTGCTTAAAAGTGAGTGAGTGCAGTGTATGTTTGGACGTGGTGAAGTGAGGGAGATGCAAGGAAGTGCATTCAGGGAAGAGTCAAAAGAGGGTGCTGAAGAGGAAAGAGAGGTGGTTGAAGATGTGCAGATCTTTTCTTCAATTTTTTCTTCTGGAGGAGGATCCACCCTGGACCCCATTAAGCTTGCCTGCATCACTCACTACATAAAAGTCATACCAAACGTTTACACCCTCACCACTTTCAAATGTCACCAGCCGCCACTGAAGTACTCACTGTATAAACTACTAGACATTTCCTACTCAATATGGATATGAACCCTACAATTGGCTCCTGGTTGGTGAGAGGATTATTACACTGGTAAAACGTATGAATGATGACAATTTTTGAAAGATGCCCATTAATTTGTCTTATAGTAGAGTTGATGGTGACCTTGCATTTGATTTATTTTTATTACAATATTTTGCTTGAGCTCGTGGAAGCTAAATATTGGATGCTCCTACCGCTTGTGTGAATCTGAACTCTGGTGGGTAACAGTGTAATGTGCCATGATCGAGTTTTCCTGCCTTACTCTCCAACAGACACTACATTTTGCACACAGTCATTACTACATCAAGGTTGGAAGTTGGTCCCCATTTTTTTTAACTTGCTACAAAAATTCAAATTTGCATTATTGAGCTCTTGGAACTGAGAAAACTGATTTCCTGGTTGAGCTTCGGATAAATGCTCCTCGATACATTGGCTGGAGCTTGGTAGGCATCTGCTATATAAGGTGCATCTATATAGAACGCTACAGCAGAATGCTGTCTCCTGGGTGCTGGTGGAATGCAAATAGATCCTTACACACTCGTTTCTCTAATCCATCGACCCTGTTGACTGACTTCAACATGTGTGGGACCCATTCTACTGAAGGACTGACATCACTTGTACCGTCTTGAGCGGGATGCCTACTGAGGTGCCGATTCTCTGTCATTCCCTGCCCTCTTCTTGTGTTCCTAGTTGTGGCAGGGCAGGGTATTGCAAGACCTCTTTTGGGGTAATGGGATGAAGTGGTTCTGACCAAACATTGGGGCAAAGTGGACTGCTCTGGAGTCTGCTTCTTGGGCATACATCTTGGCGGGAGAGGATTTGTTGCCCTTGAACTCTCCCAGGGTCGTGTGAGCAGCCATCTTAATGTTCCTAATTATGTTCTCAATTATTCAACAGCATAAGCACGGGTTAGTATTCAAACAAGAATAGTTCCCCTGCATAACTTAATATGCTGTTCATCAATACTACCCTCAAAATTCCATAATCTCTTTCCTGCCTCCACTAATGTATGTATGTTGTGTGGCATCTATAATAGCTAACGACAAAAGGATATTATCTGTTAATGATGACTTACCAGAAAAGAAAAGTGGATGGGCTTTTCTTTCACAACCCAATGTGTTAATGTACTAATACACTTAGGTGGTTGTTGAACCTCACAAACCACAGTTAGTCATTGGCTTGTAGGGATATCAGGCAGTGTTTTAACACATACTACATATCACCAACATCAACTACCACTGCAACTAATCAGCTTATTCCTACAGATGGATCACTGATTTGGCAGAAAAACAGCAACTACACACTGAGGGAAAAAGGCTTCATTGCAGACGAGACATGAGAAGTCGGGGTACTAATGATTGGAAATGTTCATTTCCAATTCTGGCATTGCTAGAAATCCAAGATGGCATCTACAAACAAGTCATATTTACGGTCCTGTGAGACCTAAGCTATTGTGCAATAATATCCACTATCTTGGTTTGGGAAATAACACAACTCATTATCCTAGTTCCGAGCCCACAATGTCCTTGATCTTTGAGAGGGAAATAATAACAATGTCGCCTGCATTGTCCAAAACTAGGAAGGATCATCTCCTAAGTGTGTCACAAGTAAAATAGCACTGGGGAAGGCGGAAGGTAACGGAATAGTTAAGCATAACTTTGGCCTAGGTCCCAATATGTCTCCGCACCCATGTGCCCCAATGACAAATACTCTCCTGAGCTTATCACAATTTAGACATACAGTACTGGTTGATATACTTTAAAGGATCTAGCTAATTGTTGATGTACTAGGAATGGGTAAATAAAATGAAAATGATAATTAAAAAAACAAAACACTGATGACCCCGACAATCTCTATAACTACAGACCCAAATCCGGCCTACCATGCATCACACAAATGAATTGAAACTGTTATTACCCACCAACTATGATCACATCTGTAGGCAAACAACCTTTTGGGAGACTTTCAATCAGGTTTCAGATTCTGCCAGTGCACAGAGATCACTCTTCTTAACATGGAAGAACTTCTTAATTCATGTGACCAAGGCCTCCCTTGCATTTTGATTCTCCTGGACCTCTTGGCCACCTTCAATAACATCCCATCAAATCTTACTTGAAAGATCGTCCACCTCAACTCAATTATCTGGCAGTGCACTGCAATGGTTTGAGTCCTTCCTGTTAAATCGTTCCTACCAAGTAAAATTGAGCCCAGTCCTCTCCAAAACTGCAAATATTCATTGTGGTGTTCCACAAGGCTCTATACTCTCAATATCCTGATTCAACATTTACATCCCCACACCCCTAGAAGATAGAAGAGAGATTTTCATATGTATGTGGATGACACACTGCTCCAACTCAGGCTGGAGGATGAACTTGATTAACAAGCTTAATTGCCTCAATGCCTCACCTTTGTCCACTGATGGATGGGGTACAACTGATTGCGTCTCAAACAAAATAAAACATAAGTACTGCTTCTATCTATTTCTTCGCTCTGTTTTGCCCTTCGAAACTGGGTTCCTCTTCAGTACCAGTGGATATAGTTTGAAAATTGGGAGTACTCTTTGACAGTAAACGTTCCTTTATCTCCCAAATAAACAATGCCTCCAAAAGCAATTTCCACCATTTCAGTCTACTGAATGAAGTTGTTTCTTTGTTACATTGCTCCCTGAAAACCGTTCTAAACTTTAGAAGTGGTACTGTCCCTTTTGAACTTTTATAATAGCTTATAGATTGCACTCCTTATAGTGACCATTTCAAAGCTCCAAGGAGTTTAAAACTAGGCCGGCTTTTGACTTGGTCTAAATAGGCAAAACCACATCACACCTGCCCTGAACTCTCTTCATTGACTCCTGGAGAGATCGACCTTCAAGACTTCCTGCACAGTGTATAAGGCACTCTCCTGCCATGCACTCAACTACCTCATAAAACTGTTCACCCCATACTTTCTGTACAGAAACATCAGGGGCCAGGTTTATGACCCTGTCACTCAACGCAGCGCGGCACCCAATGTTCTTGGGCTGCGGTGCGTGACAGACAGAGAGGAGGAAAGCGCCACATCTACAGAGATATGGCACTCTCCTCCCATCTCTTATAGCGCTGGCGCAAAATCAGGCTGCCAAGCGCCACACACACACACCTTTGCACCATGGTGCAAGGATGTCTGTGTGAGTCTAGCATAGGTTTTGTACTGGAAGTATATCCTTCCAGTACAAAATACTATGCCTGTACAAACTGTGAAACTTTTACTACTTTGTATGTGTTGTACAGTGCAGCACATGCAAAGTCGGAAAAGAAAGGTGAAATAAAAGTATTTCTCCTTTTAATGCCTGCTTCAAAGTGGTATTATCTTTTGACGCAAAGCCCTGTCTACTATTGTTAGTAGATAGAGTTTTGCATTAAAAAGCATGGGTGGTGGAATGGGAATGCCCATGTACCAGCCATGTAATGCCCCTCTGAGGCAGATCAACGCAAATCAGTACTTTGTGCTGCTTTGCGTTACTTTTAGGCAACTTTCCCGCGCAAAACAAACTGGAAAGTAAATAAAAATATGTTTTGTGCAGGATTACGTCACTTTTGTGACTCAAACCCAGCACAAAAGGTTTATCTGGCCCGGGTCTTCTAACAGAGTATTCCTATCGACAAACTTGATCAGATACAAGAAGAATTATGGATCATCCCTTGGTGTGCAGAAATCCACCTTGTGTAATTCTCTGCCCTTGCATGTATGACTGTAGCATAATTAAGAGTCGGAAGGGGAGAACAAGGGAACCCTACTCACTGCGGAATCAGGGTGACTGAATATACCAAGAAAACAATGGTTCCTGTGGAATAGTAAGTATCTGTATGTAAATATACTAATGCGCAATCGCGATACAAGGGTTATAGTGATATCAAAGAGAGAGGGACCAGAAACACCAATGGTTTTTTACAACACATGAGTATGTATTGTTCACACAATATAGAAAATGTATACAGAAAAAAATACATTTGTGCGAGGTGTCCCTCCCAAGTGTAATATGAACCTAACAGTTGAGTGACAGAGTGTGACAATATTTACAAGGTTTCACGAATTTTATCTTATCAAAAGCGACCACATCTGAAATTTTCACACATTATGCAGCAACTATATACAATAATAAGTGCTGTGTGACTGGTTCGCTTTCATCAATAGTGTCGACGGCGTTTCGACCCTCTTTCGAATGTGGGGTCTCATCAGAACCTATGATAACAGGGACATCTGGGAAAAGAGCAAAAATCCACTATAGCATTTTTAGACCTCAACATACAACACGCAGAGGGCAAACTATACCCCTCACTCCACAGGAAACATACTGAAAGAAACACGCTACTGGCCTATAAAAGCAATCACCCTCGGGCACTCAGAGATGGGTTACCCTTTGGGCAGTTCTTGCGAGCCCGCAGGAACTGCACCCGCAAGGAGGACTACATGCGGGAGGCAGAAATCCTCAAAGCCAAACTGGTAGCCAGAGGCTACCCCAACAGAATTGTCAAAAAATCTATGAAACGGGCCTGGTATTGTCCCAGAGAGGAACTCCTCACCAGCAGAGCAAAAGCACCACTCAACAGAATAGTCTGTGTTACCACCTTTGGGGTACATACCAACAAAGTTCGCAATCTTATCACCAAGAATTGGAATATAATCAGAAGCATTGACCCTGAAATGGAGGTCCCCATGTTTGCCTACAAGCGAGGCAAAAACATAAAAGACCATCTTGTTAGATCATCCACTGAAGCAAAAAGGAAGATTAATACTCTTGAATCCACATGGGGTTTACCGGATGTAAAAGGCCATTACAAATGTGGCAACTGTGTAGCCTGCCCTTACACTGAGAATACTAACTCCTTCAAACACGGCAACTGTACCCATAACCTTGAGTTTTTCTCAAACTGCAATACACGCAACGTTGTGTACTGCATCTGGTGTCCCTGTGGACTACCATACATTGGACAAACTCAACAACCTGTCAAGGCCCGCATCGGGCAACATCATAGTCGTTTTCGACGATCAGTTGCGAATGCCCCGTTGGTCTCACATTTCAATGAAAAACAGCACACAGCAGATGTGATCAGGTGGCAGGTGATTGACATTGCAAGAGTCCCTGAGAGAGGGGGAGACATCACACAAATTTTACAAAGACGTGAATGTCATTGGATAGACAGAATTGACTCCATTAACAACGGACTCAACTCTGCTGAGGAGTGGCGCGGATTCGTCGCAACATTAAGCCTCTAGAACACTGTCCTGTTCCAGTGCATTGCTTAATCATATGTGTAGTTTTTTATATAAAGCGTGCACATGTCCTTAAAAACACCACACTGATTAGAGGAACAATTCTCCATGGGTTATTCATCTAGATGAACTCGCTTTAGTCACACATTTTTCACCATGTGGCATGTTTCAGTTGTGGTTGTCTTTGTGATTCGATACTGTTGAAATGTCTTTATGGACATTGTACATTGTTAATTATGTGTACACGTGTTTTACCACTGGTACTTTCATATGGAGGATTTAACTGACATGGATTACTCGCCACCTATGTACCACTTCTATTTTGTAGACTTAATAAGTATAAACGAACCCTGTGTACCCCTTTTTACCGCCATTCTTCGGGCCGATCATTACAATAGGTCCACCATGTCTTCATCACCGAGTGCTTTTATTTTTATTTGTGCAACTGTTCACATGAATATTTTGTATGTCTCTACATTTGTCCTGACTCGCCTGCCTCCGATCACTGCCTGTCATCAGTAACAATTCCATTCTCCACGCTCATACCCACACGCTGTGCCAACCGCGTCTGTATACACATCTATCCCTCTTTCTTTCTATTCTGCTAACACACGGCCGTGTCTGTTTTCACTTCCTACTGTACATCACCGATCACCGGATCACTCCGAGTCGCGGCAATCCTTTGGATGCCTGCGCACGGCTCCGGTGTTGCTCCTTGCATTACTATTAAAACCCACGTGCACGTCGGCCACACGTTACCGACCGCCAGTAGACAGACGCGTGCAGGCTGCTGGAAGCACGCATCCTTCGTGCTATTTGGAACTTCATTCTTTCCTAGGTAAGAGACCGGTCCCTCAGTGTGTATACACACATCCCAGACATACGGGCTCTCCGTGGTCGCTAATGTTTGGATTCCTTCACTTCCACGAATCGTTTTTGCAAAGCAGACACCCTGCCACACCCTGGCCCGCTAACCAATATCCGTCACTATCCAGTGACCCCGCCCTGGTAAGACTCTTAGTTTCACAGACTCGTATTCATTTAGTTGCCAGTCAGCTTGTTAGCATTGCACATTCTCCATAACATCCTTCTTCTCTTCAGAGTTCCGCAATTCACCCTGACCTACATCTTCTCCTTCACACCACATCGTGTTCGCCGGCTCTCACCCTCAGCAGGGGTAAGTGTCCCCCCAGATCGCTGTATGTAATTTCGACAAAGGAGCCTCTTATCTCTTTAACCTTACACTGTCCTTCTTTACCCTGTACTCCACTAGAACCCGGCTGGGTCTCCCTGTGAGTATTTTTCTTCTTACTTCACCCACGGTTGGCACTAATCACCAGAGCTGCGCGACTTACAATTCAGGTATCTTTTGTCCCTGCTCAACATGATCCACTACTGGGCTGGCACCGGGTCCATCAATTTACCTTACACCACTTTTTGCTCTTTTCCCAGATGTCCCTGTTATCATAGGTCCTGATGAGACCCCACATTCGAAAGAGGGTCGAAACGCCGTCGACACTATTGATGAAAGCGAACCAGTCACACAGTACTTATTATTGTATATAGTTGCTGCATAATGTGTGAAAATTTCAGATGTGGTCGCTTTCGATAAGATAAAATTCGTGAAACCTTGTAAATATTGTCACACTCTGTCACTCAACTGTTAGGTTCATATTACACTTGGGAGGGACACCTCGCACAAATGTATTTTTTTCTGTATAAATTTTCTATATTGTGTGAATAATACATACTCATGTGTTGTAAAAAACCATTGGTGTTTCTGGTCCCGCTCTCTTTGATATCATTATAACCCTTGTATCGCGATTGTGCATTAGTATATTTACATACAGATACTTACTATTCCACAGGAACCATTGTTTTCTTGGTATATGTAGCATAATTAAGGCAAGTTTTATAAACATCGGAAGACTCGCACATTTTTCAAGGTATTTGGTAAACAATTCCACCTCCTCCCGTTAATGATTATACCATGTTGGTCAAACACAGTACATTGTCACGTTTTCACTCTGGCCCAAAACATCTACGTTTAAAGGCTTTTTTATCTTCAGAATCTTACTTTGGCAGCTTCATTCACCGAGTGTCACTGGCTGTACACTGCCAGGGGTTTGAAAGCACAACCTGGCTTCCTGCCATCTTCCGTTCATTCCAAGACTACACGCGCACAGAGAGCACCATTGGGTGGTTATCAGCGCTTCATATAAAACATTAAATAAATAAATGCTATACAAAGATCTGTATTATTCAAGACTCTGGCACCACCTCTCTGATTAAATGACGGACACTCAGAATCACATGTTTAAGCTGTCTGCCCCGGATACGGGGCACTATTTATAATGTTTCTTTCTTCAGCTTGCTCCTCCGATTATGTTGCTATCTCAGGAAGCCTTCTTCCACTATACTCCAAAAACCCTGCATGAAAAATTGACCTTGGCTTACTCCCGCTTGATTCTTCTCCTTTCTTCAGAGTGACCCTCTCCTTACATTCCATTCCTCTGCATGCCTTCTATTTCGCAATACAGCCTTCTCTCACTCTCATGCCTGCCTGCCTTAATCCTTCCTATTGTATTTTTGCAATTGGCTGATTACTCATTTCACAGATCACAAACTCTCCTCTTTAAAACCCTTACCCTGTAACCCAACATTACCTGCCAGCCTAGCTATCCCACCAACCGTTCCCCTGAAACCACATTGCCCCCACTAATGATCACACCTACCTGGTATTAATATATCCCAGAGTAACTAGAATAAATGCAGGCACTTTATTTTCTTGAGAGCAAAGCACATGAATAATCACAATAACAGCAAGTTTAACCACTAACCTTGGGTTCCGAAGTAGCGTGCTACTAGTAAGCACTATATAAATACAATTACAATAGACTCTAAAAAACTGAGATGAAAGGATAGTTTGTCAATTGGAATTCGTAATTCGATTTAGAATTAAAAACCCTGGCAGACATTCGCTGCAGGGTTTTGTATTGAGTGTAAGCGAATGAACTGAAAAAGACGTATACTTTGATACCAGTTTTATTTTTGTGTCTCTTTTCAAAAGTCAGAAAATTATATAACTTTAATACAGAGGGTAGCAACAGAAAAACTGAGCATAATATAAAGCATGCCATATAGAGGGCCTAAGAGAACTGTGGGATAGTGCTTAGTTGTTAGGGAACTAATGAGTATTGTAACATGATACACATTAAAAACTAGCAAGTTAAGAATGTGTGTGTGGTTAGAGTAGGCAGAATGTTACAGAGCAAATAATGAAAAATCAATCAAAGTGGAGAAAAAGTCATGAGGATATAGATGTCTTGCACCCCTCTTGAAAGACGTCACAACCAGGGGTAAGTAAAAAGGTTGTTTATTAAAGTACTTTCCCTACAACTCAAGCGCAGCTATCTCTCAGCCAGTCAGACTCCAATTGACATCCCTGGAATGCTAACTCACTGACTGGAACACAGAACGCAACCACATTCCTAGTTCCAAAGGCAACCTTAACATAGCTTACAACATATCTTCCCCCTATTCAAATGCAAAGAAAGATACAACAGAGTGCAAATACATTACAGAGTTTCATGTGATTATCTCAACATTGAACAAACTTAAAGATGAAGTCTAAATAAAAATAAAAACAAATTTTAACAGACATAGTCACTCAAATACATAGGTGGTCGGCAGTCCCTCCTGCTTCTCATTCTACTCACAGATGGGTTAGACTCAAGAGTTTCCACACCCACATCTCCCCTATCCCGGGCTATCACCACAGTGTTTTTAGACTCTTGTGCAGAGTGACTCATTTCCTCATCTGACATTAACATGAAATATTGCTTCCCTGTCTCTTTTTGCTGACCTCACATTGACCACCTCTTTGATACAAGGCTATCAGTCTATTGTTCCACTCCTCAACACTGTTGTCAAAGACTACTGAATTAAAATGAACACTCACAACCTTGAACGGGCCTCTGAACTTCGTTAGACCTCTACCTTTCTGACAGCAATGAAGTTTCACCCAATTTCCTCATTGATCCATCTGGAGAGCTTATCCTCCACTATCTGCCCACTACCTAGGCCTCCCTCTTGAGTTCGCTCTACTATCTCTTTTATCCATGCAGGGATCAATTTCGTTCCTGCCAACCTCCCTCGCATCATCTCAAATGGGGTTTTATCTGTCACCCCATGAGTACTTGTATGATAAGCCCACACCATTTTGGTGATCATTCTTCCTACATCACATCCACTTGCCACAGCCATCTGGATCTATTCACCCTTTCCACAACACCATTACTTTGTGGGTAGTACAACGAGGTGTGATTGTGCCTAATACCAAATGTCTCTAAGAAATCTCGTATTTCATGTGAAATCAATTGTGTGCGATTATCTGTTATGATGACTGAAGGACCCCCCTCCTCACTTAGGATGCCTTTCAACCCCCCTCCTCACTTAGGATGCCTTTCAACAAATCAACCATTGCCCTGGTAGTGATCTCCCTCATTAATTTGTCTGTCAACCATTTGGTATGTACATCCACCACCACCATGGCATACCTCAGCTCACCTCTTAATTCACTCATGGGTCCTATCAAATCTACGCACAAGGTGTGCCATGGTTTGCCCGATTCGGATATCTGTCCTAAATCTGCTTGTGCTCCTACTCTCAAACACTTCTCTCCTTCCTTACACACACTACACTACTCCACCCACTTATCCACATAATCATCCATACCTGGCCACCACCACTCAGCTCTCAATCTTTTCTTAGTTTTAGATTGCCCCAGACCTCTATTAACTTTCACCACAACCCTTGGGGAGAAACACATTTTTCTCCCCTCATAATCACCATATCAATGCACACAGACAATTCCTCCAAGACCTTAAGATATGCTCTGACAGAGTGCGCCACAGAACTCTCCCTCCTACCACCCAACAGAATCGAACGCTTCACCTCCTTCATTGTGGAATCAGATTCCATTTCCTTCATCCACTCTTGCGCAGTAATTGCATGCGCACCCCCAACATCCATTCCATCCTGTACTGATGCCACCGCACCTTCACTCTCCCTTGCCACAACAGCAGGGCCATTATCATCCCACCAGTCCAACGACAGCCTCGACAAGCAGTCAGCTTGACAGTTCCTCCACCACTGAATATGCTCCAATGTGTAACAATGCTCTTGAAGACGAGCCACAAGTCTGGCTAACCTTGCAGAGCCCTTTCCAACCCCAGCTGGAAGCAGAACTTTTACCAATGGCTTATGGTCTGTTCGCAAAACACAATTGGTTCCCACAAGTAAGTTCTGAAATACTCGGTTCCCCAGGCTGCTGCAACCGCTTCACGCTTTATCACAGAGTAATTCCTCTCAGAGGTGGAAAAAGTTCTGGAAGTAAATGCTACTGTCTTTTCATGCTTGCCGTGGAACTGTGCAAGAACAGCCCTTAGACCCGTGGCACTGGCATCAACCATGAGTACAGATTTCAATTTGGTGTTAAATGGTGTTAAAATCCCAGCACCACAGATCTTTCTTTATGAGCTCAAAACATTCTTGCTGTTCATTTCCCCACACAAAGCTGGCTCCTTTCTTTAATAATAACCTCAAGCACTTACTCTTATCAGAAAATCTTTATCATGTCGGAGAGAAAAACCAGCTTCTCCTATCCTGTGTAGAGCTTGTCTGAGAACCATGTTATGCTACTCAATTGAGTCACCAAATATCAGAATGTCGTCCTGGAAGTATAAGATGTTGGTCATACCTTTGAACACCTTATTCATCATCCTTTGAAATATGCACGCTGCCGAATATAAACCAAACAGCATCCGTGTAAACTGGAAAGTCACCTCCATATTGATCAAAGCCAAACATGCAGTTTGAACTGGTGGTAAATTGTTTTCAAATCTAGTTTAGAAAAATACTTCACACCCCCCAAAGCCAGTATCAGATTGTTTATATTCGGCAACAGGTACGTGCTCACCACCACATTCTGATTAAGTGACCTGAGATCCACACAAAACCTATACTTCTAATCAGACTTTTCAGTGATTACCACGGGAGATATCCATCTCCACCGGTTCGTTCACCCCAGATAAGATCATTTCATCCAATAATTCCTTCACAGCAGCTCTGGAAACTAAGGGAATCCTGTGTACCTTATGTTGCACAGGTATGGCATTAGGCTTCCACACAATTTTCTGGATGTTACCTTTCAAATAGCCCAATTTTTCTCTAAACACAAAATATCAGCCAATGTGATATCCTCAAGTACCATCACTTGATTAGGCGCCCTTGGGTTGACAACTAGTTTGAGATCATATTGATGCATCCATCCCAAATAGTTGGTTCATCCTCAGCTATGTACACCTTTCCCACTATTTCTCTTCCACCAAATTCCACCATGGTCCCCATGTACCCCACAAAATTGACAACCTCTCCCTGATACCCTCCAGGGTTAATGCCTTTGGGCAATAGGTTCATGCCTGACCAATGCTTTGAAAATATTTCCTTAAGAATGATGGTATACATGGAACCAGAGTCTTTCATTGGCTCAGCTGTTTTCCCATGAATTACAAATTGTGCTTTAGGCCTCCTTTTCCTCCCAAGGTCAGTTGTGGTATTGGTTTCTAAATTGCCCACACTAGGGGGTAGATTTCCAAACATTTTGCACTGGGTTAGCGTCACAAAAGTGACGCTAACCAGCACAAAATGTTTTTTACCAATTTACTTTCCAGCGCAAAACTTGTTTTGCATTGGAAAGTACCCTACAAGTAACACAAAGCAGCGCAAAGCATTGCTTTGCGTTACTTAGCACCAAGGGGGCATTTAAATTGGGTGATTCCATGCAACCACCCATGTTTTTTGACGCAAAACCCTATCTACAAACAATTGTAGACAGGGTTTAGCACCAAAAGTTAATGCCATCTGAAAGGCGACGTTAAGAGGAGAAATGTTTTCATTTCTCTTTTCTTTTCCTACTTTGCATGTGTGCTGCACTGTGTTGCACACGTACAAAGTGGGGAAAGTGTTTGAACTTGTCTAGACATAGTATTTTGTATGGGAAGGGGACCCTTCCCGTACAAAACCTATGGTAGACTCAGGGACTCACCTTAGCGCTATGGCGCTAAGGTTTGTGCCTGGCGCACGGCAGCTGAAATCAACGCCCACACTAGGGAGAGGGAGAGAGAGCCATATCTCTGTACATATGGCTTTCTCCTGCTCCCTCTCTGTCACGAAGCGCAGCATTTTTGGCTGCTGCGCTGCATTACGTGACTTCTTTGGAAATCTGCCCATAAGAATTCTATCAGCTCGCACCTCCATCATGCCCTCTTCATCTACAGTAGTCACGCTAGGTTTGTTCTCCTGTTTGTAAACTTCTGCAAAGTGACCTCTATGCCCACATTTAGTGCAGTCTTTATGAATCACTACACATTTGTGATACTCCGCAGTGTGAAAATTACTCCCACTCCAATAACAAGACATGGTGTGCTGCTTTGATCTTCCCGTAGTAGTATAACCTGACTTGAATACTGTGCCAACTTCAGGGTGTATCTTCACCGCATTAGACACACCACAATTAGTGTGTTTTTTCTCCATTTCCCTCATGCAAAGTTCTGACTGCACCAAAACTTTAACGATATCTATAGCATCTTTAATGACGGATTTTTCGCAGCCCATTGACGTTCTTGAATTTTCCTGCTCTTACAATTAACAATTAATTGGTTGTGAACTAGTTCATCTGTAATAGCCCCAAATTTACATTTCATGGAAAGTTCCCTTAATTTAGAAACAAAGTCATCAATTGACTCCCTCACCTTGCGGATGAGTATAAAATGTATACCTAATCATTACCAAGTTTACTTCTTTTGCAAACCTACATTCAAGACGTCTTTTAGCTTCAAGATAACCATTTTCAATGAGGTCCGTTGCCATCGGCAAATACTTAAAAATATGTTAGCCTTCCTTACCCAATGTATTTAGAAGTAGGGCTTTTTACCGTGATGCACTGAATTCCTGGCCATCCAACGCTTCAATGTAAGTTTAAAACATACTTATGTAATCCTCCCATTCTACTGATAATAGGCCAGGTTGTGAAAGGAATAATGGAGGTGAAATAATAGCGCTATGAGACTGCATATTGGCAATGGTAGAGACTAGCAGGCAGTTACTGCACTAGGATATACAGAATATAATAAATCACAACTTCCAAGTGTAGTAAACAGACACCGGGCAACTGAGTACACAATAGCACAAAGGTGTGTGAATTACCGAAGAAAAATGAATCGCAAAACGCACTGCAAACCTGGTGTGCGTATCACCGGTGCAACGCCTTGTAATCCACGTGAAGATCAGCTGATTATGCTCCCGATTCTGGCATCACTGTCAGGTGTGCGTGCCACAGGGTGCTGGTTCACCAGAAAGTGAAAGCTGTGTCCGGCTGGAAAACAACAGTAGCAGCGAGTGTCAATTTCAACTGATACAGCACTTCCTGCAACAGTGCCTGCAATAGACAATGAGCATATATTGGCAGGACTGTAGCCACGGGGGGGGAAGGGGGGCATTTGGGGGCCGGGCCAGCCCATATTAATCTTTGGCCCCCCCAAATGTAAGAGACAGCTGCCACAGTATTTATGAAAACCTCAGTTTAAAATCAATTTATCTTAACAAACTGCATTCACATCTGAATGCATACAGTCTACGTGGAAAAACAACGCTGGAGTTCAGAAGGTGAATTAGCCATAAAATGCATTCTTTTATCTTGATTCATGACTGTACCTTCAAAGACTGAGGTTACAAGTCAGGCTATGTCCTCTGACAAATTGATGCTTATTCTTAATGTTGAAATGTTGTTTTAATTCTCTCTCTGACTGCAAAGTGAGAGGATTTTCAATATGAACTACGTGACAATCTTGCTAGGGTACAGGCAGTGCAACTGGAATTAAGTTGCAGGAGAGGCTCAAATTATAATTATATGGCAAGGTTGAATAAATTATGTGGCAAGCAAAAACACAAATTATGTGGCCTATTGCAGCACATTTTGTGATAGTAGTAATTCATTATTTTGCCACTTTTACACGTTAGCACTGTCTGGGTAAAGGTTTCACTTCATTAGGACCAATTCCACATCCAAATACAGCATTCGGCAACTGAACGGGGACCAGTCAACCTTTGCGAAAGACCTTCCACTGTGCAGCAGCACTTGATATAGTGTTTTTAGTAACTTTGGATATGTTTGAGCTAGAAACAATTTGTCTTTAAATTTGCAAATGATGCCTCAGATGGTGGATTATGTGGAAAATGCAGCAAATTCATAATCATGTGGAAAACTACAAGGCTATGGAATGCCATAATTCCAGTGGCTTTGCATGCAAGAAGAGTGAAAAGAAAGGCTGCAGGATGTTAATTTGTTTCTAATACACAAATGTTTTTAATACCTGTACATGAACTGTGCAAATATTTCAACATATATCAGCAATTATGAAAGTAGAAATGAAGGACATTTTGTTTCTAATTCTGAAGTGTGATAGAAACAAAGATTTCAACAGAATCAAAACAAATCTTGGTGCTGCATACATGATAAATATTCTATTATATTGTATTGCAGCATTTATATAGTGCTTACAACCCCTATCTGTGGCACTGAAGTGCATACTTACATGGGCAGCAACCTACGCCATATAGAGGGATGTGTGGTTGCAAGGGTGTTGTCTTTGTTTTGTGATTCTATGTGGGAAGTGCTTCCATGTCATGCATGATGACCACGAAGTGCGCTTATCGTGTTATGGGACGCAGCATGTAGCAGTGTGGTGGATGATGAGGTGAGAGAGACCGATGCACAGTTTATGTTTTTTAAGTATGTTGGCAGCGTTGAGCAGCTGTGCATGTCCCTTCATGGTATTTCCTATGATTATGGTCTGCTTAGATAGTTACAGCATTGGGTTATCCAATCAGACATATTGTGTGTAGTTGTGGGCCTGACTGGCATGGCTGAAGAGAGAGAGAAGTGGAGAGATCTGCTGGGATGTGCATTGCTACTGTCATTCCATATCTGAGTGTCATTGTGAGATGTACAGAAGCAGCCATAATGTATTTATATTTGGGACCTGCAGTGCTGGGCTAGATTAAATCCCTCTGATTGATCCACAGCATGTGACAGATCTTTTCAGTTACTCCATGCCTGTTCATTTAGTGATGGCTCCTTTACTGGTTGCACTTGTACTGGTGATGGTCAATCCTCATAGCAGATATGTCTTATGTGAATATAAGATGTGTAAGTTACAGTTGGCGACTGACGGATCACTGAGTGTGATGGTATTAGTATTAGTGTGGGCTAGAAATTTTATATATGAAGTCACATAACTATAAATTACCCCAGCAAACAATAGGTCAGCCCTCCTTAACTTACCTGACTATCGAAAGTAGATTGCTGGTTGGGTTGCTTCCAATCTGTAGATAGTAAGCTGAAGATTGAATTTGAGGGTGTGACTGTCTTTCTGGGTTTAATTGCTGGAATGTGTGGATGTGGTGGTCTTGAAAATAGCCATGTTTTCAACTCCCTTCTGAAGTGTATATGCTCCTGGATGCTTCGAATGTTGGCTGGTAGTGAGTTCCAGAGGTTGGCGGCTTTTACTGAAAAAGCAGTGCCTCCTACAGATTTCTTATGGTAAAGTGGGATGGTGATATGTGGTGCAAGCCTGGAGTTCCTTGAAATTAGTTTAAGGTGTAGCGGTCCTTTTCCTTGGAGACTCTGTGGACAATGAAAAGTGCCTCAAACATTGCCTTTCTTGCCATAGGTAGCCAGTGGAGTGATTGGAAGACTATCAATCAATCAATCAATCAATGCATTTATAGAGCGCGCTACTCACCCGGGAGGGTCTCAAGGCGCTGGGGGAGGGGGGAGTTACTGCTCGAACAGCCAGGTCTTGAGCTGCTTCCTGAAGGAGAAATGGTCCTGGGTTCGCCGAAGGTGAGTGGGGAGGGAGTTCCAGGTCTTGGCTGCCAGGTAGGAGAAGGATCTTCCTCCGGCGGTGGCTCTGCGGATGCGTGGTACGGTGGCGAGGGCGTGGCTGGTTGATCGTAGCTGGCGGGTGGGCGTGTAGAAGGTCATGCGGTCATTGAGGTACTTGGGGCCCAGGTCGTGGAGGGCCTTGTGTGCGTGGGTGAGGAGTCTGAACGTGATTCTCTTGCTGACGGGGAGCCAGTGCAGGTCTTTCAGGTGTCCGGTGATGTGGCTGTGTCGGGGGATGTCCAGGATGAGTCGTGCGGAGGCGTTCTGGATGCGCTGGAGTCTTTTTGAAGTTTGGCTGTGGTTCCGGCGTAGAGGGTGTTCCCATAGTCCAGTCGGCTGGTGACGAGTGCCTGGGTGACGGTCTTCCTGGTTTCAGTGGGGATCCATCTGAAGATCTTGCGGAGCATGCGCAGGGTGTTGAAGCACGAAGATGAGACGGGCGTTGACTTGTCTGGTCATCGACAAGGAGGAGTCCAGGATGAAGCCCAGGTTGCGTGCGTGGTCCGTTGGCTTGGGCGCGGTGCCCAGGGCCGGGGGCCACCAAGAGTCGTCCCAGGCGGAGGGTGATGAACCCAGGATGAGGACTTCCGTCTTGTCTGAGTTCAGTTTAAGGCGGCTGTTTCTCATCCAGTCGGAGACGTCTCTCATCCCGTCGTGTAGGTTGGCTCTGGCGGTGGTGGGGTCGTTGGTGAGGAGAGGATCAGCTGGGTGTCGTCGGCGTAGGAGATGATGTTGAGGTTGTGTTGGCGTGCGATGGCTGCGAGGGGGCTCATGTAGACGTTGAAGAGGGTAGGACTGAGTGAAGATCCTTGTGGAACGCCGCAGATGACTTCGGTGGCCTCGGATCTGAACGGGGGAGGCGGACTCTCTGGGTTCTTCCGGCGAGGAACGAGATGATCCATTCCAGTGCTTTCTCTCGGATTCCGATGTTGCTGAGGCGCTTCACTAGGGTGCGGTGGCAGACGGTGTCGAACGCCGCGGAGAGGTCCAAGAGGATGAGGGCTGCTGTTTCCCCGTTGTCGGTTAGGGTTCTGATGTCGTCGGTGGCTGCGATTAGGGCGGTCTCGGTGCTGTGGTTGGCCCGAAACCCGGACTGCGAGGGTCGAGGGATCCATTCGTCTCGAGGAAGGCGGCAAGCTGTCTGTTGACGGTCTTCTCGATGACTTTGGCCGGAAACGGAAGGAGCGAGATGGGACGGTAGTTCTTGAGGTCGGTGGGGTCCGCCGTTGGTTTCTTCAGGAGGGCGGTAAGCTCGGCGTGCTTCCAGCTCTCCGGGAAGGTGGCGGTGTGGAAGGAGGAGTTGATGATGTCCCGGAGATGGGGTGCGATGGTGGCGTCGGCTTTGTTGAAGACGTGGTGTGGGCAGGGGTCGGTTGGTGATCCGGAGTGGATGGAGTTCATCGTGCGGGTGGTGTCTTCGGTGCTGATCGGGGTCCAGTTGCAGAGGGTGGTGGTGGCGGGCGTTGGTTCGGCGGTAGGGTGCGTGGTCTGTGCGTCGAAGCTGTTATGTATGTCGGTGATCTTGCGGTGGAAGAACGCGGCGAGTGAGTTGCAGAGGTCTTGCGAGGGGGTGATGTCGTTGTTTCCGGCGCTGGGGTTGGAGAACTCTTTGACGATGCTGAAAAGTTCCTTGCTGTCGTGGGCGTTGTTGTCCAGTCGTTCTTTGAGTGCCGACTTCTTGGTGGCACGGATCAGCTGGTGGTGTTTGCGGGTGGCGTGCTTGAGGGCGGTCCTGTTGTCTGTGGTCTGGTCGAGTCGCCAGGCTTTCTCGAGAGTGCGGCAGTTCTTCTTGGATTCCTTGAGTTCGTTGGTGAACCAAGGGGTTTTCTTGCTTCCGGGTCTGCTGGGAGGGTTTTTAGTGGTGCGAGGTCGTCGGCGCAGGCGGTCAGCCACTTGGCGAGGTTGCTGGCTGCTTCGTTTGGGTCCGTTGTGTTGGTGGGTGTGTTCTGGCTGAGGGAGGCGGTGAGCTGCTCGGCGGTGATCTTGCTCCAGCTCCGGCGGGGAACCTGTTGCGGGTGGTGGTGGGTCGCAGTCTTTCTGAAGCTGAAGTGGACGCAGCTGTGGTCGGTCCAGTGGAGTCCGGTGGCGTGGCTGAAGGAGATGTGCTTGCTGGAAGAGAAGACGGGGTCAAGCGTGTGGCCGGCGTAGTGGGTGGGCGTGTTCACCAGTTGCTTGAGTCCGAGGTTGGCGAGGTTGTCCAGCAGGGCGGTGGTGTTTCTGTCGTTGTTGTTCTCCAGGTGGAAGTTGAGGTCCCTAGGAGGATGTAGTCGGCGGAGGGCATGGCGTGCGGGCTGATGAAGTCTGCGATGTCTTCGCTGAATAGTGTGCGTGGTCCCGGGGGTCTGTAGATGAGGGTGCCTCGGAGGGTGGTCTTGGGGTCAGTGTGTATCTGGAAGTGTAGGTGCTCGGCGGCGGTGAAGGTCTCGTCGGAGTTAGTCGAGATGCGGATGGTGTTCTTGTGTACGATGGCGATGCCTCCTCCCGTCTGGTTGACGCGGTCCTTCCGGGTGATCTTGTATCCGTCCGGGATGGCTATGGCGATGTCGGGCGCTGAGGAGGCGTTCATCCAGGTTTCGGTGAGGAAGGCGACGTCCGGTGCTGTTGCGTCGAGCAGGTCCCAGAGTTCCACGGCGTGCCTGTGGACGGAGCGGGTGTTCAACAGGATGCATTTCAGGTGGTTGCTGCTGGTGCTCGACTTGGCGGGGGTGGTGCAGGTCCGGGGGCAGGTGAATCGGCAGGCTTGGCAGGTGAAGGGTCCGTGGGTGCGTCTCGGGAGGCTCGGTAGCAGGCAGGGTTCCGGTCGGCATTGAGTGCGGTGAGGGTGGCGGCGTCGTAGGTCCGTCGAGTGGTGTTGCATCGGTGGGATCCAGGGGTCCTGGCGCTGGGCGCGGGCCAGGCGCAGACGGGCTTGCCTTTGGCGCACCTTCGGCGCTCCGTTGGTGCTCCCGCTGCGCGCGAGCCGCTGCGCGGTCGCTTAGGGGCGTCATAAGTAAGGAGCCGGGAGGGAGGAGCAGCTGGGTGGCGGGAGCGGGGCGGCGAATGGAATCACGGGGGGGCGGGGCCGCAGGGAGGCAGTGGCGGGAAAGTCCCAGGAGCAGCGGGAAAGTCCCAGGAGCAGCGGGCAGCGAGCGAAGGAATCTACAGGCAGGAGGGCGACAAGGCAGGCAGGAGCGGCAGCAGTGAGTGGGGCGACCAAGCCCTGTGGAGGGCTGAGCGATCACACTCTGTGGTCCCCTACGGTCCCCTTAAGTAAGGAGCCGGGAGGGAGGAGCAGCTGGGTGGCGGGAGCGGGGCGGCGAATGGAATCACGGGGGGCGGGGCCGCAGGGAGGCAGTGGCGGGAAAGTCCCAGGAGCAGCGGGAAAGTCCCAGGAGCAGCGGGCAGCGGGAAAGTCCCAGGAGCAGCGGGCAGCGGGAAAGTCCCAGGAGCAGCGGGCAGCGAGCGAAGGAATCTGCAGGCAGGAGGCGACAAGGCAGGCAGGAGCGGCAGCAGTGAGTGGGGCGACCAAGCCCTGTGGAGGGCTGAGCGATCACCTAGACTAGAGTCTTGCGCTCTCTTGAGTGAAGGCATTTTGGATGAGTTGTATTTGGCATATGAATGAATGAATATTCGATTTATAAAGCGCTAACTTAGCCCAAGGGCATCAAGGCGCTGTGATGAATGCAGGTGCGCCAAGGTATAGACTATTGGCAAAATCAAGCTTGGAGAGTACGAGTGTGAGTATAGCTTGCAGTTTCTGTTAGTATCCAAGGTATGAGAGGATGCAACATAACAGAAGCACTCTGTTTGATATTATTAACATGTGGTATCAAATATTGGTCTGAATCCATGGTTACCCCTGGGTTTCTGATTCCTCTTGATATTGTTGGAGGTGCCTCATGTTCCTTAGGCCATATGACGGTAGGCTGGAATTTTTACCATTGTCTGCAACTCATATTCTCTTTCCGTTATATTTAGCTTTAGATGGTTAATCATCATCCAAGTGTTTAAGGCCCGGAGGCAGTCGTCAAGTTTTAAATTGTAGAAGTCTTCCAGACAATCCATTTTTTAAATGATTTGGAACTCATCTGTATATTTGTTACAGGTGAGGTTAAAAGATTTAATCAGGTTTGGTAAGGGGATGAGGTAGATGTTGAATAATAGAGGGGAGAAGATGGACCCCTGAGAAATGTCACAGCGGTGTGTGTGAGGAGCTGATGTGAAAGTTGATATCAACACTAGTTCAGTCACAGCTGAGAGACCAATATTTCAATGGCATTAGCTGAACTTCCTTCTCACCTTTTACATATGGTATGTCAAGCAAGAATTTGCTGAGTGAAATGATTTCACAACTGTATGGGACATTGAAGTTATTATGTTGTTCTTAAGGCAGCAACGTTCATGTTGTTTCCTATTCCTGATACTTAAGGGTGTCACTACCCAAACCTACTGGCCATTTAGATGCAATGTCCAATCAGGAAACTCCAAATTTCAATATGCCGTATTGCTTTGACTGCCTATTGTGCTGGGACAAAGTCATCAAAAGTCAGGTGCGACTTACATTTGACTGTCATTGCTACACCTCTTGTGAAATATAGCCCGGTGACATAATGTATATGCGCTACAGACTGTTTATTTGTTTGCAAGAGTCAAATAGTTTGTTATGTTAATGTGCCTGCTGCAGATGGGTGCAAATACCATAACTAGCAGTAGTGTGAGCCTGCAAGGACCCAGTATAGCCTGTCATGTCACAAAGGGCTGCTATAATAGACTATCTTTCAAAAGTGGTTTAATGTCCAGATAACTGGATCAACATACTGAGGATTCATCTCTTGAGTCAAATAATGTGGAAACCATAATCACAACATCTGAGGGAGAAAGCATTTGTATTGCAGTTGACCTGTCTAGACATCTCCGAAGAACATCAACTAATATTTTCAGATTTTTATATATTGTAATTTAAGATCTGTGTAGTATGACTCTCCTTTTTAAAATGTATTGACACCTTTGAACTTCTACTTTATCTAATTTATGGTCATAGCAAATAAATTGCTCTAATGAGGTCCTATGTAATAATATATTAAATGCATAATACTCGGTAAACACTTGTGATAGTGTTTTTACTGGGAAAAGGGTGGAAACACTGGGTAGTAGGAATTTTATCGATCCTCACGGATTCGCGCATTTTCTTTCACAGGAATATGAGGAAAATCTGTGATTTAGCTAAAGTTTGTTGTTTGCAGGGCATTCTGGGTAAGAAAAGATATTGGGATCCATGCAAGCCACACCACCCCAGTCTACCCGAGGTGCCTTGTTTTCAGAAATGTCTGGGCCTGGCCGGATTTCCTCGGTGCCGACAGAGCCCCGACTTAAATACCACAGCTACCTATATTTCCGGAATTGGTCAATTCATGAGGTAGAATCTTAATGTTTTATTGTGTCTTAGGGGGCATAGGGAGCCTTTCTTTTCTCGTTTGATAGCCCAGTCATTCAAGTGGAGTAGTATTGTTATCAGGAGAAGTGTAGGAACATATGTGGTGGACATTTGTGGATCCCCGCAGATTGCATTAGTGCGGTCTGCTTTCACTTTTGTATCACTGTGTTACGTCAACATTCACAGTGTGATTCACAATATAGCAAAATGGAAAATCAAACTCAGGACTCGTGAGAAGCATTACCATTGCGTACCGACGTTGATTCTGGAAAAGAAAATGTTTCTGTTTTTCTTTTTACCAGAAATATTTTCTATTCCAATACAGTGGACCTTCTGATGAAGTCCACCATACCATGAAGGTAGTGTAGTGGGCATCAACGAGTCGTCATCTGCCCTAAAACAGTTAAAACCTACCAAATCTAAGCAGCCTGATGTCTTTACCAACAAGAATTGACAACAAGCTGCTGGGATATGATGGCCACGTTGCACTAACTTCTTTGTTGCATGACCACAGGGGAGTTCTCCAGTGGTGGGAGCCCCCCAGGTTGGTAGGCTTCTGGGACTGGTTAACAGCAAAAACCACAGTATTCAAAGAAAGTTGGCAGGTCTAGCTAATGGCTATGCACAGCCAGGAGAACGTTTCAGTTGCCATACATGGTCTATGGAGAAGAGGGATAGAGACAAAATAAAAAATATTCAAAAGTAGAAAGAAGAGAGGAGAAGATTGAGAGAAGTTGTTATAGAAAAAGGAGAGAGTGTTGAGGGAAAGAAAGGAGAGTAAATAGAAAAAGCAAGAGAGAGAGCAGAAGTAATAGGACAGGATTATGGGGAAAAGGTTGAGAGAGGGAGTAACGACCGAGATTAGGAGATGGGAAGAGTATAAAGAAAGTTAAAGAGAGCCCAAAGGATCAAAATGAGAGGTAGATACATGTGGGGATAAGGTGATTGGAGATTTTAAGAGGAATTTAGACTTTATCATGTTTTGGCCAATACACCTGGACGAGTGTAATTTCAATGCTCAATTCTTTACTTTATTTCTAAAAGAAATGAGAAGTGCTGATGCCTTGTCTTTTACTGCATGTGAGCTATGTCTACATTTGCTGGTATAGTCACTGAAAACTACACCCTACCTTCTGAGAAGTCCAAGTTCTATTCAAGAGTTGATTTGGCTTTCTAGTGTACATTTAAATTCGGCAGTCTCTTAACTCTTTCATTACATGAAGCCTGACTTTTATCTGCACCTGAAGCAATGGTGAACAATCCCTCTGCAAGTACATATTTTCCATTTCTAGTACACATGACCGGCTTCCATGCTTTTTATATTCACCACTCAGAAAAGTGCATGCTCGTCCAAGCAATGTTAGCAGCATAGAGAGTGGCAACTTGAGGATCCTATGCAAGGGGTCTACTGCATGTGGAAGAGTTTACAATGTCCATAATTCTCAAAGTGGAGGACTCTGTAGCATTAAAATGGGGGGTACCATGCAAACAGCATCAGCATCAAAGAGAGATGTGATCATAGAGCAGGAGCCTAAATGCAAACCATGAAACCACCACTCAAAGCCATTAGAGGCAGTGATACTGCTTGCCCATCTATGGCTCCTCTAACTGGAGATGGAACTAGTGTCCTCAGCCAGGCCACAGACCACAAATGGACCCATCCTGGTGAATTTCCTATCCTTTACCATGCTAACCTGTCTTGCTGGTCGATGTCTAACGAAGGTCTCCTTTTGTACAACACCTTTCACACAACCTGCCTGTAAGTATGATCAAATGTAATTAAAGTATCCATCTTTTGCCACAGCCTTATAGTGAAATTCAGTGTGGGACCTTACTAACTTTCTCTATAAAAATGACATCTAAAATCTATATATGTTTCACATTTTTTGCAGGCGTAAAATGTTTAAAACACGCTGGTCGCCACCGATTACCCAAATATTTTTGATGGATATGCTCCAAGCTCTCTGTAGAGTTATTTTAAATTAGTGATGAGTTCAATTAAAACTTCATTTACGAAGTCAAGCGGAATTTGGAAACTCCACACTTTACGAAGCAAATTACGTTTTCTAACTTTATCTGTGTTAAGGTTTATCCTTTTGGCCCTTCCAGATATGATAGTTTCCTGATGTAGACTGTCCCAGGTAGGTGATCCTCCAGCACAAAAATGTTGATGGTGGAGGCTGGAAATGCATCAACTGAGGTAAGATTTGTCAGAGGGAGGACTGAGAGATGACGCCAGCCAATATATTTTTAAAAAGAACTTTGTAAGTTTTGCAATTCTTGAACAGCTTGGAAAATACACAAAGCTGTAAGCCAGACTACTTTACAACTTTAAACCCCTCTACTTTAAATCCAATCTAATTGATAGGATTTGAAGTTAGGTTGTGGAAAGTTGATTGAATGTACTTTAATATGTACCTTAAAAAATTCACATAGTCCTTCACATAGAACCACATCCAGAATATTAATACAACAGAATATTGATGACAGAATATTGAATCCAAAATATTGACCTTTAAGTATAGATTTTCTATACCTTATTCTACATATATGTACCTATGTGATATATGTATCTTCAAGGTATGTAGATGTGGAGGTAGGAATAGTAAATCTATACTTCTCCAAATGCACTTATCTTTCAATATTCTGTCTTGTACCACAATAATCTGGGGGTCGTTATTTGGTAGTACAACCAGTATTTGGGAAATAATGCACCTATATAGCACAGCTTTAATGTTTAGTCACAGTTGAGGGCCATGCCCCCCTAAAAATATACTTCTGGCTACGGGCCTGCCAATAACTCTGTGATCAATCCCAGCTTCCCCATTGACTGTGTTGTGGAATCCCAGGCAATTGTTCTATTTCACTTCCCCCTTTTTTCTTTATTCTCACATATGAGAGAACCTTGAAATAGAGGAGTTCAGGATAGGGCCAGCTTTAGTGCTGTTGACCTCCTCCTCGGATTCCCTCATGACCACCTGGCAAAAGTGCCTCTCATCTCTCCACAGACACTCTCTCACATACACTTAATTTGTTTTAAAGCACTGGTAAAGGCTGACTTTACTAATAAGAATGTATATCTACCAACACAAACCCTTTTCAGCAACGTTAGGAATAGATAATGAAAGACTAGGGGGGAAAAAACATAACGTCCTAACCTATTTTATGCAGTTTGCATGCAGCTCTTCGATTACAGTTCATAACAGTCACTGTTTATATTAGGGTTATATGTTATGAACTATGGTGACAAAAGTATATCTGTGACAAAAGCAGTAATCCACTCAGCTATCCACATAAAATACAGATCTGTGATCTGCACAGTACGAGTTCTTTGCAGCAGGCATTTTAACCCTCTGCGCTACTTTATGGCAAGTGAAAACTGCCACTAGACAAAACTCTGATCTCTCTCTCTCTAGCAGGAACATTAATGACAAGAGTTATCTTGACATTTTTAATGCTGCCTGAAAACTTTAGGCACAAGGAACTCTGCTGCAGGTGTTTTTAAATCAGAAGTTATTGCTCAACACAGCTCTTCACCAAGGTCACCACTCCCTTACCCAGGTCAACACCCAGTGTGGCTGCACCAGACGTACTACCCTAAAGCCGGCCCTGGTTCAGGATGTGCACTGTACAAAACCTTCTCTTGTGTTTGATTTAATAAAGTATGATTTTGTTAATGTATAACAACAACCCAGGCCACCCAGAGGGGTTTGCAGCCGACAATTGACTTGCCTCTTAGGTCACTATTGGCTTTGTTGTCAGAGTGGAAGGAGGCATGAGTGCTTCTACGTTTATTTTTCTTTAAAGCTATTGAAACAATACTTCTCAATGCACTGATATATTTTGATGCATTGTGAATGTTAATTGTAGGAGAGTAGGATCTGCCTCTTATGTTGCCCCCATTTTTTTTCTGATGTTTACACTGGTTTCTGGCTATAGTCTGGCTGGGACCCTGCCAATCAGGGCCCCAGCCTCTCTGTTCTCTCTAAACGATTTGGAGTGCACTCTAGGTGCACTAGTGATTGGATACTGTGGTACCTTATGAGTCCCTAGTATATGGTACCTTAGGTACCAAGGGCATAGGTACTTCACAGGCCTACCAGGGGCTGAAGCATGTATTATGCCACCCCTGGGAAGCAGACTAAATCTGACACCACAGGCCTGCTACTGCAACCTGGGTGAGGAAGTGCTAGCACCCTCACTGAGATATAGGTCCCCTATATCTCTCCTGCACACACATTGAGACTTATCAGTCACCCCTAAAGCAGGCCCTATCAATCCTGAGGGCAGGGTGCATAGTTTCCATGTGAGGGGGTGCCTCTGCCTGAGCAGGGCCCCTCTGCAGCTCTCAGAGTCCATTCTCTGGGGCTGTTTGTGGATGCGGTTAAACCATATACTTTTAAGTGCATTATATCCTCGCAGTAAAATGCTAACTTTGGAATGGCTGCATCAAAACATGTCGTGTTTGGTGTCAAACATCTTGGAATACTACCCCCCCGCCAGTCCTGGCGGCGGGGGTAGCATTCCACCCTTCTAGAGGGATAGACATGTACCTACTGTGGAAACGCGGTAGAATCCTGCAGAGCCCTGGCATCACAAAATGGATGCCACCAGTCACAGACACTGGGCTGCCCTCCTGCTGATGACCAACACTCGCAGTGGAGGAAGCCCAACAATAGATATCCTGTCCCAAGGGGGTGTGACCACCTCCCAGACAGGGTTTAGTGTATTGGGGCTGGGTGGGTGCACTCTTAGAGTGCTTTGAAGTCCTGCACTGGGGGAGCAGAAGGCTCCTCTGTGCATACCCCAGTTCAAACCGGCTCAGGGGCTACCTGCCCCTGCTCTGGCGCAAAACTGGACAAAGGGAAGTAGGTGTAACCACCCACTCCCCTGACCCTCCCATAGGCGGGGTCATAGAGCTAGTCCCTCCCTTTCTTTTAGTATAAGAGGGGGAACCTGTGCATTGCAAACTAGATACCCCTGGACGACGCTCTACAAGAAGAATCCCGGACCTTCGACGTTCCACTACCTTTGGAAGACTGAAGAATCTCCCTTGGAGTCAAGGAGTGACTCCCCTGCTTGGCAGGCACCAAAAACTACAAATGATGGTCGCAAACTATGCCGCTCCCGCCGGAGTCCGAAGTCCCTGCAGCCCAAGAAGTGGATTTCCTGACTTCTCAAAGGCCATTGTGAGTCCCCAGCGAAGCTGAGGCCAGTGGACCCCAAGAGTGACGAGGAACCGCGACCCCTAGGTACCGTGCACTATTGTCGAGTGCAACCCCTTCACAACGTTCCACGAACTTGTGCTTTGGACTACGTGTGGTCCTAGCCTCCAGCAGGAATTCCTCCGAAGATCAGAGGCCTACCACGTCCCGAGAGACCGTGGACCCCTGTTGAGAAAATCCTCCCGAGGCGTCTTCGCGATCCCTTGCCAGCCGGCTTGTGGGTCCCCTGAAGACTTTCCTACAGAACCAAAGGGCTCCCCTGGTTGCTCCAGGCCTGCCCTGACTTACCCTCGCTGGGTGAGTCCCTCAGACCTTGCTGGTCTGAGCCATTGACTTTTCACACTTTCCCCGAGACTTGCTGTTACCAAGGCTGGTTGGCTCAAATCGAGTCGCCGACACCGCAGTAAACTGCAGACATTGTGGGACATGCCGAATCCAGCTCCTGGTCGTCGTCGACGACTCCTGGACCTCGTGGCTGAAGAGTCAAGGCACCCGCGAATGACCTGAATCTTGCGACGACGGTGGGCATCCATCTTCCTTGCCGCGAGTCACTGCCAAGTGACTTTGAACACTGTCCCCTCTGCTTTCAGGTCGTCCATCTTCTGAATCCAGGCTTGGATTCCTCCGGACACTTCTCCTGTCGCCGCAAGCAGCAAGTCTTCACTGGCTCCCATTGAAAACGACGCCGCAACCCGACACCAAAGAACACCTATGCACCCGGCTCCCCTGGGTGAGGTAACTTCAGCACTACGGTGCTCCTGTGGGTGTGGGCCCTAGAACTACTTACCCTGTAAGTGACTTGCTTGTAGCTACCCTAGAAGTGCCCTAAAAACTCTTATTTTCTAAGTGCGACAATTGCGCGGACTCGTACAGGGTTCGCGTCTGTGTTAGACACATCGCGTCCATCTCCCTTGTAACACTATCTAGAACCGTGTCCTTCGACTCGTACTGAGTCCGATCGGTGTTCGCCTCGAACACACAAGGGGCCTGTAACATTGAAATCTCCATTGCGCTGACTCGCACAAGGTTCGCGTCTGTGTTAGACACAGCGCATCCATCTCCCTTGCAACTCTATCTGTAACCGCGTCCTTCGACTCGTACAAGGACCGATCGGTGTGTTCGCCTCGAACACGCAAGGGACCTTTAACATTGAAATCTCAATCGCGTCTGTTCGCATAGACTCGTACAGGACTCGCACCGGTGCCAGGACACCGCGTCCGTCCCCTGTGGGTCTCCTACAACTACCTGGGGTGGTTCTTGGGGGTCCCTCGATTCTAGATGCCCTAGACCTAGGTCTAGCCAAACTAAGATTGTGATATTCGATTGTGCTAAACTTATTTTGATAACATTTGACTTGTACATATGTTCCTGACTTCTAATCTCATAAAGAGATTAGTAGAGAGTGTTTATTAATAAATACATATATATTTGATATATAAACCTGTGTGGTGTCTTTTCATTTGGTGATTCAAGAGATTGTGTGGTAAAACAAGCTGCTTTACATTCCTTCAAGACTTAGCCTGAAGGCTGCTCTCCACAGCTACCACTAGGATAGCTTTCTATAAAGGTTGTCTTAAACCTATCTACCATAAGAGTCGAATTGTTCTGGTGCAAGGTGTCCACTTTAATTAGTGAACAGCATATACCAGGCCAACTTCTCACATTGGTGGGCAGCGGGTGGGATTCCAGCTTGCTATTGTTTTACCAGAAAATCTCTATTTGAATTACTAACTGAAAACCACTATAGGTACTTAAGGTAAATATAAAGTCAAGCTTAGTATCAATAAGTTCTACTGAACTTAGAGCTGTGTGCCAAGGGATAGCACACCCTTTCTACAGCTCAAGCTAGTATCAGTAGGCCACAAACTAGTGTAGGTAGTACAACACTGCACAACACTAGAATGTCCTTAAAGGGTGGAACCAGTGGATCCACTCAGCCTCAGTATAAGGACATGGCTTTCTCTGACTTGAGAGCCATGTGTGTTGAAAGACACCTGAAGCTAGGACAGAGTCCCTCCACACTACACCTGATAGATCTGCTGACAGCAGATGATCTTAGATTGGCTCTAGGAGCTAATGGGTCTGAATCAGTGAGTGGGTCAATTACAGTATCTGGGTCAGATGATGAAAATCAGAATGACCAAGACTCTGTGATTGAAGGGCCAGGCCTCAAGGGGCCTGAAAAGGACAGAGGAATTCTCCCTAAGAGAGCTGACAGAGTGGAGGAGAGGCATAGGTCCCCTTCCAGGGAATCTGACCACTCTTATCACTCTGGCAGAGAATTTGTCCACCAGAGGAACTCATACTTTCCCATAAGAGAGACCTCTGAAAGAATGTGCAAACTGCTGCAGTATGAGGAAGCAAGAGTTGCCCTCAGAACCAAGCAGTTGGCACTGGATAGAGAAGCCCTGGAGATCCAGAGAGCTTCTAGAAGAGAGGGGTTAGAACCCCTTGGTGGCAGCAACAGTGTCCCTAGAGGCAGAGAATCTATTCCAGACCATAGGAACCTGAGCAAGGTTGTTCCTCCCTACCAGAGTGGGGATGATATCCACAAGTGGATAACTGCAATGGAGAGGGCCTGTAGAGTACAGCAGGTCCCCCAAAAGCAGTGGGCAGCAATCTTGTGGCTCTCCTTTTCAGACAAAGGTAGAGACAAGCTCCTCACTGTTAGAGAAGAGGAAGCTGATAATTATGAAGTCCTGAAGAGTGCACTGATAGATGGGTTTGGCTTAACCACTGAGCAGTACAGGTTGAAGTTCAGAGACACCCAGAAGGCACAGACTCAGGACTGACTGACTTTGTAGATTGTGCAACCAAGGCTCTGGAGGGTTGGCTGGTTGGCAGTAGGGTTACTGATTTCAAGGGATTGTATAATCTGATGATGAGAGAACAGATCCTTAATAATTGCCAGAACCAGTTGTTGCATCAATACCTGGTGGACTCAGATCTGACCGCTCCCCAAGAATTGGGAAAGCAGGCAGACAAATGGGTCAGAACCAGGGTAAGGCAGAAACCCCAGAACCAAGGGGGTGACACCAAGAAGCAAGATCCTAAGGGCTCTGAGAAAGGTGGGGATAAGTCAAAAGACCAGAAGTCTTCACAAGGGCCCCAAAAATCTGCATCTGGTGGGGAGTCACAATCCAACAAGGGAAAGGCCAAAAGAAGCCCTGGTGCAAATTCTGTAAACAGAAAGGGCACTGGACTTCTGATTGTAACAAGTCCAAAGACCAAACCACCACCACTCCTGCCCCTAAGGCAACTGTTCCCCCTAGCTCAGCTACTGGTGGAGGTGGTACTCAGAATAAGGGTGTAGTAGGGTTGACCCTGGGTTCTGAAGTGGACTCTGACCTAGTCAGAGTGCCCACTCAGGCAATGCTGATTTGTGAGGAGACCTTAATATGTCCTTCCTAGTAAGTCCCAGTAATCTGGGCAAATACAAACAGCAGCCTGTAATAAATGGCAAACAGGCTTTGGCATTTAGGGACACAGGTGCTAGTGTCACCATGGTGGCAGAGGACCTTGTGGACCCTGGACAGATCATCCTGGGCGAAATGTACCAGGTGACCAATGCAAGCAATGTCAGGACCAACCATAGTCTGGCAGTTGTGAATTTCTCCTGGGGAGGGGTAACTGGCCTCAAGAAGGTTGTAGGCAGTGCAGACCTCCCTGTAGAATGTCTATTGGGCAATGATCTAGAGACTTCAGCCTGGTCTGAAGTAGAGTTATGGACTCATGCTGAGATGTTGGGCATCCCTGCAGAGGTATTTGCTGTGACCAGGTCACAAGCAAGAATGCATAACACTGAACCAGCTCTGGATCCTGGAACAATGGACCAGATGCTTCCCAAGAGGAGGAGCAGTAGGGTAAAGGCAGTGCCTTCCCCTCTGTCTCAGATCACAGATTCACCTCCAGAGGGAGGTGAAGCAGATCCTGAAGAAGGAACTGCCCCAGAGGGACTTGAGCCTGATCAGGTTGAGTTCTTGGGGGCAGGGGGCCCTTCTAGGGAAGATCTGAGTAAGGAGCAACAGTGCTGCCCCTCTCTTGAACCCCTCAGACAGCAGGCTGCTGCTGAGGCTGCTGGGAGTGCTAGTGGGTCCCATAAAGTTTATTGGGATGAGGGACTCCTATATTCTGAGGGTAGAGACCCAGCCCCTGGAGCCACCAGGAGGATGGTAATACCTCAGAAGTTTAGGGGGTTCCTCTTGACCCTAGCACATGATATCCCTTTGGCAGGTCACTTGGGCAAAAACAAGACCTGGGACAGGCTTGTTCCACATTTTCATTGGCCACATATGTCAGAGGACACAAAGGAGTTTTGTGGCTCCTGTGTCACATGCCAAGCCAGTGGTAAGGCAGGTGGCACAACAAAGGCCCCCCTAATACCACTACCTGTGGTGGGGGTACCCTTTGTAAGGGTAGGGATTGACATTGTTGGTCCCCTTGACCCTCAAACTGCATCTGGGCACAGGTTTATCCTGGTGGTAGTGTATCATACCACCAGGTACCCAGAAGCAATTCCCCTGAGGACCACCACAGGCCCTGTTGTGACAAGAGCCCTCATTGGAGTTTTCTCCAGAGTGGGTTTCCCAAAGGAGGTCATTTCTGACAGAGGTACCAACTTCATGTCAGGATATCTGAAAGCAATGTGGAAGGAGTGTGGTGTGACTTATAAGTTCACCACTCCCTATCACCCACAATGCAATGGTTTAGTTGAACGCTTCAACAAAACCTTGAAGGGAATGATTAAAGGACTCCCAGAGAAGCTTAGGCGGAAATGGGACCTTCTTCTTCCCTGCCTGTTGTTTGCATACAGAGAGGTTCCACAGAAGGGGGTTGGTTACAGCCCATTTGAGCTTCTGTTTGGGCATCCTGTGAGAGGTCCATTGTGTTTGGTAAAAGAGGGCTGGGAGTTACCTCTCAAGCCCCCCAAACAAGATGTGATGGACTATGTACTTGGTCTCCGCTCCCGGATGGCTGAGTACATGAAAAAGGCAACCAAAAACCTGGAGGCCAGGCAAAAATTACAAAAAGCTTGGCATGACCAAAAGGCTGTACTGGCTGTATACCAGCCAGGACAGAAAGTGTGGGTGTTGGAGCCTGTGGCCCCAGCAGCCCTCCAGGACAAGTGGAGTGGCCCCCATACAATAGTTGAACAGAAGGGAGACGTCACCTACCTGGTGAATCTTGGAACTCCCAGGAGCCCCCTGAGGGTGCTCCATGTCAACAGATTAAAGCCATATGTTGACAGGGCTGACATGGGCTTGCTCATGGCAACTGATGAGGACCAGGAGGAGGAGAGTGACCCTCTCCCTGACCTGCTCTCGCAGAACCCTGATGATGGGTCAGTAGATGGTGTTGCTTTGGCAAGCAGCCTCACTGACCATCAGCAAACTGAGTGCAGACAAGTTCTGCAACAGTACAGACATATGTTTAGCCTGACCCCTAGTCAGACTTCCTGGTGCACCCATGAGGTGGACACTGGAGACAGTCTGCCTGTCAAGAATAAAATCTACAGGCAACCTGACCATGTCAGGGACTGTATCAGGACTGAGGTCCAGAAAATGTTGGAGCTAGGTGTAATTGAGCCTTCAGATAGCCCTTGGGCTAGCCCAGTAGTCCTGGTACCCAAGCCTCATACCCAGGGTTGTAAGAAAGAAATGAGGTTTTGTGTAGACTACAGAGGCCTCAATGCAGTCACTAGGACTGATGCCTATCCCATACCAAGGGCAGATGAGCTGATTGATACTTTGGCCTCAGCCAAGTATCTAAGCACGTTTGACCTAACAGCTGGCTACTGGCAGATCAGATTAGCTGATGATGCAAAAGCCAAAACAGCATTTTCGACCCCTGGTGGGCACTACCACTTTATGGTGATGCCCTTTGGATTGAAAAATGCACCTGCCACTTTTCAGAGGTTGGTGAATAAAGTTCTGACAGGGATGGAAACTTATTGCTCAGTTTATCTAGATGATATTGCTGTCTTTAGTTCCTCCTGGCAGGATCACCTGGTCCACCTCAGGAATGTTTTGGAGGCTCTGCAGAAAGCAGGCCTCACTATCAAGGCCACTAAGTGCCAGATAGGGCAGAGTCAGGTTGTATACCTGGGCCACCTTGTAGGTGGAGGCCAGGTTCAGCCTTTACAGAGCAAGATCCAAACCATAATGGAATGGGTTGCTCCAACCACCCAGACACAGGTGAGAGCCTTCTTAGGCCTGACTGGGTACTATAGGAGGTTTGTCAAGGGATATGGATCTATAGTGACCCCCTTGAATGATCTGACCTCAAAGAAAATGCCAAAAAAGGTTCAGTGGACAGCTAGCTGTCAGAAGGCATTTGAAGACCTAAAGCAGGCCATGTGCACTGCCCCCATCTTACAGAGTCCAGACTACACCAAAAAGTTCATTGTCTAAACAGATGCTTCTGAGCTGGGTGTGGGAGCTGTACTGTCTCAACTGAATGATGAAGGTCAAGACCAGCCAGTAGCTTTTATTAGCAGAAGGCTGACCCCTAGAGAGAAACGTTGGTCAGCTATAGAGAGGGAGGCCTTTGCTGTGGTGTGGGCCCTGAAGAAGCTGAGGCCATACTTGTTTGGCACTCACTTCATAGTTCAGACTGACCACAAGCCCCTCCTATGGCTTAAACAGATGAAAGGTGAAAACCCAAAACTTTTGAGGTGGTCCATTTCCCTACAGGGGATGGACTATACAGTGGAACATAGACCTGGGACCCAACATGCCAATGCAGATGGACTCTCAAGGTATTTCCACTTAGTACACGAAGACTCAACTGATAAAGGTTAGTTTAGTGTCCCTGCGTTTGGGGGGGGGGGGGGTTGTGTAGGAGAGTAGGATCTGCCTCTTATGTTGCCCCCATTTTTTTTCTGATGTTTACACTGGTTTCTGGCTATAGTCTGGCTGGGACCCTGCCAATCAGGACCCCAGCCTCTCTGTTCTCTCTAAACGATTTGGAGTGCACTCTAGGTGCACTAGTGATTGGATACTGTGGTACCTTATGAGTCCCTAGTATATGGTACCTTAGGTACCAAGGGCATAGGTACTTCACAGGCCTACCAGGGGCTGAAGCATGTATTATGCCACCCCTGGGAAGCAGACTAAATCTGACACCACAGGCCTGCTACTGCAGCCTGGGTGAGGAAGTGCTAGCACCCCTCACTGAGATATAGGTCCCCTATATCTCTCCTGCACACACATTGAGACTTATCAGTCACCCCTAAAGCAGGCCCTATCAATCCTGAGGGCAGGGTGCGTAGTTTCCATGTGAGGGGGTGCCTCTGCCTGAGCAGGGCCCCTCTGCAGCTCTCAGAGTCCATTCTCTGGGGCTGTTTGTGGATGCGGTTAAACCATATACTTTTAAGTGCATTATATCCTCGGGGTAAAATGCTAACTTTGGAATGGTTATGGCTGCATCAAAACATGTCGTGTTTGGTGTCAAACATCTTGGAATACTACCCCCCTGCCAGTCCTGGCGGCGGGGGTAGCATTCCACCCTTCTAGAGGGATAGACATGTACCTACTGTGGAAACGCGGTAGAATCCTGCAGAGCCCTGGCATCACAAAATGGATGCCACCAGTCACAGACACTGGGCTGCCCTCCTGCTGATGACCAACACTCGCAGTGGAGGAAGCCCAACAATAGATATCCTGTCCCAAGGGGGTGTGACCACCTCCCAGACAGGGTTTAGTGTATTGGGGCTGGGTGGGTGCACTCTTAGAGTGCTTTGAAGTCCTGCACTGGGGGAGCAGAAGGCTCCTCTGTGCATACCCCAGTTCAAACCGGCTCAGGGGCTACCTGCCCCTGCTCTGGCGTGAAACTGGACAAAGGGAAGTAGGTGTAACCACCCACTCCCCTGACCCTCCCATAGGTGGGGTCATAGAGCTAGTCCCTCCCTTTCTTTTAGTATAAGAGGGGGAACCTGTGCATTGCAAACTAGATACCCCTGGGCGACGCTCTACAAGAAGAATCCCGGACCTTCGACGTTCCACTACCTTTGGAAGACTGAAGAATCTCCCTTGGAGTCAAGGAGAGACTCCCCTGCTTGGCAGGCACCAAAAACTACAAACGACGGTTGCAAACTACACCGCTCCCGCCGGAGTCCGAAGTCCCTGCAGCCCAAGAAGTGGATTTCCTGACTTCTCAAAGGCCATCGTGAGTCCCCAGCGAAGCTGAGGCCAGTGGACCCCAAGAGTGACGAGGAACCGCGACCCCTGGGTACCGTGCACTATTGTCGAGTGCAACCCCTTCACAACGTTCCACGAACTTGTGCTTTGGACCACGTGTGGTCCTAGCCTCCAGCAGGAATCCCTCCGAAGATCAGAGGCCTACCACATCCCGAGAGACCGTGGGCCCCTGTTGAGCGAATCCTCCCGAGGCGTCTTCGCGATCCCTTGCCAGCCGGCTTGTGGGTCCCCTGAAGACTTTCCTACAGAACCAAAGGGCTCCCCTGTTTGCTCCAGGCCTGCCCTGACTTAGCCTCGCTGGGTGAGTCCCTCAGACCTTGCTGGTCTGAGCCATTGACTTTTCACACTTTCCCCGAGACTTGCTGTTACCAAGGCTGGTTGGCTCCAATCGAGTCGCCGACACCGCAGTAAACTGCAGACATCGTGGGACACGCCGAATCCAGCTCCTGGTCGTCGTCGAGACCTCCTGGACCTCGTGGCTGAAGAGTCAAGGCACCCGCGAATGACCTGAATCTTGCGACGACGGTGGGCATCCATCTTCCTTGCCGCGAGTCACTGCCAAGTGACTTTGAACACTGTCCCCTCTGCTTTCAGGTCGTCCATCTTCTGAATCCAGGCTTGGATTCCTCCGGACACTGCTCCTGTCGCCGCAAGCATTAAGTCTTCACTGGCTCCCATTGAAAACGACGCCGCGACCCGACACCAAAGAACACCTATGCACCCGGCTCCCCTGGGTGAGGTAACTTCAGCACTACGGTGCTCCTGTGGGTGTGGGCCCTAGAACTACTTACCCTGTAAGTGACTTGCTTGTAGCTACCCTAGAAGTGCCCTAAAAACTCTTATTTTCTAAGTGCGACAATTGCGCGGACTCGTACAGGGTTCGCGTCTGTGTTAGACACATCGCGTCCATCTCCCTTGTAACACTATCTAGAACCGTGTCCTTCGACTCGTACTGAGTCCGATCGGTGTTCGCCTCGAACACACAAGGGGCCTGTAACATTGAAATCTCCATTGCGCTGACTCGCACAAGGTTCGCGTCTGTGTTAGACACAGCGCGTCCATCTCCCTTGCAACTCTATCTGTAACCGCGTCCTTCGACTCGTACAAGGACCGATCGGTGTGTTCGCCTCGAACACGCAAGGGACCTTTAACATTGAAATCTCAATCGCGTCTGTTCGCATAGACTCGTACAGGACTCGCACCGGTGCCAGGACACCGCGTCCGTCCCCTGTGGGTCTCCTACAACTACCTGGGGTGGTTCTTGGGGGTCCCTCGATTCTAGATGCCCTAGACCTAGGTCTAGCCAAACTAAGATTGTGATATTCGATTGTGCTAAACTTATTTTGATAACATTTGACTTGTACATATGTTCCTGACTTCTAATCTCATAAAGAGATTAGTAGAGAGTGTTTATTAATAAATACATATATATTTGATATATATACCTGTGTGGTGTCTTTTCATTTGGTGATTCAAGAGATTGTGTGGTAAAACAAGCTGCTTTACATTCCTTCAAGACTTAGCCTGAAGGCTGCTCTCCACAGCTACCACTAGGATAGCTTTCTATAAAGGTTGTCTTAAACCTATCTACCATAAGAGTCGAATTGTTCTGGTGCAAGGTGTCCACTTTAATTAGTGAACAGCATATACCAGGCCAACTTCTCACATTAATGAAATACAAAAAAATTTAATTGTGAAGAGATTTTATCATATTTTTACACCTTTGTTCCAAGATATCTTTAAATATGAAGGTGTTCCAAAATTTAAGTGATGAAGGTTACCTTCTATGTTTCTTTTCTTTGGTTCAGTTAGCCTACTAATAAATGCTCGCCTGCTTATTTAACATCTTTCTGAATGTTAGTGCTCTGCTAAGCGAACAGCAGCCCGGGGCTGCAGTTCACCATGGTGCCACCTGTGACAGTCGGGGGGGCCCCGGGCCATACTTTGAGTGCCACTGGTATATGGTATTTAAAAGTAGGATATGTAAAAGCTTAATGTTAAACATATCCTTAGAATGGAAAAGCCCTCAAATCTATTTTCACTGTAGCAGAGTTCGCTTTTCCCTATGAAAGCCTTCGGACACAATATTAAGTTTAATACATTTTATCTCCTCCTAAGAAACCGCAACAAATTTAATTTTTGGACTTTTTACAATATTTATTACAAGTCCAATTCAATCAAAGGCAATTTGTAAAGTGCACGGCTGCCTCGTCTGAGGTGCCCCGGGGTTCAAAAGCATAGACTGAAGAACAACACTGGACACTTATATCTACACATGATTAAAGAGCCAACTTTTTAGATCTTTCCTGAAGCAGTGCTCAGACTCGTCCATATGGAGTTTAATAGGCGAGGTGTTCCAGAGCTTAGCTGTCAGTACCGAGAAAGACCAGCCACCCCAGCGAACTCTGACAAACCTTGGAATGCACACGTGTCTATGATGATTGGATCTCTCCTGTTGGTACCGGCCGAGTCCGTTTCTCAGGTATGTCTATGTACTGATTCTTGTTGAGCGCATATATCACCCTAGGGTATCGGGGGCCTTTGCCCCCAATGGCTCTGAACGCCAATGTCAGGGCTTTGAACTCAACTCTTGGCAATAGGAAGCTGCCTTCGGTGAGGTGAGATGTCAGAAGGGGACCCATCGAATCAGCCTGGCCAATGCATACTGTACAATTTGAAGTCTATGGATCAGGAATGAAGGAAGACCCAAATATAGGCTGTTTGCGTAATCCAAACGCGATGTCACGAGAGAGTAGATTACCGTTTTTCGTGTCCCTTCCGGAAGCAAAGGCAGTGGCTTCCTAACTGATCTTAGCTTCAAAAAGCAGGACGATGAGATCTACCTCATCCGAGTAGCAAAGGAAAGGTCAGAGTCAAGCATGATCCCTACATTTCTAGCCAATGTGGGCGGTACTGGCAGTGGGCTCAGTTCAGCGGGCCACCAGAGACTCAAGAGAGGAGAAGCCATCCGGCTAAAAAGGAGCACCACAGTTTTGTCTGCGTTCAGTTTTTAAAACTTGGCATCCATCCAATTGGCAATGCCTTTTAAGCACTCTGTAAAATTGAAAAAGGCTGCTTCTTAATGTTCCCTGAATGAGAACAGCAGTTCTGTATCATCCACATATGATCTAACCTTCACTCCCCAGGTCTCAATAAGGGTGGCCAAAGGGGCCAAGTAAAGGTTAAAGAGCAGCGGACTGAGGGCAGAGCCCTGAGCCACCCCACAAACCAAGGATTTGGGAGAGGATGAAAACGGGTGAAGGAAAACCCCATTATTTAACAAGCATTGGCATAGCCAATAGGTCTCGCCTTTGGGACCTTATAAGTGTTTAGCCATGCAACAGTTGATGTTGTTGCCCCAAGGATATTGTGCTGCATAACAAGATACTTATCAGGTCCCAAAAGCGAGACCTATTGGCTATGCCAATGCTTGTTATCTTTTGCTGTATGTCAGAGTACATTAGTGAAAATGGAAAAAGAAAACATTCAGCATATATTAAGAAACAGGGCGAGGTGTAAAAACATGCTGATTGTCTGAATATGAATATTGTTTATGCAAACGAATTGATGTAATGCACATTTGTAAATGCAAAAGAATTGGTCTAAAACGAATTTGTTCAGAAAGTGCAATAATGGTTTATTTTTTAGATATATAGATTGTTTTATCGGTCATTTAAAAACGGAGCACGAAAATACTTTGTGGCTTCATGTTGGGCAATTGTTCAGATCGTGAATGCAGGGCCTCGTGGAGGAGAGGGCTCCAGGCGTTTGTAAAGCTTTTGGTTCCATTTCAGGATACTGGGTGGGTTAATTACTTAATCTGCGATCCCCTTCACACACACGAAAGCACCAAAAATATAATCCAGGGCAAGAGCCAGCAGGCAGCCTGTCCACCTGTGAAGGCATAGCCAGCTATGCACTGAAATATAATGGGGGACCCCAAATGCACAGGTCAGAGGTGCTAGGCCAGTCCTGGGTAATCATATAGTCTCTGCGGAGCTCACCTTCATCGAATATGTTCCCTTGGCCCTTCTCCACCGAGTTCTTCCCAGGACCGAGAGCGAGGTGGGGTGATTGAGAGAGGAGGAGCCAGAGAGAACACGGGGTGGTGGCAGAGAAACAGAAAATGAAACATAAGGGAGAGAAAGTGAGGGAGAGCAAAGAAGAAACAGAAAAAAGATGGGAAAAAAGGGTGAGAGAACGTGAGGGAGCAGAAGAGGGAAATGATGGTGACAGGAGGGTAGAGAGCGAGGTTCAGAACCGAGAGCGAGGGGGCAGGCACAGAAAGGATGCATGCGGGGGAGAAGGACGCAGAGAGGAGCCGCGGCAGAGGAGGGGTCAGAAAGCATGGATGTGGGAGAGAAAGCAGGAAAAGGGAGCACTGAAACATGAGGGAAGGGGAGGGAGGGAGGGGACATGGAAAGGATGAGAGCAGAGGTCGGGACCGATAGAAAACGAGAGATATAATAGAGGAGCGTGGTGAAGGAGATTAAAAAACAGATTGATGAAATGGAGCGTCAGAGAAAATTGCGTGAGGGTTCGACTTATAACCTGCACGTCAAAGCTTTTGATATCAATAGTACAATTCGACAAAGGAAGGGGATAATGCACGCGCTGCTGTGAACAAGTCGGAAGTGCGCTAATGTGGAAAATTACTTGCAAAAGAGCAGTTGACTCGAGCGCTTATAGCTTTCAGTAGAAAACTAAACGGCATTTTATATTTCAGTATAATATTTAAAAAAAAACATACAACATAAATTCTAAATGTTCAGACACTGTCTACAAAACAGTGGCAGTAATGAAGTTATCCGAGTTGTCTGGAGTTCCGTATGGTGTGTGCCAGCAGACTCTCCCAAAGCTTGGAGAACACATCTCTGGGAGTCTAGCGCTCTGGCGGCTGCACGAGGCTGCCAGGCACTGCTTCTGGAAGGCATTAGACTTCCGCCTTCCGTAGCGGCATCGCGTCTGCATTATTAGGACAGCATCTTTCAAGCAAAGTCACTTTTACTTATTACAGCTCTATCGGCGCTATGCGTGCGCCTACATCTGCGCCACTCCCTTCAAACGTACATTGACGGAGCAGCGCATCCTTAAACATGTGTGGCAAAGGCAGCAGCCTTCCTCCAGCACACGCATCACAGGGAGGGTTATGTCATGGAACCAGCCCATCGTTTCTCTAGAATCGGGCGAAATTTCCGCTGCTGTAGGACTTCTAGCCGCTTTTCGTAACAATCTGGGACTCTGGTTCCAAGTAGCGAGGTTTGTTCCGGTCCTTTTACGCACACCTCCAGCAGTAAGGGGCAGCTGCGCGGTATACGGGGGCGCTCTCTCCCTTCTGGTAGCCTGAGCTTCTCCTAGTTTGTAGGCTGCTCAGTGTCAGTGGCTGTAAAGACATCCCAAGGGAGGAGGGCGGACAAAAAAGCAACGAAAGCTGTAAAGTCATTAGTAACAGGATACTGGATGCTTGTAGACGTGGAGCGCGGCCGGAAGTCCATGTACAGCGTTTACCATGCGGGAGCGAGCAGCGGCAGGCGCGATAATTGCAAACAGATGGCGCCGCTGCTCGCTCCCGCAAGGTAAACGCTGTACATGCACGAGTACTCATTGGAAACAGTGCACTACATGCACGAGTTTCCAAGAAAGTACGGAGTGATTGCAAGAGGTCACTCCAAAGCAACGCTTACGCGCTGCGTAGGTAAGACCTAAAAAATGAATGAATCATCCAAGACAACACAGTGTCCTGAAAGCCGAAGAGGCTTAATCTATTCAACAAGGTGGAGTGCGCCACCATTTCGAATGCTGCCGACAGGTCTAACAGCCCAACCATGACAGTGGTGCTGCCATCCAATGTTTCTCTGACCGTCTCCAACACTTCCAATAAAGCGGTCTCTGTGCTGTATCCTGCACAGAAGCCAGATTGAGTGTCATTAAGCAGGTTGCCAGCTTCCATGAAGGATGACGGTTGGCAGTATACCAGCTTTTCTAAGATGTTTTCCGGAGCAGGCAGCAATGAGATTGGTCTAAAATTGCTGAGCACCCCAGGGTCTGCATTAGGCTTCTTTAGCAGCTGAAGCAGACATGCCTGTTTCCAGATAGCAGGAAAGATACATGATATGAAGGAGGCATTCCAGTTCTGGTTGAGAAAAGGATTCTCAGTGTGGCAGTCCGTCTGAAGAATTGGGGAGGCAGGCGTCCTCCAGTGAGCTGGATTTGCATTTCTGTAAATCCTTGAGAGAGTCTTCTTCAGATATTGGGCAAAATCCTGGGAGAACAGATGCTGAACTAGTGGGGAGCATCAGTAGGCCTGCTGAGTCGTCTTCTCCCTGGAAAGTTGAGTAAAGTTTTTTCGGGAGGCTGGTGCAGAGAGGAGGTGAAGGATAAAAGGCACTTTCAGCTGCTTCAGGGGCGGTAAAAGATTTTACAATATTGAATACTTACCTAGAAGAGTTGGCAGCAATCTAGATCTGCAAAGTGAAATGCTCTCTCATAGTGGGCGCGCAAGTTTGTGAAATTCTTTGAGAGCCGCGTTCTAGGCGAGTTTTACTACAGGGTCATAAGACCTTCACCAGCTGCGCTCCAGCTTTTTACAGTGGCTTTTCTCTGCTCTTAGGGCGGGGGAAATTCAAATGGCAGATGGCTTTGATCTTTTGGCTGTAAATGTTTGTAAGGGTGCAAGAGGGTCCAAAGCCTTAGAGATGCATAGACTTAATAGGCTTGAGTCACTGTTGGGATTGCCTGTGAATGATAGAAGGGTAGATTGAAGAGAGAGCTCAAAGGACTCCTTTGGAACATTCTTTAAGTTTCTGTTTCTTTCAGGTGCTGTCCTGGTCTCCACCTGGTAACACAAGCCATGAAAAGTAAACGGGACAAGGAAATGGTCCGTCCATACCAGCTGCATGGGGGCACCGGCTTGGAGACCAGTGATGCTGGAAAAGATTACGTCCAATGTGTGGCCTGCTTTATAGGTGGGGGCGGCAAAATGCTGGGCCAAATTAAAGCTTGCCAGGGTCTGGATCAACTGAGAGGCATGAGAACAGCTCGGGACATCAACATGAATGTTACAATTTCCCAGAATAGTGAAGTTGGCGAACTGTAAGGATAGCTGGGCAATAACGTCACATAATTGTGGGAAGCAGCTGTTGGGGCAGTCTGGGGTTTATAGATCAGCAAACCAGCAATGAAAAAAGAGGGGGTAAGTTTGATGCAAAAGGTGAGGCCCTCTGTGAGAAGTTGGCCTGGTATATGCTGTCCACTAATTAAAGTGGGCACCTTGCACCAGTCCAAACGACCCTTATGATGTATGAGGTCAAAGAAAACCTTTAGAAAGCTATCCTAGCGGTAGCTCTGGAGAGCAGCCTTCAGGCTTAATCTTGAAGGAATGTAAAGCAGCTTGTTTTAACAGATTATCATCTTTAGTATTAACTAAATGAAAGGAGAACAACACAGTAGTTATAAAAATATGTATTTATTTATATAACACTCTCTAGTATCCTCTACACGAGGATAGAACCCAAAGCACACAATACTTTATCAAAGAAACAGTTGTAAGTAGCACAATACACAGTGGGCTCCAGGGGGAGACCAGACCATATACTAAAATAGTGGTATAAGAACCACGACTGGAGTCAAGACAGTGTCTAGAACACGTAGAATCACTGGGACCCCAAGGCACCACCCAAGGTGAGTAGAAAGGGTCCCCGCGGAGGCCGCGTGCAGTGTGCTAACACGACGACGGGCTCCGTACAATTCTATGGGGAAGTCGCGGTTACAGTTTTAAAGTTTAAGGACCCTTCTCGGTGGACTTCGAGGAAACCCTTTGGAACTTAGGAGGTTAGAGAGCCACCCCACCCGTGGATACCGGAGTACCCGAGTTACCTATCCCAGGAGACCGGGGTGCATAGGTCTGGATTGGTGTCGGAAACCGCCGTCGTTTTCAATGGAGGGTTGCAAAGAAGAGCTGCTGCCGGGAAGGAAGAAAATGTCCGTTGGAATCCAAGGGTGGATTTGTGATGGAAGGAACCTGAAAGCAGAGGGGACATAGTCTGGGTCACTTCAGGGTGACCAGGGGCTCAGTGAACGAATGCCACCGATGTCGGGTGCTTCAGGTGCGAAGAAGGGATGCTTGACTCTGCAGCTACGAGGACTAGGAGACGTCGACGATGACCAGGAGCCAGATGCGAGCTGTCCCACAAAGGATATTGAGTGCTGAGGGGTCAGTATCCGGCTGGAGCACCAACAAGCCTTGGCAACAGCAACCCACGCAGGAAGGTCAAACAGGTTACAGTGTGGACCAGCAAGGTCCAGGGGACTCACCAAGCAATGGGGAGTCAGGGCACGTCTGGAGATACCAGGAAAGCCCAACAGAATTCAAGATGACCCTCAGGAGGACCCACAGGCCGAATGACCAGGAGTCGTGAGGGGACCTCAAGCAAGATCACAAAGTACCAGCCCACGGAGCACTCGGTGCGAGGAGGCTGGAGTTCTTTGGTGGAAATACTGCTCAGGGTCAGGACTACACAAAGTCCAATGCACAAGCTCGGGAATTGCCAACAAACATATGCACTTTCAAAAGTACACAGTGCACAGGGGTTCGGGTTATGCGGTCTCCACGAGGGATACTGGCCTCAAACTCGGTGAGAGGGCTGCTCAACCTCACGGAACTTTGGAACCCACCTCCTGTGTTGCTGGAGCCTTCGGAGTCCACAGGAGCTCAGGATCAGCAGACCGGTCAGTTGCATTACGGTGCCTGCGAATGCAGGGGAGTGACTCCTTCACCCCAAGGGAGATTCTTCAGTTGTCCGTAGTACACCACAGGTCTTGCACAGAGCCTGTATGGGGCAAGGGCACAGACGAAGCTTTGGACGGAGAGGGAGACAAAGTAGGACCCAGTCGAAGTCCAGAGTGTCCAGACGGTCGAAGGTCAGTGGTTTCTTGTTGCAGAATCTTGTCCACGTAAAATCTAAAGTCTTACAGCCAGGCAAGCCCTTATGTACCCACAGGAGAGGGTTGGACAGATTCAGGGGACCCTCCTAGGGGAGGGTCAGGACAGAGGGGAGGTTACTCCCATGTCCTTTGTCCAGGTTCGCGCCAGAGCAGGAGCCAAAGGCTCACAGGACTGGTTTGAGCTGGACTATGCACAGGGACAGCAAATGTGCCCCAGGTGCAGACTTTCAGGCACTTTGGAAGTGCACCCACCCAGCCCCAATACACTAAATCCTGTCTGGGAGAAGGTCACACCTCTCTGTGACAGGATGCCTATTGTGCTGCCTTCCTCTGCTCGAGCTTGGCTCAGCAGCAGGAGGGCAGAAATGTGTCTCTGGTCGGCAGCATCCATTTTGTGCTGACCGGGTCGAGAAGGCTTGCACCGGAAAGACCAGCGACCCCCACGAAGCTTGCTTCAGAAGGGTGGAATCATACCTCCCACACCGGTTACCGGTGTGGGAGGTATGATTCCAAGGTGTTTGATACCAAACACAACATGTTTTGTTTCAGCCGTTTTCGAGATAGCATTTACCGCAAGGTTATAATGCACCTCTACCTATATGTCTGGCTGAGTCACAGACATCCCGGGAGAATGGTCTCCGACTGCCGCAGAGGGTCTCTGCTCATGCAGGGGCACCCTCTCACATAAAACCCAGCACCCTGCCTTTAGGATTGTTAAGGCCTGCTATAGGGGGGACTTATAATAAGTTTTAAGTGTAGTGACCTATAGATATAGTGAACCTATATCTAAAGTAAGTGGTGCAAGCACCAGCTTACACAGGCTGCAATGGCAGACCTGTAGTTCCATTTTGAATGGCCTCTCATGGGTGGCATAATACATGCTTCAGCCCATGGGAGGCCTCTGGGGTACCTATGCCCTGGGTACATGGGTACCATATACTAGGGACTTATAAGGGTACCCCAGTATCCAATCTGGAGTGTACCAAAGGGAGAAAGCAGATAGACTGGGGTCCTGTTTAGCAGGATCCCAGTCAGACTAGTCAAAAACCAGGAAAACACCAGGCAAAAAGTGGGGGTAACCATGTAGTCAGATCCTACCTTCCTACACCCTCAAACGCGACCACGCCTCCATCTCCGCCTGTGTGCGCGTCCAAATAGGGGCGATATTTTTACCCCATGATATCGATTGTGTGTCCGAAACATATACACCAAGATATTTTAGACCGGTCGTAGCCACTGTCACCTCCGCCGTCCAGGTGCCCATAGTCGAACCCCCACGCACAGGCCAAAGTACAGATTTCTTGGCGTTCATATATAAGCCAGTATGTTGGCCGAAGATCTGCATGATGCGGAGAATAAGTGGACCCGTCCGGTGGGGATCCATAATAAAAAACAGGACATCGTCCGCATAAAGAGCAATCTGATCCGAGAACCCACCCGGCCACTCAAAGCACGTAACCTGTGCGCCAATACGAACCCAGGCGGCTAATGGTTCCATAGCTAAGGCAAATAAATATGGGGAGAGGGGGCAACCTTGTCGAGTACCGCGTCCTATAGGGAAGGGAGCGGACACTGCGCCAGCGATTCTGACCGAGGCCGAAAGGTCAGTGTAAAGAAGTTTAATATAGGAAATAAGAAGGGGGCCAAAATTTAAACGTTGTAATAGAGCAAACAGATAAATCCGTCCCAGCGAGTCGAACGCTCTGTCAATATCAGCTAAGAGCAGGTCCGCCGGACCCTGAAGGCGATCGATGGCCACAACCGCATTATGCACACGTCTGATGTTATGACGGGTAGCCCGCTGGGGCATAAAACCGGCCTGATCTGGGTGGACCAGCTCGGACATATAGGGGAGAATACGATTGGCCAACGCTTTGGCCAATAATTTTGGCTCGAAGTTCAACAATGAAATAGGGCGATACAAGGAATGCTGATCTGGGGGTCGGCCCGGCTTGGGGAAAACCGCGATCTCAGCATGCCGCCAGTCCGGAGGAAGCTTCCCCTCGTCAAGGGCTGCATGTATTGCTTCCAAGTAATGGGGAAGGAATTGAGTCTGAAAAGATTTTAAAAAATTTGCATGGGAAGCCGTTCGGTCCCGGTGCCTTCCCGGATCGTAAATCGACCAAAGCAGCTCCCAGCTCGTCAACTGTCAGCAGGACGTCTAAATCCCCTCTAGCGCTGTCCGAAATGGCCTTGGGAGGCAAATTATCAAGATATTGCTGGACGAGAGGTTCCGGAAGGGCGTCCCTGGGAGCATAGAGCTCCGCGTAGTACGCCGCAAAACTAGCAGCAATTTGAGTAGGGTCCGTGAGTGTCTGGCCATCCCCGTCGGGGATACCCGGTATGCTCACTGGGCAGAGAGAATGCTGGCACAAGCGATGTAGCAGCGAGCTTGATTTGTCACCCCATTGATAAATTCTGCTGTGGGATGCCAGCCAGACCTGTCTTGCCTCATCGCGAAGGGTGTCGGCATAGGTTTGCTGGAGAAGGAGCAATTGGCGGTGGTGTGCCCCACCATGTTCATCCCTACATTTCTGTTCTAGTTGCAAAATCTGGGCCTCAGTCTGACTCAGAGCCTCCCGACGCTTTTTCCGTTGGGCAGCAGAATATGCAATGTCCACTCCCCTGATGGTGGGCTTCATCGCCTCCCAGAGCATGGACGGAGAATCCACGGTGCCTGAGTTCTCAGAAAAAACATGTCGTGAGGGCCTGATGTAGGTGGGACGTGTACTGTGGGTCTTGGAGATGCCACGGCGATAAGCGCCATCGAAAGGGGGGGCGCGCCACTACCAGGCGGAGCGTTAGGGCCACCGGAGAGTGATCTGACAGACCTCTAGGTAAGATATCTGTTGCTGCGATTCGAAAGTAATAGGAGTTTGGTATGAACACATAATCCAGCCTGGAGAACGAGTCATGGACCACTGAGAAGTACGTGTAACCTTATGTAGCAGAGTGCAGATGCCTCCATGTGTCCAACCACCCCATGTCCCTCATGAACGTGTGCAGCCGTGTAGGTCTCGAAATCTCCGGCGCCGCACGCGAGTGCCATCTGTCTTGCACCACATTTGCCACATCATTCCAATCCCCACCAATAATAGAGAGGCCCTCAGGTATTTCCGACACTTTTGCCGACAGGCACTCTACAAATGTGTCCGAGAGCGGGGGAGGTGCGTATATACTGCCCAAAGTAATGGTTTTCCCATGTAATGTCCCCGATACAATGATGTATCGACCGTGAGGGTCAGTCCATGTTTTAGAATGAATATAAGGGATTCGGCGGTGAATAAGTATGGCCACCCCCCGGGAGCCCCTGGTGAACCCCGCGTGAAAGACTTGTATATATCCAAAGCGAGCGAGACACAACGCTTTTGTACCCAGAAGATGGGTCTCTTGTAAGAGAAGAACATCGGCCAAGGCCTGCTTGGCCTGTCGTAAGACCGCACCTCGTTTGATCTTATTTAGTGCCCCCCGTATTTTCCAGCTAACTACCTGGAGCCTACCTACGGGGTCAATTACAGGGCAAGGCATCTAATAGAAGCATAAAATTCCGGGCTGTCGCAGGGCATATAGACCATCGATGAAAACAAAAAGGACACAGTGTGATCAACAACATTCAACAAAACCAACCCCTCCCCCACCCACCCCACCCAATACCTCAAAACAGCTGAAGCATCTGTCGCAGAATGTGTTGCGCCGCTGCCCCAACGGGAGCAGGGCCCAGCCCCATACCAAGAGTTCCCAAAAGAACAATCCCCAAACATTAATATAGTTCTCAGATACTGAGAAAAGAGTTATGGGGGGTAGGCCTCACGTGGGCCCGTGCGACAGCAAACGTCATTGGCGCTGCAGCCATTATAATGAAAGTTCTCCAACCTTGAGTCAAGTCGGTGACGGGGTTCGCCGAGTCTCCTCTATTCTTGATGCAGAAGCACTCCGTGATTTGCAGCGGCGTCTCGAGCGTGATCTGCGAGTAGATTTTATCTTAGGCCTGGCCGCCTGTCGCACAGACTCTCCGAACGATGGCTCAGGTTCGAATCGTGGCGGAGGATGCGGCCTGTGTCTCTGTCTCTCATCCATCCAGGCGAAGACCTCCTCCGGAGTGTCGAAAAAATGGGTATGTGACTTGTATATGACTCTCAATCTGGCCGGAAAAAGTAGCGCATATTGGATCTTAAGTTCCCGCAACCGGGCTTTAGCAGCAGTGAAGGATTGGCGTCGTTGTTGCACCATGCACGTATAGTCTGGAAATATTAGGATGTGGTGAGAGTCGAAGTGGAGTTTACCGGCCAGCCTGGCCTGTGCAAGGATGGCATCACGATCGTGAAAATTTAAAAGTCTCCCAATAACGGGCCGCGGTCGGGCCCTAGGTGGTGGTTTTTGTATAAGGACTCGGTGCGCACGTTCAATTATAAAGCACTGCGACAAGGACGTCTGGGGGATCCAGCTCGCGATCCACTTTGCAAGGAACTGTTCCATGTTGTTGCCTTCGCAGCCCTCCGGAAATCCTACGAAACGAAGATTGTTTCTCCGAGCTCTGCCCTCAGCATTTTCCGCCCTGATCACCAGCCCCTTCGTGATGGATTCCAGGGAGGTCACCCGGGCCTGGAGGGACGCAGTTGTATCTTCCACAGTGGAGATGCGAGTTTCGGCCTCAGTAATCCTATCCACCGCTTTACGCAAGTCCTTTTGGATGAGGGCAACATCAGATCCCACCTCTCCGATTTTTACCTCGAGTGCCTCACGGGAATGGTTTATTGCCGCCATCAAAGCTGCATTATCTGGCCCGGCAGGGGCCTGGCTCAATGTTTCAGGCGCGTGGGCCCCCTGGTCCCGCGTATCGATCCAGGGTGCTCTGCTTCAATACTTTATCCCTGGTCATTGTGATGTTGACAATTGGGTGTTGACCCAGCAGGGAGAAGTACGGCAATGCCAAGTATATTCTGCTCTGGACCCACGGCTCCGGTCAAAGCGCGACAGGGCGTCCACTACTTCGTCCCGTGTCTATTTGGCGGGAAGACAGGCCCCGAGGCAATCTGCACACAAGCCGCACCAGGACTATCCCGGCCGCCTCCGCACACAGGTATCTCTGCGCCCCCCTAATGGGTGTCACCCATCCGCCCAGTCGGTGTACGGGCCCCTCGCAGGATGTTCTCCGCCAGATCCGGGAAAAGGCCCCACTTATCCACTCGTATATAGGTCATTCGCCAGCGGAGAACCCCAGCCAGGCCGACGAGCTCACCTCGCTGCACAATCCTGGATCCCCGGATAGAAGCACACCACGCGCTCGGGCAGCTGCTCCACCGCTGCCCCCGGCGCACACGTTTAGCTATGCCTGGCTGGGATCGGAGATGAGGGAGGTCGCGAGGGACAGTTGAGGGCTCAGGAATAATGTTCTAGAAGAGGGGGGAGCCCCAACCTTGCATACGGGCCACGCCAACAGCCCCCATGCTCCTGATGACAGTAGGAAGCCCAAGGCACTCACCAGCTCGTCGTCCGGGGCCCGTACCGGCTCCTGTCGCCAATCGGCACACCCGCCTGAATCCGGGCTTCACCGCCGGGGCCAAGCGGCATCCAGTGCCCTGCGCGCGCTCCGCCAGGGCGCGAAACCGGGAGCCCGTGGGGGGGCCCAGCACTGGTCTCGACTAAGCCCCCGATACGCCGGCTACTGGCCGCGGACCGAAGCGCGCCCAAGGGCTCTCCAAAATGGCCGCCAGCCGGGGAAGCAAGTATGCCCCAGCCGGGGCACCGCAGGTGTCAAGTCGGCAGATCTCTGCTGCGGCGAGGCTGACTCGAGGCGGTCAGGGAGTCCGGGAGCCCCTCGCTTCTACCCCGATCTCCAGGGGCAGCGCCAGGACTCTAGTGCAGGCAAGCCCCGAGCGACAGCCGTACAACCGCGGACAACGGCAGGGGGCCAGTCTCCGGATCCCCGGCAGCAATCCTCCCGGCGCAGGCTCCCGGCTACTCCTCGAAGGCTCCAAAGGGCTGTGGGAGGGTTGGAGAAGGCTAATTAAGCATCAGAGACCAGGATATTGTGCAGGATAACGATCAAGCTCACGGAGCTCGTCTACAAAGCGTCCGCCATGTCGGACCTCTTGGCCACGCCCCCAAAGAAGCACAATTTTCTGTATTTATTCACTTTTAAAAAATAAATGCAGACAGAAAATAAATTGTTTTCTGTCTGTATTTATCTGTAAAAATCCGTAAAAACGGAAAACAGGGAGCCTTAATTATAATACTTCCGCTGCAGGCTAAAAACTATGAAGGTGAGAGACAATATCAACAAAAGAAAGAGAACAACCTATGAAAGGCAAGAACAAAGAAGCAATCAAATATGATTACTAAGCATGTGTACTCACTGAACTATGCCTGCGCTGTTTTTATTGCTGCAATCACACATTGTACTTTTTTATGGTCGAAGCTGTCAGTGATTAACTTCTCAATACCACTGTAATTCAACTCACTGTAGGATTGTTATCAACAGCCAGAGAGTGTGGGAGAATAGATCCGCATGCAGCGTCATTCTTTTCTTCACTCCTGAAACCGACATTACACCATAGAAGAAAGCATCGTGCACATCCTGTAACACTCTAGCAACAATGGTATCACCAGCGGAGTGGACACTGGAGGAAGCACACATGCTCACTAGCTAGGACACACAGCCCCATCCTGCAGCTAAACCTCACAGTGGCCTGGGACACTGAAAGACGAATCTCTGACTTAACTCGAACAGACACTCTAAAACTAACTACAATGTAAACCAGCTAGCTATTACATACGTAAGGATTAGATTCATTGGTTAGATATTGTTAGACCTGGCATCTTTGGCGTGTTTCTCCCCAGTCTTTTTTGCTTCTGACCTCCTGTTTTTGACTTTGTGCTGCATTTCGTTTTTGCTGGTTTTAGAACTCCTGGCACTTTACCACTGCTGATCAGTGCTAAAGTGCAAGTGCTCCTTGCATAAATTGTGATCATGATTGGTTATCCATTATTGGCATATGTGATTTACTGGTAAGACCCTAATAAAGTGCAGTGTGTGGGCCCAGGGCCTGCAAATCAAAGACTACTAGTAGGCTTGCAGCACTGATTGTGCCACGCGCGTTAGTAGCCCTGCAAACATGTTTCAGACCTGCTACTGCTAATTTCATTTTTCACTGTTGCAAGGACTATCTCTCCCATAAGTCATCATTTGATCTGCCCTGTAACCTCTTACAAGTGTAACTTCCAATTGGGAAGAGATAGAGGTTTGGGGTTCCTGAACTCACAATTGAAAAATACATCTTTTAGTGAAGTTGGTTTTTAAATTGCGTGTTTGAAATTGCCACTTTTAGAAAGTGGGCATTTTCTTGCTTTACCATTCAGTGCCTCTGCATGCCTGCCTGTGGAATCCACGTCTGAGGGAGGGTGACAGTTGGGCTGTTTGTGCGTTCACTCTATACAGCCACACAAAGGGAGCTGAGGTGTGCCCAGCATATCCTGATAGCCCATCACCAGGCTGATGAGCCTTCCTGAGCTAGAGTGGTGGGAGGAGTTGTCAATGACACCTGAATAAGGCTGCGCCTGCTCTCACACAAATCTGTCCCCACCCCCTGTAGTGTGTCTGGAGACAGATCAGGGAAAGGCAGGGTCTTGTGCTTTACAAAGACTTTTCTTTGAAGTTTGCCTACTTTAAAGGCAGAAACTGGTATAAATACTGGAACTTCAGAACACTTCTGGACTAAGAGGACATTCTGCCAAGAACAAGAGCTGGAGAAGCTGTCAGGAGGGACTAGAACTTTGCTGGGTGCTTTGTTGTGTTGGGCTGCTTCTTCTGTCTTGGGCAGTGAAAGGACTGGACTTTGCTTTCTACATCCTGATTGCCAAGGTTCTCCAAGGGCTTGTGTGTGCTTGCCTCCTGTAAGAAATCTCAGGGCCATCAAAGACTTCACTTGCAGCCCCTGAATTCCTCTGCTGGGAGTTCTGACCTGCCAAGTAGTGTAAATTCCAGTTCTGGGCCTTTGGAGGTGGCTTTGCTGCAAGGAACCCAAGAAAATCCACACATCGACTCTCCACGCCTGTTTTTTCCTGATGCAGCATCACCGTGTGGTTGAAAAACCAATGCATTGCTGCGGTGCGGCCGAAGAATCGACACAGCGCCTGCTGTGTGGCTGAAAGATCGCTGCAGCCAGAGTCCCGAGCACTGTGTCACCAACATCCATGGCTCCTGCTCAGACTTTAATGCAAGCCATGTTGTGCCGCTGAAGAAATCGATGCCTCACCTGCTTTGCAGCTGGGAAATCAACGAAGCGCATGTACCGCCGCATTGACCCAGCGCGTCTGGATTTTCGATGCATCGGCCCTGTGCACCAACTTCTTCATCGATGTTGCCCAGCAGTAAGGAACCGAGGCCGCGTGTTTGGAGATCGAAGCATCACCTCCTCTGACAGTAAGGAGCCGATGCATCACCTCCCCTGCACTGCACTGCACTGCACTGCAGTAAGGAATTGACGCATCACCTCCCCTGGCAGCAAGGAATCGACACATCATCTACCCTGGGAGTAAGGAATCGACATTATCGATTTGCTTTTCCGGCACCTCATCTCCCCTGCGCCTATTTTCGTCTTTGACGCAACCCTTTGCGATAAAGTGACGCATCCATAGCTTCCTACGGACTGAACTATTTTGAACTTTTAAAAGTGATATCTTTGCTTATGTATGTTGGATTTTTGTCGTCTTAGTCTTGTTTTATTCTGATAAATATTGGTTATTTTTCGAAACTGGTGTGGTGTCCTTTTGAAGTGTTGTTGCTGTGTGTGAATGTATAAATGCCATACTCATTGCCTCTGAGATGAGCCTGACTGCTCGTGCCAAGCTACCAAGAGGGTGAGCAGGGGTTACCTTAGCTGAGTGATCCCCTTACCCTGACTAGAATAAGGGTCCCTACTTGGACAGGGTGCAAGCCACTGCCAGCTAGAGACCCCCATTTCTAATATTGGTGTCAGCGGTGAGGATAGGACTTGTGTTTGTACTTTACATACAGCGATTGGTGTACACTACTACCAGATTGCAGACCATTACGCAACCACATAGTGTTTTTCTCTTTACCTTCTTGAGTTTGGATAATTTTTGAGCTTTCTTCTACAAGCAAGTAGAGAATCATCAGTTGCACATTCAAATTTGATTTTTGAGGACAGGTTGGAGTCCTACAATGTGCAGCAACTTAAGCAAATCTGGAGAGACTGCAAAGTCCAGTTTAAAGGCTACACCAGAAAGGAGGAGCTACAAAAGGCGCTGAGAGCCTGGGTAGCTGCCAGGAATGCCAGTGGGCATTCTGAGGATCCCGTTAAGGAGCAAAATTTGCGTGAGGATGTACTGATGGCTCATGATCTGCCTGGGGGAGGGGGGAAGGTGCTCTACAGGGCAGGTAGCAGTGTTTCTATAAAAGGTCTGTCCCTAGAGGAGCTTGAGCACAGGTTTGAAGCCAGGAGGCATGAGATGAAGCTAGAAAAGCTCGAGATGCAGCATGATGGAGCTAGCCAAACTCAGAAGAGAGGAGGAGAAAGATAAATGGGCTATGGAGGAAAGAAAGAATGCTTTTAGCTCAGGAGTTGAGCTTGAAGGAGCTGGACCAGAAGGCCAAATCCAGCATAGATGGTGTCAGCTCAGTGCACTCTGAGGGAAAGGCACATATACCCAAGGATGTCGTGAAGGATTATGTTGTGGGGGTTGATTTTGACCAGTAGTTTAGGTGCTATGAGGTAAGCTTTAAGGGCACACAGGTTCCCTGGGAAAGATTAGGGAGTAGGTCTGTGGTATTGCTTCACCGTGGAGGATAGGGACACTTTGTTGGCCTTAGCAAAAGAGAATCAGATGAGGTACCCTGCCATGAAGGAAGCCCTGATCAGGTAGTATTGTCTCACCCCAGAAAGTTACAGGGACTACAGGGAAAAGTTTAGGGAGAGTACCAAACTTGGTTCACAAACCTGGGTTGAGTTTGTTGATTTCTACTGCAGAGCACTCGATGGTTGGGTGAGGGAAGCGAGGTAACAGACTATCAGGGGCTGTACAACTTGATTGCACAGGAGCACTTGTAGGTGTCGTTTTCCAGAGCTGTGCCAGCACTTGATTGACTGCAAGCTTACTGACCCCATGAAGCTTGCTAAAGAGGAGGACCGCAGGCTCAGCATCAGGGTCCCAAAGAAGTTGTATATGGGAGACTCTGCCAAGGGTAGGCAGGGTCCCCAGCAGAAGAAAGATGGGGAGGGGGGACAAGGGCAAACAGGAGTTTTCTAAAGGGCCCCAAATTAGTTCCCAGGGTTAAGATTCCCATTCCCCAGGTGATAAGAAACCATGGATCTCTTCAGGAAATCCTGCAGAGAGGGGTCCGAGGAAATGTTTTGCTTGTGATCAGGAGGGACACATGAAAGGGTACCCCAAGTGTCCCAAGCAGGCACAGCCTCCCCCCTACCGGTGGTCAGTCATGGGTGATGGCTAATGTAGCGCTTGGGGAGGAGTTGGCCCAGCTGAGATGACCCTTGTCTCACTAGGGAACAGTGAGATGGTCCAGACAAGCCTAATGCCTGATAACACTAAGAAGTACAGGCAGTGGGTGACCATCAATAGACCAAGGGTAGAGGCTCTGAGAGACAAAGGAGTCAGAGTGACTACTGTCAGGTGTCACCTGGTGTCTGAAAAGCAAGTAGTCTCTAATGTACTTCATCAAGTTATGGCAGTAGACAATAGTGAGCGATTTTGTAAAGTGGCTCAGGTTCCCCTTAAATAGGGGAAGGGAGCGGGGGGGCTCAGGTTCCTTGAGAGCAGCTGTGAGCCCATCCATGCCTGTGGATTGTCTGCTGGGGAACGACCTGGAATACACTGCCTGGAGGGAGGTGGAATACAGGTCCCACTTGGAGATGTTGGGATTGCCTGAGTGGGCGTGCCTGACCACATTGTCCATGGCAGTCCAGGGTAATCAGCAGGACCTGGAGCCTAGAACAGTGGCTCTGGTGTCTGCCAAAAAGAGGAAGGCAAGGGGCATTGGAAACCCGCTTCTGAATTTCCCATGGCCTGGAAGGAGGCTGACCCTGAGGGGGACGCCCCGGAACCTAGAGGGGAAGAAGTTGCCAAACTGGTGAACCTGTCTGAGCTGACTCCTTGGCAGCAGAAAGGGGGTCCTACCAGGGAGTAGTTCTGCGCTGCGCAGAAGGAGTGACCTACTCTTGTGGTTCTAAGGCAGCAGGCCGAGGACCAGGAAGCTGGCAAGGAGTTCAAACCACATTTGATCTACTGGGAGAATGGTCTCCTCAATAATGAGCCTAAGGTTGCTGAGCCTTGGGCAACCCATGTGCTGATGATACCCCAGCACTTCAGAACCTTTCTATTGGGCTTGGCTCATGATGTGCCTTTGGCAGGACATTTGGGGCAGGGCAAGACCTTTAACAGGCTTGTTACCCACTTTTACTGGCCCAAAATGTGAAGGCAATCAGATGGTTTTTGTAGGTCTTGCCAGACTTGCCAGGCAAGTGGCAAGAGTGGGTGGGGAGATGTAAGGCTCGCCTCCAACCATTACCTGTTGTTAGCATCCCTTTCGAGCGTGTGGGCATTGACATTGTGGGGCCTCTGAATCCCAAGACAGCCATGGGCAACAGGTTTGTCTTGGTGGACCATGCCACCCGGTACCCGGAAGCTATCCCTCTGAGGACAGTGACAGGGGCCCATCATGGGCTGGGCACTGATGGGGATATTTACCCATGTGGGTGTCCCCAAGGAGGTGGTATCTGACCAGGGTACAAACTTCATGTCGCTGTACATGAAGGCCATGAGGCAGGAGTGTGGGGTGAACTACAAATTCATCACTCCTTACCACCCTCAGAGTAATGGGTTGGTTGAGAGATTCAACTATACCCTGGAAGGCATGATTGGGGATTTGTCTGAACCCATGAGGCATAAGTGGGATGTCCTCTTGCCATGCCTTCTCTTTGCTTACAAGGATGTACCGCAGAAAGGGATTGGCTTTAGTCCCTTTGAGCTGCTGTATGGGCACCCTGTGAGAGGACCTCTCGGTTTGGAGATGGGCTGAGAGCAAGCTCCTCGGAAGCCCCCCAGGATGTATTCAGCTACATGCTAGCCTTCCAGATCCAGACTACCCGCTTTAGGAAACTCGCTCAGGCGAACCTAGAAGCAAGCCAGGAGGACATGAAACGTTGGTAGAACCAGAATACCACTCTGGTTGAGTTTCAGCCTGGTCAGAAGGTGTGGTTGATGGAGCCAGTAGAGCACAGTGCTCTACATGACAAGTGGTGTGGACCATATGGAGTAAAGGAGCAGAAGAGTGATGTCACCTACCTGGTGGACTTGCAGACTGCTAGGAACTCCTTAAGAGTCCTACACGTGAACCGCCTCAAGCTCGAATTTGAGAGGTCTGAGTTGACCATTCTCTTGGCTACTGATTATGGAGTGGAAGAGGAGAGTGAACCTCTCCCTGACCTGTCTGCCAAGGAGCAGGATGGATCTGTGGAAGGCGTGGTCCTATCCCCTACACTGACCCTGGAGCAGCAGAGTGACTGTCGCCAGTTGTTGGGGCAGCTTGCCACTCTGCTATCACTCACCCCCGGAGTTACCCATTGGTGCACTCACGATATAGACACTGGGGACAGGCCACCTGTGAGGCACAAGATTTACAGGCTGACAGAGTGAAGGCTAGCATCAAGGAGGAGGTGTCCGATGTGTTAGCTTTAGGGGTGATTGAGCCCTCCAGCAGTCCTTGGTCCAGCCCAGTGGTCTTGGTCCCCAAAGCTCCTGCGCTCGGTGCCACCCCAGAACTGCGGTTCTTCGTGGGCTACTGTGGGCTCAATGCTGTCACTAAGACTGACGCCCACCCCATCCCCCGAGTTGATGAGCTCATTGACCACCAGGGAGGTGCCAAGTTCCTCATTTGATCTAACGTCTGGGTAATGGCAGATTGCCTTGACAGAGGAGGCCCAGGAGGGGTCAGCATTCTCAACACCAGCAGGGCACTACCAGTTCCAGGTCATGCCTTTTGGGTTGAAGAACGCCTCTGCCACCTTTCAGAGGTTGATCAATCAGGTCCTGGCTGGGCTTGAGGACTTTAGTGCCGTCTACCTGTATGACATTGCTGTTTTCAGCTCCAGTTGGGAGCATGGGTGTCCGCAGAAATTTTTCGGGGGGGGGGGCAAAATTTTAACGTCATCACCATCCTCAGACATGATGTGTGCCAGATGGGGCACAAGAAACACTGGGGCACAGGAGGAGCCATGGGGGGCAGGAAGCAGGCCGCATATGATCTCATACACCATAGGGTTGTTGTGCCACAGGAACCAGGTTTCCTTGCATAATTATATAGGTAAGATGAGATTTGTGAAAGTTAAATAACTCACCTACAATGCACTATTTATTGAATACATACAGCCCTGTATGCAGTAACAGAAAGTTGAAAAAGGAAAGTGTCTGTGTGTGTATATATGTATACACACTGATGCGCACACACACATTATATATATATATTCAAACAGGATTTCCTTCCTCAACCTCCCAGCGGCGATGAAGAAGGTGCGAACTCCACTTGTATTTGGCGTGAAATATTTTATTGCTCACTTACAAAGTCATTACGCGTTTCGACCGGTAAAACCGGCCTTGCTCACATTAAAAAAACAGCGTTACTCTGATAGTTTTTGTACCACCTCCATGTGTCACATGACCCACAACAAACATGAAAGAAAGACTTTCTGGGTTTTTTTGTGGATGGCATTCGTGAGTCCAAGACATTTAAACATTTCCAATGCCATCCGGCTATTAAAACGTTAATACAAGGTATAAATACAAAATATAATTATTTATAAATGCATAAACACATACCATTTTGAACTTAAAAATACGTAAGAACTACTTGCATCGATGCATTGAAGTTACCGCAATGCCTATTCGTGGTTCTAAATACTGCACGTGTCTAAAGTGATGCTCATAACAATTTCATGATAATATCAGATGGTGTCATTTATCTGGAGTCATTATTTCATTTGACCCTCTATTGTGCTTAAATGCCTCTTATGACAACATCATGAATGGAGTATCACATATCATTGCAGGAATATTTACATCTTTATAACCACTGTGTAACTTAGCAAAGTATAAAACAAAAGTTCATATCATGTTGGTTGTTTGTAATGTACTATATAACTTCTGTCACGGAACTCTATAAAAAATGCTTTTAATCCACTAAAACACAGTTAAAACCACCTATTTTATAACCTAGTGCAAATTTGGCATTACAGTACTATTAAACATGTGCAAAGATATGACTTGTGCAAAACCGTGCTAGAATAAAGTGCAAAGTGCTTGTATTAGTACAGTACTGTAAAACCTTTGGTGATAAATAATTAAAAATCACATCTATAAAAATCTTTTTTTAGAGGGTGGGTTTTTCTTCATTATGTTAAAACTTAGAATGCATTCGATGGTAAAAACATATGTGCAAGGCTGAGATTCATATTAATATGCGCAGTAACCCGTAGAATTCACTTATAAAGTTTATGTCTTACATTCAATTAGAAGAATCGTGCTATGCCACTGTAAGGACAGATAGATGGGGGAACTTACTATAAACAATAATGAAGATCTTCCGTAGTATTTAATCCCAAAGGTGTCTTGCTATCAAATTCAATGATTGTGCGTGTCTCTAACTGCCTCAATTTACGCTCTCTATTGCCTCCTCGGGGCACAGGAGGAGCCATGGGTGGCAGGAAGCAGGCCGCATATGATCTCATACACCATAGGGTTGTTGTGCCACAGGAACCAGGTTTCCTTGCATAATTATATAGGTAAGATGAGATTTGTGAAAGTTAAATAACACCTACAATGCACTATTTATTGAATACATACAGCCCTGTATGCAGTAACAGAAAGTTGAAAAAGGAAAGTGTCTGTGTGTGGATATATGTACACACACTGATGCACACACACACTATATATATATATATATATATATATATATATATATATATATACACACACACACAGTACCAGATTTCACCTGTCACAGAACCAGACTGCACGCACAGCAGCACCAGATCGCATCCAAAACACTTGCTACAGCACCACCAGCAGCTATAAACCCACAGCACTTGCCAAGTGCGCCTTGGCAGTGGCACTGGATAGCATCCACATCATTCACCAGATATAATCCCACATCACCAGGTATAACCCCACCACACTAGATAATAAATCATATAACCCCGAATGTCCCCATGGTGGCACAAAATATAAACCCACTGCTTTTGCCTCATTTTTCTCTGCTCCGTCCTTCCTCTCTCCCAGTTTCTCCGACTGCTTTCTCCTGCTTTTGCCTTGTTTTTGAATACTTTTCCCTTCCTCTCCCCTGTTTTTCTGACGGCTTTCTCCTGCTTTTGCCCCGGCCTCAGTTCCACATTTTGTGATTACAAGCAAATCACTTAATCTCCCCATGGCTGCCCGCATTTACTTGGCTGCTTGTCCACCTCCCGCTGGTCGCCGCTTGCCCCGCTGAACTCTGTTGGCAACAGACTGTTGCACAGATCCCCTCCTCCACCAACTCGATTGTCCCATTTTTTTTGCGCAGTTTTATGTAGTGCCAACACCACCCAAAGGTATTGGAGCGCTTTACATGAGCAGCACCAGTTACTTTTTAGTGAAGTTATATATAGCCCTGCCAACAACAAACACTACCCAAAGAATTGGAGTGCTTTACATTAGCACTAGTTACTTTTTTTTGTGCAGTTTTAAAAAATGCCAACACTGCCCAAAGGGATTGGAGCGTTTTACATTAGCACCAGTTACTTTAACAACAAGAGCACATTCATTTTTGTAGGCACTGCGAGATTAAGTGATTTGCCCCATTTCGGGAGTGCTTTCTCATGCTTTTGCCTTTTTTTTAATGCTTTTCCTTTCCTCTCCCCTGTTTTTCTGACTGCTTTCTCCTGCTTTTGCCTCGTTTTTTACTGCTTTCTCCTTCTCCCTTTTTCTGTGTACTTTCTCATGCTTTTGCCTTATTTTTACTGCTTTTTCCTTCCTCTCCAATCCCCATTTTTCTGAATGCTTTCTCCTGCATTTGGCATGTTTTTTTACTACTTTTTCAATAGTCTCCCCCATTGTTCTGACTGCTTTAGCCTGCTTTTGCCCCGTTTTTCCGGCTTTTGGCTTGTTTTTTTTACTGCTCCCCCCCCCCTATTTTTCTGACTGCTTCTGCCCTGACTTTTACCTTCCTCTCCTTTTTTCCCCCCCAAGTTTTAGCAATTAAACAATACCAGGCAGCAAACTAAAACATATAGCTGGCTGCCACGAGCAGTAGTAGGCGTGAGGTGTTTCAGAGGCTGTCAAAAAGCCCTAGAACTTCAAATTCTAATCTGAATACGAAGTCATTGATTTCAAAACCCAGGCCCTCTCTGCAGCACTGCGCAGGACAGAGAGGCTGCTTCTCTGCCTGAACTCTCTCTCCGTCTGAGTGGAGAGGAGCCTGCGCAGTGTGCACTTGCTGGGGGCTAGGGCGGGGGCAGGTCGGAGTTGGACCATGATTGGTCCAGCTCTTGATTTTCATATGTCAGGCGATGCGGCAGGCGGCTATCATAGGTAGCGCTCAGCTACCCAATGACAGTGCTGCCTTGCCTGCCTGCAATGACACCTGAGCCTCAGGGTGGTTGTTGAGACCCGCAGCCGGGAGCAGTCAGATGTCATTGGTAGCTGAGCGCTATGCTAAATTTCATTGGTAGTAGCATAGCGCTCAGCTACCAATGACATGAGGCACCTGGCACCGCCTCTGCAAAATGGAGCCCGCACCGCCGCCCGTACTAGACTCTCTAGTTACGGCCCGCGGTGCAGCCAGGCGCCATTATTTTTTGTAACATCATTCGCACTCCAGCACTGGAGTGCCAGCGTCACAAAAAAGAATGATGCCTGCACCACGGCACTATGGCCTGCACCGGCGATCCGGGGGGGCAAGCACCCCTCCTTGCCCCCCCCTGCGGACGCCCATGGTTGGGAGGACCACTTGCACCACCTCTGGGAAGTGTTGAAGGCCCTGCAGAAGGCAGGCCTCACTATCAAGGCCAGTAAGTGCCAGATAGGGCAAGGGTCTGTGGTGTACTTGGGGCACCAGGTAGGAAGTGGCCAGGTGGTGCCCCTACAACCCAAGATTGACACCATTCTGGCTTAGGCACCCTCCCAAGATCCAGATAGAGGTGAGAGCCTTCTTAGGCCTCACCAGGTACTACTGCAGATTTGTCAAGGGGTATGGCACCATTGTTGCCCCCTTGACTGAGCTGACTTCAAGGAAGCAGCCACGTCAGGTGATCTGGACTGAGGCAACCCAGACCGCTTTTGATACCCTGAAGGAGGCCATGTCCACGGTGCCCATGCTCAAGGCTCCTGACTTCTCCAAGGAGTTTGTGGTGCAGGCTGATGCCTCAGAGCATGGTGTGGGAGCTGGGCTTTCACAGCTAAACGAAGAAGGCCTAGATCAACCTGTAGCTTTCCTTAGTAGGAGGATACTTCCCCAGGAATAGAGGTGGAACTCACTTCAAGGTTCAGACAGACCACAGGACCCTCAGATGGTTAATGCAGATGATGGATGAGAACCCAAAACTGTTGAGGTGGTCCATCTCTCTACAGGGAAATGGACTTTACGGTGGAACACCACCCTGGCACAGAACAACACAATGCTGACAGTCTATCCAGGTTCTTCCGCCTTAGTGAAGAGAACTCCCATGAGGTTGGGTAGTTCTCTCCCCACTTTCAGCCGGGGGGGCAGGGGGGAGACACGTGTTAGACTTGGTGCCGTTGCCATGTTTCTCCCCTGTCTTTTTTGCTTCTGACCTCCTGTTTTTGACTCTGTGGTGCATTTTGTTTTTGCTGGTTTTAGACCTCTGGGCACTTTAACACTGCTGATCAGTGCAAGTCCTCCCTGCATAAATTGTGATTACGGGTGGTTATCCATGATTGACATATTTGATTTACTGGTAACACCCTAGTAAAGTGCACTCGGTGTGCCCAGGACCTGTAAAACAAAGGCTACTAGTGGGCCTGCAACACTGATTGTGCACCCACATGAGCAGCCCTGCAAACACGTCTCAGACCTGCAACTGCAGTGTCTGTGAGTGCAGTTTTAAACTGCCATATTGACCTGGCAAGCGCATCCACTTGCCAGGCCCAAATCTTCCCTTTTACTAAATGTAAGGCACCCCTAAGTTAGGCCTTAGGTAGCCCCATGGGCAGGGTGCAGTGTATTTAAAAGGTAGGGCATTGCTGGTGTGTTTTACGTGTCCCGATAGTGAAATACTGCTAATTTCATTTTTCACTATTGCAAGGACTATCTCTCCTGTAGGTTATCATTGGATCTGCCTTGTAACCTTTACAAGTGTACCTTCCAATTGGGAAGAGATGGAGATTTGGAGTTTGGGGTCCCTAAACTCACAATTTAAAAATATATCTTTTAGTGAAGTTAGTTTTTAAAATGCGTGTTTGAAAATGGCACTTTTAGAAAGTGTTACTATGTCACAGGGGGTTGGCCCTGATACAGGCAGCTAGATAGAGCCTATGCAAATAGAAGAACGTTTTATCTAGTTGTCATGTTTGATGCTGTTTTCTACTTGAACAGACACAGACCAATCACTGATTGCATTGGTCTTTAGTGTTTATTTAACGACCGTTCTGTACTTTTTTAGACCATTTAATTTTTGTCTTTTGTACCAGAAACAGGGAAAACACCGTTTGTTTTGACAATAAACATACAATCAAACTTAAGAAACGTAACAGACAATACAAATACAAAATTAATTGGTAAAAAATGGATTACAATATTGGACCAGTCATTAATTTCTCAAACGCAGCAACAGTAATCATGATTTGTTTTTCAATTAATAAATCCCTCTAAATGTTGCTGCCCACTGGGAACAAATATTCAGGCTCATAAGGTTTAGGAATTTTCAAACAGTTCCCTTAGAGCGGATCCTAATTCCATACATATGTTTTCCATATGGTAAGTGATGCCGACGCGCTTCAATCCCCAATATTATTCTTGGGGTTCTCCTCAGGGCTATGACAAAGTGTAATCTTGGAGTCAAAAATAAAAATAAAATTAATTTCTGCCCCCTTCTACATTTCTTTTAACATGTCCTTTACATCTAATGTCTGTTGAATTATTCATGGTACCTGCTAAATCTTTCGTCTTTATGCCTTTGTCTTTACTTGGTTAAAGCGCTACGCTCATGTATTTCTTCTCAATATTAAACGTGTCTTTTCGACCATCTGGTCTGCAATGCGATGAAAAGAGCGTGGTACACACCAAGGGATTCCCTCCTGACTAAGAAAGTAAAAGAGCCAATGGATAAACTGGTTTGTGTTTCTACTTATTGGCCACACACAAATAAGTTCCGACAAATTATACTCAAGAATTGGCATCTAATACAGAATTTGGAATATCCTTTACAACCACCATTATTTGCAATGAAGAAAAATGCCAGCATTGGCCAACAAATTGTGCGGGTGAAGATAGCCCCTCCTATCAAAAAGAAGGATCTAAGATCACAATGGAATTTAAAACCGAAGGCCACCAAAGTGCATAAAACAAATCAAGAGGCAAAACAACGTATTGTACAGCACCGTTCAAGAATTAAAACAAAGGTAGTCACTGCCCCGATGGTCAGCCACTTCGTGGAAAAGAACCACAGTGAAAAAGAACTTAAATGGACCATACTATGTGCAATTAAATCGAATCCAAGAGGAGACACAGAGGCAGCATTGCTACAGAAAGAGGCTTATTTAATACAATAGCGCCGTGACTGGCCTCAAAGAAATGTCAGAAGTAGGAAGAGCGTAATGGCCAAGGAACTGGGATTGATCCTGAAGTATTGATAACTAGTAGCTCCTGATTTTATAAGATTTTTATTTTTCTACACGAGTGTGTGTGCAATCGAACCAAAAAGGGGGAGATATACAGAAATTTTAAGACAACAGCACTCCCAGTTAATCCAACTAAGTGGCAGAAGCTAGATGAAGAACAGCAAGGGATGCCATGAGAAGCTTGAATCTCATACCTAAACTTGAGCCAGTATCGTAAAATCGAATCTCTGATTATTTACTACAAATCCCAAAATGCAACATTAGTAACACTGAGAACGGTGGTCTATAAATAACTAGAAACCTGAAGTCACTAAGATTGTACCGCTGGAGGTAACGCGCAAACAACGCCAAAGGCAGAACTGCCGTTAAGTAAGTTCATAGAATGTTTGTTTCGAGCTCGACCGCAATTTAGATATCAAAATATAATTCGAAACTGCAATCAATCATCGCTGGCTGTTTCGTCTATTCTAGAACTAAAACAGAACTGTGGTTTACTTTGATTGGATCTGACCCAGAGCTCACGTCTATTGAACAAGACGAGGAGTCCTTTAAATCATGTAGTCTTCGAACGACCAGGAAGTAAGTCGTTATAACGATTTTTCTGACACAAAATATCCGTCGACTTTAAACAGCCAATAATTAAATCTAAATGAGTTGACAAACTCCGTTATTTATTTCTTACATTGCAGACTGGATGGTCGAAGAGACACGTGTAATATTGAGAAGAAATACATGAGCATAGCGCTTTTACTATGTAAAGACAAAGCCATAAAGACGAAAGACTTAGCAGGTACCATGAATAATTCAACAGACACAAGATGTAAAGGACATGTTAAAAGAAATGTAGAAGGGGCAGAAATTAATTTTATTTTTATTTTTGACTTATAGATTACACCCAGTCATAGCCCGGAGGAGAACCCCAAGAATAATATTGAGGATTTAAACTCGTCAGCATCACTTACCATTTGGGAAACATATGTATGGAATTAGGATCCGCTCTAAGGGAACGGTTTGAAAATTCCTAAACCTTATCAGTTTGAATATTTGTTCCCAGTGGGCAGCAACATTTAGAGGGATTTATTAATTGAAAAACAAATCATGAATACTTTTGCTGCATTTGAGAAATTAATGACTGGTCCAATATTGTAATCCAATCAATCAATATAACTTTATTCGATCTTAAACATTAAGATCATAAAGGTGCAAAAATACATTGTTCACATATTAAAATTATAGTACATCACCATCAGATTTCAATAAAAACACAAAGTAAAAAGCAGATGGGAACCATGTTAAAACATTAGCCAAAACATTGATTAAAACATGGGAAGTTCATTCAATAACTCGTAAAGTGCTTAGTGCGATACAGAGACAAGTTAATTTGCAAACAGCGGGCCGCTTTTTCTGCCTTCTTCTGCCTCCAGGTAAGAGAAGATTGTTTCAGCTAAAAAAAGGGGGGGGGGCATCCCTTAGGCGTGGCCTTATCTCGTAAAAGAATGTAAAGTGCTAAACAGTGCCACATACTGTTAAAGTACAAGCTATCGACTAAGTAATCTTTTTGATAAAGCCATGCAAAGGTATGATGCAACAAAATGTTTACATAAGGGTCAGGGAGCATTTGGAGAAAAAACAAGGCTGGGCGACATTGTGCAAACTTATATTTTTAAGAACAATGGGCGAATATACTTTTTCCGTGCACAGGAATAGAATTTACAGAAAAATATAAAATTAAGGTTAGATTGAATAGATGTGCCATCACAGGGGCAAACTGGAAGTTCATTAATTGAGTATGTCCTGATGGAAAGGCCAGCATGCACGGAATAAGATTTAATCTAAATCTCAGGAGTACAAATCGATGCTGAGCATTTGTCACGGATGTCAGGTATGAATTTGCTTCCCCAAGGGCAGACGGGAGGCCCAAATATAATGCCACCATGGTTTTGTTACAATTTGAAGCATATCTTTCATTCTCCCTATACTCTTTAGAACAAGATTTAATTTCCACTTTTGATGTACCCGTGCAGGTAAGGGGATCTGTAAATAGGGTCTCTAAGCCCAACTTTAACAGTGTAACCTTTACATATCGCAGCCAGGGAACCTGGAGCGCCTTGTCAAGGGATAAACAATCTCTAATAATATTTTGGGTGAGTTCCACTGGTCCAGATTGAGTGCCAGAGTAGGACCGGAGCTATAAATATTAAATCAGATATAAATGGGACATTCAGCTCTTGATGCATGATGTAGTTTGAGCAACCTTTCGGGAGAGAAAATAGCTTTTTAAAGAATCTATCTTCTTTCTGTTGTAATAGCTCAGTTTTGGATATGCCCCAAATCCCTGCTGCATATGTGGCTGAAGCGATGGCTTTTGCGCCATAAATTTTTTTGATTGGTTCCAGAGGCTTTGTACCCAGTTTTTTTTATGAATGAACAAATGGCCATGGTGTTCTTTTCTAGTGCGTTACATCTGTTCTCAATCATATTTGTCCAAGTCCTTTCACTGTTAAAAAGTACCCCCAAATATAAACAAGCATTGGCATAGCCAATAGGTCTCGCCTTTGGGACCTTATAAGTGTTTAGCAAGAGTAATTGCCTTTGCCAATGTCATTTAAGCTATGTTGTAGACTATTGTGGCTGCTGTGTAACATGTTGAAAAGTTATAATAAAAAAGTGTTATAAACATTTGTTACATTATAAATATATAACCAAGAAGAAAATATGTACAACTGAACAACCCTATTAAAAAGAAATAACATAAAAAATGTCTTCTCGTTTTTTTCTTGGTCATGCTGGCAACTCCTTCCTGCCTGTTGTAATGCTTGTTTGTTATTGATTTTTTGGTTATGGGGTGGGGGGGAACATAAACAATGGGATGGTGGAAGTTGGGAAATAGTACCTGAATTACCACACAAGCAGCTGACAGATTTTAGGGAGAATTAACAGATTCCAGATACCAAGGGCAGACTGAGGTGTGGTGTGCTGATGTGAGAGTGATGCTGAGGTGGTGGTGTGCTGATGCGAGGGTGATGCTGAGGTGGTGGTGTGCTGATGCGGAGGTGATGCTTAATGATACTTAGGTGGAGCTAGGTGATGCTGTAGTGGTGAGTCATGCTGAGGATGTGGTGCTGCACTGGTTCTCAGGTGGTACTGAGTAATGCTGAGTTGGTGCTGTGCTGATGCTGAAGTGCTGCTGCGTTAGTGCTGAATTGCTGCTGAGTTGGGGATGTGCTTGTGGTGGTGTTGGGCTGGTGCTAAGGTGGTGCTGCAATGGTGCTGAGGTGGTGCTGCAATGGTGCTGAGGTGGTGCTGCACTGGTGCTGAGGTGGTGTGCGTTGAGGCGGTGGTGTGGCGTTGGCACGATGTTGTGCTGAAAGCGCAACTAAATGGCATCCCAGTTATAAATTTGACCTGTATGGAATAATACTACCACAAACTAAAGTCGAATGTGCAGTGGAACATAAAGGCCAAAGGAGTGAAAATTACCCTGGAACTTCTAGTAACGTCACAAACCCAGTGGGTAGTCAAACTAGAAACGGCCCTGCTCCAGTGTAATGATCTTAAGGAATTTTGGGGACTAGGGCAAGACGTAGGACTGCTGTTTTTATGGGATTCCGTTTCTGAAAGTTTAACATAGTTTTCTTATTTTTGGCGAATAGCTAGCACAAAATGGGTAATAACATTCTAAATTGTTCCGGGCAGGGTGCCCCAAATATGCCTTACGTAGGGCCCCAAAAATCCTTAAAAGGACATTGGTGTAGCATCACTTTTCTTAGGCTAAAGAATTAGTTATAGTCAACGCGGCAGACAAGGATCTCCTCGACGCTATTTAATTCTGTGGCTCACCTTTTCTAACTACTGCACCACTTAGGTCACAAGCGCCTATCGACCAAATGGGAGCCTCGGAGCGCTATGTAACTGTCCCGTGTCAGTCGGGCACCCTGAATTTTAAGGCCAGAGCCTTGGCACATGACGGCAGCAGTTCTGATGGTACTTCATTTCCTGACTTTTCTGCCTCAGAACTTGGGGACCAGTGAGGACAACAGGGCGCCTTGAATGCATGAACAGGGTGGTATAAGCTTTGGTCACAAAACAAACTCTTACGTGCGAGAAGCACCTTCATTTTATCTGCTTTCACAGGCTCAGGCACAGGCTCTCCAGCCCTAGCGCCTACAGTCGATTCGAATTACAGTATGTGGAACAAGCATACGATTAACAATTCGAGAACGGTCCCCTTTAAGAAAAAAAGTTGAAATCTGACATACTTGGGATATGAGTTTATAAAAACAGGCTCGGGCTCTATTCACATGAGTGACCAGGGGTCGCTTGGCAGGCAATGGAGACACTTTTCCAACCTGTCAGAAGAATTCACTGACATTTTCTACAAGGGATTGACTGCACACGCGGTAGGCCCTCTCTACACGCCCCTTGCGCAAGGGTACCTAGAGGGTTAAGTGACGCCGACCTGGCACTAAAGTGAAACCGCGTGCATCCAAGTGACAGGCAGTCCCTTCATACACCAAACATTTCCCAAAAGCAGAGTTCTTCCGAAAACCAGGGTAAACAAAAAAAGGCTGTTCGGGGTCAATGCGTGCTTTATGCACTAGGCTGTGATGGGCAGGCAACGACGGGAGGTGCCTTCTCCAGCAGCGAACCCCTTCGAACTACACTGTTTCACAGTAAATGTTGCAAGACCTACGGCTGATAAAACCATTCGAGTCCATACTCAGTTCGGCAGCTGACTGTCGTGACAGTGTCACAATCCATCACTCCCAAGAGGACAGAGCATCGTTGGTGTCCTCACGCGCCTGGCGGGCGTGGACAACATGTATGGGAGGGGTTGCACAGTCCGTCCTCTCCGGCTCTGAAAACAACTCAAAACATGTCTGTCACTCGAATTTGGCAGCTCTGACCAGCGCTAAGCTACCGAGGTCGCTATGCGCTTTACAAATTATGTTTATTCACTCACCTTCATTCATCCCGCTGAATCACTCCAATATCATAATTTAAAACTATTGTTCGCAACTTCTTCCAGAATAAAAATTATTCCAGAGGAGTTAGTTTAAGAATCCCAACTTAACCATATGTACCGCTCTAACCCAATCAGGTTTTCCATAGCATGTTGTGCCGGTTCATTGACGGATGGCTCGGGACGAAACATTCACGTTTGTGCAGATTCAATGTCACGCTCACCTTTGAGACTCCACTCCATATTGGTACCTAATTACAATAAAACCTTCCGGGGGGAAAAGGCTTACGGGTGCACTTTTCCACAATCAGCGCTGCAGTACATAGAACGGTGTCTGGTGTGACGATTACTTTACTCGAGGGATTCAAATTACAAAGGGATTTGGTCACAAGAAAAACAGAGGAGCGGGGACGAGAGGAGCGGGGGCGAGGGCGAGCGAGCGCGGCAGCCTGCTCAGCTGACCAGACGCTCGTGCGTCATGGCCTTTTGCCGGCATGTTTTTCCAATTATCGCGCACGCGTCTGGGCACGATGATTGGAAACACATGTCTGCCGCGCGTAACCATCCGAAAAGGCCAGCCACGACGCACGAGCGTTTGGACTGCTTCTGAAACCCCCTTACTTAAAGTCTTCGCCTAGCAGCGCTTGCGCGCTACTCGAGGCTCGACCTAAAAAGACTTAGTTATTTCAATTTTCTGTGTAGCAATAAAAAACGATGATCATTTTTTGGGCTGTTTCCCTGCTATACGGACAAATGTTTTTGATTCATTAACTTGTAGATCTAGTGCCGCCATATGTGACACAATTATTTATTAATTTTTGCAGGGCTACACCTGTCCTGGCAACCAATACGGCGTAGTCAACGTATAACAGTATAGGAAGCGGTTTCTTGTTTACCATGGGTACGTCATACACCTTAAGACTTACTGCTGATTCCACACCGTTGGTATGCATTGAGAATAAAAAAGGTGCTAAGACACAGCCTTGCCTAACCCCCCGGAGGATTGGGAAAGATCTTGTGCATTCGCCCTGGCCGCCGTACCCAACACAGTAGAATGGGAGTATAATTGTCTGATAAAGTATAATGTTATCATCCACTCCCATGTCTTTCAAAATAATCCATAATTTGTTTTGGGAAACAGAATCAAACGCAGCGGAAAGATCCATAAACGCCATAAAACCATTTCCTCCTTTAACATATGTATACTTTGAAGCAATTAGATTTAAGTTTAGGCACTGATCAAGTGTCCTCATCCCTTTTTAAAGCCATATTGGACTGGAATTAAAATGTTTTTGTCAGCGGCCCATTCCTCAAGTCTATTTAACAACAAGCGGCTCATTAGTTTACATGTTCCATCTAGAAGTGAGATTGGCCTATAGTTCTTGGGCAACGCTTTGTCCCCTTTTTTGAATATTGGCACGATCACTGTTTTCCATGAAGCAGGGGGGACCCCTTTAGCAATTGCATTAAAAACATTGGTCAGGAATGAAATACAGAGTTCCGGGTAATCAAAGAAAAAATCAATAGGGGGCCCAGAGCCTCCGCACTACTGCATTGGATAATGCCATTTTCCACCTCTGTCATTGAGAAGGTAATGGGAGTACCCACATCACAGTTTGGGTGGTCATCATTCAGGTTTCCCCCATCTACGGCTAACCCGAATATAGCTGTATAGTGATCCACCCATGCATCCCCCACCCCCACATTTATATTTAAAGATGGGTCTGTGTCTTGACTCAAGAATGGTGAATTGACCATCTCCCAGAATTCTTTAGAGCTTTTTAATAGTGAAGCAAGCTGTAATTTGTCCCCGGAATCCTCTTTTAGAGCCATAAGTCTCTCCCGCCTACATTTTTTGTATTGTGCCCGAAGAGAGCTGACCAGGGCAATATTCCTTGGCCTTTCCTTTAGCGCTTTGTGTAAGCTACTGAGGGTTTTTGTGCAAGCCGTATTAAACCAGGGCGGGGTCTTTAATAGACGTTTATTCTTAGATTTTAAATTGCTTTCCACCACACTCAGCAGTGAAACAAAGGCCCGGACTATACTTTGCGCGTCACTATGCAAGTCAAGACACATTGATATTTCTTTCTGGGTGCTCCCAATTACAGTAAGTAGTAAAACATCTTTATTTATTTTTGCCCACTTTAACACTATGCCATTCCTTCTTGCTATTCTTGGTGCAGGGACTTTGGTAACCGCGCTATTAAAACAACCCTTCCATTGGATTTGAAAGGTCAATGCAACATGGTCACTAAAAATTGAAGCAAAGGTTTCTATCTGGTTAAAAAACCTCTTAAAAGGTATCGCCACCACTAGGTAATCTAGCGTGGAACCATGTATTGTGTCCCCAAAAGTTTTTGCCAAAGTGCCTGTTTGCTCGTCCACAGGATTAAGAATTACCAGGTTTATCGTAACCAAAAGTCTGTTCAATTCGTCCCCGTACTGCGTATGTAAGAAATGATAAGGTACAACCCCTTCTTCATCTACCAACCCACATAGCGGTATTGTAGTTTTTGGGCAACTATGAGCGTTAAAATCACCCACCCACACTATATGGAAGGGTTTACGATAGGTGGTTATTACTTTTTCAATTACCTCTGTCATGTTGCCTTCAAAATAGTTATTGTAATAGTTGATTAAGAGCATATCCTCTACACCAACACCACTACACACTATGAGAAGTTAATAAGAGGACTGGACATCCAACTCGAGTATCCTTACACACAAGGTGTTTCTTATCAAAGTTAGTAAGCCTTCTCTAGCTCTGCCTGACCGGGAAGGAATAGCAGGGGTATGAATTGCACGGAACCCATCAATATACACCGCACCAACTTCCCATGTTTCTTGAAGGCACACTAGGTCATAACAATTAATAATCCTAGACCAGTCTTCATTTTCCCCTCTTAAACCTAAGCCCGCTATATTCCAGGCTAATACATTAATAATATTGATTCCCTGGGCCTGAGGCCAATATTGTAATCCATTTTTTACCAATTCATTTTGTATTTGTATTGTCTGTTAGGTTTCTTAAATTGGATTGTATGTTTATTGTAAAAACAAATAGTGTTTTCCCTCTTTCTGGTACAAAAGACAAAAATTAAATGGTCTAAAAAAGTACAGAACGATCGTTAAAGAAACACTAAAGACCAATGTAATCAGTGATTGGTCTGAGTCTGTTCAAGTAGAAAACAGCATTAAACAGGACAGCTAGATAAAACGTTCTTCTACTTTTAGAAAGTGAGCATTTTCTTGCTTTACCATTCTGTGCCTCTGCCTGCCTGTGGAATCCACGTATGCGGGAGAGTGACAATTGGGCTGCTTGTACATTCACTCTAGACAGTCACAAAGGGAGCAGAGATGTACCCTGCATATCCTGATGGCCCATCACCAGGCTGATGGGCCTTCCTGAGCTAGAGTGGTAGGAAGAGTGGTCACTGACACCTGAATAGGGCTGTGCCTGTCCTCACACAAAGCTGTCTCCACCCCACTGTAGTGTGTCTGGAGCCAGGTCAGGGAAAGGCAGGGTCTTGTGCACTACAAAGACTTTCCTTTGAAGTTTGCCTACTTCAAAGACAGAAACTGGTATAAGTACTGGAGCTTTGACACCATAACTTCAGAACACTTCTGGACTAGGAGGACATTCTGCCAAGAAGAGCTGGAGAAGCTGTCAGGAAGGACTACCACTTTGCGGTGTTGGCCTGATGCTTGCTGCTTCTGCCTTAGGCAGTGAAAAGACAGGACTTTGCTCTCGACAACCTGCTTGCCAAGGTTCTCCAAGGGCTTGTGTGTGCTCGCCTCCTGTTAAGCAGTCTCAGGGCCATCAAAGACTTCACCTGCAGCCCCTGAACTCCTCTGCTGGGAGTTCTGACCTGCCAAGTGGTGCCAATTCCAGTTTTGGGCCCTTGGAGGTGGCTTTGTTGCAAAGAACCCAAGAAAATCCATGCATCGATTCTAAGCACCTTTTTTTGCCCCCGACGCAGCATCGCTGTGCAGTTAAAATACCAACGCATTGCCGCTGTGCATCCGAAGAATTGACGCAGTGCCTGCCGTACAGCTGAAAAATTGCTGCAGCCTGAGGCCCGAGCACCGTGTCACTGACGTCCGTGGCACCCTCTCCGACGCAAGCCCTGCTGTGCGGGTGAAGAAATTGACGCATCACCTGCTTCGCGGCTGGGAAATCGACGCAGTACCTGTTCCACCACATCGACGCAGAGCGCCTGGATTTTCGACGCATCGTCCTTGTGCACCAAGTTCTCCATCAACGTTGCAGTAAGGCACTAGGGCAGCATGTCCGGAGATTGGCGCATCACCTCCCTTAAAGTAAGGAATCGAAGCATCACCTCCCCTGTGCTGCAGTAAGGAATCGATGCATCACCTCCCCTGGCAGCAAGGAATCCACGCATAACCTCCCCTGTGAGTAAGGAATAGATACATCGCTTTGCTTTTCCGGCGCCTCATCTCCCCTGCGCCTCTTTTCGTCTTTGAGTTTGATGCATCCTAGGTACTTTGTGATAAAAGTGACGCATTCATTATTTCCTAAGGACTGAACTATTTTGAACCTTTTAAAAGTGATATCTTTGCTTGTGTATGTTGGATGTTTGTCATTTTGGTCTTGTTTTATTCAGATAAATATTGGTAATTTTTCTCACCTAGTGTGTTATCTTTTTGTAGGGTTTTCACTATGTTACTTTGTTCGTATGTGCAAATGCTTTACACATTGCCTCTGAGATAAGCCTGATTGCTCATGCCAAGATACCAAGCGGGTGAGCAGGGCTCATCTTAGCTGTGTGATCCCCTTACCATGACTAGTATAAGTGTTCCTACTTGTACAGGGTGCAAACCACTGCCAACTAGAGACCCCCATTTCTAACAGATGTGTGATGAAATACAATTGGAAAGTAGGGAGGGTTTGTATTTATTCATTTTGTACCTCACCTTGCTTGGTTACTTCACTTTCATCCAAGTAAATCTCAAATGCATTACATTACATTTGGAGATGGTCACCTCTGCACCACCTCACTGCGTGATCTTGCATTTTCTTTCAACTTATGGTCATCAGGCCAAAATGTTACGCACATTTTCCTGCATACGAAAAACGATCCCATTTGCGTTCCATCTTTGAGAGCCCACGACTGCGTCTAGCCTCTGCAAGACGATAATTATAGCTGGTGCTAATTCGGAAGGATAGCCCGCGAAGACTCTCCAGTGGGCTTTTCAGTCTGGTTTGGAGCCAGCACCAACTTCCTATATTGATCATTATCCCGGGAAAATTATATGAACAGATTACATCTCTATTCCTAGGTCCAAAAAAAAACCTGTCTTGGATCCGACACACACAGCCTTTAGACCATTTCATGAAACAGAGAAGGCTTTAGTCTGAATTCTGGATAAACGTCACTAGATGCTTGCTGAAGGAAGAAGAGCAGAGCTACTCTGCATCTCTACCTCCTTCTATACCATCTGACAAGACATCCTTAGACTTGAAATTGGTACTCAGAATAAAGACTTGGCTTCTCTGCTGGCTACAGGATAGGAAACGGGCAGTAAAAGTGTCTTCCATGTTCTCTACTTTTAAACCAGGGGAAAAGGGTGTGCCTCTGGGCTCTTCGTTAAACCCTACTTTAACACCTATGTAGCTCTTTTATCCCAAATCAATCACTTGGCTTCACTTTCATAATATATATGGATGACATACAGATAGTCACACACACAAACCCTGTACGGAAAAAAAAACGATGCAACAAAGACTAAGATTCTGAACTGTGGTCAAAATGAACCACAATAAAATACACTCAAACCATGAGTCACACTTGATTCTGCATTCATTTCGCTGGTTTTACAAAAACACAATTTGAACTTGTATAAAGCCTTTATTTTTGTAGGTGAACAAAAATGTCTTCCCTTTTTGGCGAAGGTTTGAGCAACAAAATAGAAATCCCAAATATTAGTGGCCAAGTGCGCGGAAACCGTATTTAGCAAATCAGGTTGGAATTTTAACCCTCTTTTTGGACCTTAAGTAATGCTCATGCATCTCCACTCCCTCCCCAAGAAATACAGAAATCCACAGCAGTAGATACTTCGAAAGGTGACAATGTTTACTGTGCAGCACTGAAAATTACGCTTTCCAAACAACTGAAATATTCTATATGCTTCTCTGAAATGTGATCTTGGATGTCCCTCTTCCCATGTTTACGCAACCAATTCCTTACTTACTAAATCCCCCCGTGGACCGAAAATGCAAGAACTATCTTAGCATGGAGATGTTCCAAATCTTCTCTGTGGCAAGCAGTATATATTAACAATAGGATTGCTGCAGAACAAAGAGCAGTTTCCTTCACACAGTTTCTCGTATGGAATCAAATGACGAAACACATGAATTTCTGTGGCCAAGTCCCATTTTGTTCCACTGTGCATCTATCACTCTCACGAGACAGAATTAAAGCAGAACCCTTTCCCAATCAGTTCCACTCTGCATCAGAGGCTCCAGAGCATGGCCACGGCCTTGGTGATGCCCACGTCATGATAGTTGAAGTAGCAAAGACCAGCGAACGTCAAGGCCGACAGAGCGAAAAGGCCTGTATTGGCCACTTTGACCAAGGTGTCTCCTTTCACGTAGTCTGTCACTGACTGTCCAAGACCCCTGGAAAATAAAGAAAAAAAAGAACACTCAATAAGGGGAAAACATCTATTCTGACAACTAATTTAAGTCTAAGCATCCAGATTTTACATATTCCATATTATTATTTTAGATTTGCCGGTAATAACAATTTAACAAAGTAGGAATACTAATGTGCATGAAGCTCAACAGGTCCTTAGTTATTCAAAGCTACACAATATACTCTGAAAAGAAAAGGTACAGCATGAATATAGACCATATATCTCACCGGTGCGGCAATACAGGTTCCATAGTTAACTATATTTCAACAGTTCCCATCACAGAAAACCTCATGGTGCATATTTGGGAGAGAGTCCTTTCAATCAAGCCATGGTCATTTGGCATTTAGCCAATAGAAAAGTGTAGCCATCACACGTCTGACGGATCTTGAAATGACAGCCACATAACTTCAGAAGTAACACGCATGACTAAGAATCAATGTTAAATTATCTGGTCTCAATATATATATAAGTGGAAAGGGATCTGCACCCAGGTGAATCGGTAAGACCCTTGCATCACATGGATATATTAGTAGGATCCTCACCCCCTAGCACCACCAGTGGCATGCTTCATCATCGGATCCTCACCCACTGCAACTAGTGTGAGTGGGTGGGCTCTACGTGGATTGTAAGCAGAACTCTTACTAAAACTTAAGTACAAGTTAAAAAAGCTTTCGGGATCCTAATTCGTGTTTATTAATAAGGTCCTTTAGCTGGGGAAAAAACAGTGCGATGTTCTATGAGTGCAATGACCCCTAACGAACAAGTAACTTACCTTCGGTAACACTTTTTCTGGTGGATACAGTATCTGCCTGTGGATTCCTCACCTTTTGAATTACCCCTGCGCCAGCATTCCACAGAAATTCTTTTCTTAGCTCTCCCACGTCGACGAGGACGTCATAATAGCACGGCTTCGCTCGCGACTCCGTATGACGTCATCGGAGCCATAAGAAGACCTCGTCGGCGTGCTGACGTCAGTTCCACCCATTTTTTCCGTGCCCTCGAGGCAAACGGGCGGACCGACAACATTTGCATAAGTATACATAATATATATACAAATACATATAGTATATCATAAACAGAAAGGAAAAGCCAAAAAGCAAAGCACTTCCTAGCAGCAAACTGTAAGCATGAAAATGACATATTAAAAACATCCATGTCAAACAGTTATAACCTTTTTGGGTAAAAACAGGAGGACAACGGGGAGGAGGGTGGGTCAGTGAGGAATCCACAGGCAGATACTGTATCCACCGGAAAAAGCGTTACCGAAGGTAAGTAACTTGTTCTTCTGATGGATACATCTGCCTGTGGATTGCTCACCTTTTGAATTGAATCCCTAAGCTGTGCCTCTCCCGGAGGAGGGTGTCCACCTGACTATACCCAAAAATCTTGCAGAACAGAGCGTGCAAAATGGCCGTCCCGCCTAACCTCAGAATCCAAGCAGTAAGGCTTCGCAAAGGTGTGGATGGAGGCCCAAGTTGCCGCCTTACAAATATCAACAACAGGAACACCTCTAGCCAAAGCAGAAGAAGATGACTTATCTCTGGTGGAATGAGCTCTAATACCTTCAGGCGGCTCCTTCTTGGCCAGGGCGTAGCAGATCTCGATACACAAGATGATCCACCTGGAGAGTGTTCTTTTGTGGACAGCTTTTCCTTTCATCCGTCCAATGTAGCCCGCGAAGAGCTGATCATCCAGCCTTAGTTCCCTGGTCCTGTCCAGGTAAAAACTGACCGCCCTCTTAGGGTCCAGGCGATGAAGTCTCTCCTCCTCCTTGGAAGGGTGAGGGGGAGGATAGAAGGTAGGTAAGGTAACAGACTGACCTAAATGGAAAGGAGTAACCACCTTAGGCAGGAAAGCAGCCCTGGTCCTGAGAACCATCTTTTCTGCATGAATGGTTAAAAACTGAGGTTTTGAACTAAGAGCCTGAAGCTCACTTACCCTCCTGGCCGTGGTAATAGCGATCAAAAAGACCGTCTTGAAAGAAAGTAGCCTCAAAGGGCAACTATGAAGAGGCTCAAAAGGAGAACCCATCAGAAATTTAAGAACAAGATTCAAATCCCACTGAGGCATAATGAAGGGAGTGGGAGGAAACTTATTGGTTAGGCCCTTAATGAACCTCATAACAACTGGAGATTTAAACAAAGACGGCTGGTCTGGCAAAGAAAGGAAAGCCGACAAAGCTGACAAATATCCTTTAACTGTAGCTACAGCACAACCCTGCTGAGCCAAAGAAAGAGAAAAACTTAGCACATCAGACAAACGGGCCTTCAAAGGATCAATGGACCTCTCTCCACACCATTTCACGAATTTGGACCACCTGGAGGAATAAATAGATTTGGTGGAGTGTCTCCTGGATGATAATATAACATCCACCACATCTGGTGGGAGAGAGAAGGAAATCAGGTTGCCCCGTTCAATCTCCAAGCATGAAGGTGCAGGCTCTGGAGGTGGGGGTGTAGAACCTGCGACTGCGAGAGGAGATCTGCCCTGAGAGGGAGACAGAGTGGAGGGTGCAATGAGAGGTGAAGTAGATCTGTGTACCACACCCTTCTGGGCTAAACCGGGGCGATCTATAAGACTTGGGCCCGGTCTTGGCGAATCTTCCTCAGAACTCGAGGAATCAAGGGTATGTGGGGGAAACGCGTAAAGGAGCTGTGAACTCCAATCCAACTGAAACGCGTCCCCCAACGCTCCCTGCACCGGAAACTGGAGACTGCAGAACGACGGGCAGTGCGAGTTCTCGCGAGTGGCAAAGAGGTCCAACCGAGGAAATCCCCACATCTTGAAGACGAGATGGACCACCTCCGGATGAAGCCGCCACTCGTGATCGGCCGAGTAATGCCGACTGAGACTGTCCGCACGTACATTTAGCACACCGGCCAGATGATTTGCCATTACACAAATCTGATGGCCCCGAGTCCAGGACCAGAGTCGCAGAGCCTCTCTGCAGAGACGATACAACCCTACACCTCCCTGTTTGTTGATGTACCACATCGCGGTAGTGTTGTCCGTCAGGACCGGAACTGACTGACCGCGAAGGGATGGAAGGAAGGCCTTGAGAGCCAAACGTATTGCCCGCAATTCCAAAAGGTTGATGTGAAGCAACCTTTCCTCTGGAGGCCAAAGACCTTTGACCTCCAGATCCCCCAGATGAGCACCCCACCCTAGAGTGGAGGCATCCGTGATCACTGTGGCCATAGGTGGAGGAGGCTGAAAGGGCTTTCCTTGAGACAGGTTGCCCTGCACACTCCACCAAGACAGCTCCGCTGCAGTGTCTCTGGAGATTCTGATGTTCTCCCTGAGATCTCCATCGTGCTGATACCACTGCCTGCGGAGGCACCACTGGAGTGCCCTCATGTGCCAGCGTGCATGGCTGACCAACAGTATGCAGGAAGCGAACAGACCGAGCAGGCGTAGGACCTTCAGGACTGGAACAACCGCTCCATCGTGAAACAAAGGAATCATCTCCTGTATGTCGAGAACCCTCTGCGGAGGTGGAAATGTTCGACACACAGTAGTGTCCAGTATTGCCCCTATGAACAGGTTGCGCTGAGAAGGCACCAGGTGAGATTTGGGTACATTTATCGAGAAACCCAAGCTGAACAACAATTGCGTTGTCGCATGCAAGTGGCGCAACACCATCTCTGGAGACTTGGCTTTTAGCAGCCAGTTGTCCAGATAAGGGAAAACAGGAACCCCTGACCTTCTGAGATGTGCTGCCATCACCTTCGTGAAGACCCGTGGTGCGGAAGTGAGAATGAACGGAAGGACCGCAAACTAGTAGTGTTGCGACCCTACCATAAACCGGAGATACTTCTGATGCGACTTCAGGATGGGAAGATGAAAATACGCATCCTGCAAATCGATCGACACCATCCAGTCTTCCTGTTGCAGCGCTAGAAGAACCTGAGCCAAGGTCAACATTTTGAACTTTTCCTATCGGAGGTAAAAATTCAAAATCCTGAGGTCCAAGATCGGCCTCAATCGGCCGTCCTTCTTGGGAATCCGGAAATAACGGGAGTAACATCCCTGACCCCTTTCCTGCTCTGGAACCACCTCTATCGCCCCTTTCTGTAACAAGACAAGAACCTCCTGTTGTAAGAGTAGCAAATGGTCTTCTGAACACCAATCCTGGCGAGGAGGGTAAGGAGGTGGAACCTCTAGAAAAGGGAGGGCGTACCCATTTTCCACAAGATTCAAAACACAACGGTCTGAGGTAACCGATTTCCAATCTTGTAGAAAATGGGACACCCGACCCCCTACAGGACCAACACGCTCAAAGATGGGGGATCTAGAGCTGCTTTCCCGTGGTACCAGTGGCGGGGGACAGGAGAAGAGGAGGAGGGACTGCTGCTGAGAGGCGCCTCTATTTTTTCCCCTGTACGACCTGTACAGAGGATTTTTCTGTTGTTGCTGCTGAGGCTGCTGACGACCTTGAAAGGAAGCCGCCTTCCCAAAGCCTCGATACCTCTTGTAGCCATACCCCCTAGGCTGAGACTGCAGGCCCAAAGATCTTGCAGTAGCCCTACTGTCTTTAAAACGCTGCAAGGCAACAGTCCGCTTTGGTACCAAACAATCTTGAGCCATCGAAAGGCAGATCCAGTTGAGTAGCCTGAACATCTGGTGAAAAACCTGAAGATCTGAGCCAGGCATGTCTTCTCGTAGCAACTGAAGAACCCATTACCCGGGCAACCGAGTCTGCAGTGTCCAAACCCGACTGAATGACCTGTCGGGCAGCTGCTTGAGAAGCCTCAAGAAAATGAACTCTATCATCCTCAGGAAGTTTAGAGGCCAATTGCTTAACAGAGTCCATAAGGGCATGAATGTACCTCCTAAGTAAGCAAGTGGTGTTCGTAGACTTCAGTGCCGTACTTGCTGAGGAAAACACCTTCTTGGCCGACTGTTCTAGCTTTTTTGAATCCCTATCCCCCGGGGTGGTAGGAAAGGACCCAGACGACTGCTTGGAGCAAGAAGCCTGAACCACCAAGCTTTCTGGAGATGGGTGGGCAGAAAGAAAAGCTGGATCACCAGGAGCAGGTCTATATCTTTTTGCTACTGATCTGGAAACTGCAGGAGTAGACTAGGGCTTCTGCCACACCTCCATAATTGGCTCCGTCAACGCCTCATTGAAAGGCAGTAGAGGCTCACTAGTTGAAGAAGAAGTATTAAGCACTTCAGTCAAAATATTTGACTTATCCTCAGCTGAAGGCAACTGAAGATCCAACAACTCAGCAGCCTTCCTAATCACCACATGATAAGGGGCGACATTCTGAAAGGAAACAGCCTTTGGTGAAGAGAGCTCCCACTCCGGGGAAGTGTCTAAACCACTAGCCTCTTGTAGACCTTCGAATTCGTCTACGAGTCGAGAATCTCCCCTTCCTCTTGCTCTTGCCGGTACTCATCTTCTAGCAGCCTTTGTGCTTCCCTCCTTGATCGCTGCTTCAGGATTGGCAGCGACGGCGCCAGCCGCGGCGCCGTTGACAACGGCGCCAGCGTCAAAGGAGGACCTTCCGAAACAGGCAGCGGCGCCGATCAAATCCGAGACTGCGCCGATTCGACACCAGACGGTGATTGAGGCTTCGGAGTCGAAAACCTCGGCGCCGGAAACTGCCAAGATGGAGCCGTCGGCATAAAAGGCACGAAGGATGCCTGGGCATACTGCTGGGGGACGCCCAAGTTAAAGGCAAGCGGACCCACGGGGCCAGACGGCGCACCGGAAGGGTAGGATGTCCTGGCAAACATGCCAAACATCGCATTTAGGAAATGTGAGGGATCCACTCCTGGGAAAGGAGGGTAAGGATTCGAACCTCTATGGTCTGGATCCATCCACGGCCGAACTGGAGGCTGAGGAGCCAGTGAGATCGGCGCCCGCACAGGCGAAGCCGCAGGTACAGGAGAAGACTCTCTGGGAGTCAAAGAAACCCTGGGCGCCGGAGAACCTCTGGGCGTCAAAGAGCCTCTAGACGCCGGCTAACCCCTCGGAGTTGGTGAGTGGACCAGAGTCACCTGCGGAGAAGGAGAAGGCGACGGAGAAACAAAGTCCTTTTCTCTGCGTCGCTGAACAGGAGAGGCTGACCTCGAAGCCTTGCCCTTCGAAAAGCGACGTCGAGAACCGTGTCTCCTCTTCGACTTCTTATGCTTCTTAGACTTAGAAGTATGCGAGGTCGACGACTTCAAGCGCTCACGACCCCTCTTCTCTTTTTTCACCTTTGCCATGAAGAGTTTTGCTTCACGCTCCTTCGGGTTCATCTTTCGACAGCACGAACACCCTTCGACATCGTGGTCCGAAGAAAGACACCAAAGGCAGTCGTCGTGAGGGTCTGTAATAGACATATGGCCCCCACACTCCCTGCAGGGCTTGAAACCCGACTTCTTCAAAGTAGCCATTCCTACAGAATCACGAAGAAGATGTGAAGAAAAGTAATCTCAGAGAAATGGAGAGTCCCAGAAAAAACCTGTTACGCGCCGACGGCGCGGAAAAAAGGGAACTGACATCAGCATGCCGACGAGGTCTTCTTATGGCTCCGATGACGTCATACGGAGTCGCGAGCGGAGCCGTGCTATTATGACGTCCTCGTCGACGTGGGAGAGCTAAGAAAAGAATTTCCGTGGAATGCTGGCGCAGGGGTAATTCAAAAGGTGAGGAATCCACAGGCAGATGTATCCATCAGAAATCTATAGCTCAGTAAGGTCGACATGTTTCAGCCTGTTACAAGTGCCACTCAGGGTCAGCAGGCTTTCTTCAGGACCGACTAAATCCGTAGATTTCCTACAGATTGTGTTAAATACCAACTCCTAATGCTGGTTTACACAGTATGCAGGTTGTGAAATCTCTCCCAAAATCGATTGCTTTTTCAACGTTTTTTTTTTTTTTTTTGCTTTCTAATTTACATCCTCTTAAATAATTGATAAGGAACCGATTTAGTCCCAGCCTTTTAAGTTTTAAACGCGCTCAGATTATGGCCCATTGGGAGCTTTACATTACTGTTGCATGTATTGCGCTTTTAGTTGCCTGCATACAAACTTTATTAAAATATCCTCAGATGTCGGTTGTTGGTTTTCAGTTGTGGTTGAGGTGCTATTAATTTCTAACACGTGTTTAACTATTCTTCCAATAACAGTAATGCACAACTTTTATTCTTTGTAGAGCACAAACAAAATGCTGCATGTTTCTTTCCTTGTGAGGTATCAGCATAACCAAGAGAGTTCTGACTGCGTGGATGATAAGTGAGAATTCAATGTACAGATGAATGAGTGGGAGCATGGATGGAAACATCAAGGCACTGTAAGGGATAGGCCAGACCTTCTTGCTTTGCCAGTGCTTCATGTTACAGAACACCAGTGTTAAATGCTTGGAAACCAAAAAACATCACTAAAAAAACTGTCATTTACAACACCAATAGCTCCGACTTTCACAAATGCCAGACAGATTGCATTGCAAACGCTTTTTTTTTTGGTTTTGACTTGCTAGACAGCTTGAATCCATCAGGATTGAAGGTCGCGCCTCCCGATATTTCTAAGAGCTGAATGCAAACAACTAACAATAACAAAACTCTGTCCCATTTGACCAATTTGCAAAGCATACATTTTGGCCGCCTGTAGCTTTTTTGATGATTAAGCTGTAAACATTCTCCCTTCCGTTAAAACTACTGCCATACAGTATTAGTTTTCACCCTTCCCCTCCTTAACCTCTAGCCACTCCAGACCCCTAAAATCACCTTTATCTCCCTAGACGCTAAAATCACCCTTACTCATCCCTAAATACTAAAATCACTTTATTTTTATTAACATAAAAAACTATTTTAAAAAAAATACTTACCTACGTGCTAAAGGTACAAGTACCTGCATGGTAATTAATACTAAGAAAACCAATCACTGTCCCTCGAGTCAGTGATTTTTTCCCTCTAACTTTCAGCCATGCGGTCGTACAACATGGCTAAAAGGCATTGACAAAGCCAATAGCTATTGCATAGGCAAGACCTATTGGCTTTGCCAATGCTTGTTGATTTTTGGAATAACGCTGATGCAATATTTGGCTCAGCTTTTTTTTTTTTATGCTTGTACATGTGTCTGAAAGTTACCATAATCACTTATTTCTTTAACTTGGCAGTGTAATGTTAAATTAAGAATCCCATGCTAAGGTTTTGCCATACAGGTACAAATATAATACTAGGTGCAAGACGTTAGGGGGTCAAATAGAAGCATGCTGGGCTCCTATTGGCTTTGACATTACTTCTTTAAAATTAAATTAAATAACTAAAAAACGAGCTATTGCCATTCAGCAGCCGAAATCTCCCTGTGAAACATCACTCTACCCGCAAAATTCACACATCGCAGAGTTAGGAACACAGGCTTTTTTAGCCATGAGAGAGACCGAGAGAGACCGAGAGGCACCTAGCACACACTCAGACCCCTAATCTGCCAACTCCTCCTAAAAACCCATCAAACCACATACACTAAAGCCCATTCACACACCCCAATAGAAGGTGTGGCATACTGCTGACACTTATATTTACTTATGGCAACACCTACCTTTTACCATAGACAGGCCACTGGCTCAGTTCACATCAACAAAGCCAAGAAGTTCAAAATATTGTCTTTCACGCAGCAATTAACAACTTCCCAAAAATACATTGTCCATGTTACTTCTGATGGATAATTTTACATCTGTGCATCATGCACCAGCGAAAAATGCATCAGCGCACATGGCTTCCCTATACAAATGGCTCTTAAATTAAAATTAACAGCTAATGAATGGAAATCATAAAAAGATAATTTAGTTGATCCAGTCATCTGCTTTTGCCTATGGTGGAGTGAAATGTGAAGAATAGATGTATACTTCGTCACTGGCGACAGTCCAACCTCCCCTCACTTACTGATTCGGCTACCTGAACTATATTTTGAGTGGCGGGCCAGGAGAAAACCGCTTATAGGCTGAATGAACAGTCGCACATTTTTAAAGCACATGGAACCCTTTCATTGCGGGTGCTGCGGCATCACTTGACTGTACTTCCTGCCCAGTGGGGACGGGGGAGGGGGTCAGGTGCGCCACGCGGGGGGGCAGAGTGCGGGGCCACGTTGACCAGGGGAGGCTGGTCGACTTCTTGGAGGCATGCGCACCACTGCTGCCTCCTGCATGCACTCACCCTCCCCACTTTGCCTCCCTACCCTCACTCCCCAATCTCCCCGAAGTGCCTCTTTTGTCTGCCGAGAGAGTGCAACTGTTGACGAGGCGGTCCTCTACACAATGCGGGTGTGGTCAACATCTACCCACCGCAGCCTGGTCTCTGATATTTTGTGCAGTTGATGCTAGCGGTCTGTGTACTCTGCACCTTGTTGAACGTCACTGTACCATAATGTGCTTTCTTCAACACATGCTCCTCGATGCACTCCTGACTCTCTGGTTGACACTCTACTGTTAAGTTTTCAACAAATAAAGGTTGCAAAAAAAATGGAACGTCAAGAATATTTCTCCTAACCATCAAGTAGAGGCAAAAAAGATGCCTTTTTTGTCATACTTTATCTCCCCCAACGGTTATTGTACAGAAAAGCCTAACTCACAACTGGGGTTACTGAAAGTCCACAAAGTGGTGCTGTTGTTCAACAATTGGGAGGAGCAATGGGGGTACAGGTGAGACAACTATACTCACTATATTGGCAGCCTGATCTGAAAAGGGACTCAAATGTATTTTCTGGGATGTTGAATGGAACATACACCACTATACAGACCCAAAGGAAGATCACAGAAGCGAAAGCATCAGTTCCTCCGGACTTACCAGTGGCCATGGAGAGTGAGTGTTGCCGCCAAAGAATAATCTACAGCTGCACCAGGGTACAGGTAGGCTGCAGGGAGCAGGCCCAGCAAGATAACACTAACTGCCCTCTCGGCTGTCCAGTGCAGAGACGCGGACTTGGAGCCACCTGGATAAGGGGAAAAAAGGGACAGGGTCACATTAAAATAATTTAAAAAAATATGCTTCATTCCATCCCTCCATCTTCTGCATAGGTACGCGTTACATCCGCGACAACCATTGCTAAGGCTAACTATGCAAATATGAGCAAAAATTATAACGGAAACAGCTCAATCCAGTTAAAGAAATTAGTTCGCTGAAAAATATGTTAAGAAATAGAGTACCATTTGCCATTCCCGACTTTGACAATTAAGAATGAATCAAACCTCTTCAGTATTACCATGAAGCAGGAAAGTTACAATGCTCAAGACATCACATTATAGCTCAGGATGATGTGTTAGTACTATTAGTTACAGGTAAGAGAAGTGTGTTACTGCCAATTGAATGAACGAACTCTCACACACTGTGAATCTGCAGCAGTGGATTGACGCGGGATCGTTTTTAGGTCTCGCGCCTAGCGTTGCAGTGTGCAGCACTGCTCGCGCAGCGCGAGACCTCTTGTACGGGCTTTAGAAAGCTAACCACATGCTCATGTGTGTGGTTTTGCTTTTGCCTGCTGTTATTGGCTTTCGTGTGTTTTTTTTAAATAAATACAGCACGCGATTGGGCAAATGCGGGCGCATGTCCCGCCTTTGCTCCTCCCATTCCCACTGGTGGCTAGCACGCGCAGCAGCGCATGTTCGCCTCGCTGCCGCGGTCCCTCCCCCCGCTCCTCTGTGGTGCGTGCGCACCACTGGTTTTTTCCAGATAGTATCTGAAATAAGTTTTGCAGCTGCTTTTAAAAGTGTTGAAGTATTGAAGTATTATGCATTGCACTATGTTCACTATGTTCACAAAGTATAAAAATGTCTGCCCCATCTTTAGGCCGCTCCTCGGACTTCTGTGAGGCAGAACTCCCGTGTTTTCTGCTGACTGTCTTTGGCGTGGATGTACGGAGGAATGTTTGATTACAGTGTAACAGGTTTGGTGGCGAACTCCAGATAAATGTACACCACGCACGCAAAATGTTCCTTTCGGCATTCAGTTCAGCTACTTGCAGCGGTGGAGGGCTCTGCTCTTCGATGTACTTCCTGACAGACTGCTAAGTTTGAAGTGCCTGTCGGGCACAGGTTGCTCTTTTGAAACTTTCTTAGATTTTTCACTGAGGAACAGTGCCGATGCCAACAATGAGAATAGCACTGATGATACCAATGGGACTAGTGCCAATGCCAACAATGAGAATAGCACTGATGATACCAATGGGACTAGTGCCCATGACAACAATGAGAATAGCGCTGATGATACCAATGGGACTAGTGCCGATGCCAACAATGAGAATAGCACTGATAACCATGGGACTAGTGCCCATGACAACAATGAGAATAGCGCTGATGATACCAATGGGACTAGTGCCCATGACAACAATGAGAATAGCGATGATACCAATGGGACTAGTGCTGATGCGAACAATGAGAATAGCACTGATGATAACAATGGGACTAGTGCCGATGCCAACAATGAGAATAGCACTGATGATAACAATGGGACTAGTGCCGATGCCAACAATGAGAATAGCACTGATGATAACAATGGGACTATTGCTCATGACAGCAATGAGAATAGCACTGATAACCATGGGACTAGTGCCCATGACAACAATGAGAATAGCCCTGATGATAACAACAGGACTAGTGGTGATGATAACAATGAAAATAGCTCTGATGATAACAATGGGACTAGTGCTCATGACAACAATGAGAATAGCACTGATGAGAACAATGACTATAGCTCTGATGATAACAGTGGGACTAGTGCTAACGAGAACAGTGAGAATAGCGCTGATGACAACAATGAGACTAGTGCTGATGACAACACTAATGACAACAACGAAAATAGCGCTGATGATAACAATGAGACTAGTGCCGATGACAACGAGACTAGTGCCGATGACAACAATAAGAATAGCGCTGATGATAACAGGACTAGTGCAGATGGCAAAACTGCATGATTAAGAGACTGTTACTCAGGGTCCGCACTCCTCATTCATAGGAGACACTGTCCTGGACTCACATGCCTCTCATCAGTGTGCACACTGGTCTTTAACCATATTCCTCCAACAGATTCTAGCACATTATTACAGGTTAATATGTTCCTTGTGAGGCCTCCTGACTCCTGCCATTGGGATTTAAGTTCTGCCACTATGTTGATTATAATTCCAGTGCTGGAGCATTGTGCTTTTGGTTACACGAAGCCATCTCGTGCTTTACCTGTACTGGTTTGTTTTTGTGAGTAACGTTAAAGGAGCCAGTATGCGCTGTGGAAAGGGCTTTTCGGTAACAACAAGCATTTGCAATGCAATAGGTCTCGCATTTACGCGAGTTTGACCTATTGGCATTGTAAATGACAATGGCTTTTATTTATGTTTCAAAAACCAAAACATAAATAAAAGGCAATGTCATTTACAATAAAAATAGCTCAAACTCTCGCTAATGCGAGACCTATTGCATTGCAAATGCTTGTTAAACATTTGAGCTGCCTAAGAGGGACAACCCAAAAGAATAATATATTTCAAAACATTTATAGAACCTAGGGCTGAAGAATTTAGGAAAAGAATAGTAGGAACAGTACAAATGAGTTAAAATATTAAATGGAAATATCTTATTTCTTTTCTCTAGCTATGCAGACAAGAAATGGAACGGACAGTATCATAGGCATCTCATTGTCTCACTCAGTTTTGTAGTTCCGTAAATTACTCGCCACAATTTTTTAATTAAATGCTGCTGAATAACTTGAACCAACTCAACCTTGGCAAGTGTTCACATGGAACTCCCTTTTAGAAAAGTTTTTTGTTCACAGATCTTTGTGTAGAATGAATCAGTTAAACAACATGTATAATTACATTAATAATACTCTCGAGTAGGGAAAAGAAAATTCCAGAGCAGCCAGTATTTATAAACAACTACGGTTCAGCCGAACCGAGTTTATTAGACAAGGATTTTTGTTAGACAAACAGACGTGAGTGTTTCTCAAAGGAAAAAAAGAAGAGTGAGTATACCCCAGGTGAAAAGACAAACCAAAACCGAATTTAAAGACGAGAAGGTAAAGTGCAATGCGAACATACATGGTGTATTGGTTGCTTTACAACAAAAGACAGCATTTTGATATTCAATAGAATTAGAGACACAGGGAATTAATCCTTGTATCACAGTCCCAAGAGACAGTCTGTCTTTGTACATAGGTCGACGACGTTTCGACCCTTGGCAGAATAAAAGGGAATCATCAGGACTGAAATTGCCTGGGGTTGGTTGAGGTAGTTGAGGCCCAGTCTGTGAGGGTAGGACCACTAAACGTAGTGAGAATAATTGTTCTCAATTGATCAATATCTGGGATAAGAATAGTTGGGGTGGCAGTCTCCTTCTGAGTCCCTTAAAAGGTGAGGAGCATCTGCAATGGGCTCTCTTCAGACAACAAATGGTCTTGTGTGGGTGGATGCAGATAGCAAAGCCGTGAGCTATCAGCACGAAGGCAACCTTATTGGGCAAAATAATGCTCCAAAACAAACCGCTGTGCGGTTCTGTGTGAGGCCGGATGACATGGCTTAACTTGAACATATTGGACACTATCCTGTGCACACGTGGTTGGGATAATAGATCAGAAAAAAGTCTCGAAAGTTGCCCAATTCAAGATCGACATCAGTTGAGTGAATCAGGATTATTTAATGATGAACAAAGAAAAATGACCAGCCGACACGTGTTTCGTCACAGTGGGAAGTAGTCCTGTGACTCTTCAGGGCCGAACGGGTAGTAGCAACGAGCAACGGTGAAAATGGACGTCTGGAGGGACGGATAAAGTCTTGGAACCTGCCCAGATGAGGGTAGCCAGGCACAGTATCCCGGTGAAGGCACTGTGCAGGGCCCAGAGAATAAACGCTAATGTACAAATCGCGAAGTGCGGCAACTGCGGAGGAAGGAGTGACAGGCGAGTGAGCCCGGGAACCGCATGGAAATTAAAGAAGAAGCGACGTCCGTCGATCACATGACTGCCGGATCTGCAATGGGCTCTCTTCAGACAACAAATGGTCTTGTGTGGGTGGATGCAGATAGCAAAGCCGTGAGCTATCAGCACGAAGGCAACCTTATTGGGCAAAATAATGCTCCAAAACAAACAGCTGTGCGGTTCTGTGTGAGGCCGGATGACATGGCTTAACTTGAACATATTCCCCAGTCTCCCCTTTCGCTGCCCTGATATCTAGTTGCAGCAATTCTCAATTTTGCTAACAGACCGTATTTTGGTTCTAGGGTCAGCATTCCGTTACACTTGGGTGAGGCCATGTTATATAAAAATTGAAATAAAAAATAACTATTTTTGCAGTAAATATAATGTATTGCGGCAGACTAATATTAATTTTGGTTCTGAAACACAGTTGGCAACTGTGCTAGCACAGTGCTTGAAATGGAAATATAGAACTGCTAGTACTCACCATTAGAGTACCTGCTTCTTACCGAGAACTGTCGGTATTCTACCGTTCAAAGTATTGCACCACTGCAGAGAAGTGGATGTACTGTACTTTTCAACTTTAAGTAGTACATATAACTCAGTACCTGCCCATTTAAAAGCACTCCACTAGAAGGCATCCAATAACAGTCGGTAAATAACAGAACAGCTATTTGCCAACAATTGTCACATCACTATAAACATGACATTGCAATAATAAACAATCGGAAAATCACTCAGCAAACGGAAAACCCTGCAATTGAATTCTTACCTTTGAAAAAAAGAAATGCAATGAGCAAATAAATAAATGAAACCAAAATAAAGTAGTGTTTTATTAGATGACAAAAGGACTTGAATCTTGAATGGCATCCAAAATTTATATGAAGATAAATCTACTACACAAACTCAGTTTTTAGGTGGAGCCTGCCAGACAGTGCGGTCTGGTTTGTGAAACACATATTGTGAGGTTACCAGGAACTTAGAGGAGTTTAGAGCCTGCCCACTGATAGGCTTTGTTACTTGGATTTAGTTGCTTCTTGTTTGATGGTTTTCCTTGTCCATCTTGTGTTTGTCCCTCCTCTTCAGCATAGTCTCTTTGACCATCCTTTTTACTGACTTGTGTCTTTGAACTGCATTCCTTAGTGAACTATATTTATTTTTGGTTAAGTACTCCATCACAGAGCAGGTGTTTGCAGCTCTCTCCCTCTTGTATTTCTCTCACCGCTCCCAAAATACTCCTCTGTGCTCTGTGTGCGTGTACTCTCCCATGAGCTTCCTCTCCTGCGTTCTGTATTTGCCTCCGTAACTTTTCCCCTGCCCATTGTTGCCATCTCACTCGTGCTTTTCCCCCTGCGCTACCAAATATTTGCCCGGATGAAGACCCCAGATGATTTGTTAAAGTAGGGGGTCGAAACACCTACATTTCATGGGCCTACCCATATCAGTCATTGTTGGATATTCAAACTTAAATGCTCAAATCATTGTGTTTGTAATTGTTTCAATCTTAAACTCCAAGGGTTTTGGCCGTTTGCACATATTGTAAATACTCATCTATCCTTGTACTGTTTCCATTATGTGTTAAAGCTCACCAATTTTCACTTTTTACTGCGCCGTCACTTGGAGGACTACAGCATGACGATCAGTCTCTAAATCAATGCCTCAAATACATACCTGAAACATCTGCATTTTTAGTTTTATGTGCTTCTTCAAACGTTTGAAGTCTGTCAGTCCCCTGGAAATGGATTCTTCACCCATCCATGTGGACATATGCATATTTGCACCATTTAACATGTGTAAAGGATGTGTACATGGAACGTGTATGACCACAGCCACACTGGGAATTATTTTTTTGTGTGTTGCATTCAAGTGGTACCCAAGATGGAGGTTTGGGAAAAAAGCTCAGACAGAAGATCTGAAATGCAGGTTCCACCCCAGGAAAATTCCAGACAACCTTTTAATGGGTCATAATGAGGAGTTTTAGGGAGAGGAGACATAGGGCCCTTTACTGACCAACTGGTCTATGGAAAGGCTCTTCTCTTTGTCGTTGTGCTCTTGTCTTTGGTGTTTCCTGCCTGGAGACTCCCCACTCCAATTCACCTTCCTGCCTCACATCTTGTCAGAAAGACTTAGACTGGGCTAGTGTAAGTGGAATAAGCAAAAGGGTAAAACTGAACTATTGGAGTACTCAACTCTTACCTTCTACTATAGTATAAGGATGAGGCAGAGACTTGCAGTCAGTGTGCCCAAATTTCTCTACAACGAATCCAGGGTTTCCATACTGGTGGCAATTTAGAAAAATCACTTTGCTCCAAGGTTAGGATATCCACAGCCAACATTCATTGCCAGGATCAGGACCAGAAAATTGGGGACATCAGCTAAGACTAAAAGCAGGATTTGTGCAGCCCCTCCTTGCAAAGGAGAGAGATGACCAACTGCTCGAGAGGAGCACTGGAGGTGTCCTTGCCCAAGGAAGGTGCTAGTAAGAAAAAGGGGGGCGTGAAAGAGTCAAGGCTGGAGGAGCTGAAACGTCTATTGCTACATTGGCGCAGACGTGCACCACTCTGCGAAAGAGAGGCTCAGGAATCCCAAAGTAACCCCAGAATGGGAGTAAAATTGTGTGCCTAAATGAAGAGAGGGTCCCAAAAGTTCCACTGCAGATTTACAGCACCAAAAACACAAGTGGATTTAAAGAAGATCAGACCACAATGTGCAGTTACCACAAAGAAGAACCAAAGTATCAGAGGAGAACCACAATGGCTGAAAGGCTTGCATCCAGTACTAAATAATCACTAAGACCACGAGGAGCAGATATCTAGCTTGTTAGGGTGGAGGGTTTTGTGTATTAGACGAGAAGACTCCAAATTTCAAGATTCATTGAGTCACAGGTACTGCATGGGGAGAGGAGTTGGCCGAACGGCTAGGGCATCCGACCTCGAATCTGGGGAACTGGGTTCGAGTCTCGGCAATGACGCTGAACATCCTGTGATTCTGGGCAAATCACTTAATCTCCCCGTGCCTAACAAAAATGAATGTGTGTCCTAATGTAACGTAACTGGGGCTATGTAAAGCGCTCCGATACCCGATTCGGGTCAAGTTCGCGCTATATAAAACTTTGCAAAAAAAACAAAAACTCTACACCAGCCGCTTGGACTGGTGCTACCTCCACTTAACTCATTCCAGAGCCCAACAGGTTTCACCCACACATCAGGCAACAGGACCCGGGCACACCACATCGAACTGAATGGCCCTGCCGACTACTGCAAGTGGTGCCTGCACCAGCAAAGAACTAATGGCCAGATGTACGTAGGGTATGGTTTGCGGTATTTGGTAATCGCAAACAGCCATGGTCGAATGTGTGTTTAACAGAGTTTGCGATTCCCAGTGAGTCACAAATAGACCTACCTCATTAATATTCATGAGGTAGCTTTTTTTTGCAACCCATTGGGAATCGCCAAAATCACAGAGATAGTGGCCTGTTGGGGTCAGCCGACCACCATGGATGTCTGTGATTGCTTTTTAATAAAGCAATATACATATTATATTTTGCAGCCTGTTTTCCTGAAAGCAAAATGGGATGCGTTTCCAAAAGAAAAATGACCAGTGGGACCACGGCCTTCTCTTAAAAATGTTTATCCAAACATTCACAAAAGGGGAAGGGGTCCCTTGGGGACCCCTTCACACTTAAGAATGGGTCCCTTGGGGACCCCTTCACATTTAAGAATGGGTTACCACCTACTTAAAGTAGGTGATAAAATACGAATGTTTTGCAACCGCATTTCGGTCACAAAACATTCAGACATACCACTGCGATTTGGCTGGATGGGACGCCCTAAACACGCCCCTTCCTAATACCGAATTGCAAACCCAATTAGCGATTCGGTAATTGGTTATCGAATCACAAATTGGACCTTTGTACATTGAAAAAGGCATTTTTGCTCCCAAACATCCCGATTCTGCGAATCTGGCAGTTTGTGAACCAAAAACCTTTGTATAGCTGGCACAAAGTGCGACAATGAATAAGGTAATGGGTAAAAATAGAAGAGCAGAGAAAAGGGGAGGGAAGAGACTGCTATTTACCCAAGACCTGTTGACCCGCGCCCCAGGCAGTATTCCCCCAACGATTCTCTGGCTAACAAATTTACTTGTGATGGCCCACAAGTGTCTATAATGCTCTATTGCACATGGATACCCTAAGAGGCTGCCCTCCACACTCCCCCTCCAGGAACAACAAATGTGCTTCGATCAACCTCAGAGATATAGTAGTAAAAGCCAGTATAATTTGTTACAGTTGAAACTTGATGTGCTGTATTATAGTGAGTGTTTGAGAAATATACTTATTCTTATCCAAAGAAAATGCATTGGCTGAACACCGAATTACTGACTTGCACTTTTTGAGGCCTCATTCTCTTCACACCGTTCCCAGAGTAAGTCTTGGAATACTAAACTTGACTACCTTGAGGCAACAGTGTTATCAAATATGAACCCTTTTGCCTTTTACTGTACCGAAAATTAGAGGAATATTGTTTTTTAGGAGTCCCTCTGTAGTCATGAGTTACTGAGCTCAGATTGTGTCAGGACTTAAACCCCAGAATCTCCTGGACGCTACTGGTGTCTGACCCCAGGATTCTGGTCAGAAAATCTTGGCACACTGACTGGAAGTTTCTGCGTCAACTTTATACCCAAGTTACAGACAGTCATTGAATATTGAAGATCTGTGACTGGTTTCAGAAAGTTTCAGCTGGCCTTGTGGCTACTGTAAGCAGAAAGGCAGGGGGAGCTGAGAGTCTCCTGGCAGAAGCAACCCAAATCAAGAACACAAAGGAAAGGGAGGCTGCCCCACTTAACTTTGCCTGTTAAGCTGAGGAGGTCAGCCTCTCCCAGGAAAACAATGGTTCAGGAAGGAAGGGGCATGTGGAACTCCCTAGCTTCTTAAGGAATATTCTGTCTCCTTTCTTGATTTCAGCAAATAGCCTACTGAAAGATCCCTCGGTGGAGGAGGTTTTGCAATATACATTTTCCTCTGGGCTCTCCCACCAAATCTTCATCTTGCGTACTATACAGAGTATGCCTGATACAAATGGAGCCTACTGTGGATGTAGCTACACATGCATTTTATAACATAGTAGGTGTGCGCACATACATCTACACACCTGCATCATGCATTGCTCTTGTGGATGGGCAAACAACTCAGTTAGAGGGACTTGCATAAGTATTTCAAGTGCAAGAGACGGCGGTAGGCTTCTCTCCCAAAGCAGGCAACAGAAATAAGGTCTGCCATGCACTTCACAGAAAAAGCTCAGGGTATACACAGGATCGTTACGTGTACTAAGGTGGGGGGGGGGTGGGTCAGAAAAATCTACACCTTGCTATGGGGACTTCCAGGCAGGGGTGTACACTTTCCAGAGATATGCACGGGTTCTTTCTTTGTCCCAACAATTAAGTTAGGTAGATTTACTTTGTAAATAATTTAGTTTACTAAGAAAGAATTCTGAAGAAAAAAAAAAAAACAGGAATAAACCCCACATCATCTTTTGTACTCTGTACTTACTGTGATGAACTGGAGACACGTGGATCTGAGACGCCAGCACAGCAGGGTGCCCTTGAAGAGCCGAACAGACAATGACAGGTCTCCTCAGCAAAGCTTTGTTGAAGAGGTGAGCTGTATAAAGGACACAACATACTTTAAAAATTCAAACACTATAAATGTGGATAACTGTTCACTATACATGACTATCCGGGTCTTTACTGAAAACTAACATCTGGATGTGTGGTTCAGTCGTAAAGCATCACAAAACTGAAGTCAAGACCTGGTGGATTTTAATGTAATTCAATGCATCTCAATATGCTATGCAACTTTGAAGAAATACTTTCTCTGTAAACCTGATTTAAATATAAAACATTTAGGAGAGGTAAACACCTAGGCAGTGCAACATTCCCAATGTAGCTCATGATCTCTGGATGTTTTAGTAGAATATGCTGTGCTGAAACAGAGCGTGCACAGAGTTTTGAGATAACCATTTTTAAGCCAGGAGATAATCAACAGATGCTTATTGTGTTTAAGAAAGCTAGCTTCGCTAACTGGTTCAAGTGGTAAGCAATAAAAACTGATAAGGAGCAACAGTGACTAACTGTAAGCATGCAAGTGTCTGCTCTCACACACCCACACAGCAAAAACACAAATAAATTGGAAATTTGCAGTCTGTTTACATCTGTAATGAATTGACCTTGTGAAAAACTCCCCAAAGTTCCAGATTTGAAAAAACTATGTGAAAGTTTACCCCCAATCTACCACCCACACTCCCTGGGAGGAAGCAAGACCAATAGTGGCTCACTCGGCAATCGGGCCGTGATTCCAGCCCACAAGGGCCCTAGGAGCTCTCCCATACTGCCCCTGCCTACCCCCAGGACACAGATTTTTTCTTGAGGGGGGTTATTGAGAAAGATGCCAGGAAAAATGGTAAAAAATAAAAATAAAAAAAACCACCGGGTCCAGGCATTGCGCCCTGCCACAACCTCAGAAACAGCCCTGCAATCTATGTGCACCCTTACCCTCACAGGCAGCAGACACCACACTACACAGCACAGAAAGAAAAAAGAAAAAATGGGGAAGGCTAGCCCAGGCATCCCAGAACAGGCCTCACAGTCTTTCTGCCCTTTTCAACCCCCACTCTCCCAAACCAGTGAGGTAAGTCCATCCAGGCATTGGGCCGATCTTCAAGTTCTAAAGACCTACCAGTCTTTCTGCCTTCCTGGGGCCTAGAGCATCCTTATCCTCATAGATAGCGAAAAGAAGTTTGGCTTCTTTTGGACGCGGTTTTGACATATCAGCTGCTAAAGAAGTAGTAAATCCTAATTTCATCTCACTTGCCATGTCAAAGTTTGGCAAAAAATCATGTATTTTCCTCATATTTCTGAGGAAAAGTTTCAGAATCTGCAAGGATTGACCAAATTCCTACCACCCAGCATTCCCATTCACCTCCCGATAAAAACTGTACTCTACTTGTGTAGGTCGGCCTATCGCCCACAACAGGATTGACCAAACCAGGGACCATGGAAACATCACCAATATTTTTGTTCCGTTCCTGTCGTGGGTGATAGGCCCACCCACACAAATGGGGTACCGTTTTAAGGGCAGGAACGTGGGGGCACTCACATAAATATGAGGAAAAAGCTTGAGGTTTTCAGGGGGTTCTGGGTAACAAAATGTAGCTTAATCCACGCAAGTCAAACCACACTTGATTCCCCTGGTTGTCAGGTTTTCAGAAATGTCTGGATATGGTAGGTTTCCATAGGTGCCAACTGAGCCACGGTCAAATTTAGCAGCTTCCCACATCGCCAAAAGGGGTCATTTTTCATGGCAAAAATGTTACGTTGCCTTTCCTGTAGCAGACGATCAGCTTATCCACAATAGTGGGATACCGCTTTTATCTGGAGACCTATAGGAACAAGGAATTGATGAACGCTTGGTTTGTTTCAACCGAATCTGTCTCCATTTCTGGCTTTCAAATAAATGTAAGCCAATGTGCAAGGAAGAACACATAAGCTAGAGATCATTTGTTGGCGCCGCTTATCCCATGTTTTTGAACAATCATCAAATGTTATATATTGCTGCAACCAGAAGGGTATGACCGATGTAATGGTATGTTAGTTTTATAAATTGCCCATTGACAACAAAAAAAAAAAAAAACAGATGAAAGCTGTGTCACCAACTGCTATGTTTTCCTACCCATTTTCTTTTTAATTTTAATAATTAGCTTATTTGGGAAAACCTTAAGCGATCTACATAAATAACCCCTTTGCTGAATTTGGCCTTTTTCCCACTACTTAGTTTAAAAAAAGGCACAAATTTGGCCCAATTACATCTTGTGTAAAGAAAACGCTATGGAGGATTATGCTGAAGTTCTCCAAACATTAAAAAAAGGTTCAGCACTGGGGTAGAAAATCCTCAGCAGCTAGAACCATGTTGATGTTCGCTGACGTTTTGAGATGTATTGTAAATCATTCACTTAATGGCCCCTTTAATGTGTTCTCTGAATTCATATCGTAAGTGCTATTCGCTATGACTAACTTCTGAGTATCATGCCACGTATGGCTGTGTAAGAAGCTTCTTCCAGAAGTTCTGGCATACATGTACCACCAAGGTTTCCTATCATCTGGTGATGAAATGAAACGAAGAAATGGTGGAATGGTTTTACAAATAAGACAAATTCATGGGACTAGAAGTATCCGTCACCAAAAAGGAAAAATTATTTTGCTCCCACATACTGGCTCTTTCCAGTTACCACCTTAAGGAAGATACGTCAGCAAGAAGTAGGAGGGAAGAAGGATCCACCACATGAAGCAGCTGATCGAAGATAAAAGTTTTAGATCTTGTAGTGCTACCATTATTCAAGCCACTTAAGCAGTTATTCTATGTGCTAGCGAGAACCACAAAACTGTCTGTCAACCATACGCTATCATGCCTGTTGAAGCAATGGTTCCCTGATGGGGCAATTAATAGCAGACAGTATCATTAAATATCGACAGACAGTCCCGACAATAAAGCGTCTCTTTCGCCGCCACCTAGTTTCCCAAGTGCATCTGCTCCAATGTTCTTGTTTTGTGGCAAACTACTAAGCTCGGACACCCAAGAGCACATGATTGACCTTGACTTGACAGTTATAGGGCGTCCACTCATCCCACTGCCTTTGCAAATTTGTTTGTTTGCAGCATTGAGGGGCTAATCATCTACTTTACCTCAACCACTGGAATATGGAAAGATTCAGTAGGACTCTGGATCGGGCAGCTGCTCTTGAGCCTTATTTGGAAGCATCCGAGTCTCCGCGATTTATCCTGTGTCCCACTGTAGTGTGCCAACACCAGGACACAGTAGCACTGCAGCACACATTGTGTGCTTGACCACAGCCTTCGAGGGCCATGCAGAGACCTCACTTATCAGATGACCAACTACTTTTTTCAAGTCATGGGAGCAGCTGCAGTTCATATAGAGGACAGATGGAGTCTAATGCCTGGAGAATCAGGTGAAAGACGAATACACTCAGTATCTCACATCACATGCCACCAAAAGGTAATCTCACAATTTAAGGTTGCTTTCCGTATTTTCTGAAGCGGAGTATGTTCATATGTCTTCGAATGCTCTGTGAGAACATCATATTTATCTGTTAAATATATGTACGTATAGTCATAATAACTATTTATATAGCATGCAATATATACTGAATACTGGGCAGTTAATAAGGAATTGGTTCTATACAACAGAACCCATTATAACAAACCTTCAATAATGAAATATTTGTTAAACCCTGCACGATTTAATGCATGTTACTTAGAGCTCTTTGAAGCTGCTGCATGACACAGTCAGCTACTTTAAGAAAGCTGTGAATTGTGATCTGCAGGTAACACACACACACACACACACACACACACACACACACACACACACACACACACACACACACACACCCTCCCACACTCTGTTGGAACTCCACTGGCCCCTCCTACAGTCCTGCACCATCTCGAAAACCTATTTCATCTACATAGCCCTCAAAACTCCCAGTGCCCCCTACCTGGCTGACACGCTCACCAGCTCCTGTGGTTCTTGCCATAGCCAGAACAACAACAGACTACAGATGAAGTACAAAAATAAAAACACAAGGCATAACATCTTTCCCACCTATGCATCCAGAATATGGAATGACATCCTGTATCCATTAGAGCGGTCCTATACCTTAACCAACTTAGGAAACAGCTTAAGAAAAGTCTCTTTAAAATATACCAAATCTTGATGAAGTAACAATCCACTTCCAATCTCACCACTCCCCATACATGACAGACTCGTCTGTATATGATAGTTACTTTACCTGGGTGCAGGCTAAGCATCTAGCTGCTGGCTATCATTTCTGTCCTAGAAGAGCGGCAGGTACAGTTCACCCTTTTGACTACACAGCAGTGAGAGATCTGCGTTGCACCTGCCTCGCTTAGGAACAGAGGTGGGAAGATGAAGTCAGCGTGGTATGGTACACTTGTGAGGCAACACTCGTCTTCAGCAGTGACTGCCTTCCCAGACTGTTGCAGACAGCTTCTCAGATTCAGCAGTTGCTGTCTATGGGCGGAGTCATAGCTTGTGGATTGTCTATGGCAGTTGCTGCCTCTGGGATGATCAGAGCTTCCTGCTTCGGTGGGGGCACGGCTTTACTTCCCGATATTGGCAGTGGCAGCACCAGTATATTGTGCCCATAGCAGACTGTGAGGCGACATGGTAGTACTTGATCTTGAAAAGTCTTAATTCAGGACACATAAGAACCATCCAAAGACCAGGAAACCCCTTCAGGGCACAATAAATCCTGGCTGCTCTTCCAGCTTTCGCTGAGTGCTCCTCACAACGGAAGCATGATGGGGCTTCTCCATCTGGAAAGCCTTTCCTCCTGTAGAGCCAGGCACACTCCTTTCCACTCCCAGCAGGCAGGCTTCTAAGCACGCGAGAAGCACCCTCAACTACAACAGCAGAAAGTGCAGACTTCAGGTGATGTCCCCTCAACTCTGGGAGACTAGCTGTGAATCAGACACCAGCCCTGAATAAACTGTAGCTCTTCAAGTAATCTGCAGAGCACTCCACCTCAAGAAGAACTTGAACCTGAAACACACTGGGGTGGTTTGGATCCCACTTTTATAAACATTTTCCATAGAGGGGAGCTGGATCAAATCCTCAGTCACTTAGCCATATTATAACTCAATAGTAGTTATCAAAGTTCCTTAGGCATCTGGAATTGCTGGATGAAAGGGATAATAACGTCCCGGTGTCTGCTGCTTCAGAAGCAGATGTGCTATATTCCAACTAATTTGAAATAGAAATTTACTCTTGCGCATATCCATGGAATTTGATGAATGTACCAGGAAGTGGGTCATCAACAAGAGTTACCATGAAGATTACAAATGAATAATAATTTTAAAGATTTTCCCTGCAGAAACAATTATACACACAAAACATGCTTTGGCATGAAGATATATATGAGCAACGAAATTACTATGTTACAGAGTAATTATAATGAATTGCAATTGATTCAAGGCTAAAGTGTTTTGAGAATTAGTATTGATTATTGTATTCCAAAGTAAGTGAGGAATTTATTTTAAAAAGGAAGTATGGATTGTGGCGACTTGCAATGCCAACTTTAGGTCCTATGCACAGGTCAATATTGCAAAGTGTTGAGACATGGGTCATGGTGCCACTGTCGGTTTGTGTCAGTTCTCTTCAAATGTCATTTTTTGATGCCTTACTCCCCAGAGAAATATGGAATGGAATACGTAGACATGATGATGTAGCGCACTTTGGACATGCTTGGGTACATTTTGAAAATCTTGACACACAGAGAAGACCAGGAGACAGACCAGATCAACTTTATACTTGATTTACCTGATCTTATTATTGCTAAATTGCTACGAATAATACCAAGGGAAGATGTAAATTGGGATAAAATAGCAGCTTGTAAACAAATAACTACAGAAGAAGTCTCAGACTATTTACTAGGATGGAGGAAATATTCAGGGCTCATAGTGGTTAGGATGTGGCAACTGTGACGGGGAAAAGAATGTTTGCTGACAAATTTGACGAAAGAATTAGATGAGTTTATTAGGAGAGTTGATTAAAATATCAGAGAGCACCTGGCCAACTAAAGAACCTGCAGATCTTTTGGTAATGGCTACATATTATGAGAATTACCAGAAAATAAATAAAGAAAAGATTGATAAGAAACTGAAAGAATTAAAAACTAAGGTTTTGCTACAGCAAGCATTCCAGGACAGGGGAAGACAAAGGGGTATGGGAAATGTGAGGGGAGGTGGACGTGGAAGAGGGGCTGGCATAGCCTCATCAGCTCTTGCGCAGCAATACAGAGCAGGATTAGGCCAAAATCAGTGTGCCTATTACTTTCAAGAGGGTCATTGGAAGGATGAATGCCCTAGCCTACAGGGCCAAGCAACTGTGGCAAGAGGAAGAGGCAGTTCAGTGCCAAGGGGTACAGGGAGAGGTGGCACAAATAGGCAGGATTTCACCCAGCGTCAGAATGACAATAGAAGTTTTTATACTGAAGATTTTACTGACATTGATTACAATACCTTTGAGTATTCAAAATAGGACAGCAATGGAAAGGGTGGAAATAGGGTCATGATTCCAGTTAATAAAGCAGGTCCATATGTCACCATGGATACAGAAGGGGAAGTACGCGACTTCCTTGTTGATACAGGTGCCACTCGCACCGCTGTGGCTCATGACCAATTTCCAGGGGCTCCCCTCTCCGGCAGAATGAATACATCAGTGGGATTCTCAGGTATCCCCATCCAGAGCCCCATCTCCAAACCCCTAGATGTTACTATAGGTCCCTTCACCACCTCTGTCCCATTTGTGCTTACTAAAAATTGTGCTGAGAACCTATTAGGTCTAGACCTATTAAAAAGACTGAATGCTAACATTTATTGTTCGCCTGTCTTTATATCAATAGCTTCTGATAATTTTAGCAAATGTTTTACAATGATAACTCACCTACCACCTGATTTACAGGCAATTGATAAAACGGTCTGGGCATCAGGAGATAATGATGTTGGCAAAATGGACATAGATCCCATAGTCATCACTGTTAAAAAGGTGTTCCCTTACCCCGCATTCCTCACTACAAAATGTCCCGGGAGGGAGAGGAAGGTCTCAAAGAGGTTATTTCTGATTTAATACATAAGGGGATAATAAAAGAAACAGAAGGCAGCCCATGTAATAGTCCTATACTTCCTGTTCTTAAAAAAACCACAGAGGGAACCCCTCATAAATACAGATTAGTGATTGATCTTCGAGCTATAAATAAAATTGTAGTACCCCAATATCCTGTTGTTCCGGACATGAATTCTATTTTTACCATGATTCCGTCTTCAGCCAAATATTTTACTGTGCTTGATTTAAAAAATGCATTTTTTAGTGTGCCCATTGCTAAAGGAAGTCAATACCTTTTTTCATTTTTATTCCAAGGTCGTTCCCTAAAATTTACACGTGCTCCTCAAGGGTATACAGAAAGCCCTAGGATAGTCAAGCTTTGAAAAAACAATTAGATCTTTTACCCCCTCAAAAGGCTCTGTATTACTCCAATACATTGATGATCTATTAATTGCCTCAGATACAGAGGAAGGTTGTAAGGAAACAACAGTTAATTTGTTACATCATTTAGCACTCCTAGGACATAAAGTGTCCTTATCTAAAATGCAATATTGTCAACAGGAGGTTGCCTATTTGGGTCACCTCCTGTCAAAGGGGGGGTAGAAGACTGCACCCACAAAGAACTGATTTGGTACAGAAAATGAAACGTCCCCAGACTCAATCTGATGTTCGTGCCTTTATAGGTATGACTTCCTTTTGCAGGCAGTGGATACCTAATTTCTCTTTAATTACAAAACCTTTGATTGCACTAACATCTAAGAACATTAGTAACATACTCCCTTGGACAGATGAGTGTGAGCATGCTTTTCAACAACTAAAAAACACTTTATGCAATGCACCTGCTTTGGGTAACCCTGACTATTGTAAGGATTTTTTTTTGTTTGTCCATGAGAAAGATGGCTGTGGTCTATTGGTTTTAACACAATCCCATGGGGGGAGGAACAAACCTTGCACTTATTTTTCCTCCACATTAGATCCAGTAGCTAACGCTTTGCCAAATTGTTTGCGCTTGGCAGCAGCTGCTGCAGTCAAACAATCTGAAATATACGTTCTAGGTCACAATTTGACAGTTATGGTACCACACGCTGTGGATGTGCTACTAAACAAAACTCAGACCCAGCACCTGACCAGTGCACGTTTAACAGGGTATGAGTTAACACTTTTTGCTCCAAATATCATTCTGAAACGTTGCAATGTTTTGAACTCAGCCACAATGCTACCCCTCCCCAGTGATTCAGGGGAAGAACACCATGATTGTGTGTTCACCACTGAAGAAGAGACCAAGGGACGGGTAGACCTAACAGATACTCCCATGTCTTACCCACAGGGAGAGTTGTTTGTGGATGGTTCATGTTTCAAATTACCAGATGGTACAAACACTGCTGCATATGCCATCACCACTTTGAAAACAGTGGTAGAGTCATGTAAAATACAGCAAATGTCAGCACAAGCAGCAGAAGTAATTGCCCTTACGCGCGCATGTGAATTGAGTAAAGATCTGATTGTAAATATTTATACTGACAGTCAGTATGCCTTTGGCGCTGCCCACTCATTTGGGCGACTATGGAAAGAAAGAGGCTTTTTGACCTCACATGGTAGTAAGATAAAATATGGGGAGTTAATAGTAAAATTATTGGATGCTCTGATGTTACCAAAAAGAGTTGCCATTGTTAAATGCAGTGCCCATAAAGGTATTGATGAGGTAGGTCAGGGAAAAGCTTTTGCAGATGAAACAGCCAAGCAAACAGCCAGATCTGAATATAGTTTAATGTATGTTACAGGACCAGCTAGAGGGTCCCTGAAGTACCAATGTTTAACAATACCTTAGAATGTGTTAGAGAGATACAACAGGAAGCTACCATGGAAGAGAAAGAGGCATGGCAGATATATGGTAGATTAGATGATACCGGATGTTGGATAGATCTGTCAGAGAAACAAAGATGGATGCTTCCTAATTGTTATGTTAACACTATTGTTACTATGCAACATAGCCCAGCTCACATTGGTGCCAAAGGAATTGTAGCAACATTAGACCATGTATGGTTCAACAAACTGATTCCCAGGGTGGCAGAGTCCCATGTCAAAAGATGCATGATAAGCGCTATTTATAATCCAGGAAAAGGTACCCCAGTCCCAACAGGCCATTTTGCATCTCCGGATTTGCCCTTTGAAGTCCTGAAAATGGATTTCATACAAATGGAACGAGTGGGCAAGCTTAAGTATGTCTTAGTGGTGGTTTTCACCTTTAGTAGGTGGGTGGAGGCTTATCCTCTACGAGATAACACAGCCCTAAGTACTGCAAAAATACTCCTAAAGGAGTACTTCTCAAGATTTGGTTACCCAGAGTGCTCTGGAGCGACAATGGGTCACACTTCATTGGCCAAGTGATGGACCTGGTCTGCAAGGGCTTGCAGATAAGGCAAAAGTTTCATGCTGCCCGCCATCCACAGGCTGCAGGCCAGTGGAAAGATACAATGGTATCTTGAAAGGAAAACTATGAAAGATATGTGCTGTAACAAAATTAAAATGGCCTGATGCTTTGCCCATAGCTTTGTTTTCAATGTGCAATACTGAACACTCGAAAATGGGGAGGCCTGCAAATGTGTGGGGTGTACCTAGACCTAGGAAATTTTGTGAAATTGAATATCCTCTGCTTGTTGATTATTGTGACCAATTGACTAAAGAATTGCGTTTGATTCATTCACAGTGAAGGCCGTCTCCCTCCTCGTCTTGAAGGTTCAGGTCATAATTTGAAGCCTGGAGACTGGGTCTTCACCCGTCACTTTCAGAGGAAATACAGTCTTGAGCAACGCTGGAAAGGACCAGTGCAAGTGCTCCTTGCCACTCAGACTGCTGTAAAGTGCATGGGACAATCAATCAATCAATCAATCATGTCACTTATAAAGCGCACTACATACCCGCGAGGGTCTCCAGGCGCTGGGGGAAGATGGGGGTGGTGCTGCTACTGATCGAAGAGCCAGGTCTTGAGGAGTCTTCTGAAGGCCAGTAGGTCTTGGGTCTGCCGAAGGTTGGTGGGGAGGGTGTTCCAGGTCTTGGCGGCGAGGTGGGAGAAGGATCTGCCGCCGGTGGTCGTTTTCCGGATGCGGGGGACTGTGGCGAGGGCGAGGCTGGTGGAGCGGAGCTGGCGGGTGGGGTGTAGAAGCTGAGTCGTCTGTTGAGGTAGGCTGGTCCGGAGTTGTGGAGTGCTTTGTGTGCGTGGGCGAGGAGCTTGAAGGTTATCCTCTTGTTGACAGGGAGCCAGTGCAGGTCTCTCAGGTGGGGTGTGATGTGGCTGCGTCGGGGGATGTCGAGGATAAGACGTGCAGAGGCGTTCTGGATGCGTTGCAGCCGTCTCAGGAGCTTAGCCGTCGTTCCTGCGTAGAGGGCGTTTCCGTAGTCCAGCCTGCTGGTGACGAGGGCCTGGGTGACTGTTTTTCTTGTTTCGGTGGGGATCCACTTGAAGATCCTGCGGAGCATTCGGAGGGTGTTGAAGCAGGATGAGGAAACGGCGTTGACCTGCTTAGTCATGGAGAGGGTGGGGTCGAGGATGACCCCTAGGTTGCGTGCGTGCTCGGTGGGTGTCGGGGCTGTTCCCAGTGATGTTGGCCACCAGGAGTCGTCCCATGCTGAAGGGTTGGAACCAAGGATGAGGACCTCCGTCTTGTCCGAGTTCAGCTTCAGGCGGCTGGTACTCATCCATTCGGCGACGGCCTTCATTCCTTCGTGGAGGTGGGTTTTGGCGGTGTGAGGGTCTTTGGTGAGGGAGAGGATCAGCTGGGTGTCGTCGGCGTAGGAGATGATGTTGAGGTTGTGCTGTCGGGCGACGTGGGCGAGGGGTGCCATGTAGATGTTGAACAGCGTTGGGCTGAGGGAGGAGCCTTTGGGTACGCCGCAGATGATCTTGGTGGCTTTGGATCCGAAGGGGGCGAGGCGGACGCTTTGTGTTCTGCCGGAGAGGAAGGATGTGGTCCAGTCCAGGGCCTTCTCTTGGATCCCGGCGTCGTGAAGGCGTGTTCGTAGTGTGTGGTGGCAGACCGTGTCAAAGGCGGCTGATAGGTCCAGGAGGATGAGGGCTGCTGTTTCTCCGTTGTCTAGCAGGGTCCTGATGTCATCGGTGGCGGCGATGAGGGCGGTTTCGGTGCTGTGGTTGCTGCGGAAGCCGGACTGGGAAGGGTCCAGGATGTTGTTCTCCTCGAGGTAGCGGGTCAGTTGTTTGTTAACGATTTTCTCGGTGACCTTCGCGGGGAACGGGAGCAGAGAGATGGGTCGGAAGTTCTTGAGGTCCTTGGGGTCTGCCTTGGGTTTCTTGAGTAAGGCGGTGATCTCGGCGTGCTTCCAGCTTTCCGGGAAGGTTGATGTCTCGAAGGAGATGTTGATTATTTTCCGGAGATGGGGCGCGATGGCTGTACTGGCTTTGTTGAAGACGTGGTGAGGGCACGGGTCTAGCGGTGAGCCGGAGTGGATGGTGTTCATGATCTCGCTGGTGTCCTCGTCGTTGATGTTGGTCCAGGAGAGCAGGCGGTTGGTGGTTGTGGGGGCAGTGGTCTCGGTGGTTGCCGGGGCGGTCGTGGTGTTGAAGCTGTCATGGATGTCGGCGATTTTGCGGTGGAAGAAGGTGGCCAGTGAGTCGCACAGGTCTCGCGACGGCGGGATGTCGTAGGTGTTGGAGCTGGGGTTGGAGAGTTCCTTCACGATGTTGAAGAGCTCTTTGCTGTTGTGTGCGTTGTTGTCTAGGCGGTCTTTGAGTGAGGCCCTTTTGGCGGATCTGATGAGGTGATGGTGACTGCGGGTGGCGCTCTTGTGGGCGGCGTAGCTGTCCGCTGTCCGTTCGTGGAGCCAGATCTTCTCCAGTTTTCGGCATGTTCGTTTGGAGGCCTGGAGGTCTTCGGTGAACCAGGTGGCTTTCTTGCTGGTGTGGCTGTTGGGCGGATTCTTGAGCGGGGCGAGGGTGTTGGCGCAGTCGTCGATCCACTGTCTGAGGTTGCGGGCGGCGGTGTCGGGGTCGGAGGGTTCGGCGGGTGGGCTCAGGGCGAGGTTGTGGTTAGCTGGTCTTCGGTGACTCTGCTCCAGCAGCGGCGAGGCATTTGTTCGGTGCGGTGGTGGGCTTCCTGTAGGTGAAGTGGATGCAGTGGTGGTCAGTCCAGTGGGGTTCGGAGGACACACACATTGGCTGCATGCCCACCATGTTAAGAAAGCTCCATTGCCTTTGTTTTATGATCAATGTGTGAAGCAAAAAACCTCTAAATTGGAAAATGACAAATTCCACAGCAAGTATCTTTTAATGATGGTGAGCTGATTGAAGAAGGAGCAGTAGAACAACCACTGGTCAACTTCACTCCTGTTGAGCCCAAATTGATACCAATACCTCTATTTGAGCATCCGGATTGTGATTCGCCTAGGTATAATTTGAGGCCTAGGACTGTCAAAAATTATAGACTTTGAATGAAAAAACTATCTCTGAATGGATAGCAACCCATGCCGGTGGTCAAGACCGCCAACGTCTGGACCTGTACATAAGCTTGCCAGTGAGGCTTTGAAGTAAAGGACACTGGGAACTTTTGATGTACTTTGGTAGAATAGATAAGGATTTTTTTTTTGGAGGTCTTAGCCACGTTACTTTGCTTTTGGCTGTTAGGTGTTTTTGATTTGGTTCTCTTTTTGGAAAAGAAGAGAAAGAAAAGGAGAATGGTCTGAGCATAAAGACAAAATATTAGGAGAAGCAATACTCATCAAGAACAAGTATTTGTACATCACACACAAATAATACAATATGGGTAAGACTAGGAGTATTGAACTGAGACCGTTTGGGAAATCAACCTCTAATTTATGTCAGGAGGAAATGACTCCAGTGTCTGGTATACAACAATTTTGGACCAAGAAAGTGAAAATGATTGTGCTTCTGTGTCTTTTGATAATAATATTAGGAATGCTAGGGTTGTTCTGGTGGTTAGAAGAAAACCACCCAATCTCTAAATCGGTGACATCAGTCACCACACCAGTACCAGAGCATCAGTACATAACTCTTGCCCCTCATAAACAAGCACACCGCTTGCAATATGTGAATAATACATTCATTCAGGTTTTACATAATGCCCATCTTGGATATAATGCTACAGATTGTTGGATATGTGGTTTTCTGCCATCTTCAGTCAAAAGGAAGGCACCTCTTACTCCTCTACCTTTATCCTATAATGGGTCTTGTAGTGCCTGGTGGGAATTTAATTTTGCTTCTTATATCAAAGTTACTAATAAAGCAGTACAGAGCCAGCTTAGAGATCACCTTTATTATCTATGCTGGCCAGATGCTGTTAGAATCTATGGCACTATGGAGGAGAAGGAGGAATTTACAGGCTATGATACCCCTCTATGTTATTATCCCTTAATGAGAGAAAACTGTCCAAGGTGGCTATGATACCCATACCTGTGCATGCCCATAACACCCCCTTTTGTGTTCACGGTGAAGGGCCCCTTGCTGTTGGGAATAGTATTTTCTCCCATACAGTGATATTAAATTGCACTAGTTCTCCATCATTTGTGTCTTCACAAAACACCTATTTTGTTTGTGGTAATCGGGCATATGTCTGGCTCCTTAAAGGATGGTCAGGCAGATGCTATATTGCATTTATTCTTCCTCCCACTTACCTTGCACCATCTGATTATCACAGGACACCGACTTAATAAACGGGAAGTACAGGTTGAGCAGACAGATACCATGCTGCAGCAATTTATTGATGCAATGAAGGGTATAGTGCCTTTATGGGGTCCTATGGCCAATAGTGCACAGGTGCGCCAATTGATCAGAGTATTGGAAGCTGTTATTAATGAGACTACTGGTGCACTCAGTAACATTACTGTAGGAATGCAAGCTACCAGTCTTGTTTCCCTTCAAAACCGGATTGTATTAGACATTTTTTTAGCAGAGAATGGGGGGGTATGCAAATTGATTGGCAGTTCCTGCTGTGTATATATCCCAGATAACACTCCTAATGTGAATTTGGCCATTCAAAAACTTCACAAAATTGCTGCTGAAATACATCAGGATACTGGAGACTGGACTTGGTCAGGTTGGTTTAGAAAGGTACTGCTCACATGGGGTTGGAAACTATTAGTGAGAGCTTTGGTTATAGGAGGGATTATTTTAGGGTGCTGTCTATGTGTCAGTTGTCTTCCCATGTGTTGCAGTATGCTCCTTTCAGCCTGCAAGCCCCCTTCAGTTTCTGTTCCACAACAGAATATGCTTATGATTCAAGAAGAAGAAATATGGGATTTAATGAACATTAGTGTTGGTGCCCTCACAGATTAGCCTTCTTACAAAAACCCATTTGTTTCTTATTTTCTCTGTTAACAATCCTATAATGGCGAATATCTGAAAATGAAGTACTGTCATAATATGAGGGGCCAAATCAAATTATATATTACTGATTCTATAGGTTAGTGATAGCAGGCAATTGGTAAATGTTGAACTCAAGTCTAGGACCATTTGAGGAAAAGTTTATATAATATGAACATGAGTGCAGACATTTTTTTAAATCCACCTGACTTTGTACAACGATTGTTTGAGGAATTTTCCATGCACTTCTGACATTGTACATTCTTTTATTTTTTTCTCTCCATGTCCTTGGGAAAGTACAGAGTGGCTGTTAGAATAATTACATTTTGTTAATCATTTGTGTTTCTCTGAGATGGAAAGTCATGCTGGTCTTTTTCCATTCAATTTGCAATTATGCAATGGCTTGTGATCCTTTATCTTGAAAATGTAGTGTGGTTAGCTATTCTTTTTGTATGTATAACTGGAAGGAATTTTCCAATGGATTAGGGGGAAGGAAGTGAAGGGGTGTAGGCAGACTTGTTTAAAGTATAGTATAAATATGAAAGGAGAATTCTGTGTGGTCATTCATTACCTACACTGAATAACTTTTTCCTTGTGGGTCTTGCATCTGTTCAAGCTATGTTTTACCTCCGACTCCCTGTACTCCTTTTAATGTAAAGTGGACAAGAGGTGCATTTTCTCAATGTTGTAAGCAAGTTGTCTGGGGCAAAGAAAGTGAACATGTTCACGCCTGTTGTTTGAATAAGTACCTCTCAAGGAGGACTTCGCTAAACATAAACAAACTGCCAGACATTTTAGAAGATGTACTCCCCAGAGTAGCAACCGGCAACCATGTTAGAACGGCCTTTCAAATTTTACGCAGCATACATTCCTCCAAGAAGCAAAATCGGAGAACGGTTTGTGTAGGCAACGGCGAGAGATGATAATTTTCAAACTATAGAAAATGTAAGCGGTTTAACCAAAAAGACTTCCCTAATTGTGGAAGTGTTGTGTTACTGTAAGCCTTAAACCAAACAAATTACAAATAACAACCTATTCAGAGTGATCATACCAGGCATTTAAAGAAAGACAATTGGTTGAATTCAAATCCTGCCTCCGCCCCCACAGCATTGTTCGAGGCGGGCACTTCATTTACTGAGACAGCTTAGACGAACAAGCAGTGTCTTCGAAACCCACCGAGCTCTAAAACTTAGAGTGCTAACTTACTATTCTCATGACATCAAAAGTGAATTTGACGAGGGGCGAGGCCAACAGCCAAGGGAAATGGCCGCACGGTAGCTTCGCTCCATCGTGCCACTCCCGATAAATCTGGTTAATAACATCCTACCCCTGCCGAAATCGCCAGCCGAGGAGCTCTCCTGGCCCCTGCAGTCGCGCCCGTCAGCTGGGCCAAATTCTGCCTTGATCAGCGGTGTCTGGGCGGCTGGCCGAGAACAGAGCAGTGCCGCGGAGCCGGAGGCCGCCGGCCGTGTTGAGTCGCACCTCGTCGGCTCACATCTACTGCACGCCGCGGCTGCGGCGCAGATCCAAGGCCGGTGCCGCCAACTGACGAACCGCATCACTGCCGCCAAACACAGAGGAGTCGCCGGTGAGTGCGCTGCGCTGCCCCCCCCCCCGCTGGCCCTACGACGTCCGGCCCGACTGTAAGCTTGCCTCGCGGGCCGCCAAGAACCGGAGTGTTCTTCAACATCTCTGGCCACGAACCTGTGTGCCCCCCGGGGCGGGCCGCGCAGGCCTCAGCTTTGTTCCTTCATCCTGCAAGCCGTACCGGCTCCGCTCACCCACCGGGGCGCACCCAGAGCACTCTAGCGACCCCGCACCGGTAAGGCGCACTTTGTTCCCTCGATCCCCCCCCCCTGGGCCCCAACAGAGAGGCGCGACGGCACCACACACACCAGCCTAAAAGCTATAGCTCCAACTGAGCCCAGCGTGGGGACCACATCGGCCTCTCTGAAAGCCTCGGTGCTGAGGGATGGCGCTGCAACAGTGAGGTGCGGGCTGGTGCCTGTACTAATCCAGGGACATTGGTCTGGGGTGACGCCTACGGGCCTTGGGACACCCGATTTTACCAGAAGGGGGAGCGACGGCCACAACCTGATCGGACCGGCCATCAATACTCAAGCAGCCAAGGCAGTGACCAAACGAACTGTTGCATGGGGAAGGGAAGTGGACTCTATCGTCTTTGCTCAGATCGCCATTATTTACAAGGTCAGGACTATCCACAGCTCTGCGCGTTTGGGCGGCAGGTGCTGCTCTTGGCGAGGCGACTGTACTCTTCCCGCACCGGTGTGGGTATCCATTGGTATCGCAGCAACTCCGACCTAGGCCTGACTGGCGGAAACCGATAGGCCGTTGTGGGCCCAGTCTCACAAGCAGGCGGCAGTGAGTCGCTGGTACAGACCGACCTCCTCCTCTGATACATTGCACCCACCGGTCACACTATGTCAAGCAGCCGCAGTGGACGTGGCTCGCTCCAAACTAAATTAGAAAAATATGCGTGGCAGAAAGGCCAGGACGAGACGCAATCTAACCCCAAACCTAGTGGGGATCAACCAGACCCAACGTTGCAAGACATTTTAACGGCCATAACAACGGTGCGCACCTCCCTGGAAGGCCGCATCGACACCGTCGCCTCAGAGGTTTCGCTGATGAGGGCGGATATGAGGAAAATGGCCGAACGCGTCCATGAGATCGAAATAACGACCAAGGACCTGTCAACAGATACTGACCTACTTAAGCGCCAGGTTGCTGACCTCCGAACCACCCAGGAAGCCATGACACTGCAACTCGACGACTATGAAGGCCGCATGCGGCGTAACAATATCCGTATTTTGGGGGTGCCGGAACGTGCCGAAGGGCAGGCAGTAGACCTCTTTGTCGAGGACCTAATCCTTAAACACCTCCAACCAAAGGGACTATCCCGTTATTTTTCCATTGAGCGAGCGCACCGAGTGCCAGGGGGAAGAGCCAGGCCTGGCGCACCGCCCTCTTCTGGCAAGAGTCTTCAACTTTCGCGACCGGGATGTCATTCTTCAGATGGCAAGAACGGCCCCGCCACTGGTCGTAGAGAACAGCAAAGTTACCTTCTTCCCAGACTTTACCTTGCGAGTCCAGAAACAACGTTGTAGCTTGCTGGACGTGAAGCGTGCGATGCGGGACCTGAACATTCAATATGCCATGCTGTTCCCTGCTAAGCGGCGGGTGGAATCGGAAGGGAAGGTGTGTTTCTTTGCCAGACCGGAGGACGCCTGGGATTGGCTTGAGGGTTGGAGAACGGTCGAAAAACGCCGACGTAAACCCAAAGGCGAAACGAGCGACAACGGCAAACCGAACCTACAGCCTGGGTCCCCGCCGGGCGCTGATTCAGCAGCGCGGGGCCCAACAGGATAGAGTCTGGCCCCGTGACAGTGAGAGTGACTGATCTTTGGGCGACAAGACTTGCTGGGCGGTGACTCGGCAGACACACTGGCGCTCAGTCGCCACTATACTCGACGCTGCTACTTCAGTAAAATGTAAGGTTCTGTATTACCCATTTCTACACCTGTACTCACATCCGGAGGGGGTGACTCCGTCGTTTTTGATCTCTGATGAGTATCCTTTGACATGCGTTATTTCTCCGTTGTGGGGTTGAATGTTTGGGGGTACAAGTACCTATACGAATAACTGCCCCAGGGAGTGGGGTTGGAACACATTCCTAACACTGTCGAGACTGGGCGAAAGGCACTCTGCAAGTTGGGGGTGGCGGGAGGTTTTGTGCCCGTCGTGCAGGGAGGGGGGTGGGTGTAGGGCGTTGGGTGGGGGGGGGGGTTGTTTAAATTGTTTTGCAGGGTTTTATTCTGTGATGATGACACACTTGGCAGCACAAACACAGGAACACGCTGGGCACGCAGACTTGATTCTTACGTTTCAGTGTACACGAGAACGACGTGGTGGGGTGATGCCCTATATTCCTCACACGCACCATGTCTGACCGCAAAGTGACGAGACGTCTCCGCATTCTTACGTGGAACGTCAACGGGCTGGGTGACAAGTTAAAGCGTGGGGTGGTACTCCACTACCTTAAGAGACAGGCCCCAGACATAGCCCTGCTTCAGGAGATACATCTCCAAGGCAACCGCTGTAACGCTACAGGTTAGTGGCACATGCCGGGTTTACATCTAGCTCCAGAGGGGTGGGCATTTTAATCCGAAAGCAGTGCCCTTTTATGTTACACAACACTTGGACCGATGACCTGGGTAGATACACTGCAATAGCGGGTACGTGGGAAGGGAAACCCCTCAATATTGTATCGGTCTATGTTCCCCCAGCTCTGAAGGCTTCCACACTATCGGATCTTGGCAAACTACTACCGGAACTTCCAGTTGGCACATTGGTACTAGGAGGTGATTTTAACCTAGCGCTAGACGGCCGTGTAGACCGGCGATCCCCTCGACCAGACGCACACGACACATCCCCCCTGATGGATTTCCTCAAAGCGTTCGGCCTTTTAGACCTCTGGCGTCATTTTAACCCCCTAACTCAAAGTTTCACCTTTCACTCTAGGGCCAATGGGAGCCAGTCCCGCATTGATCATTTGCTCACCCACACTGACGATCTCCCCTACTTTAGTGAGGCCACGTCCCTGGCTCGTGGTATCTCCGACCATTCTCCGGTTCTGACTCAGTTGACAGTGCCCCAAGACCGCTGTCGGCTTACCCTATTCTATTAATCCGTGGAGTCTGAAGATCCCGCGTGTTAGGACTGCTCTCACGGAAGAGGTTGGCCACTACTTCACTGAAAATACACACTCAGTCCAATCCAGCAGCGCACTATGGGGGGCCTTTGGGGCTGTAATAAAGGGTCAGGCACTTTCGCTGATGGCGGGACATAAGAAGGAACGGGCGGCCAGACTGGTGGCCTTAGAACAAGAGATTAAAGACCTTGAGGACGAAGTGGCCACGAATGACAATACATTACTTGCCCATACTCTGGACATGAAACGTTTAGATTATCGTCAGTTGGCGGGGGAGGCAGTTAGGGCTAAACACAGGGCGACTACGCATAGAATATACGAATTAGGCGACTCCACTGGTAAGATGCTGGCATGGCTTGAGAGGCGTGAGAAGGCCCAAAGGTGGGTTCCCTTCATAGAGACAGACGGGGGGGACATGGTGTCGGACCCGCAGCAGATCGCCGAGGCCTTCGCCTCCCACTTTGCCTCCATATATTCCTCCGTTACCCACGCCACCCTGCAGGACTCTCGAGACCTGCTAGCCACTATTCCCGTAGAGGTCCTTACCCCGGAAGACCGGGACTCCCTAGAGGGGGATCTCACAGAGGAGGAGCTTGCAACTGCCATTGGTAGCATTAAATCCGGAAAGGCAATGGGCCCCAACGGGCTTCCTATAGAACTTTTCAAGCTGGTGTCATCCAAGATAACGCCCGCTTTACATGCTATGTATGTTGAAAGCTACCAGTCGGGCTTCCTACCCATCGTTGTCATACATAAACCGGGCAAACCAGCCACGAGATGCGAGTCCTACCGACCCATCTCGTTGTTGACGGCTGAGAATAAAATTCTGGCCAAGGTGTTGGCCAACCGACTCCTCCCCGTCCTAGGCAAACTCGTCCACCCTGATCAATCAGGCTTTATGCCTGGCCGCAACACGGCCCTCAACCTGCGACGACTCCACGGTGTGCTAGGGAGAACTAACACCATCTTAGAGGATGCGGCACTACTATCCCTAGACGCAAAAATGGCATTCGATACCATCGAATGGCCCTATTTATTTGCCCTCCTGGAGCGTCTAGGATTCGGCCCTCACTTTACCCGGTGGGTCCGGCTGTTGTACACAGACCCCACGGCACAGGTGGTTGTTAATCAACATACTTCCCGTAGTTTTGGCCTAGGAAGGGGCACTAGGCAGGGTTGCCCCCTATCGCCCCTCATTTTCGCCCTCATATTAGAGCCATTGGCGACATGGATCAGGGGTGACCCCATGATCAGGGGCCTGAAATGGACAGATCAGCATGAGGATAGAATTTCACTTTATACTGATGACGTCTTACTGTACGTGGCAGCCCCCAGGGCCTCGATTTACCGAATCCTGGACATCTTTGCGATCTTCAGCACCCACTCCGGCTACACCATAAACTGGACCAAATCGGTCCTGTTCATGCTGCAGGGTCCGGTACCACGGATGCCCAAAGTTACTACCATCACAGTGGCCACTGAGGGCTTTCGCTACCTTGGTATTTATATCACGCCCAACCCGACTCACTTCTATGAGGCTAACCTCCTGCCCCCTTTGCTCAGATTTCGTAAAGATGTAACTCACTGGCGGGCTTTACCTCTCACTCTACTGGGCAGAGCGGCACTGTTCAAGATGCTGGCTCTCCCTCGCTTCTTGTATGTACTGCATAACACTCCTCACCGAGTTCCCGATGCCTACTTTGACAGTGTCGAGAGCGAGGTCAGAAACCTCCTCTGGGACGGGAAATGCCCACGTATAGCAACACGCAAGCTCACTAGAGGATGGTACGATGGGGGGATTGCGCTGCCCGACATACGGCAATATTATTGGGCCGCTCAGCTTGCTGTAATAAACCAATGGGTTTTTGCCCCCCCGTTGGAGCCGGCATTCCGCACGGATAGATGGGTTCTGTCCACGGGAGGCTATCAACGCGCACTCTATTCCAACCCCAAGAGACTACACCTCACAGGCCCCACCGCGCACACGGTGACAACCTGGCATACCGTAACTAAGAAACTGGGCTGGCACAATAAAATCACGCTACACACCCCCCTATGGGAATCCGACCAACTTGGCATACTGAGCAGGTGTCCATGGTTTGATAAATGGGACCTCATAGGACTTTCCTTAGTGGGGGACCTATGGAAACGCAACGCTATGGTGTCGTTTACAGATCTTCAAAAAGAATATCAGCTAGCCGTGTCCGAAACATATCGCTACCTTCAGATCCGACACGCACTCACCTCTGTGGTCCCTAGGGGGGAGACTCTGCCTGAGGCCTCCCCACTGGAGGACAGACTTTTGACTGACCCCCTGACAAGTAAGGCGATCTCGCTCACCTACAGCAAATTGGTGAACAACCAGCCTGATCCGTTAACCCGGCTTCGTCAACAGTGGGAAACAGACCTTGGTTACTTAGAAGATGATGACTGGCAGGAGGCCCTCTCCTCCCCCCGGGTGGTCGCCATCCCCATGCATCTCCGATTGGTCCAACTCAGAGTTCTACATAGATCCTATCTTGCTGCACACACACTGGTCAAGATGGGCCGTCGAAATGACGCTAGTTGCCTTAGGTGGTGTACAGCTGGAGGTACTTTCTTTCATATAATCTGGGAGTGCTCACTGCTACAACCGTATTGGGGGAAAATTGTTTCAGAGCTGGTGAGAGTGGGAGGGAATGCTATCACACTATCCCCACAACTTTGTTTATTGGACGTGTGGGAAGCCACGGACCTGACTCATACCGAACGCTCATGGGCCTCCTTGGGGTTTGCTCTGGCAAAAAGAAACATTGCTCAGGGGTGGGGGTCCGGAGTCCAGCCGAACTATTAGAAATGGGCCAGAGATATGGACAATGCCATGATAGCGGAAAAAGATGTGTTCAAGCATCGAGGGTGCCCGGCGAAGTGAGATCACAAATGGACAAAGTGGAACGTATCAAGAGGAAATATTTGTATCTCCCCATCAGTTGAACTAGACAGAAATATTAATGCCATTGATGCTCTTTCTGTATAATGTTATAATGTGCCGCAATGTGCTAAGTAATCATGTGTATATCATTTGTTTGTGTTTTGATGCTGCCGAGTGGTCCTATGACCTGTTATTATACCATCACAACTGTTCAATAAAAAGAAAATATAAAATAAAAAAAAAAGTGAATTTGACGTGCTTGCTTTATTGTTGGGACAAAGCACTATGGCAATTGTTACTGAACTCCCGTCGGGTGAACACGTACAGGAAAAAAAGCAGACATTTCGAAAACACAGGCAGAAAAATTTTGAAAAATAGTGCACTTAAACCTACATGCATAAAAGGGCAGGCCTACAAGCAATGGGGGCATGCTCCATTGGGGGCGGGGGGGCATCCACACACAGAAAGGAGGGACATATAACCAACATTGAACAGAGAGAAGCAAGCCTTTGCGAAGGACATGCAAAGCAACAAATTAAAAGCGATGGGCGGGCTGTAAGCTCACAGAGTAGATAGAAAATGTCTCGAAGAGACAGCGCATGCGCGAGACCTAAAAATGGGTAGGCCCTGTCTAGAAACACTTCACCTTGAACAAAAGAAATTGCAATTCCCATCTATCACCCCTACCATCTACCAAATAGCAGCACTCAAGAAGAACTAATTAGCTGCTCTTTGCTGAATTTCTATGAGAAGCTTTGACTCCATCCTCATTTATTTCACTGTTTGGGCACTTACAGTCACAGGAATGTATGTACACTGCATGAGGAAGGTGTTGAAATGACGGTTAAAGCAGGCATAAGTAGGCCTGGGTACAAGCATTAGGAACACAGCACAAATTAATCTGCTGTGACTGAATAAAGGGGATATGTGACAACAACAGAATAAAGAGAGTGAGACACTCTAAAGGGCTATGTTGCTTTAAGGATGACATTATAGAACACAACTCAATTACCATACATTCCTCTTCCATAACACAAGTTAAAAATATTACATAATAAGAAAACTCATTTCATAAAACATCAAAAAAAAGTATGAACACAGGAATTCTCACGTAAGCAACAGTCAATAGAAACATGAGCGTTATGATCAATTTTTTAAAAAGCCACTTAACATTGGCACCGAGACAAAAATGACAAAGATTGCATATTTCATGTTGTTCTGTTGACCATCTTTTGTTGGGAACTAATCGGCTTGCTTCCAACTTCAAAAGTGCTCTTCTGATCTTGCGGCAAGCACACAATTTTGCTTCCAAACACCTTTGCAAGCCTGCTTACAGACACTTTCGCCAAACTGCATGCCACCACTGACCAATGTCCAGCTTTACTAAATCCCCTTTGACTTCCACCATACCTGCAGGTAGTCGAAACCTTGACAACCTTTTCTTCATCTACACAAGATCCTTCTCACAGACCCACTCACCTATTCTCCAAATTCCAACACCACACCGATCACTCATAGTGCTATATCTCCTTTTGTACATCTACTTTGTATTTAGCTCTGTCTATTGGGATTCCACAACTCACTGATTTGTTGCTTTCTACTGTCTCCAACAAACAACCATAATGGATTTATCTCTGACAAAGCCTATCTTTCTCGCAGCAGCTCAAATGAAGCTTGCTACTCCTATTGCAATATGAGGTGTCGTGCGGTAGGCCAAGAGTAACTCTCTTAAAGCTCAAAAATTCTCTCTTCAAAATTAGAAGTGATCTGAACACAGTTCACCGTGCCATTACTTAGAGGTCTATATAATGATGTAGGTAAACGCGTAACACCAGATTACTTGAAAAAGTCCATCATTGCCACTAAAGAGAACTGCACATTGTTTTCAGTCAGTATGATTTCAGGCACAGCTTTCTTGGGAAACATCTTGCAGAAACTTTGTAAATTGCACAGTCGTGGGTTCAAAGACGCAACATGAGAGAGAATCGGTTACTACAAGCATACAACGTATCATACAACTGGGATGGATGTGAAACTACCCAAATAAAGTCTAAACCTTCTTTCTTCCATGCCTTATCAGGGCAGGGTGCAGATTCCTCTTGCGGTGTCTGTCACTAAATATTTGTCACTCATGTTCTTGGTGCATTTATTGTCTTTCCTGTCCACATCAGCATCTATGCAAGGTCCTTATTAATGCTCACGAACATGTCCTTAAGTGAAAAATGCTCACGTGTTCCTCATGAGCAGAACTCAGTATGTTCTCACTAAGGCACGAAAAGTAGGCCAATTTGCTTCCACATAGAAACAATCCATCAAATTCTTACAATTCTTCTGCTATTTTCCAGGACGGTTATAAATCTTGATTAAGAGTTTTTCTATGGGTCAGCCAAACATTTCAGCATTTTCTTTAATCAAGGCATCTTTCCACATTTCAACTTTCCATTCTGTTCCTTCAAATCATTGCATCTACGTTCACCTCAGCAATGACATTTTCTTCAATTTCATCAAGTACATCCATGCCACTATCATTAATAGGAAGTCTAGACAATCTGCTCTAGAATTGCCCTCTGCTAGATTGAATTCAACCACTAAATTCTATTCAACTACTGGCTAGGGAGCTGTCATTTTTACTCACACTATATTCAGATAGAATGCACGTAAATGGAAAATGGTTAGTTTTCAGAATGAAGCTTCGGCCCCATAAGCCTTGAACTTTCCGATTACCCACATATGCCAACATCTCATACACTATAACTGAGTATCACGGTTCCACCCCTCGTAAGGTGCGTGGAGCAAAAGTCACAATGAAGTCTCATTATCAACCTGACTTAAACTGCACACAAATCACAAGAACATGCATTCAATCCATAATGATACAACACTTCCTTCCACAAACGGTTGCAAAGTTGGTGCATTCTCAATCACACTCTGATCTTTTCAAATGCATCTGGACACTCCTCAGTCCAACTATATTTTGCATTCTTCTTTAGCAAAGGTCTAAAGCATTTAACTATACTTTCAAGTCCTTTGGCAATCTTGGCATAAAACTCTTGCATGCTGAAAAATGATCATAACTATTCCTTGTAAACAGGTGGAGGTGCCACCTCAATGATTTTTACCAAACTAGGTTTGGGTCTCACACCATCGCCTGTCAGCATATGAACCATTAATTCAATCCCATTGGTTCTAAGGATATGCTTGTCTTTTCAAAAGGGGCACTCTTCCATTTAGAATTTCCAAAAACGTTCTCTTCTGCATAATCATCTTTCTCAAGGTGTTCACCAAATGTTTAGATATCATCCTGGAAAGGCACAACATTTTAATGTTTTTCAACATTTCGTGAACGACCCTTTGAAACACTGATGTCAAGGAGGCCAGAGAAAATAGACAGATAACAAAACTGGTAAGTACCACTCGTTGTAATAAAAGGCTGTAAAATGGCGATAAACTAACATGCAACACTGCCTGATAAGTGCCTCTTAAATCCAGCTTAGTATGCCATCTGGCCTAACCCACTGCAGCAATGAAATCTTCAGTTCTGGGCAAAGGCTCATTTTCAACCAAGAGATATTACTTGAGACTGCAAAGTTCAATACACATGCATAAATCTCCTGTCTTCTTCTGTGCCAAAACAGTTGGTCAGACCAAAAGCATGGCCTCAACAGACTTAGTGAAATTGTGCTTCAAAATGTCTTTAATTTGTTGCTCCAGTTATTTTCTTATAATAAAAAGGCACATTGCATAACTTGTCTTTTACAGAGTTGTAGTTTTCCTTCACCTTGATGACATGGGCAACAGCATATGCTTCGCCCACATTTGTCTTCAAATACCTACTTAAAATCATTCTGCCACTTTGCAACAATATTTTCACTCACAAGTAATACTTGAATTTTACTTCCTGGTCTCAATTCATATTCAAATCAGGTTGAAGCCACCATCCTGGATCAGTGATCTCCTTCCACGCCATATGAACTTTACCCTGGATAGTTTTACCTCCGACAGTGATGTTTGCCCAAAAAAAAAATTAAGCAGATCAATCCTGCCTTTTACAAAAGCCATCGTGTTATCATCTGGTGGAAGTAAGTTTTTTTTCCAATAATTCACATTTGAAACAATTATTACTGCCCCCTAGTCTACTAACAAATCTCAGCCTATGAAATCATTGGTAACAATAATCTTAGAACCTTCGGATGTCTTAACAGAACTTCCTTGGTAGAAGAAACCATATCGACAGCTAAGAGTCGTTTGTTCAGACCACCATATACGTACTCACTGCCGTCCTCCTTGCTATCATCCAACAAATATACTCACACAGCACCTTGTGAACTCCTACATATACCAAAATGTGCCCAACTCTCCCACATTACATTCACACCGATAGCTGCACACGTTTTGGAAATAGTCAAATGTGTAGTTGACTCACATTTATGACACATTCTCTTCATGTTTTTTCTAACAACTTGCTTGAAACGAGCTTCCTGGCTAAAATTCTGTTTCCGACTAACATTCTGTACTCTGACACTTCCATTTGTGTTAAGGTGTTTTACATTGGTTTCTATCCCAAAACTAGAGAGACCATCTTCCAATTGCTTCACATCTTTCTGAGACATTTCAATACTCCTAACAATATCTAAGGCCTTATCACCACTAAACTTTTCTGTCCTTCATAATACTTCTGAAGATGTTTCGTGGCTATCTGAAATTCATTCACGTCTGCCTCATCCTCTTGCACTGCTTAAATAGGTAAATTATCAATTATCTTGTGACCTTTATTTTCCTTGTAGTAATGAAGCATACATTTTTCTGTCTCATCTAAACCTCAGAACATCTACAACCGGTAAATATGTGTTAAATTATCTGATCCCATCTTTTTGGTGGATTGCCCTACTCTTCAAGGAAAGGCCAACGGTCTGATAGGCCACACGGGAGCAAAATCTCTTTTGAATAATGACTTCCACAGCATGAAGTGGAAGATTAATGCACAGGAGAGATGGAACAGTGAACACACATAGCCGATCATTTTTACAGCAGCAGAAAGCAGGTGCATAGGATTTGAAAAAGATGATGTGCACAGCACAGCATGCTGAAGGATCGCTGCCTTCGGGGTGACAAGAGCAGCACAGGATGAAAGACACTTCACCAACACAGGCGGAGTGGCCAAGAGGTAAGTGAGGCGCAATGTTCAGGGATGTAGACGCCAGTCTAAAATAATGGGCCCCCCAATTACTACTTTCTTTCAAACAGATCTTGAATATCTTAACGTCCCAAATGCTTTCTATAAAAATAACATAGGAATTTCTTTACTATCAACAGAATTTATCCTTACACCGGCTTCGCACCAGCATCATCTTTTTCGGTTGCTGAGCATGCAAATGGTGATCAAATCGTAAGAAAATATAAGCTTTCTGGTCTCCTGTTGTGCTTCTACTCTCCTCTTAGTTTGAAATGACAGTGACATGAGTCATAGAAAGTATTAGGAGATTAGGACCATAAAGACGCCGTGTCTGAATCAAAGGGGATAAGTGACAGAGTTCTAAGGAGTGAGGCACTTTGAAGTGTGTGTCCTATGAAAGATGAAATCATGAAACACAACTCAGTCACCACAGCCGTCCCCATCAACCATCTTGTGATGCGCTAAACCAGTGGAATCCAAAGAGATCCCATGTGTACTCAAACTCTCACATCGTGAAGAATTCTAACACACATACACTCATCAGGCATGTGCGAAGTCTGTGCACTGTTATGGGTTCACATAACAGGGGTTAGTAGAATGCACTCTCACCGACATTGCGAAATGGTGTCATCAACCTAAATATTCACAAAACACAGTACACTGCCACCACCGCACTATATGGTGTGCACAGTGCAGAGACAACCGGCCAATGCTTTGTGCATCCCTCCAGGCCACAGAACAGGTTCTGGACCTCAAATTACCAGAAACAAGCCTAGGCCTCTGCACATGAGATACCAGCGTCACATGTAACAGGCACTCAGTGCAGGGGAGACTCCTGTCCCATGCACGGGACACACCTGTGCCTTTAGCCATTGGTTTGCTACATTCTAATACCGCCAGATACTTACATAGATCTATGAAACAAGATTACTAACCTAATGGACCATCCGACCTAATACTCAAATCTGTCACCTGCACTTAACACCATACCTCTGAGGCAGGCCCATTAACAATCTGTGCTAATTTATGGGGATTCAAATTTATGACGAGAGAACCGCATATCACTAGGAAGTGCATTATCCACAAGAGTTAAACTACCGCTATTCTACTCTAAAAACTGCTGAATACACATAGATCTCTCTTATCAATGGGGAATGGATCACTTGTACCTGTGTAACCAGGGTCAGGTTTTACTACCATCTTTTTTTTAAAAACCCTCATTCACGTACAAAGGCCGTCAGGCGGTATATCTTGGTTCTCCGCCTGTTTAAAAACGTGACAGCATCATCATTGGGTTTCTTATCGATATGTTATCCTCCACCCGGAGGCAGACCTGCTGGTTATAGCAGTAGTGATCAGTGATAAAACAAGCATTGGCATAGCCAATAGGTCTCGCCTTTGGGACCTTATAAGTGGACTACTGTTAACAAGTAGGCAGTAGCGCTTGTGAAAAGCACAGCGCTGTAAAAATAAATAACATATGCAAAAGCAGGCGGCCCCCTAAGGCACAGGAGAACCCGAAGCCCAGACATTGCTGGAATCTTAGAGCCCCTTGTGACATGCTTCTGGTGAGCCAGGAGTGAGTGACACATGCTACAAACATGGGCTAGAATCGGCTGAAATATGCTGCAGGTGGTAGGTCAGGTACAGGGGAACATGGTTGCCAAAAACGACTAATACAAGTCAAAATGCACATAAAAAAAAGACATCTGCATTCAAAATCTACTGAACAGATTTACACCAAACCATATAAAACACGCTTTCTAAGAGAAGTTCTGCAATCATGCAAGTTTGTGTAAATTCATTCAGCTTTTTTGTGTTGTAGCGGTGGGCAAATTTTCCTATAGGAGCTAAAATAGGAAAACACATCCTTTTGACCCCTCCCCCGTTTACTATTTTCCCCTGAAAAGAACTACTTAAAATTTCGAATGCCAGAGCTCAGATTCAAATTTGGTGCAAATCCTTCCTTGTGGACAAAAGGTATAGGCATATACAAAAATACAATTTTCAATTAAAGGTGCAGCTGAACCTTAACTGCACAGTATAATATCTATCTATCTTACACACTAAACACAAAGGGGCTGATTACGATGTCGGTCGGACGCACTGCTGCGGACTGGAACCGCCCGACCATAGGTTGGCAGTTCCGACCGCAGAATCTGGATGCGACCCCCCTATGGGCAGTCGGAAACATCCATTTTTTAATGGCAGCTTGTGCGGCAGGCGGAAAAGGCCCGCAGCACAAGCTGCCATTGAAAAATGGATGTCTATAAACATACCTGCACCGTGTGGCGCCTGCCACACAGTGCATGGATGTTTAAGGGCCCATAGCGGACGGCCAGGGGCAAATGGGCCCTGCTAGGGGCCCACAAAGTCACTTTCCGACAGCTTTTCCATGTCGTAAAGGCCGACATGGAAAAGCCGTGTGAAAGTGACATCATAATACCGATGGCGGAGCCGAGGCTGGCTCTGCCCTCATTATGGGATTATGATGTCTTCCGACGCTCCGAAGGGCTGCTCGAGCCCGTCAGAAGCGCAGCGGAATCCCCCGCGGGTTTCCCTCCGGCCGCCGTCATTGTATTACGGTGGTCGGAGGGAAACCATCGATGTCGGGCGGAAAGCCTCCGACAAGCTGACGAATGGCTTTCTGCCCCACATCGTAATCGGGCCCAAAGTGTTAAAATAACTTGTTGAGTTAACTAGAGTTAATGTGATAGCTCAAATCCCTTTCTCATAGTAACACTGAGGTAAAAGTCCTCACTCACAGTATCTGAGTTAAAGTCAAACACCGTCAGTTGACTGAGAAATAAAGTATCGCCGCCACGCCTACATGAACAGTTGAAGTCCCTTCCTGTTAGTAATGCCAATAAATACAGTTACCCTCCTACTGTGACAGAGCCATAAAGGCCTTCCCCCACAGTAAAACCAAGAGTTAAAATCCATCACCTTCTGCCCCACACATTGAAGTCCTTTGCCAGCAGTAAAACCTAGATTAAAGTCAATGACCCCCAAAATTGCATCCCCCACTAGACCGAAATATAGAGTTCTTCACTCACAGTAACAGAGAGCACCTAATTCTGACCCACATTTATACATACAGTTCCATATAAAGTCCCCCACCCACAGATAACCAGAGTGAAAATCCTCAGCCAAGTATAGCCGAGAGGTTCAGTCTATCAGCCACATTTACACTGATAGTCAAACTACACAACCCACAGTTACACAGAAACTTACACTGCTCATGAAGCCCCCTCAATAGAAGAGCCCTCCTTCACAGCCACATTGAGATTTCAAGGCTCCTATCAGCAGAGGATGAATTCACTTTCCTAACTCAATGTTGCGCAGGGAATAAGGGACCCTCACCTCAGGCCAGTGCTTAATTTGAGCCGGTGGTATCCACTGCTCGGCACTGGCACTTAATTGTCAACACCGGCGCCTGTGACAGTCTGCCACAAGGTGGTGTTGTCTGGCTAATTTAGAGAGGAGTACAACAACAGGTAATTATTGAATCAATGTACATTATAAAATACTAATATCTGCCGCCCAAGCCAGTCTTACAGCTTTGGATGGCTGAATGTATTTCCTCAAAGATTTCTATTGAAGCTTAGGTACTTTCAGGAGGGGAAACAGCTAAATTAAAGCCATTTTTTACTTCAAAAGTCTGGAGACTCCAATCTGAATCGGGTTCAGGTGGCAGGTATGCTTATTAGAAGTTACTCAAAGGGTTCAAGTTCTCACCCGAGGTTACACAAGGTCAATGTCCCTCATCCAGAGTTATAAGAACAATTAAAATAACTCACCCACAGGCGCAATACACTTAAAAATCTGGAATGTTGGAGCAGAGGGCCTATACCCACTGTTATTAGCCCTGAGCCACTCCACGGTCTTCAACAGTGCTCTTAACATTTCTGTGACCTAAACAAAGATAAAAACTATTGCCTTCCATAGTTACACCGAGAGCTATTGCCGTTCTCCAAGAATTGCACGGAGTAAAAATCCCTCTTCCGTATTTACACTAAGTAATTGCTGCTCACTAAGAGTTACACTAAGACTGAAAATCCCTCTTGCATAGTTACACCAAGAACTATTGCTTCTCTCTAAGAGTTACACCAAGAGTGAAAATCTCTCTTTCACAGTTACACAAGAGCCATTGCCCCTCTCTAAGAATTACATTGAGAGTAAAAACTCCTCTTCCATAGTTACACCGAGAGCTATTGCCGTTCTCCAAGAATTGCACTAAGAGTAAAAATCCCTCTTCCGTAATTACACCAGGAGCTATTGCTTTTCTTTTAAGAGTTACACTAGGAGTGAAAATCCCTCTTCCATAACTACACCAAGAGATATTGCCCCTCTCTAAGAATTACACTAGGAGTAAAAAACCCTCTTTTGTAATTACACAAAGAGCTATTGCCCCTCTCTCAGAGTTACACTAGGAGTGGAAATCTATTTTCCATAACTACACCAAGAGCTATTGCCCCTCTCTAAGAATTACCCTAGGAGTAAAAACCCTTCTTCAGAATTACACCAAGAGCTATTGCCTCTCTATAAGAGTTACACTAAGAGTGAAAACCCCTCTTTCTTATTTACACCAAGAGCTATTGCCCCTCTTTAAGAATTACACTAAAAGTACAAAACCCTCTTCCGTAGTTACACCAAGAGCTATTGCCCCTCTCTAAGAGTTACACAAAGAGTAAAAACCCCTCTTCCGTAATTACACCAAGAGCTAATGCCATTCTCTAAGAATGACACTAAGGGTAAAAACCCCTCTTTCGCAGTTATACAAGAGCTATTGCCCCTTTCTAAGAATTACACTGAGAGTAAGATCCCCTTTTCCATAGTTTCACCGAGAGCTATTGCCATTCTCCAAGAATTGCACTGAGTAAAAATCCCTCTTCCGTATTTACACTAAGTAATTGCTGCTCACTAAGAATTACACTTAGACTTAAAATCCCTCTTGCATAGTTACACCAAGAACTATTGCATCTCTCTAAGAGTTACACCAAGAGTGCAAATCTCTCTTTCACAGTTACACAAGAGCCATTGCCCCTCTCTAAGAATTACACTGAGAGTAAAAACTCCTCTTCCATAGTTACACCGAGAGCTATTGCCGTTCTCCAAGAATTGCACTAAGAGTAAAAATCCCTCTTCCGTAATTACACCAAGAGCTATTGCTTTTCTTTAAGAGTTACACTAGGAGTGAAAATCTCTCTACCAAACTACACCAAGAGCTATTGCCCCTCTCTAAGAAATACACTAGGAGTAAAAACCCCTCTTTCTTAATTACACCAAGAACTATTGCCCTGCTCTAAGAATTACACTAAGAATGAAAACCCCTCTTTTGTAAATACACCAAGAGCTATTGCCCAGCTCTAAGAGTTTCACTAAGAGTGACAACCCCTCTTTTGTAATTACACCAGAGTTAGACTAGGAGTGAAAATCTATTTTCCATAACTACACCAAGAGCTATTGCTCCTCTATAACAATTACACTAAGAGTAAAAACTCCTCTTCCGAATTACACCAAGAGCTATTACCCCTCTATAAGAATTACACTAAGGGTGAAAACCCCTTTTCTATACTTACACCAAGAGCTATTGTCCCTTTCTAAGAATTACACAGAGTAAAACCCCCTCTTCTGTAGTTACACCAAGAGCTATTGCCCCTCTCTAAGAGTTACACAAAGAGTAAAAACCCCTCTTCCGTAATTACACCAAGAGCTAATGCCAATCTCTAAGAATGACACTAAGGGCAAAAACCCCTCTTTCGCAGTTATATAAGAGCTATTGCCCCTTTCTAAGAATTACACTGAGAGTAAGAACCCCTTTTCCATAGTTACACCGAGAGCTATTGCCGTTCTCCAAGAATTGCACTAAGAGTAAAAATCCCTCTTCCGAAATTACACTAAGTAATTGCTGCTCACTAAGAGTTACACTAAGACTTAAAATCCCTCTTGCATAGTTACACCAAGAACTATTGCTTCTCTCTAAGAGTTACACCAAGAGTGAAAATCTCTCTTCCATAACTACACCAAGAGCTATTGCTTTTCTTTAAGAGTTACACTAGGAGTGAAAATTCCTCTTCCATAACTACACCAAGAGCTATTGCCCCTCTAAGAATTACACTAGGAGAAAAAAACCCTCTTCCGAATTACACCAAGAGCTATTGCCCCTCTGTAAGAGTTACACCAAGAGTGAAAACCCCTCTTTCTTAATTACACGAAGAGCTATTGCCCCTCTATAAGAGTTACACCAAGAGTGAAAACCCCTCTTTCTTAATTACATCAAGAGCTATTGCCCCTCTCTAAGAGTTAAACTAAGTAAAAACTCCTCTTCCATAGTTACACCGAGAGCTATTGCCGTTCACCAAGAATTGCACTAAGAGTAAAAATCCCTCTTCCGTAATTACACCAAGAGCTATTGCTTTTCTTTAAGAGTTACACTAGGAGTGAAAATCCCTCTACCAAACTACATCAAGAGCTATTGCCCCTCTCTAAGAATTACACTAGGAGAAAAAACCCCTCTTCCGAATTACACCAAGAGCTATTGCCCCTCTATAAGAGTTACACCAAGAGTAAAAACCCCTCTTTCTTAATTACACCAAGAACTATTGCCCTGCTCTAAGAATTACACTAAGAATGAAAATCCCTCTTTTGTAATTACACCAAGAGCTATTGCCCAGCTCTAAGAGTTTCACTAAGAGTGACAACCCCTCTTTTGTAATTACACCAGAGTTACACTAGGAGTGAAAATCTATTTTCCATAACTACACCAAGAGCTATTGCTCCTCTATAACAATTACACTAGGAGTAAAAACTCCTCTTCCGAATTACACCAGGAGCTATTACCCCTCTATAAGAATTACACTAAGGGTGAAACCCCCTTTTCTATACTTACACCAAGAGCTATTGCCCCTTTCTAAGAATTACACTGAGAGTAAAAACCCCTCTTCTGTAGTTACATCAAGAACTATTGCCCCCCTCTAAGAATTACACTAAGAGTGAAAAACACTCTTCCGTAGTTACACCAAAGGCTATTGCCCTTTGTTAAGAGTTACATTAGGAGTGAAAATCCCTCTTCCATAATTATACCAAGAGCTATTGCCCCCATCTAAGATTTACGCTAAGGGTGAAAACCCCTCTTCCATAGTTACACCAAGAGCTTTTGCCCCTCCTTAAGAGTTACACTAAGAGTATTATTTATTTATAGGTTTTATATAGCGCTAGCTAGACCCGAAGGTATCAGAGCACTTTACTGAATTCGAGAGCAAGGCAATAATCCAGTCACTGAGCATATGACGCATAACAATCTTAGGTTCAAGTACAGACAACAATATATACACATGAAAAAAAATATTAGGCAAGGACGCGCAACAATCTTGGGTTCAAGTACAGACAACACTATATACACATGACAAAAATATTAGGCAATGCGGGTGCAATACAAAAAAAACAATATGTACACTGAAAGAAGTTCGGCCCTGAGGGCGGTTACTGATTGTGGACAAATCGCATATTGTGAGTCCAGAGAGAGAAAGACCTTCTAGGCAAAAGAGGCAAACAAAGACAACAGGCAACTGATCAACTGGGTCAGAACTGAGAAAGAGAGACTAATAGAACCCAATTCAGGGATTGCTCATGTGTTCCAGTATTTGTTGAGGAGATGGCGTTTCGGGTCTCTTTTGAAGCCAGTAAAGGAGGGGTTGCATCGAAGGTCCCTCAGGAGAGAGTTCCATATGCTGGGAGCGTTACCCAAGAAAGAGCGAGCATGGGTTGATTTCTTTTTTAGTTTGTGAGGAACGAGAAGAAGTGTGTTGGAGCTTCTCAGAGGTCTGGTTCTTCCTGCTTTTGTGAGTTTGTTATCTAAATAGTCAGGGGTGTGTGAGTGAATGTCTTTGTGGGTGATACAGAGAGTCTTGAAATTGCATCTTCCTTCAATGGGAAGCCAGTTGAGGGTCTTGAGTGCAGGAGTGATGTGTTCATACCGTTTAATATCAGTTATGAGCCGGACTGCCATGTTTAGTACTGATCTGAGGGGAGCAAGGTGCGTTCAAGTCTCTTATCTACAGTTACACTTCACGTGGAAACCTCTCACACACACAGAGATCAGCACAAGGTTTTGTATACAGTTACACAGTGTATAATTTTCATATCTAAAGTGCACAGGTAAAACCCCACAAACACACTGACAGAGATAAAGTTCTCATACACAGTGGCTCAGAAGTGATGTATTTCTGGTACAGATATGTACACAGCGGTAGCCCCACACCCACGCCTTCACACTGAGTTAAAGTCCCTTCCCCAACATTATAAAGAGACGTAATGCTGCAAGGCCAGAGGTGCACGAAGAGGTAACGCACATCACCATAGGTTATATAGAGGTTTACTTCCTCCTTCCCACACAAATACACAGTTAGATCCCTCACCTGAAGTTACTACAGGACTTAAATCCCCTCCCAACAGATACTCTGAGGATTAGCTTCATTTCCTGTCAATTAAAGACCCTCATCTACGGTTACCCCAAGAGTTAAAGGCCCACCCCCACAGTAGTAAAGAGGATTTACTCCTTCCTTTACTATTACAAGTTAAAACTTACTCGCCTACAGTGTACACAAGATTTAAAGTCTTTCACCCACAGCCACACAGAGGGTTAAGTCCCTCCCTCCCATTTACACAGTTAAATGCCCTGGGCTGCAGTAGCCGCAAGAGTTAAAGCTCCTCCCACAAAGTAGTAAAGAGGGTTAGACCTCGCCCCCAATGTCACTCAAGCAGCAGGGGTGTGGACCCGCAGTGTTGCTGCTACACATGCTGAAGCCACTGCGCGTGGTCCCTGGCTCTTCTTACATACTGGAAGTGAATGTAATTGAAAAAGCTGAGGATCAACATGAAAGATGTCAACTCTTTGGTGTTAATTATGCATCAACCAACAAGCCAATGTGCTTTTTTTTCCTAGAAAACTTCATGGCGCTTGGTGTAGAGAGTCTGGAAGTGTCAGAAGCCCCTACAGCGTCCCCAGCACCCAAACTACTCATCCTTTAAAACACTCCCCCACCAAAAGACATGCCTTTGTTGCCTCTTGGTGTATACCAAGGGCCACTGGAATTATGCGATTGTGCGCCTGTGACGATTTTCGCATAAGTATAGATTTTTCGCATTTGCCACATACTCCATCATCTGCCACATAATCTGCTGGTTTTAACAAAAAAAATAGTTTCTAGCTCAAACAGTTCAAAAGTTACTAAAAATGCAGTGACACGTGTTATCGTGCAATGGAAGGCCCTTTGCAAAGCTGGACTGGCCACCTTTCTGTTACTTATTTCTATATTTGGGTGATAAACTGATGCTAAAGAGGTGCAACCAATGCCCACACAGTGTTACCAAGTTTAAAAATGAAGAAATAATGAAGAAATACTATTACAAAATGTGCTGTGTTTTGCCGCATAATTTGGCTTTACTTGCCGTGTAATTTACTCAACCCTGCCGCATCATTTGTTCCTCTCCTGCCACATAACTCCAGTGGCTCTGTGTATACCCCTCTATAAGAAAAGCAGGTAAATAAGAATTCTGCCCCGTGACCTTAGGTTTGCAGAAACCCTACGTCTCTGAACCAAGACTGACCCTGCCTCAGCCCTACTGTCCCTTCGCCATGGCTAACAAGGCATTTTCCCAGTAGGGTGCAGATTAGGGAGTTGCTTTTAGGACTGGGTAGGCTGTGTGGCCACATTCTAGTCAGGGCCTCGTGCGGTGTGGGGTTGTTTTGAACATTTTTATGAAGGCGTATGTGGGTTCCAAGCCCAGCCCTGACTTTCAGAGGCAGAAGTACCCCTCGCCTATCAGGCCAGTCATCCTATAAACACTGGCGTAAAATAAAACACCCCGAAACCATCAATAAATAAATGCATTTCTAAAACCAAGAAATAACTACATATATTTCAGGTCAAGAAAACAAAATCCTGTTCAATTGACCAAAAAAGGCAACCGCACTTGGTGACCCTTTTCGGAGCGAAGAGAAATTCGAAATCACATCACCTTCCTCGTGGTAAACAAACACATTCCCCAACAAGTACAGCGCTTATTATAAACGGGCCGCCCCGAGGCGCAGCGCGAACCACGCCCCCTTACGAAACGCCCGCCATAATAGCCCTGTTTTCGCAATTCCGCTTCTAATACAGCGCAGAGCGTGGAGAGCCCGGACAGGCGACGGCCCTGGGCACACCGCTTGCCCACTGGCATTCGGGTGGGTGGGTGGTGGGGTAAACACCAAATTACACACCCTTCTTTCCACCCACGACGTACGAAAGTACTAGTTTAAAAAGAATGACACACCTAGTTTCTGTGTGCAACATAACCTAGCTAAAGAGTTTGCAATTTTCAGCAATTACACTTAATGGTGTTAATAATAATTATTTAATTAACACTATTAGTAAAAGTATATTTTGGACATTATTAATTATTGTATTATTAGCATATAATGAATAGTGCTACCATGTCACTTCCAAGCGCTCGGAAATAATGGAGAGAGTTAGGGATGGCCGCTGTAAATATACGATTCTGCGGCTGAAGCGTTTTTCAACATAATTATGAATTTACCGCGCATGTCAATTATTACACCCTCTGCCGCATAGTTTTCCAGATTGCACTAAAATAAAATCTGTGTCGGATGGATAAAAAGTTACCAAAAAGTGTCGCGTTTGGTGAGGCACAGTGGAACACTCTTTCCAAAGGGGAAACTGGTTACCTTTCAGGTGCCAGGGGCTATAGGAAGGTAGTAAACTGGTGCTAAAAGGTACAACTTTCACCCAGGTGGGATTAATGTGTTCCCAGGTGACGAAATAGTGAAAACGCACTGTCACAGATTGCGCCGTGTCGCATTATCCTGCACAATGACAATTTTATGAGGGAAAAAACATAGAAACGGAATTTAAGGGTCTGTTTTTAATAACAATCGAGCAAAGTTTGATAAAGCGAGATTCGCCCAAGGGCAGGACAGTCCGTGCTGTTCACACAGACACGGATTTCCCACTGAAATGCACGCTGTGCCCTAAAAGTGTAGGCAAATTCATAAACCGTGATGCGCAATCAGGGAGGGTTAGTGGTTAGGTGAAGAAGACACCATTATTTACAGATATCATTTGGGTTTTTCTAAAGGAAAAGAGCCCTCGAACTCTGGAGGATCCAAACTAGACGAAAAGAGTGGCAGTTGGGTGCTTGGCGTCTGCGAGACGACAGAACTGAAGCGCTGACACCCTCTAGGCGCTTTCCACGTTGGAAATAGAGAGCCGCATTGAGGAATGCTCTAAGGAGTAAACCATTCCGCGCCTGCCTACAGAGCCATGCGACTTGGAATCTTCTAATCCCGGCTACGTCACTGACCACACTGTGTGAGCTTCTGTAAAACCCAATATCTCCCTGCACCTCGCTTCTTTTGTCGGGCGCACCGTGGAAGCAAAATATGCGCAGCATGCCCTGTATGAAAATATGCCCTATATAACAATTATTGGATTTATAAATCCTGAGTTTATAGGAAGACGAGTTTATCAGATTTCGTAAATTCAGGAGGGTTTGCGGTAGCTTTGAAATTACAAGGTTTCAGGTATTAGCTCTAGATAAAGAATGAAAAACATAACATAACACAACGAATAAACAAATATTATATTTGAGTCTGGCCAAGGCGCCGACAATGTAACTTGAAGATCAAGGTTCTGATCTTGGCTTGTCCAGTTGAACACATTGCGTGATCCTCAGCATCCTTTCTCTGCCAAAATATCCAAGAGCCAAGAAACAGGCTGGGTACCAGTACAAGGCGCTATATCTACAAACGGCACATTTCCTGAAATGTCATAAAACCCGAAGAATCGAAAAAGCGCCTAGTCAAGACCATCGCGCATCAGGCTTCAATCAATCAATACACAATAAACAACAAGCGCGGCCGTGCGGCCGCGAAAGTGAAAGCATTTGTAACATGAGCCACAACAGATGGCATCCCTGCGCGCCGCTGCTGGCTCCCGAGAGCAAAACGCTCTGGGAGTAAACCTGATCCAGAACAGATGGCACCCTGCGCGCTCCCGAGACCCCTAGGCCATGGGAGTGAAAGTTTTGAGGAGAGGTGGGACATGCACCCGTCTTTGGCCATTTGCGTGCTTTCAATTATTGAAAGCCACACGCAAAGGCCAATGGGATGTGTGGGAGGAGGCAGACCCACACGGAGAAGGCTCTTGTAAGTCCGAAGTGATTCCAAGAGCCCTCTCCTAGAGAAGCGCTTACGCGCTCCGCTCTAGGTGAGACCTAAAAAGAGGGAGTGCTCAAGTGAGGCGAGTTAAAAATACCCACATTGCCTGAACTGTAGCTTTATTCAGTTCGGTATGTAGGGAAGTAAAAACAGTGTGGTGCGTAAGAAGACAAGTTACTGGTCTAACGCACTCATTCGTCCATGTGAGTGGTCGACCTGTTTCAGCCTCTTTTAATTGCCCTTACGGGTCGGGGGGCTTTCTTCAGGACCTAAGGTTGTGAAGGCTGAGTAATGTCACAGCCTAGGTGAGTATACCATTAGCTCACCAAGTTCAAGCAAGTCATCGATCAGTAAGTACCTATAACTGTTGGAAAAAACAAGAGAGGAAGAGAAAATTCGATCATAGTTGTATTAGGTAACATATAATATGACCTTAAGGGTGAAAAGACTTGAGTGCGTGCCGTCTTATTCCTAGTGTGTTCTAGGAATGAGAATGCAACATATGTGATGGTTAAAAGGATTAAAAAGTTTTTTGAATACTGGGTACACATATTTAGTCAATGGTGTACTTCTTTAGAAGTGCTGACAGAATCAGCGATAAGCAATTCAGAGAATGGCAAGTCTCTACCCCCGTTGATACTAGTACATTTCATGGTAGACATGGTGGTTTACGTGTTGCGGTTTCGCATGGAAAATGGTGTACATTGTGCCATCAGAGTGCTGCACGTCTTATAGTGCCAGAGCGTCAATGTTATAAGACAAACCCACAGAGATACTGAAAATAGATCAGCTGTGGTATGTGTCGTGTTAAGGGAAATCAGTCGATGTTCTGTCTGTAAGTTTTAAAGCGCAAGGTGATTGTGAATAGAGATGGTGAGCGCGCGGCAATTATAAATGAATTGCGCGCTTTGCATACCTTCGTATCCCTAATTGCGGGCTTCCTCGGGGTGCCGGCGGGCAAGTTAACCTGCTGAGAGTCTGAAAAGGAATTCACAATCAAGAAATAAAGAAATTCAATACGTTACATAGCAGCCGGTGTCTCAAGTAACCGTCCGTCTCTCTTGGGATACCTGGCGTGGCAGGTTGAGGCGACTTGTGCTCGCTCTCCTTGCGGTGCCCCGGGTAACGCGGGCACGCTCGGAGCGGTCGCTTTCTATTCTTTTCACAAAAGCCATAGTAGACAGACTACGGCGTGGAAATGATGCGGGTCCTGCCCCAATGTTTTGGAAAAAATTGCAGCAAGGTGGTTTTGAGGAAATAGAATGGAAATAAAATTTGAAAAAGATTCTATTTAGAGTTCAGCTCGTCATTATCTATTCTGCCGTTAGGGCCATAGTTGACAGACTGTAGTTGGAACTTGTGTGAGTAAAAGCTCAGTCGTTGCTATCCGATATTTTCTTGCGGGTTGATTTTGGGGCCAAAGGGGAAAAGTATAGTTTCCAATTAGAATAAGGAGGACATTCTCTGGTCTTTGCAACGTTGTGTTGTTCTAACACTGTTGGTATCGTTAGAGGGGTTACTTCATAGTTTGAGGTCATTAAGTCAACAAAGGGCATTTTGTTGAAATACAGAATGGTTGTTAGAGATCCAGGTTGCTATTTAGACAGTCCGGACCATAGTATTGTGTTTTGCTCGTTTGGAGAAAGGGGGACAGGAGCTAGTGGTTTTCCCAAAATGGTATCATGGGTCTAGATTCTATGTTATGTTAGGCTCAGCCAGGGGATATTATCATTCAATCCTGTGACGTTCGTCTTGAGGCGGTGCACCCACCTCTGTTCCTTTTCAAAGAGTATTCGTTCAGCATCCTGGTTTCTGTTTCCCAGGGTTTCAAGGATCACCCAGTTTAGGTCATCAACAGTGTGTTGGAATTCGATGTAGTGGTTACTCATCTTTGTAGTTCCTCTTTTGCATTTTACATTACTTCTGTGCTCACAGATTCTCTGTTTTGCCTTTCTGCACGTCATTCCGATGTACCTTAGGTTACATGGAGACGTGATCATGTAGATCACGTGTGTCGAGTTACAGTTAGTATGATGCCGGATAGTCCAGTTCAGATCAGATGTTAGTTGGATTGTCTTTGTAGTTGTGGTAAGTTTGCACACTGAGCATGAACCACATGGGTAATGTCCAGTTATGGGTGCCATGTTCCACAGTGTGGTGATTGCTTCCTTTCTCATCCTTTGTGGGGGTCTCGTATGGACCAATATGTCTTTGAAGTTTTTGTTCTCCTGTTTGCAAACCTTGGTTTGGGCCATTTGAGTGAGCCTGATGTTATTATTCTCCAGTTCCTGTTCACAATCTTCTTCACTGCGTTTGTAGCTATGCTGTATGTGGTGACGCAGGTTAGTACATCTTGTGTGGATTCTTTTGGCACTACTTCCAGTAGGTTCTCTCTGGGTTGATTTTGCGCTCTTTTTTGGCATCTGTTTATTGTTTTTTCTGGGTAGTCTCGTTTAGACAATTTCTTGCACAGATCCCTTGCTTGGATTGTGTACTCTCCTAACTCACTACAGTTGCGCCTAAGGCGCAGAAATTGGCTATATGGCAGGTTATCTTTGAGTGGTCGAGGGTGGAAACTTTTATAGGAGAGCAAGCTGTTTTTAGAGGTAGGTTTGTAAAATGTTTTGGTCTTGATTGTGTTGCCTTCTATATAGATCGTTATATCTAGGAAGTCCAGTCTCCTGTTGTCTGCAGTGTAGGTGAATTTCAGACACTGGTCTCTTGTGTTGATCCATTCATGGAAACCTTGTAGACTTTCTTGAGTACCTTCCCAGATAACGATGACGTCATCTATATAACGTTTCCAGAAACGAATCTTGGAGAAGAAAGGATTGTTGTTATTCATTATGAAGGTCGTCTCAAAATTCCTCACGTAGAGTCCAGCCACACTAGGAGCAAATGTGCTGCCCATCGATGTTCTGTGGCATTGTAAGTACATTGTGCCATTGTATTCGAAATAGTTCTCCATGAGGGCTAGTCTGCAGCATTCAAGTATGAAATGTCTTGGTGTTCTGAAGTCCCATTGTTCATTGAAGAGCAGTTCCTCCAGGGTTTCCAGGGTTTTTTGTTGGGGGAGGCTTGTGTATAGACTCTCCACGTCTAGTCCAACTAGGAGCATCTCATCGTCTAAGAAGGATTGGTCCTTCAGAAGGTTCAGGAGGTCACGGGTATCTTTAAGGTATCAAAACAGAACCTAGGCACACACAAATGATAAGTTAACACAGTATGTAAAAGTAAATATTACAGTACAAAATACATAGAACTGAAAGAAAATCTCTTCAGTTGTCGATTAAAATTCTGCTTTTTAATTGTTTCTTAGGTTGCTTTGATAAGTCGAAAAACCAGCCGACACGCGTGGAAATTACTTCGCTTGACTTCCTCAGGGCTGAATACCAATGAAAATTATTCGGATTGTCGCTCAGCCGGTGATAATTCCAACCCGGCTGGGCAAAAAACCAGTCAGGATAAGTCGGTTCGTTCTGGAACGCATCAGAAATTGCGTTCAGTCACGGTAGACCAACTGTATAATGAGATGCCGTGAGGAGTGAAAACTGGAACAATTACTTCCAGCGTTGTAGTCGATCTCAGGCGGGTGCGCGGGAGCACCTCCGGCGGATCACTGCGTTCCGGTGTCCACAACCCGGAACGCAGTAATCCGCCGGAGGTGCTCCCTGGGCGCACCCGCCTGGAGATCGAATACAACGCTGGAAGTAATTGTTCCAGTTTTTCACTCCCTCACGGCATGTCATTATACAGTTGGTCTACCGTGACTTGAACGCAATTTCTGATACGTTCCAGAACGAACCGACTTATCCCTGACTGGTTTTTTGCCCAGCAGGGTTGGAATTATCACCGGCTGAGCGACAATCCGATAATTTTCATTGGTATTCAGCCCTGAGGAAGTCGCTGAAGTAATTTCCACACTGCGACGAAACACGTGTCGGCTGGTTTTTCGACTTATCAAAGCAACCTAAGAAACAATTAAAAAGCAGAATTTTAATCGACAACTTGGAAGAGATTTTCTTTCAGTTCTATGTATTTTGTACTGTAATATTTACTTTTACATACTGTGTTAACTTAACATTTATGTGTGCCTAGGTTCTGTTTTGCTTGTTTAGTGTAGGTTGTTACCTACACGAAATTGGGGGGTTACAGGGTTTATCCCCTCTCCTAGTTGCACCATACGGATCACACCTTAAAGTTTAAATTTGTGCGTATATAGGGCAGAGCGCCTAGGATTTTTCCCAGGTTACGAAAACCCTTCCTCTAGAGTTTCATTGTATCTTTAAGGTATGTTGGTGTTTTTTGTACCAAGGGTCTCAGGTATTGGTCAGCAAATTGTGATAATGGTTCTAGGGCGGAGCCAATGCCTGAGATAATGGGACGTCCTGGTGGTGGTCTCCTCTCTTTGTGTATCTTGGGGAGTGAGTAAAAATAGGGTACTTTCAGTGATTTTGTTCTGAGAAAGTCTGCTTCATTTTTTGAAATCCATCCGTTGAGCTCTGCCTCGTCAACCATAAGTTCTATTGTTCTCTGCAGTTTTCTGGTTGGGTCTGTGGTGATAACTTTGTAGAACTTTGTGTCTGAGAGGAGTTCAAGACATTGTTGGTCATATCCTTCCGTGCTGAGTAGGACGATTCCTCCACCTTTGTCAGCCGGTTTAACCATCACATATGTTGCATTCTCATTCCTAGAACACACTAGGAATAAGACAGCACGCATCACTGTTTAAGTCTTTTCACCCTTAAGGTCATATTATATGTTACCTAATACAACTATGATCGAATTTTCTCTTCCTCTCGTTTTTTCCAACAGTTATAGGTACTTACTGACCGATTACTTACTTGAACTTGGTGAGCTAATGGTATACTCACCTAGGCTGTGACATTACTCAGGATTCACAACCTTAGGTCCTGAAGAAAACCCCCCGACCCGTAAGGGCAATTAAAAGGGGCTGAAACATGTCGACCACTCACATGGACGAATGAGTGCGTTAGACCAGTAACTTGTCTTCTTACGCACCACACTGTTTTTACTTCCCCTACATACCGAACTGAATAAAGCTACAGTTCAGGCAATGTGGGTATTTTTAACTCACCTCACTTGAGCACTCCCTCTTTTTATCACTGATCACTACTGCTATAACCAGCAGGTCTGCCTCCGGGTGGAGGATAGCATATCGATAAGAAACCCAATGATGATGCCGTCACGTTTTTAAACAGGCGGAGAACCAAGATATACCGCCAGGCGGCCTTTGTACGTGAATGAGGGTTTTTTAAAAGTAGACGGTAGAAAAACCTGACCCTGGTTACACAGGTACAAGTGATCCATTCCCCATTGATAAGAGATTACTGTAAGGAAGCCGAATGGATCGCAGCTTCTTCTTACTCCCCCTTTTGATTTGATGTACACATAGATCTCAACAGCAGGTGCATTAATCCCATTGTTGTCAGTGGGTAGTTCATGTCAGTGCTTAGCGCCGACAAAGAAAAACAAAAAACGCATTGAGGGGGGTCTTGGCTGTGCTCTCTATTTCTGCCCCCCCCCCCGCAACATGAAAATACAGAAACCACACAAAAAAAACACACAAAAAAACCAAAAACACAGAATGACACGTTTGAGGGCATTACCTGGTTAAACAGGATGGGGGGATGGAAGGATTTGAGGGATCCAGCATTACCAACAGCACCATGAACACTGAGACCAAAGGAAACAGGACAAGGTTGTCATAGGGAGACAGAGGAATCAAGAGAATCAGACTCAGGATGATCAGACGCAGGATACCAGGAGTCCCAAGATAATAAAGACCAAGAGGAAAAGGGCCAGGTTGACCAGTAGTAGCAGAAACAGGAGAAGAATAGTGAAGACCGGGGGTGAGGCGAAGGACTACGAGGACGGACATGGGTAGGATTAGGGCTTTGAGGCCCGCAAGCAGAAAGAGGAGCATTAACAGGCCTGGGTAACGGGTATAGAGCAGCAGACCAGGACTTGGAGGAGGACCAGGAGTCTCAAGACCAGTACGTCTAAGTCCAAGAGGGACCTAGAGGACGTCTAGAAAGAGGATCGAGAGCATCAGGGCAAGGACACAGACCAGGAAAATGAGGAAGAATACCTAGACCGGGAGTGGAGGATGACAGCAAGGATGACGAATTGCAGAAGGAAGAGGACCAGTGGAATGACGATTAGTATCTGGAGGAAAAGGAACACAGCCCAAATGAGGACCAGAAGTATGAAGAGGGCAAGGAGGCTCGGGTCACTGTACACAAGGCAAAAGGACCAGGATTGTCACCAGTTGGAAGTCAAGAAGAGACCTGGGAAGAGGAAAAGCAGGAGAAAGAGGACAAGACCAGCACCAGTAGGAGGTAGACAGTGGTGATTTTGATGAGAAGGAAAGGGAGGGTGGTGCCAGCAGAAGAAGGAGGAGGAGGCAGCCAATGAAATTCTGGGCCAATAATATATAGAAATACCCTTCTTTACAGAGTTACCACCGCTTAAGTAGTCTTAGTCTTCTTGGGGGGCAAAAGCTCTTTAGATACTCCCCACATCCTCTTCAACCCACTTAAAAGACTGCCTAAGCCACACAGCCTGTTGGTGACCAATTAAATAAACCAGAGCACCTGTACCAATGCATGTTGCCTTGCTGCAATTTCGTAGGGGGACACAGTTTATAATATTAATAATAACAATAATAATAATAATAAATAATGCAAATGCTAAATGTAATTGGCTCCACTCCTCGTGGGCTGCTCCCTCAAACTCTGCCCCCTTCTTGCAGCACCCAATTTATGGGATCCCAGAGAAAAGCACTTTCATTTCCAGCACGGATTATGACGCTGACTCTTTCCCATGCAATCTTCCAATGCTGAGTTTAGAAGGAACTTTGGGGGGCTAAAGTGCCAAGAAGCTGCAGTTATGCATTTTCAGTCTCGGGAAGGAAATGTCCTTTGATGAGGCTTGCATCCTGCCTGATCATCCTTAGTGACATTATCATGTCACCAATCACCATATGCGCCTTTGATTTCTCCTTCAGTCGGCCAGCGTGTATATATAGCAAGGATTCTGCTAAAGCTACAGTGGAGAAATAAAGTCAGATAAAGTCTTGCTTTGCCGTAGGATCAACAAGGGACTTCTTCATTTGACAAGAACGCAGTGTTCAAAATCTGAATTTTCATTTTGTAATTTAGTGTATTTTGTGACTTTTAGTTCAGGCGCTATTAATTAATGGACTTTAACATACCTCAAAACAATAAATCGTAAAAGAAAAGCCATAGATTGTGTAATTAGATCCTCGGTGACAAAAAATCTCATGGCAACCTTACTCTGACAGAGTCAATGCCCTTTCTCCAACCCACACACTAGTTTAAGAATTAGGATACATGCCGTGCGATTTAAACACATTTCTATGTTTAAAAAAGCACTCGCGATAAACGAGCTGTTGAACGCATTTTTGTATAATGGTATTGCAGCAATTTATCGTCTATGTCGTCATTAATTGCTTCTCGCCGAAAAGCGCTTCAACGCCTTGTCAGGGGTACTACACGCTATACAAATGCAATTATTTTTAGGATTGTCTGCTAACTTCGCTTGAGATGGAGTGCTGATGGGAACTCCCCTCGAGTTCATATTTATTTATTTATGCGTTTTTATATAGCGCAGACTTTATCCGAAGGTGTCAGAGCGCTTCACAATAGGAACAGTAACATTACATGAGGAGAAGGTTACAAGTGAGCATAATCCAAAAGCAGCGTTACATTACATGAGGAAAAAGTGACAATTGTGCAAATAACAAAAACAAACCAGATACAAAAAGAGGTATACGTTCCAAGAGGAAAAAGTGACAGGTGTGCATGATACATGAGATACAAAATACAAATAGAGGTATAATACTGCAATAAGTGGCAGTCACTCAGAACACACTGGGAAGGCACTTCTATAGGTATGGAGTACAGAATTTCCTATAGTGGAAGGACTTCCTTGAGGGAGTAGAGAGGGCGTGAATTAAACAGGGGACTTAAAATGCAGATGACTTCTTAGACTTGGGTCTTCATAGACTTGGGCTGACAGTCAACGGACTGTGACAGCCACTATACATACACCGCTGTGCCCCTTTACAAAGTAATTTCCACAAATATGCTGAGACATAAGCCACTGACCTTTCGCACCCACGGAGCAGCTCAATCTCAGCAGCGCCGCCATGATGGGAGAAGAGAACCGACCACCAAGGTTACCTCCTCCACCCGGAAGTAAACGACCTGTTATACTCCGCCTCTTCTTACACTCCTAACATGACCGCAAAACAAGCATTCGCAGCATTGCTGTATTGGTGATCAGTGGATAAAGATGCTTCGAAGCGAAATAAGCATTACTTAGAAAATATATACTAATCCAAGTTGACGATTTAAATTATTATGAGAAGGTCGTTGGGATGCGTGCATCGTGACGTACTGTACATGGCATCCACCCGATATTTCGCAAATACTAACCGTTCCAATATGGCCGCGGTGCACGTGCATTAAAATAAAATCCGGGGTGTGTACAGTTGAGCTTTTTTGTGGCTGTAGCAGTGGCAGGTGAAGGTCGTATTTCTGAATTAGCTGTTGTCACTGGGCACGATGGCCGAGTACTCCCCGAATATGGACTTTTCTTCGGGCAGCAATTCCAAAGAGGTCAACGCTGAGTTACAGTCCATGCTGGCTGCTGAGCAGCAGAAGGCTCAATTCACGGCACAGGTGCGAGCGAGGGGGTCCTAGTGGGTAGATGTGAGTGTACCGTAAGCGTGCCCTAGAGCGGTGCTGCCGGTGTTACGGGTCAAGTGCTGACTCCAACTGACAGTGATTTGTAGTTATGGATCAGAGTGGGAGTTCTGTTTTGTGGGACCGGGTAATGTGGCGGACTACGGGTTAAACAGCCTCCTTTCATAGAAAAACAATACTGGCCATTATTTAAAGTTTTGATATTCTGGAACATCCAAGCTGGTGGGTGAATATAATTCGTGTAAGATTGCCAGGGTTCTTTGTAGCATGGCACTTATCACTGTTTGTTCTAATAATTATTCCTAAACGATTTAGACTCTTTCGCATACTTTGTAACCGATATCTTTGCATTATTGCTGCTTTAACTCGAGAGCCAGGCGCCGACTCAGCGCCAGGTCGCTTTTGAACCTTGAGCCCGATACGAGCAAAGTATTCATGTGGCTTCTGCCTTCCACTCTCGCTCTACCCTCACGCACAACAAGTTCAAAGCATTATAATCGGAATTAAAAATAATATACGTATCACCCGTTTAGTGGCTGATTTGTACCAAGTGAAACCAGAAACACAAATGGCACTGTCGCTAGAGAGGGGCGGGGGCAGACATGGTTCCAAGTTCATGTTTAGAAGCTATCTTTTTTAATAAGTACCTCTGACTGATGTCATAGATTGTGACATTTTAATGTCCAAGCTTTCACTTATTAACGAAATGCGCTTTTTTGAATTTTAAAGAGGTTTTATCATATTTTACGTGATGTACATGGCAAACATTTTCTTGGGCTCGGCTAGTACACAGGCACTTATTGCCAAGCTTGACCGTTGGCTTAGCTCTCCGTGAACGTTTGTTGGCTCACCCACCTCTATTTAGCTGTGTTTCTGGAGTGGAGAAAATACAAGTGGCTGTTAACTACGATGCCACACTGCACTCTTGAATTGTATTTCACTGCACCACACTATTAAAAAGAGAAAACGGAAATTGTAACATTTATGGTTTGCACAACTGTACGCATATTTCTTGTAGACCTGTCTATTTATTCACGGGGCTTTCTCTGAGTGGCCGCACAACAGACTCTTCCATTAACTCAACAGGACCTTGCTCACACCCCTTCACACCAACTCCCCTCTTTTGGGAGTGAAACTTTTTTGATCCCACACAGCAGCAGGTCTCTCCTCGTTTGTACTCTGCATAATTTTTGTGTAAGGAGAAGGAGGCGCTCCAGCTAGGTCCCCGCCACTGTCAAGACAAAACAAGCATTAGCAAAGCCAATGGGTGTAGCCTCTTACTACACTGTTTGGGCTGATGCATTCCAAGATGACAGCAAGTGTGCTGATATACAGCTGTATTGGAAGGTTTTATTGTGGTATCTTACCCATAGTTTATTTTTTACTCTGCCAGTTGCAAGTGGCTGTCGGCCATATTAGAACATTAAATTAAATAAAGATGAACAAAAATACTTCCGAGATGGCCGCAATGCATGAGTACCTACGAGCATGCCATCGTTAGTATTTTTTTGTTATAGTTTGACAGAAACCATTCAAAGATGGTTGCTTGTGGTTCTGCGTGCACGGGCAACCATCTTTGAATGTTATTTGTCTAGCTTTAAAAAAAAAAAAATCATTGCAAGATGGCCAAAAATGTATGCTTCCTCGCGAACAAGCCATGTAGAAAAGATTTTTTTGTTATACCTAATTATTAATAAGGCTCCCTTTTTTCCGTTTTTACTGATTTTTACAGATAAATACAGACAGAAAACCATTTATTTTCTTGTCTGAATTTATTTTTAAATGTGGATAAAAACGGAAATTGGAGTGCTTTTGAGAGATTCTTCTAAATAGACTTTGCCATGTCTGCCAAGCCAATAACTGTGTGGATTGATAGGTAAGAGGGTAAAAAAATAAATTTTAGTAAAGAGGCTTAAACAGCAGTGAATATGCACAAGGTGGATACTGAAATGTGCATATTTTCATATAAGTGCATTGATTTATCTTCTGCAGGTGTTCATATCACTGAAACCTGGCAGGCATTCAAGCATGACAGCATATTTATTGGTTAAAGAAATGCGGAAATGTACCAGTTTCAGCTTTATTTTTTTCACAAAACCCATAATAAATATGGATAAATACAGAAAAAGTTGACAAAAAATAAATATGGATAAATACAGACGGAAATGTCCAAAAAATAAATACCATAGAACCGGGAGCCCTAATTATTAATAACAGTAAATTCAGAATATGGATGGTTATCAAGATGCCCAGCCTTCTCAAAAAGCAGTATGTAAGGTGGGGGGAGCGTGGAATGTCATGCAAATGTGCCCGGTGGCCCTGATTAAGTGAAACCTAACAAAACAAATGGAGCTGTTCAGCTGGAAAGACACAGACAGGAAACAGTAGGTATATGTAATAATTCTGCCGGAGAAAAAATGAACATGTGTTTATAATAAAACACTTCAGCTATTGAAAGCCATACTGTTCACACATTAATACTGTATTGGCTGTACACAGCCATGTTCACTCACTGCTTACTACAGAATGGACACAATTATAGGGAGTTAAGGAACAAATCGTAGAAAAGTTAAACATTCCTCTATAATTCTTCACATAAAAAGCATGCAGCATAAATGAAACAGTTGCTTAAATATGACTCGTACAATTTCCAAGCACAGAAAACACGTTTTAAAAATAAAATAGAAGCATCCATGTAAATAAGTTAGTGAAAAGCTGAAGCAACGTTTTCACATATTACAGACCATTGATCTGAGCTTTCAAGTAGATTTTAACCAATATCGTATTGGGCCTGAGATTACATGCTGTTTAACATTAAAGATCAAAATACACTTGTCTGTGGCGCTGTTCATCTAAATTCATAAAAAAAGATTCAAATATACTCAATTACTTATCAACATCAAATGTAATCAAATTGATACACTAAAACATCCTATCACAATGAATGAAGATTAAATCATGATCATAAAGCGACTAATGCCAATAGTATGCAAATACAGTTGTACATTAATTTTGTGCACGTAGGTAATGCGTTATGGTTGCCTCATTTTATGTACTACCTTACTAGGAGGGATGGCAGAAAAGTAATTGAATAAAAAGCAATCGAAATCCATACATAACATGCACATGCTTCTTAAGGAGTGAAAAGGCACGCTGGCTACCTGTTTAAAGAAACATTTTGCTTATTTTGATGCAGATTTGTTCATGGGGTTTTAAAGGCCTGTAAGTTAAACATTGGCATACTGCTTTTATCAATACGAGCTTAGTTTAGACTTAATCCTTAAGAACATTGTGTGTTAGCTTGTAAGATGCTGCTACAAAAGCTTTTGCCTTCAGTTATGTTTAGCAGCATTTATCTAAGTCTTGAAGTGCATGTTGATGGATCTTCAAAGTAAAGGCATCAAAAACTCTTGCTGTTTTGTCAACCGACATGAGTATCTAAAAAGAAGAAACAAAACAAAAAAATATTGCCTCTAAAAATTCAATAACAATCACGTTTACATTAAGCCACCAACAAATTGAAAGCTGCACAATAAAATCCAGCAGGGCCTCTGTTGTCCAGAGTAAAAGGAATTCACAGGTATTTTAATTTTCTAAACTGTATTTGCATAAGTAAAACAAAATGAGATGGTGCACCCAAAGAGGAAAGTCCAAAACGTCCAGTTTTTAAGTATATTCTTCATTTTAATTTTTAATCCATATTCATAAAAATAGCCTTTAGCCAACAATTTCGTTCATGAAATGAACTACTTCAGGGATGTAAACATATTTACAAAAACATGTAGTACTTAGACAATACAAACAAAACACACCATAGATAGATAGATAAAGATATACATTACTATACCTATTCTAACAGTGGCATTTCCAGACCTGAAATTTAAAAACAACTTTACTAAATGCTGTGTTTTTAAATTTTGAGTCGAGACAAAAAACATACTTTTTCTGTCTTTTCCCAATTGAGTTATACTTGCAAAATGTTACAAGGCAGCTCCGGTGTTACCCTATAGAGAGACAGGCCTTGCAGTAGTCAAATACGAATTTAGGAATATTTCACTAGCAGGACTGGTAAAACTGAAGGGTACATGTCCTACCTTTTTAAGTAAACTGCACCCTGCCCATAGGGCTGCCTAGAGCCTAACTTGGGGGTTGACGTATGTAATAAAAGGGAATAAATAGGGTACAACTAACACACCATATAAACATTGCAAGAACATTGTCAACATCCTTCCACATAAACAGAGCTGGATAAGTTTAAAAACAAGGAGACCACATAGAAAGGGGAAATATACACAACTCATTGTATAAAAAGGAAAAAAATCCCCAAAGGTAGGACATGTACCCTTTAGTTTTAGTTGTCCTGCTAGTGAAATACTCTTAAATTCGTATTTCACTACCGCAAGGCCTGTCTCTCCATAGGGTAACATTGGAAAGATAGGAAAAGTACGTTTTTTTTTTTTTTTTGTCTCTGGACTCACAATTTAAAACACAGCATTTAGTAAAGTTGGTTCTTAAATTGCAGGTCTGAAAATGCCACTGTTAGAAAGATTATTTGCATCATGACCATTTACCGCACTAAATCACTCCCCGGTGCCGCTGTGAGATGCTATTGTGGTTGGTTAACAGACGAGCTTGTTCCCCATCAGCCGACACTGAATCATGCGATTTGCACGGGGGTACAGGGACACCAATGCCTGTGCTTTCTTGTTCGTCTCACTGTCTTGCCTTTCACGTTTCTAGGACACCATGGTCCAGGTGTCCTGATACCCTGCCGGACACTGAATGGAGTGATACTTTCACTACGGATAGGTGAGTGGATTGACACTTATATCCACTCGAACAACTGTTGCGGTTTTAATGAGTGATTCCCTGATACCCTTGTAAACACTTTTTTAAACACAGTCTTCTGTTTTTAATATCAATCAGATAGTTTACCTATCTGTTTGGGGGGTGATTATTTGACACTGCTAATAATATCACTTGCCACTGAAATTGCAACGCAGTGTATACTGTTTTATGTTCATGAGCAGGGCTGGACAAGAAGAGAGAGTGATGGCTATACTGTGACCTAAGCACCATTGATACAGTTGTGACTTCATTCTGTATCCCTTTCTTGGGTCACTTCGTGACACTGCGGGAAACTTTGCTCGTAGTGCTGATACGTGGTAGGTAGAATTCACACCCACCACTTTGTGTAGATAGTTCACTTACTAGGTCCTGAAGAATTGCCACGGATCGTACTGACCAGCAGGCATGAAACATGTTGACCTTTTAGAGTTGAGCATAGCTAAACTGAACCATTACGTCAGATAGCTGCCACTCTTCTTGTTTTTAATTAGGTGGATAGCCAGCCTGAATAAAAGTCTTCTTGGACTATCCGACCTGTTTTAATCACTTTTCCATTACATCTACACAACCTAGACCCCTCACACCCACTGCACCATACAGCAAGGAACAAAAGATCTCCGCTAAAGAGCCCCTTTACGGGTGCCCGTCTGGTATTGCAGCGCCGACCTGACGAGGAGCAGGTCCATATGATGAAGCATGACACCTAGCTGGCTGGGTGTGTGAGGACCCTAGTTCCGACAGGAAGAATTCCCTTCCTCTCGCTCTAATTTAATCTGTTTGTACACACAATCGGGGTTCCCTGACTCTTGTCTCACTTGTCTGAACAATTGAAGAACTGCATACCTTCTGGTGTTAGTACTTGACAGGGCATGTATGCTGGACCTCTATAAAAAGCCCTACAGTCCCCTCTTCTTGTTGATTGACTGTTAGAAAGATGGCATCTTCTTACTTAAACCCTTCAGTGCCTTCTGCCTGTCTCTGGAATACACATCTTGGTTGGGTGACAGCTGGGCTTGTGGTTCCTGCTTCGACAGGGTGTACACCTCTGCCAACCAGAAACACAATTACTAACTTTGGTGATCAGCGGTAAGGATAAGACTTGCATTTGTGCATTGCATACAGTGATTGGTGTACACTACTCTAATTTCTCAGACCAATATATATATATCTATATCTCTTTAGCCCCTTTTTGAGCTTTTACAACAGTCATACCTCAGTCTGGAGAGCCACCAGCTGCAATTGAAGTGATGAGTTTTAGCGGTGGAAATTGGAAACCTACACAGTGATCAGCTCAAAGATACCTACAGGGAGTTAACATTTTCTTTTAAAGGCCTCACAAAAAAGGAGGACCTGCAAAAGGCCCCGAGAGCTTGGCTGGCAGCTAGGGAAGCAGCTGTGAACCCAGAGGAGGGGAATTAGGTTGTGGATGATGAGGAGCAGGATCAGAATCTGGATTCGCTGGAGAATCTGTTGCTGCCTTTGGGGCACAGGGCCAGCCTGAATAGAGAGGTGGCTCTCCCCAGAACAGCCAGCAGTGTTTCCTCTAAAGGCTTATCCCCAGAGGAGCTGGAGGACAGGCAAGGAAGCTAGAGTTTGAGCTTACAAAGCTCAAAGTTGATCATGATAGAGAGAAAGCTCTGGAGGAAAGGAAACTAGCCACCGAGGAGAAGAAAGTTCTTTTGGCTCACGAGCTGAGCATGAGAGAGCTGGACTTGAAAGCCAGGAGGGCTGTGGCCACTGCAGATGGTGGCAGCATTTCATCAGTGTCCTCAGAGAAGCGAGTACACATTCCCAAGGGTCTGGTAAACGATTATGGAGTGGAAGACGAATTAGATCAGTGGTTTGAAGCCTATGAGATAGCTTTGCAAATGCAGATCCCTGAGGGGGATTGGGGATGGGGGCAAGCTTGTAGAAATACATCCCCACTGAAGGGAGGGGCACCTCACTGGCCCTAGAGGGGAGTGACAGGATAAGGGTGGGAGTCGTCACCTCCCCCTTTTGACAGTGAATGGGATCCCAGTTACTGCTTTGAGGGACACCGAGGCTAGCCACACCATGATGGTGGAGTGACAAGTTTCCCCAGAGCAGTACACCGGCCAGGTGTGCAGGGTGATTCGTCGACTATTGTAAAAACCAAACCGTTTCAGGCCTCTTTAAATTCCAAAGGTGGCCCTTACAAGACATTGTTTAACTGTGAATGGTTGTTCGTGTAAAATAAGAAACCCTATGTATACTGTATTTTGTTACAATTCCTTTTGGTTCTTCACATGGGACACCGAGCACTAACGATTTTCTAACACAGATATTACTTGTATAAAATAAGAATTGGGCTGTTTATTGTTTTTGTTAATAATTTCTCCTTTTGACATCCCTTTTCCTGGATTGAATTTGTGATCTTTAAATACATATCATTTACCTGTACATTGTCCACAAGAACCACTGTTTTTCGTAATACAATATATCCCCATGTTTATTGTAGTTACCCTTGTTTGCTTAAAATCACTTTTAGAAAGATTTTTTTTTTTTTAAATTAACCCCTTTAATGCCTTCTGCCTGCCTCTGGAATACACGTCTGGGTTGGGTGACAGCTGGACTTTGTGTATTCCTTCTAGACAGTCACACACACAGGGAGCTGAGGTTTGCCACTCACACCCTGATGGCCCATTACCAGGCTGATGGGTTTTCGTAAGGGAGAGGGAGGAGCTGACACTTGCACCTGAATAGGACTGTGCCTGTCCCCACACAAAGAGATTCATACCCCCCTATAGTCCCCCTATAGTGAGTCTGGAGCCAGGGCATGGAAGGGTCTTGTACTCTACTTCAGAGGCTAAAATGGGTATAAGTACTGGGCCTCTGCCACCATATACTCAGAACACTTCTGGAACTGAGGGCATTCTACCAGGAAGAAGAGCTGTTGTGCTGCCAGGAGGGACTGCCACTTTGTTGTGTTGGCCTGCTACTTTTTGTCCGTGAGTGAGAGGACTGAACTTGATTCTCTACACCCTGCAACTCTAAAGTTTTGCCAAGGGCTTGTTGGCTTGCCCCCTGTTTTCTGAAGCCTCGGATCCCCTGCATCTTGCTACCAGCTCCTTGGCTCCACTGCTGTGAGTCCTACTTAGCCAAGTGGTGCCAAAACCAGTCCTGAGCCATTGAAAGTTCGTGTTTGGTGCTGCAACCCATAAAACCAATGCATCAAGGACTTTGTGGCAATCAGAACCGGTGCATTTCCCTACGACGTTGACATATTGCCACTGCCTGCACCGAAGCCGCAGACACCGCTCGCCGCCTACGCGTTGCATCGCCCATGATCTTCAATGCAGCGCTGACTTTGCAGTCGCATCACCCTGTGCGGCATTCATTGCCTACAGCCAGTGATGCGACAACGACGCATCAGCCTGATGCACATCGCTTCTTGACATCACATCCACGACGTTGCCCGGCTTTGGAAGCAATGCATCCCCTCCTTTGCACAATTCATAGTCTACAAAATTCGACGCATCAAAGGTTCTGTTAGCGGGTCTGCATGACTCCTGGATCTGGCCCCTGCCCCATCGGGGCCTGGCTGAACTTTTGGGTTTGTCCCAGTCAAGTGCGACCAGATAGCCCCAGTTGGGGTTACTGTTTTCTACATACTGTGATTTTGGTTACTCTTGCAAAATTCATATCTTGACTTGTGTACGTTGGATTTTTATCGTTTTGGTCTCGTTTTACTCAGATAGTGGCTATTTTTCTAAACTGATGTGTAGTACTTGGGTGATATTTTCATTGTGTTACTAAGTGTTTGTGTTTTACACATTGCCTCTTTAGTTTAGCCTGACTGCTAAGTGCCAGGCTACCAGAGGGTGAGCACAGGTAAACTTTTAGTGTGTACTACACTAGAATTGTGCTTCCTGCTTGGACAGGGTGCCCATCTCTGCCAACCAGAAACATAATTTCTAACAGCAATTTTCACAGATCCTACTATAAACGTGCCAAGACTGTGCATCTAATAGGCCTCCATTCAAATGAAGAGCTGAATGTACATGATTTGAAAGAAGTGAATTGGAGAAATAAAAATCCATGCACTCTTCCTTGTTAACATTACTCTGGAGGTACAGTTAAGCCATCAAGACCGACAATCATTCTCTTTGTAACACAGGTATTTCATTCAGGTAATAACAATAGAAAATGTGTACACAAGCATAGTCATCCAGGCTCACGCTGACAAAACACCACATGCAAAGAGATACCATTGTTGGCAAATTTATCAAACCACACTCCTAAAATAAACAATAGTAATACAAATAGTAAACAGCATCACAGCGTTCAGATTTGACAAACAAGATTACTATAATAACTCATAGTTAACATCCATAAGTGTCAACCCAAACTGTCATTCAATAGTTTGCCTCAGAAAAAACAGCCCAGCAGTATAACTTTGTGACCTGAAAACAGACCAGCTCGTAAACTGAGCATAATGTTTCTTTACAGTACTCAGTGACTGCTAAAAATACAAATACTGGCAAAGACTTCTGAACTATTGGCTTTGCCAATGTTTTTTTCCATTGGCAAAACTAACGAGCATATAGGGAGAAAGTAGGTTAAAATATGCACACCCAAAGAGTACTGATACACAAAATGAAAAAAGTAGTTGTCTAAAAGTAAAGCAGAAGGATGAAAATCAGGCAGTCGGAAGGATGGTAAAGAGGCCATGTTCCAGAAGAGGAACAAACAGAAGAAGTGGAAGACCAGCCATCAAATTAAAAGCAAGTGAGTGGCAATAAAGTCAAACAATGATCAGTAATGGACGTGCTATAAGTTTACAAAAGATCCTTGACAACCAGACAGCTCTTAATAGGCGAGACCTAAATAGGTATAGTATTGTGGTATGGCATTTGTACAGTAACTGTCCCTGTGTGCTGCATAGCTACACTAGTAGCACACTGCATCTTGTCGGTTGTGGTTGGAACTGTCTTCTTTGTATTTAGCCTGTTTGGGATGTTTCCATGTGATATGGGATGTCTAGAAGGGTTTGATCAATTAATCTTGTTATGGAATGCAGCACTTGGCAATATGATGGATTAGGAAGTGTGAGAGAGAGACTTGCATTTGTCTTGTTTGTAGTAGCTCTGAATAGCAAGTCCCTGTTTTGTGTTCACGTTTTCCTTTTTATGTTCTCAGCCAGATTTTCAAAGCTTGCTCCGGTGGCACGTTGTCCGCTCCGAGATCTTATGGATTCTTGAGAGGTAGTAGGTGAAGACAAAGAGTGGGGGAGCCAGAGATATGCCTGGATCGACTGTTATATAGTCCCCCTTTATACGATTGTCATTTGACAAGATGCAGTGTTCTAATCATCCGTTTTTCATTTTAGGATGTTGGTGCTTGAGGTATTTTACTATTTGGGACCTGCAGGATGGACTATGCAAGAGACCTCTTGTGATCAGCACTAGGTGGTAGATCTTCACAGGCCAATCTAATTAATACGAAAGGGTTAGTTAAGCAGGCTTGCATAGCCTATATCTGTGCCCTTCAGTTGTCAGCAAGTTCCCACAGCTCCTGTCTTATATGTGTGTCACATTGCTGAATAGGGGATCTGGTAGTGAATTGGCATGATATCATATAATGACAGACTATATTAAACTGATGCTGGGAGGACCTTCAGAAAGACTAAAGTTGCTGTCTTCCATTCTGTCATTGGCGGTAGGACATAGCACATAGCACATATTTTAACTATGTATGTAGGTTTGGGGGAGGTGGGGAGGATGTGGTTGGTGAAGGAAGTGACCCAACTAGGGCCACCCGGGTCACTCTCGACCTCCTCTAGCCTTCCATTCAATGAAGAGTTGATGACGCAGTAGAGAACACAAGCAGACTAGTTTATTCACAAAGTACACTGCAGTGGAGTCCAGTCTGACTAGCCTCCTATGATGGCTGATGAGGGACTAACTCTAGCAAGCATACAGTTACATTATGTAGGTTGCAGAGCCCACAAAGACCCGCCTACTATGGAAAAATACTGGTAGTGGTCGTAATACAATGGGGGGTACAGAGCACAAGTTTCGATTCTGCAGCCTGGGACAAGTTATCTACTGCCCAAGGTCGTCTGGCTTATCCTCCCTACTAGACAGGTGGGAGAAGGCCTTCATGTAATAGAAAAGGCATGCGTTAATTTGGAAGATTCAACATTGAAGAAACGAAACTCAGCAAGAGCCATTTCTCGTAAATGATCAAGTAACAGTTTCAATTATAATACAAAATGGCGTCCTCGAGAGCTAAAATGGTGGCACAGATACTAACATAACGTCGGCATTTTCTAATTACGTTTGCACAAAAGAGAATAATAATTAATTAGCTATATAAATGCTAACACAACATCGAATAAAATGCAAATAATAATATACTAATGCATTTCAATTCTAACATTGGAGCCCTCCACCTCATTAGGCAAGATGCACTTCTTTAGGTGCAGAGTGACCGCGGGTACTTCTAATAAGTTGCAAGGCAGATCTTGTGTGGTTCGGATGGCGTAGTTATCACATTTCATCCATATGTCAAGGTCATTTTGAAGCTATGTTGGGCAAAACTCCCCAGTTTCGGTATGGGGTCTGTCATCTTACAACAATGCCAACCAGCACACCACACCATCACTTTAAAGCTTACTTATACTGATAGGAGGGCTTTATTGTTGCGTGTTCTAGCCTCGGTAGGCGGATGATGTAATACTCTGTGGAACAACCAAATTTTCACTACTTTTCAGAACTTTAAATCCTCCTGGATGCTTCAAATCTTGGCTGGCAAAGCATTTCTGACCGTGGTGTTGTGGACAGAGAAAGTGAAGCGTCCTGCGGATTTTATATTGTAAGGCAGTAGGACTACACATGGTACTACCCTGGAGCCCAGTGTCTATTTTGTTTGTATTGTGGATATTTAATTTGTCGATATAATGGTCCTTTTCCTCTGGATGCTCAGTGAGAATGCCGTGAACATTGATCGTCTAGCTCAGTGGTACTCAAAGTACGGCCCGTGTGCCACTTGCGGCCCACCAGACCTTTCCATGCAGCCCCCGTGGAAAACAGCAGTCACAGGGTCAGCCATTATTCTGCCTGTTATTTGTTCCTCAGTGACCGCATTCACTGAAAGGCATCTAATGAGCATGCGCACAAAATTTGTGTTTCATATGCTCACCTGCTCTCCCTCCCTCATCAAGCTCAGTGATATCACTCGCGGCATGGCAGAGGAAGAGGCTTTTAAAAGGGCACGCATGTTGCTGGCTTTCCTTTCCAGCTCAGCATAGACATCCTGTCTTACCTGCCATCAGCCTTACCTCGCCACCCGCATTTAGCTCCACAGCTGTGCATCATTGCCATCTGTGCCTCACCACCACAATCTGGCAGAGTCTAGACTGACCTCTCCTCAGCCTGTGGGTTTCAGACTGCGTTGCCTCACCTGATCGGCGTCCACCCTGAGCGCCTCTGAAGCCAAGCTGCCTGCAGAAGGGCACTTTAATGAAAAAGGCCAGCTCACGCACCTCATCGAGGAGCTGCAGCCAGAGTTTACATTTTTAAAAGTAAGTCAGCTTGCCAGGAGATGGGAACAGGGAGGGTTTGGTGAAACGAGGGTAGAAGCTACAAGGGTGCGGAGACTGGTTTTAAGGAGCCATGTGCATGATTTATAATATGATTAACGTAAAAATCCGATACTTTAAGTATTAGTGATTAAATATTTTTAATTGACCCATTTTTAATCTTTAGTTTTTGTAGCCACCCAACATCGGGTCTTTTTTTTTTTTTTTTTTGTTGGTTGGGCTTTTTTCTAAAGGATGTTCAGCTTGCCTTATAAACAGGGCTCATCCTCAATATACAACTGTATTCAGTCCAGCCCTGCTTTGCAGAAGCATAATGGTTTTCCTTGGCAGGGTTCTCCTGATTTTCAAAAGTTATGATGGGCATAAAGAAAGCAAATATTGATTTGGGCTGTTTTAAAAATCCACATCAAAACGTGTGGTCGTTTAACCCAGAAAATATCGTCTAGCAAATTGAAAAAAACATGTTTGCTCTTGACAGGAAGGAGTGCTGTGCTTTGTTTTAATGATACTTATAAAATTAAGTTACATGTTACTGCCTCGTTTTCAGTAGGTATATTAATTAACCAAGCACCTTTTTTTTTGGGAGGACAGGCTTTTTTCAGTTAGTAGTTGAGCTTGTTGTAAGAGCAGGGCTGCAGCCCTGCCAAGTACCATGCATCGGGGGTCAGACTAATGCATTTTAGTGCTGGTGTCCGCGTCACCGTACTAAAATGCGTTAGACCCACATTTACAGCGCCCCTGGGACCACCCGTATTGAGAAGCACTTTAGAGCTAAGTTGGATACTTCATAATCTGAGCTTTCCAAATAGCGTCCTAAAATTGTGTGCTCTGCAGGCTGTGACCTCTGAGAATTCTACAGTGAATTGTCTCACTATGGCTAAATTTTCATAAATCGACACGCTCGTGGTCTCGTCTGTATAGTCCCGGCACTCTGCCCTGGACTAGCCTGGCCTCTGAGAGTGTACCTACCTAGACCACGTGGTCTGTGCTCGCAACACATGTCTTGTGAAACTATTTGAAACATTAAAATTAACAGCAGAGCAGGTTGACTGCGGCACACGTGGATCAGGACTGTGCCTTGCATGTTTTCTGGTGGCAGCCACCAACCCAGATTACACGTGGGAGACTGATTTTCCCATATGCCCTCCACAAATACTGGTGCGCATCGATGAAGCAGTATTTATTCATTAAAGGGTCAGCAAGGCCAGCCTGGGCCTAGATTTGAATATCCCGCTGAAAAATACAACAGCTGCAGAGCACAAGAGAGTGTGCTGAGATGAAAGGTACCATCAGGGCCCTTTTTTAAGTCGAGCATTCGAGACCTCTTGTATATACTTTAGTATATACTTATTATATACTTTTATGTGTATGTTCTTTGTGGGCTCTGGAGATCAGCCCTAGGACTTGTCTGCTTCCGCTTAGGGACTTTTATTTCTGTTCAACTGCCTCTATTTAACTGTCCTGATAGAAAACGACCAGCAGATGTCAGTAAAATACCAGAATTGCTTTCTGCCGAGGGACTTTCTTTTTTTAATTGTTCTGGCAACTGCCTCTATTTAACTTTCTTGATAGAAAATGACCAGCAGAGGTCAGTAAAATACCAGAATCACTTTAGCATTCTCTAGATTCCTGTCCATAGAAATTGTCTTCCACGAGCACCCGTAGACAATAATATTTTTTTCAAATCTTGTATTTTCAGTGATATGACCACGAAGGCCCTGATTTTATATTAAAAACGGAGCTTTGCACTATACCATTTCCAGCTGAAAGGCAATATTTCTCTCCATGTGTTCCCATACCTGGCGTGTCATGCAGTTTGGTGCTTACTTTCCCTCCATGTTAAAGAACAGTAGATGTTTCAGCACCCAGGCTAATCTGCTGCATAGCTAAATACATATAAGGTCCCAAAGGCGAGACCGATTGCATTGCAAATGCTTGTTATTAATTGTTAAGCTTTAACAGTTGCTGCACATTTTTCCTGTTAGGGACAAGCTTTATAAAGACGTTAGTGCTGGAAAAAGCACCTAGAAATATCAGAAAAGGTCTTGCAGAGAGCCGCTACTTTACAGATTTCCTGACTCCCACACTGTCGCAAGCTCAGCTGTGTGTTCAGTAATGTGCTTGCACAGCCAGTTCCAGTGGTAGCCTGAGTTCATTTGGTCGTTAACAGAACACAGAATGCAATATTTACTGTTTCTTTGCACGTAATTATTAGATTGTCTGTTATTGCCACCCAACAGGCATTTCATATTCTAACCTACGATCTCTACATGGGAAGTTGAATTCTCTAGATGACTTTCAGACTTTTCACTCTTCCTTGTGCACTGCCACAATCCTTCCTCACAAATAAACAAAGGTCACACACAACTCTATTTGAAAGTAACAAAAGGGATTTCTGTAAATCTGCAACTGAATAAAGCATGCCCTCCAAGAACCATGCCTCTTGGGTTAGCATAGCACATTTTACTGTTGGTATCCACTTTGCCAAACTAAAATGCTATGTCACACATAAAGCACACAGTGCAGTGCAGCAGCTCAAAGCGTGGTTGCAGGTTTTTAGTTAGCAGCCTGCTAGTCGCCAGAGTGTGTCAGCCGGGCCCAGGTCTAGATGTGACTGGTTTGCTATGGTGATCTCAGTTTCACAGGCTAAGTTGATTATTTTGTTACAATTCAGTAACATACAACTGCTTCTGGGCCCAGGTCAGACCTAGTCTCCTAACATGGTTACTCAGGAAATGTTCCTAGCATCCCCAGTCCTGTTGCAGATAGCCCCCTGTGCTGATTGCGCTGCGAAAATAGACCTGCCTGGAATCTATTTGCCAGCCCTATCGCATACACAGGTCTTGCTACAGGCATTGTGCACCAGGCAGCAGTGACAACACCACCCAGGATATTTTCTACTTTTTCCTCTTTTGACACCAGTGGGTTTGGGGATGCAGGTGGGAGCTGATAGCTGCAAATACTGCAGCATCATGGTGACTTGAATCGGCTGGGAGATCTCTATTGCAGTGCTGATGGGCTCTGGGATGCAGAATCTTGGTAAGGAAGTCCCTGCCTTATGGTAATACCTAGGTCAGCTGAAGAGAGCTGGATGTGCATACTGAGAGTAGCTCTGACCAGCACTAACTTTGTACAAACTGGTCATTCCAACACTGCGTCCCTGAAGGTAGAAGTTGCACTAGAAGTAGTTTGGCGATGGTCCATTTCGGGGTTTGCAGCAGTTAAGGCCTTTTTAGAGTTTCTCATTGCTCTAAAAGAGGGTAATTTCAGATTTTCATCCCTTTACATTGGCTTCATTGCTTGGGTTTAAACGCAACAAAGTGTCACTGATAGTTCCACACATTCAGCATTGGAATATCACTCATGCTTACACTGAAACCATGGAAATGTCACACATAAGCAATCTGAACACTTAGCAGCTATGGGGCTGTTTCTGATCTTGCAACATGCAGAACTGACTTTAGAAGCACAGCCCATCAAAAAAAGAGATGCTTAAATTAAGTACTACTGAAAACGTGACATTTTCTTTTAGCAGAAAGCATGGGACTCTTACAAATACTATAAAATCTTTCAAGCTAACAATGATGTAATTCCCTTATCTATATTGTGATTTTATACTCCATTTCACAGTCTTGTGTAACAATTTCAGTGAAATTTTCACACCAGTAGCACTATCGGTCATGTCCATGTGAACTTCACTATTGAGCTTTTTGTGCACTGCAGTGATCTATAAACACTTTCAATACACCTGCACACCTTCTGAAATGCTTCTGGTGAGGATTACCATGTGGCAGGTTTTTCCTGGTTTGTCTAGTATTTTATTGTTTTGGCAGGTACAGAAATGAAGAAAATCATCCCAAGCCAGTATTTTTATCCTGTTATTATACACTTAAAACACCAAAATATAGGAAGAAAGTGCTTAAAAATTTGTTCTAAAGCTACCTTCCTGATACGTGCCTCATAGGCAATGGTAGCAAAGCCATGTTAAAAGTGAATATGGACAATTTCATATAAAGTTCTGTTTAACTATCATGCCTTTTCAGAATCTTAAAACAATTGGCTGGTATATTCCTCTGGAGAAAGTCGCAACCCTACTTGTGAGTTGTGACCTATTTTCCTTTTGAAACAGGGTTTTAATGAAAATGTTTGCTGCACTAAAATAAACTCCTGAGGCGGTAGAGATTGGGTGGGTTGTCCTGTGCCTGCGTCACTATGACTCTCATGCTAAGCGAGCGTTTACTCTGCCCCCACTTGAGGAGACTTAAGAGCCACCCTAATTGGGTCTGCTTTTTAGAATCACTGTAAAAAGGCAAACGCACAACTAGGTTTATTTGCGATTGGATTATCCTTGACACCAGCCCGGATTCCAGCCACTGTGTACATTAATTCTTTTTCGGTCCTGATGAATTGTCAGCTGATCATTTCTGACACACAGCAAGAAACATGTTGACCTTTTGACTTTTTTTTAGCTACCAGAGATCATTGCGTCTACTGCTAGCCACCCTCTTTTTAATCAGTCAAGTAGACTCACCTATTGAAACTTGTTTTAGAGAACGACTTAGTCTATTTTATCAACACCATTTTTACACACAAACACTTCACTACACCATTCTACACATGATGGCCCTACACCCCCATTTCACATATAGCTTTGGAATAAAAGATCTCTGCTAAATATCCCCTTCACGGGTGCCCATCAGGCATTGCAGCACCGCCCAACGAGGAGCATGCCCTATGATGAAGCATGACACCCATCTGGGTGTGTGAGGGCCCCAGTTCCAAATGGAACGGACCCCTGTCCGTCTCCTTAGACACTTACTGACCAACTATTCCCCCTCCCCCTTTTTGCCTTTAGCACTAAAATAAGCAACATAAAATTATCTGACAGTGGCAAAAGCGAGGAGTGGGCTCAGTTTGTGAAGAAACCTACCAGAATTCCAACGTCGAGTGCAGCATGAAGTTCTCTACAAAAGGCAAGTTATTATAATATGCAGGGTGTTCACTTAACAAGGTAGTTCAACTTGTTCAAAACACGGGCATTCTTCGTTCATATGTGTAGTGTGTCTGAGGATTTGTGGAAAGAATACTTCGTTGGGTCTTCCAGGGTGGGAAGGTCAAACCCCAATATATGTAAACTCTTGGTTGGGTAAGTGTATGTCAGGTAATGTTGCTGTGCTCTTCTCTTCCCACTTCAGTGAACTGTGACTTCTCTTGGACAGGTTGGTTTACTCCAAGAACTAGTAGGTTCATTGCCCAAACATTGGGGTAGATTTACTAAACTTTGACACATTGCCGAAAGGGTAGTTGCTACATTGTGTCAAAGGGAGAGAACAGAAATATGAAATGTCTTTTATAAGTGTGCTCTAGAGTGAAGCGCACACGCAAAGAGGAAGTAACAAGAAGAAATAAAGATATTTTTCCTCGTTAAACCAGCCTCGGGTAGGTGGACCATTTTGGCACAAGCCCATGTTTACTGACTTTAGTATAAATGGGTTTGCTTCAAAACACTTAGGTGGATGCACCTGAATGCCCATGCTTTACCCATTTAATGCCTCCGCAAGGTAAGGTAAAGCAGCGCTGTGCACTGCCTTGTGTTACTTTGTGGGGTTAAATCCTACGCAAAGCCACATAAATATTAATTGGCATTGCTTTGTAAATTTAATTATAGGCCTTTTTATAATATTAGCTTTCTGTGTTTTCTTTTCAGTTCTTTTAGTAGTGGTACAGATGTGCAATGGAGAGAAGTCTACTTTATGTTCTTGTCTGCAGTTGTGGCATGCTCATAGGAGAGGGAAGGGCGAGTCAGTCATGAGCAAGTGCAAGTTGTCTATTTCAGCCTACCTAATTTGTCTTGTAATGTTTGAGAGGGTGGGGGTGAGCTCATATATTACTATGCGTTAAATGGCAGTCATAGGTCAAATGTGGCCTGCCTGGACATCTAGACTTAATTTCACTAACGCAAGAGGCAGGCTATTTTGCCGAGCCACTACTTCAATTGTTTGGGGGATGGGAAAAGAGATTTGAGGGAGTGGATGCACTGTACAAACGTGAACTTAATTTATTAAGAAAGGGTGGTCTCATGTTCTTTCTTCATTCCACTAATGCTCTCCGGTAGGGGTGGCTGTACCATTTGTGAATCAGCATCTAGTTATAAGCTTAAATGCTTTAATGCATCTAAATATGTGCAAATAGGACACTGTCAAAGCATGCTGTGAGAATAGAACAGGCGATGTGGACATTTCAATATTAACACATTTTATTTTCAAACATGTTCCCCCAAATACCATCACACAAGTGTCACCTCATTGGTTGTGTGCAAAGCTGTGTAACTGAGACTGGGTCAGGCCATTGGTCGTGAACACAAACCCTGTTTTCCTGCCAGTGTTCATAAGGAACCCAAGAGAAATTGCATACATTCCGATAACAAATTCTTGTAAAAGATCCAGACCCATACAGAGTGAACACAGGGTGTTCCAGGCTTCGTGGGAAGAATATCTTTTTGTGGAATGTCCAAAAGAGAAAGCTACTTATATCCTTTGCAAAGCTTAATGTCCTCAAAAGATATAACCTGGAGCAGCACTATAAAACCCGGCATTATGACTTCACAGAAAACTTCCCAATGTCCTCAAAACGGCGTTCTGCGAAAGTGGCATCACTGAAGCAAGCCCTTTTATCCCAACAAAAGTTCTTTCTGTGTCAGATGAAAGAATCTGAGGTTGTAACTGAGGCATCTTTCGAAATATGCTCCTTGCTTGCAAAGCATAAAAAACATTTACTGAGGCAGAGCTGGTTAAGAAATGTTTAGCTTCGGCAGCAGACGTTTTATTTTCCAACTATTCTAATAAATCTGACAACATGAAGGAAATAGGTGCATTACAACTGCCTTGATTCCACATGTGCTCGTAGAATTGAATAAATGGGTGACAATGTTCTGGAACAGGTCATCAATGCAATCCGTGTCCCCTTTATCATTGCTTTTGATGAGTCAACAGATGTAGGCGATGAGGCTCAGTTAATGGTTTGGGTGAGGTATTTGGAACAAACAATCATTCCAAAGGAAGAACTCCTCTGTCTTTTGCCATTGCATGGTCACACAAGAGGAGAGAATGTATTGAACAGCATGTGTAATTTCTTCGAATCTCATCACCTGACACTTAATCTTGTAAGTATCACTACATATGGAGCACAATCCATGATTGGACATGAGAGGGGCTTTGTATCTCTGTTAATCAATGAAAGAGGATGATGAAGTTTATTTCTTAACATTGCATAATACATCAGGAATCATTGTAAAACAAGGACAACTAAATGATGTTATGAAGCAAGTAATAAGAATTGTTAATTTTATTCAAGCAAAAGCACTCAACCACACACATCAAATTATTGCTGCAGAATGCAGAAACTGAATATGCAGACCTGTTGTTACATACCAAAGTAAGGTTGTTGAGTAAAGGTAGAGTTCTGGAATGGTTTATTACTTTGCTTCCAGAAATTGAACAATTTTTAATCAGTCAAGGACAGTCCTTCCCAGAATCGTATGACTTGCAATGGCACACCATGCTCCATTTTCCGTGTGACATTTTCTCACATTTCAACACTCTCAATCTGGCACTTCAAGGTAGACAGAAACTTGAATCTTTAATGATGAGTGCCATATATTCTTTCGAAAGTAAACTTGACCTGTTCTGACAGCAGCTGGAAGATAGTGATCTCACACACTTTCCCAAGTTGTAGGCTTTAGCCCAGAGGATTGAAAAACCTCAAATGTTTAGTCTCAATCTGTGTGCTTATCTGGAGGATATTTCTGGGGACATTGCGGCGATTTCTCTCAGTTTTCAGGCTTGTAGAAAATCTGTGGATGGTTAGTGCAAGGAATCTTGAAGCTGTTGAATTTCTTGGTTTGAAAAGGACACAAGCTGAGATGGAACTAATTGACAAGCAATACAGCTTTGTGCTTGAGCCCTCTTTCTTGGGGAAGGAACCAGGTCTCTGGCAAAGTGTGCCCTATGAACAATTCCATCATCTTTTTACCTTGGCACAGAAAATACTATGTATGTTTGGCTCCAAATCTGTATTCGGTGTTCCTTTTCAATAAGGGATGCTCTTAAAAATAAATTAAGAAACAAACCGACTGATGCTCATCTGGATCACCACTTGAGACTTGTACTTCCTGAAAAAGTTCCAGAGTGCAGGAAATTAATTGCAGACATGAATTGTAAAATTAGCTCATAAACTGAGCCTTTTTAAAATAATTTTCCTGTGTGCCTTTGCACTTACTGTTCTACATTCATTAAAAAGCCTTCAAATCAATGTACCCCTCCTTGTGCAGCATCAAAATTGGAAGACTTGCACTGCAACTCTTGAACACTGGAGAACACTGTGCATGTCTTCTTCGCTGAATCTATTCATGTGTGATATGAAGGAACTAGTTATACCTAAGCTACTTTCCATCTTTGTCTGAATATTAATTTAATTGGCGTTTTTCGACATTGCCAGTGATACCTAATGCATTATGCACCTAATCTGAATGCTACTCTTTTATCAGAATACAAAGTGTTGGGTTGAATGTACTTTCAATTGACTGAGCTGATCATGCTTACATCAAAATGTGTGATTTATACTACAAGGTGCTCGTTTTCTATGAATTTAGTTGAACATCCTTTAGAATGGTACATTTCAAACCTATCTACGTTTGTTCAAAAGATTGAGAAAATGCTGCATTTTGAAACAGTTTATTTAAAGAAGTACATTGTGAATGACATGCATGTTGTTTACTCCACGTGGTAGAATTTGTACAATAAACTACCCACCAGGCCTGGCCCCGAATCACCCTGCTCCCACCGCCCACACGGATCTGTGTGGCCCCGGTGATACCCCAGACTGTGCATTTTAGCCCCTGAGGAAATGTTTGTGAGTGCCCATGGTCTAGCTAGAGTTAGCCAACAAAGTGTTCGTATGACTTTTTTGGTAGCATTGTTCATGACCTTGCAAAGTCTCTGAACCCATGATGTCACAGCTAGGGGGGTGACGTAACCATTACAATTAATTATATTACAGGACTCAACCTCATGAATAATGACAAAGAAAGAAGTGTGAAGCCAGATAAATGTATTCAGATGTCCCAGAACATATGCAATCAATATAATAGCATCACCAAACTCAGTAAATTAGATTCCACATTGATTTGAACGGTTTATTGTGGGAATTGCATGGAACTGTCAAGATTTTTCTTTAAAATCTATTTCTCCAATCAGACTTCAGGTCGGGCATTTTTGTTGTTATTGATGTTTGGAAGTTCATTTTCTTGCTTCCTTAATGATTGCCGTTCTAGACTTCAGTCATCCCACAACCAAGCACCTTATTTTGCCGTAATCCCATTAGTTTGTCACACCGTCCCAATTCATCCCAAAATTTTGCAATGTACTGCTGCATAACCTCCCTTCACACTTTTGCATCGGACCCCAAGAACAGGCTGTTTATTGGTCACTATTGCTAAGCACACTTTTAATCCCGTCTCTCCTCTTGAGCTGTTTTATCTACTCTCATCCTCTGAAACACAGCCTTTCCTTGCACCTCAGTCTCACCAGTAAGTTTTCTATCTCATTCTTCACTTTACACTTTTTCCATCACTCCTGCTCTCTCCTCAGACGTTCCTCTCCACCGTTCTTCTCAACCCACAATCATCCATAACTTTTCTCTGCCTTTCCTTTTTCCTTTGTGCCACCAGCTGTTCTTCCCCCGTTTGAAATGTCAATATGCCCCCAGATTTCACTCCTCACTAGGTCTCACCTGGACAGCAAATGCGCTGTCCTTGCAAGTCTGTTTAAAAAAAAAAAAAAAAAAAAAAAATTTAAAACTTCAAAAAGGGGCTTGGAGCCCACCCATTGCCTACTATTGGTTGGCTTCATAGTCCCTTATTGCCTAACTCCTCACTGGCCCGCACGTGCAGGCGTCACTTCCTCTTCATTTGCTCCTTTCTTCGATGGAGCATGGACTAAGTACAGATTGTTATCTTTATTGTTGTCCTTCATTTGCTTGCACTCCTATTAAGGTATATATTTTTTGTTTTGTTCTTACCCCGTTCTCTATGCTTCCCGTCGTCAATGCTTACCCTGTAGTTAGCTTGCTCTAGTTTAGCTTATTCCCCCTCCCTCTCGTTTAGACACACACATCATACTCTGAGTTTCAAGCTATATTGACTTGGACATTTTTCAAATACTGCTGTCTCAAATAAAATGTTTGATGCAGGCCAACCCTCCTTTTCCCAAAAATGTTTTTTCCTCTTGCTTCTATATTTATTTGTGAGGAAAATAAATGCCTTAAGCATACTTTCCGGCACCGTTACCAAAACAATTTGCATGTGTTTTTGTTCCTGGCGTATGATCCAAGTGGCACCCACTGTCTTGGTTAGGCAAATGGAAAAAAATAATTATGAAAATTGCACCTATGTTATTGTTTAGACGCACATGTAATAGTTGAGCTTTTTTTTCCTCTTGCCTATGCTGCAGAGTATGGTCAAACTGCATTAGCAAGGCAAATAGGTCCAAAATGCAAAACATATTGGCTTTGCAAATGCTTGTTCATTCTTTCGATTTTATTTTTTTTAATTGATGCGTGGTCTGTAGACAATGAACAATTATTAGCTGCAGCTCAGTTAATGCCTCTGGGTATCGAGTGATTTCAGACAGCCAACAAACATTTTGTACACCTATGATCGGAAGTGTCTGACCAACATAACGGTATATTAATTTATGTTACAGAAGAAAACCTTATCATGTATTTCTATTTTTCCTACTTATTTTAATTCGGGAAAACAATGAGAAACATACACAAAAATCTCCTTGCTGAATTCAGATTTATTTGAATCCTTTTGAGAAATGTGTAGCTTTCTGAGTTCGCAAATGGATTCACACTTGTGTGAATCGCAAACTGCAAGTAGGCAAAAACCACAAAATAAAATAAAAATGACTGTCAATTTGTTTTCTTAACCACTCTCCCTGCCCCCCCCAAAAGCTGGAAAGAGGTTGATCTTGACACAGCAAACCTTTTGTTGATGCCGTTCTTGGAAAGATCACATACTTTGTTGCACAGCACATTTTCCAAAACAAGATGCACCATTTTGATATATTTGGGCTATTTTCTCAGTTCTCCCCAGTGGAATTGACAAACCTTGGGTACTTTCTTATCTTGTGAGAAACCAGTATTGGCACAGCCACTATGTCTGGCACTGACTGCCATCCTTTTGGCTTTGCAATGCTTGTTTTGTTTTTTGTCATTGCTTTTTGTAATGATTTATTATTTGGGAAGATGCTTGGCCCATCGCCAACATGAAAAAAAATCCCCAAGAGCAAACCTTATTTGGTTTCAAAAAGCACACTTTTTCCACAGCAGCCTCTTGAGGTAAGGGAACTTATTTTTCTGATATAGTAGAATGGACACTGGCTGATTTGACCGCGAGTGACTGCAATCATTTTATTCGCCCCATACTAAATGTGTTAGCAGGCGGCAGAAAAATGTGACCACCCATTTTGCCCATGCTAGGAGTTTTAACAGGCAGCAGAAAAATTTGACTGACACAACAATAACAGGCCAATGGATAGCAAGGGCTGGCAGATAGGCTGTATAATGAAGATTATATATATGTGATCAAGGCTCGGACGAGCCGAAACGTTATGGCGACTTTTGCAATAAAGATCAAATAAGCACTGAAAGTTTGGTCCGTGTTAGAGGTGGAGATTCTGTGAAGTACGCGGAGTAAAGTGAGATATATATATATATATATATATATATATATATTGGGTAATATCGAAAGGTCTTCGCTAATACATACCTAGAAAAAGGGACACAAATTTGGTCTGGATACCTTTTAAGCGAAACGTGTAATGAAGGCTTAAGCATTTGTTATATATAGTATTTATATCTGTCTTTATGTTGCAGTATAACGCCAGGTTAGCTAGGAAAACATTATTTGGCCTTTGTGTTGTTGAAGGTTGCGTTTTATTTCAACTAAGAATGAACCTGGTCATTTGGAATGCAGAATTTGTGTGAGGGTTACCCTGGAAAGGCAGTGCTCAAAATGTTTACAAATCATTTTGTGCCCTGTTTATTTACTTTAGCAATACTTTTCATACCAATAAATTCCATTATGTTGGACTGAAGCTCTCTGAAGAGAAAAGCCATTGGGGCGGGGGAAGTCAGGTAAGTATCTCAAAGGCTGTTTGAGCCAAGGCAGACTGTCACATGCGGGGATATCTTCTGAGGGAAGGGCTGGAAATCAAAATCTCATACAAAAGGCTGGCTGCGCTGGGAATTAATTTAGTGGCTTGGTCCATGTGCCTTTGAGAGGTCAGTGGCACTGATGCAACATCAGCCATGGCAAGCACCCTAAGTAAGGCCTGAATGTCGAACCCTAATGTGTTATAAGTCGTGTTTTGGAAAAAGACTTTTTTTAATTGTCTGCACATTTTACAGAAAGAAAGTGCATTACATGTAGTTCTGGTTGTAGCCTGTAAATCATCATCAAGAAGTAGTAGTACAGACCCTTTTCAGGGCACCTAAGTTTTGAGACTTAAATGGTGAAAATTCCCACTGGTCGTAATTAATAGCGTGACTGATGAAACTGATTGTTTTACTTCATAAAGTTTTTCCCCAGTACTACTACTTACCGGTTAGAAATTGTCTACACCAACATTTTGTTTTTGCTTTTTTTTTTTTACATACAGGTTCATAACTTCATGGATGTTTGCTGGGACAAATGCGTGGAGAAACCAGGCTCGAAGTTGGACTCCAGGACAGAAACGTGCTTGAACAACTGTGTAGACCGATTCATTGATACAACACTCTCAATTACAAATCGCTTTGCCCAAATTGTACAGAAAGGGACTCATTAACACATGGCATATTCAAGAGATCTGTGCTACAAGAATAGACCGTTTTAACAATTTTATTTTTCTTCGTCCTAGTGTCAAAACTACTCGCTTCAAAGTGTTTAATATTACATATTGTTAATCCAAAAGAATGAAGTAAACACCAAATGAAACCTCTGTGATCTACAAGCAAAGCTACCTTTTGTTTCTGTCCCTACCTCGTGTGTCGTGCAGCATGATTTCCTGAAAAGCGCTCTTGAAAATTAAGTTACAACACCCTTATTATTCCATATTTCTGTAAAACAGGGTTTTCATGTTTCAAGCTGTTGTACTTTGGTTAGCCTGTGAGAAGAGAACTAAAGATTGTGTTAACTTATTAAAGCAAGCTCCTCCTGCTCTCCACCATTATGAATACTGCCTTCCTTCTTGCCCATGTTAAGTTCAGTTAGTTTGCATTGTGGCAATTGTGGACCCTACAGAATGTTTTCCACGCGTTTCTAGGTAGCTGGTATCACCTGTAAAAAGTGGCCTTGAGACAGAAGACATCAGTGGCAGTTTTGACTTGGAATGATTGCCCTCCATTAAGTGATGATTGTAATAAGAGGAAAAATGCTATATAAAAAGGAGTGCAGAAATACAGATCAAAATCTATAAATAAATTACTTTTCTTGTAATCCATTTTCTTGTCCGCATGTTGGAAGCAGGAACTTGTAAACATTTCTTAGTATTTTATCTTAACGACTTAAATAAGATAACTGTTAAACTTCTATAAGGGAGGAACACAGGGTCAGCAAAATCTACTAAACCCTTATGGTGTGGAATGTCTGAAATCAGTTTCAGCAGCAACCAGGGTTTTCTTTTCTTTTTAGATTCTAATACAGGCTTAACAATGAATAATCACAGTTTCACTCCAGGGGAAATAGAGAGGGGGGCGGGAAGAAGCATGAAAAAAATATTTAGTGAACATAATACGTTTTATAAATTGGTATGAACGTGCACTTGAAATTTAAACTATGTAAAAATTACAATAATAATGTACCTTTTATAATTTGTGTGTGGATGTTTTTGGGTATCAAACTAGAAAGTGGGACCAGCACTCCTGGTCTCTTTTACTCCTTCCATGCTGCCCCGCTAAATCCTAGGAACAGTCAACTGTGTTTCAATTAGTTGCAAAATTATGGTGGCCTTCAAAAAGAAGATATAAAAGGGCGTATTCACCTGGAACGATCGAGCTGCATGAAGTGATAATTGGAAGAAGAGCAGCAATACAATGCTATAGAACAGAAAAAATGAAGGGCTACAGAAGTATAGGTCAAATGTTATAAATATACTTGTTGGTAATTGTCATAACCCCTTCCAGAGGGCCATGGGCAAGCAGGAGCTACTGGGCACAGCCAATTCTTGGGGGGGCAGGGCTTTTGAGGCCCTTTACTACTGATGTACCAGGCCCTGACTTGCTATGGGTCTGGAGCAACTGGGCCAAGTACCCCTTCAGCACCTGAGTCACAGTGGTAGTGTGAGTTTAGCAGGCAAAGGCTACTCCGTGGGAGGTAGATGCATGGAGGTGGACACAGGCCACAACTCAAAATAAAAACATCCTTTAAGCCCTGCGATCAGTCCTACACGCTACTGCAAGAGTTGCGCTACAAGAGTCCCTGGGAGATTTAACTCTTGGATGTTGCAGAAGGCTGCAGCTGCTGTGGACGGTGAGTAGCACTCGTGGCTCTGCAGGGGTAGCAGCTGGGCATCCACTGCGCTTCATCTGGCAAGATTGTATTCACAAAGTCCATGAGGCCAGACTCCATTTTCTCTATTTCTGCAGAATCATCACCATTTCTGCCATTGACTCAAATGTCATCTGTTATTCTCTTTCCCTGTGAAAGTCAAATCCTTCAGACAATGATAAAAACACCTGATGCATCTTCATTCTAGGACAAGTGTCTTGTTATCACAATCCCAAGGTCAAACGCATACAAATGGCCAAAACGTTGTCTGAACTGATGTGAATTTACCCAATAGGTTTATAAGGATGCGTCTAAAACACGCACCTTGATGCACATAGCTTGTCAGAAATTCCTGAAGTGTCAGTAATTCCAATCTCTGATAAGATATAGCATATAAGGACTTCCACTTGTGAGGAGAGATCCTTGGCTCAGATTATCAGGCATGATACTGCCGGAGACTATCTTGAGTGCCACCACACCACTGAGCAGATGCTGCATCATGCTTGCTGCTGATAACGAGCTACGTAGAGGAGGAGAGACGCTGCTGCAATGTGTGTTTTTCTTTCGCAGGTAACACTGTGTCCACAATTCTTAATTGCCATAAGAAAATCTAGCCAGGCTCTCCTAGCGTAGAGCATAGAAATAGGTTTTTAGGTGACATTTCAACAATGGTAGAAATGTTCTTTTTATTGTCTTTGTTCGCAACACTCATTTGCGCTTTTTTAAATTATATTCTGTGTGGTGATTTTAGATGTGCTAAGGAACAGGTTCAGCCTATTATATTTTCTTTAGTTAAAGCCTCTATCCTTCTTAGTACACTTTGTGTGTGTGTGTGTGATATGGTTAAGAGCAAAATAGGATTGTTTTTGATACCATGGGGACCCAGATCCCTGTTTAGGGATTGTTAGTAACCCAAAACCAATGACACTACTTCAAATATGTATTGGATGGAGTGCTGTGAGGCTACAATAACCTGCCTTTAACATTCAGCGCTGGTGCATTGAACCAAGTTCACTCATGTCACCTGTGGGTGTGAAAACAAACGTTGTAGAGCTACGCCAGAGTCCTAGTTTATGCAACAGTATGTTCCTCTGATCCTACTATAAGTATCAAAGGGAACTAGCTACTAAATAGGAGCTCCTAGTATGTGTATGTATGGCGACACATGTGTTTTAGAAGACCCTCACTCACCAACCTAGTTGGTGACATGCGTCATCATCGGGTCCCACCCAAGGTACCGAATGTGCCTTGGGTGTGCTGCGGCGCCTGGATACAGCGGAGCTGGTTCTGTGCAGTGAGTGTGCAGTGAGAGTGAGATGAGTGTGGTTTTAAAAAGCTGTCCGTAGGGTCCCGTTCAGGTAACAGAAGGACTATTTTTAATGTATGGGCCCTCGGCAGTGGTTTAAAAAAGAGAGGTGGATATCTCTGGAGTTAATTAGGTTCCGATATCCTGGTCAACATGTTTCAGCCAGTCTCTCTATACTGGGCTGGCTTTCTTCAGGACCTTATGTGTGTGAGGTTAAAAGGTGGTCTGGAACAAAGTGTGTAAGAGACCATCTATGTGGTGCACTCTGCTAAGGTGCATTATGTGATGGAGGATGATTTCCTCTGGCGACGCATACCTGTTATAGGGGTAAAAAAAGACGATAGACAAACATACACATTGATCCATTTAGATGTTGTTGTTTAAGCACATCTATTATTGTGAATCAGGAGCGTGGTGTCCGTGCTCTAATCGAATAAATTGCGTAGTGAGGACGGACCGTGGCGTTTTAGTGCATTGTAATTAGATCAAAACAATGTATACGCCTCTTATATATGCGTTAACAGGTGAAAATCAATATGCGATAATACATGGTGATAAATAAAGGGATAAAAAGGTAAAACCATGTTTGCTCACTCAGGAATTGTCTGAGAAATGCCCCATGAGTTCCGTGGGGGGCCCGACCTATTGTCACACTCTGTGTGTTTTCGGAAAAGAAAATGGAAAAAAATGAAAAGGAGTAAACAGTAAAAGCACATACATCGTAAGTTGCTGGCGTGCCATATTACTGCAGGACTATTAGTCCCTCTCTGGCTGGAACCCAACTGAACAGAGCCCCACTTACTTCTTCAAGATCAGGGGCCCGTCTCCGTACCTAGTCTGGCCGCATCGGAACTCCGACGGTGAATGACTGGTACGCGATGGGAGTTTAAATACCTTAGCAGATTCTGCCGGTAAAAGCAGGTTTTCTCTAACGACCTCCAGGTGCGGGTGATCAGTTTCCATTCCTTGCACCTGCGAGGATAAACAGAAGAAAGCGTGCGCACGCGTTTGTGTGTTTACGCTGCGTATGGATAAAGTTAAATTAGGAATACTTGTAAATAAGTTAAATGTCTGGAAATTCCCTTTATGGTATTACTTAACTTTATAATTAAAAAGGATATTTTTATCGGCTGTAATGTACTGAGAGCAGCGCTACAATGTTGGTTGTTTGGGTATATCTCCTCGAGGATAGACAGGACTCCGTGCTGGGACTGCCTCCTAGGGGACGTTTAACCATATGCACACGTGTTGGTGCCCCGCATGTGGGTATCGTACATATGTTCAGGATATTTTAGCAATATTTTTGTGGGTCGCACGATTTTAAGTGGGACGCCTGTTAGTTGAAGACTCGTTATATGCCTGGATCGGGTGTGCATATATTACCCTCTGCATGGTGCAGTGTATAAATAAGTAGTACATAAGGTAGTGGTCATGATGAGGACACATAGGTATTTGAGGGCTCTTAATCAAAACATAGGGTTTTTGTGGTGAGAAAAGTACATATAGTCAAGCGTGAATACTATTCCACGGTATATTGTCATTCAATCCTGTGTTATTAGTGGAAGAGCGATATATCCAACGTTGTTCTTTCTGCAGAAGGATTTTCTCATGAGTGTTACTATGGCATGTGATCTGTTCTATGACCGTCCACCTGATGTCATTAGGTGCATGTCCTGTAGTGAGGAAATGGTCTGTAAGTTTGCTCAAATTCTTTTTGCAGCGTATGGTGCTGCGGTGTTCCACAATGCGCGTCCTTACTTTACGGCTTGTCATGCCTACATAACGTAGTTTACATGGGCATTCGATTAGGTAGATTACATTTTAGAATTGCAGTTTTGTGGGTTTGGTGCCAGGTTTTGTCTGTTTCTAGATTTAAGGTTTTAGTTGCTTTAGTCAAGTGACAGACGCTGCAATCACCACAGGGATAGTGACCTACTATCGCTGGGAGGCTCCATGCGTTCAGTATGGTGTTTGTCATGGGGGTAGGTCTTTCCTTTGGTCTTGTGGAGACCAAGCGGTCCCTGAGGCTACCTGCTTTTTATAGGCAAAAGTGGGGGTCCCAAGAGAGGTTACCAGTATTGAGTAGCGCCAGTTTCTCTTAATTATTTTGGCCACCTGATTGGAGGCTGCATTGTACGTGGTGACACAGGTAAGTGGGGTTGGAGTATTTTCCCGTGTATTGTCTTCCAAAGGGATTCTCTTGGTTGGTTACGTGCCCGTTTGTTGGTGATCCGAATGATTTTATCTGGGTAGCCACGTTCCCTAACTTCTTTGCCAGCGCTGATGATTGTGTTTTGTAATCCTCTATTTGGCTACAATTGCGACGTATGCGCAAAAGTTGGCCATATGGAAGGTTTTCCCGAGAGGCCTGGGGTGGAAACTACCAAATTGAAGCAAGGAGTTTCTTGAAGTTGGTTTGTAGTAGGTGGTTGTCCGGAGTTTGCCCGCTATGGCCATGATGTTGAGATCCAAAAGCGATTTTGGAATTACTGGCACTGCTGGTGAATCGTAGGAAAGGGTCCCGTCCATTCAGCCATGTGAGAAAGGAGGTCAATGAATCATTTGATCCTGTCCATATCAGGAGGATGTCGTCTATGTAACGGCGCCAGAATCGAATGTTTTGGCTGTATGGGTTATCAGTTGGTAGAATGTGTGTTTTCTCAAAGTGGTAGACGTAAAGTCCAGCCACACTGGGAGCAAAAACACTGCCCATAGACGTGCCGTTCGTCTGTAAGTAGAAATCGCCCTCAAATTCAAAATAATTATGTTTGAGGGCTAAAGTTGCGCATTGCAAAATGAATTCTCTTGGCGTGGTGTGTTCCCAAGTGGATTCTTGTAGCATGGTTCTGAGGACCCTAATAGTGTGCGTCCTGTGGGAGGCTGGTATATAGGCTTTCAATGTCCAGTCCCACTAGGAGTTGGGACTCGGGATCAAAGTCGATGTCCTGAATCAGGTTCAGTAGATGTTTTGTGTCCTTGATGTACGTGGACGACTTTTGCACCATAGGGTTTAGGAAAAAATCACAGAAACGTGATAGCGGTTCCAATAAGGAGTTGATTCCTGACACTATTGGGCGACCAGGTGGTGGTCTTGTTTCCTTATGAATTTTGGAACTGTGTAGAAATATGGTATTCTCGGCTTTTGATGCAGAGGAAGTCTGCCTCCTGTTTAGAGATCTTATTACGTGCCTCTGCTGTCTCTACCAGTGAGATAATGGTGTTCTGCAGTGTGGTAGTAGGGTCTTCTTGGAGGCGTCTATAGTTTCTGGTGTCACTCAGTAGTCTTCTACATTCATTGGTGTAATCCATTTTGTTCTGGATGACTATACCGCCCCCTTTGTCCGCTGGTTTTATGACAATCTGGGGGTTGTCTTGGAGATTGTGTACAGCTTCCCTTTCTTTTTTGGTGAAGTTGTTAAAAGGTTTGGGTTGTTTCAGTTCCTCAATTTGGTTAAAGACCGCCTGTTCAAAGGCGGCTACTTCAACTGGGATACATACTGGTGGTGGTAAGAAAGTGGACTTAGGTCTAAGTCCTGTTTCATTGCTTAGGCGTGTAGTCTCTGTCGGCGGCTGTTTCTCAAAGAATGCCTTTAGTTTTAATTTACGGAAAAATTCGGCCAATTCCACCTGAAGTTGGAATTTGTCTAGACGGAGTCGTGGGCACAAATGAGAGTCCTTTGTTGAGGACCCTTTCCTCCGTCATGGAGAGTGAAGTATCTGACAGATTAAACACCAGGGATGGTGTGTGTTGATTGGTTTTATTTATCTCATCCCACTGGGTCGTGGTTCCCTTGTTTTGCTTCTGGTTGCCCCTGCTGGTCCCTCTTCGTCCGACCAATGTACTTGGGGTTGATTTCGTCTCCTTCCTCTGGAACGATGGCCTCTCCCTAAAAAAGGGGGGCGTTGGTTGGGTGGTAGTAGACCTGTGGACCGGGTTGGTACATTGGTGGCCATCCAAAGAATGGGTTCTGTGGTGGTGGGTTTTATAGTGGTGGGCCATAATGTTGGCCTTGGTGATGGTATGTACCCCATGGTTGTCGCCATTTTGGTGTTCTTCCTCTGTTTCGCGTGTTGTTTGCACTGCCAGTACTGGATCCACTGGAGAAAGAACTATCATCCTCTGAATTATCTGATTTGGATTCCTGTCGTTGGGGTATAGAGTAATTTTCATCAGCATATGGATAAGCTTTATTGTATGAGAACCGTTTGAGGTCCTTCTGGAATTTGTTGATTTTGGACTGGGTAAGGTACTCCTTGTATTCTGTCACTTCCCTATTGGTTTCTTCCAATTTTTCTTGAAACATGTGAGGTTGTTTTAAAGTGGTTCTCGGTTGCTTGAATGTCAATAATCATGGCATCAGAGAGGCGTTTAGCGGTCTTTATAATGAGCACTAACCAGTCCCTGGTGCAATGCCACGCTATCTGTGCCCAGTCTTTCCTGAAGGAGGCATCCTCCAGGAAAATCCTGGGAACATTGGTCACTAGTAAGCCCTTAGGTGCTGTATTGGTACGGAGATACTCTGTAAGGATTACGCCATGTAAAATGGTGCGAATTCTATTGCGCTTTTGTTCAGTGAGTTTGTCCCAGTCAGTTGTCTGGGCTATTACTTGGGATATGTTAACATCAGCCATTAGAGGTGGGTTAGAAAGAATTTCACTGATCTCTTCTTCAGCGAAAGTTAGGCCGGGGTTCTCCGCCATGGTAAATGGCGGTGATAATGGAAATGTACTCTTACAGCTGTGCGCTGCTGATAATGGTAATAATCAAAAGAAGAGCGAGGAGATAGGGGCCAGTTCACTTCCCCTGGGTATAGTATAAGTATCAAAGGGAACTAGCTACTAAATAGGAGCTCCTAGTATGTGTATGTCACTGCACAGAACCAGCTCCGCTGTATCCAGGCGTCGCAGCACACCCAAGGTACATTCGGTACCTTGGGTGGGACCCGATGATGAAGCATGTCACCAACTAGGTTGGTGAGTGAGGGTCTTCTAAAAACACATATGTGTCGCCATACATACACATACTAGGAGCTCCTATTTAGTAGCTAGTTCCCTTTGATACTTATACTATACCCAGGGAAGTGAACTGGCCCCTATCTCCTCGCTCTTCTTTTGATTATTACCATTATCAGCAGCGCTGGCTGTAAGAGTACATTTCCATTATCACCGCCATTTACCATGGCGGAGAACCCCGACCTAACTTTCGCTGAAGAAGAGATCAGTGAAATTCTTTCTAACCCACCTCTAATGGCTGATGTTAACATATCCCAAGTAATAGCCCAGACAACTGACTGGGACAAACTCACTGAACAAAGCGCAATAGAATTCGCACCATTTTACATGGCGTAATCCTACAGAGTATCTCCGTACCAATACAGCACCTAAGGGCTTACTGGTGACCAATGTTCCCAGGATTTTCCTGGAGGATGCCTCCTTCAGGAAAGACTGGGCACAGATAGCGTGGCATTGCACCAGGGACTGGTTAGTGCTCATTATAAAGACCGCTAAGCGCCTCTCTGATGCCATGATTATTGACATTCAAGCAACCGAGAACCACTTTAAACAACCTCACATGTTTCAAGAAAAATTGGAAGAAACCATTAGGAAGTGACAGAATACAGAGTACCTTACCCAGTCCAAAATCAACAAATTCAGAAGGACCTCAAACGATTCTCATACAATAAAGCTATCCATATGCTGATGAAAATTACTCTATACCTCAGCGACAGGAATCCAAATCAGATAATTCAGAGGATGATAGTTCTTTCTCCAGTGGATCCAGTACTGGCAGTGCAAACAACACGCGAAACAGAGGAAGAACACCAAAATGGCGACAACCATGGGGTACATACCATCACCAAGGCCAACATTATAGTCCACCACTATACAACCCACCACCACACAACCCATTCTTTGGATGGCCACCAATGTACCAACCCGGTCCACAGGTCTACTACCAACAACCAACGCCCCCTTTTTAGGGAGAGCCATCGACCAGAGGAAGGGAGGCGAAATCAACCCCAAGTACATTGGTCGGACGAAGAGGACCAGCAGAGGCAACCAGAAGCAAAACAAGGAACCACAACCAGGACCCGTGGGATGAGATAAATAAAACCAATCAACACACCATCCCTGGTGTTTAATCTGTCAGATACTTCACTCTCCATGACGGAGGAAAGGGTCCTCAACAAAGGACTCTCATTTGTGCCACGACCACGTCTAGACAAATTCCAACTTCAGGTGGAATTGGCGAATTTTCCGTAAATTAAAACTAAAGGCATTCTTTGAGAACAGCCGCCGACAGAGACTACACGCCTAAGCAATGAAACAGGACTTAGACCTAAGTCCACTTTCTTACCAACACCAGTATGTATCCCAGTTGAAGTAGCCGCCTTTGAACAGGCGGTCTTTAACCAAATTGAGGAACTGAAACAACCCAAACCTTTAACAACTTCACCAAAAAGAAAGGAAGCTGTACACAATCTCCAAGACAACCCCAGATTGTCATAAAACCAGCGGACAAAGAGGGCGGTATAGTCATCCAGAACAAAATGGATTACACCAATGAATGTAGAAGACTACTGGTGACGCCAGAAACTATAGACTCCTCCAGGAAGACCCTACACACACTGCAGAACACCATTATCTCACTGGTAGAGACAGCAGAGGCACGTAATAAGATCTCTAAACAAGAGGCAGACTTCCTCTGCATCAAAAAGCCGAGAATACCATATTTCTACACAGTTCCAAAAATTCATAAGGAAACAAGACCACCACCTGGTCGCCCAATAGTGTCAGGAATCAACTCCTTATTGGAACCGCTATCACGTTTCTGTGATTTTTTCCTAAACCCTATGGTGCAAAAGTCGTCCACGTACATCAAGGACACAAAACATCTACTGAACCTGATTCAGGACATCGACTTTGATCCCGAGTCCCAACTCCTAGTGGGACTGGACATTGAAAGCCTATATACCAGCCTCCCACAGGACGACACTATTAGGGTCCTCAGAACCATGCTACAAGAATCCACTTGGGAACACACCACGCCAAGAGAATTCATTTTGCAATGCGCAACTTTAGCCCTCAAACATAATTATTTTGAATTTGAGGCGATTTCTACTACAGACGAACGGCACGTCTATGGGCAGTGTTTTTGCTCCCAGTGTGGCTGGACTTACGTCTACCACTTTGAGAAAACACACATTCTACCAACTGATAACCCATACAGCCAAAACATTCGATTCTGGCGCCGTTACATAGACGACATCCTCCTGATATGGACAGGATCAAATGATTCATTGACCTCCTTTCTCACATGGCTGAATGGACGGGACCCTTTCTACGATTCACCAGCAGTGCCAGTAATTCCAAAATCGCTTTTGGATCTCAACATCATGGCCATAGCGGGCAAACTCGGACAACCACCTACTACAAACCAACTTCAAGAAACTCCTTGCTTCAATTTGGTAGTTTCCACCCCAGGCCTCTCCGGAAAACCTTCCATATGGCCAATTTTTGCGCATACGTCGCAATTGTAGCCAAATAGAGGATTACAAAACACAATCATCAGCGCTGGCAAAGAAGTTAGGAGACGTGGCTACCCAGATAAAATCATTCGGATCACCAACAAACGGGCACGTAACCAGCCAGAGAATCCCTTTGGAAGACAATACACGGGAAAATACGCCAACCCACTTACCTGTGTCACCACGTACAATGCAGCCTCCAATCAGGTGGCCAAAATAATTAAGAGAAACTGGCGCTTACTCAATACTGGTAACCTCTCTTGGGACCCCCACTTTTGCCTATAAAAAGCAGGTAGCCTCAGGGACCGCTTGGTCTCCACAAGACCAAAGGAAAGACCTACCCTCATGACAAACACCATACTGAACGCATGGAGCCTCCCAGCGATAGTGAGGTCACTATCCCTGTGGTGATTGCAGCGTCTGTCACTTGACTAAAGCAACTAAAACCTTAAATCTAGAAACAGACAAAACCTGGCACCAAACCAAACACACAAACTGCAATTCTAAAATGTAATCTACCTAATCGAATGCCCATGTAAACTACGTTATGTAGGCATGACAAGCCGTAAAGTAAGGACGCGCATTGTGGAACACCGCAGCACCATACGCTGCAAAAAGAATTTGAGCAAACTTACAGACCATTTCCTCACTACAGGACATACACCTAATGACATCAGGTGGACGGTCATAGAACAGATCACATGCCATAGTAACACTCATGAGAAAATCCTTCTGCAGAAAGAACAACGTTGGATATATCGTCTTTCCACTAATAACACAGGATTGAATGACCATATACCGTGGAATAGTATTCACGTTTGACTATATGTACTTTTCTCACCACAAAAAAAACCCCTATGTTTTGATTAAGAGCCCTCAAATACCTATGTGTCCTCATCATGACCACTACCTTATGTACTACTTATTTATACACTGCACCATGCAGAGGGTAATATATGCACACCCGATCCAGGCATATAACAAGTCTTCAACTAACAGGCGTCCCACTTAAAATCGGCGACCCACAAAATATTGCTAAAATATCCTGAACATATGTACGATACCCACATGCGGGGCACCAACACGTGTGCATATGTTTAAACGTCCCCTAGGAGGCAGTCCCAGCACGGAGTCCTGTCTATCCCGAGGAGATATACCCAAACAACCAACATTCTAGCGCGCGTTCCTCAGTACAATACAGCCGATAAAAATATCCTTTTTAATTATAAAGTTAAGTAATACCATAAAGGGAATTTCCAGTCATTTAACTTATTTACAAGTATTCCTAATTTAACTTTATCCATACGCAGCGTAAACACACAAACACGTGCGCACGCTTTCTTCTCTGTTTATCTCGCAGGTGCAAGGAATGGAAACTGATCACCCGCACCTGGAGGTCGTTAGAGAAACCTGCTTTACCGGCAGAATCTGCTAAGGTATTTAAACTCCCATCGCGTACCAGTCATTCACCGTCGGAGTTCCGATGCGGCCAGACTAGGTACGGAGACGGGCCCCTGATCTTGAAGAAGTAAGTGGGGCTCTGTTCAGTGGGGTTCCAGCCAGAGAGGGACTAATAGTCCTGCAGTAATATGGCACGCCAGCAACTTACGATGTATGTGCTTTTACTGTTTACTCCTTTTCATTTTTTCCATTTTCTTTTCCGAAAACACACAGAGTGTGACAATAGGTCGGGCCCCACGGAACTCATGGGGCATTTCTCAGACAATTCCTGAGTGAGCAAACATGGTTTTACCTTTTTATCCCTTTATTTATCACCATGTAATATCGCATATTGATTTTCACCTGTTAACGCATATATAAGAGGCGTATACATTGTTTTGATCTAATTACAATGCACTAAAACGCCACGGTCCGTCCTCACCACGCAATTTATTCGATTAGAGCACGGACACCACGCTCCTGATTCACAATAATAGATGTGCTTAAACAACAACATCTAAATGGATCAATGTGTATGTTTGTCTATCGTCTTTTTTTTACCCCCTATAACAGGTATGCGTCGCCAGAGGAAATCATCCTCCATCACATAATGAACCTTAGCGAGTGCACCACATAGATGGTCTCTTACACTTTGTTCCAGACCACCTTTAACCTCACACACATAAGGTCCTGAAGAAAGCCAGCCCAGTATAGAGAGACTGGCTGAAACATGTTGACCAGGATATCGGAACCTAATTAACTCCAGAGATATCCACCTCTCTTTTTTAACCACTGCCGAGGGCCCATACATTAAAATAGTCCTTCTGTTACCTGAACGGGACCCTACGGACAGCTTTTTAAACCACACTCATCTCACTCTCACTGCACACTCACTGCACAGAACCAGCTCCGCTGTATCCAGGCGTCGCAGCACACCCAAGGTACATTCGGTACCTTGGGTGGGACCCGATGATGAAGCATGTCACCAACTAGGTTGGTGAGTGAGGGTCTTCTAAAAGCACATATGTGTCGCCATACATACACATACTAGGAGCTCCTATTTAGTAGCTAGTTCCCTTTGATACTTATACTATACCCAGGGGAAGTGAACTGGCCCCTATCTCCTCGCTCTTCTTTTGATTATTACCACCCTCTGATCCTACTGACAGGTGGGGGGGATGATTGCCCTGGTTCCAATCCTTAGTAAGAGCCTCAGACGCACAGCTCACCATGACGTCCTCGCCATGTCAACTGAAACCAGGCAGCGTTCCTTGTTCACTGTGTCCCTTGCTGGCATACATGGTCACCGGCCTTACTCTGCCCAGTTGGCACAGGAGTTACATCTTCGCAGCAGCCCTCTGGCGTACGCGGTTGTTGACTTCACTCCGCAAACAGGCTGTGGCCTAATTGGCACAGCAGTCATGCAATCTTCACAGTGATTCTCTGGCTTATGGAGTCGCTGACTTTACTCCACACACGGGCTATGGCCTGATTGATGCTGCAGTCATGCAGTTTTTATGGCAGCCCCTGGCATAAGGGGGTTGCCAACTTGATTCTATACACGGGTGATGGCCCAATTGGTGCAGCAAAAATTTCCTCATACCTCGCTGCAGGGATCCACTCGCCAGGATCCTGCACTGGACCTAATTCCCTCCAAGTGCCTTCCTCTTCCTCATAGTGCACACTGGACTTGGCAAGCAGGCTGAGACTGGGGCTTCAGGTGTCTTGGATTTCTCTGGGTGACGTCCCCTCACCTAGCTGGGCGATAGGCAGGCCTTAGTCCACAGTCCTGGTCACAGGCACTCTTGCATAGCTTCTTGCACAGCCCGACTGGCAGAAAATGGACTACAAGAAGAGGAGGTCAAGGCCCCCCAGATTGTCAACTTCAAGCAGACACCAAATCAGATTTAGTCTTTCAAGTTTATTTTGGGGGGTGGGGTCTGCATCATTTTGAAGTGCCCATTCTTCTGTCCTTCCTCTAGAAAGCAGTCTGTCACTGCAGGAACAACTCCAAATCTGACAGCCCCACCACACAAGCCACGTGAGTGACTAGAGGTTCACACCTGGATGTAGGCCACAGTGATATATAAATCAAAAGGTTACACCAGGGTTCCAGCCTTTCTCGTTATGAAACTTTAATCAGCCCCATTTCCTTGCCAAGATGTGCCCAGGCCCCTTTTCAGTAACATTTTACCAGAATCAAAGAGCACCCTTTGAAATGTATTGAAGAGCCTGGCTTCTTCCTCAATCTGTGTGTGTCCCTTCGAGCTCGAAGGAATGCTGTGAGCCACAAATCTGTCTGGTATTCCTGTACTTCCTAATGCCCCTCAAGTCAGCCTTGGGTCTCCCAAAATGAAACCGTTTCCTCCATGTGTTGTACCATACACATAAAACACACGTGCTGCACAGCACTACATACTAACAATGTAGACCAGGGGTGAGTTGAGTACATTGCAGCAGAACTTTACACAATAGAGTCTGTAGGCTTCACTCCAACTTATCACTACACTGCCCCCACCGCGATCATACTACTTAACTATTCGCAAAGGCCTTTCACCACTGTGAAGGTAGTTCCTTGGGCACCCTGCCTGGTCCAACAACACCACAACTCATGATACAGACCTATGTCGTGATGCACCTGCATGATCCGTGTTTGCTGAAGACAAAAATCTGCATCAGGGGATCCAGACAACACTGCAGCTGGGGCACTCAGTGCTGGGTTGCACATCCGTCACCATGTGAGGGACTCTTCTGTCCCAACAGTAATCCAGGTTTTTTTTGTGTACTCCAGTATACAAAACAATTGAGGAATGGAATGCTTGTATTAATCTCAGCCACTGACAATTACTCGGGCGCAATCCACTATTACCTGTGGCTGAGATTAATTCAAGCATTCCGTCCGTCACTTTTGTATGCTTTAGTTTGTCTGTGTGTAGACAAACACTTACCAAAACATTCCTTAGATGTACATTGTAAAGTACTTAAATATGTTAACGGTTCTAAATGCGAGGAATCCTCCCAAATCTACTGAAACCATATAGGGCAGAATAAAACACACTTTCAGCAGGAACAAGGTTGTTTTTTATTTTTGCAACCACAAAACCCGCAAATGTATTTGGTATATTCCTAAGAGCTCTTATCTGCTTCTAATGCCAATTTCTGAATGTTCTTTTCCATCCAAATTCTTAAGGGGGACTAGCTGTTTCTCTATTTATCCCTCCTCCCCATCCCTACTACAATGAACTGTCACCATTGTTCCAGTTAGATGCGAAATTATACAGCCATTTGAAAAGCCTAAGCTTTCAAGAAACCAGCAACAAATTAATTCATGAGCTGCTAAGTGAAATGTAAAACTGCTTATGGTTGAAGCCACTTGGCTAAATAGTCCAACACACTTTGAAATTGATAGACTATGGCTTTAGGTAGTCATTGAGCTAAGCTGTACAGACGTCAGAGGATTAGAAGTGGTATGATCAAGGATTACATTGCATCTGATGGGATGAATGCTTAGTTAGCAGACTGATCTCTGTTGCTGAAATCGATCAGTGTGGCTTTTCAGTGGTTCTGCACTTCAGTGTCCTATGGGCCCCATTGCATATGAAGTGATAAAATCCTTCAACACCACTTCCACAATACATTCATTTGTTGCTACCAGTCCTGGCAGATCAGTGTCATTGTTTTGTAAGCATGTATTTTTTACATTCGAAATACGTTAAAAATGTGTTAAAAAAAATTGAAGTGGCGCTTTTTATTTAATTGAGGATTATCGCAATTTTACAGTTTCTAATTCAAATAAATATGTTTGAAGTGCGGTGAGCCCAGAAGAAAATAGTCAAATTTGTGCCACAAGGATGGATTTTGGATTAGTAGTCATCAGATATTGGATCATGTAGACCGAAATTAACATACCTTCGATATATGAAAATCGGTATAGAATCATTTTGACAGCAGCAGACGCCATTATTGGGCGTAGAGGGGGATAATAAGACAAATGTAATAATATGGAGCAAATAGTCAACTTAAATGCACGTATCTTTCAATCAACAAACACATTTCCCTAAATTCTTGTAGCAAGAACATGCTGGCGTGGTTCCCTTGCCTTGTTAACATGCATCTGAAAACAAGACACACTAACTGGTCCAGTTATAACCACGAGTACATGGAGTTCACTGGAGAAAGGTGTCCTACACTCTGCACAATTAGAAAGTTTGAGACCTGAACAAAACCAATACCCTTACAACAAACTGATTAGAGCATTACTGCACCAGTGAAAGACTTAGGAAATCAGTAAATACTTATTCATATGAGAAATCGCCCAGTTTCTGTGTAAGAAATACTTGTATAACAGCAAGCAATGTTTTGCTCAATGAGTTGTGCTGATGAAGTCTGTGTGGACAGCAGCAAGAGAAACCAAGGTGGACACTACAATTATCAGCATCAAGGGAAACTGCGAGGCTGCCCTTTGGCAAACGGACTCAAGGGAGACAGTGCACAACTCTCACTGGAGGGGTGGCAACTCTGTATTGACATGTGCTTATGCTCTTTCACTTGGAGGGATTTTTTGAAATATTCCGTTCTATCAATAGCAAATCAATTCTATGGCAAAAAATCTTCAAGCTGGGTTGAAAGGGATAACCACGTCCTGATTTCATGTAAAATAATTTTTAACAAATGAATCACGAAATTGTGTGAACTTTTACATATTTGAAATAAATGATCTTTTCAAGAAAATATATATTCAATCTGCCCCAAGGAAGTAATCGTTCGCGAAATACGTGTTGGTAGGCTTGAAGATGACTTGTTAACTATATATTGATTTGGCTATTGACAAAAGAGAATAATAAACAATTGATGACTGAACACTAACTTATGATACACCAAATGATTAAGGCACTTCGAGGGCGTCCACTTTGAGTATGAGACTACAGGGGGGAGGGGGTGGACTTAAAGGAGGTAACCGTGACTGCCAATTTGCAAGGCAGGGTTTGACGGCAGTCGTCTCTGAAGTGGACATGGTCCTCTTTTATTTATGTAGAACAATACTGCTACACTACAGCAACCTATTAACCTTCGGTCAAAATAGATTAACACTGAATAAACAGCAGTGAGATCGTGAAAAAACATAAAAGACCCAAATGGCTGTACAATGTTCACCAATGCTCGTGCACTGGAAGCTGAATGTAGAGAAAGCATCAAGGAAAAGCAAAGACTAAGATGTGTACAGGGACTCTAGAAATAGCAACTGTGACCGAGCCACATGAAAAGTACAACAGACTACACATATATGAATAGTGAATAGGCCACCAAAGGCATGTGGATAATTTTATCAGAAAAACCAGTATGCTATAAAACGGAAAGGAAAAGCAGTTTAATGAACTTATAAAGATTTTAAAGTAAGTGAAACAACTTCAAGCGGTAAACCACAAAAACAACTAGGCAACAAAACATGAGAAACAGTGTGTTGTTCAAAATCATCCACATCCAACAGTCAATGGCCAGTAGGTTTAGCAAAAGCAAGTTCAGGCTAACACCGTGCTCTGCACAGATAAACTGAAATAACAAATCTAAGATACAACAGGAAATGTACAGTGCATAAGCACAGTCGCGTAAATAAAAGGGCGTGACAGACAAAATAAACCTGAGTAAAGAACTAACTGTTGGAAAATGAGGAATGTTGATGACGGTGCCACTTGCCATCTCATCAGGCCTGCCCTGTGTAGATCTTTGATTGACTTCTGTGATGAGGTCTTGTAGGCGCTCGCGTGTTTCTGGGTCTTCGCAGTGACTAACATCTTCTATGGTAATCCTCGTAGGGTCCCAAACACAGTCTTCCTCTCGCCCGCTTCTTATAGTTGTAATGTTGCTGTTGGGAGGTACCCAAGCAGTGTCATACCCATTCAGATGCCAAGTCTTCTGCATGGGGTGGTTGTCGCAGTCAATCTTCTTGACTTTGCCGACCTTTACCCTAACCTTGAATACCACCCTGTCATGGTCGCTGGCATTCAGTGGGTAACACATGGCCTTCTTCTTGTCCCTGCTCACATAGATCCCTGGACCCAGAAGCCCATCTGCAGATCGTTGAAAACCAGAGGTGATGATGCCCCGAGCTTTACTTCTGTAAGTTCCGTGATACATAGTATATTCCCTGCCACTTTCAGGTTCCTGGTTTGTCCTTAAACTTTGGCAAATTTGAACCGCCCCATCCATAATCACACAAAAAAGGTGCAACACAGATGTGAGAATCCTGTGAAAATAAAAGTACAATAATGTCAATACCATAGGAGTTCAATATACAAGGGAACACACTGATTGGCCACAAACACAACTCAACCACAAACATGAACTGTTGTATCGTACTGCTCTCGGTACTAATGGTTCTCGTGTTACGATACACTGAACTATGCGTTTATAACTTCTTTGTGTAACTTGTATTCCAAAATGCATGTGCAACCCTGATCCACGTTTTTAAGTGGCATGAGGTCTTCTGTACCTGGGGATCAAATGCCAAAAGTTAAGCTCTTTTATGCCAGAGGGACATTTACTATGAACACTACATTCCACCATATAATCCCATATTAGACCTCGTGACACTGAAAACAGCGGGTCAAGAGCACACATACACATGTGCATAAAGGTCTCGCCTGTGGAATGTATATTGAATTTATATCGAGCTGGTGTGGAGTAGAAAGCCACAACTTAATGTAACATATACTAGGAGTTAGTAAGGTGCAGCCAGTGCTTACACATGTAAGGAAAATTAGAACATTGGAATGTTGAGCGCTCCATTGAAAACAATGGAGTGCTACAGGCTTCTAATGGCCGGTAGAAGCTCAGAGCATCAACATTCCAATGTTTGTTCACAGCTGTTGCTGTGAACAAAGACATCACGGAGCCGGAAGGTGATTTCAATCCCTTCCGGCTCCGTGAGGCCTTTGTTTTATTTGATAGAACATTCTGCCCTCTAGTGGCGGAATGTTCTAATAGCCTTATAGCCCTCTGTAGCTGGTCTATACCGGCATGAAAGTCCCGCTCCCTTTAACGCTGGAGCGGGCCTTTAATGGCCGGTATAAGGCTATAGTACTTTACTTCTAGCACACAATGCAATAAAATAAAAGAATTCACATATTGGAAATATGGTGCACCATCACTAACTGAAGGGAGCAAGCTGAATTATCTTAGGCTGCTACCCGAATGGCAAAGTATTGCATCAAACTACAGTCAGTAGAGGATTAGGCCCACTACCCTCTGGGGGAATGGATATTCTCTCAATGCCCCTCTGGGTTCCCACATCCCTTCCATAAGGTTAATTATGGTCACATTCTTGGTAGTGCGTAACATGGTCCCAGAGATTCTTAGTGCTACCTGCAAAGCCACACTATACCTTGGTTACTCGGAATGTAGCCAGTAGGTCCACTTCCGTCAGTTAAAGGTAATGCTGGTGCCCTGTAGCGTGCAGTCCTGCATGGCCCACCAAGAACAACTGCGCTAACTCGGCCCTGCACTGTCTAGTGTCGGACATGTTTGCAGCCTTGCATCAGGTGCGCAGATACAGGAGAGAGTGAGGCCGCACTCTGAAGGGACAGCTGGATCTTCATGGATAGTCCTTCTTTGGGCACAAACACAAATCTAGTACCAAACAAAGTCAAGGGCCCACCTGGGTTGCAGCAGGGATCCAAAGGAGGTCGGTGAAACCACAGATTAGGGTATGCAATTTTGATGTAGCGCCAACCTTGCCTTGGCTTCTGTTGATAGGACTCCCAAAATACAGTCACAATTGTACAGCCACAGGCTCTCAGCCTCATAATGGGGAGCCATTGAGATGTGGTTGCAATCTCCATGAGAGGAAGCAGTCACAATCACTTCAACTTCTGGACACGCTGCACTGTCTCAAGGCCTCACCACACAGCCTGCAGTGCAGATCGTTCCCAGGGTTGCAGTAGGCATTGTTACTCCCCTTCCCACTTCAGCTCCTCACAGTGCTCCTTTTTAGGTCTCAGCTAGACAGCGCATGTGCAGTCTCTTCGAGACTATTGTGTTACACAACGGGCTTGCAACCCACCCATAGCATACCATTTGTTGACTTTACTGCCACTCTTCTTTGCTGCTTCGTGGTTGGTCAGAATGTGCCAGTTGGCATTTCCTTTTCTTTGTGTGGCGCATGGACAGAGCACAGATTAATTCATTGTAATTAATTTCGGTGTTGCTGCCCACTGTTCCTCCACCCCACCCTGTCTTTATTTAAAACATCAGCACGCAGATTTTCAACTGGCCGTGTGGCTCGTTTCTACAACTGCTACCCGATTGCAAGAAACGCACTTGCACCACCACTTTGACTTAAAATGGAATATGTTACCCTATTTTCGCTTCTAATTTGTAATAGCCATGATACCTTTATACAAATCCATGCATTTTTTCATTTTCTTGACACATGCAAGCATATTTCACACAACACGTGCCACTGTCAGTGTTTCCAAAAGTTGAGGCCACATTCCATCACGGACACTTTCATTTCAGATCCTTACTCCAGTCCCTGTTCCAAACTTCAGACGTCCTTTGTCCATGACGCAAGTTTCCACAAACACGTTTTCTTTATAAACACTCTTCTTTCCACCACTTATATTTATTGCCTTCATCCTCTCTTTCCTCGTTTTGCTTATCCCGGTGTTTTTAAAACCATCCTCATGTTCTTTGATTTCTTTCGTTCGATCTGCCCACATTTCCACACCACACAATTTCACGCTATACAATTCCGCTCTATATCACAATTCTGCAACATAATTCCACGCCATGCCACACAATTCCATGTCACATAATTCCACTTCAATCCACGCCACATAATTTTACTCAACGCAACACAATTCCATGCTCCACATATTTTCACTCCACGCCACAATTCCACTCAACGTATCACAATTTCATGCCACACAATTCCAGTGTACTCTACATAACTCCATGCCATGTCACTTCCACTCCATGCTATAAAACTCAATGCCACAATTCCAGCCCATGCCACATAATTCCACTCCACTCAAACCCACACAATTCCATGTCAAATAATTCCACTCCACACAATTCCAGAGCCTGCCACATAATTTCACGCCACATATTTCTACTCCATGCCACACAATGCCAGTCCACAACAAAAAAGCCAATAGCTCTCATATAGGCAAGACCTACTGGCATTGCCAATAGGTCTTGCATGTGAGAGCTATTGGCTTTGGCAATGTTTTGTAGCCATGCTGTACAGCAGCGTAGATGCTTTGAAGTGTGGCTAAAATTTTAAAAAAGTGCTAGGGCTAATGCGCCTTTAAAATTAAAAGTGCATTACAACTAGATGCATTATAGATTGTTTTTATTATTATTTTTAGTCATACTGCTATACAGCATGGCTACAAAACAATTCCCATGCTGTACAGCAGGAACAAAAGACAATGCCAGAGGCAATAGTCTCAAAGGGGCGCCCTATTGGCTTTGCCAATGCTCGTCTAAGTAGTGTCTTGTTCATGATAGGGCACATTCAGCACCCCCTCTCTGCAGTCTGTCAGCTCCTTGACTGAAGGAGGTTGAAGGCAGACCTTCCTAGCATTTTGCAGAGCTTCTATAATCCTGTTGCCAAAATTGGCGAAGTTTGCAGTGAGTAACTCTAACCATGGAGCACCAAAGTGCTTCTTGGTCTTCAGCGGCTTGGGACCTCAGATCCTGGTAAGGACCTCTTGGCACCCTAAGCTGTCCTTTCTGACACATACACTTGTACTGAGCTTGCAGCCAGGTTGTGTATTCTGGGAGGCTGGTTTGACAGTTCCTGATTTTGCATATTCCTGCCAGACAGGTTCAGCCATATCCTGTGTCTCACAATGTCAGCAGGAAGGTGGGTAGTGTTTAGAGACTCCGGTCAGGGGAGATACAAATCAAAGACACAAGAGAGAGAGGGGCTTTCCCACTTAACCACCTCTCTAGTTCTCGCACTGTGCCACGGGTCTTTAAAAAAAACAAAAAAAACACACACACCACCCCCCCCCCCCTCCCCTCCTCTCCTGCGTGCGGAGGCAAAAATCATAAACAAACAAAAACAATCGCTAAGGGGAACTTGAGGTAAGGGTGAACACTCTCCAGAAACATGCAAGGGATCTTATCCTTCCCAAAGCACTCTACAGAAACATCACTTTGTGCCAGAGAGGCAGACTAAATTCTGCTCTGATGAGATAGGCCCCACTGGCAAAAAGATGTTTTGTTTATGGTTCTGAGTTCTTCTTCCACATCTGTGAGTTCACCAAGAGTTCTCACAGTTAAAGGTTTTCATAACTTTGTTGTTATCATATGATATGTAGGGTAAAATGGCATTCATCTTCAAATCTAACCTTGACAATCACAGGTCATTAGTAGTGTAACAGTTGCCTCCAAGGTTCATTGGGCAGTTGATTAAAGTTTCATATGCCTGTACAAGTGTATCAAGCTGATGGACTCCCAGCTGTATGTCAGAGTTCTCTTAATATAGATGTACAGGGTTAAAAAAATAAGACAACACGCCCACCACAAAAGTTTCTTTCATGGAAAAAAAAGTTTGCTTTGTAGATTTCTGCATTTCTTATTGCACATTTCTATAGGAAGATTCTGTGATGGCATAATATCTTGCAACATTCTTTGCTTCTCCATCAAAAGGAACCCACTAGTTGTCTCTGACGAACCTTAGTCACAAACCTCTACCAAAACCTCATCTGCCTTCACTTTGTCAGTGTATTCTTATACATAAATTATCACATTAAACACTATCACCTCTTCAAACCTTTACACAGCTTGCACCACCTGCAGGAGCCAGGCACCATTACGGTGCAATCAGGAGGTGCCTGGCTCCTGCAACATGGGCACCATGTTGGATCGGGGACTCAGCATAGGCCTGCCCCATTTTTAAGGTCACCTCATTTATTTTCTTTGTACTGAACATTTAGTGCACTCAGGAGGTGCCTGGCTCCCGCAACGTGGGCGCCATTTCTAACTGGTACTTCACTGATTTGTCTTTTATCTTTAAATTTGTTTAGCTTTTAAAATTAGATCACTTTTAAATATAGCGCGTTAGTAGGGGAGCGCGTAGCTGCACTCAAACCTTCTGCCTCACCTGACAGCAATTAGGGCTTGGATTGGGGACACACCCCCTCCCACATGCAAGACTACAAATTAACGGCCTCAGCGCATCCGCGCAGGGGGCGCCCCAAAGGCAAGCTCATCTGCGCCCGTCCGCGCTCAACGCCAGCCATGCTGCCCGTTTTAAGTCAACCCTTCAACAGCAGATTCATCATACTAGGAAGGAATTATTGGAGTTAAACCCCAGAGGTAAGACAAATCAGGGCTTGCTTAATAATGGGATGGGAGGGGAGAGAACAGTGCTACTTGCCCGGCATGTAAGGCCACACTACCTATATTCGTTAGACAAGGTGTTACACGGTTAGGGGAATCCAAAGCTAAAGTAGCCAAAGACAGGACTGACTCGAAGACCTTACGTGGCACCTTATTTAATGCTAGATCATTAGTTAAACACAGCTGCAAAGGTGCGGTATTTATTGAAAGTCAAGGATGAGACCTAATTTTTATCACAGAGACTTGGACTGATGCTGCATCTGGTCAAAGCCTGGTGGAAGCCACAACACCAGGTTTTAGAATTTACACACTGGCTAGGAAAGGCGGAGGCCTGGCCATTCTCTACCGGGAGTCGTTGGCTGGTTCCTTCTTTTCCTCTACCCTGCAGGTCTGTGAAGCATTATCCTTTAGTTTTCAACTAAGTGCCCAACAAAACTTTAAGGGCATTTTAGTGTACCGACCGCCAGGACCTAGAAGCGCCTTTACAAACAACCTCCACACTCACTTAGAAGATGAGTTGGCAGCCTCCAACCTAACAGTGATGGGGGATTTTAACTTCCATCTGGAAGCGACCACAGAAGCTGATACAGCAAACCTCCTTGATCTTATGGAGAGTATTGGGCTTTCACAATTGGTGAAAGAGCATATCCGTCGGGCTGGTCACACGCTTAACGGGATCTTTTCTAATAACCCTCATATTCTAGTGCAGGACACTTTGCCGCTCACCTGGTCAGATCAGTCAGCTATCCTATTTAACATCGGATTATCAGATACTGCCCCCCAAACTGATGGTGTAGTCCGGAGTAGATCAGTTCGAGCCTGGAATATGATTAATCAACAGAAACTTCAAGGAAACTTGGCCAGCTCACAACCAGAGTACGGGGAAGAAGTAGACAAACGCTAGTTCTTACAACCTTTGGATGGATTCAAATGTTTCACTACTAGCGCCTTTGGCCCCCTTACGCTCTAGGTGCAATTGCCCGACAGCCCCTTGGTACTCGGAAAAACTGAAGGAATGCAAATTGAGTTGCAAAAAATATGAACGTATCTGGAGATCAGATTATGACCCCGCAGAGAGACAAATACAAACAAATTCTGAGCAAATATAAAAAAATGATGAGTGAAAAAACCTCATTCTTTTCCCAAAAATAGAGCGTGCTAATAACTCTTCTAAAGAACTTTTTAGAACAGTGCTGTCCCTTACTTCACCACACACCACAGAGACTGTACCAACTCAATCTCTGTGCGACAAGATTGCCGCACACTTTGAGCATAAAGTAGAAAGACCTTTAACGAAGTAGGCAGTCTCAGATCTAAGGAGAAATAATCCATTCCCGACGCTGAACCGGCATCAGACTGGTCCGTCGGGGAGCCGAATATTGACAAGTTTACTGATTTGGACAAGGCACAAGTTATGGAACTAATGGCAAAAGTCAAATCCGGATCACCGACCGATCCCTGCCCAGTGGCGGTGGTAAAACTGGCCCAACAGCTAGTAGCGGATAACCTGTCAAAAGTGTTCAACTCTATCTTTATGTTATGTTATATGGTATTTGTAAAGCGCAACTTTCACTCTGAGGAGCATCATGGCGCTGAGCAAGTTGCTAACAGACAGGATGGCTGAGACTAGGAAAAGAGAATTTAGATAAGTGCTTTACATAGCGTATCAGGTGCCTTAAAAATCCACGTTTTCAGAGCTTTCCTGAAGAGAGTTTCTGATTGGATGAAACGTAGGTGGTTAGGCAGTTGGTTCCAGGTTTTTGTCCCTAGAACTGTAATTGATTTCCCCCCTTTTGAGACAAATCTGAAAACGGGGTTTTAGTAGATTAGCATTCGAAGATCTGAGGGTACGGCATGGCAGATAGCGTATAAACCTAGGCCGTAGATAGTGTGGGCCTGAGGAATGAAAAATTCGGAAGGTAATTATGAGGATCTTGAACAAGATTCTTTTATGGATAGGTAGAGTTGCATTTTAAGTGGTTAGTTTTCATCTTTAAAGCCGGAATTTTCCCTAAGATGTGGAAAACAGCCTCAGTTCGGCCCATCATAAAAAAAAACAACTTAAAACCAGAGGATGTTAACAATTACCGTCCCATATCACGACTGCCTTTTCACGCCAAACTCATAGAGAGGGCCATGAAAATACAGCTCATGGAATATGTTGACGCACATAACTGGCTTGACGAATCACAACACGGCTTTAGAACCGGACACAGACCCTGATCAAATCGGTCGAGGAAATCAGGGAAGCTTTGGACAACGGCGGGAAGGCCGCCCTCATTCTATTAGATTTATTGGCTGCCTTCAACACTGTTCACCATGCCATCTTGGTGAAGAGGCTAGCAGATATAGGAGTGCGGGGTTCAGCTCCATCTGCTCAAATCTTTTCTGGAAAATAGGACACAATTTGTAGCCATGGATTCCTATAAGTCCACACCTTTTTCAGCTCTCTTGTGGAGAACCACAAGGCTCTTCTATAAGCCCCACCCTCTTTAACGTATATATTGCAGCTCTGGCTCCAGTTGTAAGATCTTTGGGTTTTGCCCTAACCCCCTACACTGACGATACGCAAATCGTCATAGCAGTTACAAATCAACCCTACGCTATTGGAAAACAATTTAGCGATTGCATGTCAGCAGTAAGCTCATGGATGAGTTTTAACTGTCTTAAGCTAAATTGCAATTAAACCGAGGTTGTGCTTTTTGGTATTGATCCATCTTTCTGGTCCCCTAGTTGGTGGGCAACGAATTTAGGCATACTGACTGAGCCAGTCGAAAAAGCCAAAAACCTTGGGATAATTGTAAACAACAAGCTCTCTTTTGCCAACCAGATCAATGCCTTGACGTCATCTATTTTGTCCTAAGAAAAATCAGAAAGATTTTGGCTTATATTCCTGAAAACCTTCAAAAATTGGTCATATTGGCTTTGGTACTGGCAAGACTTGATTATTCATAATTGGGCGAGTTGCACACCATGCTTTCAACACATTTCTCCAACTTTTAAACCTCCTGCTTTTCGTTGCGTGCTCCGTGGCGTCGTGCCCAGCCCAAACAGCACGTATGAAACTAAACAACAACATATTTGGGGCCACTTTCTGCCCCTAACCACCGGCACAGCCAAAATTGCAATTGCAATATTTTTCTTAACATTTTTCTGTTTTCCATTATTCAAAACGTTGCATCATTCCATCAATAATCCGTTTTTGTCTTTTTGAAATAATTGAGTCTTCATGCAAGGAAAAGCCATTTTCAAATTTCTAGTGCTCCTGCCGGGCCATCCGAACCTCATTTCAAGAACACGACTGAAGCCAAATTCATCCATAGCAGTTTATTGTAATCCAATGCATTTCGGGCCTCTAGGGCCCTTCGTCAGGGAAAACTAGAAATAACAATTACACAACTTTAATATTCCATCAGACAATATAAGCAAGCGCATGCAACAACATTTCATGATTGAAGTTGCCTTCTTTTGTTAATCTCAAACATTAATTCAACTGGTAGTCCCCCTCGTGTATCAGTCATGTTCGAACCCCGTTTTTAAAAAAAAGTTAGCATCAGTGGCTGCCTGTAACTCGGTAGCTAATTACCATTTTATAATCCTGCCATCTTGCGACCCCCATCCGCTCCTTCATACATTCCCCGTGAATTGAACCTAACAAACCCGAGTCTCTCTTTTCCCCTCCCCACATCATGCTTCCCCTCTCGCCCAACCTCCTGATGTTAACATCCTTTCCGTATCTAAAACAACATCTCTCATGTTTCCTCCGTACTCTTCTCCTACCTGCTAGGAAGCAATCATCCTCTTCACTCCATCCCGAATAAACTTTCTCCTCTCCCTTTCATCCTCCTTTCCTTAAACAACACTTTAACCCCTCCTCGCAAGATGCCCGCCCCCTCAGCTCCTAATGATTAACACCTGTATCCCTTGAAAACTCCCGGGCTTCCCTAGGAATCATACAATTCCCATAATGCATTACACACTGGCAACTACTGAATAATTCAACTTGTTAATGCAGCTCAAGCGTTTAAAAACTCTGGCAATGTCTCAAACTTGTCTGAAACTTGTATTCTGTCCAATGTTTAATTGCTAAAACGTTCACGTTCTTCTGACTCCAAAAAATAAACAACTACGTGAACTTCGATGTTCCGCCTTGCATGAAGAGGAATAACTTCATTTCAAAGTGTTCCTTTTACATTTGTCTTTGTGGGTGCTAACTCGAGAGGGCATATTTGCATAAACATCATAATTGGGCGAGTTGCACACCATGCTTTCAACACATTTCTCCAACTTTTAAACCTCCTGCTTTTCGTTGCGTGCTCCGTGGCGTCGTGCCCAGCCCAAACAGCACGTATGAGACTTGATTATTGCAATGGCCTATACCTTAATCTCCCGGCTCAACATCTTAGGAAGCTTCAGGTATTAGAGAATACAGCAGCCAGAGTTCTAACTTGTACCCCTAAACATGTTTCAGTCAGGAAAACTATCAAGCAGCAGCACTGGCTACCAAAGCCTTGCACGAACTAGGATCACAATATTTAGGCCTGAAACTCAGATGGTACACGCCTAATAGAACACTTAGGGGCATACTCACAAGGACTTATCACCGAGTTATCGGCACTTTAGCGCAGCAAAAGTGGCGATAGAATTATCGCCCCATTCACAAGCTGGTGCAAAGTGCCAACATCGCCACATAACCCGCGATAGCTGCCGCAACAAACATCGCCACGGATGACACCGTCAACTAACGCTAATGAGATGCAGAATAGGCGTGTCCGTGCAAAAACACATGAAAACACAACACCGCGCGATTCACAACGGACAGCCAGATCTGCGATGCGAGTCCAAAACAGGCGATAAGCCGCGGTAGCAGCAGGGATTTAACACCTGCCTTTTGCTGGTGCTAAGCAGGACGACTACCTGCAGTATGAAAGGGAGCCCAGACCAGAGCCACACCTGAAGACCAACAGACGCCATGGAGCTACTGATCATGCAGCTCGGAGACCCAAGAGGGCCACAACACCCACCGAAACCACCCCCAGGACCCGCCCCACCCCCGGACTACCACAGAGGCAGCGCAGACCAAGACAGCGGACCTACCGTAAACGTACCAGCCTCACAGACTTAACGCCAGAGGAGGTCATTGCCCACTACAGGCTCAAAAGTACAACCATCCTCCGCATCCTGACCCACATCGCCCACAGGCTGACGGTACCAACACAGCGGAGAACCAACATCCCTCCGCAGACAAAGCTGCTGGCTGTGCTGCACTTGTTGGCCTCTGGTACCTTCCAACCCACAACTGCCAGAGTCGGAGGAGTCTCACAGCCAGCCCTATCCAAGTGCATCACACCTGTCCTGGATGCCATCATCAGCCTGGTACCCCAGCATCTTCACTTCCCCCACACTGCGCAGGAGCAGCTGGAGACCAAGCAAGGCTTCTACGCAATAGCTGGAATCCCTCACCTGTTGGGGGCTATTGAGTGCACACATGTCCTACTTGTGCCCCCTGCCAACACTGCACTCAACTACCGCAACAGAAAGCACACGCATTCCATCAATGTGCAGGCAATAGTGGACCACCGCGGACTCTTCACTAATGTTGTGGCCAACTACCCAGGCAGTGTGCATGATTCATTCATCTTCCGACAGTCCATCATCAACCAGCGCTTCCAGGATGGCACCTATGGGAATGCACTCCTCGTTGGTAAGTACCAAATGAACACACCACACACCTCAACTCCACAGTCATGCAACTCACGACTCTGGGAATGGCCAAGCAGCAAAACTACATGCAACATGCCCACCGACCAGACACGACAACACGACTCAATTGGGAACCTTGGCTTGCCATGTACACAACCCAGCTACGGCATGGCACCACAGCCACACAACAGCAGAATGTGTGGAGAGGTTGGAAGCAGGCATGTGCGAAGGAGGCAAGTGACTAATGAATGATAGCCTACCCAATGACAGGTGTGGCGTGGATGTGCTGGATAGACTTGAGTATGCAAACCACGGAAATGTCCATGTGGACAACAACTGCTGGTGCATGGAGTGTAGTGGCCAGTGGACGCTACCATGTCACCACAGGCTGTGGGGTAGAACGCGGAAATGTTGCTCGTTACGTCCCCCCTGTAGGCGTGTGCGTAGTGGGTTGGCCCGGCGTACGCCAGGCCTGCGTAGGGGTGTGAATAAAAACCCAGTCGCTCTGGGCGTAGTTCTCTTCCGGAATGGCCAACGTGTCTGCCAGGGCGGCGCCTCTCAACCCCCCACGAGGCCGACGCCGTGGGTGGCGGGGCCTGCGACCCTGTGCGCCTGCTGCACCCCAGGCCGCTGGTCCTCAGACCCGTCTTGCCTGCCCCAGCGCACCAAGGTCGCTCTGCTCACCTGCCGACACCGGCGTGTGTCAAAGAGGGCCCACCACGTTCCGGTGCAAGCTCCAAGCCCCAGGCCCGCGACCTTGGCAGCCTCCTCAGACCATCGCTGGCCTCCACGACGCTGGCCCACAGCACTCCTCTCGTTGACATACCCCATCGGCGTACACTGCAGCCCAGTTGGTGACACATTTGGAACTGAGTCTTGAGTTTTGAATGGCAGTGACCAAATGTTTATGGCAGCGTTTATATCACTAAACTCCCTTCGATCTGGTGTCCCAAACTCTGCATCGCAAGCACACGACGGGTGTCTGTGGGCCCGTGCTGACCGCTGCCCCCGGCCTACACTGCAGCCAGTAGGTCCCACGTCCAGCACTCGGTTGTGATTCATGAATGGCAGAGTTCATACCAGTGAACGCACGGAGAGGAGTAAGAGGAAGATGCGGTTCAGTCCGGATGAAAGCCGGATCCTCGTTACGGAGGTGACCGAACACCAGCAACAACTGACCTGGTGCCACTGACCCTGTTCAAGCCGGCGACACGTGGTGCCACTAACCCTGTTCAATGCAAGCCGGCGTCACGTGGTGCCACTAACCTTGTTCAACGCAAACCGGCGACACGTGGTGCCACTAACCCTGTTCAACGCAAGCCGGCGACACATGGTGCCACTAACCCTATTCAACGCAAACCGGCAAAATGTGTTTGTGGGCCCCTGCAGACTACTGACTTCGGCATGCACTGCGGGCCAGCCGGCATCAGACCAATCACATCAAGCCGGGACCAGCCAGGGCACGGCATCGTCGCAGGCTGCACACATGCTCAGCTCTGGTGCCTCAGCCTCCGTGAGCCACACGTCATCGCCACATGACATTCCAACGCCGTATGTGGGAGTTCCAGGAGGAGCTGGCTGAACTGCGGTTGGCCCACGCACACCGCTGCCACCGGCCGACACTGCGGTCAAGTAGGTCCCACATTTGCAACTGGGTCTTGATTTCTGAATGGCTGAGTTTACACCAATGTACACGCCTCATCGCAGACTGCATCCCCTTGCAGCCCTGGTGCCACTGACTCCGTGCGCCGTGAGTCATGGTCACTCTCTGGTTGAACTTTGGTGGCGTTTGAGTCTGTGGCCTGGGGGTTGTCGTCATCATCATCTGGCAGGTACGGACTTGGTGTTTGGCATGAGTCTGTGGCATTCATATCCCCCATGTTGCCTGTTGCTGCTTGGTTGTGCACTCTGCATCATGCCCTGGGGGAACACCTTCCACTGTCCCACGATACACTCAGCGACAGTCACCTTGGACATCTAGGAGGACCCGCTCAGCTCTCATGGGCCTAACCCAGTGAATCGCAAGTCACCATCCCGTGGCGGTGTGCCCGTGCCGTACGCTGTGCATCCGGGGCCACTAACTCTGTGCACCTCAGGTCATGGTCCCTTGCTGTTTGTACTTTGAATTTCTGATTGAGTGATGACTGTTGTAGTTGTTGCCAGCACCAAACACTCCCTGGGGGCTGTCTTACACTCACCCCACGCATAGCCAGCACAGGCGTCACTGGACTAGTGTGCCTGCCAACACATCATGCCGAACCACCTATTGACTCATCTCTCTCTGCACTGTCAAAGGTGATCAGGGATATGCACTCTGCCCTTGGATGATGACACCCCTCCGAGACCCGAACACACATGCCCAGAGGCAGTACAATGCGTCCCACATACGCACCAGGGGCATCGTGGAACGCACATTTGGCGTGTTGAAGTCACGTTTCAGGTGCCTGGACGTCACAGGCGGAAGGCTCCTGTACAGGCCAGACATCGTGTGCAAGATGATCGTTCATGCTGTGTTTTGCACAACATCTGTGTACGCTCCAATGCCCCATGGATCCAAGTGCCAGATGCACTGGACGATGGGGCAGGTGGCCCACACCCCACTGCAGCTGCAGCAGGAATAGCCTGTAGGAACACCCTCATTGCCAATTTCTTCACCTGAGCACGTCAGTTTGTGTCCGTCCTGTACAATCATGAGACAGTACAAAATGTCCACTGGCACTGCATGTGTAAATATAACTATTACAGGTTACACTCGTCCATTGTCATGTCACAGATTCCTGCAATGCCAGATGTGATTGGCCATTTTGTGCACGCATGCGGCACCAGTTGTGTCCTGTGTTCTGTTGTGAAAGTGTTGCAGTATGTACCACATTGTTGACGATGTTGGGGTGCTCTTATTCTTATGCGTGTATGCAGCACTGTGGCTGAGTCGCCCCTGCAGCTCTGAATTGGCTGCCACTCATCCGTTTCAGGCGGTGTGCCTTTCACTTCTGTGCGTCTACAGTGCTGAGATGTTGCAGACTTGAGTGAATTGTGCTCTTCGTCGTGTTGTGACTCGTGGTCATGGTCTGTCGGCGGATGTGTAGTTGACGTCAGGGGTTTTTTGTGCACGTGGATGTGTCAGAGTGTGACCTGCACCGTTGCGGATCTGGATGTGTTTGTTGTGTGATTGGTGATGTGTTGGGTGGGGGCCCCATTGGGCACATGGTGGAGGTGGGACTACTTGGTGTTTGTGTGTGTGCTGCAGTGTTCCAGGGGGATCAGGGATATGATCCAGAGTCATTGTGGGTGTGCAGTGTGCTCTGCTTAATTGTGCATGTGTGCCATTGTGCCCATCTCCCCCGTCCCCCCACTCTTTGGTCGGTACTCACCCTATTGATGTTGTGTCAGGTCATGTTGAGCAGTGTCCGGGTTCTCAGATCCTGTCACCGTCTCCCGACTGATGACTGTGGCCACCATTTTCTCCATTTCATCAGGCTCCTGGTGTTCTGCTGGCCCCCACCATCAATGTGCGTTGCTGCTTTCATGTTGGCAGAGGGTTCCTTCTTGGGTTTGCCCTTCGCATCATTCCAGCGCCTCTTGTCCTCTTCCATTGTCCTCCTCGGCGCGGCAATGGCATTCACATGGTCAAGATGGTCTGCCATCTCGGCGTCTTTGTTGCCAATGACACGTTGGAGGGGGACGTACAGTTGGTGGTGGTGTTCCATCTCATCCGTGACGTGGATCCGGGTTTCATGCAGACTGTATCCAGTCTTCCTCTTCTCAGTGCCCTTCCACGACACCTGGCTTCCTGGCTGGTCCTCCGTGGGTCTTGTGGGTTTCACGTTGTCCTCTGCACTCGGTCCAGGTGCATCCTTGGTGCTCTGCAGTTCATCTTGTTTTTGGTGTGATATTTTTGGGTGCTTTTCTTGTGCTTTTCCCTGCATGACGCGTGGGAATTGCTGGCCTCTCGCTAGTTATCACACTGATTTTATCGCGTTTGGGTCCATCGCAACTTTCTTCGCGTTAGGGTTTGGATTTTTATCGCCGTCGCAGTAGTTGTTTCGTGGACATTTGCCACGTTATCGTTCGAATATCGCACAGTATCGCCGTGTTGAGAATGCCACGTTAACACGGCGTTATTTTTCCGCGATGGACTGCGATGTGAGAAGTTGCGGTAAGCTATTTTGGTGATGTTTATCGCACGTTCTTGTGAATATACCCCTTAGATCGTCCAACTCCAACACCCTGGTGGTACCAAAATATAATAGAAAGAACTGGGGCGGCAGAAGTTTCTATCTACGAACTTCAACAATCTGGAACAAACTTCCGCTACACATTCGATCTGCTCCTTCTCTTCTTAAATTCAGACGTGAGCTGAAAACTTGGCTTTTCGGCCTATCAGACTTTTAGTCAGATACTGGTTCTCCTGTCCGATCACTGGTTAGCGACAGGACACCATTTGGTAACAGTGCGCTTTACAAATCTCCCACATTGACATCCTCACTAGTAGCTAAGACTAGCCACTTCCTTATGCGAACTCTAGCCCATAACCGAAATATAGCAAACCAGATTGTCTCTGAACTACACCATTTATGTAGAATATACCAATATCAGTATATATATATATACCATCCTGCTGCGTGCATCTTCTCGCCTCAGGGCATTTTTTCGGGATTTATTTGCGGCAGCCCGGCCGCAGAGAATTGATGCCACCACGATCTGGTGTTTGTGGGGCCCTTGACAGGAAAAGTTTTCATGTCAGTTTAAGGGTGCAGCAGGGCAGGAGCTTATTTTCCATGCATTCAAGGCCCGGAGGCCCACTTGGGAATGATTTGATGTGTTAATTTTTGCTTTTTGACGACGGAACCCACTGGGGTAACACTATGCTCTTTAATATGACTACAGGTACCAGTATGCCTTTATTAAAGCCCAGGTGTGGACAATTGACTCTGCGCATGCGGTTTCAAGTACCTGCGAGCAAGCGCTGCCGTCATTAGCATCACTTCCTCTGATGAAGAAACCGCAAAGTTTTGAAACGCATAAGGAAAGAAAAGGATTGCTTTGGACTTTGAAATGCTGGTTTCCAATAAATAATGGTTTTTACCATCCTGCTGCGTGCATCTTCTCGCCTCAGGGCATTTTTCTGGATATATATAAGTATATAAGTATATAAGTATATATATATATATATATATATATATATATATATATATATATATATATATATATATATATACAGGTCACTCCTTACCCTAACCTTAACACTCACCCTAACTTACCCTTACCACATATTCTAACCCAATATTCACCTGACCCTCACATAAAACACTTAGTTATGGTACACAGTGTAATGCCACACAAGGTCATGTTATGGCTTGAAGTAACAATAGAGGTGAAAAAAAAAACCAAGGTAAACTAATCCCGATACGGTCAGCCTCCTCCTTTCCGCCAAATTGCAGCCTTTTCATACATTATTTGCTCATGCGGTGTTTCTTTTTAGGTCTTGCCTACTAGACAGCGCTGTCTGTTGCAAGACATTGTTAACTTACAGTGGACTTAGAGACCGCTCATTGGTTGGCTTTATTGTCACTCTTTTCGCTGCAGTTCGCCGCGTTCTTCTGCTCCCGCGCCTCGCTGCTCCTCTGCTCCCGGTACTCCAATACCCAGGAGCACAGGCTCCCAGACTCCCCACGCAATCCCAACGCTGCTCTCATGCTATTACTCCCAGCATGAGAGCAGTGCCGGGATTGGATGAAGCGGGTCGGTCTCACGCTCCAACAGGGAGCACTGGGGATAGCTCCAAAGAATAGCCTGGAGATATCCAAGAGCGCAGATCGGTTTGACCGACCATGGTCGGACGGCCAAACCGACATGCAAACTTTCAGAGCCTACCACCACTCCCCTCCTGCTGCTGACGCGACATGGCACCGCCCTGCCCTAGACTCGCGGATTGGAAGTAAAAAATAAAATGACAATAACATTGTTTTATTGTCATTTTCTTTGTCTTCTGCCTGCAGCGTTTCAGCAGTAGGGCGATGCTCCTCCGCCACAGCGGAGGAGCCGCCCCTGGCACATACATAAAATTCCACTTGGGGCACTCAATCTCATATCACCTCCCAACTCCACTTTTATTGCTCAACAGGCAGATTCACACTGAATAAAAATCATGTATGCAAACATACGAAGGTCCCTGTATTTAAAAGATCTGTATTATCTCCCTGCAAAAGTGTGTACACACACACACACACACACACACACACACACACACACACACACACACACACACACACACACACACACACACACACACACACACACACACACACACACACACACACACACACACACACACACACACACACACACACACACACACACACACACACACACACACACACACCTCAAGATAACATTTGTATTCTTATTAATAACAATAATAAAAACAATAGTAATAATAATGATGACGATAAAAACAATTGTTATTATAATTATCATTACATCGCTAAATAACATAAAAATAAAATATAATAAAGAAATGTATTCAGGATGGTCTAGACTAATTATTAACCTATTAGACACACTGGGCCTTTTTTTTTTGCCTCTATGTCTCATTGAAGAGTAAATGAGACATCAGTTACGCCTCTCCCTTTTATTGCCATGAAATAGCGATTCATTACATCTACAACAAATCAGCAAAGCTTATTTTCCAGCCATTTTCTTCTCAACTAATCTTGGAGGACATGTGGTACTGCAACAGACTGAGTGATGGGACCTTCTTGTCTGCCCCCATGGCAGATGTGGCAGCACAGAATGGGTGGGTAGGAAGCGGACTGGTCAGTTGTGGGCAGCCGATTTTCAGAAACACCACAGTTGAGGAGATTGGGGGAGAAGGCAGACACACCTCAGGTTTTTAAAGTACCAGCTTGGCATCTACCGCCATGACGGTAACACCAAGGGAGAAAGCGGATGGATTTTTAAAAGGGGAAGGATTAAAGGGGATGACGGGCTCTCCCCCCCAACCCCCTGTAGAATTGGGAAGACCTTGAGGTGCAATAATAAGGATTTAATTCTATAAGACAATTTAGAGCTCCCTACAAGGGGGCAAGATCTGTATAAAGTCCACATATTTTTCTGATCCAAAGGTAAAGTGAAATTGGAGATGGTGGAACTCGTTTGGTTAAGGGCAGGAAAAATGAAGAGGTGGGGGGGAGGGGACACCTCTTGGCAGGAAGGCATGAAATAATGCCCAACCTGGAAACGGCAACCAGTATGCAAGAAGTAACTCAAAACCCACTGTTACCTCATTTAATGAGGTTTATCACATGGCGTAATAAAGGGCACTTGTAAAGCAGATCACAAAATCAAGAGTGTTCTGGAGCAACCTGTGTGCTTGCGAATATCTATATAGAAAGAAATACAAAGAAAAGGGTTGAAAGAGTGAATGAACGAATAGCAGATTTTACCAATGCAAATATACCCAAAGAGAACTGATTTGTCAGACATCTCACTTCGAGAGGAATTAGGTTCTACATTTTGGCACTGACCCCTTCAAAGGCACGGAATCTTGCTCGCACACACTTGACTCTTGGAATAGCAACGGATTAGCCTTCGTTGACTGAAGATGGCAAGCTGGGTTATAGTAGGTAAACGTTCTTTGCAAACGGGTGAACAAAGTGTGACCATAAAGTGCTTTGTGAAAAAGACAAAAATCCTTCCAAGTGCAGCAGTACTGCACCAGTAACCAATGAAGTGCTTTAAAGTGGATAGAACTTTGGTGTCTAGGTCTTTGCAGAGACCCTATTTATGGGCATCTCCACGGCTGGTTTTAGGTCACAGGAGGGCATCACTTTAGTCTATAGTTGATTTGAATTTCTAGTTCAGGATTTTTACAAAATTAGGGTCAGGAGAAACAATGTTTGTCATAAAGAAAGCAGTTAATGCACACTGCATCTTTTTCACAGGTGGCAAGAGAAACCCTGCCAGCTTATTGTTCACCCTCCTGAGGATGAGCATCGTACAAGTACCGCATTCTCAATAAGGGTGGGCCAAATTTTCATTCTTCTATAAAGCTTTGGAACAAAATGTCATCTGTGGTTGCAATACCTTGCCTAAAATATTTGACTTGTATTAGGAGCTGCCACTAATTATAAGGGCATTGGTAAAGAGCTTAGATTTGCATGGAACTTGACATGAGTCAATAACCTTCAACAGATACTGCTGCCCTTGAGTGGTCGTTCAAGCTTTGAATAAATTCACAGGGTTCTTTATTTCCTGCCGAACGAATCCCAAAAGGTGGCGCGAGGCATGCTACATTTAAATCTCTTTGCACCAGCTTCACTCACCCTCTAACAGAGGCTACAGTAGCACCATAATGCAGCCTCAGGAACTAGGATACCGTCTCCCGCCTTAGGATATCCTTATACTGGCTTTCTTTGCAGGGCAAAGCTCTTTACAAAATTTTTATTCAATCATTTACTAGGGCTTGGACCAGTTTATGTGGCAAATAGATTCAGCTGGTAATGCCCTCTCAGGTCTCCACATCAGTCATTTACACAAATCCTGATCAGTAAACTATGAACAAAATGTACATTTTGTGGAAATAGGAGGTACTCAGTCTTAGGTTCCTAGACTGCGGTTCCGACCCATATTTAATCCTTAAATATATTATATAAATCCTATGTGTTTTAATCTTGTGTGAGGATCCACACTGACACTTCCTTTAAAAAAATAACCACACTCTCTCTTGTAAGGAATAGATCCGGGAGAATAATTTCATTAATTTAGTAACCATCAGGTTCAACGGCGAATTGCCTAAACCCTTCAAGAACATTCCCGACAAAAAGCCTGCTGGCATCATGTAGGATCTTTGGAGACATTATTCACGACTTTTTATGTTTCCTTGTGACCTCAGAAACACAGACTCATGTGGAGTTTACGTACTGATAACCTTTATTAGTCTAAGTTCCGGTCTTCTTCAACACAATCCTCTTCCCTCCTTTATCTCATTTTCACAATAACCTTGGAAGCAGGACTTGTTTTTTCAGCTTTTACAAGGTGATGCCCTGGATAATGAAGGGAGTTATAAAGGGGAACTTGTGGGACAAAATGTTAGTATGGAAAATAAAAACAGATTTCTTTCAAACTATGGGGCATATTATCAAGGGCTTTATCGCCGCTTTAGCTGCACTTTTTGCCGCTAAAGCGGCGATAATTTTATCGCCCTATCAGCAAGCTGTCGCTAACAGGCGTTAGCGACAGCTTTCAGGCGTTAGCGGGCGGTTTTACCATCGCCTTGCATGCCAGCGATAATTATCGCTAATGACATGCAAGGTAGGCGTTCCCCACTAAAAGCGACTGAAAACAGTCGCTAACACAACTAACCCCTATTAACAAGGCAGGCGAAGCGATAAAATAAATCGCGCTAAGCGCGTTTATCGCTAGATTTTAACACCTGCTACTGAGTATGACTTACCTGTTTAAAGTATAGGAGGTGGATTGTCAGGCTAAATCCATCCTTGCGTCAATGCGAGAATATCGCTGCTTTTCCAGCGATATTCTCACATTTTGCCGCTATCGCTGGAAATATTATCGCTATGGAGATAAACCTTGTTAATAGGGTGTTATCTCAGCGATATTTTCCAGCGATAGGCGGCGTTAATTCAATTCGCGCTAAGCGCGGTTAGCGATAAATATCGCTATTCCTTGATAATATGCCCCTATATCTATTGTGGGTAACCTGCCTCAAGGTGGACAAACTAATCATGAAGTAAGGATTGAGAAGCGGAAGACCGATAGGGAGATATTTGTGAATGCATAGATGATTCGATTCTTTGATGAAGACGGAGGACATTTCCCCTAGATTCTCTATTGTTCCTAGGTAGGAACACCTATTGTTAAATATCCTAAACTATAGAACGTGCTACCACTGAAAATCAGTCAAGAATAATCCTTGCTTGGCCTTTCAGATAGCAGCCAAAAATGGCTACTTCGCCTATTCGCGGGATGATGTTTCATTGATGGCATTCCCTCTCCTTGAACCCTCTCCTTTTCCCTCTCCTTTCCTGTATTACACCTCCATACTATTCAGAATGTTTTGTGCATGAAGCAGATAAATAGAAATCCATACAACAAAGAAATTTCCTGTAGAAACCATCCTGCCAGATATTTATTTCTGCTACTGTAATTTCACTGAATATTCTTCCTTACATTTTTTAAAAACTTTACAGACTTTGTGAAGTATGCACAATTTTAAGGAAAACGTCCAAACGTTCACAGGGGAAAAATATTGCGACTCCAATAGCACTTACTACTCACCCAGAAGGGAGCATTACTATGGCCATCTCTGTGCTGGCGATATGATCGCGTCCTTGCGGGTTTACAGCTTGTGTTATCCCAGCTCATTGATACCTCTTCACATTCCATCTGTCTTTCATTTGCTGATCTGCTTTGTAGGAGTTTCTACCTTAGTAGATTTCTCATCAATAGAATAAGTCAATATAAATGTCGCTGAAAAGAAAGAATGATAGTTAATCGACTGAGGCATAACATACATCTTGGCTAGGTTCACCAACATCAAAAGATCTTGTAAGCATGATGAATGGGGAAGTGGGACTTTAGAAAGTTGTTTGTAGTAGAAAACCTTGGTAGAAATGTCAGTTGTACTGCTGCAAATTCTTGTACTGGAAAGAGTTGCAGCTTATTTATTTCTGGCCACTGAACTACATGTTTCCAGTAGCAAAAACGCAGGTTTTATTAGTTTGAAATAAATAGCAACAGATTAACCAACAGACACCTTTAAGCACCAAAACCATAATATGTCAAAATACTGACCAACTTCTTATTGGACCCCATAAAAACCCTTTATAACTGGTCAACTGTAATTTCTACCAGAGACAAGGGCCACATATGAGTTGTTTCTGTTGTAAGCGCACACCCTCTACATACGTGCCATCTCGCCCCATGTCATGAAAAAGGCATTTAGCCAGTTCTCTATTTTTAGCCAACACCTTTCCCATTCTGGGCATGGGTGGGCAAATAAATCAGAAATGGCTGAAAGTAACAGTGGGAGCTTTACTTTGCATGAAAGGGGCGTTCAATGGGTGTTGCTGTGGGTGTTCCACCACAACACCCATTTCTTTTTGACGCTGCTCCCGATTTACAAGGATGTGTAAATCTGAGGCAGTGCCAAAAACGAATGCCATTGAAAAGCAGGCATTAGAGTGCCGCAACGAGGAGAAATACTTTTATTTCTCCTCGTTTTTTGCTCTTTCGATGTGTGCTGCATTCTGCAGAGAAGGAGCAAATCGCCTTTAATAATTGTTTATGTGCAGGGAGGTGTCCCTTCCTGTACATAAACAATCATCCCTGTAATACAAGCACCCTTGCACTATGGCACAAGTGTGTCTGCGTTGGCGCTAGCAGCTTTATTAGCGCTGGCACTAGGGAAAACCAGGGGTGCGCCAGATTCTTGTGAATAAGGTGCATCCCTGCGTTTTTTAAATGATGCAGCACGGCGCTGCTAAATTGCTTGCAGTGGGGGGCTGCGTCTTTTATTTGGAAATATGCCCCCAAGGTAGAGAGGAACAAAATCCTCTGATCTGGGCCTCTACTTACTTTAGATCACTACCACTTACCACAAAGCACAAAAAAAGCAGCTGTTCTTCAGGAAAGCCCTCAGGTGCACTGACTGCACCATCATTGTCCTAATTAGGACAACTCCCCACTATCAACCATGAACTAGCATTGGGCACTGGATTGTATGCAGAGCTTAACAGAGCTTTATGTGCAGTGTATTTATAAAAAACAAAAAAGTCTATAGAAAATTCGAGCTCATGAAAGGTTACAAAAAAGAGGAATTTCCCTTTTGAGGAATTACTATAGTTAGAGAGATACCCCTAGGATAGTAGGTTGTCCGGTATTGTGCAATAGCCTGCGTCGTGTGACACCTCCAGCCGCTTCTGACTACTTAGCCTACAGCAGTGTCCGTGTTATGATTTTTAGTATTATAGGCAAAAGTGCAAACCCCAGAATGAAACGAAACTTTGGTGTAAAAACCCTAGACTGACTGAAGGCATCATACACAACTAAGAATCACCCTGCAACTGTGTGAGGAAAGGCGGCTGACAATATTGCTAGAATGATTACTTTGGGACGTCCCACTGGGACGAAATGCGTTGGCTGGGCCGAATGGATTGCTTCTGTCAAATTGGCATTTTTTAAATAAAATTGGATTCAAAGCAACTCGCAAGACTCCTGAATAACTTTTATTCGTCACATCATGACTACTTGATCTATTGCTGGAGAACAGTTTAACCATATGTTGATTTTGGAACAGATAATCCTGTATAGAATTGAACGCTCCTTTTCATTTGTTATTTCTTGACCTTGTGTTTGGGTGGCCTCTAGGCAATGGGGTCACAAACGTAGAGCATTGGAGGAAACAGAATTTGTATTAATTACATACCAGTACGCCGTTTGGAGCCCACATTGCCAGTGTGCTGTTTACTAGTAGTTGTATGTTATACTAACTGTCTATCACAGACATGAAATATCCTCAAGAGGCATGCAAACTTCTATTAAAAGGTTGCACCCTAGCTTCTACGTGGTAGTATAGACTGCATCGTCAAGCATGATGCTCTTGCAAACTTCTGTCGATTCACTCAACATTGATTTGGCAATAGTCAGGACTGGTCAGGGGAACTGATAAAGGAATGGTGGTGCATAACATATTGTGACAAGGAGGGATGGGCCTGACAAAGTTAGGGTGTTCACCCTAATCCAACTCATCATGGCCACTGTGAGCACACTCTTTGGGCTTTCATGTGACAATCCAATGCACTTTTGGAGGTGCCGACAGTTGGGGTGACCAGAAGGAAAGATTGACACGTCCTACACCCCTAGCACTCATCCAGAAGGTCATTTTTCTGTTCATCTTTATCTTGGACACTGGGCACCACTTCCTCTGACCAGAAGAAAAGAAATCTTTCTTCGAAGGATAGACGAAGCACCTTGTCAAGAAAAGGAGACATTATTTCTCAAGATAGACGATAAATTGACTTTGGCATTAGGGCCTTGCAAAACTGAGGGGTCCCGAACACTGGACGCCACTTTAATTGTGCAGCAGGGATAGGAGGGGTGGGCAAGGACACATTACGATAAAATGGAGGCATGGCTGCATGAGTGGAAATATGGTCCAACATCACAGAGAAAAAGCTAACAGAGCCAGAATAGAAAGAAAAAAAAAAACTTAGCTCACCTTCCTTTCATCTGAGCGTCAGGAGTTCCTAAACCACCTTTGAAGCTAAATCCATATAGACTTGGTTTGCCAGTTACTTATTTAAACACACCTGAGTACAATGATTTGTAAGCGAAAAGTCTAGTCCTGATAACACAATGTCCGTGATGACTTGGAGCGAGGTGTCCACCCTAGATGAGATGCAAACCTGATCAAGGGTTAGGACTCTGGCTTCTTAGCTAAGAGCATGCTGCATTCAAAGACATGTGATTTTTCTTCTAGCATTTCCAATATGGACTCAAAAATCACAGCAGGCAAAGTGAGGAGTGGTTGAAGTTATCCTGCATGGATGGGGCCGATTGTCGGCAATGCTTTCAAAAGAACATTTTTATAGTAGCAGAGGCACCTCGAGCAGAAAGTGCTGTGTATAGAGCAATATGTTATGCATGAAGTGTCAGGTTACAAGGAACCCGGCTGTTTTTTTAGATAAAAAAAAAATCTGCATATTTTCAATCTGACACACAGGGCTAAAAAGTGACTGAACCAGAATCGTATGGTCTCTTGTCAAGAGCAGGAGTACCAGGTTCAAATTTCAGAAACTTTGGGGCTGATTTATTTTTTAGGCGGAGGGCCCGTGGGTCCGCCATGGGACGGAGTAAATTAATCCGTCTCCATAGTGGAGAGGCCACCCACCTAAATTTATTAATGACTGCCAAGCAGGCGGTCATTTATAAAGACACTGGCAGGAACCGCTGTCACAGCAGTTCCAGTCAGTGCATTCGGCTGTTTGCTACAGGGCTGCATCAGAAGGACGCAGCCCAATAGCAAACAATATTTTTTTTTCCAAAAAGAAAATCCCGAAACTGGATTTTTTTTTTGAAAAGTAAGAAAGTAATGCTCCGCTCACCATGGGAGGCTTCTTCCATGGTGGGGTAGGGAGGAGGGGGGACACATTAGAATTGTTTTACTTTTCCTTATTGATAGATTTTACATGACGGTAAAGAACAGAAAAAATGACTACATGTCCGCCCATCTAAATCGGGCAGTCGGACATGTAGCTATTTCTCAGACGTCCCTTACTCCCCATTGCAGTCGAAGAACTTTGACCATGGCGGAGACAGAGTAGTCTCTGCCAGGGCCAAACCGAAGATCCGCCTGCATTTAAATTGGGCGAGCAGACCTTCATATTAGCAGTATGTATACTCTGTCGCCATTGCAATGGAGTATACATACCGCCAACATATAAATCGGGCCTTTAGTTTAGTTTAAAATGTTTAAACAAAAATTAAATGATGCAAAAATACACCCTGGTGAATAAAATAATATGTGCACAATGGTGAAATATTCTAGATTAGAAGCAAAGTATATATTTAAAAAGGTTATCTTTTTGTAAAACATTTTTAGGAGGGTGGTGGATGTAGAATCAGCAGTAAAATATTCAAATGTGGAAAGTTTCAAAGTTTACTGACGTAATATATATACATCACAAGGCCAAACTATGCATTCAAGTGACTCTTTTGGCATCATAGGCAAGCACATCTCCTGCCCTTTCTCTTTATATCTCAGTTTCCTTCTGCCAGGCATGACAATTAATTTTAGCAGACTAGAGAAGGGATTTGGCAGAACACTCCAGTATTATCAGGGCCACTGGAATAATGCGATTGTGCAGCCGCTGCGTTTTTGCATTATTATAGATTTGTGGCATTTTCCACATAATCAACCATCTGCTGAATAATCTGCAGATTTTAAGGGGAAAAATTGTTTTTAGCTCAAAGGGGTCAAGTAATACTATCACAAAATGTGCTGCAATATGCCACAAAATGTGCATTTTCTTGCTGCACAGTCTACTCAACCCTGCCACAGAACTTGGCCCTCGCCTGCCGCATAATTCCAGTGGCCCTAAGTATTATCCATCCCAAAAATATTTACTCACTACTCATCGAAGTTGACACATTCACTTACATAGAAATATACACTTTCACACAAGGTGGAGCACATCTTTATAAACTCAACTAATCTGTGACTAGCCTCAGAGCGGCTGGGAAACTCATCACAGCACTGCAAAAAGCACTACAATGCCATACTAAAAGCTCTCTATGCAGAGCCCTTCCGGGTAGGAGTGTGTCAGTAACTCATTCAGTCAGTAATTTTCTTTACATCAGTGACTCGAAGGTGAGTCATGATTTTATAATAGAGGTGCCTTGACTACAAATCTCAAAATGCAAATAGGAAAAAAAACTTAGACTAGGAGAGCTACAAATGCATGGAACTGGGAAACCCGAGAGCTTTGAAAGTTATTATGCAAATCCCTAGAACATAACATGCTGGACCTCTACGGGCGCTACATGCAACAGAACCCTCAAGTTTTTCAAGTCCATGCCAGAGTCACTCATCCATACCAGGTTTTTTGCTTTACATTTATTTTGGGACCTGCAATCCTGTTGATCACATTATAAAATGAAAACTACAAGACCCACAAACGAAACGTAAAGCTTAAGACTTGTACAGAAGGAGTGGATATGGGAAGCTCAAAAGTTATGGTATAGAAGGGAGTGTATGGGGGGCGGGGGGTCTGTCTGGTTAATCAGCAAACGAAGAAGAGAAAGGGCTCGTCTGAGATCTATCTTAGCACAGAAAAACGAATGGGGGTAATACGCACTTTATTTAACAACAAATCCAGCTCTGTTTTTCATCTTTGCACAACTGGAATTCGGTAAAATTACTCACCGTTTGAACACACTCATATCCCTCGCACAGGAATAACGTCGCCGCTCTGAAACGTCATTGTCAAAGTGCCCTCTTTCTCCCAATTCCGTCTTTGTTTCGGTTTCTGTTCTTCGAACTGAAAAAACATTTATATTACTTCCTGTTCACAGAACTGACATGGCGGCTGCTCCCCGGACTGCAAGCGCCATACGCTTAAAATATTTAAAAGATACATCAAAATTCATTTTTGCCCATATTCCCTCTGGTCAGATTCACAAAAAACAAACATTTTTGAAGAAATGTAGCTTTTCGAAAGTTTGGAAATCCCTTTGCAAACAAAAAAAAAAAGCGCTCAGCCGATACTGCTAAAAGCCACAAGGTGGCGCCAGAGGGTAACCAACGGCCACATCTGTTTTAAATGTGTAGTAATTGCAAGAATGATGTGGCATTGACTTTAGATGGTGTGTTATTAAGCAATGGTATATGAATATCGATTATGATAAAATGTATTATTTTTATTTATCTGGGAGCTTTAGAAAGTGCTGCACATCCCCTAGACTTCACGCCGTAGGTCTAGGCTGCACCTAGATCTGGCATACCACTGTACTTAACACTGTCAGATGTATTATATTCTATTGCAACCATTCATATAGCGCCTACTACCCCTATGTGGGGGACTAAAGCGCTTGCCTACATGGGTCGCACACTACATGGTGTAGTGGGTGTGGTTGGAAGTGTGTTGTCTTTGTTTTGATCCTGTTTGTGAAGTATCCATGTTGTGTTTGAGCAGGGACGGCACTAGACATGGGCAGTGTGGGCAGCTGCCCGGGGCCTCGATCCCACTCATAACTAAGGGGCCTCATCTAGTCTAGCTGTGTCTTTTAAAAGGAACTGATTTAGAGTAAGTGGTTATGGAATGAAATGCTAAAAATTTGTTCTGTAACTAATAGTCCGCCAATACCTAAAAAACATGTTACAATATCTTAGGGTGTGCAAAGTGTCCTGCAAAGCAGTCCACCTTGCAAAACCTAAGTGCTGTGAGGCCCAAAGAAGGGGCAAAATTCACGTAGGAAAGGCAGAGAATACAAAATTTTCCAGCTATCGCGACAAGAATTTTAGATTCTATTAAGGACACGGAGGCGAGGATTATGCTTTCTCAATTCCTTTACTGACTCACAGCAGCCAATGAAAGTGAAACATGAACAGTAAAAAACTTCATTACCCATGAGGCTTTGAACCACGCCTCCTTATACAACCAATAGTAACAATGCTCATTCAATAAAACATTGAGGCACCATCTTGGCTTCCTCTTTCTTTGTATCAGTCCATAAGTGTCCAAACCAATAGAACAGTCTCAGCTCTCAACGGAGAGTAGTATCCACAGCAACCTTTCTCAACGGAGAAAAAACGATCATGAACTCCCGGGAAAGATCATCCACTTCCCCTGATCAACCAGGTCCAGGCATGGAACTCCACATCTTTAGTTTTGCTTCGAGTCGTTTCCTGAAAACAGAAACATTGATGAAAAGTAAAGAACCTCAAAAGGATTCCATAGTTCAGGGTGGGAGAACAACATCAATAATCAAACAACATGACAGTTGTAATCAACCTGTCCCAATGGGTGGGATAATCCTCGCCTCCGTGTCCTTAATAGAATCTAAAATTCTTGTTGCGATAGCTGAAAAATTTTGTATTCTATGGCAGGACCGGAGGCTTTTGATTATGCTGGTTCAAAGCTCATCCACCACCAGCGAAGACACATGTGCAATGGGTTTATAATAAAACTCTTTGAAAGTAGAATCGGAAAACCAATCTGCAGCTCGCAGAATGTCTTCCAATCTGGAACCCAGCGTATAGGCCTTTGAGGCCATGGCCCCTCTGGCAGAATGTGCACCATACACTGAAACATCAATACCTGATTCTGACATCACCCACCGAACCCACCGAGCTAAGGTGGCCGCAGAGACAGGCCGGAAAGGTTTCTGAATTGCCAACAAGAGTTGTCCCATAGGGTCAGATCTATGTGCCACAGTGCGATCCTCATACAGTTTTAAACATTGTACAATACACAATTTAGGATTAAGCGGAAAAGCTGGATACTCAACCGAACGAGACATAGTCTTGGTGCGTTTGGAGATGATGAATGACGCACCCTGTGGAGAAAAAATTCTACCTGCCAGATCTAAGGCACGCACATCTGAAACTCTACGACAAGAGACTAAACATAATAACATGGTAAGTTTGGCCGACAATTGTTTAAGGGACAGTTGAGCGTTCTCCGGCCAGGAGATCAACAGATTCAAAACTTTCGACACATCCCATAACGTAGAGTACCTGGGGCGTGGAGGTCTAGCCACTCTGATACCTTTGAGTAACTTGCACACTAGGGGATGCATCCCAACGGGTTTGCCATCAATCTGATTATGTCCTGCAGAAATAGCTGACCTAAAATTATTGACAGACCTATAAGTCAACCCTGACTCAGCACACTCTGAGAGAAAATTCAGAATTTCTGTAACGTCTGATCCCACGGGATCCAGATGCCGTTGAAGGCACCACCCAACCATCGCTTCCATGCAGCAGAGTATCGTTTACGGGTGGAAGGAGCCCAAGCCTGTCGCATAAAATCGGCAGCTGTCGCCAAAAGACCCTCAATTTGTTCGTGTCGCCGGAGAGCGTCCACACCATGAGTGAGAGTTGGTTCTGCAGGACCAGTGGATGTGGCAATCCCACTGGGTCCTGGAGAAGCAAGGGAAACGTTGGAAGACTGAACGGTAAGTCCACCGATAACTCCAATAGTGTCGGAAACCACGACTGAGTCTTCCACAACGGAGTGACTAACACTACTGACGCCATCTGTCTTCGAACCTGGGCCGCCACTCTTTGGATTAAGGTGAAAGGTGGGAATGCATAATTCCACTGGGCCCCCCAATGTTGAAGGAACGCATCCGTTCCCATCGCCATTGGGTCCGGTCTCCAACTGAAAAACAGGGGAAGGTGAGTGTTGAGGCGGGATGCAAAAAGATCTATCTGACACGGGCCTCGAATACGCATGATCTCTGCGAAGAGCGACGGATGAAGCTTCCAGTCGCTGAAGTCCCGCAGAAACCTGGAATTCCAGTCCGCACTTGATTCAATCTGCCTGGCAGATACTCCGCTATTATGCTGATCTTGCGATCCAGGCAAAAATGCCAGAACTCCTTCACAATGTTGGCTAGCATTTGTGATCTCGTGCCTCCCAGGCGGTTGATATATCGCACCGCTGAGACATTGTCCATCCGCAGAAGGATGCAACAATTGCTCTTGAGAGGAGAAATCGATCTGATGGCAAAGGAGCCCGCTAACAGCTCCAGGCAGTTGATGTGTAATCTCAACTCGTCGGCGGACCATCGACCGCAGGTGACAAAGGTTCCACATCGAGCGCCCCAGCCCCATTTGCTGGCGTCGGATTCTACGACCACGTCTGGCGCGGCGCCAAAAATAGCTCTTCCATTCCACGCCACCATGTGCTCCAACCACCACTGAAGCTCCTCTCGAGCGTCTGGCGACAGTGGGATCAAATGATCGTAGTGAAAACCCTTCTGAAGATAAAATATTTTTAGGCGTTGAAGGGCCCTGTAGTGGAGAGGTCCTGGAAAAATGGCTTGGATGGAGGAGGCCAGAAGGCCCACAATCCTTGCTAACACTCTCAGCGAGATCATCTGTTTGGATAAAGTGGAGGAAATCTCCCGTTTTATCGACCTGATCTTGGCCGTAGGGAGAAGTAGTTGCGCAGATACTGAATTGATCTGAAATCCCAGGAACTCTATTTGCTGACACGGAACCACCATTGATTTCTTGAGGTTTATCACAAACCCCAGATCCTGCAGCAGGGACATTGTCCAGAGTAAGTGCAACCTGAGCAGGCCTTGATCCTGCGCCAGAATCAGCATGTCGTCTAGATAGACAATCATGCGTATTCCCATTTCTCTCAGCCGAGAAATTACTGGCTTTAGAAGTTTGGTGAATACCCAGGGCGCTGAGGACAAGCCGAAGGGAAGGGTTTGATACCGGAACCATTGCCCCTTCCATTGGAACTGTAAGAACTTCTGATGAGAGGGGCAAACTGGCACCGTAAGATAGGCGTCCTTGAGATCCAGGCGCACCATCCAATCCTGCTCTAAGAGTAGGTCTCGTAAAAGATGGATCCCTCCATCTTGAAGTGTCTGTACACTACAAACGGGTTGAAATCTCTTAGATTGAGAACCAATCGTTGACCACCTCCTTTCTTTTGGACCAAGAACACGTTGCTGCAAAACCCTTCGGGGACGAAGGGTCCCACTGCAATCGCGTGTTTGGCGAAAAGCTCTTGAAGCTCTGAGTCTATAAAAGCTTCTTCTTGAAGGGAAAAAAGGAGAGGAGGATGCGGATAAGCCTGAACCGGTGTCTGCATGAGTTCTATCCGGTATCCCCGAACAGTGTGTATGATCCATCTATCTGAAGTTAACTTCCTCCAATTCTTTACGAAGTGAGCCAACCTGTCCCCTAGAGGAATCATAGTCAAGTGATGTGAACTTACCGGATGACTGGGTGTCAAAGTTCTTGAAACCTCTATTGACACCCCTGTTGAATCTGCCTCGGAATCCGCGGGACCTGGTGGGGTAGAAACCAGCCTGTTCTGGTTCTTGCGTATATCCCCTGCGTCGCGGGGCAAAGCCCCTGTGAGGACTGGGATTGGAGTAGCGGCCGGTCGCGCGTCCTCTAAAGCGTCCGGCCCTATTAGAGACCTGGTGAAACACCCTCTTCAGTGATGATTGAGACTTGTCCAGTGATGCCAACGTACTAACAAACTTCGCAATGTCCTTTACGAACTTATCTCCAAAGAGTTGCCCCTCGGCAAGAGGGCCTGGCTCAGCCGAGGCTAGGTCCGCCAACTGCGGGTCTATTCTGAGGAGGACTGATTTTCGTCGTTCGGAGGAAAGGGCACAGTTAGCATTACCCAAAAGGCAAATGGCCCGCTGGGTCCATCCTGCCAGGACCTCGGGGTGAATGGCCGCACCTGTTTCCTGCGCTTGCAAGGCTAACTCTAGAATCTTAGCTAGGGGTCCTGCCACGTCTAAAACTTTGTCCTGGCATGCCCGGAGGGTTTGATCTATCCCTTTTTTGGGATCTTTTTAATATTTTTTAAGGAAGGTGGTCATAGATGTGTCTATCTCTGGTGTGAGAGCCACCTTATGCGCTAGATCAGGCCTCGGGCATTCTGATTTTAAGCGAGCCCTGACCTCTTTATCGAAGCTCTTCCTCAGATGGGTCTGCAAGTACTCTGCCACTGCAGTGGGAGGTGCCCAATCGGCAGATCTGGGGTGAACAATGTCCGCAGGGTCAAAGAGGAAAGGGGTTGCAGCGGGTTGGGGGGATGTTGCGTGCTTACGCTTTTTGGCGCGCTTGCGCGGTCTAGATTCCTGAGAGTAATCAGTATCAGTACCTGTGTCGGTGGTGGTAATCAGCAGTGGAGCGGGGTCAGAAGGCGGCAGGACCAGGGACTCGGCCACTGTTAATTCTTTAGCTTTATACATGGATGAGTACGCAGAAGCGTGGGGCCAAGAGGGATCAGAGGGGGTGACAGGCGAAGGAGTAGGCACTGGAAGCGGGATTGGAAGGGGTTTCCCTGTAGCTAGTTGCTCTAAGCGCTGTGAAATGGGGAGCAGTGCAGAGGAGAGTACCTTATCTAACTTAGCGTCTAATTTCTTGTCAATCAAGTCCTCCATGGACTCATCATAATAATAAGCCTTGCTCTCGAGGTGTTCATCCGCAGCTACCTCCTCCTGGTAGACCTCACAGTCCGACATATTGGCCACAGAGCGTGGAATCACTCAAAAGCCCCAAGGGCTGCTTAATTGTCCAGCCCAGAGTCCTCAGGAAGACTAGGGCGTCGGTTGGGAGCAGAGCTGGAGCAGAGGGGGCCACCCAGGTACCAAATCCCTTAATATAGCAGGCCTTACAAAGGGTTAAACCCTGACGCCTTGAATAAGGGGTTTCCAAAAATTAATGAAAATATCAAACAGTCTGAAGGCTGTTTAAAAGCAATTGCAGTATTTTGCGAAGCGTGCGCAGGGTTAACTGTACTCCGGCCCGGTACCGGCTCCAACCTCGTGCTGCTGCGTAGAGGAAAACTCACTCCCAATTCAGCCTGGGAGAAGCGTCGGGGCCAGCTCGCTGATCAGGGCTGCATGCGTGCACAGACGCGTGCAGGCTCCCGAGACGCACGTCGGCTGCCCGGCGGGGCTCCGACGCGCGTCTCGCTCCCGCGGGGGGGGCCAACTCCCGCTGCGCACCACAAGCGGCGAACACGCCGTCCGCAAAGCGGAAAGATAGGCAAACTGTAACGGGAAACTTCTAACAAGGAAAAGGGGCAGCGCAACACGCGCTTTGGTGATTAAAGGAGTTATTAGTGTAAAACACGGGAAAAAAAGCTTGCGCTCAAAATACAGATGCAGTTCAAGGCATCGGAAACAACCCAGCAGCAAAGCGCATCATATTAATTATCAACCATAAACCAACAAGATCATTAAGCAAGTAAAATAGCAATAAAGCATTGAGGCACTTATCTTGACTGCGGAGCAGCAAAGAAAGAGGAAGCCAAGATGGTGCCTCAATGTTTTATTGAATGAGCATTGTTACTATTGGTTGTATAAGGAGGCGTGGTTCAAAGCCTCATGGGTAATGAAGTTTTTACTGTTCATGTTTCACTTTCATTGGCTGCTGTGAGTCAGTAAAGGAATTGAGAAAGCATAATCAGAAGCCTCCGGTCCTGCCATAGAATCCACAGTTGCCTGGCAGGCCTATGGCCGGGCCACTGAGTGAGACGTTTGTTTTATTACTGTGGATAAACTGGGCTCCTTGCTTGGGCCGGCTTGGCCGTTGGTGCACAACCCAAAAGGCTGCTACAGCCTTAAGGTTGGTGTGCACAGAGTTAGTCTGACTGTGCTGCTAAAGCCAGCTGGCTCATTGTCATGTGCAGAACATGTTCCAGCCTTTGTTGCTTCGGCCTGCCAATATATTAGCCACTCCCCCAGTTGATGATATTTGTGCTGTTGCCTCTTCTTATATTTTGGAACCTGTGCCTTCTGCTGTTGGCTGTAGGTCTTGCAGGTCCTCACCCGATCTAGCATGTATCTTTTGTGTAGAGCCTCCATGTCTGCTGAAAACCAAGGGGCATATTTACAAGCCCCTTGCGCCACTTTTGCGCCGCCGTTGCGTCACTCATGTGACGCAGCGGCGACGCAAACCATGCGCCACGTTGCGCAATATTTACAACGTGACGCATCTAGGGAGATGCGTCACGATGTAAACCCCTGCGCCACATGAAACCTGCGTCAGGTTTCATGTGGGTGTTCCAGCGCAGGGTGGGCGTTCCCTCGCAGGTACGCCACGTAAAAGTGACGCAGTGAAATCTACAAGATTTCACTGAGTCACTTTTACGCCCATGCTGCGTCAAAACCCTGCGCCTGCTTGAAGCAGGCGTAAGGGATTGACGCACCATGTTAGGGATAGGGCACTCCCGAGCATTGCTGGAGCTGCGTCGCGCTTGCGACGCGACTCCAGCAATGCGCTGCTCTTCCGTCGGGGGATGCGACACGCATCTGCCATTCTGTGCGCCACGGCGCGCTGCATTGTAAATGCGGCGCATCGGCGGTGGCGCAAGGGCAAACTTGCGTGTTGCATCTTCCCTGGCGCATCCCTGCTGATTTGCAGGGATGCGCCAAGGAACGTAAATATGCCCCCGAATGTCTTATCTTCAAGTGACTCTCCAGCCCTCCCTTTTCGCTAGTGAAGTTGAAGTCCCACTGTATAGTTCTGGGACAATCTGACTTGAAATTTTAATCATGCTCTAACCTGGAAACAATTCGTGAACATCATAGTAATCATATCAGTTTTGGAGAGACTTAAGCCAAGCTTTTTCAGCCACATAATACAGCTTTAAAATATACATAGTTATTTTATTAGGATTATTATTTTTATTAGGATTATTAGTTATATTTTTAGCCATTTTAGTGATATCCACACTAGGTAAGTAGTTTCTTGCAAAGCTGCTTCAACAATGCCAGGAAATTGATGTTTAGTTGATGTCACATCTTAGAGGGGCCTTGCATGTTCCTATTCTGCCCATGGCCCCGCAAACTCTAGAACCAGCCCTGTGTGTAAGGACTACTGAGGTGCGGTTATCATGTTATGGAACGCAGCACTTAGCAATGTGGGAGGGAAGCATGAGAGACAGGTGCACAGATTATAGGTTTCAGTAAGATGGCAGCTTTGAGTGGCTCTGCAAGTCTCTTTTTGGCATTTCTTATATTCATAGTCCACTTAGCTGGTTACTGCACTGTTGTCCATTGTGAAATATTTTGTTTAACGTTTATGGTCCTGAGCAGACATTGTGTAGGAGAGTAGGATCTGCCTCTTATGTTGCCCCCACTTTTTTTTCTGATGTTTACACTGGTTTCTGGGTATAGTCTGGCTGGGACCCTGCCAATCAGGGCCCCAGCCTCTCTGTTCTCTCTAAACGACTTGGAGTGCACTCTAGGTGCACTAGTGATTGGATACTGTGGTACCTTATGAGTCCCTAGTATATGGTACCTTAGGTACCAAGGGCATAGGTACTTCACAGGCCTACCAGGGGCTGAAGCATGTATTATGCCACCCCTGGGAAGCAGACTAAATCTGACACCACAGGCCTGCTACTGCAGCCTGGGTGAGGAGGTGCTAGCACCCCTCTCTGAGATATAGGTTCCCTATATCTCTCCTGCACACACATTTAAACCTATCAGTCACCCCTAAGGCAGGCCCTATCAATCCTGAGGGCAGAAACTAGTCCCCCCTCACCAGCTTTTACCTGAGTTTAAATACCAGGTAACCAACATTGATGGTGTCAGAACAGATCACCCCATGGCCATAGTCAATCTCAGCTGGGAAGGGGTCACAGGCCCAAAAAGAGTGGCAGTGTCCCCAACCTTGCCTGTAGATTGCCTGATGGGCAATGATCTGGAAATTTCAGCCTGGGCTGAAGTTGAACACCAAACCCATCTGAGAATGCTGGGCGTCCCTGTAAAAGTTAGTGGGGCTGTAATGGCCACAGCCCAAGCCCAGGGAAATTTTGGAGAGATGGAGCCTGGAAGAATGGCCCACTCTCCCCCAAAAGAGAGCACAAGGGTTGAAGAAAAGTCTTCTTCCCTCCAGACAGTAGGTAAGGGTCAGCCTCCTCAGGGAACTGACCCTACCCCTAGTGAAGGAACTGCCCCAGAGGTAGTCAGGCCTGGCCTGGCCCCACCCCTGATGGCAGAGGACCCTTCCAAGGTGGTACCCAGTCTGGAGCAGGTAACCTGCCCCTCTCTACCCTGCCTCAGTCAGCCCAGGGCGGCAGAGGTCAGGGAGGTCAGTGGACCCCCAGGGCCCCCTGTCCAGAGGAACCCCCATCAGCAGATTAGGGGCACCCAGTCTAGTAGCCCTAGCCAGGTGAAAATTCCTCAACACACTGAGGGATCCCCCATACCTTTGTGTAGGGACCTCCCCAGAAGGACTCTGTTAGGCAAGGGCAAACCTGGGACCAAAAGGTTCCAAACCTGCCATGTCCCTCCAGTGGTCCATCCAAAGGGACCCAACCCCCAGCTGTAGGCAGCCAAAGGTTGACCCTTAGAGCAAAGTGCAACTCAGTAATGGAAAGACAGGCATACATGGTGACCAGTGATCTGAGGAAGCTGAGACCAACCTTCATAGGGCCTCACTTCCCTTCTCAGACACCTCACCAGCCTTGTACTTTACCAAAGCACACCACAGGTAGTAATTCCCCATGGTGGAGACCCTCTCATACCCTTAGGGTGAGGGATTGCTTAGTGGACCATAAGACAGGGGGCAACCATGCTAGTGCAGGTGCTTCCTTATATGGCCACTTAGTCAATAAAGGCTCAACTGGCCAAGGTTAGCCTTATCTCCTTTCGTTTGGGGGGGGGGGGTTATGTAGGAAGGTGGAATCTGACTATATGGTTGCCCCCACTTTTTTCTGGTGTTTTGGTGGTTTATGACTTAGTTGGACTGGGATCCTGCTATTCAGGGCCCCAGTCTATCTGCTTCCTCTATAAAATGGTTTCCATGTGCCTTAGGCACATCTCTGATTGGAATCTGGAGTGCCCTTATAAGTCCCTAGTATATGGTATACTATGTACCCAGGGCATAGGTACCTCAGAGGCCTGCCAGGGGCTGAAGCATGTATTATGCCACCCCTGGAAGGCCAGCCAAAATGACACCACAGGCCTGCTATTGCAGCCTGAGTAAGGTGGTGCATGCACCCCTTACAGTGGTATAGGCTACCTATATCACTACCATTGCACACACCTATAAACCTATAAGTCACTCCTATGGCAGGCCTTGACAATCCTGAAGGCAGAGTGCTTGGTTTTTATGTGAGAGGGTGCCCCTGCATGAGCAGAGCCCCTCTGCAGCATTCGGAGTACCTCCTCTGATGCTGTTTGCAGTGCAGCCTGACTATATACTTTTAAGTGCATTATATCCTCGCGGTAGAATGCTAACTTTGGACTGGCTGCACCAAAACATGTCGAGTTTGGTGTCAAACATCTTGGAATACTACCCCCCGCCAGTTCTGGCGGCGGGGGTAGCATTCCACCCTTCTAGAGGGAGAGACATGTACCCCCCGGCCTACCCGGTAACTTCTTTCCAGAGCCCTGGCATCACAAAATGGATGCCGCTGCCACAGACACGAGTCTGTCCACCTGCTGCTGACCGAAACTCCGGCAGGGGAGGCCTGGACAATAGGTTTCCTGTCCCAGGGAGGTGTAACCACCTCCCCAGACAGGATAGTGTGTATTGGGGCTGGGCGGGAGCACTCTCTGGTGCTTTGAAGTCCTGCACTGGGGGCACATTTGTTGTCCCTGTGCATACCCCAGTTCAAACCGGCTCAGGGGCTTCCAGCCCCTGCTCTGGCGCGAAACTGGACAAAGGGAAAGGGGTGTAACCACCCCTCTGCCCTGACCCACCCACAGGTGGGTCCCCAGAGTATGTCCAACCCCCTAACTTGGTATAAGTATGGGACCCCAGTCCTTAGGATTTTAGATTTACCTGGACGAAACTCTGACACAGAATCCTGGACCTTCGACGCTCTCCTTTAAGATTAGAGGACTGAAGAATCTCCCTTGGGGTCAAGGAGTGACTCCCCTGCTTGGCAGGCACCAACGAAGCAATTGTCCGGTCTGCATCGCTGAAGCTCCCGCCGGACGCCGAAGTCTTTGCATCACCAGAGGTGGATTTCCAGACTTCCCCGAGGCTGCCCTGAGTCCCCAGCAAAGCTGAGGCCCGTAGCTGTCGTGGGTAACGTGGAACCGTGACCCCTGGACACCGATCGCATTTGCAAGTGCATCCTCTTCTGGGTCTCCCACGAAGTTGTGCTTTGGGCTCCGAGTAGCCCCAGCCTCCAGCACCGACTACACCGAAGATCACTGGCCTCCACTCCAAGAGTGTCCCGTGAGCCAGCTCTAAGTGCGTCCACTCGAGGCTCCTTCGCGGTCGCTAGTCCGTTGGCTAGTAGGCCCTCCCGAAGGCCAATCTTCTGCTTGGGCTTCACTGGTTGATCCAGGCGTACCCTGACTTACCCTCGCTGGGTGAGTCCCTCAGACCTTGCTGGTCTGCACCACCGTCCTTCTTCTTTTTCCACGAGACTTGCCGTTGCCAAGGCTTGTTGGGTCCAATCCAGTGGTCGACACCCCTGCAACCGACAGACGTCGTGGGACAGCTCGAATCCAGCTCCTGGTCATCGTCGACGCCTCCTGGACCTCGTGGCTGAAGAGTCAAGACGACCGTCAACCTACCTGAAGCACTCGACATCGGTGGGCATCTGCTCATCGCCTTCCTGGTCACTGGCTAGTGACCCAGACTCTGTCCCCTCTGCTTTCAGGTTCTTCAGATCTTCGATCCACCTTTGGATCCACCCGAACACTTTCGACTTGGCCGCCAGCAGCACTTTGCAGCAAATCGCCATTGAAAACGACGACGAAACCCGACCCCGAAAGACACCTATGCACCCGGCTTCCCTGGGTGAGGTAACTCGAGTACTTCGGTGCTCCCGTGGGTATAGACTCTAGAACAACCCAGTTCTAAAGGGGTTTGCTCCAAGTCCTCCTCTAAGTGTCCCTTTTCTTTAAAATTCCAACCGCGACTTTCCCCATAGAAGTCAACGGCGATTCGCGGCTGTGTTCTCACACCGCACGCGTCCCCCGTGGGTCCCCTGTGTCACTACCTTGGGTGGTTCCTTGTGGTCCAAGCACTTCTACAGGCTCTAGGCCTTGTGTCTAGCTCAGTCGTGGTTCTTATACCACTTTATTGGTATATGGTTTGGTACGCCCCTAGGGCTCAAACGTGTATTTGTGCTATTACTGTGGATAACTAACTTATAACTTATGTACTTCGAACTCTAGCCTCATAAAGAGACTAGAGGGGTGTGTTTAGCAATAAATACATATATTTTGAATATATACCTGGTGTGGTCCTCTTTCATTTGGTCACTCAAGAGATTATAGACTGGTAAAACAAGCTGCTTTACATTCCTTCAAGACTTAGCCTGAAGGCTGCTCTCCATAGCTACCACTAGGATAGCTTTCAATAAAGGTTGTCTTTAACCTATCTCCAATAAGGGGTTGTTTGGACTGGTGCAAGGTGCCCACTATAATTAGTGGACAGCATATACCAGGCCAACTTCTCACATTGGTGTGCAGCGTGTGGGATTCCAGCTTGCTATTGTTTTACCAGATAATCTCAATTGAATTGATCAACTGAAAACCACTAAGGGTACCTTAGGTACATATAAATCAAGCTTAGTATACAGTAAGTTCTACTGAACTTAGAGTTGTGTGTTAAGGGATAGCACACCCTTTCTACAACTCAAGAGAGTTTAGTAGGCCACACTAGAGTAGGTAGTGCATACACCACACCTCACTAGTAATGTCTTCAAAGCCAGGACCCAGTGAGTCCTTGCCAGAAGCCAGTGGGCTTCTTCCCTCCAAGTATGATAACCTCCCATTCTTGGAATTGAGAGCATTATGCAATACTAGGAAGCTGAAGGCAGGCAAAAGTGCCAGCACCCAACACCTCAGGGAGGTGCTACTAGCTGATGATCTCAGCAGACCCCTAGGGTCTGAAGGGGTAGGCAGAGAGGGTGGGGCAGAAGATGAGGAAGGGGTCAGGGGTGAAGAAACCCAGGGCCCCCCCTCTGAAACTGGCCAGGAAGGTGAAAATGACCTTGACCTGGAGAACCCAATTCCTCCTGTGGAGGAGGAGGAGGATCAGAATGACCTCCCCTTTGTCCCCCCAGGAAGAATTGTGAGTGTGCCCAGAAGGCCTAGATCTCCTTCTCAGGAGTCTAACCACTCTGACACCTCAATAGGGACCTCTGTTTCCTCTCATAGGAGGGAATCCTCTCATGAAAGGAAAGAGAGACTGCTCAGATATGGAGAAGCTCAGTTGAGGCTCAGAAGAGAGCAGTTGGCTATAGACAGGGAGTCCCTAGAGCTTGAAAAGCAAAGAAAAAGATGGGACTAGAGTCCCATGGTGGCAGCAATTTCCCCAGAGATAGGGAAAGGTCTTATGACCATAGAAACCTGAGCAAGATTGTCCCTCCCTACCAGAGTGGGGATGACATCCACAAATGGATAACTGCACTGGAGAGGGCCTGTAAAGTACAGAGGGTCCCTCAGGAGCAGTGGGCAGCAATCTTGTGGCTCTCCTTTGCAGACAAAGGTAGAGACAAGCTCCTCACTGTAAGAGAAGAGGATGCTGACAATTACAAAGTCTTGAAGAGTGCTCTGATAGATGGGTTTGGCCTAACCACTGAACAGTATAGGTTGAAGTTCAGAGACACCCAAAAGGCTCAGACTCAAGACTGGGTTGACTTTGTAGATTGTGCTACTAAGGCTCTGGAAGGTTGGATACATGGCAACAAGGTGCATGACTTTTTAGGATTGTACAATTTGATTATGAGGGAGCAGATCCTTAATAATTGTCAAAACCAGCTTTTACACCAGTACCTGGTGGACTCTGATCTGACCTCTCCCCAAGAATTGGGAAAGAAGGCAGACAAATGGGTCAGAACCAGAGTAAAGACTAAGAATCAGGGTGGTGACCAGAAGAAAGATTCTACCAAGTCCCAAGAGAAAGGTGGGGATAAATCTAAGGATAAATCCACTACAGGGCCCCAAAAGTCCTCTTCTGGGGGTGGGTCCCAAACTCCTTCCTCTCCTGAAAAGAAACCATATTGCCATGTCTGTAAAAAGCCTGGACACTGGAAAACTGATCCCAGTTGCCCCAGGATTGGCAATAAAGAAAATGTTCCTCCAACAACTACTACCACCCCTCCTGGTACTACCAGTAGTAATCCTCCAGTTGGGAGTAGTGTACCCAAAAAGTTAGGTGCTTTTGCAAGAGGAACCGAGGTGGGCCCTAGTTTAGACAGGACCCCCTCAACAGACTCCTCTGACTCTGATGGTGGTATAGGATTTGCCACCTTTACCATGGGTCCCAATGCATTGGGCAGGTACAGACTGGAGCCAATAATTAATGGTCAGAAAGCTGTGGCATTTAGGGACACAGGGGCTAGTGTCACCATGGTGGCAGGGAAACTAGTCCACCCTCACCAGCTTTTACCTGAATTTAAATACCAGGTAACCAACATTGATGGTGTCAGAACAGATCACCCCATGGCCATAGTCAATCTCAGCTGGGAAGGGGTCACAGGCCCAAAAAGAGTGGCAGTGTCCCCAACCTTGCCTGTAGATTGCCTGATGGGCAATGATCTGGAAATTTCAGCCTGGGCTGAAGTTGAACACCAAACCCATCTGAGAATGCTGGGCGTCCCTGTAAAGGTTAGTGGGGCTGTGATGGCCACAGCCCAAGCCCAGGGAAATTTTGGAGAGATGGAGCCTGGAAGAATGGCCCACTCTCCCCCAAAAGAGAGCACAAGGGTTGAAGAAAAGTCTTCTTCCCTCCAGACAGTAGGTAAGGGTCAGCCTCCTCAGGACACTGACCCTACCCCTAGTGAAGGAACTGCCCCAGAGGTAGTCAGGCCTGGCCTGGCCCCACCCCTGATGGCAGAGGACCCTTCCAAGGTGGTACCCAGTCTGGAGCAGGTAACCTGCCCCTCTCTACCCTGCCTCAGTCAGCCCAGGGCGGCAGAGGTCAGGGAGGTCAGTGGACCCCCCAGGGCCCCCTGTCCAGAGGAACCCCCCCATCAGCAGATTAGGGGCACCCAGTCTAGTAGCCCTAGCCAGGTGAAAATTCCTCAACACACTGAGGGATCCCCCATACCTTTGTGTAGGGACCTCCCCCAGAAGGACTCTGTTAGGCAAGGGCAAACCTGGGACCAAAAGGTTCCAAACCTGCCATGTCCCTCCAGTGGTCCATCCAAAGGGACCCAACCCCCAGCTGTAGGCAGCCAAAGGTTGACCCTTAGAGCAAAGTGCAACTCAGTCATGGAAAGACAGGCATACATGGTGACCAGTGATCTGAGGAAGCTGAGACCAACCTTCATAGGGCCTCACTTCCCTTCTCAGACACCTCACCAGCCTTGTACTTTACCAACGCACACCACAGGTAGTAATTCCCCATGGTGGAGACCCTCTCATACCCTTAGGGTGAGGGATTGCTTAGTGGACCATAAGACAGGGGGCAACCATGCTAGTGCAGGTGCTTCCTTATATGGCCACTTAGTCAATAAAGGCTCAACTGGCCAAGGTTAGCCTTATCTCCTTTCATTTGTGGGGGGGTTATGTAGGAAGGTGGAATCTGACTATATGGTTGCCCCCACTTTTTTTCTGGTGTTTTGCTGGTTTATGACTTAGTTGGACTGGGATCCTGCTATTCAGGGCCCCAGTCTGTCTGCTTCCTCTATAAAATGGTTTCCATGTGCCTTAGGCACATCTCTGATTGGAATCTGGAGTGCCCTTATAAGTTCCTAGTATATGGTATACTATGTACCCAGGGCATAGGTACCTCAGAGGCCTGCCAGGGGCTGAAGCATGTATTATGCCACCCCTGGAAGGCCAGCCAAAATGACACCACAGGCCTGCTACTGCAGCCTGAGTAAGGTGGTGCATGCACCCCTTACAGTGGTATAGGCTACCTATATCACTACCATTGCACACACCTATAAACCTATAAGTCACTCCTATGGCAGGCCTTGACAATCCTGAAGGCAGAGTGCTTGGTTTTTATGTGAGAGGGTGCCCCTGCATGAGCAGAGCCCCTCTGCAGCATTCGGAGTACCTCCTCTGATGCTGTTTGCAGTGCAGCCTGACTATATACTCTTAAGTGCATTATATCCTCGCGGTAGAATGCTAACTTTGGACTGGCTGCACCAAAACATGTCGAGTTTGATGTCAAACATCTTGGAATACTACCCCCCACCAGTTCTGGCGGCGGGGGTAGCATTCCACCCTTCTAGAGGGAGAGACATGTACCCCCCGGCCTACCCGGTAACTTCTTTCCAGAGCCCTGGCATCACAAAATGGATGCCGCTGCCACAGACACGAGTCTGGCCTCCTGCTGCTGACCGAAACTCCGGCAGGGGAGGCCTGGACAATAGGTTTCCTGTCCCAGGGAGGTGTAACCACCTCCCCAGACAGGATAGTGTGTATTGGGGCTGGGCGGGAGCACTCTCTGGTGCTTTGAAGTCCTGCACTGGGGGCACATTTGGTGTCCCTGTGCATACCCCAGTTCAAACCGGCTCAGGGGCTTCCAGCCCCTGCTCTGGCGCGAAACTGGACAAAGGGAAAGGGGTGTAACCACCCCTCTGCCCTGACCCTCCCACAGGTGGGTCCCCAGAGTATGTCCAACCCCCTAACTTGGTATAAGTATGGGACCCCAGTCCTTAGGATTTTAGATTTACCTGGACGAAACTCTGACACAGAATCCTGGACCTACGACGCTCTACGTTAAGATTAGAGGACTGAAGAATCTCCCTTGGGGTCAAGGAGTGACTCCCCTGCTTGGCAGGCACCAACGAAGCAATTGTCCGGTCTGCATCGCTGAAGCTCCCGCCGGACGCCGAAGTCTTTGCATCACCAGAGGTGGATTTCCAGACTTCCCCGAGGCTGCCCTGAGTCCCCAGGAAAGCTGAGGCCCGTAGCTGTCATGGGTAACGTGGAACCGTGACCCCTGGACACCGATCGCATTTGCAAGTGCATCCTCTTCTGGGTCTCCCACGAAGTTGTGCTTTGGGCTCCGAGTAGCCCCAGCCTCCAGCACCGACTACACCGAAGATCACTGGCCTCCACTCCACGAGTGTCCCGTGAGCCAGCTCTAAGTGCGTCCACTCGAGGCTCCTTCGCGGTCGCTAGTCCGTTGGCTAGTAGGCCCTCCCGAAGGCCAATCTTCTTCTGCTTGGGCTTCCCTGGTTGCTCCAGGCGTGCCCTGACTTACCCTTGCTGGGTGAGTCCCTCAGACCTTGCTGGTCTGCACCACCGTCCTTCTTCTATTTCCACGAGACTTGCCGTTGCCAAGGCTTGTTGGGTCCAATCCGGTCGCCGATACCCCTGCAACTGACAGACGTCGTGGTACAGCTCGAATCCAGCTCCTGGTCATCGTCGACGCCTCCTGGACCTCGTGGCTGAAGAGTCAAGACGACCGTCAACCTACCTGAAGCACTCGACATCGGTGGGCATCTGCTCATCGCCTTCCTGGTCACTGGCTAGTGACCCAGACTCTGTCCCCTCTGCTTTCAGGTTCTTCAGATCTTCGATCCACCTTTGGATCCACCCGAACACTTTCGACTTGGCCGCCAGCAGCACTTTGCAGCAGATCGCCATTGAAAACGACGACGAAACCCGACCCCGAAAGACACCTATGCACCCGGCTTCCTGGGTGAGGTAACTCGAGTACTCCAGTGCTCCCGTGGGTATAGACTCTAGAACAACCCAGTTCTAAAGGGGTTTGCTCCAAGTCCTCCTCTAAGTGTCCCTTTTCTTTAAAATTCCAACCGCGACTTTCCCCATAGAAGTCAACGGCGATTCGCGGCTGTGTTCTCACACCGCACGCGTCCCCCGTGGGTCCCCTGTGTCACTACCTTGGGTGGTTCCTTGTGGTCCAAGCACTTCTACAGGCTCTAGGCCTTGTGTCTAGCTCAGTCGTGGTTCTTATACCACTTTATTGGTATATGGTTTGAGTACGCCCCTAGGGCTCAAACGTGTATTTGTGCTATTACTGTGGATAACTAACTTATAACTTATGTACTTCGAACTCTAGCCTCATAAAGAGACTAGAGGGGTGTGTTTAGCAATAAATACATATATTTTGAATATATACCTGGTGTGGTCCTCTTTCATTTGGTCACTCAAGAGATTATAGACTGGTAAAACAAGCTGCTTTACATTCCTTCAAGACTTAGCCTGAAGGCTGCTCTCCATAGCTACCACTGGGATAGCTTTCAATAAAGGTTGTCTTTAACCTATCTCCAATAAGGGGTTGTTTGGACTGGTGCAAGGTGCCCACTATAATTAGTGGACAGCATATACCAGGCCAACTTCTCACACGGTAGAATCCTGAAGAGCCCTGGCATCACAAAATGGATGCCACCAGTCACAGACACTGGGCTGCCCTCCTGCTGATGACCGAAACTCGCAGTGGAGGAGGCCCAACAATAGGTATCCTGTCACAGGGAGGTGTGACCACCTCCCAGACAGGGTTTAGTGTATTGGGGCTGGGTGGGTGCACTCCTAGAGTGCTTTGAAGTCCTGCACTGGGGGAGCAGAAGGCTCCTCTGTGCATACACCAGTTCAAACCGGCTCAGGGGCTACCTGCCCCTGCTCTGGCGTGAAACTGGACAAAGGGAAGTGGGTGTAGCCACCCACTCCCCTGACCCTCCCATAGGTGGGGTCTTAGAGCTAGTCCCTCCCTTCCTTTTAGTATAAGGTAGGGAACCCTTGCCATTGCAAACTAGATACCCCTGGACGACGCTCTGAAGAAGAATCCCGGACCTTCAACATTCCACTACCTCTGGAAGACTGAAGAATCTCCCGTGGAGTCGAGTGACTCCCCTGCTTGGCAGGCAACAAAAACTGAAACGACGGTCGCAAACTACGCCGCTCCCGCCGGAGCCCGAGGTCCCTGCAGCCCAAGACGAAGATTTCCTGACTTCTAAAAGGCCATCGTGAGTCCCCAGCGAAGCTGAGGCAAGTGGACCCCACGAGTGACGAGGAACCGCAGTCCCTGGATACCGTGCACTATTGTCGAGTGCAACCCTTTCACGACGTTCTACGAACCTGTGCTTTGGACCACGTGTGGTCCCAGCCTCTAGCAGGAATTCCTCCGAAGATCAGAGGCCTACCCTGTCCCGAGTGACCGTGGGCCCCTGTTGAGTGAATCCTCCCGAGGCGTCTTTGCGATCCCTTGCCAGCCGGCTTGTGGGTCCCCTGAAGACTTTTCTACAGAACCAAAGGGCTCCCCTGGTTGCTCCAGGCCTGCCCTGACTTACCCTCGCTGGGTGAGTCCCCCAGACCTTGCTGGTCTGCACCATTGACTTTTTGTTCTTTCCACGAGACTTGCTGCTACCAAGGCTTGTTGGCTCCAATCAGGTCGCCGACACCGCAGTCAGCTGCAGACTTCGTGGGACACGCTGAATCCAGCTCCTGGTCATCATCGACGCCTCCTGGACCTCGTGGCTGAAGAGTCAAGACACCCGTGAACGACCTGAATCTGTCGACGACGGTGGGCATTCATCTTCCTTGCCCCGAGTCACTGCCAAGTGGCTTTGAACACTGTCCCCTCTGCTTTCAGGTCTTCCTTCTTCCGAATCCAGGCTTGGATTCCACCGGACACTTCTCCTGTCTTCACAAGCAGCAAGTCTTCATTGGCTCCCATTGAAAACGACGCCGCGACCCAACACCAAAGGACACCTATGCACCCGGCTTCCCTGGGTGAGGTAACTCCAGCACTACGGTGCTCCTGTGGGTGTTGGCCCTAGAACTACTTACCCTGTAAGTGACTTGCTTGTAGCTACTCTCAAAGTGCCCTTAAACTCTTCATTTCCAACCGCGACTTGCCCCATTGAAGTCTACGGCGATCCGCGCCTGTGTTCACTCACTGCACGCGTCCCCCGTGGGTCCTTTACTTACCTGCCTTGGGTGGTTTCGTGAGGCCCCAGCACTTCTGAAGGCCCTAGGCCTTGTCCCTTTGCAAGTCGTTGTTCTTAAGTCTCTTTTTTAGTATATGGTCTGGTACGCCCCTAGGGCCCCAGCCATATTTGTGCTTAATTTGTTGTGAAACGTTGATTTGTGCATATGTTCCTGACTTCTAATCTCATAAAGAGATTAGTAGAGAGTTGTTTAGTAATAAATACATATATATTTTATATATATACCTGTGTGGTGTCTTTTCATTTGGTGATTCAAGAGATTGTGTGGTAAAACAAGCTGCTTTACATTCCTCCAAGACTTAGCCTGAAGGCTGCTCCCCACAGCTACCACTAGGATAGCTTTCTTTAAAGGTTGTCTTAAACCTATCTACCATAAGAGTCGAATTGTACTGGTGCAAGGTGTCCACTTTAACTAGTGAACAGCATATACCAGGCCAACTTCTCACATTGGTGGGCAGCGTGTGGGATTCCAGCTTGCTATTGTTTTACCAGAAAATCTCTATTTGAATTACTAACTGAAAACCACTATAGGTACTCAAGGTACATATAAAGTCAAGCTTAGTATCAATAAGTTCTACTGAACTTAGAGCTGTGTGCCAAGGGATAGCACACCCTTTCTACAGCTCAAGCTAGTATCAGTAGGCCACAAACTAGTGTAGGTAGTACAACACTGCACAACACTAGAATGTCCTTAAAGGGTGGACCCAGTGGATCCACTCAGCCTCAGTATAAGGACATGGCTTTCTCTGACTTGAGAGCCATGTGTGCTGCAAGGCACCTGAAGCTAGGACAGAGTCCCTCCACACTACACCTGATAGATCTGCTGACAGCAGATGATCTTAGATTAGCTCTAGGAGCTAATGGGTCTGAATCAGTGAGTGGGTCAATTACAGTGTCCGGGTCAGATGATGAACATCAGGATGACCCAGACTCTGTGGTTGAAGGGCAAGGTCCCAAGGGGCCTGAAAAGGACAGAGGAATTCTCCCTAAGATAACTGACAGAGTGGAGGAGAGGCCTAGGTCCCCTTCTAGGGAATCTGACCACTCTTATCACTCTGGCAGAGAATTTGTCCAGCAGAGGAACTCCTACTTTCCAATAAGAGAGACCTCCTCTGACAGAATGTACAAACTGCTGCAGTATGAGGAAGCAAGAGTTGCCCTCAAAACCAAGCAGTTGGCATTAGACAGAGAAGCCCTGGAGCTCCAGAGAGCTTCTAGAAGAGAGGGGTTAGAACCCCCTGGTGGCAGCAACAGTGTCCCTAGAGGCAGAGAATATATTCCAGACCATAGGAAGGTTGTTCCTCCCTACCAGAGTGGGGATGATATCCATAAGTGGATAACTGCTATGGAAAGGGCCTGTAGAGTACAACAAGTCCCCCAAAAGCAGTGGGCAGCAATCTTGTGGCTCTCCTTTTCAGATAAAGGTAGAGACAAGCTCCTCACTGTTAGAGAAGAGGATGCTGATGACTATGAAGTCCTGAAGAGTGCACTGATAGATGGGTTTGGCTTAACCACTGAGCAGTACAGGTTGAAGTTCAGAGACACCCAGAAGGCACAGACTCAGGACTGGACTGACTTTTTAGATTGTGCAGCCAAGGCTCTGGAGGGTTGGCTGGTTGGCAGTAGGGTTACTGATTTCAAGGGATTGTATAATCTAATGATGAGAGAACAGATCCTTAATAATTGCCAGAACCAGTTGTTGAATCAATACCTGGTGGACTCAGATCTGACCTCTCCCCAAGAATTGGGAAAGAAGGCAGACAAGTGGGTCAGAACCAGGGTGAGGCAGAAAACCCAGAACCAAGGGGGTGACACAAAGAAGCAGGATTCTAAGGGCTCTGAGAAAAGTGGGGATAAGTCAAAAGACCAGAAGTCTTCACAAGGGCCCCAAAAATCTGCATCTGGTGGGGAGTCACAATCCAACAAGGAAAAGGCCAAAAGAAGCCCTGGTGCAAATTCTGCAAACAGAAAGGGCACTGGACTTCTGATTGTAACAAGTCCAAAGACCAAACCACCACCACTCCTGCCCCTAAGGCAACTGTTCCCCCTAGCTCAGCTACTGGTGGAGGTGGTACTCAGAATAAGGGTGTAGTAGGGTTGACCCTGGGTTCTGAAGTGGACTCTGGCCTAGTCAGAGTACCCACTCAGGCATTGCTGATTTGTGATGGAGACACTGATATGTCCTTCCTAGTAAGCGCCAGTAATCTGGGCAAATACAAACAGCAGCCTGTAATAAATGGCAAACAGGCTTTGGCATTTAGGGACACAGGTGCTAGTGTCACCATGGTGGCAGAGGATCTTGTGGACCCTGGACAGATCATCCTGGGCGAAATGTACCAGGTGACCAATGCAAGCAATGTCAGGACCAACCATAGTCTGGCAGTTGTGAATTTCTCCTGGGGAGGGGTAACTGGCCTCAAGAAGGGTGTAGTCAGTGCAGACCTCCCTGTAGAATGTCTATTGGGCAATGATCTAGAAACTTCAGCATGGTCTGAAGTAGAGTTATGGACTCATGCTGAGATGTTGGGCATTCCTGCAGAGGTATTTGCTGTGACCAGGTCACAGGCCAGAATGCATAACACTGAACCAGCTCTGGATCCTGGAACCATGGACCAGATGCTTCCCAAGAAGAGGAGCAGTAGGGTTAAGGCAGTGCCTTCCCCTCTGTCTCAGATCACTGATTCCCCTCTTGAGGGAGGAGGAGCAGATCCTGAAGAAGGAACTGCCCCCGAGGGACTTGAGCCTGATCACGTTGAAGTTCTTGGGGGCAGGGGCCCCTTCTAGGGAAGATCTGAGTAAGGAGCAACAGTGCTGCCCCTCTCTTGAACCCCTCAGACAGCAGGCTGCTGCTGAGGCTGCTGGGAGTGCTAGTGGGTCCCATAACGTTTATTGGGATGAGGGACTCCTATATTCTGAGGGTAGAGATCCAGCCCCTGGAGCCACCAGGAGGTTGGTAATACCTCAGAAGTTTAGGGGGTTCCTCTTGACCCTAGCACATGATATCCCTTTAGCAGGTCACTTGGTCCAAAACAAGACCTGGGACAGGCTTGTTCCACATTTTCATTGGCCACATATGTCAGAGGACACAAAGGAGTTTTGTCGCTCCTGTGTCACATGCCAAGCCAGTGGCAAGGCAGGTGGCACCACAAAGGCCCCCTGATACCACTACCTGTGGTGGGGGTACCCTTTGAAAGGGTAGGGATTGACATTGTTGGTCCCCTTGACCCTCAAACTGCATCTGGGCACAGATTTATCCTGGTGGTAGTGGATCATGCCACCAGGTACCCAGAGGCAATTCCTCTGAGGACCACCACAGCCCCTGTGGTGGCAAGAGCCCTCATTGGAGTTTTCTCCAGAGTGGGTTTCCCAAAGGAGGTCATCTCTGACAGAGGTACCAACTTCATGTCAGGATATTTGAAAGCAATGTGGAAGGAGTGTGGTGTAACTTATAAGTTCACCACCCCCTATCACCCACAATGCAATGGGTTGGTTGAACGTTTCAACAAAACCCTGAAGGGAATGATTAAAGGACTCCCAGAGAAGCTTAGGCGGAAATGGGACCTTCTTCTTCCCTGCCTGTTGTTTGCATACAGAGAGGTTCCACAGAAGGGGGTTGGTTACAGCCCATTTGAGCTTCTGTTTGGGCATCCTGTAAGAGGTCCATTATGTTTGGTAAAAGAGGGCTGGGAGTTACCTCTCAAACCCCCAAACAGGATGTGATGGACTATGTACTTGGTCTCCGCTCCAGGATGGCCGAATACATGAAAAAGGCAACCAAAAACCTGGAGGCCAGCCAAGAATTACAAAAAGCTTGGCATGACCAAAGGCTGTGCTGACTGTGTACCAGCCAGGACAGAAAGTGTGGGTGTTGGAGCCTGTGGCCCCAGCAGCCCTCCAAGACAAATGGAGTGGCCCCCATACAATAGTTGAACAAAAGGGAGAAGTCACCTATCTGGTGGATCTTGGAACTCCCAGGAGCCCCCTGAGGGTGCTCCATGTCAACAGATTGAAACCATATGTTGACAGGGCTGACATGGGCTTGCTCATGGCAACTGATGAGGAACAGGAGGAGGAGAGTGACCCTCTCCCTGACCTGCTCTCACAGAACCCTGATGATGGGTCAGTAGATGGTGTTGCTTTGGCAAGCAGCCTCACTGACCATCAGCAAACTGAGTGCAGACAAGTTCTGCAGCAGTACAGACATATGTTTAGCCTGACCCCTAGTCAGACTACCTGGTGCACCCATGAGGTGGACACTGGAGACAGTCTGCCTGTCAAGAGTAAAATCTACAGGCAACCTGACCATGTCAGGGACTGTATCAGGACTGAAGTCTAGAAAATGTTGGAGTTAGGTGTGATTGAGCCCTCAGATAGCCCTTGGGCTAGCCCAGTAGTCCTAGTACCCAAGCCTCATACCCAGGGTGGTAAGAATGAAATGAGGTTTTGTGTAGACTACAGAGGCCTCAATGCAGTCACCAGGACTGATGCCTATCCCATACCAAGGGCAGATGAGCTGATTGATACTTTGGCCTCAGCCAAGTATCTGAGTACATTTGACCTAACAGCTGGCTACTGGCAGATCAGGTTAGCTGATGATGCAAAAGCCAAAACAGCATTTTCGACCCCTAGTGGGCACTACCACTTTGTGGTGATGCCCTTTGGATTGAAAAATGCACCTGCCACTTTTCAGAGGTTGGTGAACAAAGTTCTGGCAGGGATGGAAACTTATTGCTCAGCTTATCTAGATGATATTGCTGTCTTTAGTTCCTCCTGGCAGGATCACCTGGTCCACCTCAGAAATGTTTTGGAGGCTCTGCAGAAAGCAGGCCTCACTATCAAGGCCACCAAGTACCAGATAGGGCAGAGTCAGGTTGTGTACCTGGGCCACCTTGTGGGTGGGGGCCAGGTTCAGCCTTTACAGAGCAAAATCCAAACCATAATGGAATGGGTTGCTCCAACCACCCAGACACAGGTGAGAGCCTTCTTAGGCCTGACTGGGTACTATAGGAGGTTTGTCAAGGGATATGGATCTATAGTGACCCCCTTGAAAGATCTGACCTCAAAGAAAATGCCAAAAAAGGTTCAGTGGACAGCTAGCTGTCAGAAGGCATTTGAAGACCTAAAGCAGGCCATGTGCACTGCCCCATCTTACAGAGTCCAGACTACACCAGAAAGTTCATTGTCCAAACAGATGCTTCTGAGCTGGGTGTGGGAGATGTACTGTCTCAACTGAATGATGAAGGTCAAGACCAGCCAGTAGCTTTTATTAGCAGGAGGCTGACCCCTAGAGAGAAACGTTGGTCAGCTATAGAGAGGAGGCCTTTGCTGTGGTGTGGGCCCTGAAGAAGCTGAGGCCATACTTGTTTGGCACTCACGTCATAGTTCAGACTGACCACAAGCCCCTCCTATGGCTTAAACAGATGAAAGGTGAAAACCCAAAACTTTTGAGGTGGTCCATTTCCCTACAGGGGATGGACTATACAGTGGAACATAGACCTGGGACCCAACATTCCAATGCAGATGGACTCTCAAGGTATTTCCACTTAGAACACGAAGACTCAACTGGTCAAGGTTAGTTTAGTGTCCCTGCGTTTGGGGGGGGGGTTGTGTAGGAGAGTAGGATCTGCCTCTTATGTTGCCCCCACTTTTTTTTCTGATGTTTACACTGGTTTCTGGCTATAGTCTGGCTGGGACCCTGCCAATCAGGGCACCAGCCTCTCTGTTCTCTCTAAACGATTTGGAGTGCACTCTAGGTGCACTAGTGATTGGATACTGTGGTACCTTATGAGTCCCTAGTATATGGTACCTTAGGTACCAAGGGCATAGGTACTTCACAGGCCTACCAGGGGCTGAAGCATGTATTATGCAACCCCTGGGAAGCAGACTAAATCTGACACCACAGGCCTGCTACTGCAGCCTGGGTGAGGAGGTGCTAGCACCCCTCACTGAGATATAGGTTCCCTATATCTCTCCTGCACACACATTTAAACCTATCAGTCACCCCTAAGGCAGGCCCTATCAATCCTGAGGGCAGGGTGCTTAGTTTCTATGTGAGAGGGTGCCTCTGCCTGAGCAGGGCCCCTCTGCAGCTCTCAGAGTCCATTCTCTGGGGCTGTTTGTGAATGCGGTCACACCATAAGTGCATTATAACCTCGCGGTTAATGCTAACTTTGGAATGGCTGCATCAAAACATGTCGTGTTTGGTGTCAAACACCTTGGAATCATACCCCCACACCAGTAACTGGTGTGGGAGTATGATCCCACCCTTCTAGAGGGATAGACATGTACCTACTGTGGAAACACGGTAGAATCCAGAAGAGCCCTGGCATCACAAAATGGATGCCACCAGTCACAGACACTGGGCTGCCCTCCTGCTGATGACCGAAACTCGCAGTGGAGGAGGCCCAACAATAGGTATCCTGTCACAGGGAGGTGTGACCACGTCCCAGACAGGGTTTAGTGTATTGGGGCTGGGTGGGTGCACTCCTAGGGTGCTTTGAAGTCCTGCACTGGGGGAGCAGAAGGCTCCTCTGTGCATACACCAGTTCAAACCGGCTCAGGGGCTACCTGCCCCTGCTCTGGCGCAAAACTGGACAAAGGGAAGTGGGTGTAGCCACCCACTCCCCTGACCCTCCCATAGGTGGGGTCTTAGAGCTAGTCCCTCCCTTCCTTTTAGTATAAGGTAGGGAACCGTGGCCATTGCAAACTAGATACCCCTGGACGACGCTCTGAAGAAGAATCCCGGACCTTCGATGTTCCACTACCTCTGGAAGACTGAAGAATCTCCCTTGGAGTCAAGGAGTGCCTCCCCTGCTTGGCAGGCACCAAAAACTGAAACGACGGTCGCAAACTACGCCGCTCCCGCCGGAGCCCGAGGTCCCTGCAGCCCAAGACGAGAATTTCCTAACTTCTCCAAGGCCATCGTGAGTCCCCAGTGAAGCTGAGGCAAGTGGACCCCACGAGTGACGAGGAACCGCAGTCCCTGGGTACTGTGCACTATTGTTGAGTGCAATCCCTTCACGACGTTCTAGGAACTTGTGCTTTGGACCATGTGTGATCCCAGCCTCTAGCAGGAATCCCTCCGAAGATCAGAGGCCTACCCCGTCCCGAGTGACCGTGGGCCCCTGTTGAGTGAATCCTCCTGAGGAGTCTTCACGATCCCTTGCCAGTCGGCTTGTGGGTCCCCTGAAGACTTTTCTACAGAACCAATGGGCTCCCCTGGTTGCTCCAGGCCTGCCCTGACTTACCTTCGCTGGGTGAGTCCCCCAGACCTTGCTGGTCTGCACCATTGACTTTTTGTTCTTTCCACGAGACTTGCTGCTACCAAGGCTTGTTGGCTCCAATCGGGTCGCCAACACCGCAGTCAGCTGCAGACTTCGTGGGACACGCTGAATCCAGCTCCTGGTCATCATCGACGCCTCCTGGACCTCGTGGCTGAAGAGTCAAGACACCCGTGAACGACCTGAATCTGTGCGACGACGGTGGGCATTCATCTTCCTTGCCCCGAGTCACTGCCAAGTGACTTTGAACACTGTCCCCTCTGCTTTCAGGTCTTCCTTCTTCCGAATCCAGGCTTGGATTCCACCGGACACTTCTCCTGACTTCACAAGCAGCAAGTCTTCATTGGCTCCCGTTGAAAACGACGCCGCGACCCGACACCAAAGGACACCTATGCACCCGGCTTCCCTGGGTGAGGTAACTCCAGCACTATGGTGCTCCTGTGGGTGTTGGCCCTAGAACTACTTACCCTGTAAGTGACTTGCTTGTAGCTACTCTCGAAGTGCCCTTAAACTCTTAATTTCCAACCGCGACTTGCCCCATTGAAGCCTACGGCGATCCGCGCCTGTGTTCACTCACTGCACGCGTCCCCCATGGGTCCTTTACTTACCTGCCTTGGGTGGTTTCATGAGGCCCCAGCACTTCTGAAGGCCCTAGGCCTTGTCCCTTTGCAAGTCGTTGTTCTTAAGTCTCTTTTTTAGTATATGGTCTGGTACGCCCCTAGGGCCCCAGCCATATTTGTGCTTAATTTGTTGTGAAACGTTGATTTGTGCATATGTTCCTGACTTCTAATCTCATAAAGAGATTAGTAGAGAGTTGTTTAGTAATAAATACATATATATTTTATATATATACCTGTGTGGTGTCTTTTCATTTGGTGATTCAAGAGATTGTGTGGTAAAACAAGCTGCTTTACATTCCTCCAAGACTTAGCCTGAAGGCTGCTCTCCACAGCTACCACTATGATAGCTTTCTTTAAAGGATGTCTTAAACCTATCTACCATAAGAGTCGAATTGTACTGGTGCAAGGTGTCCACTTTAACTAGTGAACAGCATATACCAGGCCAACTTCTCACACATAGGATAAAAGGGAGACATGGTGGAGCGTTAGACTTTAGTAATATCATCAGAAATCTGATTGTCATTGTGAGATGCCAAGAAGTGGCCGTAGTATGTAGCTAGTCGGGATCTGCAGTGGTGCACTAAATTAGAGTCCTCCATTGCCCAGCGGGATATGGAAGATCTCTTTAGTTATTCCACGCCTGTTTAGATGGCAAGGGGTGGTTTATTGCGGTCAGGGACGTCTTAAAGATTTTGGGGGCCCTGGGCGGAGCGTATTTCGGGGGCCCCTGTTAGGAACAAATTTGAATTTATGATCCAGTTACAGCTCTTTCATGCCCTCTTTGGCCAAGTCACGGACAGTGCACAAGCACACTGGTCCAAATTCTAAATGTGTTTACATCTAATATTCAGGGATAGTGATGTGGTTTTCAATATTGTAACAGCGCCAGCTCGCTAATATTACTGCAAATAATCTCTGTGCCCCCCTCCCATGAGAGGACATGTTTTGATCTAAAAGAAACTTTTTTTATGAATGTTGCATGAAACATAAACACATTTGTCTGAAAAATGTCTGCAATAGAATCTCACACATTCCCCTCATTAAAAATAAATTAAAGGAAAATGCTATTTACCACAATCTGTTTAAGAATTATTCAAGTTCATTAGGCCAAGACTCACTCAGGGGGCCCCCAGGAAGGCTGGGGCCCTGGGCCAGAGCCCACTTTGCCCATGCCTTAAAACATCTCTGATTGCGGTGGACTAGTACACTACTGTGTTATGGATATGACCCTTAGCAGTTTTGTCTTATGCGTAAGCATGTCAAGCAGTAAAGGGAATTATTAGGCAGTCTGTATGAACTACAATCAACTATCTGACTGCTGACTGTTATGGTATTAGTTTTAGTGTGGAATATATATTGTATTGTGATTGCATTATATAGCACTTACCGACCCCTAAGAAGGTATTGTTGTGCTTTAAGCTGGGCAGCATGCTTCTCTAGGTCCCAGGCAGTGGCATAGCTAGACCTTAGACCGCCCGGGGCGGGAGCATTGAGGAGCGGGGGAGGGAGTGCTGGCGATTGCCGCCCGAGCCGGAAGGTATAAGCTGGGGCGAGGCCACCGCCCCCAAAACTCTTGTCGGCGGGGCGGACCGCCCACCCTCCCCCTACGCCACTGGTCCCAGGTTTAGTGTTTTTTGTAGTTATTGTTGGTTATTGGGATTAGTCTTGCGCTCCACAGGAACCACTCCATGCTTGTACTGCGGTTTCTATGGGGTAGATTAGATTACATTAGTAGGAAATTAGGTCTGATTTTAAGTGGGAGAGGGGAGTAGGGGAATCGAATGCTTTGGATGGCGGTATTAATAGACGAGCTACAGGAGATTAGGTATTGCTAGGTTGCAGTGGGTATGACATTTAAAGGAGGGGTTGTGATTTTTTAAATAAGGTGTAGGCAATTTGAAGAGATACAATAATAGGGATTAAAGCAAAGATGCATGTGACTTATAGCAGCCTGTACTCAGAGAGCAGAGGCATGTATGTAGATGACGGAAAGGAAGGAGAGAGCCATATGAAAAAAAGGAGAGTTGACAATCAGAAATTTTAAGTCAAGGATTGTTTTCATGCACAGTTTTTTGGATTATTACAGTTGAAAAGTTTGTTTTAGGAGCTTCTCAACAGACTCAAGTGCACAGTTGAGGGCTGAGGCTGTTCCACAGTTTTGACCCCAAGCGCGACACGCGTCTTCCTCGGGCCTGATTTAGAGTTTTGTGTACAGAGTTCTCTGTAACAAATGTGACGGGGTACCTTGTCTACCAAATCCTCAGTCTGACCACTCAGTTATGACTCTGGCGGACCATTATCTTTCGGATGGAGGTGCACCCACTTGCTCCACTGTCAGAAAGCTTACTCTGGACAGACCAATGGAGTAGGGGCTGCCAGACTAAGGACATCAGACCTACCTATTTATTTAGAGTGAATGCCCTTTTGTTGTAGGTCTATCACCACCAGGGGAACAACCTGGCTGTCACAAACAGAACAAAATGACCCCCAGACTTTGGGAGTTTTATTTATGGTGTTGGGGTCATTACAAATGTGTTTTTCATAAGCAAATGTCCTCTTTGGGAGTTTGTTTGTTAAACACAAAGGACCTGCCTCTGAAGGCACAGAGAGCACAGCACCCTGATGGAAGATGGATGTAGGGTGTAAGAAAAGGGGCCATTACTTGTGTTGCCTGGGCAAGTAAAGGGTCCACATTCACCCTTTCAGTGGGAACCAAGCACCCTATTGTAGTGCTTGCGTCTCTCATGGTAGCAAAGCACAGCTTTCCAAGGCTTACCTTAGAGAGGTATTTGGGCTCCATTCGAGGGCACATAATAATTACACACCCACTACTTAAAACTATTGAATGACTTCACAAATATACATAAAGCTGGTGGAAGTACCTTTGGCGACATGACATTTGACCCCTAAAGGGCCATGATCACAAAAATCACAGTACCCCTCGCCATGTGCAATACAGCACATAACCATATGGGGGGGTCACTTTAAATCAGGTCACAAACGTGACGGGGTACCTTGTCCAACAAACCCTCAGTCTGTCCACTCAATTATGACTTGGTGGACCGTCATCTTTTTGACGGTGGTGCATCCACTTGCTCAACTGTCAGAATATTTCCTTTTGACAGCCCAATGAAGATGGGACGAATAGGAAAAACACGGACCAGGAGAGCTACGAATGCATGGAACTTGGAAACCTGAGAGCTCTGAAAGTTATTATGCAAATGCCTAGAAGCACACTTAAAGATAAGAATCACATGTCAAAATACCTCATTCCATCACTGACTTCAGTAACCATAATCCATCTGCACTTATTATGAGCACTCAAGCATTACAATCTCATGCTCACATTATAATTAATAAAGTCTTGCAGCCTTTTTGGAATAGTATTACTCTCAGCAAAAACAACGCCTTTAAATAAGGAATTGTAAATAACATTTTTGAATGAAGCATTGCTTAAAACATTGTGAATAATACAGATAAATAAAGCATTGTTCAAACCATTACAAATAACACGTTTAAATAAAGCATTATTTGAACAGAAACCATGTGTCTGTGTCATTTTTCAAATATCTTCAGTCCACATAAAGTGCAGTCATAAAATCAGCCCCTAGAGGAGGTTGCACTCCCACCTGTAGAACGAAAAGCTCCAGCCTTGGGAGTGCTGTAAAATCCTGGGGTGGTCATCTGTTTTTAGCTTCCAGGCCTAGGGTCAGCACTTGGGTAAACTTCCTTTGGGGGGAGCTGCTGCACTTATGCAGACTCCCACACTCTCTTGGTATTATTGGTGGCGCCCCTGCCATCATGGGCCAGCCACATCACTAAAACTTTGGGCTGGCTGGGAAAAGCCTTGCAGGTCTTTATTGGGTGCTCCCTCCCGGGAGTGTGCATATTTAATAAGCCGCTTGGCAGCATACGTTTCTGCTGCTGTTGTGCCTCACGCAGCTTTTCCCTTTTGCTTTTTTTCCCCCTTGGGGATGCCCATCCCACCAGGGCTCCCTGCATGCCTCTGTGCATTGAGGACACACCCCCGGCTGCCCCAATCGACTTTCCGCCCGACCAGCAGTCTCCTTTGCTGCCGGCGGGGGAGCAGGCAGCTCTTCTCCCCTGCCTGCTTGTGCGGGTCAAGTGTGCTTCCTGAGGTGGCCGCCCACTTACCCCAGACATGGGCACTGCTGGCAGGAGCGTGGCAGTGCTCCCACTTTTCCATTCCTCTGCTGGGGCCAGATCCCTGGCTCCTCTTTTGCCTATCAAAGGGTGCAACAGCACTGTTTTGGTGGTTTGGGGCCCGGAGTTGGAATCCCAGGCTTCTCCTATATGAAATCTGGCCCGGGGTTGGGATCCCTGGGCCTTCCAAGCTCTGGGGACAGGGGCTACATGCACGCCCCCTCCCAGGGATAACAATTGATTATAATCCTTGTGCAGATACCCAAGCTGTGGCCCACGCCGGGGGTTTAGAAACCTCGGGAAGCAGAGCTCCACACGCTCCAGGGCCTCGCTGAGGTCAAATCCTTTTTCCTTTGATATCTCAGGACCGTTGGGCCATTTTGCTTGACCTTGAACTAATTTTGCTCCTGGTGGTGAGCCCTTCACACATGTTGCCTTTTCCTTAGGCCTCTTGGCCTCTATGGTAGGACACTTTGCAGGGAGGTGGTTCCACTTGCTCCCTGCACCAGCCTTTCTTCTTTGTCCCGTCTGCTGCTTCTCTCCTCCAGGGTGCAGAAGTCCAGTTCTTCCCCCAACTAGTCCTTAGTGGGCACAAGGGGGCCAGCTTTCCTGGTCCTGGGGAGAGACCCACTGGTTCTGGGGCCAACTGTAGTCAACTGTAGTCAGACTCCTTAGTCCAGGTAGGCATCATGGGGTTCGTCCTTCCAGTCGTCCATGGCTGCCGTCTCCAGTCTCAATGCCCACTTCCATCAAACGCACCCTCTCCCTCTTGTGCCAGACTTTTTTAGTGGGTGCTGAAAGGTCTTGAAGCCAGGTACCCCTGGCCAATCCTAGGGTGCCACATCACCTCTAGGCCCCCGCGCCAACCCCCCTCCACAGCATGCTGGGGCAATTATAGATAGTACAATGTAAAGTGGTCCCAGTATGCAATAGTTCAACAACACACAGAGACAATATACATGAATACACCAAATATTCGAAATAACCACGTTATACGAATGAAATGTCAGTGTTATTTAATCACACTGTACATATAATACTTATAGATGAACGATATCGTGGAATATTAAAAAACAGCAAGTGCCCAGATGAAAGAAGAGAAGGGGTCAGGAAAAAGTGGGTGATTGGAGTGAAAATAAAGGAATACACAAAGGGGAAAGTATTGTGCAAATCACATATTCATGTTTACATCAAACAATGGCTCTTCCTTTAGCCAGAAATTTCTAACAGTCTACATGGATTATTGTGTGGCCATGACATAGAGGAAAAACACAGTTCATCAATCTCTGTTGTTTATGCTGGCAAAGAGAAGAATGTCGAAGGCCCCAAAATGATGTAGGCTCTTGGAAACCTTACACACGGGGTCTTCCTCAGGACTGTGAGAGGGGAGGAGAGAGCACCTGGGAAGTTAAGTGTAGAAATTTACTATATATTCAAGGAACGTGACAGTTAAAACTGAGAACAGAACGAAAGGAGGGGCCTCTGGTCCCATGAATTACCATGTAAAGCCCTACAAAGAGGGCCGGTTTAGTGGAAAATGGGCGCGTGGGCTCCGAGGGGGCGAGAGCGGGATACCTGCACCTGCAAGAGTAAGGTGTAGTTTAATTTCAAACACACCACCAAAGTCGGAGTGGTTGGGAGATTAAATCAAAAACGGGACGTGCGTGGTATTAGCCACTTACTTAAAGTTGAAACAAATCCGACATGTCCCTTTGAAAACAACGTATGATCAGTCCAAATAAATTGGCTCTGATCCCTCAGTAGGACAATCTGAAAAAAACAACAAAGAACCAATGCTAATAAGAACCACCTACTGTGCACCAAACAAGTGCGTATACCACCACTAGCCACAAGGTCATGACAGAATTACCTGTAAGTGACTCCGATTGCACAATGGCCAAGGGCCAAGGGCTCGCAATCTAAAGAAAAAAGGGGGGGAAGGGAAACAAGGGCGATTAGGGAAAATGCCCTGCAGCATGTAGCCTGACGATAAATAAAGTGCGTAAGGTCTAATGTACAACAACACTCACCACACAATGGCCGGGAAGGAATTAATGAATTCTGAAGGAATCAAACCCATATCCTTCTGCCTCCTTTTTGTATGTATCTTTAGGTTTTGAAGGTGGCCAGAGTGTCTGTTACAGTAAGCTTTTTTGCATGAGGTACACTGATTTGAACTTGGTCTTGAAGTAAACTGAGAGCCACTGCTCTTATATTGATTTAATCTATACTTGTTCAGGCACAATCTGTCTGCTTCCTTTTGTACTCTTTGTAATCTCATGTTAATGTTTTTGGGAGACTTGTGTAGACTGGTTTGTGTTTTTTACAATCTTGCCATTATAATAGCATGTGTATGCTCTATTTATTGGTCAGTCTGTGGAACTGGTGGGTTTTTCAAAGGTGGGAAAGTTGGAGGCTAGTCCTTTTACCAGTGCATTCATTTGTGGGGTGATATAGAAGTCAGAGTCAAAAACGATCACCAGAATTTGTCCCGCTGTGATCAGGTATGGGGGTGTAGAGACAGACTGAAGGGCAGTTGAAAGTGGGTGACTTTGCACCAACCCCTTCTAAATGTAGGCTTCCTGTTAAAAATTGGGTTTCTGGTAGGCAGACTATGCACCCTGTCCAAGCAGGAACCATAATCCTAGTCAGGGTAAGCGTAGTACACACTAAAACCTTACCCGTGCTCACCATCTGGTAGCTTGACACACAGCAGTGAGGCTAAACTAAAGAGGCAATGTGTAAAGTATTTTTCCACACACACACACAGTAACACAGTGAAAACACCACAAAAGTACTCCACACCAGTTTAGAAAATTAGCCAGTATTTATCTGAGTAAAATAAGACCAAAACAACAAAAATCCAACATATTCCAGACAAGATATGAATTTTTCAATATTATAAAAAGTTATAGCTCTTAGAAAACAATACCTCCAACTGGGCTATCTGGTCGCGCTTGATATCGACAACTCCACAAAGTCAGTCTGACCTCGATGGAGCGAGGGCCGGCCTCAGGAGTCACGCAGACCTCGGTACAGTGCCTTGTAGGAGTCGGAAAACAAAAAAGATGCAAGACGCAGGGGAGGTGAGGTGAGGCATTGTGGAGGCAAGTGCGGCGTCAGTTCCGTACTGCTATGCAGGTCGTTGGCATGTCGGCACTCAGGGACAGTGCATTGCACGAAGGAGGTGAGGCCTCACTGAAGCACGTGAGGCGTAGGTTCCTAGCACAGGTGCGGAGTTGTGGAGTCGCATGATGATCGGGATATTGCGGAGTGCAAGGGAGGTGATGTGGCGGTTGCCGAGATAACCCTCGGTTCCTTACTGCTGGGCGTCATCGAGGAGGCATTGTAGGTCAAGCCGCTAGGCTTAGGTTTCACGGCGTCGAGGTCGAACCACTGGGCCACAGCTAAGGCGTTGGAGTTGGAGCATTGCGCCACAGTTGTCAGTGGCGGGGAGCTCGGGACTCCCGCAGTGGCTATTCTTCGGAGGCACTGCAGCGTCGTTGAAGACTGCTTTGTAAGTCGCGGTCATTGCGTCAAGCGGAGACCACGGCTTCGGTGCAGGTAGCGGCAAGGCGTCAAAGTTGCAGACAGGTGCCAGTTCCGAAGTCGCTTGGCATCAGTTTCTTCTTGTAGCACCAAATCTCACTTTCAAGGGCAGAGGAACTGGATTTGGCACCACTTGGCAAGTAGGGCTCTCAGCAGAGGAGCCCAGGTGCAACAGGTGAAGTCTTTGATGGCCCTGAGACTTCCAACAGGCGGCAAGCTCAACTCAAGCCCTTGGAGAAACTTTAGAAAGCAGGATGCAGAGAACGAAGTCCAGGCCTCCCAGGACAGAAGCAGCAGACAACAGGCCAACACAGCAAAGCAAACAGCAAAGTGGCAGTCCCTCCTGGCAGCACAACAGCTCTTCTTCCTGGCAGAATATCATCAGTCCAGAAGTGTTCTGAGTATATGGTATCAGAGGTCCAGTACTTACACCCATTTAGGCCTTTAAAGTAGGAAGACTTCAAACAAAGGTATGTGTAGTGCACAAGACCCTGCCCTTCCTTGCCCTGGATCCAGACGCTCTGTAGGGAGTGGAGACTTCTTTGTGTGGGGACAGGCACAGCCCTATTCAGGTGCAATTGCTAGCTCCTCCCACCACTCTAGCTCAAGAAGGCTCATCAGCCTGGTGATGGGCCATCAGGATATGCAGGGCATACCTCAGCTCTCTTTGTGCGTGAGTGTCTACAGTGAATTTACAGAGCATAACTGTCATCCAACCCAGACGTGTATTCTAGGGACAGGCAGAAGCACAGAATGGTTAAGTAAGAAAATGCCAACTTTCTAAAAGTGGCATTTTCAGACCTGCAATTTGAAAACCAACTTCACTCAAAGATGTGTTTTTAAATTGTGAGTCCAGGGATACCAAAGTCCAATTTTCTATCTGCTTCCAATTCGAAGATAAACTTGTAAGATGTTGCAAGGCAGCTCCAATGCTAGGAGTGATAGGCCTTGCTGTGGTGAAAAACAAATTTAGCAGTTTTCCACTAGCAGGACATATTAAACTCACAAGTACATGTCCTACCTTCTAAATACACTGCACTCTGCCCATGGGGCTACCTTAGGCCTACCTTATGGGTGCCTTACATGCAATTAAAGGGAAGGTTTGGGCCTAGAAGTGGGTGCACTTGCCAGGTCAAAAGGGCAGTTTAAAACTGCACACACAGGCTCTGCAGTGGCAGGCCTGAGACAGGTTTGAAAGGCTACTCATGTTGGTGGCACTATCAGTGCTGCAGGCCCACTAGTATCATTTGATTTACAGGCCCTGGGCATACACAGTGCACTGTACTAGGGGCTTACTAGTAAATCAAATATGCCAATCATGGAGAAACCACATATCATTACATTTTAGACACAGAGCACATGCACTTTAGCACTGGTCAGCAGTGGTAAAGTGCCCAGAGTCCTAAAAACAGCAAAAAATGAAGTTCAGCACACAGTCAAATACAGGAGGTCAGAAGCGAAAAGACTGGGGAAACCACGACAAAAGAGGCCTGGTCTAGCGCTTTCCTTCTTAGATCCATGCACACAAAGGTAGTTCCTTTCTTCCAAAAGTAGACAAGGTCATGGCACCCCATAATGCTGCTATGCTTTTCAGAGCTGTTCTCTAACCACATGCTTATCTGCGTAGGATCCACTTCGATATGGAATGATACACAAAGTTGGTACAGAACTTAGGTCAAAGGCAGCCTGTCGATGTTCAAGAGAAACAAAGGGAGGAGGACCCCTTTGGGAGTCCTCAGTGCATTTTACAGCGTGAAGAGCCAGACGATTTTATACATACTTATTTACTCCAGTTGTTATGAATTGGGAAAAAATCCACTGGAGAGCCGACCCTAGTAGCAAAGCTTGTACCTGTTCATAAGGATGGTGTGGTTGACTGTGTCGGAGGCAGCAGAGAGGTCAAGTAGAAGCAGAGCACCTTGCTGGGCTTCATCTAACATAATAAGAAGTTCTTGATGTTTACCAAATGCTGATCTTGTTCTACGCAATAGTCTAGAGCTAGATTGATGACCAAACAAAATAAAATTCTATTCCATACACTTTCAAGTTGTGTACTGCCTTGGGTTTTGCTCAACTTTGCTTGAAAGGGAAAGTTTTACATTGAACAGTTATTGGAAAATCGCTGAAGCTCGACCATAGAAGTATCAAGAAGGGACTGACAATATGTTTCAAGGAGTCAGGGACTTTGCCACTTAATAGAGGAACATTCATTGAAATTGTAACAGCCTATGCAATGGACGGGGAACTTTCTTCAAGAAAGCAACTGGGTCATGTCAGTTATGGAAATAGGAGGCTTTGGCCTGATGTCTAACTTCCTTTTCTGACATGAGTTTTAGAGAAGACAAGGATGATTAGAATGGTGCGGTGGGGGTATGGGACTAAGGGCCACATGTACAAAGCTTTATTCTGGTGGCAAGCGGGCCGATTCGCAGAATTGGCATACTTGAGACTGGAAAAATGTGTTTTGGGATGGACAAAGCCCAAATTGCGATTCGGTAACTCGTTACCGAATCCCAATTTGGGTTTTGCGATTCATTATTCGGAAGGGGGGTGTTTTGGGTGTCCTTTCCAAATACCAAATCTAAATAGTATGTACAAATGTTCTGTGACCGAAATGCGGTTGCAAAACATTCGCACTTTACCAACAACTCAAAGTTGGAGGTAACCTACCAACTCTTAAAAATGAAACTTCAATGTTGAATTTTTTTTTAACGCATCTGTTTTCCTTTAAGGTAAACGTGCTGCGTTTAAAAAAAAAAAAGATTGCTTTATTAAAAAGCAATCACAGACATGGTGTCTGCTGACCCTGGCAGACCACCATCCCTGTGATGGCTGTGATTGCTAATGGGCCCAAATTGCGACCTACTTCATTAATATTCATGAGGTAGGTCGATTTGCGACTCACTAGGAATCGCAAATGAAACTCAAAAGAGTTTCATACATTAGGAATAGCGATTTCCTAATTGCGGTTTGCAGGAAATCGCAATTAGGAAATTGCTATTCCTAGTCTTCATACATGTAGCCCTTGGTGATTAAAATGTGATTGTGCTTTGCTGCTGGTGATCGACTCATGGATATTATAGATCCATCAGTCTCTGCATTGTTGCTTAAAGGTCCTGGGATACTTTCTCATTGTTTCAGGATTAGACATTACTTTAGATATGTTGAAGATGTATGATTTGGGGCTTTGTTTAGGCTTTTGGCCTTTAGTGGCATCTCTACAGTGGGGCCAGATGGGGCCTGTGCCCGAGCTCTACTTGTCCTGGACCGCCTCACACTCCTTGTGTTCCTCCACCACAGCTGCTGAATTTGCCAGGAACCGACACAAAAGAAACAGACACTGCACTTTGCCACAGACATTAATTTGCCCACTACCTTTCATTGGACAGCATATCTTTGGACCAAGTTATTGCACTGGGCTATTCCTGCAAAACATTTCAGAGCCATTCAACATTTGTACCATGACATATTGGTGAGAATAACACTGGGGAAAAACAGCAGTCTCTAAAACAATAAGCCACACTCTGCCCCTGCTTTTTTCTGTATATTGCATACATAGGGGAAGCCCTGCGTGATGATAAAAACACAAATCCACCAAAACTCGGAGGCAAGACCTTGTCCATACTGCAATATACAGATGTCACAGCCTTCTCTGCAACAGCTCTTGGATGAACTGGGAAAATATGGTCTGGAAAATTCCTTTAATGTAAATATATTTCAATCTAACCAACTAATATTTAGTAGGAAAGGCAAGAAGATCTGCAGGTGGCTACTTATGTTCACTTTACTGTGTAACTGAAGAGGAATCATTCTAGTGCAATGGGGGCTAAGCCTCTTCTCAAGATGCATAGTTCTCTGCAGGGTCTGCACACTGAGGTAAGGCTCTCAAACCCCTCGTTGGGAGGAAAGAATTAACTGATTGCAGGACAGCAATAGGGATGATCTGTGCAACTTTTTGTCTTTCAAATGTGCTGTCTATCGAGGGAGCCGTGCTATGCATTAACTAAAGTTGATGAAAGAAGAACTCAGTGGCGGCTCGCACAGGTAACGTTGTAGGGTGGTGAGCTGGGGCAGGGAGGGGGGGGGGGGGGTAGTGGAGTTCGACATATGACGGGAAAGGTGAAAGTAAGTAAATAAATAAAGCCACTTACCTTGCGCTTGCCGCATCGCCAATTCAGTGATGCGGCGAGCGCAAGGTAAGTGGTTTTATTTATTCATTTCTTTACTTTCACCTTTCCCTTTGTATGTCGGACTCCACTAACCCCCCCACCTTGCCCCCCTCCGCCTCACCGCCCCACAGCGTTACCTGTGTGAGCCGCCACTGGAAGATCTGAAAATACTTATTAAAGCCAGCCACATGCAAAGTTCCACTCCGACTGTGCTCCAACCTAGCCTGGCTCTGGTCTCTGCTGCCAGCCGGTCCAAGCCGTCACTACTCCTTTAAAAGTGAAGTGCATGCCTGACAAGCTTCAATATATCAGCTGCCATCAGCATATTCACGTGAGAAAGCTGAGCCATGGAGGAAGATTGGTTCAGTCAGTGTGTGAAAAGGTACACATACATTTGTTTTATCACCATGTTATTGAGTTCAGAGCCGGGGCGCTGGAACTAGGGATGCGGGAGGTGCTGCAGGAGCCCCAGAATAACCTTGCAGGGGTTCAAAAGGAGAACAATCAATAAAGAGGCCTTCCAAGTTTTTTTGTCTTGCAGCATTTGCTGTGCATTCAAAGGTCAAATGTCAAGCAGTGTCTTCTAATAAACTGCAGCTTATTCTTTTTTAGGTTGCAGCCTAAACCTGGTTTGCTTACGGCATCTTGGGGACATTCAGAAAGTTGACCTAGGAATGCATTTTGCCCTTGCCGTAAATGGCTTTGTGGGTTGTAATTCACCTTTTATTTGCTTTCCATTTACTGGCTTTATTTGTTTTAGACTGTCCATCTTGAGTTCATACCTTCCCTTGGCCAAACCTTATTTACAGTATTCTTCCAAGTACTCCCTTTCTGTAAACAGGCCTCTAAATCTTGGGGCATATTAGCAATGCCTGGCGATAATTATCGCAAAGCGCAATTAGCGCTTGGATAATTATCGCCAGGCATCGCCGGTTTCTATCGCGGAGTTAGCGTGCAATCAGCAATGCTAATCTCCAAAGCGATAGAAACCTTGGAGAACAGTGTGTATATCGCCTGAAAACAGGCGATATTCACACTGTACCCCAGTTCTGCTTGCTGATAGTGCGAGGGGGATTTAGCCATGTAATCCACCTCTCATTGGATTACATGGCTAAGTCAGGGTGGGACCAGGTGTTAGCAAACCAGCGCTAAACGTGTTTAGCGCTGGTTCGCTAATCACCGCCCCTGCCTCGCTGATAGGCGTTAGCGACCTCAGCGACTGTTTCCAGTCGCTGTTAGGTGGGGAACGCCTACTTTGCATGCCATTAGGGATAAATATTGCTGGCTTGCAAAGCGGCACCCAACCCGGTCGCTATCGCCTACAAGCTGTCGCTAACAGCAGTTAGCGACAGCTTGTTGATAAGGCGATAAAAGTCCCGCTAAAGTGGCGATAATCGCCTTGCTAATATGCCCCCTTGTTCTTATGTCGTCACATTTCCTGTGCTTTCAAAGACTGAAGTCAAATATAAGGTGTGTCTTCCGAGGGCGCTTGTTTACTTTTCTTTCTCTGATTTCAAAGTGAGAGGATTTATGTGACAATCTTGCTGGATACTGGGGGTACGAAGAGTTTTTTTCAAACACACAACATCATTTAAATGAACTGTGTACGTAGTTCAGAATATATCAGAATTAGGAACACAAATGAAGCAATTTTTATGTTATTTCTGAAGTATGTTGGAAACAAATACTTTAATATGATCAAAACAAATCATTCCCCTAGGTGATGCAATTTCTACACATTTTCGTCTGTGCACTGTATAGTTTTATTAGTAAAACTGTATGTCCGTGCAAATGTAATGGTCATTCCAAATGAAAGTGTGTTGTCTGTAATGGCAGTGTGCTACCACACCATGAATACTCCACTCTAATCTACTCTGCACCACTCAACACCACTGCATCTACTCTGCACCACTCCTCTTTACACCACTCCACACCACTGCACTCTGCACCACTGCACTCTGCACCACTCCACACTACGCCACTGCACTCTATGCCTCTCTACTGTGTACCTCTCTACTCTATGCCAATGCACTCTTTGCCACTCTACCCTACACCACTGCACTCTTCGCCACTGCACTCTGCACCACTCCAGTCAAAGCCACACCAATCTATTCTACACAACTCCACTCTACACCTTTCTGCTACCCTGCACTCTAACGCCACTGCATGTTATGCCAATATATTCTATGCCAATGCACTTTACTCTGTAATACTCAACTTGATGCCCCTGCACTCTATGCCAATTCACTGTACGCCACTCTAATCTACTCTGCACCACTGCTCTCTTTGCCATTTCACTCTACACCACTTTACTCTACACCATTACAGTCTATGCCACTCTACGCAACTACACTCTACCCTGCACCACTCCACTCTACGCCACTTCACTCTACTCTGAAACAATCTACTCTACGCAACTCCACTTTATGCCACTGCACTCTACGCCACTCTACTCTTAAGCACTGCACTCTACGCAACTGCATTCTGTGTCACTGCTCGCTATGCCACTGTACTCTACGCCACAGGTATGCCACTCTACACCACTGCACTCTGACACTCTACTCTGCAGCACTGCACTCTCCGCCACGGATCTCTACACCACTCTACTCTGCACTACTCCACCCTACGCTACTCCACTCTATGCCACTGCACTCTATGGCACTATACTCTACTCTCACCACACTGCACCACTTCACTGTATGCTACTCATCTCTACTCTGCACTCTATGCCACTCGACTCTACTCTGCGCCACTGCCCTCTGCATCACTCAGCTTTACGCCACTCCACTCTGCACCACTCTACTCTACACCACTGCACTCTATGCCACTCTATTTTACTCTACTCTGTGGCACTCTACTCTGCACCACTCCACTCTGCGCCACTCCAGACTGGGCTACTACACTCTGCACCACTGCACTTTGCACCACCGCCCTCTACTATGCACAACTCTAATCTACGCCACTGCATTCTACGCCGCTGAATTCAATGCCACTGCACTCTACGCCACTATACTCTGTAACACTTTATGATACTGCACTCTACACCAGTCCACTCTGATCTATGCCACTCTGCGCGGCTCCACACTATGCCGCTCCAATACATGGCACTCTCTGCCACTCCACTCTACAATATTCTACTCCATTCTTCGCCATTCCATTCTATGCCACTCCCCTCTACGCTACTAACTTTTAGCCATGCTGAACAGCAGCCACCATGGTGTACAACATGACTTAAACACAATGGCAAAGTCAACAGCTCTTGCATAGGCAAGACCTATCGGCTTTGCCAATGCTTGTTTAACATGGAGAATGTTGTTTATTTTTCCCTTCTCTTTCTGCACAGTGAGTTTGTTTGGAAACCATGTGACAAAAGAGAAAGCTGCAATGTGAAAGATTGTGAAAGGAGAAGACTGCAGTATGTCAAATGTTTTCTGACACACAACAAAATTTAAATAATTGAAAATTAACTTTACAAATATAAAAAAATATATCAGCAGCAATTAAAGAGCAAAGAAGGTATGTTTTTTTTCTAATTGTGAAATGTGATGGCTACAAAGATGTTTATATGATCATTACAAACCAAGACACTTTACTTGTGTGATATGTATGTACAGAAACCATATTTCCACAAGTTGTTGTTTGTGCGCCATATACGTGTAGAAATGGAGTTTCATGCCTGATGCAAATTCAATGGTCATTTGAAGAGGACATTTCAATGAAAAATGTGCTCTCTGTACATCAGGGGTATAACACAAGCCTTTGCATCCCCTGCAGAGCAGGGAACCCCCCACCCTCCATGGGGCCCCCATTCATTTGATGGCTGCCACATTGAAACCAAAATCAATGAATATCTGTGAGATATGGGAGACTCAGGGGCCCCTCACCACATTCTGCAGAGGGGCCCCATCCTTTTGTGTTACGCCACTGCTATACATGGCTGTACCCTACCGCTACCTGCTTTACTCATATATTTGGGACAGTGTGCTGGAAAATGCAGCACTGGACACATACTACAACTCTATCATACTCCTGCTGAATGGACATGGCTCCTTTGCTACACTTGTCATTTCTGTAGCGCTTTGATTTTTCACAAACCCTGTGACTCTGGTGATGCAAATTTGATGGCAGCAGCAGTACCCTCAATCGGAAAATTGTTCCACCACCTCTGGTTCCGAAACTATGTGGGTGTTCGCAAGGGAGAGAACGATACTAGTAAGGTTTCTGTGTTGCAATCTCCTCGATACCTACTCCCGCCCAAAGTCTACGTAACTCTCCTTTTCCCTACTTGCCTCTTAAACAGATTTGCTTTTCTCTTTCTGGTGTGAACGGTGCTCTTTCTGGTGGCAAAATATCACGGGCATATTTACAACAAAATGTCAGAGCGTGGAAATTTGGTAGCACTACGCTCTGACATTTCCAAAATGGAGGGATGCGCCATATTTACTACAATACGGCGCACCCGTGTTTTCCCTAGCGCTGGTGCTAAAATTAGCTGCCTAGCACCAACACAGGCACCCTTGTACCATAGTGCAAAGGTGCATGCAATGCAGGGAATGATTGTTTATGTGCAGGAAGGTGCCCCGTCCTGCACATAAACAATCCATAATGGCTATTTGTTAATTCTATGTGAGCTGCAGAACCCAGCACACATAGAAGTAGAAATCATTATTATTTAATATGAACACTGTCCTGTGCACACGTAGTTGGGATAACAGTACAAAACAAAGTCTCAAAAGTTGCCCAATACAAGATCGACATCCGTTGTGTGAATAAAGATTATTTAATGATGAAACAAAGCAAAAGGAAGAACCAGCCGACACGTGTTTCGTCACAATGGGTGGTAATCCCGTGACTCTTCAGGGCCGGAGGGTAGTGGAGAAGAGGGCGCACTTGAAAGGGACGTCTTGAGGGAGAAAAACACGGAGTCTTTCGTTAGACGGACGTCACTTCTTCTCTGATTCTATGCAGGTCCCGGGCTCATCCGCCTTGATTTCTTTCACCGTTGCCGCGCACACGCAGCTGCACTCCAGCGTGCTCCTTGGGCCCTGCCCCCCATGGCAGTTCGGGGACTACCCTCCCTTGCCACACGGTTTCTGAACTGGTTTTCCAGACTCCGTGTTTTTCTCCCTCAAGACGTCCCTTTCAAGTGTCGATCTTGTATTGGGCAACTTTTGAGACTTTGTTTTGTACTGTTATCCCAACTACGTGTGCACAGGACAGTGTTCATATTACCAGTGTGAGTTGTTGACTCACACGATTTACGGGGGTTTTGGGTTATTTCCCCCAACCTGTTAGCACCGTACACATACAGCAGCGAGTGTTACAGAAACGCGTACGAGTCTGAGCGCCATTTCCCTGATGTACGGAAAACCCTTCACAGCTTAGCTCCATTATTATTTAATGATTGTTAATGTGCAAGATGGAGCACCTTCCTGCACATAAACAATCACTAATGGCAGCAGTGGCTCGCCAATAGGGGGCACCAGGGAGGTGCCCCACCTCTTTCAAAACTTACCAGTGTTCCAGTTTTTACATGAAAACAAACCATCTTACCGATCGTTTGCCTTCATGTAAAAAGCTGCAACATCATGTTAACAACACCAGAGGGGGCTCCATCATGCCCCTTGGTGTTCTGCATGTGTGAGAGCGTTGGCTGTTACAACCCTGGCTCTTCCATAGCTGACATGTTTTACAAACCTCAGGATGTGCACAGCATGTCAGCTAATGGAGGTTTAGTGGGGCTTGTCAATCATATGCTCATATGCCCTATCAGAAGCCAGGTTAGAGAAGTAGGGTTGACCTCCAACCCTATTCTGGCTTCTGATCAGGCAGAGAAAGGCTAGAGCATATGAAGCCGAAAGCTGTGGTGTCAGCTGCCAGGCCTTCTTAGCAGAAGGCCGAATCTGTGATTTTCAAAACCAGCCAAGCAGGAACTGCAGCTCGGAGCGTGTCAGATAAGGTAAGTTTTCAATATTGGAATGTGTGGATTTCTGAATGTGTGCATAAGAGTGTTTCTATGGGTATATGTGTATTTAATTGCAGGCGTGGTGAGTGTCAGAGAGTATGCATGTGAGTGGGTTTGGTTCATGGTTAAAAACAATCACTTACAATAAGCTTTTTTCAGTGCAGTGCCACAATGTGACATATTAATTATGCCCATGCTTCTGTATGTTAAAGAAATACAATTGTTTTAATTTTGAGGACACTTAACGCATTTACGTGATGTTTGTTTGTTGTATGAGTTACAAAGCAAATATCTTCAGGGCTCGTCTAAAAATGAACAAAAATGCACTAATTGGACTACGTTGTTTTTGTTCCATTAACAGATGAAACAAAAACAAATGTGGTGCAGTCAGTGCATTTTTGTTCATTTTTAGATGAGCCCTGAAAATATTTCCTTTGTAACTCATACAACAAACATTACCTAAATATGCTAAAGTGTCCTAAAAATTAAAAGAATTGTATTTCTTTAACATATGGAAGCTTGGGCATTATTAAGAGGGGAGACAGTTGACATGTAAAACCTTGTACTGACCCAGATTATTATAGAGAAACATCATAGTCTATAAAATTAAACAATAGGTTTTTGTAAAACTGGTATTCTGAACTCACAAATTTGAAAATGCTTTCATATGCTGATAGTGAAGAAAAAGGAGTTTGGTAAAATAAAATATGTGCCTAAGATCACACAATTTAAGCAGAGAAGCTGTGATTTATCCAGATTTTCTGATTTCACTATGTACAAGCTACTAAATGGGTATCTGTCTTTCTTTTTTTATGTTAATGCTCTGTTGTTACCTCTTTGTGCATTTTTCTGCAGGTTTCATATAGCGCAAACTGTACCCAAAGGTGTAGCAGTGCTTTTGTGAGCACCAGTTACATCACACAAGGTAACTTAAAAGAGCAATGCCAAGTAACCACATAATCTATTAGACCCTATCTGCCATTACCGGTCACTTCTTCTCGTAATTCAATACCCACACAAACCCATTTGTTTCAACCAGGAAAGGATTCAAACAGTATTCCCACTTTCTGATCCTGCATGGTGCCATGATATCCATAGGACACTATAGACACTCAATGCTTCAGCCTACAATGTTGGCATGGTTGAAGCCTCCGAGATCATCTGCGGCGTACCCCAGGGATCATCCCTCAGCCCAACACTGTTCAACATCTACATGGCCCCGCTCGCACGCATCACCAGACAGCACGACCTCAACATAATCTCCTACGCCGACGACACTCAACTGATCCTCTCCCTCACCAAGGACCCCCTCACCGCCAAATCCAACCTCCACGAAGGAATGAAGGCCGTCGCCGACTGGATGAAGAACAGCCGACTAAAGCTGAACTCGGACAAGATGGAGGTCCTCATCCTCGGCTCCAACCCCTCAGCCTGGGACGACTCCTGGTGGCCAACGACACTGGGGGCAGCCCCGATTCCCACCGACCACGCACGCAACCTGGGAGTCATCCTCGACTCAACGCTCTCCATGGCCAAACAAGTCAACGCGGTCTCCTCCTCCTGCTTCAGCACCCTCCGAATGCTTCGCAAGATCTACAGGTGGATCCCGACAGCTACAAGAAGAACAGTCACCCAGGCCCTCGTCAGTAGCAGACTCGACTATGGGAAAGTCCTGTACGCGGGAGCCCCGGCCAAGCTCATCAAACGACTGCAACGCATACAAAATGCCTCCGCACGCCTGATCCTCGACGTACCACGCCACAGCCACATCACCCCCCACCTGAGGAACCTGCACTGGCTCCCCGTCGACAGGAGAATCTCCTTCAAACTCCTCATCCACGCTCACAAGGCACTCCACAAGACCGGCCCAGCCTACCTCAACAGACGACTCTTCTTCTACGTCCCCAACCGCCAGCTCCGCTCCGCCGACCGCTCCCTCGCCACCGTCCCTCGCATTCGAAGAACAACCACCGGCGGCAGATCCTTCTCCCACCTCGCCGCCAAGACCTGGAACACCCTCCCACTCAGCCTACGACAGACCCAAGACCTACTGACCTTCAGGAGGCTACTCAAGACCTGGCTGTTCGACCAGTAGCGGCACCTCCCCCCCCCTTTTTTTTTTTTTTTCCCCCAGCGCCTTGAGACCCTCGCGGGTAAGTAGTGCGCTCTACAAATTCATTGATTGATTGATAGCAAGAAAGGCTGGAAGAAACAGGTTAAAGGTCTGACATCATTTGGAGGTGGGTGGCCACCATTTCTGTCACCACTTACAGCCTCTTGAGCACCAATAATTATTTTGAGGATGTTTGTGAACCTTGGGTGACTCCCAGCAGTAACTAAAAATGCATTCCACTGACCACTGCGGACTATTGGTTACTTTTTTTTTTATTTGCAAAGTTTTATATAGCGCTGGCTAGACCCGTAGGTATCAGAGCGCTTTACATGAGGATTAGCAAGTTAAAGATTACATAATTACTTCAGTTACAGATTCCAAGTATAGACATCAGAGAAAGATAGGGGGAAGGAAACATAATGGGGAGGCGAGGAAAACAATGTCAGATGTCCGGCTGGGTAGGTGACGGCCGAGGGAGTGAACCAGGGCCAAACTCCTCTATAGTTGAATAGGACAGCTCCACCGGGCATCGGCCAAGGTTGTTCAGACTCCGCGGTGAGAACAGACAGTCGAAAAACATGCTATTACACGATAACATAAGTTATTTTCGCGTTACGTAGCAAAGACAAAACGTCTTATGTGGAATGGAAGGTAGAGGGGGAAAGGTAAACAGGGGGAAAAGGAATGCAGATAGCGTCAGGCAGACCAGAGGGGGGAAGGGACTTCAGGGAAACAAGCAGTCAAAGTGAAAGATAGACAAGACCGTGAAGCACCGTTAAGAACAATGTCCGATGTCCGGCTGGGTAGGTGACGGCCGAGGGGGTGAACCCTAGCCGGACTGCTCTATAGCTGCATAGGACAGCTCCACCGGGCATCGGCCAGTGTACTTTGTTTTATTGCTGTACTGGGATTGTGTCAATTATTGTATTTTGTTTTATTGCTGTACTGCGCCTGTGTCAACTTGCCTGCAGTCGATTTTACCTGCATTTTTGTTGCTGTTGACTTCAAGATATGCTCGTAGGAGTGCTAGCTCCAGCTGTTCTGGCTAAGCCCTTCCAAGAAGGAATTCAGTCGTACACAGAACTCACCTTCCCATTGTGAAGAAGCAAGATGGAAAAATGTGCATTTGATAAATGATGGGTCATGTAATATAGAATTGACAGGTTTTTTACACTCTGGGCCATATTATCAAGAACAGGCGATGTCATTATCGCCGCTTTAGCTGGCAGGAAACTGCCGCTAAAGCGTGAATAAGGGGCTTGATAATATGCCCTATAGAATTCCAATAGAAGCCCAGGTTCTGGTGTGAACGACATCAAACCTGGGCTTCTATTGGAATTCTATAGGGCATATTATCAAGCCCCTTATCGCCGCTTTAGTGGCAGTTTCCTGCCGCTAAAGCGCCGATAATGTTATCGCCCGTTCTTGATAATATGGCCCTCTGTGTTATATAAAGCTCTTTACCCAGTTTTTAAGGAAAACCGTGATGAAAAACCTACTATTTTCTAACCCTTTTCTTACAATTGTCCTTGGGGAAGTTGAGCTCCAATACGCTGACAGGGAGTTGCACTTGCCTGGCACACCACAAAAAGAACTGGACTATTGCATTCAGCACCTTTGGATTTTTAGCCAATCTATGTAAAAAACTATACTGTAAAATACCACATTTGGCCATTTTTTTCCAAAATGTTCTTGTAGGACAGAACCCCCTGAGCCCTTCTTTAGAGTGTCAGCCTTGCTCCCTTGTTCCGATTCCAGGTACATAAGTACGCCCCACCTCTTTCAAAGTTCACCAGCCGCCAATGATTAATGGCATTTTGCTCTTTCCATGTGTGCTGCAATAAAAGCATTTCTCCTAGTTTTGCCATTCTAACGCTTGCTCTTGCATGGCGTTACTTTTTGTAGCTGCCTCGGATTTACACCTAAATCTAGGGAAGCGTCAAAAAGCAATGGGTGTTGCGGTGGAACGCCCACAGCAATACCCACTGTGCCCCTTTCACACAGATACCTGCGTGAAAGGGTACCATATTTATAAAGCGGCGTTAAGCTACAAAAGGTGGCTTATCGCCACTTTGTAAATATGGAGCAGGGCACTGCGCCACAGAAACGTCATTAAACGTGACGTTCCTGTGGCGCAATGCCCTTGTACATATGCCCCGCGTTTGGTACTTTCTTCTGCTCTTTCTGTGCCATTTCCTACTTCACCTGATCAGGTAGGCCAACTTGCCTTGTGCCCTGGGACTGCTTCGCCACTGACTTTTCCGTAGATGTTCACAACCCTCATTATTAGGGTTTCTAAAGGTTTCTACAGTTGCATTTATCAGGACCCTTTTAACCTCATTGCAAGTGGCCCATTAAATTCCGATCAGGGAACGAAATTACAAGTTGTGCCATGATTATTAAACCTCGTAATTACTAGACGTGTTACAGGTTCACCCTTCGTTATCTTGGGCAGACCAAGCCTACTTAAATTAAATCGGGAGGAAAGGCCCGGTGTTGACCGAACGGCCAGATTTCAGTGCAGTAAGCACCAGATCCCCAAAAACTCTGATAATTATTGCATTTCAAACACAGACAGGGCTGACTCTTAATCAGAGCCATAATGTGCAAAGATCCAGAAAACACGGTCTTTCCTTTTCACAGAGGCCGTTGGTCTATTCCATATACTCTCTCCCAGCCAGGTCATAGCTGACAAGATGTTTCTGACGGCCAGTTACAGTGCTGCTCACAGCCAGTCTCTTTTAGTTCACCAAAATCACAGCATTGTTTCCCAGCATGATATGTGTATGTTCCCTAGGGACATATTAAATGCTTCTCTTAGCCAAAGCCTGGCGCCCACCCTGACATACATTACCACTCTTTATGAACATCTGCCCGCATTATAAAGACCACTGGTGTAGGTGCTTTATGCTCAAGATTGCTGCATGAAACATCAATATTAATATAGTATAGAATTATGTCATAAAGAAATACCATGATATTAAGCAACACAACAGGGCATGGCATACACTGAATCGCAAGATAGTACCATAAAAGAAAACCATAGCATAGGATAGTGTAACGTATAACATAGCACAGAAAATCATGATATAGCATAGCAAATGTTCACTGCTTCCAGTGGACAAGAGGGCTATGGTCAAAGGTAGAGAAAGTCTGTACTGCCATCTTACTAGGCAGAACAATCACCTAACTTCCCTGCAGCATCAACCTACTGCTTTCTAGTCTCAGATGCCAGTTAAAGGAACACCCACAATGGTTTTGTTTCTAAATAGTCCTTTGGGGGCTGCCTGATTTATTTATTTATTTCTCATGGAGCACACGTTTAGAATCCGTTACACCACCTCAGCCATCAGGTTTTACACCACTTCTGCCAGCAGGTTTTTATGCAGGGTGTTCCTGAGTCACTTGTGCTGCTGAGTCCCTTATACAGCTGGTACTCCAAATTCAGTAATATACTGTCTTCTCTGAGCTGTGTAGTCAGGCATTCGTTCTCACATTGGGCCAGTGGGACCCTGCCACAACTCCTAGGGGTTAGGGTATTCCTACCCTGCCCCCCTTTCTTATTTTTTACGATTTTTTGGGACTCAGCTTTAAAAAATCAACGAGCTGACCATGGTGACCCAAGCGCTAGCCGCACGAGTAGAAGATGCAGAAGGTCGCGCCCAACGAAACAACCTATGCTTCGTGGGATTCCTAGAGGGGTGCGAGGGAGCCTCAATGGAAGTGTTCCTTTTGCAGTGACTGCAATCCCTTATGCCCGAAGGCTCCCTATCCCCCTGTTTTGTTGTTGAGTGGGCGCACAGACCCCTCACGAATAAACCCCTCCCTCCCCCCCGTGCGCCAAACCCCGTCCAGTAATTGCCAAACTGCTGAACTACCTGGACAGGGATGCCATTCTCCAATTTACCTGGGGACACAAAGACAAGTTGACACATGATTCTCAGGTCATTATGATATTTCCAGACTATACTAAAATAGTCCAACAACAGTCCTTCGTGGCGGCCAAGCGTAGACTGCGTGAACTAAATGTTCAATATATGTTGTTATACCCCGCACATATGAGGGTCATATATAAGTTGCAGTCCCTGTTCTTCGAAACCCCCAAGCGATCTTCATGTGGACTGACGAGGCAGTGAACCTTCGGCCACATACGCCACCTCCACCGGAATCGGATTCTTCCCAGGGTAATCGACGTAACTGCCCAAAAACGTCCACATCGAAAGACAGCACCGATCTCGTTCTAACTGGTGATCTCAGACGCAAGGCGAAGGCTCATAATGCAGCTGTAGTCACAGTCACAGCACTGGCCCGGACGGGGCCCGACCTAGTCTTGAATTATGAGCTTCGGCATCGTCCTGGCCTGGTCTGCTCTCGTGGGGCTCCCAGGCCTGACCGGCCCCCATAGAGACGCATTTGAAGGTTTAAGAGACTCATGGTTAAGGGAGTTGGGAGGTTGGGGATACATTAGCAAGGAGTCCCCCCAGGCTCCCATTGGGGCCCGGAGGGGGTTACTTCCACCGCAACAGATATTTCATGTTTTCTGAGGTATAGGGGTTGAGGGAGGGGAGCGGGCATGTTGAAGTTCACAGTTAGAAGTTTAATCTTTCCATGGCACAGACACTGATCTACTATGACCTACAAACACTTGAGCTACACATGTTATCCCCCTTGAATGTAGATGGCTGCCTACACATCTAGGGACCAGATTGGAGGGATTCGAGTCATGACATGGAATCCTTGATAAAGTCAAACGTGGGGCGATCCTGAAACAAGCCAAAAGGCTCGAGATAGACGTATTATTATTACAGAAAACCCACATGATGGGAACGAGGGCACCGTGTCTGGCACAATATGGGTTCGATCAGATGTTCCATCCCAAGTTTATCCGGGGCTCGTGGGGCACAGCAATTCTAATCCACTGCAGGGTCCCCTTCAGACCCACCAGAGTATAGACAGATTTGGGTGGGAGGTATACTTTAGTGACGGGGACACTACATGGGGAATTGTTGATGCTGGGTAGAATCTATGCCACCCCCCCCCCCCAGCCAGGCATTTGTTGATAGGGTCATGCGCCTCTGGGGGAAATTGCCAGATGGACTGTCGGTGGTTGGGGAGGACTGGAATGACATAATGGCACTGGAAGATAGATGGCACGTAGCTGGGCCCGGTCGTAGCTGAGGTGACTCAAAGCTGTGTTTCCTGGGCTAGACAGATGCATGGAGGGCATACCAACCAGCATAGCCCGGTTATACCTTTTTCTCCACAGTCTATGGGTCCTTTTCCAGGTTAGATTACCTTTTTCTCCCTAGCCCCCTTGTTCACAGGGTCCAGGCGATTGCGATCCTGCCGATGGGGTTGTCAGATAATTCTAGATTGGCACTCACGCTACATATTGGACCCCATAGATCTCCATTTCGGCGGCAAATGTCGCCCTGGCACCTGCGTAATCCATTGTACAGATCCATGCTTCACTGATCAATCATGGAATACCTATCATTTAATGCCGACACAGCTTCCTCTGGTGTGGTTTTTTGGGAGGCTTTGAAGCCTATGCTACGGGTCAACATAAGGTTTTGCGCCGGGGAGCGGCGCCGACGAACTGAAAAAGTGGTGCAGTTAGAAGCCCAGCAGCGGGCTCTTGAGATCGAGATTATAGATGGGGGTGGGGCGCAGGCTCAACGCAGATTGCTCTTCTCACAACAAGAACTGCAACAATTACTCTTAAACGAGGGCTGGATAGCATAGCAAGCGGCACAGTGTAGGATTTATGAATGGGATGACAAATCGAGCAAAATTCTACATCGGCTGTGTCAGGTGGCGCAGACGTCGGCGCCGGTGCTATGAGATGTTAGTGGCAGCTGGGAGTATTTATTCATTCTCTTGTAGGCTCTCAATTTCGGCCCACGGTTTCTGGCTTATATCCGCCTACTTTATACAGATCTCTCCACATCAGTGCATGTGGCGCTATCCGACCAGTTCCCCATACTCAGAGGCACTAGGCAGCGTTGTTCGCTATCGCCCCTGCTGTTTGTGCTCGCCATAGAGCCACCGGCTGCATGGGTGAGGCCTGAGCCCCTGGTGCGCGGGTCTGAATGGTCCACCGAGATATCTGATAGAATTGCACTGTATGCGGATGATGTGCTGTTTTTTTCTCGCTGACTCAGCGTTCTCCGGTCCGAGAATTTTGCAGCTACTATGGGTTTTCGTGGAGACTTCAGGGTTGTATACGTATCTGTCGAAATCGGTACTGTTTCCTGTTTGCGGTGATCAAAGAAGGGGGATGTGGGCACTTCAGTTGACTCAGGCTGTCGACGGCTTTCAGTATTTAGGGGTTTATATTTCCCCAGACCCGACTATCTCCTGGTCACATATTAATCCTCTATTGCGGCATTTCCGGGAAGAGGTGAGAACATGGTTTCCCTTGCCTTAGTCACTATTGGGTCGGTCTGCCATCTTCAAGATGGTGTCTCTGCCGTGATTATTTTATCGGCTCCAGAATTTCCCATATGGCATTACACAATTGTGGTTCCGGCAAATAAATGCAGTACTTAACCACTTTCTGTGGGGGGCGGTGCGCTTCGAGTAGCTCGCCACACTTGTGTTCTGTCTACTTTCTGTGGGGGGATAGCAGCAGCAGATGTGTATTCCTACTATGCCGCCTCTCACCTACTTAACGTCAACGAATGGTGGTACACTGAGCAGGCCGACCCGGCATACGTGGTGGAGAGATGGGCAATGGGCAGTAAGTCGGTACTGGACCTCCTTTACAGTCATGCGGGAATGAACACTTACCCCCAGGGGCCAGGGTGGTCATTCAATTATGGCGACAGATTGTCTGGCGGTTGGGCTAGTGCGGGAGATTGACCCGAGAGACCCCGCTATGGCACAGAATCTTTATACACCAAGTGTGCTGTCTGGGTTTCGAGCATGGGACCTTATCGGCTTGTCCACGCTGGGTGACGTTATGAAGGGGACAGTGCTTAAATCCTTTCATCAATTGCAGGAGGAGTACCAGCTCCAACGTAGCGAATTCTACAAGTATCTACAATTCCGACATGCTCTAACCCCTTAGTTTAGGGACATGGCAGACTTACCGGAGTTCAACCCATTAGAAGTTAAGCTGTTGATGGGGATCTGGGCGCTCATAAGATCCAACAAAAAGATCCCCTGGGGGCATTACAAACTGCCTGGGAGGTAGACATTGAATACTTAAATGACAATCCTTGGACTGAGAACCTGTCGGGACTCCGAAACACCACTTTCTCATCCCTCCACTGCCTGATTCAATTTAAATATCTACATTGAGACTACTACACTAGGAACTGCCTTTGGCGGATGGGGGTGATATCCTCTCTTGTGTTCCTTCGCTGTGGTGTGGAGGAGGCGACCTTCCTCCACACGGTGTGGAGTTGCACCGCGCTGCAGACTTTTTGTCGCGGGGTGACTTCTATGTCTGGCCCAGGTGTTGTCGTGGCAGGTCCCCCTCGAGCCTAAGTTGGTCCTCCTGCATAGTACAGAGGAGATAGGTGGGAATGGATACAAACAACACCTTCTGTTTTTGGGGCTGACATTAGCTAAGCGCAACATCACCCAACATTGGAAAGCGGACTCGTTGTCCTTGGTGGGTGGCTTGAAGTGGGCCATGGACAGGGGCATGGGGATGGAAATAGCTGTCTTCCAGGCAAGGGGCTGTCCCCAGAAGAATAACAAAATCTGGAAGCGATGGGCGGATTATTGGGGTATCGAATTACCTCCTGTACAGCCTACCAAAACCCTTATAGAGATGGAGGTGCGGTCATATAGGTCTTAGATACAACAGTAGCCCTTATTTCTAATCACACACGTTTTATGGACACTTGCGTTGTAGGGGGTTTGGGGAATAGTATTTGGTCTGTGCCTGGTTTTTGAAGCTTTGTAACATTGGTATCATGCAGAACTGATGTAATGCTGGATACATTTATATGTGCAGGCCTTTCAGGCCTTGATGTACTGCCAAATAAAACCATAATAAAATGTGTTATTGAAAAAAAAGCCATCACAGGGCATTCTGCGGTGCTCCTTGCAAGGAGCATTGAAAACTAAATCAGTGGCTCCTGCTTGCTCATTTAGTATTCATTTTTTAAAATATGTATTTTGGGTTTCCTAATGCCCTCCCGGGACACACAGATCTTTATTTTTGTTGGGAGGCTGCGGGGGTGGACCTAGGGCCCCCGGGACTCTACCGGCACCCCAGCACCCATCTTGTGAGCCGTCGGGAGCCAACAATACTTTTCTTTGGAAAAAAAAGTATTGGGGGGACACTCACAACACACAGCGGCGGAGAGAGCCCCAGGGCCCCCCTGCATGCATCCATCCTGGGTGCAGTGGGAGCAGACATTGCTGCCACCCGGCAGGAGTAGTTTGTTTTCTCTGCTCCCGGGAGCAATCCATTTCCCAGCCTGCAGGAGCGTTTTCAGGGCAAAACTTGTGTGCTCCCATCCTGCGGGAGCATTTCTGGACTTTCCACCGGGTCGCAGCACACATTTCCCTGCCCAACCTCCTGCGGGCAGTGAGACTGTGTCTCGACGATGGGCTCCCGGGGACCCAAGAATAGAGCCGGCCATGGGAGGACAGGGTCCCTGGGGCATTTAGAGGTTCAAGGAGAAAAGGCTGCATGCCCCCTTCCCTTTTTTTCAAATAGTGACTGTAAGGGATGGGGTTTCCGGGTCTTATGAGCCATGGGGAGGAGGGCGTGCCTCTCCCACTTTATATAATTTCACCCCTGGATATAGGGTCCACAGGGCCCTTGGAGGCTCGGGGAGGGGGCTGCGTCCCCCTCTTCCCTTTAATTTTTAATCTACCTCTGCAATGAGATCCCTGGGGACTCCTAGAGATTTGGGGAAGGGGCCACATGCCCCCCTTCCCCTAAATATTTTAAAGTGCTGCCCCCACAGGGAGTTTTTTTTATTGCGGGAGCCTGGGCTTTTTATTTACAAATTTGGGTGGGAATTTGGGGATTCACCGTGAATTTGTGGAATTTTGTTTTAAATATATGTTTTTGGCCCCAGCGGGAGTCCCTCTGAGAGCCCCGAACAGGCTTAGGGGGCAGACTATCCCTATCCTTCCCCCTTATATCTGTTTTTTAACCTTTTTCATAGGACTTGGACTGAGTCCTGCTTCCTAGGGTGGCTGCCGCAACATCGTTGTTGATGTGGTGAAGGCAATCAGATCTCATCTTGTGATCTGTCAACTCCGCAGATCTTCTGCCGTGTGATATATACATAATTTTTCAACCTTAATTTCTCAAAAACTACTTAATGTATTTATACCAAATCACAAAAGAACGCTATCTGAACCAATGTCTAGCTTTCTGCCAAATTTGGTGTAATTCCGGTCATGGTTTTTTGCGGTATGGCAATTTGTCTATGGAAAACAGAATGGGGAATGACAGAAGTACTGTATGGAAATGGGGAATGCATTCAGTGCTTATTTCAACGCATTCCTTTGTGAATAAAAGATGTTCTGGAATCTGAGCTGCCAAAGACATACCTTAAGGGCAAATATTATGCGAGCTGCCAGATGCATGTGCACAAATATGTACACGTGCAGTACATATACGCATGCACGGATTCACGTTTTCATATTTTCAAAATGCATTTTTTGCCAATCTGCGTTAAAGCAACTGGGGGGAAAAGTTTTGTGAATCATAACGATCCTATCTAAGGCATACTTCTGTTGTTTTTTTTTTTTTTGCTCACTGTTTCAACCCACTATAATATTAAAATGTGTTTATCCACTAGCCACCCTGCGACTTCATAACTCACAGAGCACGTCAGCTGTACTAAAAGCACTGACACAATGCATGAATGTAGGAGTGTTTTGCCAGCTAATCTATAGAAGACACCAACTAAAATTGGAGAACTTAATGGAGAAATGCCTTTACGTACGGATTTTATTTACGTTTTTTTTTTTTACACTGATCAAACCATTTCATGTGTCGGAGCATCAAACAATACTAAATCTTTACACAATTATCAAAACGTAAGTATACAAAGCCCCACCAACTGGCGATACTGGTTGCTAAAAAAACTCCAGAGATTGTCAAAGTTAAGGCAAGGAATTCAATCACTAAATTTAAGCTCATCATACATACCAGGAGAAACTGTGGCTTTCTTGTATGTTGATAACCTGGCTACAAATATGACTGCATTGCAGCAAGTGGAAACCTTTGATACACTTATTGTTTATCCTGAAAATCTGGCTTGGATCCTGCTCTCTTGGGCTTTCACGGGGCACGCGTATTCTATTTATTTATACAGCGCAACATTCATCCGTATGGATATCACGGCGCTAAGGAGAGCGCAACTTAAGTTTCTATATCAAATCCACTACCTTAGTTAGGCATGTCTGAGAAACAGATCACGTGAAATAAAAGTCATACAGAATTAGACACACACACATTCATATTAAGTGGACAGTCCATGAGATGCGAACATTCCACAGATGACTGTGTACATATAGCCACATTTTTTGCACTGGATATGTTTGGCAAAAGTTCGATTGGTTTTGGTGCGTTTCTCCTCATCGAAGGCAAACATTGAGGTACATGTATGAGGTAAGTGAGCTATCACTGAATAACATTTGCCAAATGCATCCTAATGTACTCGAGAAAATCCTATAAGATAGTACTATTGTGCCATCAATGCATACAAACTTGTCCAGAAACATTGCCACACATGAAATATAATTGTGTGTTACAACCCTATACAGAGGGTGTTGAAAATAGTTAAAACCATCTGCAAATGGAATTAACTGGTTAACGGCATGCCCCACAATATTAGTCATTAGCCAAACAAGGGCACACAATGAGCGGCAGGGCAATTAACCGTTATTATTGCAGATAAACACGTCTACTCGCGCTGTCTACTTCACGTTCATGTCACTGAACGCAGAAAATGGGCAACCAGTAGTTAATGCCACAAATCTAAGCACTGTGATTGGCTGATCCAACCTCAACATTTCAAACAGATTGCTCATATGTGTGACATCTTTACAGTGAGCGTGACCGTATTTAGGAATTTAAATAGGTCAATGTTTATCTAGGGTCAAATTTATTAATATATTGCTATTAATTGATATTTTACAAGTTTGTATTTTTAAGTATATACTTTTTTTGTTTCCTCATGGAACCTTTTATTCGGTGGGTGTTTTGGCCACTTTCTCATTTCTTTGCATCACGGTCACCTGGCGCATGTAGTTGCATGTTTAGAATTTCAACAAGTGTGAGGAAAAGGCAGTGGAAATATATGTAAATCTTTCAAACATCACTTTGTGGGTGTTCACCACATTGGCAGTGCCATATACACTATGACTTTCATGAGAACACTTATTTTCTAGCCTCTGACCCACAGCTACACTTTACTGGCATATGTTCTGCTTTATAGAGTCCCATATGTAGTCATACAAATCTGATCATTGTGATTCTGGGAATCATGATCAGTAATTTGCGGACAGAGATGCCAGTCAATTTTTAAAAGCATACAGAAGATTTTAAGAGTGAGTCCATACTGATTTGACATATAAAATAAAGGGCTGAGCACCTGTACAAGATAAGACATAGTGAACATAAAAATATAATGCATATATTTCACATCTGAGTCCATGAAATAGTTTATTACAAGTCCCGTGCAGTCGCACAAATACCCAGGATTCACAGATTAGGACTGCAAGGAAATTGAGGCACTTCATTCCTGCCAGTTGCATTGAGTTCTATGAAAACCTTCATGGATCTCATGAAATTTGCAAAGTTTACTTTTTAGTTTCGGGAATAGTCTCCAAATATTGGTTTCCAAAAGAAATTAAACCCAGCAAAAAAAAAATTTGAAACACTGTATTCGACAAAATAGTTTGCTAAAAGAAGATTGGAGAATTTCTACAGAAGCTTCCAAAAAAAATAGTTTCATGACATCCAAAATTATTAATCTTGTGAATGATGCTGGCAGTATTACAATTTAGACATCCTTTGTTGAAATGCTGTTGCTGGTTGGTTGAAAGTAACTTAAGCCTACAGAATGAACAAACCTATTCCCAAACCTAGTTAATACTAACCATACATGAGTGGCAGTTAACATTTAGTGTATAGGGTGGACTTGCTTTTTATCACTAAATTTTGTTGCACAACCGGAAGCCATTTACATATTGATATTTTGTTTTTAAGGGCTGAACACACACATTTGGCTAGCAGTTTCATGCGAATGTTTGCCTTATAGAAGTTTGACATCACCTCTTGCCTCCCTCATCATTATCCACACTAAGATCACGATAGTATGGAGGTCAGAGGTCTTCAAGTGTGCAAGGGGTGTTTATTTTCCCTTGCACTTATGCTCGGAGAGGAAGGGGCAAATGGTCTTCTCGCAGGACCAACACTTCAGCAAAGTATGGGTGTCCTTCATTTCTTTCCGACAGGCCTTACAAGGTCTTCTCTTGAACTTCCTGGCGCTGGACGCACGCTTTTTTGCAATTAGGCGTTTCAATTCAGTCTTCAGCTGCTCATCCTCGCAGTGGCTGATACCAAGAATAGTGATTCGTTTGGCGTCCCAGACACAGTCCTCCTCCCGACCACTTTTAATACTAGATATGTTGCTGTTAGGTGGCACCCAAGCAGTATCGTATCCATTTTGGTGCCAAGTCTTCTGCATCTGGTGGTTGTCGCAGTGGATCTTCTTTACTTTGCCCACTCTGACCCTAAGCTTGAAGACTACTCGGTCATCGTCACTGCTGTTCAGTGGGTAGCACATCGCTTTTTGCTTATTCCGACTGATGTATACCCCTGCTCCAAGAAGTCCATCGGTGGAAGGTCTGAAGCCATTAGTGATGATGGATGCTGCATGGGCCTTGTATGTCCCATGGTACATCGAGTATTGACCACCTCTTTTAGGCTCATCATGCTTCTTTAGCTTCTGTTCATAAATATTTTTCCATCCAGCAAATGAAATAGACATTGTGATATTAATGTCTTAATCCTATAAAAATAAAAAGAAAGCAGGCTTCATACAAATGACTTATCATAGATGTAAATAATGCAGATGAATACACACTGTAACAACATCAAAGGAAGCCCATACCACTTCATTTATGAACAGACGTTGTAAACCTCCCCCTTTATTGGGATCACAAGGGGATCCAGATCAGTCCTAGAGTGCCAATTTAGGTGGATGAGGAAGCCTTACCCACTAGTTGTAGAATGCTTCATCATGAGTAACCTCATCCCACCCTGATAAGATAGGTCTATCAGGGTGGACTCAACCTCATCAAGAGGGAGTTCTTGATAAAATACTGACTGGGCAAGACGGGCAAAGAAGGTTTGGTCATAACAAAAGCTTAGTTCTTTGCCAAACACATTTTTTCTGTAAGTATTTCAGGTAGGGCATGAGGTGTTAGGCTTATAGATAGGATGATCTGCTCTGAAGAGAGCATAGCAGTGTTTGTGTTTTCAACTGAAGTTGGCAATTGTCAGCCCACCCGCACAGATAGGTGAATGGGGCATGTGTGGGAGGGTTGGTCTTCAGACACCTGTCTTTGGAAATGCACTTTTTTCTTTTTGACACCTAATTGAGGTGAAATGTGAAAAATGTACGACTATGCTGATGCAGTGCGCGATGAATTAGGGTTGGCCATCCAGATGGCATACTACAGGGCCAGTGCTTCAATTAAGGGGTATAAGGAAACAGACTTAGGGCCTGATTTATATATTGGCGGCGTATATATTCCGTCGTAATGGCGCCAGAGTATACATACCACTAATATGAAGGTCCCCTTGCCCAATTTAAATGCGGACGGACCTTCGGTTTGGCCACGCATCGCCAAACTTCTTCGAAGGCCCAGGGGAGTAAGGACCGTCATGGAAATGGCTACATGACCGCCTGCCCAATTTAGATGGGCAGACTTGTAGTAATTTTTTACTGTTACTTACCACCACGGATTTATGGTAAAACAATTGTATTGCTCTCCTGCCATGGAAGAAGCCTCCCACTGAAAGGAAAGCATTAATTTTTTTCTTTAAAAGAAAAAAAATCCCATGTCGGTATTTTTTTTTTTTTTTTAAAGAAAAAAAGAAATACTGTTTGCTACAGAGCTGCGTCCTTACAACGCAGCCCTGTAGCAAAGAGTAAAATGCATTGACAGGAACTGCTGTGATGGCAGTTCCTGCAAATGCCTTTAAAAATAATTGCCTGCTTGGTGGTCATTTATAAATTAGGTGGCTGGCCTCTCCACCATGGGGATGGAGTAGTTTATTCTGTCCTCATGGAGGAGTCACGGGCCGTCTGCCTAAAAACTAAATCAGTCCCATAGTGTACTACCTAGCAGTGATATAAAGTTACTGAAAAAGGCCCAGAAATGTGCTCTTTTAACATGTATGAGGAGCATTCCAGCAGAAAGATTCAGGGGCAGACTGGAAACCAAAATCAACCCTTGCAAAATGAAGAATCGTCACCAACTACAGACGTTAGCAATTACAATGGGCCCATGGGGGCTTTTGTGGTTGGGTTATGCAGTCCACCTCCCTCTGAAAGCAACCCCCTAGCCTGTAGCATACCAGGAACATACCAGAATGGCCTGCTGAATATTCCTGCACCGTTTCTAAGACTAATGTGGCCCCTGTTTGCCTTACACATTGCCACCAGCCTTGCATGCCAATGATCCGAAGGATCATATGTAAAAGAAGGTCTAAAGCTGGTGCATCTGTAAGCACATCCTTTATGAATTAAAGATATGGTCACACATGCACTCAGCATGTGCACTCTTTAACCCTCAACTCCAAACAAAGAGCAAAATCTGTACACAGGGAACTGGAGTATGGCTATCATAGACAATTTGCACCCAAAGGCCCTTTCTGAATTCAGCTAACACAGTTTCCACTTTTTTTCTTACTTGAATGTGTGAAAATCATACACAAAATGCTTTCTTGAATCACACTGTAAAGAGTACTGAATATAATACATACAAATGGAGTCAGTTCCTGACAGTGTGAAAATATGGCAATTTAACAATTTACGTTAAAAACTGTAGGCCTCTATGTCAAAGTATAGTTGAACTATAGAACAATTAAATAAGAATTTATAAACATTGTGGAAGGGTGGATACTTGCTTTAGAAAAGTGGCAACGCTACTGACCACTGTCATTTTTTGTGAAAACTCTCTCTCCTTCCTGACACTCACTCTGTTTATTTCGTCCCAATCCCCCAGCTATTAAATGTTTTGCTTTTCCTTGTAGATTAGTGATTCTTAAACTGAGGTCCATGGACCCTTGGGGTCTGCAACACCTATTCAGGGGGTCTGCAACTGTTAAAGAAATTAAATAATTAAAGCGGTTAATAATGTATACCTCCATAAAAAAAGATAAATGCAAAATTGGGAATTGTCAAACGTACTGTAAATGTGAAGGAATTTGAAATTGAAAGCTAAAAGTTAATTTGATATCCTTAGCTGGATTGGTGGGAGCAGCACAATTACAGCGAGCTGTAGTATGGACTATTGGTGACCTCCATTAAAGCACACATTAGCAGCAAAAAGACAAAGCAATATGCAATCATATTGCTTTGTTCTTTAGAAATAAATCCGCATTTTTAAATGCTCTTAAGTTCCCATTGAAATTAAAGTTACAATGTTTATATATCTTTTTGCAGTGTATTAAACATACTATTTCATGATGTATATATTTGCTTAATGTATACTGGTTTCTGTAGTATTGTGTATTGTTTTGTGGTTCAAATTGTAGAAATTGCTTAGATGGGGGTCCCCAGGTGCTAGAAATAAGGGACCCACAAATAAAGGGAAGGCTAATCTAAGACCTGGAAACAGAAGGCCTGGAAAACTAATAGGTACAAAAAGGGAAACAGAAAAGTCTGGAACAGAGAGCAGATCGGAGCCGAAAAAGAAAAGTCTAGACTCTGTTTATGAAAGGATCAGATTAACCGTAGTATCCAGGAACTAAGATACAGATGAAAGCCCCACCACTGAGACGTGCTATAGGGAGAGTTTAGTGACAGAACAAACTACAAGCAAAATGATGCAACAGGGAGGTAGCGGGGAACCTTAGACTGTAATGTGATGTGGAGCAGGTAATGCAGGATTTAATCAAGTGTTTTGTCTTACAGTGGTGTAAAGGTTGGACCTCACAGGACCCTTGCGAGTGCCAACTGGTCACTGGATGGTAGAATCCCAACTCTAGAGACTGGGAAAGGGAGCGTTGCTCTTGCAACTAATAACTGATATGATTTTTACATGGCCCGTAAGATTTACACAATTTTAGTGAAACCTAATCATGAATAGTTATTATTCTATCAACGATGTGATGTTAGAACATCAAGACTTATGGATAATTCTTCTTGATTGCAATTCTTTTTCTCTGGCATTAACAACTATTGTTCATTTTATAATTACAATATCTGTACAAAACACTGGTCCTCATTAAGCTAGCTTTAGTGATGACGACTATATATCCCCACCTTTTCTATGCAAAGCATTGCCAGACAAAACCTGGATTTTTTTTTAACAAAATCCAGAGCATTCAGAGTTCCACTCCATGGACCAGGGTAAAACTTGCAGTATTACTGCCTTATCACTCATTCTTAGTTGGAGAACTCTGAATGGGACAGTAATCGCACACCGGGTAAATCGCTGTATCAGTATGCACTAGATGTGGTATTACGACCATAATTATTGAGACCAATGGAATGAAGACCTGAAATGCTGACAGTAGTGCAGGATGGAAAACTCCAGACTATAACAGCCATTCGCAAGTTACGCAGCCAGGTTCTGAAACAACATTCAGCCACAGATAAGGCCTGCACCACCACTACCCATTTTTGTAAAGGACCTCACTCACCGGTGATAAGAATCCTCCCAGCACTTCCTGCTATCAGTGCCTAATGGTGAGGAGACCTCCCACTCCTCTTTTGCTCACAATTTTTTTTATGTCAGAATGTTCCCAATTCCGGTATCTATCTAAGTTTATGTACTTCAAATGTGCCCAACTGAGGTCCAGGCGACTGGAACCATTCCAAATTTTCAAGATATCCACATAAGATACATTTAAATAGAATTGATCAAATATACCACTCATTTACATAGTCAGCTGAGGCATGGGTCTTGCTCACAGGGCAGACCTCAGCACCTGTATTTCTGCATTTCTCAGTGTCTAAAGTGCATACATTTATCCTGGAATTTCTCCTTGTAGATGTATGAACTACACAAAGGGCAACTTAGAAACAATATACAGCAATTGACACGCTCGGTTTGTGAGCTTTGTGGTTTGAAGATCATGTATTAACTCAATTAAACTGAGTTAAATACTTGACCTTTAGACATTGCATATGCAAACAAGTATTGGCAAAGCCAATAGGTCTCACTTATAAGAAAGCTATTGGCTTTGACAATGTCTTTTAGCCGTATTGTACAGCAGCGTGACTGTACAGCATGGCTAACAGTTAAGTTGAAAAAATGCGACGTTAGAACAATAGTACTATGATGCGACCAGCATTGAGCGCATCATAGCGCTTCTTTTTTATGACGGGTGGGGGTCGGCAGCACTGCCAAAGGAGTACTGTGCAAGTGGGCAGCACAGAAAACGTGATGGACGGTGGGAATGGTAAAAAAAAGCACTATGACGCAGCCAGTGCTCACCGGTTCATAGCACTTCTTTTTTCTTATGGCAGGTGGGGGGTGGGAGGTAGCACAGACAAAGGTAGGGTGGGAGGGAAGAAGCAACACCGACAACAGGAGGGTGGGGTGGTAGGAAAGAAGCAACAAGGACAAAAACAGGGATTGTGAGTGTAAGAAGCAGCACAGACAAGAGTGGCGATTGGGGGGGAAGAAGCAACATGGGCAGGAAGCACAAAGACAAAAAATAGTACCTGAATCACAGCGAGCTGCAGATGGACAGTAATTATAGTATATCAATCAGTACTTGGCCCATGCTCCAAACGAAAGAACAGGAAGTGACATTGCCAAGCCCTGGCCAATTAGGAGGCAGCAAATAAGAGTGACAATGAAGTCAATAAATGGTAAGCAATGGGCGAGCTCCAAGGTCCTTTTAAGTTGCAATATCTCTCACAACACCAGCGCATGTGCTTTTGGCAGGTGAGACTCAAAAGCAGCTGCTTAGCTCTGCACAGCACAATGTGGCAGTTCGTATCCACACTTTCAAAACATTCCCAACTATCTTACTATCTACAGTCCACTGATATACTTTGTAAATTCTACAACATACATACAATACATGTAGACATAAAAAGATGGTTTGCCTGGGTGTGTGTGCTTACGTACACTAGAGTTCATGGGCCAATGTTAAATGGACCGACAAAAATTTTAAATAATTTGATCCTGTGAGCTGACTGGTGTAGTATGGATTTGTTTTTGTGCACTTGCTTCATGTTAACTGATCAGCACACAAAATATTATTTGAGCATGTAGAACACAAATAATGTTTTTAAACAGAGGAATCGCAACTTTAAATCGTTAATTGGGTGATTTAGATGGAATTATTAGACCATAAAGTGAGATGTTCCAATATTTCAATTAAGGCTAGGGATGCCACTGTTCCTGTACTTAAACATATAGAAATTCTGGTCTTTTATTATTATTTAATTTAACAGATTTTTATCTCCTTTTCAATTTATACATACATTTTCCTGGACATCGTTCCTCTTGTCCGGTGTCACATTATTGTCAACTGCTTACATATATGAACATTTGCCACATCAGCATAGTATATATCTGTTCCATGAATGAATAAACCCTACATCAACTCCCCCCTCCAGTTCCCCCACTTCAGGTCACTATTAGTGTTCAGTTGTATGTGGGGCATCACTTCTCTGTTAGGTCGATACTTCCCGTCCCTCTCACTGTTAACCTTCCCTATTATCCCCCCCGTCTGTTCTCTTATGGTATTTTATTTCACTCAGCTCGTTGCATCTGCTCTGCATCCCTTTCCGGGTCTTGCCGTAGTGGCCTTCCCTGTCGGGATTGTACTGAGGGCGAGGATTCGCCTGATTCCAGCTCTGGGTTTCTCATACTCTCTACTAGTGCTTCCCGTGCTCAAGCCATATTCTGGTCTTTTATTAATATTTGCAATACAATCATATCATTGGCTAGTCTACTATTCAGATTTATTTTATGTAATGACACCAGAAGCGCACCCGTCAGTATAGGATTAGAGATATTTCTTCTGACATTAAGTGGCAAATGCTGAATGTTTGAAAGCCCTAAAGAAATACACTTAATCCTGTATGAATGTGAAAACACATCCTAAATTAATTTTATGCTATTTAAGCCCTGATTTAAACCCATTGGGCACAATTCATAAAGAGCTAACTTGAAAAGTTGGGGAATTGCTTGGGGTGAGTTAGATCTAAATTCGGACCAAATTTTTTATGCCTCTCTTGGCAGCCCCGAAGGTTCCAAGGAGTAGTCCTTAAATCTACTGTGGTTATAGATGTACAGGAGTATTCACATGTGGAGATATTACACATTTGGAATTTCCTCCAAGTGGAACTTCTGCGCACACACATCTGACACAAATCTGCATTCACCCACTTTTTTTTTAACTATTAGGATAATATATTCCCCTTGGAGACACCACTTCCTCAATACCAATTTAAATATGGGGATGTTCCCTCCTTATTCCCACACTAGAAATGCACTCATAACTGCCAGTAATAAGATTACAATTGTATGTGTTTCAGGGTGCGAGTCTGCCTACAAGATGCATGTAAATCTTGGCCTAATTACCATGTTGTGAATGTTCAATTCCTTTTCAGATAGTATCTCCCTCTAACATCCACACACCCATGCATAACCATAAATTGATGAGTGCAGGGATTCTGACTTGCTAGTGGAATTTCTGCACTGCAATTGACACTTTAAAGGCTAAAATGATTCCACTTATCCTGCCTGATTATTGACTTAGGGTCCGGAATTTAACCCTGCAAATGCCTCTTTGTAAATCTACTATGAGCTTAAGTGAACAAATCACTCTTTGAATCAGGCCCTCTACAACACTGCTCAATCCAAGTCTTTGGCCCTGTGTTCTCATACTAATGTTTTGTGTTAAACTGCTGTAGGTTACTGTTATTTAATTTAATTGTATTTATTATTATATACATGTATTTACAACGAGTGGTGCCATCTCACCTTGGCAGAATGCAAGGGTACAGTTACTGTCAACAGTAGTGTATTTCTTGGCAGTTATACTGGAATCTACAATGTTCGCCATCTTGGTTTAGGTATTGGAGTGCTCCCAGGATGCCATAAATGACTCGTGTACATAAAGTTAGGAAAGTATGCTCTCTTGACATGTTGCTCCTGATTTCCTCTCAGAGGTGGTACGCTTTGGTTTCTGAGAGCATCCTCAACACTCGGTTCGGTGCACACAGCGGTAGAACGTTTTCCAAGCGAAACATGTGCTGGTTGGTATATTCATCGCTGAAGAAATCCTGCTGCAAATTATCGCTCTGTGAACTGATAATTTTGGACCACAGCAAAACTTCTCGAAGTGCACTGAGTTTCAACAATTGTCTCGTGTACATTTCACGGTTTATGGGCGACGCCTCTCCTGAAGCCTCATCACGGTGGTGCGATGCTGTAGCCTCAAGTATAGACATGGGTACCTCATGCGGGTGAAGTGTGGTATATGTAGAAACTGTGTAACTTGCAAGTTCTGAATTTTGCAGCTACAGGTGGAGTATTGTGCTTGTCATGCGGGATGGGTGTTAAAGTCTCATGTAAGTCACAAAGGTTGAGCATTGAAGTCTCAGATGCTTGTTGTAGTTATATGCTCATTTAGCACCATTAAATGGAGAAGAGTTTTGTAGTTGCAAGTTTGTTTGAAGTGCTAGGTTTCCATCATTTCCTTCATGCAATCAGGCGTTATCTGTCTCTGATGGGCCATGAGACTTGGTTTCTCTGATGAGGGCTAGAAATTCTAAAGGGCCAGCTCCCAAGGTGTATTTCATGTTTTGGGATCCTATGTATAATGGATATCTTTCCCTTTTGGGTGATGTTACGGGAGAAATCAGCCAAATGCCCACTGGACAGGCACAAAATTTCCATTTACGTGCATTGTTTTGTGGACTATGCATAAGTATGTAATTTATTGATCATGACACTTATTTGAGAACTGATGCTGAGTTACGTACAATATGTCCACTGACAATCTCACTGACACACACGGAGACAGGCTGTAATAAGCGGGACAGGGGTGTGAAAGGCATTAAACCCAGTCTCAAAGTGCTTGCAAGGTGGCAGTGTTCAGCAGCACAAGGAAGACAATATGTAGGGAGGTGGATTGGTTTACAATTGTCTCTATGAAGTGTAGATGATCACTCCAAATCTTGCTGGTGGAAGCGAAATGCACATTTCTAATCCATGCCTCAATCTTGGTTTTCCAAGTCACAATCTTGGTCGGAAAACAACCTTGTTTTGAAGACCATGTTGATGACTTTCAGGTCCCAAACACAGTCATCCTCCCGTCCATGGATCTGGCACCCAAGCAGTGCCAAACTTTGTTTTGTGCTAGTTTATTAGTATTTGTTTGCACACAATATGTAGTACTACCTTCTTAAGGAAATAGGGGCAAGATGCACATAGACTCAGGTTTGTGATTACCCAATAGGAAATTTGTGCGATTCGCTATTAGGAAAGCTCAAACAGCTATGTACAACAGTAAGTTTTACACGGTTTGTGATTCCCAGTGGGTAGCAGATTGATCTACCTCATTAATATTAATGAAGTCGGTCGCAATTTGCAACCCAGTGGGAATCGCTAAAAACACAGGGATGGTGGACTGCTGAGGCCAGCAGACCACCATGTCTGTGTTTACTTTCAAATAAAGCAACTTTTCTTCTTTTTAAATGTAGCCTGTTTTCCTTAAAGAAAAATGGGATGCGTTTCAAAAACAAAAATGAAAAGTGTTCTTTTAATTTTTTAAGAGTAAGCAGTGGTCCATGAGACCACTGCCTGCTCTTAAAAAAACGTTTTTGCATACATTCACAAAGAGGAAGGGTTTCTGTAGGGACACCTTCCCGTTTGAGCATGGGTTACCACCTATTTGAAGTAGGCGGTAAAATGCGAATGTTTTGCGACTGCATTTCGGTCGCAAAACATTCACCCATACCAATGCGAGTCACTATTAGGAAGGGACGCCCCTTAACACATCCCTGCCTAATACTGAATTGCTAACCCATTTTGCGATTTGGTAATAGGTTACCGAATCTGAAAATTGGGTTTGGTACGTGGGAAAATCCTATTTTCTGGTCGTAAAAGGCCAGATTCTGCAAACTGGGCCATTTGCAACATGAAAATAACTACGCACATCTGGCCCCAAGTCTTTATAAAAGAATGTCATAATTGGCGATCGCCCAATACTCTTCTACATTTATGTTTGCCTAGGAAAGGGCAGATGAGCTTTCCGCATGCCCAGCAGGGAAGTATATGATGGAAACGATCCATTCTCTTGTCACACGCCCTGCAAATGTCCTCTCGGGCACTGTCGCTCGTTGATCCTCTATCCCGTGCCGCAATCAATCTTATAAGTTCTTCTTTGAGTCGGGCGTCCTCGCAGTAACTAACCCCAACTATCTGGATACTATTTGGGTCCCAAATACAGTCCTCCTCCCTTCCACTTTTAATAGCCGAGATATTGCTCTTGCGTGGCACCCAGGCCGTGTCATACCCATTCTCATGCCAAGTCTTTTGTAACGGGTGGGCATCACAATCAATTCTCTTGACTTTGCCCACTTTCACTCTCAGTTTGAAGACCACTTTCTCATCTTTCCTGGTCTTTTGTGGGTAGCACATGGCCTTCCTGGCATTTCGGCTCACATAGACTCCTGCTCCCAAAAGTCCTCCTTTGGAACGTTTAAATCCTGATATTACTATGTTTCTTGCATTTTGCTTATGGGTCCCATGGTACATGGTGTACTCAAGGTGTCCTTTAGGCTCCTGTGTGTTTCTTAAATGTTCGTGATGATCATATACAGACTCCCATCCAAAGAACGTGATTGACTCGTCAGCAGCCATTCCTTGGATCCTGTTGAATAAATGGATATGATTGTTTATATGAACTATGATTAATCAAAGATAGAAATTTAGCAGACACCAGATGTACACATTCTGTCAACTCTGACTTTATGAGCTCTTTTAAAAAACAAAAAAGATGAATACATTTTTCGTTCAACTTACTTGTGTTGTTATATTTGACAGTTTTCCATTCAACAGCAATTTGACTGTCTTTTGCACTATGAAATACATATACAACACCTGTTTTATAGTTGTCATGATGTGTGCTTTGCAACTATCCTTTATCATTATTTAAAAGAAAAAAAAACACGTGCTTACTATGCTTTTATTTTGTATAAATTTAGTAGGCCATGCTCCAGAATTCTAAACTAGAAAGCAGGTTTTGCACAACCATTGGATTCTGAATATTCAGCACAAATATTCCCTTTAAAAACTTTTATACATTCAACACTGTAAAATGGAGTTGAAAATCTAAATCATTTGCATTATGATGTAATAAATGCAAGACAGTTGATCTCTGACCAAAGACACATTTTAGACTATCTGGAGCCTGTATCAAGGACATGTCCCAACGCTAGCTTGTATTCTTATTATAATGTCCCATTAGTAACCAATTAGAAATTATCATTGAACCTGCATTCCCATAACAATATTCATAAACATGTAAATCAACACACCACAATATGGACTGTCTCTTAGTGCTTATCAACCAACTCAATGATACTTAGATTTTATGAACTGCGGGACCTTGACTATTCAGCCCCCTACGATATGAGCCTTTGCTTGCATGTATCTAATCTTAGTCTGGAGCAGGTTTTAACACAATTGCCATCTTTCTGATCATACTATGTCATAATTAATGGTAGAATGAACACCCCTACTGCAGATCAACACAAGACTGTCTAGGGCTTAGCTTTTGATAAGAGATAATGAAAATTCCCCATGGTGAGTAAAGAGTAGCAGGTGCGGAGTAATCGGTACCTGGGTGGGTGAGGAATAGCATGTGAGGATCAGTCAGTCAGCCAAGAGTTTGTGTACAGACGCCATGTTGTGCAAAGTCTACGCACATGCAAGGCACAAAAAGAGCCACCCAAAGGCAAAACTACAGGTGCACAGGCCTTCCAAGGGCAGAAGGCCTCTTTTTCTGCCTCTACTCTGCTAAAGGTGGATCCCACTCCGAGGCAACTGGCCACCTGCAATTTACGACTACACTTTGGAACAAAAAATAAAAAACTAAGAAAATATAATATTGGCATTCAGGTCCTTCAGACCAACATGACTAAGCCAGTGGTGATATATTAGATTGAAAATGTCCACCTTTTGAGAATATCAGTGTGCACCGCCCCTTCTCAGTCGTGCATCCTGCATGCAAACACAGGGGTTTCAGCTTTGTACTCAGTTTACCAGCAAGCGTGCTGCATCACTAACATTTATGAATTTGTATCATTATTATATTTTGCTTTACTTTGGATCCTTGCGATAGAACAGACCTGACCCCAAGCATGGGCTACGTCTGTACAAATGTTAACCAAACCTCCTTTGACTATGTGTGCCCAGGATCCAAACACAATGATAACAAATGATGAAAAATGCCTTCTCCACCCTAATCCGCCAAGCACGATTAACTAAGCTTTTGCAAAAAGTCAAGGCTTTGCGTTTTTTTTATCTTGCTCAATCTTTAAGAGATTTATTTGAACCTAATTTTTCTTAAAACTAGAAATTAACTCAAAATAACCTACATGATTTTCTGAAGCTAGATGTTTTACAAAGTAGAATTGTTTCAACTACATCGATTAGCGGAGTGTCTGAAACTTGTGTGTCTTATCAGCTCTTTCCTAGTTAATTCATTCTGGTTCTAGGTGCTTTTCCCAATAGTCGGGGTTAGCAATACATATTTAGGTATAGCCTCACTGTGCACCAAAAAGCCGCAAAGACTTATTGATATAATTTCGAACAAAGGCCTGGGCAAAGCATTTGCTGGTGTGTGTGTAAAACCATAAATATTTCATCAATTATATAGCCTTTTGAAGTTTTGAAGAGAAAATAAACTTTATAAAGCATGCCAACAAGTTTAGGCTCATAAACAATTTGCAGAAGTAAAACAAATACAGGCAAAACATCTGCATTAACAGTGAATGCCACCAACGCAGCCATCAGCGGACAAAAACCACAAGAATAGAAGTGCTACCACACAAGTGAAAATAACACAGGCAGTAGAATGTTAATGAGGGAACACCTTTAGTGAAAGGGATTGATTACATAATACAATAACAAGTGAACTACAGAAACAGTGCAGTATACGCTCCATAAAGGTTGCAGTGAGGCGCATGCCCTAAGTGCAAGTGACAAAACGGCTGCTATAAACTGACACACAAGGAAGGGATGGGTTTAATATAGCATACAACATGAATAGGACACAGGTATGCCACCTATTTACATGTGCCCAAACTTCCCATTATAAAGTCTGGGGAATGTTTATCCGTCAGCGCAAAGAAGATGGAATGTTCAGCAGGTCTTCTATCCACTGCACAGGACATATCTGCCCCTGACATGAAATACATCAATGAAATACAGGCCACAGGAAACACATGCAGAGGTCCACATGAGCATGTAGTCGCTGCACTGACCTGATTCACTGATAGCAAAGCTCATGCTTGGCCCAAAATGGCATGGCCATGGGAAGAGGCCCCCAGTATTACCCAGTGGGACAAGTTACCATACACCCTCAATGGAGCGGCGTAGGGTGTCTTGTCGCACCACAGCTGTTTATCAGTTGCAGCATGGCTGAAGTAGACTGCAATGTCATCCGCACACCTCTATGGAAGAAAAAAAAAAAGAGACATGAGGTAGTTAAGTACAAGGCAAAGAAATTGTGTAGCAGCAGCACAGCACACATCTATACTAGCCAAGTTCAGCCATTATTCTCACCTCTATCATTGACTCTCGTTGTCGCAGATGAGTACATGCGGTGTACTGACAGATGTTCAAAGCACCATCTCTACCACAGTGGCATTGTGGTAGGTTATGTCACACGTTGCTTCCCTCAGACTGGTACCGTGTTCCCATTCATAGGTAACAGTGTTGGGATGCCTGAGGCTTGCACGTGTGACAGCACCTTCTAAGGCTAGGAGCACCGCATGGGTTCTAGGATTCCTGCATGTGACACAGCAAACAGCCATTTCAATGTGTGCACCGCTCCGCTTTCGTCGTCTGTGCTGCTTCTGTCGTAATACTGTAAAGATGAGGCAATGCTGCCAAGATCATCATAATCCAGAATCATCACTTTTAAAAGTTGTGCATCATCAGACTATAAATTCAATCCACAGGTCAGCACCTGGTGGTACTGCTTCAGTCCATAGGTACTTTTCTGTTTTTAGTTATGTCAGCTTGTCAGTCTTACATGGGATTGATTCTCTGAATGTCCTGAATGTTCTAAGAGGAGTTTTGCAGTTTCCCGAGTTCTTTAATTGTGCTGTTCTTTTTACTATGGCCTTTGTGCATTTTTGTTATGTTGACTTTGTTAATAATGCATTTAAGTGTATACATTTCAGACTCTCTATTGATCTTTGCAAGTGCACAACATGGATGATGATAATACAGCTGGTGCCTTTTTTTAACTGCAGTGAGTTGTAGATATCTATCTGGGTCCACGAAGTAGCCATATTTATGTAGGTTCAGTATCAGCATCTTTGCAGGGCAGATGTTTTGATTTGGTCTTTGTCAAACTGGTTTTGGCCATGTAGTTGAATAGGGTGTGCTGGAGTGTCGAGCCACCAAGCTCTCTTCCATGTTTCAGTGTTCCGTCAGTGCGCTTTCTGCCTGTGGCAGCCCTGCCAAGTACCACGCATCTGGCGTGAGACTAACGCATTTTAGTGTGGTGATCTGCATCACCGCACTAAAATACCAAGTCACACATTTATAGCGCCTCCTGACACTGTGAAGCCCAGAGCGCTATACGCGAGCAAAGCAGCTCGTGGTTCAGGCTGCTCTCAGACTGTGCCTGCTGCCAGAACTGGGGGCTGGTCTGTCTTCATTTGGCATTCACGTGACCCAGAGTCAGGAAGACTCCCTGCAACAATGTTTCATTTGCCCAATGCCTGCCGAGATGGAAGGCGCCACTTATAATTCGGGCGGGCTGCCTGCGGCGCCGGCACCAGTTTTCACGATTTCCTAAAGTTTCTGGCTGGAGCTCGCTCGCCGCTGCTCACACTACCGGCAGTATATTGGTGTCAGCTTGCAGCCTTTCACAAAATGCCTCTCGAGTGATTACCGTCGCAGACAGTGGCGGCTCCTCCATAGGGGCGTTTGGGCGTCGCCCACTGCTTTCTCGCAGTGCGAGAAGGCAGAAACATAAAATGGTAAAAACTACAATTTTATGTTTCTACTTCTCGCAATGTGCCTGGTTGGGGGCGGGAGGGTGGGCGGTCCTGCTCGAGGGCAGGGGGGGAGGGGGTGGCTTACCCACTGTTGTGGGTACTGACTGTTTGGTCGGCCCCTGGAGCCGACCAAACAGTCAGTACCCACAACAGTGGGTAAGCCACTCCCCTGCCCTCGAGCACGACCGCCCACTCTCCCTTTTTCTCTATGCAGGAGAAAATGGCCCGGCTGGGGTGCTCTCCCCTGCGCCTCACCAATCACAACGCTGCCATTGCAGCATTGTGATTGGCTTAGGGTAGGGGAGGGAGGCTGCCTGCTGGCTGCTTCTTGTGTTCCAACTTCCTCCAGGATTCAGAAAACGCGGGAGTGGCGCGATACCGGCGGTAAGGTAGGTAACTTTATTTTTATTCCCCCCCCCTGCACCTCCCCTCTCCCTCCCGTGAGCATGTTTCCTCAAAACAAAGATGCCTGTCCCCGTGTCTGACCTGTACAATTTCGTAGAGAAGCTGTACTAAACAAAGGGGCACCTGTTTTGTGCTCCGTGACCTCTTTGCACATCATCGGCATAAGTAGGTTGCTTGCTTGCTGCGTGAAGCACAGGGTTTTTGTCTACAGCTTTGTAAAGGTTTCGGTTTATATGTTTAATGCCATGAGGCGGGTCTGGTAGGACATTTATTAAACTATTCAAATAAAATGTATAGACTATTTCCTGCGCAGCTCCAGGTATTACGTGGAGTAGTCAGAATCAGTGAAGGGGGCTGCTGCAGACACATTGTAGGATGTGCCTTCTGGCCCTGCGGCAAGGAGGTGGGGGTGGGGGAGGGGGAGTTCAGCACGATTAATCCCCACAGGCTGGGGTTCAAGGGAGGTGAGGAGAGCTCACGATATGGAAGACAGGCAGAGGGAGACTGGAAGCGATGGGGGAGAACTGAGGGAAGAAAGATGGGGGAGAGAAGGCACGGAGAGAGCGCTGGTGAAGGGAAAGATGGATGGAGGGAGGGAGCCCCGGCTATCAATCAATCACAGAATTTGTAGAGCGCACTACTTACCCGCGAGGGTCTCAAGGCGCTGGGGAGAGGGAAGGGGGGGGGTGCTGCTACTGGTCAAACAGCCAGGTCTTGAGTAGCCTCCTGAAGGTTAGCAGGTCTTGGGTCTGTCGTAGGCTTAGTGGAAGGGTGTTCCAGGTCTTGGCGGCGAGGTGTGAGAAGGATCTGCCGCCAGTGGTTGTTCTTCGAATGCGAGGGACGGTGGCGAGGAGAGGTCGGCGGAGCGGAGCTGGCGGTTGGGGACGTAGAAGGAGAGTCGTCTGTTGAGGTAGGCTGGGCCAGTTTTGTGGAGTGCCTTGTGTGCGTGGATGAGGAGTTTGAAGGTGATCCTCCTGTTGACGGGGAGCCAGTGCAGGTTCCTCAAGTGGGGGTGATGTGGCTGTGGCGTGGTACGTCGAGGATCAGGCGTGCGGAGGCGTTTTGTATGCGTTGCAGTCGCTTGATGAGCTTGGCCGGGGCTCCCGCGTAGAGGGCGTTCCCATAGTCAAGTCTGCTACTGACGAGGGCCTGGGTGACTGTTGTTCTTGTGTCTGTCGGGATCCACCTGTAGATCTTGCGAAGCATGCGGAGGGTGTTGAAGCAGGAGGAGGAGACTGCGTTGGCTATGAGGGAGGAGGGGAGAGGGAGGGCAGGTGGAGTGCACCTTTGCCTTTCCCGTCTTGCCTTGTCCGCTTAGGAGAGAGCTCAGTGGTGAAAGGAGCTGAATTAATGCAGCTCGTGCGCAGCTTTCCAAAGAAACTGGGTCCGGAGCACAGGACCCCGCCCTAAAGCCCCATATATATCACAGCAACACCACCATACAGCTCCTGCCTCAACTCGCCATTCAGTCAGCGTGCCTTGGTGCCACTCTGCTGACATCCTCTGACTTATGCAAAACACACAAGATGATGGACGGAATGTTGCACATTGGCAAACATTCACCCCCAGTCACAGATCTGGGTTTAATCCATCGTTATTTTGCTTCACCACGCCACCCCAGTTCAGACATAGCCATATGCAAATCAGTCTTGACCCTGTGCCTCATGGGAACAGTCCAGACCGAACTGCCAAGCCATGTCTTCTCTGGACCGGAATCAAGCATCCTAGGACCGGTTTCGGGCTTTCAGCCCTCATCAGCCAGGATAGCTTGACTCCAGTGGCGCAGTGAGCACGGGACCCACGTCTGGGCATACCCTTCCCACTTAGGGCGAAATGCAAAACACACAAGATGATGGACGGAATGTTGCACATTGGCAAACATTCACCCCCAGTCACAGATCTGGGTTTAATCCATCGATATTTTGCTTCACCACGCCACCCCAGTTCAGACATAGCCATATGCAAATCAGTCTTGACCCTGTGCCTCATGGGAACAGTCCAGACCGAACTGCCAAGCCATGTCTTCCCTGGACCGAATCAAGCATCCTAGGACCGGTTTCGGGCTTTCAGCCCTCATCAGCCAGGATAGCTTGACTCCAGTGGCGCAGTGAGCACGGGACCCACGTCTGGGCATACCCTTCCCACTTAGGGCGAAATGCAAAACACACAAGATGATGGACGGAATGTTGCACATTGGCAAACATTCACCCCCAGTCACAGATCTGGGTTTAATCCATCGTTATTTTGCTTCACCACGCCACCCCAGTTCAGACATAGCCATATGCAAATCAGTCTTGACCCTGTGCCTCATGGGAACAGTCCAGACCGAACTGCCAAGCCATGTCTTCCCTGGACCGGAATCAAGCATCCTAGGACCGGTTTCGGGCTTTCAGCCCTCATCAGCCAGGATAGCTTGACTCCAGTGGCGCAGTGAGCACGGGACCCACATCTGGGCATACCCTTCCCACTTAGGGCGAAATGCAAAACACACAAGATGATGGACGGAATGTTGCACATTGGCAAACATTCACCCCCAGTCACAGATCTGGGTTTAATCCATCGTTATTTTGCTTCACCACGCCACCCCAGTTCAGACATAGCCATATGCAAATCAGTCTTGACCCTGTGCCTCATGGGAACAGTCCAGACCGAACTGCCAAGCCATGTCTTCCCTGGACCGGAATCAAGCATCCTAGGACCGGTTTCGGGCTTTCAGCCCTCATCAGCCAGGATAGCTTGACTCCAGTGGCGCAGTGAGCACGGGACCCACATCTGGGCATACCCTTCCCACTTAGGGCGAAATGCAAAACACACAAGATGATGGACGGAATGTTGCACATTGGCAAACATTCACCCCCAGTCACAGATCTGGGTTTAATCCATCGTTATTTTGCTTCACCACGCCACCCCAGTTCAGACATAGCCATATGCAAATCAGTCTTGACCCTGTGCCTCATGGGAACAGTCCAGACCGAACTGCCAAGCCATGTCTTCCCTGGACCGGAATCAAGCATCCTAGGACCGGTTTCGGGCTTTCAGCCCTCATCAGCCAGGATAGCTTGACTCCAGTGGCGCAGTGAGCACGGGACCCACGTCCATACCCTTCCCACTTAGGGCGAAATGCAAAACACACAAGATGATGGACGGAATGTTGCACATTGGCAAACATTCACCCCCAGTCACAGATCTGGGTTTAATCCATCGTTATTTTGCTTCACCACGCCACCCCAGTTCAGACATAGCCATATGCAAATCAGTCTTGACCCTGTGCCTCATGGGAACAGTCCAGACCGAACTGCCAAGCCATGTCTTCCCTGGACCGGAATCAAGCATCCTAGGACCGGTTTCTTATGTCCACACCCGTCTGTTATGTAGATTTGGAACAGTTACTGTTCCTTGTAAATACATCTTAGAGCCTTTTCATGCCCACTGCTGCCAGGTGCATTGTGCTCGCACAGGACGAGAGAAGCCACTGCCACCAACCCGCATTCTTGTCTGGCTCGCCTCTTCCATTTATTGTGTTGTTTTTGACCTGAAAACACGCCTTGGTTTCATGGGGTCACGCTGAACAATCCTTGTGTTAGCTCATGCTTTCTTTAGTATTTTCACATAGAGGTGTATTACTAAAACTAACAGAATACACGTTACCGACCTCGGAAAGATGAAATCAAAATTACAGGATTCAAACTTTTGGCCAGATGTGAGCTGGGCCACCTAACGATTTTCTATGTCAACCAAGTCCCCTTTCCGGATTTTTAATGTAGTAAAGCAATCTGTGGTCATGCATTACTCAGTAGGAAATCATTATGGCAGCTATAAGCAGGTTTTAAAGTGCTTTCTTCTTTTGATATTTGAAGTATGTATTGGGGAAAATACCAGCTTTCAGAGATTTTCCTAATGGTTCTACCGGCCTGGACTTCCAAGGGGGGCATCATCAGTGCGGACTCCTGAAATGACTGCAGCCTTGTAGTTCCTCTGCTGGGCCTCCACAGCACCCCCCCCCCCCCAACACACTGCAGGTCTCTGCTTGAGAGTGAGGGTGCAGGGAGCGTTTAGTTCTGCTGCAGCCTGGGGTCTGTGTGCGTATATGGTGTGTGGTGATGGTGAATATTGTGACTGTGTGCGATTGCAGAGTGTGTTGCGTGCGTTTGAGTGCAGGGCGAGCAGTGCGCAGGGTGAGTAATGAGAGCCCACTGGTTGAGTAGTAAGATTGTATGAGTGAATGGTGTGCTTATGTGAGCACAGAGTGAGTTGTGTGACTGTGTGAATGCGCTGGATGAATGGTATGCCCTTGTGAGTGCAGGGTGAGCGGGATTCTTATGTGAGTGTAGGATGAGCGAAGCAGTGTGCGCCTGTGATTGAAGGTGAGTGAAGCAATGTGTCTGTGTGAGTGCAGGCTGAGTGATGTGTCACTCTGCATGAGTTAGGTTTTGCGAGTTTATTTGTACCTTTTTTTTTTCAACCACCCCCCAGTGTTTGATTGAAGGTCACTCGCATGCACTTTATACTCAACTCAAACCTTTCTGCCTCACCACTTTTAAAAAGCACCAGCCGCCACTAGTCGCAGAGGCTGCAGGACAGACTGAGTTTGATGCTGTTATGAGGTCGGACCGGATGCGGCTGCTGGAGAGAATTTGGTGCCTGCAGCCTCTCATAACGCTGCCCCGCAGGTACCGTAGCTCGCTCTGCCAGAGCCAGACTATCAAAAGTCTCAATCAGGTAATTTAAATGCTAATTTTTTTTGCGTCAATCTTCCCTGTGCTGAGCCTGTTACAGCGCTCACTGCTTGGCTATGCTCTGTTGTAATTGGGTACAGTACACCTGACTAGGCCCTGCATCAGTGCCTCGTGCCCCACCAGTTAGGTCCGGGACTCCCAGGCAGAAAGGGAATCATCAGCCCTTTACCAGGCCTCGTCGGGATCATAGCGGGAGCAGTGGTGGTGGGGGAGTGCCAGCCGGATACCGCCCGCCCAAAGCGAACCTCTATAAAACATGTCGTTTAAGAAACCTTCTAACTCTAGCGCAAATAAAATAATTATTTTAGAGGGAAACGCGGCACCAACGGCCCCGCCTGTCAGGGGAGACAAGTTCCAAACTAAAAGCACATTATCTCCCATAATGCTCCTGCAACCAAGTAAATAAAAAACTGATAAAACTGACTGCTAAGACTGCGGGGCTGGGCAGCGCTCTGCAAGTCAGCTGACAGTGACTCACAGAGTACTTAAAAATGATAGCTGCTGAGATCCACGCTGGGGCCTCTCAGCTTGTTTGATCGGACCCCACATAGGAGAGAGAGCCTACGGATTCAAATGATGCCGCATTAATTGAATCAATTTCCAGGGAGCAGCCAGAATGCCCTTGTAATACAACTTTAACAGGTGTCCGACCTCTTGATAAGTGCTCTGACTCCGTGACAGCTGAATAGGTGGTGCTGAGCATCTTTACAAAGGCACGCCTCGCACATAACAATGGTTTCACCATTGCCCTTCCATTTATGGTGCTTAGCAGCAGCAGTTTTAAAATATTCTAAGAGTTTCTGGTTGCTCAAATGAGTGTAATTTCTGATATTTAAATGCTTACCTACTGTTCATTGCTTGATTTTACTCGCGAGAAAGTGTCACTCATTAGTTGTTGAATGTCACTCCTAAGAACACTGAAAATAATTAAATGTCACACATAGCAATCTGAAACCTTGGCAGCTATTTTTTTTTTTTTAAATATCTTTATTACATTTTATCTTTTCTGTTACATATAATCTAAACATCGGTACATATTGCACTTATAACAACAACATCGGTACTATGTCGCTGTGTACATAAATCAAGGTGTTTCCATCTTACAATCTCAGTATAGTTTGCGTCTACAGCGCATGATTCGATGTGCATTTGTCAAGTAATCTAGGCGTCAACAGCCCACACATACTGTTATCCCTAATTGAGGAACAAGATATGTCTACCATGTGCGCCTCTTCCCAACAGTGGTCATCAATGTGTAAGCATGTACACAAAAGTGCGCGGCCCACATTCAGCTCAACTTTGACATTGTAACACATAACGTTTCATGGGCGATAAAAATATAAATGCCGTAGCTGGTTATTAGATATCCTCTTTCTTAACATTTTAACCACAACTAATGAAAACCAAGATAATATCAAAAGAAAGGAGATATCAAATACTTAAAGGAATATGTATCCAGTATGTAGAGTGCTGTTCGAGCTTAGTCGTGCCTAGGCTTGTGTGTTCATAGTGAATGTGAATCGCTGTTCCTGTGCTATGTACAGTTGCATGGACACTAGGGTATCTTGTGGCAGAAGTCGTGTCTATGAATTGTCATTAAGGAATGTGAGGTCGTTGCCCAACCCAACAGCTGTGGCTTCTTATGATTGCAGCGTCTCCGCTGCACCTAAGCGACATGTCCGGTATTATCCCCCGCTAGTTGCATAGAATTTGCACGCAATGTGGCGTTAGAGTGTGTAAGGGCTTTGACGACATCATCCCAGGGTTGTGCAATGGGATATTTTCGCAACCCTGCTGTTTCTTCCCTATGAAGGATAGTGCTCCCCGCCTGTGCCCAGACCTCAAGGGATTTTATCCAGTGGAGTACCTCTGGAGGGTCCTTGTGCTTCCACCTCTTAGTTATCAGCCGTTTTGCGGTTATTAGGCCTAGATCGCGAAATCTAGAACTTACTTTGTTAGCTTTAGTGCGTTTGTAAAATCCCAGGATACAAACCTCCCATGTGGTAGGCACCTCGGTGCTAATGCAGTTAGTAAGTGTTTCTGTTATCGTGCGCCAGTAGGATAGAAGCAGGGGCAAGACCATAACATATGTAGCAGGTCAGCGTCCAGGAGACGGCATCTCGGGCATTCGGAAGTGTTAATGTTAAAAAATGTATTGATCTTGTCTGGTGAGAGATACGCTCTATGCAATATATATGTTTGTATAAGCTTAAAACGTGAATTGCGTGGTATGTGCGTGGCACTGACTAGGACACGGTCCCATTCCTTATCGGTCCAGGGTCAGCCTCTGTCCTCAGCCCAGCGTGCGCGGAGTCTCTGTGGTGGTTTTAATACGTGGATAAGCAGGGCTTGTACCAGCCAGTGGATCACATGCGACCCCTCCCCCATTACATGCAAATACTGCAATAACTGATGTGTCGATGGCTCGTTTGTCAGGTCTCCCCATGCTAGCGGCAGCGTCCGTATGATGGCTGCATGTAGAAGGAACTGGCCCACCGGCAAACCGTTATCTGCCGTCAGGGTTGCGAAAGGCAGAAGGGCACCGTCTGCGTATAAGTCTCCTAGCGTCTCCACTCCTGCTTCGGTCCAGGACGTCAGTGCTATGTCTGTTATAGAGTCTCTGCCTCTGGGTGTCCCGACTAGTGGCAGTATTGGGGCATAAGGGACCGTATCTTTTGTGAGTTGAAGGCTCCTCCTATAACATCTATCAGCTACTTCAATATGCATCTGTGTCGGGCGGGGGATCTTCGCCAGCGGGTGAAACAAACTATAGATCTGAGTCTGCGTCCATGTTGAGGACTCGGTCGCCGTGTCTGTCAGATTCTTGCCACTCAGCCACTTTGTGACCCATTGTAGCTGCGCAGCTAGGTAATATAGTTCCAGATGAGGAACTGCCAAGCCTCCACATTCCGGTGGCGCATACAATTTCTGTAGTGCTATCCTGGGTCACCCCGTATTCCAGATTAGGCCTCGGGTTAATCCCTCCAGCTCCCGAAATAGGCGTACTGGAACATATACCGGAAGGTTTGCAAAATAATACAGGAGCCTTGGCAGTACTATCATTTTGGTCAAGGTAATGCGACTCATCACATTGAACGGTAGAGTCTTCCAGAATTGCATCTGCGCCCTTACGGAGGAAATAGCGCGCACTAGGTTACCCTCCAATATGTCTACTGGGGTCCTGTAAATATATATGCCCAGGTACCTGAACGTAGTCGGGTACCAAGCAAGTGCAGCCCCGTTAATTATTATATCCATCACGGCCACATCCTCGCGGAAAGAGTAGGCGCCTGATTTAGCCCAATTTACCTTGAGGCCTGACACTTCCTCGAAGCTACGGAACAGTGCGGATACGGCCGGCGGCACAGCATGCAGGTCTCTTATGTACAGCAGCAGGTCGTCTGCATATAGGGACACTGTGTGAAGTCCATCATTCAAGGGGACGCCCCAGTCTGCGCCACTCTCTCGGAGGAGAGCCGCTAAAGGCTCCATAGCAAGAGAAAAGAGCAACGGGGACAAAGGGCATCCCTGCCTGGTTCCTCGTCTAACCCTGATCGTATCAGAAATGAGCCTACCCGTGCGAGCCCGTACTGTGGGGCGCTGATACAGTAGTTGCACCAGTTGCAAATACCCATCCCATAGCTCGTACTTACGCAGGACCGCTGCAAGATAGGGCCACTCCAACGAATCGAAGGCCCTCTCTAGGTCTAGCACTAGACAACCAGACCGTGGCCAGTTCTTCGTTGCGTACTTCTGGATTCTAAACAGTCTACGTATATTAAGAGAGGTGCTCCTGGTTGGGACAAATCCATTTTGCTCATCATGTACCAGAGTCGGCACAAACGGGGCTATCCGTTTAGCTAGGGCGGAGGCAAGTATTTTATAGTCTGTGTTCAACAGAGCCAGTGGACGGTAGGAGCCCAGGAGTTCAGGGTCTCTGCCCGGCTTTAAGAGGGAGATCAGCGTTGCCTCATTCTGCGTGGGTGTGAGCGCTGAGTCATCTAGAGCCGCCGCATATACCCGCAGCAATTCCGGTATCAATATGTCCGAGTAGGCCTTGTAAAATTCAGCCGGTAGTCCGTCCGGACCCGGAGATTTGCCATACGAGAGGGAGAAAATACTATCTCTTATTTCCTCCGGTAGCAGAGGGGCATCCAGTTCCTCTTGTTGGTGCTCTGTCAGTTGCGGCAGCGTTAGGGCGGAAAGAAATTCCCGTATGACCGCATCGGTAGCTAGCAAGCGAGACCTGTACATCGTGGAGTAGTATTCCACAAAAGCGTGGTGTATGTTACTCTGGGTATGTACCGTGACACCTTGTGTGTTCTGTAGGGATGTTACGGGCGTAGTGACTGCATCTTGCCGTATCAGCCACGACAGTAACTTGCCAGGCTTGTCTCCCATATGGTGGGTACGCACTGAGTGTGCTGCATAGTTCAAATTGCGGAGTCAGTCTAGCAATCTGGAGTGTTCCTCTCTATCTTGCTCTAAGGATTTGGCATTGCCCCCTAGCGCTTCTCCTTCTCTTCGGAGCAGTTGATTTTCAAGGTGTGTGAGTTCAGCCTCCAATTGCCTCCGCATACCCGCCTGTGCACAGAGGCAATCGCCCCTTATCACTACCTTAAACGCATCCCATTCTACCTGAGGCATCGTGGCCGTGTCAGCATTTTCTTCAAAGTATTGGGTGATGTTAGCGGCTAACAGGCTATGAAAGGGTGCGTCCAATAGCATATCTGGTTGCAACCGCCAGGTTGGAATTGGCGGGCGGGGGTGTTCCAACGATACCTCTATATATGTGGGTTATGGTCTGAATGTGTACTGCCTAAATAGTAGACTGCAGATATATGTGGGAGCAGCTCCTCCGAAAGCATGTAACGGTCTACCCGCACATGCAAGTTATGAGCACCTGAATAATAGGAATATACCCTGTCATGGGGGTAGCGATGTGTCCAGGCATCCCTCAGGCGCCATCGTGTTGCCCAGTTAGTGAACGCCTTCATGGCATTGTGCGTGTTTGTACCCGGAAGAGGTGGAAAGGAGCGGTCCAGTGACACGTCAAGCACGCTATTATAGTCTCCCCCCAAGAACATAGGAATATCGTGCCATGGCGCTAGGACGTGCGATATATTGTAAAAGAAAAACAGCCTGCTCTGTGTTGGGAGCGTATAGTGATGCAAGCACAACCTGCCGGCCATCCAGTGTGCCCCTAACTACAACATACCTGCCCTCCGTGTCTACCAATGACGGTGTGATTTTAAGTGGGACCCCTGGCCGCACCCATATGAGCGTGCCTCGCGCAAAAGCCGAATACCCCGTAGCATACAATTGGCCACGCCAGCGCCGGTGCAAGCGTTGGATTTCTGTTTTGGCCAGGTGAGTCTCTTGCAGATGAGCTATTTGTATGTGATGCCGTTTAAAGTATGAATATATCTGATACCTGCGTGATGGTGAATGCATGCCCCTCACATTCCATGTACCAATTTTAAGTGAAGACATAGTCCTTACAATGTGCTAAGTGGTCATGTGTCTGTAGCGGTCCAACAAACATGTACGGTGCATATGACCTGGCAATGCATAACTTTCCTAGCATACTGACTCGTGGCATGTTATGCTGTATGAATCGGCATACAATAAAGGATATCTCACAATAAAACAAAAACACAATCATAAACAGAAACCTTGGCAGCTATGCTGTGGTGGTGTTGTCGCCTACCTCAATAGTGGAACGGTTTTTTGAGACCTTCTCCCACAAATAGATTTAGCATATTTCACCCTAAGGTTTTATTCAATAGGACTATTTATGTACATACTGTTTAGAAATTTAAAAAAACAAAAAATATAGTATTTTAATAACAAGCTTTTTCTTGATGTTTTACACTATATTATGTTAATTGGTAAAATATTTTTTTGCCTTGTCACCGAATTTACAATATTTTGATTTAAGGCACTGACTGACAAGTTCATTATCAATAGATGTTCATTTCAAGTATCTTTATGAAAAGTTTTTTTGGGCAGAGACATGTATATTGCAATGACAAGTTATGGCACTGTCGAGACATGTATATTGCAATGACAAGTTATGGCACTGTCTTGCATTTAATGTAATTGGAGGCAACCGAGAGGTGACATGAGTGTAATACAAAACAAAAAAGTTACATAAATATATACATTTAATTTATTTAAGGATCTCTGAGACTTCTCCTCAATTAAACTAGGGGTGGGTGGAACTTGTGGAGTTACACTCTGCAGAATTCCGCAGAGTTACATAAAATCTTTGCGAGATGCCGCGGAGTTCCACAAGCAGACGGAATCCAGCATGTCACGCTGCTTGTGCTGATTTTTAGCAGTGGGAGCTTGTTCCGTGCTGCAAAATCAGCGCGAAAGGCACCACGTGGTGCGTCAGAGGGCACTGCTTCTTTGCTGCTGCTTGAGAAGATTTTCTACTCGAGCGGTAGCTTTCTCACCGCGAACGGTTGGGATCGCCCACGTTGAGAAAATCTTGCCAGGTACCGTCCTAGCGCCTGAAAATCATGCTACAGGATGCAAATTCTCGTTCGAGTTTGCCAACTTACCATTGGAGAGCCACACACGAGAAAAAACTTGGCACGTGGTGGTTGGCGGAGTTTTGCTGGAACTCCACGTTACAGCACGGAGTGGGGAAAAACTTTGAGAAGTCCGCCAGCGGAGCAGGAATTATCTTACACCCCTAACCTCTGGTTGTTATTAAAGGAGCAATTTAACCCCATTGTCCAAGGAAAGACACCTCAGCATTTTACTTTAATTTTACCATTGCTTCTTTTTCCACCCCTTGTGTTGTTACTTGAAAGCTGAACACAGTTAAAAACAAGCACTGGCAAAGCCAGTTGGTCTCACCTATGACGCTTATTTGCTTTGCCAAAGTTTTCCCTCGCCAGATGACCTGCCATGCAGGTGCATGCATGGGTGACATTTCCATTTTAGACTAGATTTCCTTCTAAAAAGCATTCCAAGATGGTGGCCGTGTGAAAGTGTGTGAGAGAGAGAGAGAGAGAGTAAATTGCCTCTCATGCACAGCAATGCATGGTCCTGACGCCTCAGTGGAAGGATATAACTTATCCAATTAAAACACAGTGACACCAAATGCTTCTGGGGCAGGATAAAAACAAGAATAAGGAGGAAAGCCATCACACCAAAGAACAGGACACTGAGATCTACAAGAAAGTCATTGAATGATGAGCAAGTGGTAGACCCCGAGTCTACTCTAAGGGACTAATTTATGAGAGGCTTGCGCCACCGGAGCGTCACTTTTTTTGACTCTCTGGCGGCGCAAGCCTGTCAATCATATTTATGAGGCGAACCAAAGCCATCCTGCGCGGCTTTGTATGGCCTCTTATATATGTATTAAGACAAAGCAGAGCAAGTCGCTGCATTGCCTTACTCTGTTGCAAGGAGGTGTTGTTCCATGGGTGCTGTGGTGGGTGTTCCCAAACAACACCCATGGATTCTGATGCTGCCCCAGACTTAATTATGTAAACCTGGGGCAGTGCCAAAACCTTACACCTCCCCAGAGCAGGCATAACGAGAAGTAATATTTTTATTTCTCCTTGTTTTTTCCTCTTTTCATGTGTGCTGCAGAATACAGCACGCATAAGAAGGGGAAAACACCTCTAGGGATTGTTTAGGTGCAGGAAAGGCCCCCTTCCTGCACAAAAATAATCCTGCCTGCAAGGGAGGCACCCTCTCACCATGGTGCAAGGGTGCCTACATTGGTGCTAGGCAGCAAATTGTAAATACTGTGCATTCCTGCCCTTTCACATTGGCGTAGGGCAGCGCAGCAAGACGCCAATTCCTCATAAATGAGGTACGCTATCAAAGTTGGATGTACTACTAGGCCTGTTGCCAACAGACAACTAAATCTGTCTGCAGACAAAACTGTCCGTAACCGAGACCTAAACATCATTACTTTTGCAGATACAGATGCAAACAAATATAGAAAATGCTCCTTTCTGGCTACCTTTTCTTCCATGTTTAGTTGCAGAGTACAATTTGACGATATGTGAATGTGAAGTTGGTACATTTGGCTTTTGTGAACTTAGTGAAGATTTTTTTTCAAAATACATTGCCAACGTTATGAATTTTATGAATATGGTGTAGTTTAAACAAGCATTTTCAATGCAATCGGTCTCGCCTTTGGGACCTTATAGGTTTTTGGCTATGCAGCATATTATCCTGGGTGCTAAGAAATGTAAGAAAGTCAGATTTCTTTTTGAGCCCATGATAAAACTGTTAAAAGGCAAAACTACAAGGCCCACAATGCAGCAAGCACATGGTTGATTCTGGCCAAATAACTTAATCTCCCCATGCCTACCAAATAATGAATGTGTCCTTGTGTAACATTACTGGTCACCTTCGGGTCCGGTTCGCGCTATTAAAATTACAAAAAAAAACAACGCCTGACCTGCAATAGCCAGATGGGAGGAGGGCCTGACTCTCTCCCTTTGGCCGGCGAAGCTAAAAAATTAATTAATATTCACCGGCGGCCAGCATTTACATTATTGCCCCCACAGCGGGGGCCCAGCCGTGGGTGCGAGCAGCACTGCACTGCAGAGCAGCGGTAGGACCAAGCACCATAAAACAAGTGATTGCCCGCTGATTCTGAACAAATCACTTAATCTCCCCGTGCCTACCAAATAATTAATATTTCCTTGCGTAACATAACTGGTGACCTTCGAATCCGGATCGCGCTATTAAAACTACAAAAAAAAAAACGCCTGACCTGCAATAGCCAGATGTGTGATGGCCAACCAAAATGTTCTCCGAGTGAAATCGCAGGAAAGAGAGCTAAACACACAAAGGAGGGACTTTTAATGAAATGCACCAATAAGAAGCCAGCATTTCTGAATGCCACAGATAGTAACCAATGGCAATCGGTGGGTTTGCCAAACCCCACAGTCGAGATATAACAGGTCAATCGAAGCTCGACCTAAAAATCATAATGGGTGAAAATGTGCCACAAAATACTGGTATATTAAAAAAAAAATCTACCTTATTCCCAGATATATCTCCAGCGCAAAATAGATATTTTAGGGAAAATCTAACACAAAACGTTTTGAGGAGGAAATATCACTCACAAATGCAATTGAGCACAGACTAAAAAGGCCAAAACTATGAGAAAATTATTTATTTTGTCACTTTGGGAAAACTTCAGTGGTGGGGTTTTAATTCTACACACCCTCTGTTTTGAAATGTTTCATTAGGGCGACTGGAATAATTTATTTTCCAGAAGACTCCTTCATGTCTCTGAAGACTTCATTTTATAGCTTACAGTTCCATATATAGGGCAACATGCAGCAACATAGTGATGCTTAACAAACCTCTGTCATTCTTCTTCCCCGTTTTTAGGTCTCGCCTGGCGTTAGCAGCGCGCATGCGCTGCTCTCGCCATGCGAGGGCTTCTTGGAATCAGTACGGTTCCAGAAGTCGTGTCTCCGCTCCGCCTCCAATTTTCATTCGCGTGCGTCGTTTCTCGTCCGTAATTATGCTGAAAATACTTCATTCATTGCACAGGAGGGTTTTTAGTACCTCCTGGTTGCCACCCTGTCCTCTTTAAGCCACGCCCACCGGGATTGGATCTTTCACTGGTGGCGTGAGACGGTGGGCTTAATAATGACTGGCCGCACTTTGTTTTTTTACTATTGCGTGTGTTGGCACAGTCGCGTGGCGTGGCATGGCGACAGCTGTTTGTGTTGTTACATTTTCGCGGCGTCCACTTCAGGGACACCGCGCTCTGTTTGTGTTTTTTTTTTTTACTTTGTAACTGAGCGTGGCGCCGCTTCACGGACAACGTGCTCGGTTTATTTATATATTTTTAACTTTAACACTGAGCGCAGCGCCCGCTTCAGGACACCGCGCTCTGTGTTAAAGTTAAGAAATATATAAAGAAACCGAGCGCGGTGTCCGTGAAGCGGCGCCGCGCTCAATTTTAAACTTGACAGTTTATTCTCGATTCACAAAGAACTGGCATTATACGTAGGGGGCTGCTTTCTTCCCTCAGCCTTCGCCAGGCTCTAAAAATAGCGAGCAGAACGCGGGGCTGACTCACACAGGGCAATTCTCTCTCCGCTGATTGGGTGGCAGAGTTCTTTGTACGCTTACTGTAAATAGAATTATTTGTGAATGAGAGCAGGAACGCCAACAGCGTTGGTAACCTAGGAACTGTGGCCCAATTGGCTGCCTTATGGAATGCACAGCACAAATCGCGAGCTGTCCCGGCAGAGCAGCCGTCCTCGCGCTGCTTTTCGCCATGCTACAGCACTTTCGGATGTTAATGGTCGTGGCTGCCCGTGTCCCCACCCCCTCGCTTTATGCTGTCCTCTGTGTAATTGCTCAATAGTAAACCGAGCCGCCTAAGCCATGACCATCGCCTCCTGTTAGTTAAGGGCGTCTCCATTTTTTTTCTAAAACCACTTATTTGCTGTTATAAAAACAACCACATGCCTGCCTTCCAACAAGCTTACCTTCCTGGGGAATTTCAAATTGTCACAAGCAAAGGAAGAAATCTGGCACAGTAGGAGGAAAATAAACTTGACGCGGCGCCCGCTTTAGGGACACCGCGCTCCGTTTATTTATTAATTTTACTGGCTGCGGGTGGCGTTTTTATTTTTATTTTACTTTGGTCAGTCACGAGCGGCCGTGGCACGGCTTCCCTTTTCTCACCCTCCCAGGGCCGTTTTCGTTAGATCAACAGCTCTCCCTGCCCCTTTCCGGCTGGAGTATGCCCCCTGCTCTTCAACATAAAAGGCCGCCCTCCACGAAGGGGACCCCAGACTGCCCTTAGAGGGGCCTATGCAGTTTAAACAACCCCACGCTTCCTAAATGATTACACTGCAGCTTGTTCATTCTTGCCACTAGAGACACAGTTTAATGAAGGCATCTAGTGAATGACGTCACAGGTAGGCTTAAAACGTAGCCAGACTCCACCGAGGAATGGACATAATTTGTTCATGATTTCTGAGGGTGGCGCCGACATTGGGTTAAAAGGCTGGTTTTTTTTTCGTTTTCACTGACAGACACATATAAGGCGCGATCTAGTGAGTACTTCCACAGCTGGCCTGAACTATACGGTGTCCTCGAGAAAAGGTTAAATGGTGTTTAAAAGTTATGCGGTGAATGAATCTGTTCTGGAAGAGAGGCTTTGTAACGAGCCTGTGTCACCAAAGCGTTCCCCGCCAGTCCGTCTCCGAGACCCCCAAAAGACCCCAATTCATCTTATGAAGTGTGCACAGGTCCCGCCCCTCCCCCAGACTTTCTGCACAATCTCACGTCCCAGCTGCAGAGCGGGGTCCGCTGCGCTTTTCTTTCCCGATCTGTTATTATATTTTCGCTTTAGTTCGCCAGCAGCAACGCAGATGTTGAATATTCACTGTCTGTACCCAATGTCACTATATCACCGGCACTTCTCAGGAGCAAGCAGGTACTCTAAATAGTGAGTACCTGCACTGCTATAGTTCAGTTTAAAGCACTTGGTGAGTGAATAAATGAATTAAAAAATCATCCAACCTAGGAGACACGTTCAAAAGAATAAATGAATGTCCTTCGATATGTTTATCCTGCAGGCGTCCTTTAATGAACACCTTTGAAAGCATTAGCAAACAGCTTTAATAATATACGATATTTAGCTGCGAGGATCTCCCTGCTGGTGGTCTTCAACTCATCGGTCATTGCTTAGGATTCGTTGGTCTTTCCATAAACAAGCATTAAAAATTCAATAGGTCTCGCCTTTGATTAAGTTAAAGCCATTTGCTTTGCTAATGGAATTGTATAGCAAAGCAAATGGCTTTAACTTAATCAAAGGGGAGACCTATTGCATTTTCAATGCTTGTTTTACCACGTCTCACTCTGCTCCAGCACCTTTGGTTTATGATTTTCCGTATTTGCATTTGACTTGAATTTTTGTTGTGAACTGTAAATCGCATGTTTATGGAAATGACTGTTTAAAAGTCTCTACTTATATTCTGCTTTTAGTGATTGGGGTATTTTGTGCATTTTAATTTAGGCAGTGGCGTAGCTTGGGGGGTGGGGGCGGTCCGCCTGGGCGGCACTGTTTTTGGGGACTGCGGAGGTGAGTATGTCGTGTCTGTCGACTATCGCCATCACCCCAAGAACAAGTCATCTGTCGGCCACCAGACACACCCCCGCTCTTAACCTGCACCGGGCGAGAAACTTAGTTTCCGCCCCGGGTGACAGTAGGTCTAGCTACGCCACTGAATTTAGGTTTAACTGTTTTCATTATGTAGAACACAAACAAAAAAGTACACTGTGTGTTTTATAAATACTTGTTACAAAGCATGAAACAAAACAAGAAAACACATTTGTGACTAGTTGCCCACCAAGCACATGTCCCCAACACATATTTAACTAATATACTACAGTTTTAAGGTGGCAAACATCTCAGTTTTACAAACACAGCATATCCCCACCAAGAGGGAGACAAGTAGGGTATATGTAAGAATAGGTCAATAGGAATGAAAGGGGCAGGGAGATGGAACAAGGGGGAACGGGAAGTGGGCGGGGGTGAGCAGAGGAACCACGTTCCCATAGAGCTTATGCCCAAAAGGAAAAGAGAACAAATACAACTGATGTTCTCTAGCACTTAACACCGCCATTCATGAGGCAATGATAAGAATCAAACCATGCCCTGGACGAGAGTGGTCCATTTACAGAAAACAATTGTCACCAACAACAGTCACTTAGGACCAACCTATGGATGTGCTGGCCTTGACACCTTCATGGAAGCATCATGCAGCTACAACGCATGAGAAAATATACAAGGTGTTCTCTTAGAACACATTCAGCTTGGCCGGGTATAAAAGTCTGCAGTGCACCCCGAGCCAACAATTTTTTCTTCAGGGTCAACATTTGATGCATCTATTTCTCAGTGTCAACTTTAAAGTAAGGCAAAATAAGGATCCGCCTGCTGTAAGTCAAGTTTTGTTTCGAGGTGGCTGACAGTTCCAAGGTGAGTTCATGCCCCGAGATTTGCCCCTCTCGAATATTGTCTGTAGCACCCACTTTTGAGGAGAATTTGTAAGCCCACAGCACCACGAAGGAGCTGGGGTCGAGGCAGAAGTGAAATGATCCTTGAACAGCATTAGCAAAGCCAACAGGTCTCACCTATGCAAGAGCTATTGGCTTTGCCAATGTGCTTTAGCTATGATGTACACCAGTGTGGCTGCTGTTCAGCATGGCTAATAGTTAGTGGTGTGGAGTGTAGTAGAGTGGAGTGGCAGAGAGTATCGTGTATTGGAGTGGCATAGAGTGGAGTCACGTAGAGTGACATAGAGTAGAGTGGACAGGTGCAGAGTGCATCGGCGTAGAGGGCGGCGGCATAGAATTCAGAGCCATACAATGCAGCATCATAGAAGGGAGTGGCATAGATTAGAGATTTGCATAGTTGAGTTCAGCGGCGTAGAGTGGAGTGGTGCAGAGTAGAGTGGCACAGAGTAGAGTGGCGCAGAGTGCAGTGGTGCAGAGTAGAGTGGCACATAGTGCAGTGGCATAAAGTGGTGCAGGGTAGAGTGGTGTAGCGTGGTACAGAGTAGAATACAGTGCCGTAAAGTGCAGTGGCATAGAGTGGAGTGCTGCAGAGTGCAGTGGGGTAGAGTGCACTACCATAGATTGTAGTAGTGCAGAGTATAATGGCGTACACTGCAGTGTTGCAGAGTAGTGTCATGGAGTGCAGTGGTGTAGAGAGACGTAGAGTGAAGTGGCATAGAGTGGTATTGAGTAGAGTGGCGTTGAGTGTAGTGGCATTGAGTACAGTGGTGTAGAGTACAGTGCAGTGGCATAGAGAAAGTGCTGCAGAGTAGAATGCAGTGACGGAGTGGCATAGAGTGGAGTGGACTGGTGTGGAGTGCGTTGGTGTAGAGTGTTGCAGAGTATAGTGGCGTAGAGTGTTGCAGAATATAGCGGTGTAGAGTGCAGTGGTGTAGAGTGCAGCGGCACTGAATCCAACGGCGTACAATGAAGCGTCATAGAATGCAGTGGTGCAGAGTAGAGTGACAGAGAGTGTAGTGGCGTAGAGTACATTGCGTAAAGTGCAGTAGAGTAGAGTGGCAGAGAGTGCAGTGGTGTAGAGTGCTGCAGAGTGGAGTGGAATAGAATGCAGTAATGCAGAGGCGTAGAGTGCAGTGATGCAGAGTAGAGTGGTGTCGAGTGCATTGGCATAGAGTGCAGTAGTACAGGGTAGAGTGGCATTGAGTTCAGTGGTGTGGAGTGGTGCAGTATAGAGTGCCATGGTGTAGAGTGCAGTTGTGTTGAGTGCATTGGCGTAGAGCTGAGTGGCACAGAGTGGAGTGGCGAAGAGTGGAGCAGAGTGCAGCGGCGTAGAGTACATTTTTTCAGAGTAGAGTGTAATGGCATTGAGTAAAGTGGTGTAGAGTGCAGTGGCATAGAGTGCAGTGGAACAGAGTAGTTTAGAGTTGCATACAGTAGATTGGCATAGAGTGCAGAGGCGCAAAGTTGCATGTTGCAGCGTAAAGTGTATTGGCATACAGTGCATTGGCATAGAGTGCAGTGGCATAGAGTGTAGAGTGGCATAGAGTGGAGCTGAGCAGAGTAAATTGGAGTAGCCTAGACTGCAGTGCAGTGGCAGAGAGTCCATAGGCATAGAGTAAAGTGGCTCAGAGTAAAGTAGAGAGGCGTAGAGTGAAGCGACGTACAGTGCAGTGGCACAGACTGAAGTGGTGCAGAGTGGAGTAGAGTACAGTGGTGCAGAGTGCAGTGGCGTGGAGTGGTGAAGAGTAGAGTGCAGTGCTGTGGAAGGGACTATGTATGGTGTAGTAGCACACTGCCGTACAAGATCACCCGCAGGGACCGCACCAACGGAGCAGGAGGAGGAATCGCCATCGTCCACAGGAACACTCTGAGTCTCGACCAACACCGACGACACCCTCAGCACCGCCGAACACCTGCACTTCCAGATCCACACTGATCCCAACACCACCCTCAGAGGAACCCTCGTCTACAGACCCCCCGGACCCTGACCACAGTTCAGCGACTCCATCGCCGACTTCGTCAGCTCACACGCCCTCGCCTCCACGGACTACATCCTCCTCGGGGACCTGAACTTCCACCTCGAGAACAACAACGACACCAACTCCACCACCCTGATCGACAACCTAGCCAACCTCGGACTCAGACAACTCGTCACAACACCCACCCACTCCGCCGGTCACACGCTTGACCCCATCTTCCCTGCAAGCCCCCACGTCTCCTTCAACCACACCACCGAACTCCACTGGACCGACCATCGCTGCATCCACTTCACCTTCAAGAAACCCACCACGCACCACCGCACCCAACAGATGCCCCGCCGCTGCTGGAGTAAAGTCACCGAAGACTAGCTAACCACCACCCTCGCCCAGAGCCCACCCGCCGACCCCACCGACCACGACACCGCCGCCCGCAACCTCAGACAGTGGATCAACGACTGCACCAACACCCTCGCCCCGATCAAGAAACCCTCCAACAGTCACACCAACAAGAAAGCCAGCTGGTTCACTGAAGACCTCCGGGCCTCCAAGCAAACCTGCCGAAAGCTGGAGAAGATCTGGCTCCGTGAACGAACACCGGACAGCCACGCAGCCCACATGAATGCCACCCGCAGACACCATCACCTCATCAGATCCGCCAAAAGGGCCTCCTTCAAAGACCGCCTAGACAACAATGCGCACAACAGCAAAGAGCTCTTCAACATCGTGAAGGAACTCTCCAACCCCAGCTCCAACACCAACAACGTCCCACCCTCGCAAGACCTGTGCGACTCGCTGGCCACCTTCTTCCACCGCAAGATCGCAGACATCCACGACAGCTTCAACGCCACGACCGCCCCGACAACCACTGAGACCTCCGCCCCCACGACCACCATCCGCACCAACCGCCTGCTCTCCTAGACCAACATCAACGACGACGACACCATCAAGATCATGAACACCATCCACTCCGGATCTCCGTCAGACCCATGCCCACACCACATCTTCAATAAAAGCCAGCACAGCCATCGCACCCCATCTCCGGAAAGTCATCAACACCTCCTTCGAGACAGCAACCTTCCCGGAGAGCTGGAAGCACGCCGAGATCAACGCCTTACTCAAGAAACCCAAGGCGGACCCCAAGGACCTCAAGAACTTCCGGCCCATCTCCCTGCTCCCGTTCCCGGCAAAGGTCATCGAGAAGACCGTCAACAAACAACTGACCCGCTACCTCGAGGAGAACAACATCCTGGACCCTTCCCAGTCCGGGTTCCGCAGCAACCACAGCACCGAGACTGCCCTCATCGCCGCCACCGATGACATCAAGTCCCTGCTGGACAACGGAGGAACGGCGGCCCTCATCCTCCTGGACCTGTCAGCCGCCTTCGACACGGTCTGCCACCACACACTACGAACACTCCTCCACAAAGCCGGGAACCAAGAGAAGGCCCTGGATTGGACCACCTCTTTCCTCTCTGGCAGAACACAGAGCGTCCGCCTTCCCCACTTCCGTTCCGAAGCCACCGAGATCATCTGCGGCGTACCCCAGGGCTCTTCCCTCAGCCCAACTCTGTTTAACATCTACATGGCACCGCTTGCCCACGTCGCCCGTCGGCACGACCTCAACATCATCTCCTACGCCGATGACACCCAGCTGATCCTCTCCCTCACCAAGGACCCCCACACCGCCAAAACCAACCTTCACGAAGGAATGAAGGCCGTCGCTGAATGGATGAGGAACAGCCGACTGAAGCTGAACTCGGACAAGACGGAGGTCCTCATCCTCGGATCCACCCCTTCGGCCTGGGACAACTCCTGGTGGCCGACCGCACTGGGAACTGCCCCAACACCCACCGACCATGCACACAACCTAGGGGTCATCCTCGACTCCACCCTCTCCATGACTAAACAGGTCAACGACGTCTCCTCCGCCTGCTTCAACACCCAACGCATGCTCCGCAGGATCTACAAGTGGATCCCCACTGAAACGAGAACGGTCACCCAGGCCCTCGTCAGCAGCAGGTTGGACTACGGAAACGCCCTCTACGCAGGAGCCTCGGCCAAACTCCTGAGACGGCTCCAACGCATCCAGAACGCCTCTGCACGCCTGATCCTCGACATCCCTCGCCGCAGCCACATCACACCCCACCTGAGAGACCTGCACTGGCTCCCGGTCAACAAGAGGATAACCTTCAAACTCCTCACCCACGCACACAAGGCACTCCACAACACCGGACCAACGTACCTCAACAGACGACTCAGCTTCTACACCCCCACCCGCCAGCTCCGCTCCGCCGACCTCGCCCTCGCCACTGTCCCCCGCTTCCGAAGAGCGACCTCCGGTGGCAGATCGTTCTCCCACCTCGCCGCCAAGACCTGGAACACCCTCCCCATCCACCTACGGCAGACCCAAGACCTGCTGACCTTCAGAAAACTCCTCAAGACCTGGCTTTTCGAGCAGTAGCAGCATTCCCCACCCCAGCGCCTTGAGACCCTCAAGGGTGAGTAGTGCGCTTTACAAATGATATGATTGATTGATTGATTTTTAATGGAAATGACCATTACATTTGTATTGACATACAGTTTTACTAATAAAACTATACAGCTCACAAATGATAATGTGTGGAAATGGCATCACCTAGTGTAACTATTTGTTTTGATCATATTCAAGTATTTGTTTGTAACACACTTCAGAATTAACAAAAGATGAGCTTCATGTGTGTTCCTAAGTCAGATATATTCAGAAATTCTTGCACAGTTCATTTAAATGTTGTTGTGTGCTAGAAAAAAAACCTTTCCTACCTTCAGTATCCAGCAAGGTTGTCACATAAATCCTCTCACTTTGTAAGTTAGAGAAAGTTCCCTTGGAATACAGAGCCTGACATTTGACCTCGGTCTTTGAATGCACAGCAAATGTGACAAGATAAAAACATATAAAAAGAATACAAGGGGAGTTGGTGTGAAAATGCTTTGCTCCTTGGGAAGGATGAACTCACCCTGGACAGCCTAAAACACGTAAAGCCAACAAATAGCCAGAAAATGTGAGTTACAAATCACAAAACTAATGGTAAGCAACTGGCAGAATGCATTCCTAGGGAAGCTTTCTGAAAGCCAACAAGATGTCTTTAACATACCAGACAGCGCAGCTGGACAAATGGACAAATGGACACCACACCAGTTTAGAAAAATAAAATATCTTTATCTAAACTACACAAGACCAAATCAACAAAAATCCAAAATACACAGTTAAAAATATGCCTTTCAAAAGGTTTCAAGAACTTGTACCATAGAAAACTATGGATGCGTGACTTTTCACCAAAGTACCTGTCGTTGCGTCAAAGTTCTTAAGCCAAACAGCTGCAGTGTCGGAAAACACGGAGATGCGACACTCCTGAGACCTTGGGGAGGTGATGCGACAGTCCCGATGCACGCAGAGGAAGGGTTGCGTCGAATCCGGTCTCTATGGGGAGTGATGCATCGATTCTTCATGACGGTTCCGGTCCGTGGGTGATGCGTCGGAAGAACTTGCCGCACAGGTACGATGCGTAGAAATCCGGGATGCAGCGGAGATGTCGAGCGGCGTTGCATCGGTACTCTTCAGCCGCGATCCCTTGGTGCGTCGATTTCTGTAGTTCTTTGAGTTTCTTCTTTCTTCCAGCTTCCAAACAGCAGCAACAACCTCCAGATGCCCAAAACTGGCACAGACACCACTTGGCAGGTCAGAACTCACAGCAGCAGAGTTCAAGGGAGCTGGGGGTGAAGTCTTTGTGTCCCTGAGACTTCAGAACAGACGGCCAGCTCACTTCAGGCCCTTGGAAATCTCCTTCAAGCAGGGGACACAGCACACAGCAAAGTCCTTCTCCTTTCCTTGGCAGAAACAGCAACAGCAGGCCAACCCCAGACACACAGCAAGGGCAGTTCTTCTCCTCAGTCTCTCCAGCTCTTCTCCTTGGCAAAGGTTCCTCTTGAATTCCAGGAATGATCTTAAGTCTGGGGTTTTGGGTCCGATACTTATACCCAAAAATGTCTTTGTTCTCTTTGTGCAAGGGGCTCTGAGCCCAGTTCAAACCAGTTCTGGGGGGCACTCTGCAAGTGCACAACAACATCCATAGTCAGTATGAGCCTTGGCTCCAGACCCACCACAGGGGGACGGAGCCAGCATTGTGGAAGGCAGGAACAGCCCTATTCAGGTACAGGTGCTACTCCTCCCACCACTCGCAATGCAGATCAGGCCTATTCAGCCTAGTGCTGACTCATCCAGACTCCTGGAGTCACTGCACCTCCCCAGCCCCTGTCACTCCAAAGCCAGACAGTCAATCCACAAACAGGCAGAGACACTTAGGAAGGTTGAACAAGAAAATAGCCACTTTCTAAAAGTGGTATTTTCAAACACACAATTTAAAAGCCATCTTTACTAAAAGATGTGTTATTAAATCCTGAGTTCAGGGATACTGAACTCCATTTGTCTATCTTGTCCCTATGGGAAGATATGCTTGTAAAATGTTACAAAGCATTCCCCATTCTGTCCTATGGGCAAGATAGCCTTTCAATAGTAAAAAACGAAATTGGCAGTATTTCACTATCAGGACATGTTACACACACCAGTACATTTCCTACCTTTCACATACACTGCACCCTGCCCAGGAGGTACCTTGGGCCTACCATAGGGGTGTATTATGTATAAGAAAAGGGAAGGGTAGGGCCTGGCAAGTGGGTGCACTTGCCAAGTCGACATGGCAGTTAACAAACTGCGCATTGGCACCGCGGTGGCAGGCCTGAGACATCTTTTCAGGGCTACTCCTATGGGTGGCACAATCAGTGCTGCAAGCCCACTAGCAGCATTTGATTTACCAGCCCTGGCACACTCAGTGCACTTTACTAGGGACTTACTGGTAAATCAAATATGCCAATCATGGATAACCAATCACAATAACAATTTACACAGAGAGCATATGCACTTTAGCACTGATCAGCAGTGGTAAAGTGCCCTGAGTCCTATAGCCAACAAACACAGGTCAGGGGAAAAAAAAAAAGGGGAAGAAGCAAAAAGTTTGGGGATAACCCTGCAAAAAGGGCCATTTCCAACAATCTCCATGCTTGAAATCTCCACCTCTGCTCTTAAAACCCTCAACTTCATCCCCTCTGGCCTCACCACCACCTCTAACAGAGACTTCTCCCCTTTATCCAATTTCTTCATCATAGAGTCTAACATTTCCCATCATTTCTTTTTGCCTTTAGTAGATTCCCACTTGAATTATCCCTGAGACATGAAAAATTCCTGTTTATCAATTTAAGTATTTACATGCCACTCCACTCTAGCTTCAAGGCCTGTCACATTCACATTGCTGCATGGCTTATTCAGGCCCCAGCTTCACATGCTCGCTGATTGGTAACACCTACCGCTGCTGCCACCACCGCCCAGAAAACCTCTGTGTCAGCCCGTTATGTCATCTCTCACCACTGCACAAAGAAAGGGGACCCGTGCAGCAAGAACTTAGTCTCTTCATGATGGAGGTCACCCTCTCACTGCCAGCGCTTGTGACTACAAAACTCTGTCTGTGCAGCACCAGCAAGGTTGGTTTTGGTCACCACCTCCAGCCCCATTTGCGCCACCACTTTCTCAGTTAACCCAGCAAAGCAAACACTGCTCTACTGCTCACTATCCCTCCACAGTAGTTCTCAGAAAAATCTCCATCCCCGGGCCAAGTTCCACAAGCAGCAGAGTGAAGCTAATCATCAGAGCCAAAACAACAGCAGCTGTGCAGCTTGCTGAATGGCTTTGCCCCACTATCCGTTAAAATGTTTAGGCAACTACCAATTTATATTTTCTACAGTTCTCAAATTGTACCTCAATCCCCATTATGGCTTCTTCTTTCACAGTGCATGTTTGCATGGTAATAATTACAATTCATTGGACGTGGACACTATTGAAATTGACTTCAGAATGCCAACATCTATAAAACAGAACAGAGTAAACAAACCTCATGTTTAAAGCAGAGGGGTCATGTAGAGCACATTCTATAACAGATCATGTTCCAAACACATTTAGGCTCAAATGTCCTGTTCTAGAACCTTATAAATTGCGACCTGTAAAATATCTTTGCTCAGTTATCCATCAAAAGGTTATCATTCGTCTATTATTAACAACAAAGACCTACTTGATGTACACTATAAGGCCCTTTGCACTATAGCTGCCAAACTGTAGACGTCCAAGGTGTACTGGATAGTCCTCAAGTCCTGTCTATCCAGGAAATCTGTCCTTGTCTTTTATTCAAAGAATCTACACAACTAGTCACTTCACCACCTACAAGCTGCTTAATGCTGTAAGAGGTGTGTGCTATAGTCATCTTCAAACATAAATATCTAAACACTGGATCTGGTTTTCAGAGATTACATAGGAGTGGATTCAATTTCACACCAGGTAGAGTGGGAAGGTTGAGCCACGTGTAAACGATGCAATCTGAAGCTCAAAATAACATATTGTTACTATCAAAACTATTCCTTAATATCCATATAAAGAATTAATTGGGATAGCCGTCTAGGATCCACAGAGAAACATCATCGTTTGTTGTTAAATTTCCATTTTTCCATATAAGAAAATATCAACTTGGATGAAGATGTTAGACTATTCAGTATTGAAGCTAGGTGTCTTCTGGAAAGGCCGGCACATGGAATTTTCAAACCTCGGAATATAAAGCAGCAAGGTAATCATATTTTGAAAGGTTTCAAACATTTTCAAAAATGAGAACAATAATGACTGTGAACAGCATACCCAGCCCTAATTATGTAAGTGGCGATTGCGGTTCTACTTGTGGTAGAGGAAGGCTACCCCAATTGGAACCCAAATTCCAAATTGTCAATAGGTCTCAGGAAATTCTACGAAAGTGATGCTGTCATGCCATCACACTATACACCATGGTTACACCAGCACTACTAGTGACAGCGTATTTCCATGGGTGTGCCCGCTGGAAATTGGTTAAACCAAGGAGTGTGGACAATTAAGCCAGTGGAAGAGATGCAGTACCACCAACTTTAAGATTAACAATTTTCTGATCTTAAATTTAGCTGTGTGGGGGCTTGCTTAACTGGTTTGGCCTAAAGATTCTAACCAATGCAGAGAGGTTTCTTTTCAATACGTTTAAAGTGTCACATTTAGTGAAGGGCCAAATCTTGGTTGAAGTACATCCTCAGGTTAGCCAATTTATCTTATGACTATTATTTAAAATAAATCATTGTTAGCTCATGAAAAGTTCCATAAATGTATGCAAAAAGATGTATCAGAGAGTTAACACTGTTGACTTTTATATGTGACTTACAGGTTGCAAGTTCAAATGTAGGCAAGGTCACCTCAGCCTTTCATCCATCCGCAGTAAATAACTTCAGAACCATTACACTGGGTACTAGTAGCAGCTGTTGTTTAAATCACTTAAAAACTGCGAAACGTTCTAATAAGTGCTACATAAAAATACAGTAATAACTTGAACTGATTAGCAGTGGTAAAGTGCTCAGAGTCCTAAGGCCAACAAAAAGAATTCAGCAAAAAGAGGAGAAAGGCAAAACGTCTGGGGTAACTCTGCAAAAGTGGCCATTTCAACAAGTATAAATTTGCAGATCTGGAATTTCTGTTAGCAAAACAACCGATAGTGATGCACTGGTTTTCTCCCAAAGGCCCCACTTTAAAGGTATGGGTAAAGGAAATGCTAGAATCGGTCCTAGCTGAAGAACCATACATATAGGAGGCCATGAGGGATGGTTGTTAGGTAGGAGCTTGTGACAGCTGGTGAGTTGGCATGTGAAACAAAGCAAACACAAGGAGATGATGGACGGAGCGTTAAAACTTTTCAGACACTTACCCACAGTCACAGATCTGGGTTGAAACCATCATCGTTCTTCAGCTCACTTCAGCACCCCATTTCAGACCCAGCCATATGGAAATCAGTCTTGACCCTGTTCCTCATGGGAACAGTCCAGCCCGAACTTCCAAGCCAGGTCTTCCCTGGACCGGAAACAAGCATCCTGGGACCGGTTTTGGGGTAACACCTCTTATCAGCCAGGCTAGCTTGAAACTAGTGACAAGGTGAGCAAGGGACCCACGTCTTGGCATACCCTGCCAACTTAGGGCGAACAAAGCAAACACAAGAAGATGGTGGACGGAGCGGGGAAACTTTTAAGACACTCACCCCCTGTCACAGATCTGGTTTGGATCCATCATCGTTCTTTAGCTCACTTCAACACCCTAGTTCAGACACAGCCATATGCAAATCAGTCTTGACCCAGTTCCTCATGGGAACAGTCGAGCCAGAACTGCCAAGCCAGGTGTTCCCTGGACCAGAAACAAGTATCCTGGGACCGGTTTCGGGGTCGCATCCCTCATCATCCAGGCTAGCTTGAATCTAGTGGCAAAGTAAGCAAGGGACCCACGTCTGGGCATACCCTGCCAACTTAGGGCATACAAAGCAAACACAAGGGGGGTAACACCCCTCATCAGCCTGGCTAGCTTGAATGCAGTGGCAAAGTGAGCAAGGGATGTGGGCCAACATGACAATTTCATTGGCGGAGGTCACAGATGGAGATATCCATAATTACACGACGGAGTGGTTGCCGAGTCATGGTGCTAATGATTTTGTGGTTTTGTTGTTGAATATTTAGTGTAAACTGTATCCATAAAATGATAAAGATTAAAAAGAAAAAAGGTCTCAATACTCAGGAACATCCGAGCGAGGACCAAGTGATGGCTCCCAAAACTTGAACATTACCAATGGTCAGATGCGGGCATGATGAGGGAGCTAACACCTCAACGGTAAGAGGCTTTGGGGACGTAAGAGGCGGCCTTTACACCGGGGGAGTATCGAATCATGGGGTCATGTTGCAGGATTTTCATGAGTCCTTTGCCCACCACTCTAGTGCGTAAGAGGAGGGGACTATATAGCAAAATATTCGCTTTAATGCCTGAGGGATAGGGAAGGGACCGCGGATACGCATATGAAAGAGTCTGATACCATCGAGGGACAGCACAAATCCATCCTAGGAGGATGGTGGAGGGAGGTCTTGTTGAGTTTTTCTGCAACTGATGTAAGCTTTGTACAATTGCTTTGCGTGCTATATTGGCTGTACACTGGGCAGACGTTAATAAAAAGAAGTTTAAAAACATACTCAGGAATTTCCATGCCACAGATTTAACAAGACTTTTACCCCTCAAAATATTTTCTAAACGAGGGCAGTAGAAACGGCGAAAACAGTACAGTTTTTTGTCTGTCACCAGTAGTGCACATTAGATTTTGAAGTACGAGTGTTTTGCTCTCTATATTTCAAAGTGGGTTGCAAATAAAATACCAAGAGTAAAATGTCAGGTGCTATTTTCTCTAATGCTTAAGCCTGCATGATTAAAATATAGAAGCAGTGGTGTATCTAGAGGTGTTTTAAAGGGGGGTGGGGTGAGACAATGGGCCACAGATAAAACTGGTTGGGCTACTTCCAAAGGGCAAATGTGAACAGTGTGCGTATGTGTCTGCATGGGTATATACTATTTATAAATACACAAACACACACACATATTTCCTTAAAATGTTTAAATATAAATTGGCATGTAGTTATGTATATATCTATATACACACATACAAAATCATACTTCAACATTTTAAGTAAACATGTAGGGTTTTGCATTTCTGAAGACAATTACTTTTTTGCAATGAGAGGTGGTTAGCTATAATAATAATTGTGGCAAGTTGTGGTGTCTCTTTTTTCTGTGACATTCAACAGCTTTGGTGGTAGGCACAAGTGTTGGGGGGTTGCAGAGCTAATGGGTTTGGGGCACGGGCCCCATTAGGCCCCCGCTAGAGACGTCACTGTAGGAGGCTGGCTTAGTATATGGTGCACACTTATGTTAGTGTAGCACCTTGCACTAATCCAGACAACCCTTATGGTGATTTTAGTGGTCTTAGACAACCTTATAAAGCTCTCTAAGTGGTAGCTGTGAAGAGAAGCCTTCAGGCTTAGCCCAGAAGGAGTGTGAAGCAGCTTGTTTTACAAGTACTTAATCTTATGGTGTAGGTTAAGTGAAAAAGAACCACACAGTGTAGTTATAAAAATATGTATTTATTATAAGCACTCACTAACATATTGCAATATCTCCTACCCGGAGATCTAACCACAATACACACAATACTTTGATAATAGAAAATGTAAGTAGCACAAATACACAGTGGTCTCCAGGGGGAGACCAAACCATATACTAAAATAGTGGAATGTGAACCACGACTTAAGTTGGGACTGGCCCCAGATGATGTAGAAGAGCCGGGGACCAAAGGTATCACCCATGGTAAGTACCCAGGAACCCTACAGAGGCCGTGTGCAGGGTGGGAACACGAACGCGTGCTCAATACAAGTCAATGGGTAAGTCGCGGTTGCAGTTTTAAAGTAGAAGGACCCTTCCCAGCGGACCCTGAAGAAACCCCGTGGAAGATGGAAGGTTGGATAGTCACTCCACCCGTGGATACCCGAGGATCTAGGATAACTACACCAGGGAAGCCGGGTGCATAGGTGCGAAGTGACGTCGGAAACTGCTGTAGACCACAATGGAGGACTTCAGTGAAGATGCTGCTAAAGAGACCGGTGAAGAAGGCTAAAGAGACCGGAGGAACCCAAAGGGGTGATTCAAGATGAGAGGTACCTGCAAGCAGAGGGGGCAGAGTCTATGCCACTCAGGAGTGACCAGGAGGCACGGAAGACGAATGCCTACCGATGTCGGGGATGCAGGAGAGTTGACAGTGCCATTGAAGTTGCAGCTGTGCAGACCAGGCAAAGCTGTGGAAGACCAGGAGCCGTTCACGAGCTGTCCCACATCGGATGTCAAGAGCCAGGGGGTCACTGTCCAGCAGGGGCACCAACAAGCCTTGGCAACGGCAGCCAACGTAGTAGTCGAAAAAGATGTGGTGTCAGGACCAGCAAGGTCCAAGTGACTCACCACAAGCAGGTATGTCAGAGTAGGCCCCGAGCAAGCAGGGGAGCCCACTGGAGCCAAAAAAGACCCTCAAGAGGACCCACGGGCCGAAAGCACAGGAGTCGCAAGAGGACCTCGAGCAGCTCACCAAAGGATGAAGGCCCACGGTGCAGAGGATGCGGTGCAGGCGAAGTTTTTGGCTGCAGGAGATGATTGAGGCTGGAGCTTCTTGGAGCCCGAAGATCTCTGGTGAAGAGAGTCAACAAGCCTTTGCAATGGCAAGTCGACGCAGTGCACAGGGGTACTGCTCCAGCGGTTCCGACGAGGGATACTGGCTTCAAACTTGCTATGAAGACAATGCAGGCCTCAAAGGAGTTGCAGAACAACCACCTGTGTTGCTGAACCTTTCGGAGTCCATAGGAGCTCAGGAACAGCAGACCGGTCAGCTTTGTTGCGGAACCGGCAGATGCAGTGAAGGGACTCCTTCACTTCAAGGGAGATTCCTTTGGGTGTCTTGGATGTCCACAGGCCTGAAGAAGAACCTGTATGGAGCACCCGCACAGACGACGCAGAAGACTGGCAGAGCGACGAGACCAGGAGCAGCAGGAGACTTCCCAGTTGCAGTCTCAGTTCCCAAAGCGAAGTCCAGAGTGCCCAGACGGTTGAAGATGAAGTGGTTTCGGATATGAATCTTGTCCCATGATGAATCTAAGGAACCAGCCACAGGTAAGCCCTTAAGTACCCTAAGGAAAGGGTTGGGACGATTCAGGGGACCCTCCCACAGGAGGGGCTGGACAGTGGGGAGGATACCCCCATCTCCTTTGTCCAGTTTCACGCCATAGTGGGAGCCAACAGCTCCCTGAACTGGTTTCAAATGGAGTATGCAAGGAGAGTACCAAATGTGCCCTTCAAAGCAGTCTACTGGTGCTGGCAAGCGCCCCCACCCTGTCCCAATACACTTAGACCTGTCTGGGAGATGGGTACACCTCCATGTTACAGGAAACCTATGGTTCTGCCTTCCCCTACTCGAGCTTGGCCTAGCAGCAGGAGGGCAGAATCAAGTCTCTGGTCGGCAGCAGCCATAGTTTGCTGTTCGGGTCTAGAAGACTGGTACCAGGAGCACTGAGGGCCTCCCGGAGGAGCCTTACAGTGCATAGAATCATACCCCCAACATGACAGGGTTCGTTAGAGCCAGTTTAGAGATAGCCATCGCGTAATGACGCACGGCAACTCTGTATCGTAATAGCTGAAGCACTTACAACCTGGGAGAAAGGCTCTGTAGGTTGTAGGGGTGTCCTGCTCATGCAGGGGCACCCTCACACTTAGAGCCGAGCACCCTGCCTTCAGGATTGACAGGCCTGCCTTAGGGGTGACTTATTGGTTTTAAGTGCAGTGACCTCAGATATAAGCAAACCTATATCTGTCGTAAGTGGTGCTAGCACCAGCTTACACAGGCTGCAATGGCAGGCCTGTAGTCACAATTTGAGTGATCTTCCATGGATGGCATAAAACATGCCCTGGGTACCTTTAGTACCATATACTACTAGGGACTTACAAGTGTACATCAGTAGCCAATCTGGGGTGTCCCGAAGTACTCACCATGTCCAATTTAGGGAGGAAGCACAGAGACTGGGGTCCTGATTAGCAGGATCCTAAACAGACTAGTCAGTAAAACATAATGACACCAGCAAAGCAGATCCTACTTTCCTACAGTCACTATTTAGAAGTATTTCAAAATTGGTTTGAGCTGTTCAATTTTAAACATAACACACAACAAACCGTTGTAAACGGTTTAACACTGTTTAAGTGTTTATACATTAAACTGTGTATGTATGTGTTTTAAACGTTATCTAACTGCACAGTATTATATACGGGAGGCATGGAAAATTACAATATGTACATAAATTAGATGAGTAAATCAACCTGATATGCTCTGTACCACTGTGGCCTGCCTACCAATCTCACACAAATGTCTGACAGTACAACACATTCCGTTGCAATGCATGCCTTTACCACGCATGTATTACAACATGAATGCCTTTACCACGCATAACCTTTACCACACATTTTTTATAACGAATATGCCTTTACCACACATGACTTTACAATGAATTTCATTGTAAAGGCATGTATGTTAAAGGCCTATGCGTTGCAAAGGTTTTCCCTGACCCCCGCCTCGGCCCCCAGCCCCTTGTTAAAATACCCAACCCCTGCCCTGAGCCCTAAAAGTTTACCCCGCCCCCTGGGCCAAGTCCTTTTTAAATATACCTGAGCACTACCATGAGCCCTAAAACTAGACCCCAGCCTGACCCCCTCCCCAAGTCTCCAGCCCTTGTTAAAAATACCCGACCCCTGCCGTAAAACTAGACCCCAGCACAACTCCCACTTTTTAAAAATACCTGACCCTGCCCTGAGCCCTAAAACCAGGTCCCTGCATCCCAAGAACTTTTAAAGAAAAAAAACACCCCCAGTCTAAAGCACTAAATCCATACCCCCTCACCCCCACCCTTACCTTTACAGGACGACGAGGCAGCTCTTCTGAGACGAGGTGCAGCAAAGGTCGTCAAGAGGAAGCAGAAGGGTCTCTCCGTTTCCTCTAACAATGCCGAAAGCCTTGACCAAGCTGGTGCCATTACCACTGTTACCAGCGTATGCCCTTACCACCAGTGCAACATATATGTCTTTACACCATTTATAACTTTACAGCATTAATTTGTTGTAAAGGCATCCGTGTTAAAGGCATATGCATTGTAAAAAAATGTGTGGGAATGGCTATGCGTGGTAACACTGCATGCGTTGTAACGCATGCATGGGAAAGATACTCTTGTGGTTACAGCCGCATTGTAATGCCTGTTTCCCATCTCACACCAGGAACAACTGAATGGCCTCTAGGTGCTACACAGAATCTAGGATATTCATGTATTGCTTATTGAATTTGTCAGCTTGAAGGCATGATAACTAAATCATTAATAATAAAAAGTAAATGTGGGCAAGCCACTGAAAGCTCGGGATCCCCTTGGACCCTCGAGCCCAAAACAAGCCAAGCTTTCATGTGGATTCTGACTGCCGCCCACACACTAACCTGGTTCGCAAAGAATTCAAAACAAAGCATTACGCTTTGAATTAAACAAAAGTAAGAGAACGCTACTCATTTAGTGGCTGACATGCACTATGTGATAGCAGAAAGCCTGGGATCAATCCTGCTTTCCCCACTTGGCCAAATTGTGTGATACTAAGCAATTTTTTTTAATTTAAAAAGACTCCTTTTTCTTAATTATAACATATGACAGCACCTTCAAAATATGGAACCTCAGAATGTGCGCTGTACAAAAACCTTGCATGTTTGATTTACTAGACTAATTCTTTAATATTTCTCCAATTATAATAAGATTCTAGGCCACAAAAAGGGACAACATGACAACTGACTCGACTTGCTAATGGCATTATTTTCAGGGCACAGAGCAGGAACAGCTCTAAAGTTTAAAACCATCACTTTTAATAAAGGAAGCTACTTACTCAGCCGCTGGCCAAACCATACATAAGCCCTGCTATTTTAACCCAAGGCTGGCAAAATAGTACATAATCTCTGCTGTTTAGCCGCACACAGGCTAAGCAGTAGAGATGATGTACATTTTTTTCTGGTGGCCGGGTAAATAGTGGGAAGGAGGTCTTTATTTAACAGGCTGTGAAGAAAAAAGGGAAAACAAGCAATGATAGCGTGGTAGTCATCCTGTAATGGGGATACAACATATGTGAGGCATTTGAAAATAAGTGAATAGTGAAAGTGTTAGGTGAATGAAAAGTTTATGCAATACTTTCAGCGTCGGATTGGGATCAGAGTTCGGTCCGGGCACCCCCAAAAAGTGGGCCACATTCCTGGATCACACCTGTTCGTGAAAAGGCATTTGGCTAGTCTCATTGGGCTCATTTTTAGTGAAATGTTTGATAAATTATGTATTTTAAAGCTCATAGCACCACAAACATTGGTGAAAACTAGAAGCACTACATTTAGGCTGGACGAGCTAGGTGAAATGAAGTGGCGGCCCACAGGCCACAACTCCTGATCTGGCTATGTTTGCTACCTGGTCGTTTTACCGCATTACCTGTATTTTAATGTCCTGGCCAGTACAAAAATGAAGAAAATCAACCAAAGCAGATATTTTCTCCTCTGAACAATATGTACTTTAACAGTAAATGTAAGGTGAAAGCAGTATACAATGTGGGTCTTTAAGCTGCTTTAATGATCCCTAAGAGTTAAATTTAAACAAAGGCAGAAAAGCCATGTCAAGAAGGAATACGGACGTTTTTATTATTGTATAAAGAATCCTCTTTCAATATTAAGCTCCAGTCTGTGCAGACTATTAAAACAAGAAAAAGTCTGCAGCAGCCAGAGCAATACTGGCCTGGCGACCTGCTGAAACTACCCCCTCAGAGCCTGTCTGCCCATGATACTGGCCCCACATCACAGTGGCCTGGCAGGGAAGACAGCAAGGCTCTGTGGGCCGTTGACAGAGCTCCTAACAAAAACCAGCTCACAGGTGACCCTTAGGCATCGCCCAGTGCCCGACTGCCCGCCTTTCCAATCCAGTGCGGCTTACTTTTCTGACAGGGCGTGCCCAGGGGCATGCTGGGACAGTTGTGCCAACGCAATCGAACCAATGTTATTTTATACGTTTTTTACGATCCCCAGTGCTTTAAAATGGGCCGGTACTGTCCGGTATGACGCACCTGCACTTTTTTTTATTTTGGAGAGGGAGAGTACCGGTACTTCTCAAGAATGATTAAATACTTTTAATGGGAGAGTACCGACACTTCTCAGAAACAAGCAGGTAATCTGGTACAGGGCACCTGCACTTCTATTTCTCCATTTCAAGCACCAACTATCCCCCCACTACGGTCGCCACCTTTGTAGAAACATATCGGCTATTTGTAGTTGTTTTAAGAGCGTGCAAAGCCCCGGACATGACACTCAATACAGTCGTATGTATTCATTTGTAACAGGACTTTTCTGCTTTTGTTTACTTTAATTATTAGTCAGAGGTCGTTAACGCAGGTGTAGAACGCATCAAAAGTGCTTTCTGATTATATTCTCCGTTTGAAGTATGTACGGGGAAGGGCTAAAAATACGGGCTTTGGGTAATTTTACTTATTTTTGTACCGGCCGGGACATCGGTGGTAGCGGTAAAAAACCTGCCAAGAGGCAATCCTACCACCAACTCCCACCCCCATCTCCCCCAACACATTTTCCTTCAGGTACTAAGCTGAAATTGAGTAGCTATCTGCATTGGGGCGTTTGAGACATGATAGACGCAGGCTCACATAGTGTCATTAACGCGCCGACAAGCTGGGAGCCTCGCTCTGGCGAAGCGGTTTTGGGTTAGTATGCCTTTTAGGAGCTAAAACAGTATTTCAAAATCCACTCACCTTCAGTTGGAGAGACTGTGGGAGCTGCTGCAGCGAGAGGGTCCGCTGCTCGATGAGGTTCGCCTGCGTATGACAAAAACAATAAGCTTTCGGTTTCATTTCTCCGCCCTTAGTGGAAACTTAAACTTACACCACTTCCTGTAAATTGTCGAGCTGTAAGATATATATGTATTTGGACTGTGTCCTCGGATTGTGAACGTGTGGGGCGGGGAAGACTGTCAGTGACTCAGCTGTTTGTCACTCAAGCTAAAAGTACCTTAAACCACTGAGATATGACTGACTGTTCGGCTGTGCTTCGTCTCTTAAATAATACGTTTCTTTATGTGATGTTGATCTGTTATGTTTCTTTATGAAACTATGTTGCGTTAATTTCTGTTACGTTTTGCTACTTTATGCGATGTCATTCGATTAAATGTTATGCTGTGTGTTTTTTGTTTTGTAGTGTTTTATAATGTGTTCTGTTGTATTCTTACATGCCAACATTTTAGAAGAGGAAAGTGGGAGATTTTAACAAACATAATCGGGAGAATGTATTTCCCTTGTTGACTTCTATTGAATGAGAGGCAATTTGAGACGACTGACTGCCAAAATAAAGCCATTTTTGAATTCGAAAATCAAGGGGCATATGTACAAGCCCCTATCGCCCCTAGAACGTCACTTTTTGTGACGTTCCCGTGGCGATTGGGGCCTAGCGATATGTACAAGACAGCGTTAAGCCACTTAACGTGGCTTAACGCTGCCTTGTACATATGGCCCCCTTTTACGCTATGTTTAGCGTGAAAGGGGTGGGCAGTGGGTGTTGCGGTGGGCGTTCCACCGCTACACCCATTCATTTTGACGCTGCCCCCTATGTACAAGGGTGGCGTACATAGGAGGCAGCGCCAAAATTAAGACCAGGAAAAAACTGGTCTTCAAATGTTGAAACGAGGAGAAATGCTTTTTTTCTCCTCGGTTTTGCTTTTTCCATGTAAAAAGCAAAATGCCATTGTTTGTTTATGTGTAGGAAGGTGTCCCTTCCTGCACATAAACAAACTTTAAAAAAAATGCAATTTTGTCACTTTCATGTGTGCTGCATGAAGCCGCACACACAGAAGTTACAAAACTGCATTTCTAGGATTGTTTATGTGCAGGAAGGGACACCTTTCTACACATAAACAATCCTCCCCTGCATGCAGACTCCCTTGCACTCTGGTGCAAGGGTGCCTGTGTTGGCGCTAAGTTGCTAAACTCAGCGCCATCGCAGGGGGAAACGCAAGGCTGCATCACATTCTGGTAAATATGGTGCAGCATTACGTTTCAGAAGTGGTGGAGGGTGTCGTTAAGCCAGGAAGGCTAACGACAGGCTCCGCCACTTCCTTGTACATATCCCCCCCAAGAGTCTCCCGCCTGAATCCGTTCTATTGGCATGTATGTATTATGAGGTCTAAGGTTATGTTATGTCCTGCTATATTTTCTTGTTATTGACAGCACAGTATCCTCCACCAGAAAAAGAAAAAAAAAACTACACAATCTCGGCCAAGAGGATGGGGAGTCCCAGTTCCCATCCGCAATACCGTGTTGTTTGAGGCCTCCTGGTGGTTTCACATTAAGGCAGAGCCTGTCCTCACTTTTTGGTGGAACACGTCCTGCGAATTTGCATAGTGAGCATTCTGCCATTGCAATGTCTTTGAAGCTGGCATTCCTATATAGTGCCTCTCAGCCACTTTAGAACACATGAAAATACAGAAATGGCTGTGATAGAGCGCAATGTTCTTATGAAAATTGTAGGGGTGCATCATAATCACTGATAGCCCGCACCCACATATATCCAGTTATATATCCATAAATGACTAATTAAATGTAGTATAATCCGCAGTTATTAGAATGAATAAGAAATGTAATTGTGCTATGATAATCATGCAATGTAATGCTTAACTGAATCGTGTGAAAAATAGTGCATAGATGAATCAGCCCATGTGTAATCGAGATGCAATAGTCTAAATGTGTACCATATTAAGTTGCACATGTACTTCACTTTCGCATATGAAATGTAATGAGCCAATATTCATAGAAGTGATTAAGATTTGTGTGTTTAAATTGTGTAAAGGCCTGACTGCATATACGCCAGGGAAAGGCCTATTTGTTCTTATGTTAGCTTGGTTTGTGGGCAGAGAGGGTTCTCTTGGAAAGGCTCTCTGGGCACCGACGGTAGATTTAATTAGTACAGTAGAGGGTTTCTGTTGAACGTATCTTCTGTTGCAGGTGCAAGGACACATGCCTCGTTAGTTAAAGACTGGCTCTTTGTTTCACAAGTTAAAGCGATGAGGGGCATGGAAATGGGAGTGCAATGGAATTTAGGGATGATACTTTCAGCGGAGAAGGTGCCTGGGACTCAAGGTCAACGCAACCGTCCAAGATGAAGTAACCGTTCCGATGGAAAAGTACAAGAAAGAAGACCTGGCCAAAGAGGCGTGACAAAAGGCGTGTTCAATTGTATTGGGTTTTGTATTAGGGATAGTGCCCCGAGGGTGGAGGGCAGAGAAGAGGTAGGAGAGACCAGAGAGAAGGGCAGAGAGGGATTTGGTGAAGGAGCATCAAAAATCTGAGCTTAGGTACTAAGTGAATGCACTTCTTAGGAAGACTTCACAGCTGACACCTTTTACTCACTTTTGCCTGGGAAACTCGTTAAGTAGGTATGTCATCAAGTGATAGGACAGGGACAGAAATTTGTTTATGCTTTCTTAGATAAATGAGGAATAACATAGAGATTGGAGCTGTTATTGCTTGCCTAATACTTCTGGAATTAACGATTCTTCTCATCCTGAGTCGGATGAGACTTCTGCGTAGGATGCTATTTGTATTAGTGCCCATTTATTTCTTTAACCTCGTGTTGAGGTGCTTACACGTGCAGTTATTCTTGGCGGTAATAAACCCTAAAAATTGAATTTGGAGTCAGTGGTCTTTGGAGGGAACTGGGTTCTAAGATGGCGGCATAACGGAAAAGATTTTCTTCCCTTTACACTATTCAGCAGGTAAAAAGTTCCTGGCGACCTGAAGATCCTAAGAAAAGATAACGCTGATCCTTTATCTTATCAGTTGGTAGCTGATAGTAAGGGGAGATCTAGATCAGGATAAGAGATAAGTTGCCCCATAGAGCCCGAGTGATGGTGATCCAGTGGATCGTAAGAGGAGGACGTCGGCGGTCGCTGAAAACTGACAGAAAGTGACGGTGCGGCGGAAGTAGCAGTTCGCGGTAGAGTGAGTATGAACAGGGTGATGTTCGTTAGATTGCAGTGTTTAATTGTTGTGTGATGTCTTGCGGAGTTGGAATGAGAGTCGTATGATTGAGGACCGGACCGTGAGCGCGCGCGGGACCGAGAGATTTAATTATTGTGGTGTAGAAGACACCCAGAACTGAGATCGTTGACCAGAAGTTGTGGGGGTCATGAGACGTCGTTGATCAACCCACTGAAGATAGGGAGCACATGTGTGAGTGTGTGAATAACCGACGCTGGTCGTAGGTTGTTGTGTGTGGAACATTGAGTGATTGAATCCTATCGATTGTGTCAGAGGTGATTGTCCGGTCGTTTCGCGGACAGACAGTTGCCAGATTGAGGTCAACAATCTCGAGAGGCTGTTCGGTCATTGGTGGACTGACAGTCAGAGAGGTAATTGTTTTGTAGGACGGACCATTGCTTCAGAGTGTGATTGGGACACGTGCGAACGAGAACGAGAGAATTAGGAAGGAGGGGAACTGCTGCGAACGGAGGAAGCGTGACGTCAGATAGTGCCGCGCTGTGATAGGTCGGTTGGTGTGCGCCGCGCTGGCATTGGTGGATTGAATCAGGAAGCGAAAAACAAAATATTGAGTGCGAACAGATATCTGCTTTACCATGAAATGTTTTAAAGTTTTACGAGAACTTTGCAGAGGTGACAGACATGTGGTTACTCGGGTGGAGAGGAAGCCCCTCCCGAGGATACGCCGGCACATTATATGGCTACAAATGTAGGATTGCATACCATAATTTGGCTTGAGAACTGGCATAAAATGACAGAAGGGGAAGGAGAATTGACTTTCCCACGCTATGGCACTTTCAGGCTAGAGGTGTTGTACCAGCTAAAGACTATAATGGCTTCTTTACGACCACTGCCTAGACCGACACAATTTGAGGCGATACATGCATGGATTAGGGCAGCATATGACAGGAAAAGAGATAAGAGCCAGGAAAGGGTGAAGAAATCGATCAGGGCATTTCAAGATGCGAGGTGGGATGCACTGGAGAAAAGGTGGAGAGTGGAAACGATCAAAGGAGATAGGTTATACCCATTGCTAATAAAAAACGGGAAAATAACAAGAGTTGAAGAGGACGACAGTGATACAGATGACAGTCTGTTAGATAGGCTGCTAGCAGAGAGGCCACCTCCATTTAATCCAGATTCAGAAGAGGGAAATCCAATTCCAGCAGTAGAAACTGATGAGACACCGAATCAGACTAACATGAGGGTAGTGGGAAGGATTTCCACAAGAACAGAGGGAGAGGCAACACAGCCTTCCGTTGGGAATACCCGATTACCGGACTCCCTGACAGTACCGGTTACCATTGGCCCCATAGTACCGGTATATGACCCAGACCGAGTAAGAGAAGGAAGTTCAGTACAGACGAGAGGAGAAGAGGGAACTAGTGTTAGTGGGAATGGGTTCGGAGTACAAGTGATCAACTTCCCAAGGCCACTAGATACAAGTACGCCATTGCCAGCCACTGCAGACTCCTCTTTTAGACAAGAGGACGAGAGACCAGTCAGACCAAGGTCTTTGCACGAATCCAAGTCAACTTTGAGGATGTAGACACCAACAGTAAGAAACCAAAGTGATAGGATGCCAGGCGATAGGGAACAAAACATTTCGGAAGATAGACCAAGTTCCAGAAGTACGATAGAAGGGAATAGGTCACAAGGACAGAATAGTGACTATGATGAACGGGATGGCGCAGCTTGTCGAGAAATACTAAAGAGTGCGGTGCAGGCAAGGTTGCTGGATGTAGTGAGGCTGAAAGCAGAGGTAGACGAAATGATTAGTGGAAGTCTGCCTTTAGACAGAATAGAAATTTACGGGTCAGATGAGCTGCTTTTCATAGCAAAAGATGTGACTCGGAAAGCTAGGATAGCTCACGAGAAATTGACAGCATTAGCCAGGAGATACGAAGTAGACCTGAATAAAACAAAGACATTGCAAGGACCACATAGGTTACAATATAGTGATCAGGAGCTGGAGGAGAAAAGGATCACAGGTTTGAGGACACATACTAAAGATCTGATTGTAGGGATGTGGATATGGAATTTGTTGGACAAATGGGAGGAAAGGTGGTCAAGGAAGAAAATAGCAAAGAAGGCTGAGGGAGAAACGCCGCCTCCGGGGGGGGGGGGGGCGACGGGTGTTGGAAACTTTCCCTTACGGGAAGTACAGAATGGAGGGTACGTGTATGTGCCGTGGAGTAGAGGTGATTTGGCTGCGTTTACAAATGATTTTCCTCGGCTGAGGGAGAAACCCGTAGAGTGGTACAAACAGGTTGAGCGGTTTGTTAAAATCTCGAAGGTGTTGTGGACTGATTTGAACACCCTGTTTGACATAGTGGTGCCGGGAGATTTGTGGACAGCTTGCAAAATCGCCGTGGAGTGGCCGACCTCTGAACCCGAAAGGGATGCTGTCACAAATGGTCCCTCACCCCTTGTAATGAAAAAAATTTGAACAGGTGATTACATGGTTGAAATTGAAGATTTCCCCTCAAGATATAGATTGGGTTAAGATAGACCGAACTGTGCAGGAACCTAAAGAAACAGTGCATGAATAATATGAAAGACTTTTGCAAGCTTTTAAACAGTATAGCGGATTAGATGCATTAGACCCCAAGGATATGGGACAGTTTGTCTCAAAGTTTGTGCTGGGTCTGAGACCAGAAGTCAGCCTCATGATACAGCACCATTTGATCTGTTGGCAGAACAAGCCGGTAGATGAAATCTTGCGGTATGCGAGGTATTGTAGCGATGAGGTGGACTCGAAGCATCGGAAGCTAAAGGATAAATTGATGCTCGTTCAGATGCAGACAGCACAGGTCCAGCCTAGTGGAGGGACCCTAGGAAGGAGGCAAGGAAATTACCAAGGGAACCAGAATGGGCAAGGTCAAGGAAAGGGGAAACCAATTGATCCCAAGACGGGGGTGGATGTGGCGACACTGAAGAAGACCACAGCGTGTCATCTTTGTCACCAGATCGGGCATTGGAAGCGCGAGTGCCCCTTGAACCCAGCCAATCAGGTGCAGCAAGAGGTAGAAGGGGTTCAGGCACCTGAGACGGAGGTAGTCAATACCGTTATGAGGCCCAGATCGATGAAAGGGGGATGCATAACCAACAAGTGCAGGTCCCACAGCCACCGAGGATCCCGCATGGGATACAAACTTACCAGCAGATGCCCCTTTTCGAAGGGTATGATGAGTATAGCCCAGACCCGTTATCCTGACGGTGCCTGAGGGGGAGGAAGACTGCACACTTGGAGCAGTCTTGGAGGTAGACCAGAGAGGACCTTTTGTGGAGGCAGACATTGATGGTCATCCTACCACTCTTTTGGTTGACACTGGTGCTACCCGGTCTACTGTAAGATCAGCAGTAGTCCCCAACCTACCCCTCTCGGGACAATCAATTCAAGTTGTTGGAGTAGCGAACAAAAGAATAAATAGTCCATTGACCGAACCGATCCCAGTGAGGATAGGCTCCTTCCAAACCAGACATCAGTTTGTGGTGTGTGATACTAGTCCAGTCTGTCTTCTGGGAAGGGACCTGTTATGCAAGTTGAACTGCACGATTTATTGCACGCCCAGTGGAGTGGAGGTTCAGACGAGAGATGATGATGCTACTTTCAAAGTTGCTAATCAACATCTGTGCATAGACTTGTATCCAATGGTGACCGTGGAGGAACTTCCACCGGATTTGAGAGATACAGTGTCACCTGAGGGATGGGACTTCACAGGAGAAGAGATAGGACTAATCAAAGGGGTTGAACCTGTGCAGATCGAGGTGAAACAGAATGTTGAGTTCCCTAGAACGCCTCAGTACAATCTGTCACCCGAAACGATCGCAGGGATTAAACCTGTAATCGAGACTTTCATCAAAAAAGGCATTCTGAAGGAGATCAGAGGTAGCCCCTGTAATTCACCTATTATGGGGTTACAGAAACCGAGCGGGAAATTCAGGATCGTGCAAGACCTGCGAAAGGTCAACACGATAGTTGTCCCTTGTTGTCCAGTGGTACCGAATCCATCAGTGATACTGTTTCAGATCCCATGTGAAGCCGAGTGGTTTACTGTCATTGACTTGTGTCAAGCATTTTTCTCGATACCGCTCCATGAGGAAAGCCAATTTCTTTTTGCATTTCGGCTGGAAAATCGTGTGTCAACATGGTGTCGTATCCCTCAAGGGTATACAGAAAGTCCATCGATTTTTAATCAGATCCTGAAAAAGAATCTTGAGAGTCTTGTATTGCCGCAGAACTCAGTTCTCGTGCAATACATAGACGATCTGCTTGTTGCCTCAGAAATGGAAGATGCTTGCAGGATAGACACAGTAGCCCTGTTGAACCATTTAGCAGAGAACGGGCACAAGGTGTCTCCAAATAAGTTGCAGTACTGTTTGAATGAGGTACAGTACTTGGGACACAGATTAGAAAAAGGCAAGAGGAAGGTGTCACCAGACCGAATTGAGGCAATAATGAGTATGGCAGTGCCTACCACACAGAGAGAAGTCAGGATGTTTTTGGGAATGGTCGGCTATTGTCGGCAGTGGATCCCTAGTTTTTCCTTGAGAGCAAAGCCTTTACAGAGGCTTACGCACAAAGATGTGAGTGATCCGGTACCATGGGACGAGGAGTGCTTGGTGTTATTCCTAAAACTGAGAGAGGAGTTGTGTAGTGCCCCCGCTCTGGGAATGCCTGATTACAACAAGGCTTTTTTATTGTTCTGTTGTGAGAGAGAAGGATGCGCATTAGCAGTCTTAGCTCAGAACCATTGAGGTATCCGTAGACCAGTTGCCTACTTTTCAGCTACTCTAGATCCAGTAGCTTCTGCGTTGCCCGGATGTCTAAGATCCGTTGCTGCAACAGGTGTCGGCATTGAAAGATGTGAAAGCATTGTAATGGGTCATCCTTTGACTGTATATGTGCCACACTCGGTTGAATTGTTGATGACCAGGACTAAGACTCAGCACCTAACGAACAACAGATTAACAAGGTACGAGCAAGTCATACTTGCCGCAGAGAATGTGACTCTGAAAAGGTGCTCCTTCTTAAACCCTGCGACATTAATGCCTATACCAAATGCAGATGATGAAGATTGTGAGGACCATGATTGTCTTGATGTGACTGACCTTTGCACCAAACCGAGACCTGACATTGTCGATGAACCACTGACTGACCCAGATGAAATTTTCTTTGTCGATGGTTCATGCCTAAGAGACAGTGTCGGCCAACTAAGATCAGCGTTTGCTGTATGTACCATTTCCAGGGTGGTTGAGGCTGCTTGCCTAGAAGGAGTACGCTCCGCGCAGGTAGCTGAAATCATTGCCTTGACTCGAGCCTGTTTGGCCGCTGAAAAAATTCGGATCACGATATACACAGACAGCCAATATGGGTTTGGTGTGGTGCATGGTTTTGGACAGTTATGGTCTAAGAGGGGATTTTTGACATCATCTGGTTCACCCATTAGGAATGGTGAATATGTAAGACAACTGTTAGATGCATTGCAAAGTCCGAAGGAAATCGCAGTTGTCAAGTGTACTGCACATGGAAAGGGGGAGGATTTTGTGTCATTGGGAAATAACTATGCGGATGAAGTTGCTCGTTTCTGTGCAGAACAGGGATGCATATTTACAGAAGGTTACACAGGAGAGAGCCAAGAAAGAACCGAGCTCAACATGATGTTGGCCTGGCAGACACTTGGGAAGAGCTCAAGCGACTGCAGGATGAAGTCTCAGATCAGGAACGAGAAGAATGGATCAAGGCAGGGTGTGAAAGAGGGGATGTGGATGTTTGGGTCTCCAATGATGGAAGAGCCGTATTACCAGAGAATCTGTTGAGCCCGATGGCGAGACTAATACATGGACCGGCACACCTTGGTAGAGATGCAATGATGAGGGTGTTTAGACAGACGTGGTATAACCCACGATTTCGTGCAATGGCTGAGACAGTTTGTCAGAGGTGTGTTACGTGTCAGCAGATGAATGCTGGAAAGAAAACAGTAGTCACCTTGAGTCACATTGGGAGGTCAGGAGGGCCCTTCAATAGGATACAGTTAGACTTTGTGGAAATGCCTAAGTGCAATGGGTTGAGATACATCTTGGTGCTGGTTTGTGTATTCTCACGATGGGTGGAGGCTTACCCAACACGCAGGTGTGACACTCTCACAGTGGCTAAGTTATTGTTGAGGGAGCTCATCCCGAGATTCGGGATCCCGACCTCTTTGGAATCAGATAGAGGAAGACATTTTCACTGTGAAATCATGAAGTTACTTTGTGCCACATTGAATGTTGATCAGAGACTCCATTGCAGTTACCGACCAGAGGTTTCTGGGATGGTGGAACAGGTTAATGGAACTTTGAAAGCCCGGATGGCAAAAATGTGTTCATCAACGTCCCTGAAATGGCCTGACGCTTTGCCGCTCGTACTGATGAGCATGCGAAGTGTCCCAGATAGGAGGACCGGATTGTCCCCCACGAGATATTAATGGGAAGGGCAATGCGGCTGCCAGCAGTACCAGCTACAGCTTTGATTAACATCACTGATGACTTGATTCTCGATTACTGTAAAGGACTATCTGATGTGGTCCGTTCTGTGTCCCAGCAGGTGCAAGCTGCAGCTGTTCCGGCCTCGAGTGATCTGTGCCACGACCTGTGTCCAGGCGACTGGGTGCTTGTCCGAAAGCACGTGAGGAAGAGCTGTTTGGATGTTCGCTGGCGAGGCCCGTACCAGGTGATACTGGTAACGAATACAGCAGTGAAGTGTGGAGGATTGCCGAACTGGGTACATGCCTCCCATACCCGCAGAGTTTCAGCACCCTTGGAAAAAACAGCTCCTCTCGTAGATGAAAATCCAGCTGATGTGGCAGGGCCACATGAGAGGACAAGTCAAGCTGTAAGGGTTGCTGACACAGCTGGTGGTGCACTAGAGCAAGCTGAAGGGGGTTTCGACAGCTCGAATCTCGACTCTGACACGGAAGACAGAGAAGCTGCAGTGGGTGGAGAAGAGTCAGATTCAGCAGAAAGAGGAAGTGGTGCACTGGGTATAGAAGGGGAAGGCAGAAGAACGATCAGAACTGAGGAAGGTTGGCCTGAAAGACAGAGGCGACTGAATCTGAGGTTGGCACCTGAAAGAGATCTTGCTCCAGTGTCTGAAACGTCTGAAACGGAAGCAAGCGACGAAGATCAGACTCAAGAGAGTCGGCGAAGGTCGAGAAGAACAAGAGTACCCTTCCGGAGATACTCTACCCCTGAGTGGACTTACACAGTGTTAGATGCAGGGGGTAGTGAGTACTGGGAGACTGAAGTCTGTGCAGGTGGTCAGCAAGAGCCCGAATGTGGTGGTGAAGGTGGTGTTGTTGTTGCCAGGGCTCGAAGTCGAAGGAATACTGACCCTCACCGTTCCGAATCCCCCGCTTCTGAGTAAAGTCCGACAATTGGTTTTGCATCGACTCGAATTTCCGTCTTTTGGGTTTGAGCCGTCTTCACATGAAATGATAATCTTGCGTCTTGAACTTTTGTATCACGTTCTGGAAGTATGTTGGAAAACGAGGCAGTATCTGTGAGGCCTGCACAAATAACATGACTACAGTTGTCCTTCACTGGGAACCAAACACCCAATTGTAGCGCCTGACTCTCAGAGGGTAGCGTTGCAGAGCAGTCTGAGGCTTTACTCAAGGGAGGTGGTGTGGGCTAGTAATCGCCATTTGCAGGTGCGCAGAAATAACACTCAATAATTGATTGTCCAGCCTGTACTTTGCTTTATAAAAGTAAGAGTACATTTATTAAACACACACACTACTCAATACTATGCACCAATTTACAAATATACATAAGCTGTTGGAATTACTTTGTGACATTGCGTAACATCTCCACCCCTCCCAAAAAGGGGGGGGTGGGGTCTAGTACCACCACTCCCATGTATGCACCTCATCTTGCCCCCTAATGCAGTGTGTTGAGCATAACCTGGAGCGAGGGCCCTGCGCACTGGCACCAACCCCGTGGCGACCCACCCCGTTACCTCAACACGCATTAAAAATAGGTTCACCTGCCCTAGTGACACATAACCCTGACTGAGCATCTTATATTGACCATACAGTAGGCACCCCTACATATTCAGGGCTAACAGTCTGGGTTGTTCCTCACTTAAGCGCAGCAGCAAAAATACATGTTTACGCAAACTTTAGAATGACAGTACTCAGCACATTTGTGGATTATTAGAATGCATTGCAATTACAGCCCCTAAAGGCATCACAGATGAATTCACAGGATTACGCATATACAGCCAGACACCCTAGCAGGAGTGTCTGGCAACATAACCCACTTTGCTTATGACATCACCTTACACAGGTACCTTCACATTACATATGTGACCTTCAGTCCCTCTAAAAAGGAATAACCGTGAGTAAATGCAGTTCTGGTGCAATTTCACCTCTTCACCTCTAGGGGATGCCCTTCTCCAGACATCCCCCAACTCAGCCCTTCACTCCATAAAGCACTTCGTGGCACACCCTCAGCTGTAGAACAAAAGTTCCAGCCCAGAAAGTGTTAAATTCACGTTGAGCCCTTGAGTGGTTATCCTGTCAACATCCCTAGGAAACTTAGGGTGGGACTGTTCTTCGTGCTGGGGGGGAGACTGCGCTTCTCCACAGCTCCCCCAGCCCCCTTTTCGCAACTGAGGGTGACCCCCCTCCTCTGGGGGCCACCCCGCACCAGAAACAATGGTTTCCCCCTGCCTGGCAAGGCATTATGGGGCGCTTCGTGTTCCTTTTGGTGCATATTCGATGAGCGGCTCTCCCGCTGTGCCGGGGAGAGCCGCGATAAGCTAATCGCGGCTTCGCCGCATCTTCCGGCCTCGTTGGGGGGCCCGATCCCACCCGGACCCCCAGGTAAGTGTAGGCGGCGCGGGGAGCCCACCCCCGGCCGCTCCTCCTCTTTTTCGGGGCCCGGTCCCACCCGGGCCCCTTGCACCGCTTGTGGTCTTCCTCGGGGGCCCGGTCCCACCCGGGACCCCCACATGGCCATGCGTTGGAGGGCAGCCCGGGGAGCCCACCCCCGGCTGCCCCCGCCGGCTCCCCGCCCGGCCAGCACCCACGCGTGCTGCCGCGGGAGCCGGCAACTCCATTCTGGTCTGCCCGCTCTGGCGGGCAGACGGCCAGTCTTCGCCGGGCTTCGGGGGAGTGCTACGGCACTCCCCCACCACACGCCAGCCATCACCGCGGGGCCCGGAGATGGGGTCCCGGGCCCCCTGAGTCTTCTTCCCGTGGGGGCGCGACGGCGCTCCCCACTGCCTCTTCGCCGCACGGGGCCCGGAGATGGGCTCCCGGGCCCCTCCCCCTGCTTCACGCGTCGGCGGGGTCCTGGCGCCCCGCTGGGGAACATTTTCACGGGGAGCGCGACGGCGCTCCCCGACTTTGCTTCGGGGCCCGGGGATGGGGTCCCGGGCCCCCTGGGGCTCATTTTCGCAGGGGGGGGCGCGACGGCGCTCCTCCTCCTTCCTCATCACCGGGGGCCAGGGTGGGCTCCTGGCACCCCAGAGGGCACAATCTTCACAGGGAGCGCGACGGCGCTCCCCGGCTTTGCTTCGGGGCCCGGGGATGGGCTCCCGGTCCCCCGACCTCCTCTTCGTGGGGGTCAAAGGTCGCTCACCTTCTGGGGGCCATATCTCAGCCCCTGGGGGTCCGATCTGCCCCATTTTCGCGTCCTCTTGCTCCTTGCGGCGGCCCCCAGCCACTGGGAGCACTCTCCTTCACCCTCCGGGTCTCCAAGAGGGGGCATTCTGCAGGGAGCGGTCTTTACTGGCTCCCTGCGCCAGACTTTCACCTGGCTCTCCTCCTGGGCCTCTCTTCTTCCTGCGCAGAGGCCCCTGCGTCTGCGCACTGGTCCTGGTCGCTTCTTCTGGTGCTGTTAGGGGCCTGGGGGGCAGTCAGGGGGTACCTCCTTTCAACTGCCCATTGCCAGGCTCCAGCACCTTCCGCCTCAGCAGACCACACCCCAGAGAGAGCTTTTCTTCCTGTGCAAGCACTTTTTAAAAGTTGAGTAGGGGGCTGGCAGGAAGTCTCTGTTGGTCCTATCAACCAGCGACACATCACTTCCCTGCCCCTGCTCCCTCCTCCTTGTCCAGCCTCTGGGTTTGTTCAAAATGGCGTCGTCCAGGGTCTCTGGCCACATGGTCTCTGAACCACGAGCCCTTCCTTTCTGGCTGCCTTCCCCCCTTGGTGCAGCCTGGTGCCTGGCACCCAGTGATAGCTGCTGATGGATGAGCCTGTAGCCCCTTCTCTTCGTGGAGAGGAGGCCTTAGCTTGTGGAAGAAAGGTTATCAATCCATCCAGCTGAGGTCAGCCCTCAGCCTGGCCCTGGTTATGACTGACTCAGAGAAATGTGACATTTCTGGACGACCCAAAAGCAGTACAAATATGACTTGGGACTCTGCAGAATACTCCTTTTCACATCCGCTACAGTGGACTTTAGTGCGTGTCTGGAATCTGTAGGGCTTATGGAAGTTAATCTAGCACATGGGCTCCACATCCCCATAAGGGAATAATGAAGTGAAAAACACAGTAAAGCACACTGACTTTCCCTGGCATGTTCCTTCCTAGTGTATAAGGCCTATTCCGTGTCACCACCCAATTCTGCATAAGTCCTGCCACACCATTCACTTTGTAGCTGCTCCTGGACTGCGCACGCCAAGAATCTCCCCTGCGCAGCCCCTACACGTGTGCACACGCATGTACACAGGTGTCTGCATGTAACCAGCCCGGTGCCCCTTACTCCAGCTGCTGCGCAGCGGCCTAGTCAAGCTAGGGGGACACCAGTAAAATCCACATGCAGTCTCTTTCATCATGAGTTCACTGTGGATGAGTCCCAATTTATGAGGCTCTCCCACAGTAAAACCTCAACACCTAGGTGCTCAAAAAGCGAAAAATCCGGGCGGCCCATAGTGTCAGAACCACCTTCTAACATGCGTCTTGAACTTTTGTATCACGTTCTGGAAGTGCTCACTAATGATCTTATCATGGATGAAATATAACCTGTAAATAAAAGTCTAAAGAAGAAGATAACCTAGGTCCGAGTGGAAGAAGAGTAAACTTAGGGACTTTCACCGAAGAGGAACGAAGACTAGGGAAGTCTTTTTCTGGACTGTGTAAATAAGACTGTGGCTGACAAGGGGATTTCCAGAGGTTTCAAAGTTGCTCGAGCTGGTTAAGCAAGTCACGAGTTGAGGGCACAGAGACTTTTGAGTGTTCATTGCTAAAACCAAGAACTTTTTGAGAACTTTCGAAATCATGGAGGTTGGAGATCCCAATCGTAGATCCAAATTGATTGTAGGCATACTTATAGGTAGTGTGATAGTTTCTATAATCGTAGTAATTATAGTCTCATATACCGTTCCACATGAGCTAGCAGTGCAGGGGTGCCAGGGACACCTACACCTACTACACCTAGCCAAAAAGAGGCAAACATAGGAGCTAACAGAGCTTTGCTGATAGAAGAAAGTCGTAGGATGCATGTAGATTTGTCAAGAAGTGATTTCAAGCTTAATGCATACGCCAAGCTGCTATATGAGTACGTGGATGCGATGGATGCGAAAGATTGTTATGTGTGTATGCAGTTGCCTGCTTCAGTGGATGAGGGTATTAGATATCACCATCTTCCACTGACATATGGAATTTCATGTAGTCTGTTGCTTAGTATATTTTACGAAAGAGATCAGTTTGAGTATTTCTTTTCCAATTACGATGCAGTGCTTCCTGAAGTCCCAGCATACAAACATTTGAATAAGTACGACTACTATAAGTCAGAGGATAGACTTAGGAAGTTCTTCATCCCGTCTTTGGAATTGGACACAGCATATGCCCACCGACATAATTTGACATGCTCATTATCAGGTGTAGAGAAAAAGTTTGTGGATCAGGTATAAGACAGGTATAGAAAACTGATGCAGACACGGGACACAGGGCATAGTAGGGTGGATTGGACGGATGAGGAAAAATTACACCGGACAAAAGGAAGTTATGGTCCTATAGCTTTGGACAAAGAGCAGAGGGGAAAGCTGTGTGTGAGACGATATCAGACCTACTATGAAAAGATTCCTGTGGGACAGAGTACGTGTGATCATGTTTTCACTATGGCAGATGTGGCTAAGAACTTTCTCCAGGGCCCTGTACAAGTGATACCTACGGTGTACTTTGTGTGTGGAAAGAATGCTTATGTGAGGTTACCTGCGAACTGGTATGGTACATGTTACTTGGGAATAATATTTCCAAAGATTTACCATACTGAGGATTTGGAGCTTTTGGAAGGTGGAAAGCATTCAAGAGCAAGAAGAGATGCGAGTGCAGGTGTCATAGTGGGAGATATCTTTGGAGCAATGATACCAAGTTTGGGAGTGATCTTGAATGATGTGAAGATTCGGAGACTGGCGACTGTGATAGATGAGCTATCGATGAATACAGCAAAGTCGTTGGTACTGGTGGAGGGAGAGATGTTGTCGATAAGGACAATGGTTTTGCAGAATCGTCTTGCTTTGGATGTCTTATTGGCAAAAGAGGGCGGAGTCTGTAAATTATTGAAGGTTCAAGAGTGCTGTACTTATATACCAGACCACAGCAAGGATCTGGAGAAATATATAAGTAACATCACTACCATCCACACAAAAATAGCGGATTTGACCGAAGAGGGAGCTTGGGAAAAGGTTGGCCAGGGATTTGGTCAAGTGGGGAGCTGGTTTGCGAATCTGGGGAAGGGATTCCTTGGCTATGTTCTGAGACCTCTCCTTATCGTGGTGGTTTGTGTGGTTTGCTTGTGGGGTTCGATCAAGGCTTACAAGTGGTATCGAGCAGGGCGAGTTGAGAGAGCTTTGAGAGAAAATGAGACGAGAATGGCTAGACTGCAGGACAGTCAATATCAGAGTCTCAAGAGAATGGAGAATCACAGACCAGGGAGAATGGCAACGAGTTCTGTTTAGGTCGGTTCTTTCTCCAAGGGAGTTGAATAAAATGTGATGACAGGAGTCATCAAAGGGGGGAACTGATAGAGCGCAATGTTCTTATGAAAATTGTAGGGGTGCATCATAATCACTGATAGCCCGCACCCACATATATCCAGTTAAATATCCATAAATGACTAATTAAATGTAGTATAATCCGCAGTTATTAGAATGAATAAGAAATGTAATTGTGCTATGATAATCATGCAATGTAATGCTTAACTGAATCGTGTGAAAAATAGTGCATAGATGAATCAGCCCATGTGTAATCGAGATGCAATAGTCTAAATATGTACCATATTAAGTTGCACATGTAGTTCACTTTCGCATATGAAATGTAATGAGCCAATATTCATAGAAGTGATTAAGATTTGTGTGTTTAAATTGTGTAAAGACCTGACTGCATATACGCCAGGGAAAGGCCTATTTGTTCTTATGTTAGCTTGGTTTGCGGGCAGAGAGGGTTCTCTTGGAAAGGCTCTCTGGGCACCGACGGTAGATTTAATTAGCACAGTAGAGGGTTTCTGTTGAACGTATCTTCTGTTGCAGGTGCAAGGACACATGCCTCGTTAGTTAAAGACTGGCTCTTTGTTTCACAAGTTAAAGCGATGAGGGGCATGGAAATGGGAGTGCAATGGAATTTAGGGATGATACTTTCAGCGGAGAAGGTGCCTGGGACTCAAGGTCAACGCAACCGTCCAAGATGAAGTAACCGTTCCGATGGAAAAGTACAAGAAAGAAGACCTGGCCAAAGAGGCGTGACAAAAGGCGTGTTCAATTGTATTGGGTTTTGTATTAGGGATAGTGCCCCGAGGGTGGAGGGCAGAGAAGAGGTAGGAGAGACCAGAGAGAAGGGCAGAGAGGGATTTGGTGAAGGAGCATCAAAAATCTGAGCTTAGGTACTAAGTGAATGCACTTCTTAGGAAGACTTCACAGCTGACACCTTTTACTCACTTTTGCCTGGGAAACTCGTTAAGTAGGTATGTCATCAAGTGATAGGACAGGGACAGAAATTTGTTTATGCTTTCTTAGATAAATGAGGAATAACATAGAGATAGGAGCTGTTATTGCTTGCCTAATACTTCTGGAATTAACGATTCTTCTCATCCTGAGTCGGATGAGACTTCTGCGTAGGATGCTATTTGTATTAGTGCCCATTTATTTCTTTAACTTCGTGTTGAGGTGCTTACACGTGCAGTTATTCTTGGCGGTAATAAACCCTAAAAATTGAATTTGGAGTCAGTGGTCTTTGGAGGGAACTGGGTTCTAAGATGGCGGCATAACGGAAAAGATTTTCTTCCCTTTACACTATTCAGCAGGTAAAAAATTCCTGGCGACCTGAAGATCCTAAGAAAAGATAAGATAAAGGATCAGCGTTATCAGCTGCGCTCCGTTTACTGTGGTGTTAAAACCAGACACTCCAAGGTCATCCATTGATAACACGTTGATAAGCATTGTTTGTCAATGTACTTAAAAATAGGCTATCAATGTCGTGTTACTTACCAGTAACCTTCATTACTGGTAAGCAATTTGACATTAACCCCAGATTCCTCTTGCCTCGTCCCATTCGTCACTAATGAGGAATACCAAAGCAACCTCAAGCCGGCCGTTAAGTGCAGCTTCATCAGAAAGTAAAATAGAACACATAAACCACATTTGATTGCAAAACCCCAAACGTGATTTATTTGAGAAGAGCACATGAGAGAAACTCGTGACAATGCAGATTGCAGCACACCCACACCAAAATTGGTACCATCTGACAACACATTATTGAAGTGTTAATGAGGGTCAAAGGTATTCGGAGAAGTCCAAGTGGCTACCCAACAAATCTCTGCAATGGAAACCCCTTGGATTTCTGCCCAAGATGCCGACATCTCACGAGTGGAACACCTCTGAACTCCATCGGAAGGTGGAGAGCCTGACAAAGAGTAAGCGATGTAGATCACCTGCTTAATCCAGTGATTATTGGACAACAAGGAAGCCTTTTCACACCTATTGGAGGAACCAAAGGAAACCGAAAGAGAGCCAGATCAACAAAAAGATTTGGATCGATTCACAAACACCCAAAGATCCCTCCGCACATCCAACAGATGCCACTGAAAATCTTCCAGACACTCACCCTCCCCAACCACAGCAGGCAACACAATTTTCTCAGTCCTGTGAAACTGAGATGAAACCTTCGGCGAAAAGAAGGGTCCAATCACGCCATCATCATGGAAAGAAAGGGCTCCTTCACCAACAACGCACCCAATTCACCCAGACGCCTAGCAGAAGTGATGGCGACCAAGAAGACCACCTTCATCATCAGAAACTTTACATCCACAGAATAAAGAGGCTCAAAAGGATGCGAAACCAGCACTCTAAGGACCAAAGGCATGTCCTACAATAGGTATAAAGGACGCACAAAAGGCCTGGAGATAGAGAAACTCTTTAACAAATGAGCCCTCAGAGTAGGCACAGAAAGCTTCTTCTCAAATCCATCCCCCCAAAACTCAGTAGTGGCCCGTCCCCTGCCAAAGTGGGGGGGGGGGGTGGTCGGGCCGGAAAAGGGAGGTGGAGAGGAGGGGTTTCGGGGACAAAATATAAAACGAAAGAAAACTTACCTGAACACCGCCGTCGCTCCCACATCGCGCTCTTGGGCACAGGCTCCTAGACTGCACTGCGGCCAGTAGTTGCGCTGCATGAAAGCAGCATCAGGATTGGCCTGAGCGCTGGCAACTTGCGCTCCCAGGCAGACTGAGAGCCTGTGCCCGCTCTCTCCAGCCCCAGCAATACAGCTGGGGCTGGAGAAAGATTCACTGCGCATTAGGGTTTGGCCGGCCGTCTCTTACAACCTCGCCTGGAGCTTGGAAATCAGAGGAATGGGGGGGAGGCATACAGAAGAGATTGAGGCCAGGAGATCAGCAAAGCATCCACCCCCCACCAAGCCTCCTCCTGAGAAACACTGGCAAAGAAGCTGGGAACCTGGGTGTTGTTGCAGGTGGCAAACAGATCCAGACTCGGCTTCCTGAACCTGGCAGAAATCTGGAGAAAGACATTTTTGGTTAGGGACATTTCCAGAGAGGAAGAGAATACCCTGCCGAGGGACTCCCTCACCACTTTCTCCAACCCTCTGTTATGAACTGCACAAAGGGACACTAGGTGGCACTCCACCCATCTGTATAACTGGGCCGCAACCTGATTCAAGGACCGGGGCCTGGACCCCGCTTGTTTTTGAGATTTGACCTAGCCACCATATTATCCATACGGACCACCAGATTGCAACCCTCCAGATCCTGTCAAAACCCCATGAGACCTTGAAACACAGCCATGAGCTCCCTCCAGTTGGAGGAGCGCCTGCTGCCCAAGAGGGACCACTTAGCTTGAAGATACCTCCCCTCCAGAGTAGCCCCCCAACCAAATGACCTGGCATCCATTGTCAATACTTTTCAGGGATCCAGCTGCAGCTAAACCCTCTTTTCCAGAAAGGAGGAATCCATCCACCAACAAAGCTCCTGTTGAATGTCCAGAGTCACCGGAACCTGAACCTTGAAATCCCCTGAGGCTGGGCGCCACCAGCTGTGCAGATTAGTCCAAAATGACCGTAGGTGGAACCTGGCACACCGGACTGTGAACACCGCTGCTGCCAAATGCCCCATAACCTTCAACCAAACCCTCACTGGAAGGGACTGGCCTGTTTGAACTCTGAACCCAATGAAACACAGATTTTGTGAGGGTACCACCCAGCACTTATTCAAATTGAGGAGAAGCCCATGCCCCTGGACCTCTCTGCAAACCACCTCGAGCTCCTGATACAACTGGGCCTGTGAAGGTGCTTTGTAGAAGCCAGTCGTCTGGATAGGGGTAGATGCAGATCCCCTGAAGGTGGAACAAAGCAACAAGGGGAGCCACCACCTTGGTGAAGACTCATGGAGCCGTCTTGAGGCCGAAGAGCAGGACCCAAAACTGAAAATGCTGAATCTGAATGCAAAACCTCAGGTACTTCTGATCACTGAGATGGATGGGCGCATGGTAGTATGGAGATCCAGCGTACACATGAAATGGTTCTTGATGACAAGAGGAATTACCTGCTGTAAAGTCTCCATCTTGAATGGCAATGTCTGCACAAACTTGTTCAGAGACTTCAGATTCAGGATCATCCCTCGGTGACTTCTCCACCAGAAAGACCACAGAGTAATACAACTAACCCTGCTTGGCCGGAGGCACTCTTACAGTAGCCCGTTGAAGGAGTAGTGACTCCACCCCCCCTGAGACAAAGTCAGTTGCTTTTTCTCCATCCTGGGCCATGGAGTTGGCCTCACTACAGAATCCCAGGTGGGAGATACAAACTTGATGCTGTAACCATCTTTGATGGTGTGAAGAACCCATTTGTCAGAAGTAGTTGCCTCCCAAACCGCTCTGAAGTGATGAGGTCTGCTTCCAACCACACACCCTGAGGAAGCGGTCATATAGTCAGGAACACTTATGGGAAGACTGTGGCTTTTTCTGTCGACCCTTCTTAGGATAGAACTTCCTCTGCCGTGTACGCAAAGGAATCAATAGGAGTGGAATGCAGCAAACTGAAATTCATGTCTTTATGGGGATATAACTTAGCCATGAAGTGGGGTAACATAATTTTATCCAGGTCTTTCCACTCCCTTTTTAAGATCTCCGAATTAAAAGGGTGAACTGGAAAATGGAGCTCTGAGGCTCTCTGGTTTTACCTCAGTAAACCAGAAGAGGAGGTCTCAGGCACCACCTTTTCCTGAAACCACATATTGTCTTTCACGTATGTCAACAGCTCAGGCAAGACCTCCTTGCCTACATATTTCCCCTTTTGATCTACTGGTCCAATAGTCTCCTCATCTGACCTGAGGGCCCAGGAGAACGAGCTCTGAATGACTCCTGCCACACCTTTGTCACTGGAGACAATCCAGAGACAATTCAATAAATGTCTCTCTGATCAATGCGGGCTGACCGACACATCCCCGCAGGGGACCCTCATAAGAGGGCGGCCCCTTTAGTGCCACAGGATGGCACACTGGACAGCCTAGTGTCCGGTGACCCCTTCGGGGTCCCGTGCGTCACTTCCGGCCGAGGTGGGGGAAGGGGAGAGGTATATATGCCTCCCCCGCCCACCAGGCGGCCTCTTTGTCCCTCACCCTGACGCCGTTTGGACGTGTCCCGGGAGCTGTCGATCTTGGTTTGCACGGTGAGTGCACATCCCCCCCCCCCCTCGCCCGGTTCTGCACCTTCGAGGTGGTTGTAGCAGGGCAGGGTGGCCTTGCTGTTGCTGGCCGCCTTGGGGGGGGTTTCGGTCAGCTCCCGTTTGATCACGGGCGTCTCCGCCGGGCTGCCCAGGCCCTGAGTGGGCTCTGTGGGTGACAGGGTTGGGGGAAGGTGGGGGGCAGCTGGGTACCGCGCACCCCCACTTTCCTTCACCCGTCCCGGGGGCGGACTAAGAGGTGCTCCCGCCTCGAGCGAGGCAAGGCCTGTGGGGCCTCAGCCCACGTGGCCAGGGCCCGAGTGGTTCGGCCGCAGGGGGGGGGGAGGTCTCGGGCGACGTGAGGCATCCTCCCCCGCCAGGTTTCGATAGTTGCAGCAGGGAGTGTGGCAGGTAGGCCGTGTCCGCTTGGGGCACCGAGCTTTCCGGGGGGTATCTTCCCCGCCCTCCCTAGAGCCGGCGATACTTTCCTATAAATGAGCAGGCATCATCCCCGTACCCCAGGCCAGGCTTTTCACAAGGAGGCGACCAGCGTCAGGCATGACCAGTGGCGCGCACCACGATAACGTGGGCCATCGCCCACGTGGGCCCAGGCCTGAGGAGTCCGTTCACGGATGGGCGGGGGTGGGGGGGCAGCCGGCGCGATTATGGCACCGCCCCGTCGCGGCACCTTAGGGACAGGGTCCAGTCTGGCCGGCCCGGTTCCCAAGTCCCAGTGTTCCCGGGTTCGCTTGTGGGATGTTTGGGCCTATCGCACATCATGGCCTTTTCCTCATGTAATGTATCGCTTGCGTCTGTATTACGCTCACTGGTACCTTCTCCTCATGTAATGCTACTGTTCCTATTGAAACGCTCGGACACCCTGGGTAAAGTCAACGGTCGCGGGCATAGCGGGCCAACATTGTCGGGGAGGGGGGGCACGGTGTGCGGGCTAGGCCCGATTATGAATCGCCACCCTCCCCCCCCCTCCCCAGCGCATTTACCAGCCCGCGGGAAACAGCACGCATGAGCAGCAGGGGCGGTTTAAAGTACGGTGGATTTCCCGCTTTTCTCTCGCTCATGCAGAATTTGTCAAATATTTCATGTTTGAGATTCCTCAAAAGGGTTTTGCTAACTGTTTAAAGCGACATGGGGGTGGCTATAGCGGTTCTATACGCTCACTGGGAGACATGCTTTTAAGAGGGTGTGGACTGGTGATCCGGGAGGGTTGGAAATTGTACTGTGGGCGTCATCCCCTGGATAGTACCTGAGTATTTATGGTGAGGACCTGCATACAGGGGTGGGTGTCGTTTCAGCAATACAAGTGTACTCTGTCAAGCGTCGTACGCTTCTAGCCAACCATATTTAGCAAATAATAAAAAATAAAAACACGAAAGGGTCTACAATTCTGTGTGATTAGCAACAAAGGTGAAAGCGTCGCATGGGGCACGTGCCAACTGGAGCTCGCCTGTTGTGCGTTCTACTGCAATTTTAGAGGCAATGGTTTGAGTATCAAGCAAGCATTTAATGGATCAAGCACCGCATTTATGGGTGAATAAGCAACAACACAGTGTTGGGGTTTCTGGCGGGAATGCGCGAGCAGCGCCTTGTTCGCACGGGCAGCGGGTATGCCCCTTAAGGGCTTAGCAAAGGTGGGGACATGTATGCAGTACCCGGGTGGAATGTACACTAATGCATTCTTGCTTGGATAACATATGTTTACTTTCAGGGGCTGTGTCTTTCGGTCTTCCCGCGTAGGGTCTGGCGACGCAAGTGCACACAGCAGGTACAGGGACCAGGGGTCACAAGCGGATCTGCGGCAGCGGTCGAAGGGTTCCTGGACACAGGGCTCGCCCCGGAGCGCATATAAAATTCTCTTTTCTATTCCAGGTCAGAGCTGGTCGTTAGGGAGGCAACCTCGTAGGCAGACCTGAAGAAAGTGTGGACTGCTGGAAATAGGAGCAGGCATGGCCAAGGCTCGCGCCAGCGGGTGGGAGCAGGGGGATAGCACCGGGCCACACAAGTGGGGCACCAGGAGCGAGCGTAAGGAGTGGCGTGCACAGAAGGGACGCGTCCGTCGCGCAAGGTCACAACTAACGTCTTCTTTTTTCCACCCAGCCCCCCCCCCTCATCTTCGCACGCAGAGCACACACTGAACCGGCCTTTCAGCACGTCATGCCCCAGGTCCATTCCCGCCACAACACAATAAGTAAGTATAGGGTTAAGGAGGGGCACGGAGCGCCCGCAGCAGCAGGGGACTTAGAGGGCCACCTAAGGCTACGTAGTGAATTCTATTTGCTGATCCAAAAATGTTCTCCTCAGATTGGCGGTCCGCGTGGCGACAGAGGTCAACATGGACAGCCAGGGCTCCCCTCCCCTTGTCCCGGAGAGGTCCCAGGTTGAGGACTCGATGCCGGGCACTTCCCAAGATGCGCAATGGTCAATTTTCTTCGAGATGGCCAAGGTCAAAGGCCTGGCATGGGCAAATGGCATCATGAACGCTTCAGAGCAGGAGGACTCTGGCATCGTCAGCGATTCCCTTGCGACAGAACAGCAGCCCGGCGTTGAGGCAGGCCCCGCCAGGCCGAAGCGGACCCGCAGGGCCACGATCAGGGATTTCCCGGCAGATCCGCTGCCTCCAACCAGAAGCAGACCAGTCCAGACCCCCAAGGATGTCGCACCTGTACTGGCTGCTCCCCCGCACCCGGGGCCGCCCACCCCGACGGACAGTTCGGCAGCCCCAGGTAACTACGCAACTAGGGACGAGCTTGCCAAGCTCATGGACACCATGAACAGTTTTATGTCACAGTTTAAGGCGGGTCCTGCTGGCCCCAGCCCAGCGCACCTGGGTGACAATACTAGCCCAAGGGAAGGGGGCACGCCAGCGGCTGCGAGGGTTTGGTCAGCTTGTGTTTGTGAGCCGTCAGGGCAACGGGGGGGCACTGCTGCCACAACCCGGGAGGTAGCCAAGGATGGGGCCTGCACTCCTGCGAGTAGCTCTGCAACCCCCGCCCCAGGGGGGGGAATCAGCGCACCAGCACCAGCTTTACCCCTCCCCCAAATATCTAGCCCGGTGACTCCTCTGGGCACCACCATCACAGCGGCCGCAAGCGTAGTGTCTCCTCCCGCCCCCATGCTGTGGGCGCCAACCCCTCCACTAGCCCCAACGATACAGCATGTCACCTCCGCCCGCTGTTGTCTGGCCGTTGCTCGCTGGCCTGGCAAGTGCCCCAAGCAGCCAAAGAAGGAATTTGGAGGCGCGAGTTTATAGACATTTTCACACTTCTCATGTTGGGTCAAGAGGGTCTGGACGCAAGGAAAATAGGGGCGAAGGAGGATGACAAAAAAGTAAAGTACCAGCCTTGGCCAGAGAAGAATATAGACAACTGGCTAGAGGCTTTCTCTATATTAGCTGCCGTAACGATGGAGAAATTCCCAGAATTGGGCCCCGGCCTGGTGCAGTACTCCAGGACGATACACAACGAAGCTATGAAGTGGGGAGGAAGTGGCTGGTTGAATTATGATAGGGAGTTCAGGAGAAAGATGTCCCAGTGCCCGGAGATGGGTTGGGACCAAAAAGAGGTCCAGCTTTGGATGGATCATATGGGTGCCCGCGCGCAGCAGAGCGGAGGCCCCCAGTTAAATACACAGGTGGGACAATCTTCTTCCAGGGGGTCCTTCCAAGCAGGCGCAAGGGGCAAACAGACATTTCGCGGGACACGCAGGGGGGGGGGAGACAAAGGGGAGGTTTCAGGAGGTCCCCCCCGGGTACATGCTGCCTTTTTAACAATGGATCCTGCTCCTGGGGTAAGACGTGCAAGTTTCTGCACGCATGTAATACATGTGGCGGGCCCCACCCAGCGGTTTCATGCCACACAAAGGAGGACAGACAGCCAGCCGGCAAAGGCGGGCAGCAAATTTGAGGCTGAAAGATTACCAGTATCTCTAGCTCCCCCCACCCACCCATCGCCCGCCCCTGCGCACCACCTTGTCCCTGCGAGCGACTCAGACTTATCAGGGAGCTTTGTCACCACAGCTAGTCCACCATCACCCGGGCACACCACCAAAGGCCCTTCCCCTGTCAGCCTGGCCAACATCACACATCTCCTCAGACGGTACCCCAACGAACCAGATGGCCGCATGCTGCTGTTTGGTTTTAACGAAGGCTTTAGGATCCCATACGTGGGCCCCCTGGGCAGCAGAGAGGCCGACAACCTTAGATCAGCAAAGGAGCGACCAGAGGTAGTCTGGACCAAGGTAGAGAAGGAGAGGGCCTTGGGCAGGGTGGCGGGTCCATTCTTGCAACCCCCGCTGGACAACTTTGTGGTCTCGCCCCTAGGTGTGGTGCCTAAGAAGGAACCGGGGGCTTTTCGATTAATTCACCACCTCTCATACCCAGAAGGGGCATCAGTGAATCATGGGCTGGAGGAGGGCACCTGCTCCGTGTCTTTTTGTACTCTGGACGTGACGTTGGACCTAGTCATGAGGGCAGGCAGAGGGGCCTGGTTACCGAAGGCGGACATCGAACCTGCTTTTCGTTTGCTACCAGTCCACCCGAGCAGCCATCACCTGCTGGGTTTCAAGCTGGAGGGCAGGTACTTTTATGACAAATGTATGCCCATGGGTTGCGCTGTGTCGTGTGCATATTTTGAGGCGTTCAGTTGCTTCTTGCAATGGGCCCTCCAGGAGACCTACGGGGTGGAAGGGGTGACTCATTACCTAGATGACTTCTTGTTCATAGGGAGTGACGGCACGCAGGACTGTAAGCAGGCCCTTGCGGATTTCAAGCAACTGGCCTGTCACTTGGGGGTCCCCCTCGCGCCAGGTAAAACGGTGGGTCCGGTGCAGGTCTTAACTTTTCTGGGAATCGAGCTTGATACCATCGCAGGGGAGTCCAGATTGCCGACAGACAAGGTTCGTGACCTAGCACAACACATACAGTCGGTGGTTGGGCAGGACAGGGCCACCTTGGAATGCATCCAAAGCCTACTGGGGAAACTGAATTTTGTAGCCAGGGTCATCCCAGCGGGTAGGGTGTTTGCCAGAAGGTTAGCCAGGGCCACTGCCAAGGTCACAAAGAAGCACCACATGGTGAAATTAAGCAAAGGCACGAGACAGGACCTGGCCATGTGGGCGGAGTTCCTGGCCGACTTTAACAGCTCAGTAATTTGGAGGGCTCCCTGGGCAGGCAGCCCGGACCTAGCCCTATATATAGACGCTTCAGGCAGAGAAGGATTCGGGGCCATTTTAGACAGGGAATGGTGTGCGGAGAAATGGCCCAACGCCTGGCACAAGAAAAAGATCACGGCCAATATCACAGTGTTGGAGTTGTTCCCGATTGTGGTGGCATTCCACTTGTGGCCTGCAGTGCTGGCGGCTAAGAGGGTCCTCTTGTGGTCTGACAATCTGGCGGTAGTGCAGGCCATTAACTCCCAGTCAGCGAGTTGCCCCCTGGTTTTGTGCCTCTTGAGGGAGCTGGTGCGGGCGTGTCTGTACAATAATGTTGAATGCAAGGCGCGACACATTCAGGGTGTGCAGAACACAGCGGCTGATGCTCTCTCTCGTTTTCAGTGGCGCCGGTTCCGGGAGGCGTGGCCGAGAGCGAGAGAGGAGGGGACCCCTTTCCCGGCACACCTGTGGTTCCTGCTGAAGTGGAAAATCGACTGAGGGGGCTGGGTGAGCTATCCCTAGCGCCCAGGACAAATAAGAGATACAGGTCCTGCGTTCAAAAATTTTGGTCAGTGGTGGGAGCCTGGGAAGTAGGTGGGTCTGCCTTAGAGAGCAGAGTACAGTCTTTCATACTGTGGGCTAAAGACAACGGGAAGAGTCATTCTTGGATCTCGGGCCATCTTGCAGCAATCAGCCACCACGCCAGACTAAGGGGCCAGTCAGATCCCACCAAATCCTTTTTGATCAGAGCTGCATTAAAAGGGTGGGCCAGGAGCGAACCAAAGGCACTGGACAATAGGCCCCCCATAGACTTTAAGACACTGCAAGGGATGCTAGATTGGATGCACAAGGCTACTCACTCAGCTTTTGGGTCGGCATTGTTTGCTGCCACTTTCAGCCTGGCTTTCTTCGGGGCACTTAGAATTAGTGAGTTGGTGGCCAGAGCCAAGAATGACACAGCTGGGGTGGCATTGAAAATACAAGATGCGGTGCTCTCAGAGGATTCCCTCAAAATAACGCTAAGAAGGTCTAAGACGGATCAGTGCGGGGAGGGAAGGGCTTTCTGGCTGCACAGTCTGGGGGATGGCAGGTATTGCCCAGTCAGCCTGTTCGCCGCCTATCTGGCCCTGCACCCGGCAGCAGACGGTTACCTTTTTCTCCATGCAGACTGCACGCCCCTTACAAAGTACCAGGTGGAACACATTATGCACGCATGCCTGGCGCTGTCTGGCAACAAGGACCCTAGCAAGCGTTTCTGCAGCCACTCTTTCCGCATAGGGGCAGCAACTACAGCGTTTATGGAAGGCTTGCCAGCAGAGGGTATCAAACAAGTGGGGCGTTGGGCATCCCACTGTTTCAAGAGATACATACGGCCATGAGCCCACGAACTTTAATATGCGTTCGGCAGCCAGGTCCTGGCGACTGGCAGAAGTGTGTTGTGAAGTGAATTTTGGTTTGCTATTTTGTTTGGCCATGAGCCACGAAATTTAATTTGCTTGCAGCAACCGGTTCCCGGTTACTGGCAGCAGTGTGTGGTGTAGTGTATTTTACTGTTTGCATTTTGGCGTGCTGTGTTGTCAATAAACGTTTTGCAACATCACATTTCTTTATTTGCCAGGAACAAAGGTCTGGGTGATTGGCCACTCTGGCGTCTGCAGATTGGCACAGTGGGCTGAAAACAGGAAGTGGAGGCATGGCTTTTCCAACACCGAGACAACTTGGCTGGGGTACCCGGGCATGCAATGGAATGGGTTGTTGGGCAAATTACAGCAGAAACTGGGGGGAGTCACCCGTCCCCCCAACGTGCTAGTTATACACCTGGGGGGTAACGACCTGATGGCCCTGGGCAAAAGGACATTGCTTCAAAACATGAAGGCCACAATTTGCAAATTAAGCAACCAGTTAGGGACATGTGAACTGTGGTGGTCCGAGATCACTCCCCGGCTCCTGTGGCAGGGAGCCCGATCAGGGGAAGCAATGGAGGCTGCGCGCAGGAGAGTCAATAGCGCGATGCGTAAATTCACCGAACAAATGGGGTTTGGCTTCATAAGACACGGGTTGCTTCATGCCAAATCCACAGGGTGTTTCGAGGACGATGGGGTACATCTCTCCAGAATAGGCATGGACTTGTTCCTCCTGGATCTAGGGGAGGCCCTGGAAGTAGCGGGATGTAATTAAGAGTGCCGGCCTTGGTGGGGGGCCCTGGCTGCGACGGTCGCCACACCCAGGGCTGTGGCGGAGTTACAGGGCGATCCAGAGGCGGAAAGGTACTCAGGGGTACCCTCTTCAGGAGCACAAAGGGTGCTGAGGCCTAATATCCCCAGGAAGTCTGTACGGTGGACCCTGGGGTGCGACGGCGCCCCGTCTGTCCTACGGGCGGTTGGAACCCTGTACAACCGGGGGTCGCTTGAACGCTCCGCCCCTCGTAGGGGGGTGGCGTGAGTAATAGGGTGGACCGATGGTTCACCGGAAGTGGGAGGGGCTATCCCCTCACCACAACCACTAAGCACCGATTGGCTAAGGCCACGATGCAAGTTGGCCCATCAGGTGGTAGGCCGCTAGGGGCGGCTTGCCTTTGGATCGCAGGAAGATAACCCACCATGTTGGCATGCTAATAAACCTGCAGCAATTTTTCCCTCCAAAAAGTTGTCTTGTCTGCTTATTTATGTTACATGTATGTTGCTTCGGGAGGGCTGGTGAGTGTTGCCGATATTGGCACTAACGCTTCAGGCTAGCATCAGAACCACCAGATCTCCTCCTCACAGGAGAGGAAGAAGAGGAATCTGAGGAAGAAGAGGACACAGCGCGCTTCCTCTTGTAAGAATACTTCCCCATAGCTGCACAGAATATACAGGCAAGATTAGTCCCAAACGATCTCCAATAACGATAATCACACAGTATTCCAATCCGCTAGGCGGACCTACCTGGAACTGCTGATTTTAAAGCTCCCACCCGCAAATTATGGCACCAAAAGCAGCGCCGCAATGCTCCTGTGCAAACTCCCGATTCTTGTGCATGTGCGGACCGCAACCCGGATGTGAAGCCAAGCCGCGCCTCTCGAATGAACAAAAGCTGATCATAAAAGTGCTCGGCTGACCCCAAATGCACCAATACCTTCATGTCTTCGTGTCTTCTCCTGCCAAAGCACAGCAGTGCAGGAGAGAAAGCAGCCCCACACGAGCCCGCCAAGCTGACCCCATGCACAGCCTAACTCCGGATACATGTATCAGCGGACCAAACCCCGCAGAGTCTGCCTTTTCGTCCCTGTCTTTTTAGGTAAAAAACCTCATTAGTGGCGAATGGGATGAGGACAAGGGGGACCTGGGGGTAATGCATTCTTTGAAATTAAGCTTACCCAACTAGATGACTTAGTGTCACAGTAGTGCAGTATTAGTTTGTACTGACATTTTTTTATTGAACGATCAGTGCAAAAATTAAGATTTGGTGTTAGGGTAATTAAAACACACATTATTCACAGAAGTACAAAATGGAAAGGACAAGGTTGCAAGCACTATATTTGTTTACTTTTTTCAGATAGTAGCCAACGGACCCAACTGACTAAGGTGGGGGTGCTCACCACATGGTAGGGTCTTTCCGAAGGTAATCAGGAGTTTGTTAGTGGGGGTTTGTCTGAGGGAGCTCATGTCTTTCGTACTCTAAAGATTGGAGAAGATGGGGAAGTATATGTCACACACTGGGAGGAGAAGAAACCAAGCCTTGAGGTTACAAAGACCAACTTCACTTGGCAGCAACAAAGATAAAGGGGGGAGCATAACCCCAGAGGGGACGTCAGTCTTGGAAGAAGGCATCTACCTCCGAGGCGCCCAGGTTGGAATGCCAAGACAGGAACTTCTGCAGCTGTGTGCTGAGACAAGAAACAAGCCATTGCTCTTAGAATGGGCCCTAAAGTGCAGTTATTTTCTAGAACAATTTGTGATTCGTCATCAAATCGTTATAACTGTGTTGGTGCCAGTAGAAACAATCCTCTACTTAATTGTTGTTACCGGGGAGGTATTCTGTGTTGATTGAAAGATTCCTTTCCAGGCAAACAATTCCAAAGGTCCAAAGAGAGAGACAGAAGAAGGTTTTGGATTTCACCCCCAGCTAGTTCACATAGTGAACTGCTGAGATGCTGTCTATCTGAAGAAGGATACAGCACTTGGTTTGGCTAGAAATGTCTGAGAGTTGATGTGGAGAGAGGGCTCTTAATGGGACCAAGGGCCACCAGTGGAGAGGCCTTGATGAATGGCACCTCATCGAGCTGCTTGCTTCAGATTCAATAATGCAGACTGGGTTTGGGCCAAAGATGGCTCTGCTGTTCCAGACTTACATGTTTATCATCCACCATTGGAGTTCCACACAAGAGTCTTGGTCTTGGGAGATCTGGGCAGAGTAAGGTAAGCGTGAGCGGAGATTCAGGCTTTTCATCTTTGAAGGGTTCCCTAGTTCAGTGTGCCCAGGAAGATTTCTTGAATAGATGAGGAGAGGAGGCCTACTAGGCCTGTCAGATGTCAGGGGTAAAGGCAAGGGCACAAGAGCACAAGAGCACTTGGCAAAGTTCTTTCTGAATGTGGCAAACCATGCTCTTCTGGAGTTTTGGGAGACATGATTTTGTGTCTATTGTGAAGCCAAGAAGTGTATTGATTGGTTTGAGGAGCGGTTTCACTTCCTTATGTCCACTATGAATCTGAGGGAGTGAAGAAGATTGGCAGTCAATGTGAGGTGGAGTCAGAGAGTATCTGGGCACTGTGTCATCAGGAGAATGTTGTCTAGGTAAATTATCAAGTGGACGCCTTACATCCTTAGAAAGGAGACAGTGGAACAAACATGCTTGGTGAAATGCCAGGGGGTGAAGGAGAGTCCAAAGGGCAGGCACTGGAATTGCCATAGGAGACCTCCTTGACATTTGGAACGTCAGGAATTGTTGGTGTAGGGAGTGGATAGAAGTGAAGGAGCAGTATCTTTTAGTTCTAGGCAGGCCAGCAACTGTGAGATAGAAAGATGCCCCAAAGGAGGTGTATAACTCAATTTTGAAGTGACGCTTGACAAAAAGACATTTCGGGACTTCAGATTTATTACTGACCTTATACCTTTGGGTTTCTTATGGACCAGGAAAATAGAGCTTACAAAGCCTACTTGGGGAGCGGTGTGAACAATGTTTTTTTTCTGAGCCATTTCCTGGACTTCCTGATCTACTAGAGAAGCTTCCTCTGTAGAAAAATGGTAAGGAGATGGGGAGTGGCATCAGTAGGGTTGTTTAGAAAGTCAAAAAGAAAGCCCTAGATGGTTTGAAGGACGCTGGGGTCTAGAGTGATCTTCTGCCAATTGGGACAAAGGATGCAGTGCTACCTTCTTAGGGGAGAAAGAGATGGGGAAGAGGAGGAGGGAAAGAAGAGGTGAGGCGTACTGGATGAGAAACTCTATGCAACTTGGAGCCTCCTCTGTGGCCGCCTCTGTAAAATCCTCTTCTTCTAGATAATGACCCACAACTAAAGAAACTGAGGTTTTTGACTGGTGTAACTACTACGGAAGAAGCTGTGGGGCCTGGCCTCGAAGGGCCAGTGGAATCCTGCTGACTGTTAATGGCTTTGCCAAAGATGCACCTTTTAATGAAAACCATCTTGATGGTCGAGTGGAGCTTGATCTAGAGAAGAGAAAATGTTAACACATTTGGAGATGTCTTTCTAGAAAGCGTCTCCAAAGAGAAGTCCTCCTAGTGTGTCATAATGTTTGTCAGTACCAGTATTGGCTATTTTGGGATCCAAGCTCATGAAAGTGAATTTTCTGGGCTCCGTGGTTATTGCAAAGTTAACATTTCAAGGGAGCCTGTAGCTCTTTGCCCCCCGCTTTAAAGCGAAGGAAGATGGATTGAATTGAGGGAAGAGCTGCCCTGTTGCAGCATTTTAAGCAGCTTGATTAAAGGGTCCGCCATGTTAAGCTGCTGGAGGTCTTTAACTGCATTTTAGGGCACAACGGATGCCCCATTCTAGGGTTGTGGCCAGATCGAAGGAGAAAAGAGACTAGGTTAGGGTGTATCTCCGGGGAGAGCATTCCTTATCATCCAGGATAGTTCTAGGGCATTTGTTTTTAATGTAAACCTGGATAGTTTGTAGAACTAGTATCTGGCAAATTGGGCTACATGGTCAGTAGGAGACCAATTCCGAGACTTGGGGTGGTGAAGCTCGCTCAGATCAAAAAGAGCTCATCATTCATATCTAAGAAAGTAGATCTTTTGAGGGCAAGATCATTTAATTAGGAGCTAGAGCCTGATGTGGTGGGCAGAAGTGGTAAATAACTTACAAACTAACAGTCCGAGGAGAGTTCCATATCCATATCCACCTCAATGCTGGTCATTGGTGGGAGGAAACAAGGCTCTCATCTGTACTCATCTCATGTCCAGTAGGTCTCCTGGGAGCGGAGGGCTCAGTAGAATAAGAAGGGTGGGAAGAGTTTGCTTGCACTTTTGAGTAGTTTTCCTAGATGTGCCACAAGTATAGTGAGTGGTTAACCTACTGGTGGAGATTTCAATTGCAGCATTATTCCCAGTATTTAACGTACTGGTGGGATTTCACCCCAAATGTGAATGATGAGCAGGCCATTGCTTGAGATGTGCTAGTGCTAAGAGCATACTATAGAAAGTCTTGCCATGCTGAAGAGAGTGTTATTAAAGAAAATTCTAAGGAAGCCAAAAGTCCAATAAACTAATTTATAGAGATAGTAGAGGAAAAGGTGGCTTCAACTATGAGATGTCAGTGTCTTCCATGGTAGGGAAACAGGATATATTTAACATAGTTACTATAGGATGGAATAGCTACCCTCTGTTTTTTAGGGATGGAGTTACCTTAAGTTAGTCTTCTTTCTCAATTATTTCCTCATCTTTATGTTTTTTTGGAAGGAATAGATTCTATTAAGGAGTATCTGGGTTAGAAAACAGCAATGCAGTGGAAGAAGGCGAACAGTTATAGGTGAAACCAGCTGAGAATTACAGTTGGAGCTTAACAGCGAAGGAACTAGGCTGCTACATTTAGCACCGATTATGGGGGATGGTCAGCAGGCAAGAGAAGTCTTTGAGGTGCAGGGATACATCATGGTACAACTAAAATGAAAACTCTACATATATATACAAAGTTTGCAAAATTGTTTCCACCAGCTGCTGCCAATACTCCAGGGCGGGTGCCTTCATCCACAAGGGTGGACTTAAAACTGCATTAGTTTTCCAAAAAAGACGTGACGGACACTCGCAGGGTTCCTTGATTCCATTATTTTATTTCATTTTGCTAAAAAGACAAACACGTTTCGGCAACACACCTTTCTCAATGTTAGGTTCAGTGACGACAGCAGTTACTATTTATACATAACATGCATTCTTATTGGAGGACCTTTTTGTTTGTATCTTAATGATAATAAATGGAGGACTGCTGAATGCAGTACATGCAGCCTCTCCACATAGCAGCCATCTTGCTAGTCTCGTGCTTTACGCTCTGCATGCAACCTTTGTACATGGCAGCCATCTTACTTGCAGAAACAGACTATGTACAAATTATATTTGGCATACATTTCCTCAGTCAGCTCTTGAATAGGCTGCCTCAATAAAAATAAACATAAAGATAAATTTGAACATAAACGTAAACAAATATAAATAAGCAAGAATTAATTTATCTCTCGTTTCTACCGCATAACGTGCAGCCTATCTGCATAGCAGCCATTATCACTATAACAATCAAGCCCTGAATGGGCTACTCCTTGTCTTCATTTACAAATCAAGGACATCCAGTTCATGCACACTCTTGTGAAAAGGATGATTGTCTTCTGCTGAGATGTGTGGAATTTTAATCATGAGCTTTCTTTTGAATATGAGCTTGTCAGGCGACCCACCTGTCATGTTGTGAAGAGTGATACAATAGTCATGGAGGGTTTGGTGGCACAAGATGTCAGAGATAGATGAGTTAGTAGCCTTTGCAAGTTGGAGCACCTTATTTAGGGTTCCTATGAATTGTTACACAATACCATTGGCTTGTGACCACAGGCATGTAGTTTTGCAATGTTTTCAAAACCAAGATGGTCAGCAAAGTTCTCCTTGCAACTGAAATGTGGACCATTGTCTGATTGGGCATTGACTCTAATTCTGATTGTTCAATGCTATTAGGTCCATCGAAATTAATCGCTATTCTGGTCTATATGTCATAGGCAAGTGAGACATCAGAAGAGTTTCTAGGGAACTGTCTTTCACCAGGCTCTGGCATACTTTGCAGGTCTGTGGCATCTTTTTAGCCAACTCATATAGGAATGGAAACCACAATATCTGACAGAGTAGTCTTTTGTTGATAACTAGACCACGGTGGCCTCCCTGTGCAATATCTACTAGTCTCTTCTGTAGTGACAGGAATGTCACTACTTGAGTGTCTCTCAATAGGAGTTCACTCCAATGGCAAGCTAGTTCATCATGAACATTACGATTTTATGGCTTTGAGGTGCAACCTTTTGTGTGTCTTCTGACATCTTTCAAGCTCTCTCTATCATTGAGAATCATTTACGTATAACACAGTACTGAGACTAGGATCAGCAAGTACAGCCCCAATGAATTATTCTTTTCTAAAGGTAGCTGGAAGAACTTTTTTGATCAAGTATTGTTGTGCTATTTTAATGCTTTAACGAACACTAGAATTTCCTTGCTATAGTTTAAACATATTTCCTAATCTCCTCTTTAACCCTTTCCGTGCTCATGACGAGCTCAGCTCGTCATGCTGCGCGGTAGCGCTGTGCGCATGACGAGCTGAGCTCGTCACGACCCCACCCGCGATCGGAATGTCCAGCATACGAGCGGAATTCCGATCGCGGTCAAGGGGTTAAAATCTGATGAGATGCCAAGGGAATGACGACTAATACTCCTGATCTCCTCTTGGAAAGAATTGGCTGCAACGAGATGCCAAAATGTAGACATTATTACCTGAAGTGACCAAGTTCAATGACAAATGTGGTACTGTAGCGTGCGCACTCCTCTACCTCCAGTTGGCGGTACCCTTTGTTTCCTGTTAAATTGCATAGTCAGCTGGATGCGGGAAGCCAAGTCTCTCTCCCTCTCTCTCGCTCTCTTTCTCTCGCTCTCCCTCTTCTCTCTCTCTCGCTCAGTCTCTCTCTGAATGGCTAGGTTAGATTGTTGCATATCAATGTATACACAAATTCTTCCACCTGCTTGATGCTTGACCATGGGAACTATAAGCAAGAACCCGTGGTGTGGGTCCCTTTAGCGGACTTGATGATATCCTGCGCCAGCAGGTTGCCTATCACCTCCCCAGCGTCTTTCTGAATATTAAATAGAAAGCCCCTAAAACGGCGGCCCACCATCCTGACTGATTCATCGATATCTAAATGAATTTAGTGCTCTTTGAGTTTGCCCAGTCTCTGGAATAAGTTAGGGAACACCTTTACCACACTGGTCGCATAAAAAAAACATATGGCCATCAGCTGGCACAGATCTTGAAGAAGGCCCATTTTAACTGCTGAATGAAAACTTAGCAGTAGAAGGAACCAAGGATTCGCCGAGCCATAGGTATGTATGCAGACATGCATAGGCGGGAGAACAGGACTACATTGTAGCTTTTTGAACTCTGTGTCAATCATGAAATAGATGGTGACACTTGTGTTCATGAGCAAAGATGACATTTTTTATGTCTCGTCTAGGCAGCACTTGCGCTGTCTCTTCCAGACATGCTGTAGTCAAGATATGGGGTTTAAGCTCCACCCATGTTCCACCCATGTTTTTAACTGGCACCTTCGACTGTCTTTTGTAAATGCTTCTTCTTCATTGGTTAATTTCTTTTGTAGTCCCTCCTTAGTCCCTCCTTTTCTACTGTTGTAACCTCCCATAAGGACTACCCCTTTTACATGTGACCTTACTCAGGACTTTTTATTTACTGTTTCACAGTACTCTTTTGTTAATCACTTCTTTGTCGTAGTTGCAGTTGCAGGCACAACAGCTGCGTACTTCTCCAACCGCACTAACCCCGACATTTTGTTCTTCTAATTGTTCTTTTAATTTTGGGTGTGTTTTGTTATGGTTTAAGTTGCATTAGCATGCGCTGCTCCGTAAAAGTGCGTGCGTGGCTCGCCCAACTCAATGTTTTTTTTTTTTCTAGTACGGCACACCACGCTACATCTTTAATAATGGCAGCCGTGCATCTTTTCTTTTCTTGCACGCGGCTTGCCCAACTGAACACTTGTGGCTCTAATAATTGAAAAATGCCACGTCCTTCACCACAGCGAGATGCCACCAGCCTCCTGGCCAGGGTGCTCAACGAGCATAGTATTGCTAAACACCATAGCCGTCTATCTCGTCCACTGTTGCTAAAACATTCAAAGTGTCCTTCTGTGCCAGCTTGTTGTGTCCAGCAAAGTAAACACAACCGCCCATCTCCTGGCAAACCAGCCCCCAACACATAATTACGCTTGCGCATTACACACCCGGCGCAGGTGCACTGTTGCCGGTTGCTGTTCCATTGCCAAAATAAAAGTCTGGCCCGGCAAGACGCAGGTCAGAGGCAACCAATAGCAGGGGCAGCGCAGTAAACAGAGGGCAGGTCAACAACGCTCATTGTAGTTGGCCGTGCACAGGCAACACTTGTGGCTGTACAGCATCTAGCATCAGCTCTGCATTAAGTCAGAGCACCAAATGATTCAAAACTGCTGCTTCCTTCACCACAGCAAAACAACACCAGCATCCTGGAACACAAAAGAACAGCGCTCAAAAAACGTGCACTTGGTTTCAACAAATGTTCTTAATAAAGAAAACAAACATTTGCAATGCATTAGGTTTCGCATTACTGAAAGTTTGAGCTATTGGCGTTGCATTATTATTTGCAACGCCAATAGCTCAAACTTTCACTAATGCAACACCTTTTGCATTGCAAATGCTTGTTTCCATTGGTGTCGATGTTCACAGTGAGTTCAGCAAATTCATTATTGTCTTTTGGGAGAACACTTCCACAATGGCTTTTCTGGAATTCAGACAGGTCAGTGTGTGTTTTTTATTGCTTGTGGACCTGTTTTAGGGTATGATGGGCCATTTTTAGGGTTGAGCCTGTGAGAGCATGCGCTAGCGCATGTGTCTCGCTTGCAAGACACTGTTGTTAACAAAAAGGGTATGGAGCCCACCCATTGCTTACCATTTGTTGGCTTGTGTGGCATTCTTCTTTACTGCCTCGTAATTCGTCAAGGCAGGCCTAACATAATTTCTGTTTCTCTTTGTGAAGCAGGGATCAAGCACTGATTGATTCAACTTAATCAGTGCCCTCCGCTGCTCCGGATGTGATTGAGGTACTATTTTGTTCTGTTTAACTTTTAGCGTCCTGCAAACAGAAGGTGTGTGACTGGCAAAAACGTGCCCAGCAGGGCATACAAAATTGCAAAGATTTATTTTTTATAGTTTACTTTCTTTTATTTTGCCGAGTCTTCTTTTCTCACTATGCACTCATATTTTCTTTTGTTTTTGCCCGTGGGTGCTGTTCTCATAAAATGAGGATTATCTTATTGCACAGAGACATTGTTTCGTGCAGTGCATCCTAATCCACCCCACTTCAATCAACGCCAATTCACCCCACCTCACCCAACATTAATTCACCCGACTCAATCCAGTCAACCCCACACCAATCCAGTCCACCCCACTCCAATCCAAACCACTCACACCAGTCCAATCCACCACACTCGAATCCTCCCAACCAACCCCATTCCAATCTGCCCCACCACTCTAAATTGCCCCCACTCCAATTTGTCAAACTCCAATACAAAACAATCTGCCCCACTCCAATCCAAAACAATCTGCCCCACTCCAATCTTCCGTACAACAATCTGCCCCACTCCAATCGAAACCAATCTGCCTCACTCCAATCCAAAACAATCTGCCCTCTCCAATCTGCCCCACTCCAATCCAAGCCAATCTGCCCCACTCCAATCAGTCCCACTCCAATCCAAAACAATCTATCTCACTCCAATCTGCCCCACTCCAATCCAAAACAATCCGCCCCACTTCAATTCGCCCCACTCCAACCCACCCCACTCCAATCCAATCCACGCCACAACAATCCAGTCCACCCCACCCACCCAACCCAATCAGATCCACCCCAATCCATCCAAATCCGGTCTGTGACCCCACTCCAGTACACCCCACCCCACTCCAATCCACCCCAATCCAGTTCATCCCACCCCAATCCAATCCACCTCACTCCAGTCCAATCCAACCCACTGCAATTCAATGCACTCCACTCCAAACCACCCCACTCCATGCCAATCAAATTCACCCCACTCCATTCCACCCCACTCCATTCCACCCCACTCCATTCCACCTCACTCCATTCCACCCCACTCTATTCCATTCCACCCCACTCTAGTCTACCCACTCCAGTCCCCCCACTCCAATCAAATCCACCCCACCCCAGTCCACCCAACTCTATTCCAATTCACTCCACTCTACCGCAGTCCTATCCACCCCATCCCAGTTCAGTCCACCCCACTCAACCCAATCCATCCAGCCCACCACACTCCAATCCACCCCACTCCACTCCACTCCATCCCACTCCAATCCACCCCCTCCAGTCCAAACCGCCCTCCTCCACTCCACTCTAATTCACCCCACTCAAAACCATCCTACTCCAATCCAATCCACCCCAGTCCAGTCCAATCCACCCCACCCCAAACCAATCTAGTCCACCTCACTCCAATCCACCCCATCCAGTCCACCCACTCCAATCTACCCCACTCCACTCAGTCCAAACCACTCTACCCTAATCCAATCCACCCCAATCTGCTCCAATCCACCCTACCTCAATCCACTCCACCCTATTCCACCCCACTCCACTCTATGACACTGCACTCTACGACACTGCACTCTACGACTCTCTCTGCCACTGAACCAATGAACTCTACGACACTCTAGTCCCCCTGCTCAAATCTACGCCACTCTACTCCAGCAAATCCAGTCTACAACACTCTACTCCCCCCCACTCCACTGTAGGACACTCCACCCCACTAACTTTTAACCATGCTGAAAAGCAGCCACACTGGCAAAAACACATTGCCAAAGCCAATAGCTCTTGTATAGGCGAGACCTATTGCCTTTGCCAATGCTTGTTTATTCTCGATTTCCCTGCTATTACTACAAACATTGCCTGCAGCAAACACAAATTCATGCAGTCTCCCATACCCTTCAAAACACCTATGCAGCGTGTCTTCAAAAGTTCAAAGCAACCCCGATTGATCACTTTTTTAGCTATCTGATTCGTTAAAGGCAGCCACTTTAATTTTGGTGCCCGTGCTTATTTTCTGTCCTAGTCTGACCCTGTCTGTGACACTTTCTATCAGCTGCTGAACAGACATCTCAGTGTCAAAGTCTATATCCACAGTAATTTGTGTGTATCTCATGGACTGTCTGTTCTGTGTTGATCCCTTGACACAACAAACTTACATGTCAACTTCAGAGCTAGCTTGTGTTTCTGCAAAACCTCTGCTCAAAGTTCCACCATGTGACACACCCTGGCTATGGTGAGGATGCCTTCAAGTTTATGTGGCTTTTGCAGCAGTTTGGGTGGTGAACAGGTGATTCGCATCTAGCGAAGAGAGCACAGAGCTTCATCACAACTGTGGTTATCAAACTCAGCCTGCTGAAGAAAGAGTCAATTGTTTTCTCTGGTTTCAGCATGGTAGAATGAAACATGTCCCGGTTATAATCCACATTTTGCAACTGCAGAAAATACATCATCAAGCAATTATTTAGCTTGTCTTATGTGTCAGCTTCACCTTCCTCAAACTGGAATATAAACCTCTAGTTGCCGAGCCAGCACAATGCATAAGAGGACACATTAGGCACCTATCATTCGCAATGCTGAGTGCCCCACTGTATATCTCAAAGTCCTTTATCAAAGCATCCACCACCATCGGGATCCAGTATCAGCAAGGCAGAGTTGCGTTGGCACATCCAAAGCCAATGAGTCAGGTTGTGTAGCAGTGAGTGTAGCATCCATTTCAGAGTGCGTGAAGGAGGACATGCAGTGGTGGCTGGTGACATTTGTAAGTGGTGGGGCGTAAAAATATTGGCATACTGCACCGCAGCGAGCGCGCGAGCCCGAACAACCTAAGGAGGGTTCGGGGGGGTTCTCCCCCTGAGAAAATTTTGAAAAAAGAGTGGACAAATGGTGCATTTTCAAGCAAATTTGAGAATGCAGGAAGGTTAATAAAGCAATTGTGAAAGTGCAGTTATTACATTAATAAAGAGATGTCATATAACATAGGTAGCTGCTTATTCAAGCTTTCTTTCACCCCATAGTCCAGCAGGGTCTTGATACAAGACAGATAAGAGAAAAGCAGTGTGGTCCTCGACCAGGAAGACACTCATATTTCGTTGGTAAGAAGTCAAAGGATTGGTCAAATTGAAAACCTGAAATGCAATATGCAATCAAACTATTTGCAAGTACATCTCATCTATGTTCAACAAGCCATGTTTTACCCATGATTGGAATTGTGAATCACCAAATAAACTGAGCCACTGCAATCAAAAGCAGAGGGCCTCCTCAAAAAGTATGCCCTTAAGAGAGTTCTCTCATCTCATGTCCTCTCTATATTTTCTCTGGAAGTTGAAAACTCATCACAGTCTACTGCACAAACCTGAACCCTTCTGCATATTCCAACACCAGAACTCCTTCTTGGCCATTTAGTTTGGAGCCATTCATACCAGGAATACAGAAAATACCTTTAAATAGAGTAGAAGGTATTCCAAAACAAGGACCGGCAATCACGGGTAACTATCCGGAGTCTTTGGTGAGTCTTTGGTGGGAGATTTAATAGATTTGTGTCAGTGGTCTCGTGAGTTGAACCTACTATGAGTTGCTAAATTTCCAATTTAAAAGTTATTCAATGCTTTTACTTTTGCTTATAGACAGCAAAATAGTCTTCATCCAAACGTACATTCCAGTATGCCTCCCTCACCGTCTCTCTCTCTCCCCGTTTCCCCAGGGCCTGATTCTATCTATGTCTGTATTTCAGTAAACACAAGGGATCTTAGGGAACAACTCCTGTGTGTCTCTCCAATCGCCCAAAATCATTTTTATTTAATGATCTTTAGCAGGGTTGGATGGGAACAAAAAATAGACCCAGGCACCAAAATATAAGTGGCCCCATTAGCGAAGCAGAAAGCTAAAAAAGTGGTAATATCAGGGAAATCAACACTAAAAAGTGGCCCGCCTGTCCCTAACATCAGCCCACAAATGCTTAGAAACTGGCCCACACACTGGTCTGTCAGACCAGCCCATCAGCTACTGCCCTATAGGTCACACCGATCCCGGATCTCCAGACCTCTCATGCTTCATAGGTGCAAGTGTAAACTGCTCATACCGTTCAGCATTTTTGTCTTGCATTCAGGGACTTGTAGTCTTGATTTTTGTAATCGGATAAAAAGGACAAGTCACAGAATGATGAGCAAAACCCAGACTGGAAGAGCTACTCATGCATGAACCTGGGAAACTGGAGAGTTGTGTATCCCTTACACACTTCTCTTATTCTAATGTTCTGGCTGCTAATAGAATGTTTTTATCAAAACGAAGAGAGTAAAGGACGGGCACTGACCTCTATTAAGCGCTGTGATGGAAGTTGGTCCTTTGGTGCCCGAACATGGACTATGTGTTCTGGAAAGCAATAGGAGTTTCTTTTTCTCCATGCTGCTTGCAGTGCACAGAAACTGAGCTTAGACTGCTGTGCAGTGACTTAGCCTGGGTAGCAAGGGCCCAAACGCAAGCAAGGAAATTGATCCAAGTCACAACCCACCTGCAAATTAGCCACATGAGCAGATGAAGCCCCTACCTACCAACACCCTGTGAAAAATCCAATGTTATAGCACAATCTTTTGTACGACAGCTAGACACAGAACACTAACGCAGCACACTGAAGTAATTGAAAAGCGATATGCAGTACTATATAAAAATATATAAACTGAATAAAAGCCCACCTATTTTATATAGAGGATTTTTATGACTTACAAAAATAAAAGGACGTTTGTGATGACGTGTGAAAGGTTATATAACAGTGAACAGTTAAGGACTAGTAAAGCAATCAGGGAACTATACTGATTCAAAAACTTTTATGAATAAGAAAGGAATGCAAATAAAATCACAGACTATTTGGGAAATCAATTAGTCTGCACCAGTGATTTAACAGAGTAAACGGCTCAAATTCCTAAACATTAAATATAATGTACGCAAATAAAGGGTTTTCCTTCCTACAGATTACAGGGAGTCTCTCGCAATAAATAATTCACACCCCACTGGAATAAATAGTCTGCAAGAATAAAGTCTCTGTCTCCCAACGGGTTAGCTTGAGCCCCAGGCACCCAGGCAGCATGTTCCAGTAGATCAAACAGGATGTGCATCTGTAATATCCCGCGCTTCAGTATTTATGGCAGCAGATAGGGTGGGAGTGGGATGTGCAGGTTGGAAGCTTAATGGGCAGACACATTGGGGAAAGAGGTTATCCATATTATATTTGATTATTCATTTTTACAGTTTGGTCTAAATCCCTTAGGGCAAGCGAGCGTCTTTCAGTGGAAGAATTTGAGAAGGGCATGTTGAAGGCTTATACTGCATGGTTCTTTGCTTGAGAGCCCAGGCTCGTTTAAAAAAAAAAACTCGCCTCCCAGTGAATGACACAGAACACCAGTGGTTAGATGGATGGATCATGTTAGATAGCTGAATAAAGCACAATTCACAGTTGAACTAATAACAGTGAAAGTGAGTACTCCTCCAAGAGGTTTATCCAGGTTAAATGTGCCTTGCAGTGAAAGATGTCCCAATACATCAAACCCCAACTGACATCATCAGACAAACATTAGAGAGGGCCTAATGTTAGTGATTGTTAGAGATGCAGGACTGGGTAAAGAGAAGAGTTTTATCCTCCACAAAACCACTTTAAAAGGAGGCTAGCAACATCCTATGCCCCTCTGGAGCGATTACACTCAATTGGGATAAAAGGCCCACATTGCCCTGCCTCCAGCAGCAGGAAGCAAGTAGGGAGTATCTACAGGGGGGTCACTCCTATGAGTCTTCTTTTGGGAAGGGTGGGGAGTGTTATGAATTACAGTCGCTATAGAATGAGGAAAAGAACAGCTGGTGAAAAGCACCAGTATTTTACAAATTGTTCACAGGGTTGGTATTTTAGAGTTCTAGTGATATTGTGAGAATGAAAAAAGCATAGCAACTCCTCAGATGGAAGGCTTTTCAGAACGGTAAAATGTGAAGGAAGGTGTGCATTAGGATTAATGATAAAATGTGTCCCACTGCAGTCATACCCTCAACTAAAGATAAGAAGGCTTTCTCCTTGTTAAGCACCACAACTAACAAACCAACTCCCCTTATATTTTCCAGGCGAAAGTTTTCTCTATGTTTTGATAGATAAAAAGCAACTGCATTGTTTGCTTTAGAAGTCATCACTGGTTTGAGTGGCTAGTAAGTGAAAAACACAGAGGACTTAAGGGTTCTACTTACTCCCCACTTCCTCACTGGCTGATTCCCTGTGTGCAGTGAGAATGTGCTTTCCCTGTATGATGTCATTACTATGCACCTCTTCTAGTCTCCAAGTTGGGGGTGGGATGGTTCCTCACGCAGCCCTGTTCTTTCTGGGAAGTTAAAACCATACCAATTTCTCCGGTTAAATGTGGTGCCCACTGTTTGGGAAAGGCGGAGGCGAGGGACATCTGCTATCGCTGGATAAGTGAGTGCCTGATTTATTTCCATGCCATTTCATCTTTAAAGTTATTCTGACAGTGGCTGTGCTTGGGGCATGTGAGCCTAGGGACCATTGGAAGGATTCGGTCTAGGTGTTTGTGGCCGTGGCTAAGAGCTTTTGTGGCTGGAAAGGGTAAATGTCAGTCAGTTGTTGTGTAGAATCGTTGCTACAGTCCTGGCGCTCACAGCAGCGGTCTTAGTTTCGTGGCTCCGATTCTGGGCCGCCTTCTCCCCCGGGTGCAGGAGAGGGGTTGGAAAAGGGCAACGAACCTAACCCGCCGGTGAGGCAGCAATGAAGAGCTGTGTCCCCACAGGCCCAGTTTCGGGTGTCCTGACGACAATTTACTGCGGAGCTTTGGCTTGGAGGGCTGAGGGCAGCGTTAATGTGAATGCGAGCCGCGGCTCGCAGTACTCGCGGGGGGGGCCGAGGGAGAATACAAAATTTAGCAAACTTACCTGACCGCCTCTGCTCCTGGTCCGCGTTGCAGCAATGGCGCCTCTTCGATCAGGAGTGGAGTGGCAGTCCTCAGCCAATCCTGGCGCTGCTGCAGCGCCAGGATTGGCTGAGGGCACGGTTACTCTTCGCCCGCCGCCTGCCCATTAGGAGACCGAGGGGCTCCTAATGGGCATGCGCAAGCCAGTGGAAACACAAGTGCGCATGATTGGGCACGGGCGAAAAATTCGCTCACCTAACCCACTCATGCGCACTTGTGCTGCTGCCTGTCCCTGGCTGGTCTGTAATGCACGTCAGTCAACATGACGCGGACCGCCCACCCCCTTCAGACTCTGAAGGGGGTGGGCGGTCCGACGTCATGCTGACTGACATGATTGTCAGACTCAGTTCTCCTCGGTGACGGCATCTCTGAACTTAAGTAAACTAAGTTCAGAGATGCCGAGGGAGCTGCGGGCACGGGCGGGGGGGGCAACGCCCCAACGCCCCAATGGACGCACCGCCCCTGAGGACATGAGGTACCCACCTCTGATTTCAGTTCTGCTTTGATTCAATTCACTCTTCAGAATGTAAACCGAGAGCAGAAAAAAACAGCTAAGCATGGTACAACACTCCTGGTGGCCAGTGTGCTGCCCCAGTATATACTGAACTGAAGTAAGCAAACACAAAGGGCTCTCATTTGAAACTGGATTTAGGGCCTGATGTACAAAGGAGGATCTGTGACCAGTATCAACCTTTTTTTTTAAATATATAAACCCATTTAGTGACTTGGAAAAGTTTTTCTGAATCGGCTAAATGTGTTAGAAATTGTTACTATTCCCGTTTGGAAACAGTGTGTTTAGGGCGTCCCTTCCAAAATTGCGGTATGCTAAGCTACGTACAGGGCCCGACTGGCCGTAGCGGGCACCGGGCATTTTACCGGTGGGCTGGAAGGGTGAGGGCCGGTTTTCAAGCAGTGGGTGCCGGTTTTGTTACTGGGGGCTGGCTACGTATCAATGATTTGCTTTCTGATTCTGGTTACAAGCCATTGACCGGTTACCAACTCCGAAATTGGGGTAATGACTGATTTGCAGAGGGGAAAGTGGCCCCATTGGACCCTTTACCCTTTGGGAATCATGGTAGTAGGATCAGGAGGGGTTCAGTAGTCCAGGTGGCCCTCAATGAATTTTTTTTAAATGGAAACAGTTTTTTTTAAAAAGTGCATTTCTGCTAAGAAACTCTGGCTGCTTTAATCACAGGGATGGTGGTTTGCTGTCACTCGCAGGCTACCATCGCTATGAAGGTCGCAAATAAGAGGGAGCCGCAATGTGCGATCTGCCTAATGAATATTATTTAGGCAGGTAATTCTGCGCCCCAATTAGATTCCTTATTTTGCGAAGTGACCTATTGGTACATGCAAACTAAATTGCTGGTCACAAAAAAATCGGTGAGCAAAGTGTGACTGCTTTTGCAACCAGTACAATAGTACATCAGGCTCTCATTTCTTCATTCTTCCAGGCAAGGGTATTTACATCTTTTAACTGCAAATGCTAATAATAACAACAAGCATTTGCAATGCAATAGGTCTCGCATTATTAAAGTTTGAGCTATTGGTGTTGCATTATTTATTATTGCTGCTAAAATCTCTGATGTAATGTTGTAATCCTAATTTAAGAACGAAATGTTTTATTCTATTATGTGTATTTTTCCGATTGTAACGATTTTTATTAATCAACAAATAAATTTATACTCAGTCAGTGAGAGATGCCCAAAAGTTCTGGAGCTTCCTGCAGCAGTGAGCGGTGCCCCATATGTTCTGCAGGTACTGCATCAATGAGCGGTGCCCACAAGTTTTACAGCACCTGCAACAGTGCGATGTGCCCTACCTGCAACAGTGAGTGGTGCCCACGTTTTGCAGATACCTGCAGCGCTGAGCAGTTCACTTGTGCCTCCCATTTTTTTTTTTTGCAGCTACCTGCAGTAGTGAGGTGTACCTCACAGGTGATTCAATTTAGGGTGCAACAACAAAGCAGCAAGGTGGAGAATGGAGCCTCAATCACTTCAAGGGGGAAGGAGTGAAGAAAACAGAAGGTACTCAGTGCTTTAAGAAGAGTATGATTTCTATCACTTCTATGTCATTCTCAATAGCAACCAGTGAATCCCGAAGCAGAGCAGTACGAGACCAATCAGGAGGCACTCTCAAATAGATTTAGAATCCACTCTAAAGTCTATGTTAAGTAGTTCAGCATTTCGTCCAGCTGACAAAGGCACTGTTAAGATTCATTTAAAGCACACCTTTTGTTGTACGACTGTCCTATGACATCATGTACCACATGACGCCTACAACACAGAAGTGGGCTAAGCCTGAGGGTACTCAATCAGCTCCGACCACTTCCCAAGTATACATCTTTCAGAAAGAGACATGGGACCTAAAAACAGCAACCTGAAAAGTCTAGCAGACCACTTCTAACTGGCTCGGAAAAGGATAACAGATAGGGGTGATAAGCTACCACTGACCAACTTAACTTGTGAATAAAGGCTATTCGGTGACGAGCACAATATATCACAAGGCACTTACAAAACGTAATTGAGAAAGAATCTCCGACAATGCCCTGTCGAGCCAACCTTTTCTTTTGAGACACAGAAAATTTGCTCAGACCACCTACAGACAAGGTCTTCTGCTACAACGTACTGTCAAATGGTACTCTTTCATACTGCTTTGAAATTAAAGTGACAGTAAACGGCTAAATTGCAGCGTCATTGTGTGTGGTACATCACTAGGTTACAGAGAGGGCTTAATACAAATCTGAAGTTTATGAATACTTGCACATCCAATGCAGAGTTCGGATTGTGGCACCCAGATTTCCAGAAGGTAGGTGAATACATATATTCAGATTGCCACGCCGTGTAACAACCCCCACACAGACTGAGCACACAGAATGCTGACACAAAAGTCTGAAAACTTCTCTCAAGTGCGTTTAAAGCCTGGTGAAAGGGCACATTCAATAAGATGTTAACGAGACGCAATAAATGTAGCCTAACGTAGCTATTAACACCAAAAATGTCAGTTTAGGACAGTGGCCCTTTGCAGCACCTCCTAATAGCCTTTCAAACAATGGAAACAGTCATCTTTCTAAATATCACATATGTGTATGCACAAGCACCCTATGTCTAATTAAACATAAGCAGAAGGGCTATAATGTTACACTTACCATTACTCCAATCACAAACGGTGATGGAAGGAATGCTTTTAATAAGTCTAACCATTTGAAATCACATGGGAATCCTAATTTTGATTAAACATAAGCAGAACGGCAAGAATGCCACACTTTCCACAAAAGCAGAAACGAGTTTATGAAGGGTCTATTGCCAAGATAGGTAAACATTTTTTTTAAAAAGACAATTGCTCAACCGAATCAGTTCACAGCCAGAAGCACGCCATCTCCCAGGACTCCTCATTGACCCAAGCACTAGGTTTTACATTCAGTCTTTTAAATGAAGGCTGCAAGTTGAGGAAGAAGAGAGGAATATATTTGAACTTCTATTTTTTCTTGGGCCAGGTAAGGCTCACATGCCAGCTAGTAAAGCGCCACTATGTGGCATGGAATTACAGATACAGCATAGCATCTATGACTTATTTACGTGTGGAGCTCTGGTTCCAGCACCAGTTCCGAAGACCTGCTTTCTTTCAATGAACAAACTACTGAGAGAGCAATACCCACCCGTACCAGTGTTCGACCAGCTTGAAACGCACGGCTTTGTGACACAGGGTTGCCTGAGCGCCTGCAAGGTTGTAAGTTAAGTACAGAACTATTTAAAAAGAGCTGGACAGTTGTGCAACAAGCAAGATGCTATTTGCATTCTTCGTTTCTTCCTTAAAAAATAGAGTTAACTTGCATCTTCTTACGCTGAACAACACTCCTGGGAGGTAGTTTCCTTTTTCCAGTGGGATCAAAAGTTCTTCTACAGGTAAAGAAGCTTCAAAGCTTTGGCAGGATTTACCCATGTCGGCAGAAAAATCCTGTTCTAAGCATTAGATTAAGTAAAGGGGTTCCTCCATTGTATTTCTATGAAAACATCCCTCGACGCATCAGACTATGGCTGTGCAGTTCTGCAACTGTATGGAACGCGCCCTGAAGACTGGATCTTCGAGCTGTGCGAACGCCGTGAACTGATATTGTAGTAGAGACAGCAGCTCTCAAGTTTCATGCCTAAACATCTTTGCGTGCATTGCTTGAAGTAGGCGAGCTAGCCCATCCTGGCAGCACTTGGTGTCAAAGGGCTGGCGCGCAGTTGCTTCGATGCATACTTGAGAATATTTCAGACTGCCACCTCTGTTTTAAAGCCGCTATTTTTGTTTTACTGGGGGCTTTTTTAGAATGACATTCGCCTCCTTCTGCATAGGGTCTCAACTGAAATGTCTCACAACCGCGAGCTCTATTTTTAGGACCGACGAGAGCAGAGTTCACATATACTTAATGTTTTGTTTTGTTTTACAGGAGAGTGCACTTCACTAACAACGCCACAAGGTGGAGGCGGGGAGCAGGCCTAGTTAGAGGCTTCATGCAAACACTGGAGCCGCAGACTTTCTGAACATTTTGTCTGGAGGACAGCATACTAACTACACGGCAGCCAAGCTTTACAAAGTTACACAGGCCGGTCCTATATTCACAGTGAAGGCATGTGTGTGTTTGACAAACAGGAAATGGGCTGTTTTCAATACACCATATTTCAAGAACCTGCAGTTTAACTCAATTGGGGCGCGTTACGGTGAATGAAGACAGGTCTCTCGTTTCTGTTCTCCCAGGCGGCTGCCGTTCTTCACTACGGTTCGGCACACTGCGAGGGCACAAGATAGGGTGTACACGTCTACAGGCACACAACACGTGCGTGCTATCGCTGAGACCCCCGTTCTTTTACCAGAGGTCCGCGTTACTTCGAGTCTTAGCAGCTCCGAGCAGCACACGAGTGCCACCCTTCAGTCAGGCTGCTGCTACCCACGCCCTGCTGCTTTATAATTCAGTGGAACGAGCGGGCCCCGACCTGCACACTGCACTTGGCGCCCTCCTCCCTCGCGTTGCCACTGCAGGGTGAGCAACAACACATCCATGTGTGGACACACACACTGGGTGCAAAGCATGCCGCCTTGAGCAGGGTTAGTCCGCCAAGGTCTGACCACTGCAGACACTGTGTATCAGCACGATACACCACAACACAGCACCGTGTGACACACAGCGGGGCCCAGTGGGAGAGGCATGGAAGTTTATGGCATAAGAAGAAAGTCTGACGGCAGCAGTCACTGTGCATCAGCACGATACACCACAACACAGCACCGTGTGACACACAGCGGGGCTCATGGAGGACAGGCATGGAAGTTTATGGTATAGGATGAAGGTCTGACAGCTGCAGTTACTGTGTATTAGCACGATACACCACAACACAGCACTGTGACACACAGGGGGGCCCAGGGAGAAGGGTTATGGAAGTTTGTGGTATAGGAAGACGGTTTCCCTGCTGCAGGTCTCCCAGCCGGCGAACAGTTGCAGCTAGAAGCCCCTTACCAACAGACACCCACACAGTAATCATCACACCCAGTAGGTGTTGAGTACACACACCAGACGTGTGGATTTGGGAACGACCCTGTTTTTCGGGCAGAAACCAGTCTGACGCTATATTGAGTTCGGTCGTTCTCAATACTGCACATGCAACACAACGACATATCTTTACATTTCATTTTGATAAGTAATACTAACTTACTGAAGGGCAGTCATTTTTGCACACCCCCTCAATGATGCAATAAGCCCCTCCAGAAACTGAACACACGACATGTACACTGCACACGTTATCTGCAGCAGACCTCAACCAAGCTATCTTAACATTAATAAAGAGCTACTGTGAACAAAGCAATTTAATTTCCTTGCCAATATTTACTTAAGCTTCCACTCAGGGACGAAGGAGAAAGTTCGGAACACTTTCACTTTCCTCCCAACTGCTGCAAAATCGGCGCTGTGGAAGGAAAGAAGCGACTTTCGCAGCCCCCCAAAGTATGCCATCAACAAACAAAAGCAAAACTATTGGACTACGTACATTGCCTATCATGGCATTTCAGATATCTGTCAATGTTTTGGCATCATCCTTGTATACTTGAAACGCAGAGTTTTACCAGATTATGTAGGGCCTACATTTAAAAGACGAGAGATATAGGACAAAGACAGAACATTTGAGCGGTACCTGCAAATGGAAGCTGGGACAGGAAGCGTAGTATGAGACGAGACGGTGAATGTAAACAAGCACGGAATCGAAACCCGACGAACGCGGGAATCGAAACCAGTGGTGCGCGCGCACCACAGAGGAGCTGGGGGAGGGAGCGCGGCAGCAAAGCGAGACGAACGCGCGCTGCTGCGCGTTCTGGCCACCGTCGGGAATGGGCGCGGCAAAGGCGGGACATGTGCCCGCCTTTGACCAATCGCGTGCCGTCTCCGTAAAAAAAACGTACGCTCCAGCCAATGTGGGCTTCCGAAAACAAAACCACACGCACGAGCGTGTGGGTCGTTTTCAGAAGCCCTTTCTAAAGGTCTCACGCTGCGCGAGCAGTGCTGCGCACTGCAACGCTAGGCGCGAGACCTAAAAATGGCCTTTTCTCCAATGGTGGGTACAGGGGCGGCTCATCCATGTGGGCACAGGAGCGGCGCGCCCACTGCTTTCTCGCAGTGCGAGAAGCAGAAACATAAAATGGTATTTTAAATACCATTTTATGTTTCTGCTTCTCGCACTGCGAGAAAGCAGAAGGGTATGCCTGGTTGGGGGCGGGCGGGTGGGTGGGTCTGCTGGAGTCCAGGGGAGGAGTGGCTTGCCCACTCTAAGTGCACTGACTGTTTGGTCGACCAAACCAGTCATACGCACCCTGCATTTTCTCTATGTAGGCTGCATGCAGCCTACATAGAGAAAATGGCCTTCCCATAGACGCCTGTGGGGTCGGCGTCCCAGCCAATCCCAACGCTGCCATTGCAGCGTTGTGATTGGCTTAGGGGAGGGGAGGGAGGCTGCCTGTGGCTGCTTCCTGTTCAGACGGATGACGCGGGACGGGCCTGCAAAGGTAAGTTAACTTAAGTTTTTTTTGTTTTTTTTAAAATTAATCCTGCGTGACCATCCCCACCCCCCGCTTCCCCACCCACGAGTCATACCAGCTGCAATTGGGTGGGTATACATTTTTCAAGAGCAGTTGCTGGGCGCATTTCCTTCCTTACGTTTCGGCCTTCGTTCTGCTTGCTTCAACCTTCTGTTTCTGACTCGAGCATCAGATCAACTGGCCAGTCAGAAGTGGATCACAGGAGGTGTGTTATGTACGATGCACAGCAGTCAGATCTACACTACAGAACTGTTGTTTGTTTAAAAGTGTGTGTTTTTTTCCATATTTGTATTATAGTATGGCATCTGACCTCTTCCTACCTTCTCAGGTTTGCTTGTTTCATTCTTTCTGGCTTCCTGTGAAATCAGATTTCGTTCGGACGTGTCTGTATCGAGCATTAAAGAAATTGACCCAAATGTAAGGAGGACATTGCATGAATCATGTATTGGAGGTGGCATCAGTTGTGAAAACAAATTGTTTCGGAAGCAAGTACATACAGGACTGATTGCCTTCTCTATGTTGAGTCCTGAGGATGGTCTCATGGACCTAGTTGGCCACTTGAGACCGAAACGTCAACAACTCATCCTCCTTAACATTAATAGTTACACTTATGTCATGTTCAGTTCCATCTGGATTTTTGGAATGTTTTGTAAATTAATTTTGATGGGACACTTGATTTTGTTAAACAGATTTTGTAAGAGGATTGATTACGCTTCCATATATTCCTATACTGTATGGATATTGTAAAGAATATGGGATTATATGGTGGCACCAGTGTCAACTTCTAAACGTGTTTATATACTGCTTGGAACTTTGGTATATATAATGTGGTTTGTACCAATGACATGTACAACTTAATTAATAATATAGAGACCAAGCTAAAACATAATGTATTTGTTTTTACTTTAATACATCTGGGTTGTCATTTATGAGTCATTATTTGAAGATAATGAATAGGATCCCTATTTGTGACCAGCTAAAAGAATAAGCTTTTTGAGAAACGATTACTCAGGGAACTATATTTGTGAATTAACTTTTAGAAATTTGGCATTTTCTTGTCCTAACCAATTGACCCTGCTGCCTGATCCTGTGCCCGACTAGGTGTAGCTGGCAATTGGTCTTTGTGTATTACTCCCAGACAGTGAGACAAAGCGAAGATAGGTGTTGGCAGGATGGGCCACTCTGAGTTAACAAGGGGGAGGGGCTGTCACCTACCATACTCGCACGTCACAAAGGCTCTGTGGTTTGAGACTGGTCTATTGTAACCCCAGACAAGCTGGGGCCAGGACAGCGAGGAAGGGGATGCCTGACTCCTCATAGCTTGGAAACCTCTAGAAGCTTCCTCCACTTAAAAGTGGGCACCAGGTATAAATGTTGGACCCTTAGATACAACTCTTCAGTACACTTCTGGACCTGCCCCAGGGAGAAGGACCACTGTGCTGCTGAAAGGACTGCCACTCTGCTGGACTGCTGCTCTGAAGGACTGCTGTGCTGACCTGCTGCCCTCCTGTCTGGGTAAGAAGGACTGTACCTGCATCTGTTGAGCCCAGAACCCCAGAGTGACTTCAAGGGTTAGTTGCATAGTCTTCTGTTTAGAGCCTTAGGGACAGAAGGCTCCAACTACTTTGAAACCAGCACCTAGACTCATGTGTGAGCCTTACCATGCCAAGTGGTGCCAACCCAGTCCTAGACCCTTGGAAATGGGTGTGGAGATGCTCTGCCAGCCCATCTGTGGAAACAGCAGAAACAATGCATCTCCTCTGCTGTGCGGTGAAACCCTGAGCAGAACCGACGCCTCACCTCTGATGTGTGTGTCCCAATGCAAGGATATCGCACCTCAGCCCACAGCCCCACCGGAACCACCACTGCACAGCACATCCTCAACGCAGGCCTTCGCATCGCAAGCCTCTCAATGATGTGATACTCAACGATGACGCAGAGCCTCGCATCCCAGCCCAACAGCTCCCCGGAACCGATGCATTGGCTGATTTGCGTGGTGCATCCTCTACGATCAACAATGATGCAGGACCTCGCACCCCACCCTCGCAACTCTTTGGAACTGATGCATCACCTTGACTGCATAACAAATCCTCAATGTGGGACTTTGCAACCCTTCGTAACCAGGATTTAAGGTACTCTTGTTTAGCATGCCTGGCTAGGTCCCTGTAGCAGGCCCAGGCTCCATTGCGGTCGGCCAGAGCTTGTGACTTTGTCCCGGTCTAGCACGACCAGATATCCACAGTTGGCACTTTGGGCTTTTTGACGCTATTTTCATTGAAATCTTTAAACTTGAATATCTCTGGTTCTACTGACTGGATTTGTTGTTTTGATCTTGATTTATTTATTAAAATATACTCTATTTTTTTCGAAATTTGTGTGGGATTTTTCTTGGGTTGTCTTTTCACTTTATTACTGCTTAAAGTGCTGCATACATACTTTACACATTGTCTCTAAGTTAAGCCTGACTGTTCTGTGCCAAGCTGCCAGAGGGTTGAGCAGAGGATAATTTGGGGTATGCTTGTGCTTCACCGTGACAAGGATGTGGTTCCTGCTTGAGTAGAGTTTCACCCCCTTCAACCAGTAATCCAATTTCTTACAACTCCTCTGAGCTCGTCAGAATATGCAGGGTGGGTCTGTGGGCCTCCTTTTGATAGCACATTGTCAAATGCTGCCTACAGGTCTGCTGAGCCACATATAACTCTTGAAAGGAAGAGGACAGAATGCTAAGACAATTATTGTGTATCAACTGTCTAGTTGCTGAAGTACCGTGTTTTGTCCTAACATACTTCTGTCTTTGGGTTTTACATGTACGAGTTGGGCACACTTGAAAGGAAGGGAACCATATGACAAAACAATTGTGTATCTGCTGTCTGCTTGCTGAAGAACACTGCTCTTGTCCTACTACACTTCTGCATCTGGTTTTATTGTAGGTAGAGTGGCTGACTCAAGCTGCAGTTTAGTGTTAGATGTGGGAGGACACTAGGATTATCATAGTACACTCTCCACACAGAGCCCGAGCCATAAAAGCCCAAGTTTAGTGTGGCGGAAGACTTTCACAATATTGAAAATGCCCAAAGGGGTAGGGTTGGCCCTGGGAATTTTTACCTGATGATGTCCAGGAGTCATTCCCACCCACTAGCAAATGCCAAGCATAAATGTGGCACCTCCATGCACCCACTTCCGAACACTTCCTGGACCTGAGGAAGATCAGAAGAAGATTGGACCTGATGTGTGTGACCTGAGAGGAGCCCTGAAAGACTGGACATACTCCCTTGTATACCCATCACAAGGAAGATGACTCCAAGGGTCAACTCTGACCTTCTGTTCAAGCTACAGGGATGCAGCAAGATACAAGAGGCCTTTTCCTGGCAGTAACCAGCTGATCAGTGGTAGCTGGACCTGAACTGGCCCTGTTGTCACCCTCTGCCTTACACCCTGTGCGCCTCTAAGTCCCTTCTATGAGTACCTGGGTAGCTTTAAAAGTGTACTCTTGTGATAGATTGAGACTTTAAGGACTAAGTGAGAAGGTGACATTTTTGACCAGGATGAACCTGGTACAACCCATCCTCCATCGCTGTCAGCATCAAATTGCACGTATGTCTCGATCTTCTGCGACCTTTGACTACAATTGGTACTTTGTGGTTTTTGTCACTATTTCTGATTAAACCGTTTCAAATTCATATCTCTGGTTTCCCTTATTGGATTTTTGTCATTTTGATGTGGTTTTGTTGATTACATTTTACTCTCTTTTTCTAATTTTGTTTGTGATTTTCATTGTTTTTAAAATTTCAATTCCATTCTTTCTTCAGCATCAATGCCATAAAAGCTGCGAACAACAGCCGCATTTAAAATATAATAAAAGGCATAAAAGCAATAAAAGTTTAAAATAACGCAACCAAAATTATACATCCCCCAGGCATGCAAGACATCATATATTTACATACATTTATCACAATGCATTACACAGTTGCAGACCTTAAGCAACATTTATCAAAAGGTCAGATCCATAAGGGAGCGATCATTCACAGAGTCGATCTAAAGTGTTGCTTAAGTAAAAGCGCACTGTGCATTTTCTTGAGAATGATGGGACGTGCTTGGGATGGGCAGACCTTGAAGTCAATGCAAAGACAGCAAATTTAAAGTGCAAGAATAAAGTGACCAGCGTACTAAATGGCATATTAATCTAGGTCGAAAACCAAGGGAAAAGAACAGGTAATTAACTGACCGAGTTCTGTGTACATACTCATCCTATAAAAACTTCAAGGGGCCCGCTATGCATGATGAGGGTAATATCCTGTCTAATGTGGGTTTATACATGAACACAATAAATGGTAACAGTTCCTTCCTTGAGGGCAATTGACGGATTCTTGGGCTATAAGGGGAAAGCATTTTTTGCTAATGCTTTGTATCTTAGAAATCATACTCTGCCCAAGAATTTAGCTGAGGCTCAAGCACAGAACGGGCTTGAGTAACATCTTAAAATTCTTAAGGCTTCAGCGTGTCTTGTGGTGTTCATCTGCAAACACAGTGGTTTAATCCAGGACCATTTCGGGCGGGTGTAGGTGGGACAAACAAACAGAACGTGTGCTACAGTTTCATTAGAATTGTTGCAGACAGGACATGTTAAGCAAGGTGCAGAAAAAGATGACCATTTGGTTGTAAATGTATTAAGAGGCAGAGTGCCAAACCTAAACTGAATGTAGAGCTTCCTGTCAGTGGGAATACCAATGAAATCCAAATAGGGCTCAAAGGCACTGCAGGTCTTAAACACAGTGAATTCAACAGAAAGAGAATCCCTATTTGAGATGTTAGCATCCTTCTGGGCAACCCAAGTCCAATATAGCTCTTTAATAGTTTCTTTGGGGGAGACGAACAGCCGGGGAGAAGTCCCACAGGTCGAGTAGCCCCGAAAGACTTAGCAATTTCTTGATATTGTTGAGCCACTCAATTTTGTGGAACCTGTCTAATTCCATGAGCTCTTGGAGAGCCTTAGCATTGTTGACAAGTTCCGCCATAGCTCTCAACCTCCTTCAGAACAAAATTGTTCAAAATTCTCCTCCTTCCTATGTCAAGGTTCAGCAGATGTAGCAGGGTACTGACTGGTAGCATAGCTAGATTTCTCTGGAACTTATGTTCAGTTTTGGTTATGTTAGCAATGTTTTGAAAGCCCCAAAGCGTGGCCCCATAAAGGGCTGTTCAAACTGCCTTTGCATCGTAAAGTTGTATTGCTGGACTTATTGGCTTGGTGAATGATGCTCTGTGTTCTTTTAAGAGGACACCCACAAATTGTTTATGTTTAAGTGAAGCCTTATCTATGTGAGGTTTCCATGAGAGTTTAGGGTACAACCTTATTCCTAACTAGCCAGATGCATCCACTTTCTCAGTTTCACAGCCCCCCAGGAACACCTTACCTCTGAACGACTTGTGTTGGTTGATGGACATATACTTGTTTTTTGAGGAATTGACTACCAATCCTTGCAAAGAACAACATTTATCGAAATGATTCAACCAGCACTAAAGTCCGCTCGGAGTCTGCGACACCAGTAACATGTTGTCAGGAAAGAGTAATGCAGGTGTTCTCAGACTAGCGATAAATGGAGCATCGTGTTATGTTATGCTATGTTATAAAGGATTTATAGCGCGCACGTACACCTGTAGGTTTCATGGCGCTAACTCTAGAATTCGCCGAGCCCAGTGGAGAGAATTTTTCGTAGGCCTGCACAAACAGCCATGTCTTAAGCATTTTCCTAAAGCTCAGAAGATCAGTGCATGACCGAATCTCCAGAGGGAAGGAGTTCCACAGTCTTGGAGCCAAGGAAGCAAACCTGCATCCTCCCTGATGTTTTAACTTGAAGGCAGGGGTGGTCAGTAACTGGAGATGTGCAGAGCGTAGGTTGCGTGAGGGAGTGTACCATGATATAAGACTGTTTATGAATTTGGGGCTACGGCCGTGTAGAGACTTAAAAATTAGGCATCCAGTTTTAAAGGCAGAGCGTTGAGAAATAGGGAGCCAGTGTAGCTTTCTTAAGAGAGGGGTGGCAGATTGCCACGTGGGTTGCTGGTGAATCAGTCTGGCTGCTTGGTTCGGAACCATCTGTAGCCGCTTGATTAAAAAAAGTGGCATACCCAGGTAGACTGAGTTCGCATAGTCTAAGTGTGATAGCACCATGGCTATCACGACCTGTATCAAAGCTGCGTGTGTGAGCAGTCGGCTGATCTTTCGCACCTGAAAGAAGCAGGTCGAGATCACCGCTCCGACTTGCGATCTTAGTGACAGGTCATTATTTATAGTGACCCCGAGGCTCTTGGCAGAGGAAGAGGGTTCGGGAGGGGGTCCAAGTTCCCTAGGCCAATAGTGTGTGCCCCAGAAGTTATGACTGCTCCCTGTCAGAACTAATTCAGTCTTGTCTGGGTTGAGTTTTAAATGATTATGGTCCATCCAGTGGCGAATGTACAACATGGTGGCCTGAAATTCAAGGACTGAGTTAGGTGAGTTGTCGATGGTAAAAATTAACTGTAAATCATCGGCATAGTTGAAAGTGGTCACATTCCTTTCCTTCAGGGACTAAATCAAGGGTAAAAGGTAAAGATTAAACAGGTGGGGGGATAGTGAGGATCCCTGCGGGACCCCGCATGTAGTTTTTAGCTTGGGTGCTGTAAATGGGTCTTTGCGGACAGCCTGAGAGCGATCTTCAAGAAAGGAGCTGATCCAGCTAAAGGCTGAGCCCTGGATGCCAGCCTGCCTGACACGGTCCTTCAAAATACGGTGGTCGACCGTGTCGAAGGTGGCCGAAAGATCTAATAGCACCAGGGCCTGAGGGGTACCTCTGTCAGCTTTATCTCGTAGGGTGTCCAGGACTGCCAATATCACCGTCTCCGTAGAGTGTGCGGGGCGAAATCCCGCTTGGTGTGGGTCTAGGTAGTTGGATTGTTCCATGAAGTTGGACAAACACTTTGCCACGTGGGCCTCCAGTACCTTGGCCAGGTAAGGGAGCAGAGAGATGGGGCGGTAGTTTGACAAACTTTGAGGGTCTGCTCCAGGTTTTTTCAAAAGAGGGACCACGATTGCTTCTTTGAACACTTTGGGGACGCAGCCCTGGGAAAGGGACTCATTCAGAAGAGTAATGGCAGGGCTCGGAAGGACGGAGAGGGTATCTTTTAGGACATGAGGTGGGAAACAGTCCGTGGGGGATCCGGATTTTACCCTGGACAACAAGTCCAGGAAAGTCTGGGTACTAATAGCCGGAAAATTATCCAGAGTAAAGAGTTTCCACTGCGTAGCGGGGAGTGTCTCATTGGAGATGTGTATTGGAATGCTAGCTTTGATAGTGGAGATCTTTTCGATAAAATAGTTATTCAGGGAGTCGCAAAGTGCTTGAGTAGGTATGGGTTTAGGTAGGATTCTGTCTGCCTTAGATAATTCGTTAACAATAGAGAAGATTTCCTTCGATCTGTTGTTTGAGTTTAAAATTCTAGAGGAAAAATGAGCTGCCTTGGCCGTAGCGATAGCCTTTTTATATTCTTTCCCTGCTTCCAAATAGTGGTATTTTTCTTCTGGAGAGTAATTCAGCCTCCATTTCCTTTCTTTTTGGCGAAATGCCAGTTTATGTCCTCTTAGTTCATCAGAGAACCATCTCTGTGCATCAGAGCGACGTGCTCGTTTTAATTTTTTGAGTGGGGCATGCATATCACTAGCCACTAGTAGCCAAGCTGAGATATTTGCTTCCAGGAGATCGACATCAGGATCAAAGGTTGGGGTTAAGCTGGCCAGTGTGTCCTGGAATTCCTTTTTATTAAGGGTACTCCATTTCCTGATCATTTCCCCTCGGCCGTGGGGGTTTTACTGCTGGTAGGGGTCGTTACAGTAAACTTTATTAGGTGGTGATCTGACCATATGCATGGTAGGATCACGGGTGCAGACACTGTTAGATTAGTGGTCCAGACTTGGTCCAATATGTGCCCTTTGATGTGTGTGGCTGAAGATAACTGCTGGGCAAAGTTAGGTTGGTTATCATGGGGGCATGCTGACAAAAAATGGACCACATCATTCAGATATAGTGATAACAGGATGGGGGCCAGGACACATCCCTGTTCCACACCCATCTTAATTGGAATAGGGTCAGTAAGTTGTCCGTGGTCCCCCAACCTTATGCTTGCCTGGCTGTCCTCATGGAGGCGAACAAGGATGGAAAGAATGTTAGCAGGCATCCACATGGCCCTCAGCACCTACCACAACTTGTGGCGAGGAACCAAGTCGAAGGCTGATTTCAAATCGAAAAAAGGCCACATATAAGTGGCCCCTGTCGATTTGAACTGTCTTCCAATACATGGTCAAAATTCAGAAGACCCGGTCTATGGTACTGGCTCTCTTCCTGAAACTAGCCTGCAATGTTGAGAGTATGTTGTTTTCTTCAATCCACTCATGGATTGCTCCCAGGATTACCTGACAGAACACTTTTTGGATGGTGTCTATTAAGCTTATTGGTCTATAATTTGAGGGCACAGTTCTATCATCCTTTTTATGAATGGGCACTACCTCAGCTCCTTTCCAGGAATTCGGGAATGGTGCACCCTTTGCAACTGCGTTAGACAGCACAAGTATGTATTTAGACCAATTTTTCCTGTCGCTGATAAAGATGTCACTAGGAATGCCATCGAGTGCGGGAGCTGTGCCATGTAAGATGGCTTCCAGGGCAGATCCGAGGTCGAGTACAAGAACATTTAATGGACCAAATTCTATAGGGTCAGGGCTGATAATGTCTTGGCATCTATCAGAGTTTAGAGTTTTAAAATAACTATACCAAACGAGCAGAGAGATATGGTTCACAGGATGACCTGCCTCCCCCACGCCACAAGGGCACAGAAGTTGCAGTGATCTTTATCAGTACAGGAATTGAGTATGTCACACCATCTCCCTTCATCCCACTCTCTCTTTGCTAGATGTTGTATATGCTTTCCTGGAATCTTTGATCAACTCTGGACTTTTTGATCTAAAGGCCAATGCTAGCTGCATTCTTGCCTGTCTACAGGCATTTTTAATCCAATTATTAGTTGAAGTGTTCTTGTGGGTTTGCTGGAAAGTTTGGAGGGGGGGGCGGGTGAAAAGAGGAGTGCTAAACAGTCACAGAAGCAGGAGTGGATGCTAGCAGCTTCTTTGATATTGGTATCTTTGACCAATAGGGTGTCTAGATTTAGAGTGGTGCTTGCAAGGTCCAAGGCAATAGTAGACATAGAGTCTGGCTGGGCTGCAACATGATGCCACTTCAGTCTTCGCTTGTTGTTTTAATTGCTGAAGGTCCCTGGTTAACGTTCGTGACATGGGAGTCAAAGACATTGTAAACCTACATAAGAGATAGTTGGAGGCAGAGAGGATTATGATCACACTCGATCCTGGGGATAACAATTGTGTCATTCACCTTATACAGGAGCCTTAAGTCAATCAATATATAATCAATGCGGCTTCCGTGGTTTGGTTTATTATATGTAAAAGCCCCTCCGCTATCTGATTTTGTTCTGCTATTTGTAGCCCTTAATCCATGTTCCAGTGTCAATACCTTCAGCTGGCGAGCAGCTTGAGTCCACTTTTTTATAGGCAACTCAAGTTGGGGTACACCCCAGTGCTCGTCTTCTGGACAAGTCGATGTCGTCACAGTCCAGGGGTTCGAATGTGGTATTAAAATCCCGGCTAATACCACATATTGCTTGCTGGGCAACTCCTCCCAATACCTCTCTAATGTGCAGAGTGTTTCAGACATTTTGCCACCCTTGACCCTGCTAGCGTAAATGTTAGAAATGTCGACAGATGGACCCACCAATGGACCTAATGCAAATTCACAGTATATCTGGCGAGTCCATTTCCAATTTTTGTAATCAAACAAATTTGTGAGGTTCTGAGCTAGATTAGAATACCACCAGTTGGCCTGCCGCAATGATTGGCTTTAGACAGAATCCAATAGTTAATACACCCATCCCTAAACACAGAATCTAGACTCCAGGTTTCCTGGAATAAGCAGATGTCAAATGTTTCAACAAAATCAGTCCAATCTGGCAATTGTAATTTGGATCTTAAGCCTGCCATTTTCCAGAAAACCATTGACGCAGTATTACTTGTGACTTTTTTCAGAGAATCAATTGCCACAGAACTTCCTTCAGATGGCACCAGGCTGTTAGTGTAGGAATATGGGGAATGCAGCATAAGGGGCATGTATTTGGAAGCTGAGATACCTCCTGCAATTTGGGATTTGGGTACAATAGACCTCACCCTGGGTATTGTTGCTCCTGAGATGTTAATCCGCAAACAGTCGCAACTTGCCTTCGAAGGTGCATGTTAGATTGCTGGAAGTGTGGAATTCACGAGAGGTAGTTAGTCCGGATCGCTCAAAACAGTTGCAACCAGATAGAAGATTTGGCCTTAGGTTTAAATTGATCTGGCATGAATCTGCCCGAGAATATTTAAATTGTATGGATGAGCCGTTATGCGGGCATCAAGGGCCACTAGGCTACTAGCTACATTCCTGTAAGCGAATGCTAGTTTGATGGCGTTGAATTCGGAACCACGGACAGGAAATCTAGCATGGGATATATCTTCCCTAATTACGGATCTGCAGCCTCCTGCATGTCATATCCAGTGGATGACAAAATCAGAAAAATAAGGGGAGAAAGAGGGATATGCTAGGTCCACCCTCCAAAAATGATCAAGAAATACAAAACACTGAAATCTCGGTTATGGAAACCACGAGAGAGAACAACGCTGGGTTTTTAAATTATGTACAGACACTCAAGGCTTGAATGATAATATTCCGTGGGGTCAGTTCTCTAAATAACAGTCTCCTCTGACATTACATCTAAGGGGTATGTTTTTTGAAAGAATACCAGTCACCCTGCAATTAGAAAAGTCATCTGATCAAATTCCCTCTTAACCAGAGGTCAAGCTATCAATCTCCTCTGGCATTACATCTATTGGGAAACTCCTGAGCAAATACCAATCACCCTATATATGACACGCTAAGAGTCAGTCGATCAGTTGCAATTACTCTCTGTTCATAATCAAACACTTTTTCAGGGAGTGAAAATACAGCATTCATCTGTATGTTTGTTTTATATGAGTACGTCTTAATCACCTTAGTGATTCAACAATAGGCACTCGTATTAGATCTCTTTTGTATATCATTGTGAGGCTCATTGTATGTATTTGTTTGTCTTCCTTGTTTAGCCTCTAATCACCTTATACTCTTATCATTAGGCACTAACGAGTATTTTACCTTCCCATAATGATAGGAACTCGTATTAGACCTCTTTTGTATATCATTGTGAGGCACATTGTATGTATTTGTTCATCATCTTTGTATTGCCTCTAATCACCTTATACCCTTCCCAATAGGCACTAACGAGTATTTTACCTTCCCAAAATGGCAGCCACATTGAGCCATAGAAGGCGGCCATTTTGTTCTTTAGTTTCCGCTCTAGTCTCCTAAACATGAATCGGCGGGAAAACACCCTTTAAAAACAAGCAGTAGGGACTCACTTGTTAATATGCAGTCGGGAGGAAAGCAGGCAACAGCCGGAGCAGTTTTCATTCTCAAGTAAGTTATTCTCTCCACAGCACCGGACTGGGCAGACAGCAGGGCCTCTCACAGTGCAACTCACCCCCCTCTCTCTTTTTTTGCTACAAAGCTTTCATTATCGCTTTGTTTTTTCCTTTCTCCTACAGTGGCGATGATCTCTCCAGCCCCTCTCAGACCATGAAGCACATTGTTGCTCCATAATTAGTATGTGTTTTATTATGTCACTGTATTTTCTTTGTCATATTGTTTTGTCTGTGTATATTAGTATGTTTTTCTAGGTTTATGCTCTTTCATATCATTCTATTTCCTGGCAAATAAGCATTCACCTAATTGCCTGGCATATCTCAGATTACTGACAATCTACTCACCAAGGGTAATGTCATGTGGTATTCCTTTTTTGGTTTTTAGTTTTTTGTGTTTAAACTAAGCTGGCCCTATAGTATAATATGACTATTGAGATGCCGATAGCTCTCATAACCACACAAGGATCTTATGGGAGAGCTCTTAACAACACACACCAGTAGTGAGTGTCTGACTATATGTAGTTAATGTGCAGCATGGCGTTTTCACTTACCTACATAGCATGAAGTAGGTCTCGTATGCCGTTTTCTGTTTTAGATTCAAATGATCAGTATCAACATGGTTTCAATAACTACCTATACAGTACATAGACTGTACTTGATAATGTTTTTTATCCTTTCTCTATTACAGATACTACGTGATCAAAGTACTGTACGTATTAAAACTTGCCTGCTAGTATTTTGCAGCATTTTTTCCTATCCTTAGGTCACTTTGGAGTGGTACTAAACAGGGCTGGACCCTGTTTGTCCTGAAGAAGAGCACTGGGGTAGCTCGAAACTAGTTGACGTTGACTAGGGACCGCTGACTAATTAAAAACAGACACCCTAGCGACCACCCCCATTTTTAATATATCGGCTAGGAGCCTGAATAAATTCTTTTTGCCCACTAGCTAGATATTTTTAGTCTCACCCACTCCACCCCCATCACAGCACCACACATAGTCACTCACAAGTAGTGCTCCTACGTAGTGTCGCAAGTCGTAGCACGCCTCAGCCCGTAGCGGGTTGGGATGGCCCCTATGATGAAGCATGTCACCATGGGAAACCATGGTGAGTGAGGGGACTCAAGAAAGGACATTTTTCCTTTACTAACTATTTTTTCTGAATCTTATATTAGTAAATTTAATTTTCTGAAAAAACTGGCTAGGTTTCCATAACCGAGATTTCGGTGTTTTGTATTTCCATATCCAGTGGATGACCTTATTAATCAAGGAATCCTCATCTTCATGTCTCGGTGCAGAGGAAAGTTTAGAAGCATTGGTCATGTAAATCTGGCCTGGCCGGGATGAGCTGTTACTGCATTCAGGAAGCCTACTAACTTTGGGCACATAATTTGCTGTGAGGGGCCATGGGTTTGCAAGTGTCCTATAGTTGGAGCCTTACTGTCGAGTAAAATGGCTTATGGGAGGCTGGATGGTGTCTCTCACTAGTCGTCCTCCAGGATTGTAAGGGCCAGCGCAAGACCAAGAGCAGTTTGAAATCAGGGTCTGGCTCGGGGGCCATGTAGCCCTACTAATTTCAGAGGGCAAAGCGTCCTGGACTAGCCTTTCTTTTGGATTTCTACGGAGTACCTCCCTCTTCCCCTTTAGGATAATTTGGGGTAATATTGATCTTTGAAAAATGTCCTGGGGCTCTCACTCCACAACTACATGATCCGACTTTTTTAGTCTCAATAATGATATCTAGCAAATGCTTCACAATATCAGTAAAATGAGTTATCATAGTCCTTAGTCCACCTACCTCTGCTTTCATCTCCATAAGGGAATCATAGCAATGGCCAAAAGATAATTCTGACAATCCTGCAGTCACCCTCTGAGCAGGCATCACAGAAGAAGAATGAAAAAAAGGAGGTGCTGCACAAACAACGAGAGTCCATGGGCCCCACCCACATCCGTATACACCCAGCAGACCCCTCTTCTCAGTTCAAATACCGAGTCCCTCCCGGCAGGCAATCAAGGAGGGTCATGAGTGGGGTTGTTATTAGATGATCTTACCACAGATAATTGAGGGTGATTAGCTGCAGAGTCAGGGGGGGTGACCCTGCCCTGGCTCTTCTGGGCGCTGACAGCGGCAGGACCAGCCTGCCCTTGACTGAGGCGTGGCCCGCACGCGTCCCGTGCCACAGGAAGTGGTAGGCACTTTATGAAGTGTGCGGCACAGGAGTACAGCAGCCCCCCTCCTCTCCTGGGGCGATGTACTTTGGGACAGCGAGTCCTGCGCCATAGGAGGTGGTAGGCACTTTACAAAGCGTGCCAAAAGCAAAAGGAACAAATGATGGACGGAATGCTGAACAATGCAAACATATACCCCCAGTCACAAAGATCTGGGTTTAATCCATCGTTCATTTGCTCACCACGCCACCCCAATGTGGACCCAGCCATATGCAAATCAGTCTTGACCCTGCTCCTCATAGGAACAGTTCAGCCAGAACTGCCAAGCCAGGTCCTCCCTGGTCTGGAAACAAGCATCCTGTGACCGGTTTCGGGGCATCACCCCTGATCAAAAACGATGTATTTAGGCCCAGATCTCTGTAATGTTTGACATTGTTCAACATTCTGTCCATCAATTGTTCTGGTTGCATTTGTCACCCCGAGTGGGACGGGTATGCCCAGACATGGATCCTGTGCTCTCCATGCCACTGGAGTCAAGCTAGCCTGGCTAATGAGGGGTGAAACCCTGAAACTGGTCCCAGAATATTTGTTTCAGGTCCAGGGAGGACCTGGCCTGGCAGTTCGGGCTGGACTGTTCCCATGGGAAGCAGGGTCAAGACTGATTTGCATATGGCTGGGTTTAAACTGGAATGGCATGGGGAGCAAATAAACGATGGGTTTAGGCCCAGATCTTTGTACTGGGGTGAATGTTAGACATTGTTCAACATTCTGTCCATCAATTGTTCTTTTTGCTTATGAAGAGTGCGGTGCGGGAGAACAGCGGCGGCCCTTCCTCTCCTGGGGCAATGTAGTATGGGACAGAAAATCCCACAACAAAAGTCTCCCCAAAGCGTCCCATGTCGCCGGAAGTGGTAGGCGCTTTATGAAGTGCTGGAGAACAGAGGCAGCCCCTGCTCTCCTGAGGCGATGTAGAATGGGACAGCAAGTCTCCCCAAAGCATTTACATTTTTACTTTATAACTTTTTTGTACTGTTTAAATACTTTACACATTGCCCTAGGTTAAGCATGTCTGCTGTGTGCCTTGGGGCTGAGGTTAATTTACCGACTTTGAGGGTTCACCCTGACAAGGATGTTCCTTGAGTTGGGAAATCATCCACCCCAAATAATAGTCCAATTTCTTGCAGTAACTTTCCTAGAACCAATGATGCTCAAGGCCAAGGAGTTTTTAAAACATTTTTCAGGCTCTCCACTTTTTTTCCGTAGGAGATGTAGATCTGGGTATCACTAGCAAGCATCTGAAATTGTAGACGTAATGCCATATCTAGAGCCCCACATACGTTTAGTGAACTGTGAGAGAAGTATATCTGCATTACTCTTCACAAAACATTCTCCTGGAGGAAGTAACTCTCCTAGATCCAATGAAGCATGAGACCCAGGAAACAGATTCCGGTTGCTTTATTGTGGTTTTGAACGAATGGTCTTGTGAGGTGATAGGAAATGTTTCCTGGTTTACCATGTTGGAGTCTGCAGACTGTTAGCGCCTTAGGTGGTCCACATCTCAGGGTACGAGGAGATCCCGACAGTCTGTGTATAGGTTGTGGGTTTTTTCACAATATCTTGGAATTGTCTGAGTGATTCCTCTTCTAGAAATTTGGTTCGTTGCATTATGTTTTAGACAAGTTGGTAGCTGGCAAGTACCTTTGGATCTGTAATTGTGTCTTTTCTTTTTATTTCAACAAGTGTATTGTTATTTTCTTCTATCCTAAGGCTCTATCCTAAAGAATGTATCTGCTAAAGAAGTCAATCAAGCAAGTAGCAATTGTAAAGAAGAATAGCTTGACCTGTTGTATAAACAGTTTGTATTGTACTGTACTGAAACATTATATAGCACATTGTACCCCTAAGGGAGAAGGGGGGGGGGGTGTTCAGATGGGTAGCATGCTACACTGAAGGCAAGTATGTGGTTAGCAATGTTGTATTTGTTGTGATTCTAGGTAGGAAAAGATCTGGTGTTGTGTGTGAGTGACCATAGAGGTGCTGCTATCATGACTTGGGGTGCAGTGCCGAACAGTGTGATAGAGGAGGACATGCCAGAGAAAGGCATGCAAAATATATTAAAACATATAGGCAACTGCCAAGCCAGAGGGGTAACTGTGTAGATGTACATCAAAAATAGGAAGCAATCAAAGAAGTTCAAGTACTGCATGTAGCACTATATGCAAGGCACAGATGCTGTCAAATGAGTCAAATTATGCCAGTGGTCAAAAATAGGAGTTGGAGACATTAGCTATGCACCTTTTTTAACGGCAGGGATTCTGCCGACCACTGGCCACAAATACACCTCATGAATGAGAAAAGATGTGGAAGAGGAATCAGCCTGGCAACCTGAGCAGAAACCACACAGTCTTGCAGAGGCCTAGATTTCAAATACTCTGACTAGGCCAAAAGATGTCAGAAGAGGTGTGGCGCAGCGGCCAGGGCGGCTGACTCCGGAACCCGAGGGCTCACGGTTAACTCCCCGGCGCCGGCGGCAGATCAGCCCAGCACCATGTGACTCTGGGCAATAGCTCGCTTAATCTTCCCAACGGCCCTCAGCGCCTTGACACCCTCGGGTAATTATTCGCGCTTTACAAATACTGGACAATTACATTTGCATCTCGAGGCCTAGAGACGCCAAACATTTGGGTAGGGTTTTGTGCCTTAATCCTCTCTCATTCTCCCAAAGGATCTTAAATGCAGACAGGCATTAGTCGGGCGAGCCCTAGTCCAGTCATGGCTCACATCCAAGCCAGAACTGCCACCTGCTCATGCGAGGGGGTGAGCGAAAGCAATTGATAATTTGCTGCCCTGACAGCAAAAAAACGAATCTGCGCACCCCATTTTACCCTTCCGTCTTCACCCCTCCCTTAGGTTCCAGAGACATTTCTAGTTTTACATGAGGGGGCATGTTCATGCCGTTTTAGCATTTCTTCCCAGACAACCTCCGCTTTCATTTTTAGGTCTCGCCTGAGCCAGTGCATGCGCTGCTCTGGCGAGAGTTTTAGTAAGCGGGTTTTGGAAGTGCAAACAGGAGTTTGCTGGCGACCAGCTTGCGTTCACGTGAGCGTGCACGCGCGTCACAGGTCATTAAGTGCATCGCGATCACTTTCACTGCTTTGAAGTAAAGAAATAGATTATTTTTCTATTTCTTTACTTTTGCTATAATCTACAATCGCGGCACCGGCGCTTTACTTTTAACATTAAAAGTAAAGCGCGGGTGCCGCGATTATAGCAATAGTAAAGAAATAGATTATTTTTCTATTTCTTCCCTTTTGCTATAATCGCGGCACCCGCGCTTTACTTTTAACATTAAAAGTAAAGCGCGGGTGCCGCGATTGTAGCAAAAGTAAAGAAATAGAAAAATAATCTATTCTTTACTTTTGCTATAATCGCGGCACCCGCGCTTTACTTTTAATGTTAAAGCGCTTTACTTTTAATGTTAAAAGTAAAGCGCGGGTGCCACGATTATAATGGTGTAGCCAATAGGTCTCGCTTTTGGGACCTTATAAGTATTTAGTTATGCAACTGTTGCATGGCTAAACACTTATAAGGTCCCAAAGGCGAGACCTATTGGCTATGCCAATGCTTGTTTTTGAGGGATCGATATTCAATGGTAAGATGTGTCCTTGTGTTGTACTTTGTGGCCACTTGATGCTGTGTTCAACTGTGACTCTTGTGAATCTCCTCATGTACCTAGTTAGCGCTATAATAAATGTCTGCTATACTTGTTATCAATGTTGTGAACATTTACAGTTGTAAAGCGCTCTGATACGTTCCGGTCTAGCTAGCGCTATAGAAAACTCTCAAATAAAATAAATCTCTCAGAGCACCACCAGCAGCTAAGGAAGACACACTGCAGTTCAGGAGACCAGGGTAGGGAAGATCTGGAGGGGGTGGTACAGTGGAGCCTAGGGTGAGAGGAAGGAGGAGGCACCTTTAACCTGCTTCATCAACGGTAGCTTTTAATCGTTTTATCTAGTAGGTGAATTCACTGTTATCTAGGATTGCAATAGTTATCAGTAATTTGAGAAGGGTGGTTGAATGTATTTGAATAGGTTAGTACGGTGGTGGGTGGATTGTACAATGTTACTAAAGTGTGCTTGTCCTGCAAAGTCTGTAAGGGTTTTCCTTTTCTTTTGTTTTAGAAGGTTGCCATCTGTGAATGGTGAAAGACTGATAACTGATTTGGGCTTTTTGGTGTTGTAAGCAGCCTCCCGTGGGGTTTTGCTGGTAAAGAAGAGGGTCAGTGTGTTAATTATGGGATTGTGAGAGATATACATTGTTGGCTGGGAGTCATGGTGTTCTGATGTTTTAAATTGAAACAATGTATTGAAAATACCAATAGTAATAACAACAAATATAAAACAAAATTAATAATATAAGCTTTATTTAGCATTCTCTTACAGTCTTGCCATATCATTACTCATAACCGGTGTGTGTTTGATAGACATCCTGCGGCTGGCTTGATGTCCAGACAGAAGCCTTGGGACTAAGGCCTAGATGTGCTATTAATGTAAACTATTGCGTGATTTGACATTGACTGGTTAGCGAATGGGAATGCAATTTACAATACGACATATGGAGTTATTGGTCGCATCTCAAATTGCACATTCACAGAGGGCCGTGAAATAACCTGCGTAATGAATATTACTTAGACAGGTGACAATTCGCGACCTCTTGTGATTCACGGCATATACAGGGATGCAGGCCTGCATGGGACAGCAGATCTCCAAACCTGCATTCTCCTTGGCAGACGGAAACAATGTATCTTTTTACTGAAGCCCATGTCCATTAACGCACAGATGCTGCTATACAAATTTTGCGGCTTAGAAACAATAGGAGGAACAGGCAATGAGCAGTGGCGTAGGAAGGGGGGTACGGTGGGTGCGGGCCGCCCCGGGTGTCATCACTGAGGCGGGTGACACAAAAAAAAGTGTTTCCCTTCTTTTAATAATTTCAATGTGGGGGGGAGTGACATTTCAATGTGGGGGGTGGGGGGGGGACCTTGCTACGCCACTGGCAGTGAGCCTCTGGACCACTGATTGTTCATCCGCACCTCGCTAAACCAAGAGGCCACCAACACAATTCCCAAAGGGCAAGCTGTCCCCAATGGGACAGTTTTTCTTTTGCACATTATTCGCAATCCAACTCGAGGTTGGTAACTGAACAACGGGATGCAATCACAATTTTCCAAAGAGTAAATAGGCGAGGGTGTCCCTTTCATGTATCCTCCTTTTTGCAATTCCGAAAGGGTCTCAAAAGCACTTTTACATGTCAGAAAGACTTTTCTAATTTCTTAAAGCAGAGGTCTTCAAACTGTGGGGTGCGTCCCTTTGGGTCCGTGGCAGCATTTCGGGGGAAGGGGGGTGCAAAAGTCTCAGTAAGCACCTGTAAATGAAGATGGCCAGGAAGTGCGCCTTTGCTTATTTTTTCGCATTTCCAGGCCATCATCATTTATATGAAGCAACTGAAGTTAGAGTTGCCACTTTTCACCAAGAAAAATGTGGGCCATCAATTGACGTTTTATGATTCTGCAAAGACCCAGACATGGTTAAGTAGAACTTTATATCAACTCGTTGGTATTCATTCTTAACATGGCTTTTCTAATTATCAGTCAGGGGTCATTAGGGCAGTTGTAGAACACATTTTAAAGTGTTTTCTTCTAACATTTTCTGTTTAAAGTATGTACTGATACCAGAAAAAAATACTGGCTTTATGTGATTTTTCAAATTTTTGTACCGGACATTAAAGTACCGGCAAGCGTGATCCTGAGCCCTCTGGTGATGGGATCAAAGATGTGACTAAAAACAAAAAAATATTATATACGTATTTTGTTTTTTCACTTTCACGGCAACTGCATATGTAATAATGCACACACCATATATGAAAAATAAATAAAAATTCACCTATTTGTTGGGAAATGCACTCTTTTTACATTATGACATGTCAATTGGTTAATGTATCACTGCAGATGTCTTTTTGTGAGACCAGAGTCACAGAATTGAATTTTGTCTGGTGCAGTGCAGAATAGTGATGTGTATTTATAGTGCTATGAGGTCCTAGCAAGTAACAAAAAACACTGAATATTTAAGTCCTTATTTTAAAATTGTATTACACACAGTATAAGATTGGCTGCCACACAGTGATTTAGTGTATATGATAAAACAAGTGCTGCTTCCAAGAATACATATTAGTAATAGCTAACTAGACTGTACCTAATGCAGACATTTTTTAAGTCCATTAAAAAGATACTTTCCAAAACTCAGCATTCTTACATTAGCTCTCAAAAATAATAAATGTTTGCCATCACAATACTTCAAGTAACTCCTTAAATTAAAGCACTTAAAGTGGCCTTCCCACCCCCTGTACTTCAGGTCCCCATTAACAATTCAGGCATGTTTGTTTTTAACAAAATCTATGTTAACTATTTTTGTAAAATTAAAAACACCTTGGTTACCATACACCTGGCCAACTTAGACCTATGCTTACATGCAGATGTCCTCTCTGGAGTCGAGGAGATGGCAGGGAAGAGGCCAAAAGGATCAAATTCAGAGCCCTGATCGCACTGACCTCTGGAGCCTCAGAGTAATGGCCCAGGAAAAAGCAGAATGGAGCAAAATCCATGCATAACGTCAAAGAGATGGCCTAGAGAAGGGGCGCTATGCGGCGTAAAATATTTACATTTACAAATGGACCGAGACAGCTTCCCAGCTTCCTCAAATAGATAGCCTGAAGAAGCTGTTGAGAAATGCGGACTCACTTTTTTTTAAGTACCATCACTGCCATTCCTGCAACATGTGCATTGGCACCGGGGCAATGGTGTGAGGGACCACTGCACCGCAATCAAGGAAATGTTACTAGTAAAAACGGGGACGGGGAGCCATTTTCCTTGTTAGCACTGGGTCCCAAGTCCCCCTTGGTGTACAGGAAATAGGTCCCAAGTAACAGGGGTGGTGAGATGTGGGGCTTTTTAACATTTTTTGACACATAGGGGCAGACAGCCTGCTTTGGGCTTCAGGCCCAGGGGTCATGGTCCAGCAGTACAGGCAGAGGAGTAGGAATTATTGGTGGTGAAGGTGCATTGGCACAGGGGTCCAGGGGTCTGAGAGCCCACCTAAACCCCTATTATGGCTGTTTTACCATCATTCATTGCTTGTATTAGGGCTCAGTGCATCCTTGCTGTGTCAGCATTGCTTTGGGCATTGAACCAATGGCCCACAAGAAGAGAACATTGAAGCAGAGGAGACATCTTAGCTTGCGGCTCAGAGAGATGGCAGAAAGTAGGATGGGGCGGATTAACAAGCGGCAGAGGACACTGACTGCTTCACAAGGCGTTGGCTCTTATTAGTGAGGCAGGTGCAGTGGCACTGGGGCCCAGGAGCATGATTGGCCCCCTGCCTTACAATAAAGACTGTGTTACTTTACAATTGAGGCATGGTGGATAGCATTAGGGCTGAGAGCACCTTTGCTGCAAAGAGGCTGGCAACACTTGAGAGCTCATTTTTTTCTGAAAAGGGCAGAGTCTGATTCAGGATCAGAACGAGGGCCAGAATTGGTTGGGAAGTAGTGTAAGAGGCAGAGGGGATAGATAGCCTGCTGCTCAGGGCTGTAGCTATCATTGGTGCAGAAGGTGAAGTCGCATTGGGGCCCAGGAGTGTGAGGAGTTCACAATACCCCAAATAATGGGAGTAGTGTTTTTTGTCTGCTTCAGGTTTTTTATGTACTTCTCATTTATAAGTCTCACATTTACTGTGGCTTATGAGATACTGAAATAGTACCCCTTAAATGATCTCTTACGCACCCCCCGTGCTCAGCCCTGCCACACCTGCCCCCCACGTCTTTCAATAAAGTTTTGGCGGGGGTTCGACTTCAAAATATTTTGTGTAGGGGGGAATCAGAGTAAAAAAAGTTTGAAGACCTTTGCCTTAAAGGGAGTTGGAACATGAACATACAACATTTTACAGTTGAAAACACTGCAAATGTGCAAATCACACGGTTTGCAACTGCAAAATGGTTTTGTACATCAGATTCGAAGTTTGAATGTACATTGATTGTCAAGTGTTGTGATGACAAATACATTTAGCCCATAAGGGGGTTATTTATGTATCTGTAGGTTTCGGACAGTTAATGTCCCACCCCGTCAGTCCTTCAGAAGTTGGCTTGCACTGTTTAAACTTTCCTGCCATCTCAACGGACACTTTTTGCCTAAAGTGCTTTGAGGACACAGCACTAAAAATATAATAGGATTGCATATCTTTTGTTTTTCAGAAAAAAATCCCACAAAATGAGCTTTGTTTCTGAAAAACGAATAAGAATTGTCCCTGAGATGCAAGGATCTATCCTACTTCACAGCAAGTCATTTCTGCTTTTTCCTGTTCCCAGGCAAGAACAGGGAACATCATTGTCTGAAGGCTTCCCTTCCCGGTGTTAAAACGCTGGCAGCCCTGTAGTGGTCGGGCTACTGTAGAGGAGTTTACACTTACAAAGCCAAATGTAGCATAAGTATCAAATGTTCTACTGTTTGTCCACCTCTTGACGAGGGCAGGGACCATGAAGCTGGTGGAACACACATAGAAATGTTTATGCTGCTCTTGCAGCAACACAAATTACAGTAATATTCACGATATGTACCTACTATCTAGATACCATAATATTGACATAAATCATTGGAGAATTCCACCAGCATCCAATTCCCTCTCCAGAAGCTAAGCCTGCAGGTAGAACAGTAACTTTCTGTATACTAGAGTAAGCACGCAGTGGCTTTTGCAGAGATGCCCAGATTGTTAAAATGTTGACATTATGGTGTCTAGACATCAGAAACATTACGGATGATGATATTGATGAGTTTAGATTTATATAGTGCAACAGATGCTCTGAGGAGTGTCCCGGCGCTAGTACTCAAGGCACTAAGTCTAAAATAAACTCCCTTTGGGATACTTTAATTGCATACCATAAAACTACCACACACCATACAATACTCAATTATCACCGAATCAATATCACAGTAGCCAGAAAGTCAAATATGTAAGAAATGTTTATTAGGTTGCTTTAAAAGATTACTTCCTTATTTAAGGTTTTTAGTAATCACTAAAATACATACAATACAATATCCACATGAATATCAAACATTAAAATCACATAAACAGTGCAAATCGATCAGTGCAAATTCAGAAACAGTCCAAGGCGATAGTTCAACATTAAGTCTTGTTATCCTTTTCATGTATTACACAATAATCCATAAAATTCACGATTTTTTTATTAACAAGTAGACCAAAGAGCGACGCGTTTCGGAGGCTTACACAGGTCCAACCTCCTTCTTCAGGCTTTGCTACTAGTTTCTCTCAACATTGTTATCTACGTAAAAATATATAGAACAATCAAAATATATAATGTTAAATTATTGTTAAATTATTGTTTTTTGATATAATTCATGAGTTTGATGTATTGAGAAGCTAACTAGGCGCTATATTGTTTTTATAACAGACTGGTTGGGTTGTCTTTTTTTGACTTCCTGTTTGCCATCAATGGAGGAATTTTCCTGCATAAATTAAGAAGCAAAGGGAAGTTCAGGAACATTTTGTGACATTAATCAATTGTCACTGTATATGGTATGTAATATATATCCTATTGTTTTTCTGAGAACTATCAGTTATTCTTCAAAATGGAGCCTTAATTAGCTTATGATGGCTTTGTTTTCTAGATCGTATAGGAGCGGAGACTTGTCCCCTCTAGATATCATTGTTGTATTTAACCCCTTTACCGCGGCCGAAATTCCGCCGCGGTGCGGCTGCTTTGAAGAGTGGGCGGGGCCGCGACGGCCAACGGACGTGCGTAGCTCTACGGTGGTAGTGCTCGCGACGGCCGTTGGCCGACAGAAGCAGCGAACGGGTTAAACACTCATGAAGAACATGGTCAGAACAGAAGATTTCCTGTGACGGTATCCAACCTGTGTATACCTTGGTGGGTACTCAGCCTATTTACATATTATCAGCACTAAAAAGATAGGGATTATATGACCCTTAGTATAATTGGGTGGAGTGGAGTATTGCCCACAGAGAAAAGAGCTGAACCCAGCCCTAGCCTTTATGGAACAATTGTCCATTTGGGCTATTAATCACTATAAACTTGTTTGCCTAATAAAATAATTATTCTGATGTGATTGAATGTGTTGTGTTTAGGGTTGATTGAGAATCACCGTACAGAGCCATTAATTCAATATGTTTGTGTTCTTCTTTATTCAAATAAAAGGGGAAAGAATTCGTTTTAAATGTCTGCTATCTTGAGATTGAGACTAAAATGTGAATAAATAGGTTGGTTTTCTTAACAATAATTTACCATTATATATTTTGATTGTTCTATATATTTTTACGTAGATAACTGTGTTGAGAGAAACTAGTAGCAAAGCCTGAAGAAGGAGGTTGGACCTGTGTATGCCTCCGAAACGCGTCGCTTTTGGTCTACTTGTTAATAAAAACAATTCGTGAATTTTATGGATTATTGTGTAATACATGAAAAGGATAACAAGACTTAATGTTGAACTATCGCCTATGACTGTTTCTGAATTTGCACTGATCGATTTGCACTGTTTATGTGATTTTAATGTTTGATATTCATGTGGATATTGTATTTTATGTATTTTAGTGATTACTAAAAACATTAAATAAGGAAGTCATCTTTTAAACCAACCTAATAAACATTTCTTACATATTTGACTTTCTGGCTACTGTGATATTGATTCGGTGATAATTGAGTATTGTATGTGGTGTGGTAGTTTTATGGTATGCAATTAAAGTATCCCAAAGGGAGTTTATTTTAGACTTAGGGGCCGATTCCGATCTCGGCCGGTAGGGCTCCGAATCGGATTCGGCTTTACCGGATCCGATTCGGAGCCCTGTTTCCCGACCGAACCGTACGCGGGTCCGGCCGAGCGAGTACGATGCGAAATCGCCGACCGACTCGTCCGGGCGTCCCGACCGCTCCGACCGACTCGCTCCCGGCTCGAACCGCTCCGACCGACTCGCTCGGACTCGACTCGCACCGCGCAATGGAGACGTTTCCCGGCCGGGTAAGTACGATGCGCGCCGCGAGCAGTCCGACCGAGCTGCGCACTCCGGCTCGTAAGAGCTGTCGGAGCCGCACTTTGGGGGTCCGTGTCGGACCCCCCTGTACGCGTAGCCGTGCGAGTCGCACACAGGGGGACCCATGGGTCCCCCTACCTGTGCGTGTACGGCGCGAATCGCTTCGCCGCGTACCCGCTGTAGGGGGCGCCCTTGTCCGACTCGCACCCATTGAGTCAATGGGAGCCCGCGTACGCGTTGTACGACCGGCTCCCATTGACATCAATGGGAGTCCGACCGACTCGAGTCCGATAACATACGGACGCATCGTACTCGTTCGGTCGGACTGCACGGGTCCGATTCGGTCGGAAATCTCTCCGGGTCCGGCTCGGTCGGAGAAATTTCCGGCCCGAATCGGAATCGACCCCTTAGTGTCTTCTTGGTGTCCTGTCCCTTTGGCGAGTTGGACCCCTCTCTTTTTTTTTTTAGAGAGAGCTAGTACTCAAGGGCAAGAAGTTAGGTCTGAGCAAACAGCCATTTTTCAACTTTTTCTTAAAAATCTGCTCAGACTCAACATTAGGGTTTGACTCTCCAGTTATTGCACATTTGCTCGTACATTGTGTTTGGTTGTGTCACTTCCGTTGTTGCCAACAGGCACATGTGTTTGAGCTGTGAGCATGTGTGGTGAATGCCCATGCATATGTGCCCACACCAAAATGCCTCTTGTGTTCGGCACATCGATTTCGAGAGCCCTAACTATTCCACCTTCCTACTTGAAAAACACTGTAGGCCCATTCAGGGCTGACTGGCTGTAGCAGGCATCAGGCATTTCCCCGGAAGGCTGGAAGGGTGGTGGCCGGTTTGCAGCGGTGGGGGCCGATTTTGTTACCGGGGGCCAGGGGGGTTGCAGTGCTGCAGTATCGGCCCCAGTGACAAAAGCAGCAGTGCTTCACGCTTGCACCCCCCCACACCACCACCACCCTGGGGGGGGATGGGGGGGAGGCTGGTCTGGCAAAACTGCTTGGGTTCCCAGTACGGCCCTGGCCCCATTCACAAAAATTGGTGTATGAATAAGTGTGACTTACTCTTATAGAACTCCTGGCTCACTTATGGATGTTATGAGCAAACTACGAGTGCTCTTAGCTTACTAGTGGAATTTAGTAGTAATACATGAGAACATCGCAGCAAACACCTTGTGAATCGGGCTGTATATATGTGTGTGACTGCGTGTGTGTGCATGTAACATCGACTGTGTTGTGTTGGCATGATTTTCCCTGTAATAACTGCTACAAGTGCATAATCCTTTCCACAAACAGGAAGATGGTAGTGTCATGTTCAACCAGCACTTTGCATTTTCAAACTACTATCGCTAACTTTAAATATTTAGAACATACATATGCTTTAATTATGTATTCACTATTATACTACCTTTCAAAGGTACAATATTTTATGTTTTTTGTTGCGTCAAAAGTAAAATTTATATCGGCAAGCTTGTTTTTTAAAAACCCTACATTTTATAGTATACTGCACAGATAATTCTCTTTTGTTTCCATCCTGGTTGACTTGCGTTATCACTAGCAATTTGGGGGCGAGAGTGAAAAACAAGGTATTTTTTTTATCTGCATTTACGTAACAGTATCTCAAATTAGGCTGGTGTCACCAATCTCTTCAATATGAAATTTCTGTTGAGGAAAGTTCATAGTATGTGGCATCAGGACGGATAGGCCATTACTCCGCTCCGACCTTTTCCTGATGGACTGCAAGGCTAGTAGGCTGCTTTCAGAGATAGATAGACCGCATGACCCAACCATGAAAGTCTCACAGCCCCAATATAGTTGGGAATATAGTTTCTGATTCAATATGGGGATAGGCTGAGCATTTTTTCCAGGCTGATTCTGGTGTCCAGTCCAGCAGTGCCAGGCACGAGGTACAATGGAAACAGGGCTATTTTTTTAAAAACAATCCCAGAGGGTATATAGTCTAGCTACTTCCTAGTCCTTTGACAACTAAGGGCATTGCACATTTTGGGATGATTGTTCTGGGGTTGGGAATGGGGGAGTGGGCCTGTGGTAATTCTCTTTATAGACTTAGGGCCTCATTTACAAGATTTTGACACACAGGAGCGCAACAAGCCTTCCTGCTGCACTGCTGTGCGTCAAAAGAAAAGGGCAGGAATGCGCCGTATCTACAAGATATGGCGCATTCCTGTCCTTCTCCCCTGCGCCGGCGCACAAACAGCAGCCGTGCGCCAAAGCAGACACCCTTGTGTCATTTTGCAAGGGTACCGTCGCTGAGGTGATGATTGTTTTTTGTGCAGGAAGGGTGACCTTCCTGCACAAAAACAATCATTAAAGGCATTTTCCTCTTTCTGTGCATGCTGCAGAATGCAGCACGCATAGAAAGAGGAAACAATTAGGAGAAATAAAAGTATTTCTCCTCATTGAGCCGCCTTACGCCTCCCCTGGGGAGGCATAAGATTTTGATGCATTCCCAGGTTTACAAAATGTTGTAAATCTGGGAATGCGTCACCTTCCATGGATGTTGCGTGGAAAGACCCACAGCAACACTCATGGATGCCCCTTTCACACAGAGTTATGCATGAAAAGACAGCATATTTACAAGGCCATGATAAATCACACAGGGTAACTTTACATGGCCTCGTAAATATGGGGAATCTCATTGAGCTGCCGGTGCGTCAATAAAAGTGTCGCACCTGCGGCAGAATGGGCTTGTAAATAAGCCCCTTAGTGTATTTGAAAGAAGCTTGAGTTCTCAGTAGACCAAGGTTTCACTGTAGGGTCATTATCAATGTTTGTAGGTTCAGAACTTAGGTGGTTCATCAGAAGTACCGGGTTTTGGCTTCCAGTGACAGTGGGAGGAGAGGATAAACATTCATCTGCCCCTCTGCTGTCCTGGAGGGGAATACTAGCGTCTTCCTGGAATGATTTCGGCTAGGTAGGGTCAGTTTTCGGGTGTGCAATGCTACCATCTAATGTGCAGTATGGTATTTTATGATGCAGGGGTGTCAGGACCAATGTTCCCTCTAATTTATTTTTTTGCTGTGCGGCAATGAAGTGTCTATGTGCACACTTTTCTGAGCTGTGTGCGCAACTGAGTCATAACAGCAGTCACTACGTGAGTGAGTGTGCTACCTCTAAAAAAGGTGAAAGGCAACACTTCTCTTTCATTTTGGGATAAAATGGGAGGAGGTGTGGAGGGCCTAAACTTTTCTTTTTAAATAAGTGCTATGATGCAGCCATCGTTGGCAGCATTATGTCTCTCATTGTTTTTAGGTCGAGCCTCGAGTAGCGCGCAAGCGCTGCTCTGGCGAGACTTTAAGTAAGGGGTTTGAAAAGCTGACCAGACGCTCGTGCGTCGTGGCCTTTTTCGGGCGGTTACGCGCGACGCAGACATGTGTTTCCCATTATCGTGCCCAGACGCGGGCGCGATAATTGGAAACACATGCCGGCAAAAGGCCATGACGCACGAGCGTCTGGTCAGCTGAGCAGGCTGCCGCGCCGCCGCCCCCGCTCCTCCATTGTTGTCCTTGTTTGGTGTGTCGCGCATCTCTGCCTGATGTAAACATGGCAGCGGCGCATGCGCAAGGCTGCGGCAGGAGCCGGTGTGCGCGAAGCTTCGTCGCGTTAGTTTCCTGTTCCAGCTGCCCCCTCCCGTTGGCCGTGTTCCCGTTCCCTTTGTTCCCGCCCCTCCCACTGCCCGTGTTCCCGTTCCCTTTGTTCCCGCCCCCTCCCGCTGCTCCCTCCCGTTGGCCGTGTTCTACACCCCTTTTAATATGGCGGTTCGATTTAGGCGCGGTGACATTAGACAAAACATTGCCCTTTCTGAAGGAGCTACCCTTTCATGGGTCTGTCATGATTCATTGTTCAGGAAGACTCGCAAATGTCAGATAACGCAAAGAGCCATCAAGTGGCTCCTACGAGGACTGGACACCCCGAAGGCGGGAGGCCTGGTTTTGTCGTTGGCTGGTTTCTGCTGGTTGCTGCTCCGTGTGCAGGGCAGACTATGCTCATGTGCGCAAGGGCGCCTCTGTATGAGAAGAGATGTGATGGACGAGGTCCTATGCTGAACGCCACTTCGTGTGTATTACTGGTGCGTTCATATGCAGTTCTGCACGTGCAATTGTTGTTTTTTCGTGCAGGCTGCCTCTGTGCGTGGCTGAATAAGAAGAGATGAGAGTGTGCTTTAGAATGTTGAGTGCACCCCTGCAATGCCTGATGTTGCTAGAGATATGTGTGACGTGTCCCGTTTTATATCGCTGCATGTGAAACGCAGCATGTGTGTATATTCAGTACTTACTGTACAGTACCGAATTTGTTGCGGGAAGTGTGCATGGCTGAGCGAAAGATGCCCACCGCTAGTGCCCTCCGTGTATCCGTAGCGATTAGAGTAAACCGGATAGACCCCTGAATCTGTTATGCACTGCTTGTCCAGATAGAGAAGGTGGATGAGGACTCATACCGGATGGATGGGTGGAATAAAAGCATGCAGGTAGGATATTGCAGGGTTGGCAAAGGAGATCCACAGTTTATTAGGGACTTATAAAGCGAAACATCTCGTGTCAGAAAACGAGGAACAGTTCCTACCAACGGAAATGGTCTTTAAGGATGATAGTCAGCTTTCACTTCCTGTACCACCTTGAACCTAATATCTCGTACACGCGATTCATCAGTTGTGCAGTTAAAAAGACTTTTGAACAAACATCAAATGTCTACCTCGGGCTTCATGCAACCGTAACATCCCTGCACAAAAAATACAATCGCATATTGTATATGCCAGTGCCTAAAACTACGGCTGGAACTTGTTTAACCTGTTAGAGAGAAACCTTTTGTACCTTTTGGAGCTCTTCTTACAAACCCTGATACAGGAGCCACAAGCGCAGGTATGAATAAGATTGCTGAAATTAATTCTGCAATGGTATAACCACAAAGACAGCAGTTATTAATTTAAACGTTATTAATTTAAACGTCGGCAATGTTGGAGCTCTCATAAAAACATAAAGCACTGGTTAATAGGCAAGAATATTATTATTACAGTTTGCTTTTGAACGAACTGGGGTGTCAGTGGGGTAGTCGATTCTTAGCCTCAAAATTGCAAGCACTATACCCTGTGCCATCTTGGCCTCTGTCGCTTCACTGTGAGACATCTGGTTTTGACTATTTCGCCTGCGTCACATGTTTCCGTTTATGCTTCGCAGCAAACAGGAGTTGTGTGCCCCACTGACCCCCACGGTGTACTGTAACTCCCACTACAACAAGAAAGAACAAGCATTGGCATAGCCAATAGGTCTCGCCTTTGGGACCTTATAAGTGTTTAGCCATGCAACAGTTGATGTTGTTGCAGGAAGGATATTGTGCTGCATAACTAAATACTTATAAGGCCCCAAAGGCGAGACCTATTGGCTATGCCAATGCTTGTTTGTTATAGCAGGTGCAGGGGGCAACATGGACAACTAGAGGAGAGAGGGAGGGAGCCAGCAAGAATACCGACAGCAGCAAGGGGCAGGCAAGAACACAGAAAGTATTTGGGAGCAAGCAAGTAAGAGCAAAGAGAGTGGAGGTAGCAAGTAACAGCGGGAGGAAAGCGGGAGAGGCAAGCTACAACATGGATAACGGGGGCGGGGAAAGCAAAAAGACAGACAGCAGGAGGGGGAGAAACACATGAGGGAGCCAGATGTAAAAGACCCACTCCGTTAGAGTGCTTAAACCTATAGGAAAAAGTAGCACTAATAAAATGAGCAGTGGAAGGATGCAAGTAATACATCGATACTCCAGGAGAGAAACTTACAACAGCTGACCAATAAGATGTAAGCAAAGGTTAGTGACAATGAAGCCAACCATTGGTAAGTAATAGGTGGCCTCCAAGCCTACTATATATAAAACAAAAGATCCTGCATGGGCTGTCCTAGATAAAACCTAAAAAACGGGTAACATTTTCCGTTGCTCATATAAAGCCCTCCAAGGTCCTTTGACCAGGTTTGCACCATATAAAATTGTGGGGAAAAAGTTGTTTCCTGGCGTGTTAGCTTAAATGGATCAACCCATGTAAACCAAGAGCACAACTCCTAGACTGCAATGGTTGTTAAATGAAAATCCAACTTTAAGCACTTTAACGGAATTGAAAACGGTGGGCATTGAAGCCAGAAAGGGCTAACAAGAACAAGGGCCAGATATGCAAAGGCATTTTGTGTTCACAAAAGGTCTGATTTGCAATATCGGTCTGTTTGCGACCTTAAAAAATACATTTTGGTATGTAGCAAATCCAAATTGCAGTACAGTAACACTTTATCAAATCACAATTTGGGTCTGCGACTAAATACCGAATTAGTATTTGTTTAGTGGTATGTTTAGAGCGTATCTTCCAAATACCAATTTCGAATGGGATGAAATATTTTTTTGCGGCCGAAATCAGGTTCAACTGCAAGAATTAGGGACCACCTCTCAGGAAAATTAATTTAAGGCCAGGGAGAAGAGGGGAAAAACCAAACATACAATAAACACACTCCCTCAGGGCCTATATTTCTTTTGTTGTCAACATTAAATTCAGCACGGGCTCAGCAATCTGTTAAATCATTTCAATAACATTAACATGTTTAATTTCACCATCACGGTTTATTTAATTTCTTTATATATTTCATAACAGTACATTTTCTTTCATTTTTAAAGCTTTTTTGGAGTATATGATACAATAAAATAGAACAATCTTTCTACATGAAATTCAGAAAATATTTACACTATAATATTTAACAAAAGAAAAGAACCCCCGGAAAAAATCACATACATGTGTACGCAAAATCGAAACTCATCCAAACACATACTGACTCATACAACATTCACACAAAATGCATCTGGGAAAGAGAGGAGACTACAGATAACAAAGTCTCCACGACCAAGGTTGATATATATGTTCAAAAGGAACTGAACATGGGGTCGAGGTTTTGTGTGAATGTTGTATGAGTCAGTATGTGTTTGGATGAGTTCCGTTTTTGCGACACATGTATGTGATTTTTTCTGGGGGTTCTTTTCTTTTGTTAAATATTATAGTGTAAATATTTTCTGAATTTCATGTAGAAAGATTGTTCTATTTTATTGTATCATATACTCCAAAAAAAGCTTTAAAAATGAAAGAAAATGTACTGTTATGAAATATATACAGAAATTAAATAAACAGTGATGGTGAAATTAAAATGTTATTGAAATGATTTAACAGATTGCTGAGCCCGTGCTGAATTTAATGTTGACAACAAAAGAAATATAGGCCCTGAGGGAGTGTGTTTATTGTACGAAATCAGGTTCAAAACATTAATATTATACTGACTAAACAAATGTCACGGTAACCCTTTGTGAATGTTAACAAAAACTTTTCTTAGGAACGCAGTGGTCCCCTTCCTACTCCTGAAAACATTTTACTTGAACATTTCTTTTATTATGTGTTTTTTTAAATACATACCGTTTTCCTTTTAGGAAAATGGGCAGCATTAAAAAAAATAACAATATTAATTATTGCTTTATTTAAAAGCTATCACAGTCATGGTGATCTGCTGGCCCAAGCAGGCCACTCTCCCTGTGACGGCTGTGAATCATAGTCGGTCGCATTTTGTGACCTACCTTATTAGTATTCATGAGGTAGGTTGAATTGTGACCCACTGCAATTTGGCATTTTGCGAACCAACCTATTGATACATAGTTCGGTTCGCAAAATTACACAATGGTTGCAAAAATACTGGTTGCAAAGTACGATCAGTATTTAGTGACTATTGCTTCATACATCTGGACCAACATATTTAGTAAAAGTACTTTTTTGGTGTAATTTAACTGCCATCACTTGTACACAGCGCAGTGCTTACCAAACGTTTTAGAACCACAACCCACTTTTTAGTATGACAAACTTTCGCAGCCCACCTAGCTTTAATGGAAATGAGGTGGGCGATTTTTTAATGCAACTAAAGGATGGTGTGTTAGCGCATTGTCTTTTACAGAGTGCACATTTCCATTGAAATGGTCACTAAATTTACCCGGACATACAGTTTTAAACTATATTGTACATAAATAATGTGTGGGAATCAGGTTTCAGTGAAACATTTTTATTTGTGCATCACTGAGTAAAGGGTCTTGATTTGTTCTGATCCTTTTAAAATCTTTGTTTTAATCACACTTTAGAATTATACAGAAAATGTGCTTCATTTTTGCTTTCCTAACTGCTGAATCTATACAGTTTATTTACAGGTATTCACAAGCTTGTTGTGTGCTATAAAAAATGACATCCTACAGCCTTTACATTTTCCACACTTCATGTACCCCAGCAAGATTGGCACATAATTCACTTTGCTTTTCTTTCTCTGACTGCAAAGTGAGAGGAGTTTGAAAACACCAGTTCTGTGTTAAAAAAATATAAGCAGCAGAGGAACATAACCTGACTTTTGGCCAACGTGTTTGAAGCCTGCAGCATGATAAACACAGAATTCAAAGGCATATTTATTTATAGCTTGGACGTATCACCATAAATCAAGGTAGGGAAACACTGGGCTAGAGCTAAAATGAAAGACGTTTGAGTGTCTGTAAACTGTAAAATGTAGAAACAGAATATAGCTTCTGCTGAAATAAGTAACTCTTTGTAATATGCTTATACTTTTGATTTACAGTGTTGTGCTTATTCAATTCCTAGTTTTTTATGTAGCACAACAGACAAATGTCACAACATTTGGAGGCTGCCCACAGTGATCTGCCTCCAAAGGGGTCAAATATGGTTCATTCTGCTGTGCTTCAACTAAAGCGAGCCTGTAAAGCTTGCCCTGCCTTTGTTCTTTTCATTGCAGTCGCCCGTATGTTTGTAGGTTTTCAGATGCCCATAAAGAGCTCTCTTGCTGATCAGCAGAAGGACCCTTTGTAATGCGCGCTCTGGAGGGCCTCCTGCGCGGCCATAAATGACCATGTGTGCGGCCGCCCAGGCGCGCACTCTAGAGGGAACAGTGGTTAGGACTATACCGAGAGCCAGATGAGGCCATGGAAAATATTTTAATGCTGGCCCATAGTGGACTTGGCAAGCAAGCAATAGCAAGGGTTCTCCTACCATTTCTAAATAGGGTAACACAGATTATATTACAGCACACTTTTCTAAATAAAAAGGTTAAAAACCAATAATGTTTACAGATGGTTCAGAAGAGAAGCTAAGAAATGTTCCAATAAATCATGATCTGGCACACCAACAGAAGTGATATTTCTCCTTAATAGTAAATCATCTAAAAGTAATTAGAACATTGGAATGTTGGGAGCTCCATTGAAAACAATGGAGTAGCTCCAGGCTTATAATGGCTGGTATAAGCCCGGAGCTCCAACATTCCAATGTTTGTCTTTTTGTTTCTCCATTTTTAATTTAGAACATTCTACCCTTAGTGGGTGGAATGTTGTAATAGCCTTATAGCCCTCTGCCTCAGGCTATACCAGTTGTTAAAGGCCCTCTCCCTCGTTATAGGCCCTCGCCTGCGGCTCGGGCCTATAACTCGGGATCAGGGCCTTTAACAACTGGTATAGCCCTCGGCAGCGGGCTATAAGGCTATATTAGAACACTGGAATGTTGGGAGCTCCATTGAAAACAATGGAGTAGCTCCGGGCTTATAATGGCTGGTATAAGCCCGGAGCTCCAACATTCCAATGTTTCTTTGTTCACAGCTGTGGCTGTGAACAAAGGCTTCAGGGAGCCTGAGGGGATTTCAATCCCCTCGCGCTCCCTGAAGCCTTTGTTTTATTTGTTAGAACATTCTTCGGCTCGGGCCTTTAACGCTGGAGCGGGCCTTTAATAGTCTGTATAGCCCACTACGGTGGGCTATAAGGCTATAATATTAACTGCTCCTGTAGGGCTACTCTTGAAACCGGATGGATAATCTCTCGGCAAATTTGAAAAGAGACTTCTCCTCCACGGCCTACTGGGGGACGTCTTGGTGTCGTCTATGGATCCTTCGTTGTGACTAATAACAGAAATATAACAACTATCAGTTTACAGAGTAATGTAAGGAGACAAACGTGAAGAGGCCCTTGTTTAAGAAATATTTATTGTCATTTCTTCGAATGGTTAAAAATAGAAAAATATATAAGCCCACATACATCCCATAACAATGGAGATGTAGCAAACAGACAGCAAATCTAAATACTAAGATAGAGGAAAGGTAAGTTGGTGACCATAATGTTTGTGATGCAAGCTTACTCTTTCTATCGATATCCCTAGCATCATTTGGTTTTTATATTTGGCTCTTAGATAATATATTTATATGCTAATCTACAATACATTACGATACAAATCTACAATACATTATCACCAAGTCAATAAAAAGTGCAAAGTTTAGCAAAAATATTACAACTAACATTTCACAAATTTACTACATAAAACAAAACAGAGCCCAGTCAGTGATGCAAGCTCACTCAAAGTGACAAGTGTCTGAGCAAGACAGCAATTCTGTGATTAAACCCCTAAAAGGCACTATACTCATTATTAGATAAGGGGCATCAATAGTGGCCCACATGGGTCAGACCAATGCCAGATTTTCGGGATAGCTGTAAATGACTGCCACATAGATTATTTTGTGTAAATTTATCTCATGTGAATATCCTTGAAATCTGGCCTGGATCCAGCACTTCTGTGACACAGTTGAACACATCTGAGATAATCAGTAATCCATGAAAAAAATTAAAAAATTTCAACAGGTGTGTTACATGTGTGAGTTACTAATAACATTGTCCATTTTTCTATTAGTTAACATAATGATTTTCAGTTTTATAGGGTTGTTAGAATATTTTCACTTTGGATCACAACAGTGGATTTTGAAAGCGAACTGTGGCTCACAAAAATCATGATCCGGAGCTACAAACCAAGATGCTCAGTGTGTGCAAGAGACAATTTCAACAACATACATTACAAAATGAAACAATGAAAATGAAAAAAAGGGGCAAGAAAAATTAAGAACCTTTTATATTATTCCCTGGTGGAGATCAGTTTATCATTCAGATTTTGGGTGAACTTTTACCTTGGTTGATAAAATGAATTTCTTTAAAACCAACAAGAAAGAAATGGAAAAAAGAAAAACCAGCTAAAGATCAGACAAAAACAAAATCACCTGAGCTGCTGAAACCATGTAGAACACTGATGTAGAGGAGCATAAAACATGTAAGTATAAGGCACAAAATGTCTTAGTCAATTCAATTTTCAATTCAAAATGTCTTAAACTTCACCCACGAGAAAGATCATATAGCATAGAGTAGGCATGATGTAATAATTCTAACATGTTAACTCACAGAGTAATAAGATGTTAAAGAATCACAATCAAGCGTGAGGGACCTACAAAAATGTAATTGGAAAATGACTACTAAACTGTTGCTGGCGACATACCACATCAGGGCTATGTTAGCGATGGTGTGCTATGAAACTGACTTGGTAGTGTGTACAAAAGTTGTACAAACACTAGTATGGAGTGGAGAAAAACTCTCAAGCAGCGACCCGGATGAAACTAAATCTCCCAAAAAAACACCACCTTGAAAAGTAGGGGTGCTATACAAGCTACATAATAGACTGTGCCTAACACTGGTTCGTGAGGTCCAAAGTCATGCCCACTGTTGAGGAGCACAACAGACAGTGTATTGATTCCATTTAGGTTTATTGTAAATAAAAGCACCTGAGTTGGAGAAAAAAAATCTAGCTAAGGCACAAGTTTGGAGGGAATAGCTATCAAACCACAACCGGGGTAGAAGAAGGAGAGCTAACACAACTGCCAGGGTTAGAAGAAATGTGTGGCAACTGCCGTACAACAGTGAAAAATTCCTGAAACTGTTCCAGTAATCACAGAGAAGCTTAAAAAACAGTTTCACAGGAGTACATAAAACACATTTATAAAACAGATTATTGATAACACCACAACTCGTCAAGCCACAGTCTATGCCCAGCTATTAATTTTGCCTTTCATATCCACATTCCATGCATTTCTGAGCACTCATAATCCTTGTAAGAATTTGGAGCATCATAATGCATAGGAAGGCTGAGAACCAAGTTAATGGACGAGGCATTCAGGCCAGAAAGGAAGAGCTAATATAGGCTGTGTGACAAAAAGTAACTTTTGGGCTTCTTTACTGAGGCCTATGAAAAAGTTGCTAAAGTTTCCTCATGGAAAACTATGACTAGTATTCCCCAATGTGATACTAGCAGAAAAACATTTATCAACTGATCTGCAAGGTTTGTTGCCCACCAAGATCCACTGCATAACCACCAGCATTAGAGATCTGTCTACCTTCAGTTTGGAACTGGGGTAAAGAGGAGCTGTAGACGGCTCACAAGCACAGAGTAAATGACTGCAGAAATCTTGTTAGGAAAATGGGGAATTGCGAACAAGTCACTTACAAAGCAGAAAGAAAAATCATGATGGAATTTGGTTTTTGAAGTTACAGAAGTGTCACATGCCATACTGGCATTCTAACAGGACTGAGACTCAAAGATCAGACCAATAGGAGGTTGAAAATAAAAGTCAGAAAAGAAATGCTGGTAAGAAAAAATTGTGTTAAACCTCATAGAGAATTCATAAGGGTACAGTGAACTTGGATGGTAATTAAAGCCAAGCAGAAGAAGTCATGTTATCCCAGGTGCAAAGGGCCCACTGCAGATTTAGTGAGGTTATGGATTGGAAAACCGTGGCGGCTCGTACAGGTAACGCTGTGGGGCGGTGAGACGGGGCGAGGGAGGAGCTGGGTGGGGGGGTAGTGGAGCATGACATACGACGGGAAAGTGTAGAGTAAGGAAATAAATAAATAAAAGCACTTACTTTGCGCTCGCAGCATCGCGGACTCTGCGATGCTGAGAGCGCAAAGTAAGTGCTTTTATTTATTTATTTCCTTACTCTACACTTTCCCGTCGTATGTCACACTCCACTACCACCCCACCCAGCCCCTCCCCCGCCCCACCGCCCCACAGCATTACCTGTACGAGCCACCACTGTTAGAAAAGCAGGTTTTTCTAGAACCTACCAGCTAGAAAGTGTCTTGAGTATATTGTTCTCTGTTCTATAATCATTGTTTCTTTTTTGCTTTTCAGTAGATATTAATAAATTATTATATTATCTCTGTGGTTGCACTGCATATTTAGTTTTTTTTAAACAGATTGTAACTATATTAAAATGATGATACCTCATCATAATAAAATGGCACTATGAGGTATATTTACAATGAAATGGCGCAGCGCCGTAAGCAAATCTGCTGCACCGAGTTGCGTATTTTCAAAAACGCAGGAAAGCGCCGTATTAACAAGAATACACATCTCTTTGCTCAGCCCCTGCGCTAGAAAAAAAGCTGCCTAGCGCCAGCGCAGTTGTCTGCACAGCAGGGATGATTGTGTTTGTGCAGGAAGGGACACCTTCCTGCACATAAACAATCATTAATGGAAATTTGCTCCTTCTATGTGTGCTGCAGAATGCAGCACACATAGAAGGCGCAAAAAACGAGGAGAAATAAAAGTATTTCTCCTTGTTGCACCACTCTAACACCTCCTTTTGAATGGTGTTAGTTTTTGGCACTGCCTCAGATTTACACATCCTTGTAAACCTGGGGCAGTGTCAAAAAGCAATGGCTGTTGCATGGGTACGCCCACAGCAACATCCCTTGCAGGCCCCTCTGACACAGAAAACTGCTATGATATTTACAATGCTGCGTTCATAAAAAGTGACGCTCCGGTGGCGCAATTCCCTTGTAAATATGCCCCTATGTTTTCTGTTTGAGCTAATCCAATTTGTTATAATTTCATTATCTTCTATTTGCCTTCAGTAAATTTCGCAGCTTTCCTTTGTGACCCCAAGGTGCAGAAACCACTTCAACAACTTTAATCCTGCTCGGGTCCCATACACAATCTTTTTCTGACCCCTGCCTAATGATCCCACTGCCAGGAACTATCCAGGCTGAGTCATAGCCATGGTCGTGCCAGGTCTTCTGAAGTGGGTGTTCGCATTGGTCAATCTTCTTTGCTTTGCCAACGTTGATTCGCAGCTTCAACACCACATGTAAATGCTCGTTGCCAAAGGCCGCCCTTCTGGCCTTCTCAATGTCCCTGCTGACATACACACCTCTTCCTAGGGTACCATCTTTTGATTGCCTGAATCCATTCTGAAGGATGGATTCTGCAGCATCGAGCGTGGTCCCAAAGTACATCACGTAGATCTTGCAATTGATGGGTTCTTTATCCCGCTCTATTCCAGCTTCTTGAAAGAAAGGTAAATCTTCCTCTGCCCATATATTCGGCTCCTCAGGTTTATCTGTGCAGAAAAACTTCATTGTTGTGTCTTTGGCCTGGGAAATAAGTACAAAAGTTATTTTTATAGCACCTGAAAAGATGCATTGTTTTTAGATTATCATTGACACTTTTTAAGCACGCCCCAAACTTAGGACAATGCACATAAACAACGGTAAGGAGTAGGTATGAATATTAATGGCCTGATTTGGAGTTTGGCAGACAGGCACATGTCTAGTCCATCTTATTACAAATACACCATATCCTAATGCGCTTGTAATAAGTAAGATGGGATATTCATCACATTTGTGACAGAGTCCCCGTCCCCCAAACTCTAAATCACGCCCTTAAACATTGTGTAAATAAAGAGTAGAAAAACATAATTTAAATACAAACAAGGGTGAAGGAAGTAGATAATGACCACAAGTTTGCAACGAAGCAAAAGCTAATTTAACAAGAAAAGGTAGTCTTCAAGGACTGAAGAAAGTCCAGATGATCTGGAAGAAGCTGAATGTCAAAAGAAAGAGAATTCCACAAAGGTAGAGCAGTTGGCAGAAAAAGCTTACGAGGAAAAGTATGCCTAAACTTTGGACTTTAAGGGGTCCCCAACCTTTTCTGTAACACTAGCAACTTATGTACAATGAAAATTATCCTGAGCTACATCAAACAAGATTATATTAGCGGCCATCCTATGCAGGGTTACCAGCGGTGATCACCTATGTGCTACAGGAAGTGTTACCAGCAGAAATGGAAAAAAAGATGCTGTTAATATGGAATGCCTTTACATAGGTAATACTTGACAGCCATAGTTGCAATGTTCGTGGACCAAGGTAATATTAGTAATAAATCTCCCGAACACCACATGATATATCAAATATCAGCTTTAAAATGATTTTGGAAATTCAAACATTTTTCTTCAGACATCATCTAATGAGTTCTAAAAATAAACTCATTTTCATCGCAAATACATACTTTTCAAATTTGGTATAAATATATTAATTCTGTCAAGCAAAATCTTCTAATTTAGTAGACTGGGCCACACACAGGAGAGCTACTCAAATGCAGCTGGAGAGCTACCAGTAGCTCACGAGCTACTTGTTGGAGAAACCTAAACTGTGGTCTACTTTTCTCATTGTCTCTCAAGAGCCCTAGACAGAGATAGCAGTGCAAACTTTAAAGGCCTCCACAATTCCAAATGTCATGTTCCACAGGCAGGACCAGATTAACAAATTCATTTGCGCGTTTAAATCTTTTACAAGCCCAAATGGGTAGATTAATGAGAGCAAGGTATTCACGTAAGCGTAACTTTGCACTCTGAGTCTTTTACTCCCCTGTAATGCAACCCCATGAAAGTGTAATACTATGCAAGGGTAAATCTCATGGAAGGGGTGTGGAGTGGCAATTTTATAGCCTAAAAGATTGTGAGCACCCAGAAAAGCAGAGTTTATGAGTATTCAATATCTTATATCTAATCCTATCCACCCTTCATTGGTTGGAGATTAGCTCCTGTCAATGGTGTGAGAAAATCCCTTTCCAGGTTGAGAAAGGGACCGGAACATCCACAACATTGTAGATTGTGGGTAAAGGGGCTATTCCACAGGAAAAATATACATTTGTCTTGGATAAAAAATAAAAGTATTTAATTAAAAAGAGGCAGTGGCTTCGCCAAATGAGATATTCTACTGTTCATACAATTCCATATTTGACATATACCAATGCTATTGAGAGTCAACAACTTTCCCAGGAGTGTGCCTGAAAAGCTGTATTTCGTGCAGCTTTCCAGGGTACTCCTGGGATGGTTTCTTGATATCTAAAAAGGTACAACTACATCCTTGTGGGAATGGAAATTGCCACACATAGTTTTGCATTTAATTTTATGAATTCAGACCACATTGTTGCAGTTAGAGGTGGCAGCAGAAGAGACTGTTTCCATTCTACAATTGTGTTAAGATTTCACCCACACAGGGCCCAGTACAAGTTTTGCGGGAATATTGCATGTGTATTCCCACCCCTGAAAGTGGCAATACCCCAGTCTCAGTACTTCTGGGTTAGGGAAAAACCTAGCTATGACAAGATAGTGCCTCAGAGATGGGAAATTACCAGTAGGAATCAGTATTTAAGCACCAGTGCCCAAATCTTTTTCACTATTTGGCTGAGGGGGGTTGTACACCAAGACAGTGCAGCTGCTTAGAGCAGGCGAAATACACTGGTGAAAAAACAGAAGCTGTGGTGTTCCTGTGAATCTTGAAATCCTGATGCAGCGAGTGACCCGCTGCCTTGGGATGGCCATCCCACGTGTACCCGGGCCCACAATTATACAACCTAATCGTACTTTGTTTGATAGTGCTAGCTACTGAAAAAGTTGCTAACTCACGTCACCGTAACCTCTACTCCTTTCGCTCAACACAAGCCTCCCCATTTTATCAGCCTGAGAAGAATGAATGCATGAATGTGCCCTGCTTGGATTTGGACCTTTGGAATACATATTACACATAGATTTTAGCAGCATGCTAGATTACGCTAAAGACTTACCTGATGACTTAGCTTAAAGGGTATTTTGTGGTGATATGTATGTTTGCTTTATTATTTTATATATTCAAGTCGATTCCGAAACCCAGCCAGCAGCAAACTTTCAACTGATTTTAAAGTGTAGGTCTGCAAAGGAAAACCTCTTACCAATGTGCCAGTATTTGAAGATTAATGCAGAGAACTTGCATCAACCATCTCGAGTCAATGTTGACAACTCCTTTTACTTCTTTGTCTCATGTTTACTGTTGGGTTCTATTCACAAATACATCGGCATATCTCCTGCTTTCCAAATCCCTGTAGATGTGTTCCTTATTTTTTTACAGTTCTTTAGTGGGTTTTATTGACCTGGCCAGAGGCTTTGCATGAGCAGCAGGATATGTTATCCTCCCTCGCTCACCTGAGAAAGGGTTAATGGCTAAGGGGTCGGCACAAGATGCAACCAGCAGGCTTTTTTACTGCTAGAGATGATTTACGATCATCATCCCGGCTCAGTTTGAGTTCAGAGGGATTTTGCTGGCTCTGAAGGCTCGGAGAGGAGGCCGCCTGACAAGCGAGGCGGCTGGACAGACCCGTTATCCAATAAAAGAAATGCTTGGCTCCAGGACTGGGCAAATTGTTCAGGCTAGTCGGGACTTAAAGTGGGGTGTAAACATTGGGTGGGGGAGGGCAAAAGTCTGTAAAAGGGCGTGGCCTGTGTAATTAAGGGCATGACTTAAATACGTGAACTAAATTTCTGTGATTCCTTAGTGAGAGTGCCACCTGGCCGGTATTGTGGTGCCTCTCTGAGCTTTCTGTGATTGCATCCAGATGTATAACACAACAACTGATGTTCACATAAAACCATCCAGGACTATTTGCTTTGTCAATGATTTTGTTGTAAATAATTAATATTGAAAATGTGTTAATTATAATTGAATTTAACATTACTGATGGCTGTGGAAGGAAGGGGTAGTGGTCATCAGAGTGTCTCAATCATGCCAGTTAGGTTCACTAACTGGTAGACAGGGCCGGCTTTAGCACTGGTGGGGCCCAGTGCAACAACGTTTGCTGGCGCCCCCCAATGACCACTTCCACCACAAATTCTCTCACTACCACCCTTTAACAGTGCCCCTCAAGTCTTCATAACCACTCCCTCTCAGATTCATTTAATTAGTTTTATAGCACCACTCATACCAGTGTAGGGTGTCAGAGCACTTTACATCATAAGACTTACATAAGACAGAGGACTACAAGGTGTAAGAGTCACATGTCATCCATACTGGTAGGCAGTAAGAGTGCTTGGTCTGGAGATGTACAAAATCAGAATTTAAAACGTTCCACCATGGTTGAGGGTTCTCTTTAATAATCAGAACTGATTTCTACCCATTGAACCCTTTTAGCAAATCATAATGCTCTTATCTATTCCTTGCAGCTGTTTGATGACAGTTAATAGCTCACTGTCCTATATTAAGATTTTAACTTCTAAACTGCAAGTAACAAAAGGATCTCTTGGACACAAGCAGTAACTCACTGACCTATTTACTCTATATGCACTTTGTGGTCTGCATTGTACAGGTGCTTTGCAGCAGACAAATTAACCCTCTCCTCTACCTTACAATGAGTTAAAACTTCCACTAGACAAAACTCCAATCTCTCTCCAGGAAGAACATTAATCACTGGAGTTATCTTGCTATTTTTAATGTTGCCTGAAAATTGCTGGAGGCAATGAGCAGGGCAGCAGGTGCTTTTAAAGCCATGATCTTGCAAACAGGGCACCCCACCCGAAGTAAGCGCCCGATGCGGTAGCACTGCCCTAGAGCTGGCCCTGCTGGTAGACATGTAAGCCCTTTTTCTCTCCACATCTCCTCCATTCATGTGTTATACTTTGTCTCTTTGCTCGCATATCCTTCACTTCACCACCCCCAAACACACAGCACACACACCTGCGAGCACTGCATTTTCTTTTATTTTTGCCTAGTCAATATTCATACAGAATCAAAAGTGCAACTCGAATACGTGATCATGGCGCTGTGCGCTCTGCAGAAAAGCCAAGGATTGGATGGCCATCTGTTCTGACCACCTTTCTGACCCAGTGACAGTCACTGTGAGAAACGTGCACTGCCTTCAGTCTAAACGCCACACTTCTCAATCGTGGCCCATTATAAATACATGGAGGCAACTCAGTTCAAAGGCTGCACTATACACACAAAAAATACAGAAAGACATCATAACTGGAAAAAGCAAATGCTTAGGGAATTTAAGATTAAGTGAAACACGAAACAAGAGGGCATTAAATTGCTGACATGGATTACTTTAACATTCTTCACTTTCATTAGTTACAAATCACTATGGGCCTCATTACGATGTCGGGCGGCGTTGTGGAATCGGGTCCGGCAGCCCCGAACCCAGTATTAGGATGCGACCGCACATGGTGCGGTCGCACACTCCCATTTCTCTATGGGAGCTTATGCTGCGGTCGGAAACCGTCCGCAGCACAAGCTCCCATAGAGAAATGGGAGTTTTTGTGAATCTCTGCAGAGTGGCAGGCACCACACGGTGCCTGCCACTTAGTGCAGGGATTGACAGGGGGCACCACATGTGCCCCCCAGGTCCCCAACCAGAGGCCACTGTTGCAAGAGGGCCCTGCTAGGAGCCCCCAAAGTCGCTTTCCAACAGGCTTTTCTTGTCGGAAAGCCCGACATCCTAATCCCGACGGTGGAAAATGAGGGCCTATGTGTTTTTGCCTGTAAAGTTCAGAGCAGGAGAGGATGTGTGATGTAACAGCCATAGCTGCCGACTTTGGAACTTAGGAACCGGGTTTGTGTCTCGACTTCGGCTCAACATCCTGTGATTCTGGGCTAATCACTTAATGTCCCCTTGCATACCCCAAAAAAAAAAAAAATGTGTCCTGGTGTTACGTAACTAGCGCTCCTGTTAAGCGCTCCAATACATACAGGTCGAGTTCGCTCCATATAAAACGGCAAAAAAAAATAGAGGAGTGCATGGCGTGAGACCCTTTTCAATGTCCGTTTTAACCACTACCAGATCTGAGACACTGATGGACCCCGCCCAGTTAAAGCTCTGAGGCCAGTTTACTGCAGTTGGGGAAGAGGTAGAGTCGCTTTTTAAATGATATGTACATAACTACCCAACCCCCTCTACTTGCCCCCCCCCAGATATTTTTCTTGTAACTAACAGAGTATACCTTAAAATTTACAGGCAGTATTTTCCACTCAAATAACTAGAATAATGACAACAAATATTGGCGTCAAGAGTGTGGTGCTTGGTAGGGGCAAGGGAGGGCTTTAATGTTTAGACTGCAGGACAGTAAGGAAAAAGTGGGGAGGGATATCCTCTGAATGTGTCTCAAAGGAAGTGTGAGAGATTCTGTGCCTTTCTGACAGTGTTTCTGTCTGTATGTGTGCCTCTGTGTACAGCCCTGAAAGATAGCAGTGCCTGTTCTTAGGGAAATAAAATGCCTGTTCCTGGTAAAATATAACATTTAATAAGCCAGTGGCGTAATGCAAAACGATACCCCCCCTTCAAAATATGAAGAGATGCCCCTGAGTCCCAATATCTCACAGATATTCATTGGTGCTGGGCTGAATGCGGGCCCTCTGAAAGGCTGCCCCTTTCCTGCTCCACATGGGCTACAGGGGGTCCTGATTCTCTCCCCTGCGACTGATTGTACGACTATGATGGTTTAAAGAATACAGGTTAGCAGTCAGAGACATTTGTTGAATGCTGCCCCTAGCCCCGTTCTTCCCCACCCCACTCCACCTCAGCTGTTTTTAAGTTGGGTCAAACATCTGTCAAAAGTGTATCTCGAAACATAAACTTGTAATGAAACCGCGTTGTTATTTTCGGTTCTAGGTGTCTAACTGGCAGGCCTAGCCCAAGAAAAGGTCACTCCCTGCTGAATATAAACTGGAAATATTCAGCAGTAATGTTTAGCTCACGTGATGAACGGCGGAACAGCCTGCTTGTTTGGCTGACTAGAAAGTGCAATGTCTGCTCTTTTAAGAAGCTTAGAGTGAGTCAGGAGCTTGGACCTATTAAGATACTGGGCCATAAAAAGATTAGACAGAGACATCTCATTTTCCCTGAGAATCTGCGAGACGTGACAGTCAATCAATCAATCAGGGCATTTTAAAGCGCGCTACTCACCCGTGAGGGTCTCATGGTGCTGAGGGTGGAGGGGAAGGGGTCAGCCGAAAAGCCAGGTCTTGAGGTTCTTCCTGAAGGTTTGCAGAGTAGGGGAGCGTCTGATGTTGACTGGGAGCTCGTTCCAGGCCTTGGCTGCGACGTAGGAGAAGGCTCTTCCACCTGCTCTGGTTCTGAGGATGCACAGGGTTTGTGCTAGGGCGAGGTGAGCGGAGGTTTCTTTTAGGTACGTGGAAAGAGACTCTTTCGTTGAGGTATTTGGGTCTGATGTTGTGGAGGGATTTGTAGGCGTGGGTGAGGAGCTTGAAGGTTACTCTCTTCTCGACAGGGAGCCAGTGGAGGTCTCGCAGGTGTTGGGTCATGTGCTCGCTTCGTAGGGTGCCGAGGACGAGTCTGGCAGCAGTGTTCTGGATGGTCTGGAGTTTGTGCAGCAGGAATTTGTTGATTACGGCGTAAAGGGCGTTTCTGTAGTCCAGTCTGCTAGTTATGAGTGCATGGGTGATGGTCTTCCGGGCTTCGGGGGGATCCATTTGAAAGTCTTGCGGAGGATGCGGAGGGAGTTGAAGCAGGTGGGGGTGACGGCGTTGATCTGGCGAGTCATTGTAAGGGAGGAGTCGAGAATGATGCCGAGGTTTTGGGCGTGGTCCGTGGGGGTAGGTGGGTTTCCAAGGGCGGAGGGCCACCAGGTGTTGTCCCAGGCGGTGAGGGAGGGTCCGAGGACCTCTGTCTTCTCCGAGTTGAGCTTTAGGCAGCTGCTGCTCATCCAGGCTGCGACGTCTTTCATTCCTTCCTGGAAGCTGGGTCTGGTGTCTCCGGGGTTCTTTGTGAGGGAGAGGATGAGCTGGGTGTCATCGGCGTAGGATACTATGCTGAGTACATGCTGTCTGACGATGTCGGCGAGGGGTACTAATAAGAAGGGGGACCCCTGGCTAGATGGGGGCAGGTACGAGGGGGCCCATGTAGATGTTGAAAAGCGTGGGGCTGAGCGATGATCCTTGAGGTACTCTGCAGTTGATCTCTGTGGGTTTGGAGAGGAAGGGTGGGATTCTGCTCCTTTGGGTTCTGCCGGTGACAAAGGAGTGGATCCAGTCGAGGGCGGTACCCCGTATGCCAGCGTCATGGAGTCTGGCTACGAGAGTGCGGTGGGAGACAGTGTCGAAGGCTGCGGAGAGGTCTAGCAGGATGAGGGCCACGGTGTGGCCCTGGTCGAGTAGCATGCGGATGTTGTCGGTGGCGGCGAGGAGGACGGTCTCGGTGCTGTGGTTACTGCTGACGCTGGACTGGGAAGAGTCGAGGATGGCGTTCTCTTCGATGAAGGTCGTCAGATGGGTGTTGACGATTTTCTCTGTTACCTTGGCTGCGAAGGGAAGGAGAGAGATGGGACGGTAGTTTTTCAGGTCTGTCGGGTCAGCCGAGGGTTTCTTGAGGAGGGGCTTGACCTCTGCTCGCTTCCATTCGTCGGGGAAGAAGCCGTATTCGAAGCTAGCATTGATGATGTGGCGTATCTCAGGTGCTATGGGGGCAGCGGCTCTGTGGAAGATGTGTGGTGGGCAGGGGTCTGTGGGGGCTCCTGAGTGGGTGCTCTTCATGGTCGTGGTGGTGTCCTCGGTGGTGACCGGTGTCCAGGTGGTGATGGTGGGCTGGCTGTCATCGCTGGAGGGAAGGGTGGTTTCTGGAGTCTGTTCGCTGAAATTGTCGTAGAGGGCCTTGATTTTCAGGTGGAAGTAGGAGCCGAGCTTTTTGCAGAGGTTCTAGGAGGGCTTCGCTGGGGGGTTTGGCGAATTGCTGGATGATGTTGAAGAGTTCCTTTGAGTTGCTGGAGTTGGTGAGGATTTTGTTCCGGATGAAGGTCCTCTTGGTGGATCTTATGAGTTGGTGGTATTCTGTCATGGCGCTCTTGTAAGTGTTCTGGTTCTCAGTGGTTTTGCTGTTTCTCCATCATTTTTCGAGCCATCTGGAGGAGCGTCTAGCTTCTTGGAGGTGGGTGGTGAACCAGGTGGCCTTCAGGTGGCGTTGTCTGTCGGGGTTGCGGAGGGGTGCGAGCTTGTCTGCGCAGCTGGTGATCCAGTGGTGTAGTTCCTTGGCTGCAGAGTTGGCGTCGGACGTGGCGGAGGGGGGATCGTGGATGAGGGTGGAGTTGAGGTGCTCCTCTGTGACCTTGCTCCAATTTCTTCGGGCGCGGAGTGGGCTTGTGAGCGGTGGCGTTGTTGAAGGAGAAGTGTACGCAGTGGTGGTCTGTCCAGAGGGGCTCCGAGGTGTGGCTGATGCGGATGTTGGTCCCTCCTGTGAAGATGGGGTCAAGGGTGTGTCCTGCCTTATGGGTGGGGGTGGTGATGAGCTGCTTCAGTCTGAGGTTGCCCAGGAGGGCGGTGGAGTCGGGGTCGCTATGGTTGTCGAGGTGAAAGTTCAGGTCTCCGATGAGTATGTAGTCCGTGGAGGCGATGGCGTGGGGTGCGATGAGGTCGGCAATGGTTGTGGTGAAAGAAGCGCGAGGCCCTGGGCATCTGTAGGGGAGGGTGCCGCGAAGAGTGGTTCTAGGGCTGGTCTGGATCTGGAAGTGAAGGTGTTCGGTGGTGGAGGAAGAGTAGCTCATGCTGGAGGTGGAAATTCGGAGAGAGCTCTTGTGTGCGATGGCGAGTCCTCCTCCTGGGCGGTCCTTCCTCTGGATCTTGTATCCGTCAGGGATGGCAGTGGCAATGTCGGGGCGGGGGAGGCGTTGGTCCAGGTTTCCGTGTGGAAGGCAACGTCTGGCGAGAGGGTGTCGAGGAGGTCCCCGATCTCTACGGCATGTCTGTGCAGGGAGCGCACTTTGAGGAGGATGCACTTCAGTGCTTCGGTGGTGCGGGCGTCCGGCGTGGGTGCGGCGGTCGTAGGGGTGCTGTGGATGGTGAAGGATTGTTGGCAGTGTCGGCAGGAGAACTGGCCGTGGGTGGTGTTCTGCGTAGAGAGCTGGCAGTTGTTGTTCCTTCGGGGGGTGAGTGCTAGGAGGGTAGCGGAGTCGTAGCGGTGCCGGTGCAGATATCCAGAGTGCCTGGCGCTGGTCGCGGTCGGGTCGCGGATGGGTGCAGATGGGGTTACCTTTGGCGCGCGCCAGCGGCGTGGCCGAAAGGCGGCCACCATTAAATAGGGGAGGGGGATGAGAAGCGCAGCTGGGAGGCGGGAGCGGGGAGGGGCCGCGGGGGCAGCAGCGGCTGGAAAAAGGGTGGCAAAGTGGGTACGGAGGAAAAGTGGCAACAGGCAATGGACAACTAGAGAATAACAGAACTAGAAGTAAAAGGCACAATACAAAAGAATACCAGAACTAGAAGTAAAAAAGGCACAATACAAAAAGGCACGATACCAAGAAGCAGACCGGCGGAGAGCGGACTCGAACTCTGCCTACACAGGGCAGCGGCACAACAGCAGCAGCGGCACAACAGTAAAGGTGCAGGGGGAGAGAGCAGGTCTGTGACAGGAAATCTGACAGGAAATCATTTATTGCCTTGAACGGCGCCCCCGGGGTAGCAGTTGGTGTGGAGGACACTAAAAGGTCAAAATTACTATACTAACTCCAGTCCTAGCATATTTGGGGAAAGAGCGACTTTCCCCCAAATATCCCAGATGGCCTATTCAGTATTCCAATGAACTGCGCCCCCAGGGTAGCAGTTGGTGTGGAGGACACTAAAAGGTCAAAATTACTATTCTAACTCCAGTCCTAGAATATTTGGGGAAAGAGCGACTTTTCCCCAAATATCCCAGGTGGCCTATTTAGTATTCCAACTTCAGTCCTGGAATATTTTTTGAAAAGCCATACATTCCCCAAGTATTTTTAGGATTGCTTGAAAAGTAGTAATTTTGAATGGCAGAAAGTGCTGCCCTGAGGGCGCAGCTCAAGGAAAAATCTAGGAATACCGGAGAAAGCTTGATCGTGTTTCTTGCCCTGAACTGTGCCCTCAGGGCAGTAGTGGGTGTGGTGGAAGCTGGAAGGTCAACATTTCTATTCTAACTCCAGTCCTAGAAAAATGAAATCATCTAGCACTGCCTCCTGAACTCCTGGGTGGAGTTAATTGCAAAGCAGGTCATTTTTGGTGGAGTAGCGTTGTGTCATACTGAGGCGAGATAATCAACTGCGTAGCACATGACGTGCCTCTTTTCTCAAGTGTATTTTCTTACTGCCACCATAGACTCAAAGGGGATTAATTCCTATGCACAGAGCACTGTAGGCAACTGAGTCACTTAATCTCCCAGTGACAAACAAAAATACAATGTGCTCATGTAAAGTGCTCTAATGGCCTCAGGCCAGGTTTGCACTGAATAAACTCAACACACACGGTAGTTAAGGGGTAGGAGGAAAACACCCCACTTCGACCTCCCACAATAACCTACACACACACGTAGAAATGGGGCTTCGCAAATGAAATCGCTGTGATCTAGAGGTGAAAAAACACAAAAGGGTTTTAATACTGCCCTCATCCACAGAGATCTGTGGCATGCTTCGTAAAAACAACGAATAATGAAACAGTGCGGGATCAGGTGAAAAAGGTGCAGAGAAGTGCGGAGTTCCCATGCTCAGTTTTAATTGCTTCTCTGCACCTTTTTCACCTGATCCCGCACTGTTTCATTATTCGTTGTTTTGTCTTCCCCTCCCTATTGCTCCACCTCCAGCGTTGGTCTGCGCGGAGGTGTGTTAGCAGCCCTATGATGAAGCATGCCACAGATCTCTGTGGGTGAGGGCAGTATTAAAACTCTTTTGTGTTTTTGCACTGACTAAAACCACATATAGTAACAACTTGTCACGGGGGTACCCTGCACCAAAACTCTTGCCTACTGTGATAATCTGGCAGAGTCCATGTAATACAGTTCTTATCTGTGGGCTTTTAGAATTTGTCTTCAGCAGTAAACCGTAACCTGTTTTACCAAGTTTACATTTGCTTGATGATTCTTCCGTAGTGCCCCAGCTCTCTGTGTCATAGCTTGTCTCACTGCTCACATACATCTGATTATGGTCTTGCTTGACAGCACAGCTGTCACCAAACAAATATGGAAGCACCACTAGGAAGGGGCTTTGGCTCTGTCCACCTGCTGGGAGCCAGCAGTACATGTTTTGATTGGGCAGAAGTTGTGTGCTTCCACAAACACGAGCTTGCCCTCCAAGCACCTGTGACCATTTTGTTTATTTATCCAGTTGCCTGAGCTTGAACTTTCAGGGGCACAGGCAAGGCATGGCAAAGCTATTAAAGTATCTTAGATAACTAGATAATTCATGGTGTTTTTCTCTGTCAGCAGCATAGACAAGAGTAGAGCAGTCAATAATCTACATGGATTTTTTAGGTCTGGCTTGACAGTGCAACTGTCAGACCATTTTAGCTAAACACATATTATTCTACAGTTCTTTGCTACCGCACAAATACATATTTATTCCCATGCTATCTACTCATAATGTTTCATGTTACCATACAGAATTGGTTTAAAGCCAGACGCTACTTGTTTTTAAGTTATTTCCAGGAAAGATCGATTGGCACTACCAATGCTTGCTATGCACCATGGTATTCTCTCAATGCAGAATTGTGTGCCCAGTACAATTCTGCATTGGGCAAGTCAGCAACTATTTGCAAGGTTTAGGTGTGGTTTACTGTTGAATTATCAGGCGTAAAACCCACTTACAGTAAACAGCTCTGAATAGGTCCCTTCCTGAGGATTATATCAATTAACCTTTGAGACTCTGACATGTTTCAACTAAGCTCTACACCTTAACGCACCCTACAAACAAGGTAAGGATTCACAAATGTAAAGAGACACAGACTAAGGTACAGCCTGCAGAATACACCTATACATAACCATTATAGATGTATTTATGAAGCTTACATACGTTTTTGGGTCAATGCAGCCAAACATTATGCATGGCATGAAATATATGTAAAAATATATTTGGCATACTCAAACATTGCTGAATTAGGCATGATTTCTTAATCTTCGCTGTGTGTGTGTGTGTGTGTGCGCGTGCGCACAGTGTGCACTGTTTACAACCAGTGGCGGCTCCTCCCCTATGGCGGAGGAGCGTTGCCCCACTGCTCTGGGAGCAGAAGTTAAAAGAAAATTAAATGATAATAACCAGCGTTATTATGATTTTAGTTTTGTGTTTTGCTGGTGCAGGGCGGTGCTAGACTGGCAGAGCAGGGGCCAGGAGGAGGGGTAGTGCTCCACTCTAAAGTGTGCATAACTGTTTGGCCGGCCCTCTCGGGCCGACCATAACAGTCATGCGCACTTTGCATGTTCTGCACCCAGGCTGCATTACAGCCTGGGAGCAGAACATGCCCAGGCCCCAATTCCACATCTGAGCACCAATTCACGGCGCTCAGACCAATCACAATGCTGCGCTGCAGCATTGTGATTGCCTAGGGGAGTCAGCAGCCTGGGTGCGTCCTGCTTCGGAGGAGCGAGAGGATGTGGGAGCAGACCGAGAATCAGCAGCCGGCTGCCCTGAAGGTGTCTTTTTTTAATTTTTTTTATTTACAACCTTCCCTCCCTCCCTGCCTCGCCACCTCCGGTAAATAGCAGCCGCCACTGTTTACAGCACACACAAGTAGGGTTGGGAACAAGGATGTTTATTTTTTACTGTACAGTACTTTCCTCTACAATAAAAACCCTCCATATTACAAATATTTATTTCATAGTGACGCCCAAATAAAACAAACATCTGTCCTACCTTATCTCTTCATGTTTATCTACGGACCATACTGTGATTGAACACTTCACTGTTTTATGTGGACCGTAATACAATGAAATACATGTTTTTTATCCTATGGCCAGTAATAAATGCTTGTTTTACATTGACAGTGTAGATTAACTTTGTTCATATGTGGCATGCACTAAGATGGAATAGGTGTTTTCTTTATGGGCTGGTACTCTGGCAGAATACGTTTTTAGGCCTCTCTGCTGCCAGATTTAGCTATCTGGCAGACCTCATTTTACCAATACTTTAAAAAGTGCATGCAAGAAGTACTACCGAGAGTGAGCTTTGGGCCAGCCTACTTCAGCCATTCGCTTTTAAGTGTTTTTTCATGGGTTACCATTGCTTGGATGAGCTGTCCTTCAAGACCATGGCCTTTGTGGATTTTTTCACCAACCAATTTGTGTTCCCTTATGTGATTATGCTCAAGAAGTTCTTTTGTTAGAATGGCAGAAGAAGCAACATGATGCACAGCTAATAATTTAGAACCACTATGTGTCTGTGGCGTTAACTTTACTGACAGAAAAGACATTTGGAATCAGGCTTATTTCTTGTTTATTTAGGAAGTGTGTCCTGTTTGTTTTTACGCATGCTGTGGTTTTTCACTGTTCACCCTTTCAAGTTCATTTGGTTTACTTTGCTGGTGTGATAACACTTTGTTGGCTTTATATCTTTTGTCCTCAAAGTAAAGGGGAGGATGCACCTAACCTTAATTACAAATGCAACAAAAATACTTGGCCATTGTCAACAGTCTTTAGTATGCAATGGTTTGCTGTTTGTGACTTGTAGGTTCACCACTGACAATACAACTTTCATCTTCTGGCTCCTTTTTGAGGTCACTGCTTAACTCTTTACTGTAGTTCCTTCAGCAAAGAGGCCCCACTTCCAGGTCCCATCCTGCTGTAGTCCAAGAGGTTGCTCATTGTGGTATTTTATTTCTATAACATTGGGGAGCAACACGCATGAAGTCTCAAAACTATTACCAAAACTTCCCCTAACAAAAAGCCAGACCAAATAGCTTTGCCACTGCATGTTCAAGAAATTACTTTGCCAATGCTTGTGTTTTATGTGGCCAGTAATACGTTTAAGTAACTATTTGTTGTATATGGTCAATACTGTGATGAAATATTTTTGTATCATATATGATTGGCTGTGCACTAGCAGTAAATATATATGTTTTTATTTTGATGCTGAAATCATTGAGTAGGTGTTTGTTATATATGGGCCATACTATGATGGAATATTTGTTTTCGTATGTGGCCAGTACTTAAATGGAATAGATTTTTGATGGTGAAGCACAAAACTATCTTGAAAAGTGTACTTCCTTCATGGGGTCTACACAATGTGCCCTTTATTAAAAAAAACAAAAAAAACACCCACAGTATCCCATCATAGCACTGTCCACGGAAAACAGGCACTTTTTCTAGTACTGTACACAAAAGCAAAATTATATTGCCTCCTGGAAATGTCTGTTATAGGAAGTGTTAAAAAACAAGTCTAGAAGGGCGGGCTCACTGCCTAATTTTTAAAGACCATCCATAGACAATAAATTACATGTAATGACTTTAAATGAAACTCATGTACATGATCAGTGTTTTTATGAAAATCTGACATGCAGCCCTTATACTCCTGTGGTGGACACTCTGGTCTGTTTAAGGAAGCAGTCGTTTGATATTAGACTGACCATGTAAAATATGCATCTACTTCCACCACAGTACTGTCCATAAACAAACAAAAGCATCTAATCTGTGGCAGCACTGTCCATGTGAAAGACGCCCATCCAATTGTAACGCAATCCATTGGGAATAAACAGCTGTATATCTTTTATCCTCTAGTCCATATATTAAAGTGGGTGCATTTGCCATTGCAGGAGATACTTTGGGGGACATTTCTGGCGGAAAAGTAAGGAAAACAGGAATTGTCACTTAGTTCAAACCCCCATATGTATCTGAATAAGAAGGTCCACAACCATTTACTGGGGTGGGGGCTATAGAGTTAATTTCACCTGACGTGGTGGGCGACCGGCCATTTTAGGGTGGGTGGCTGATTCGCTACTTTGCTTGGCAAAGTGAATTGTGTGGCGTGGCGGAGGCAGTACTATAGTGCAGCCGGTAGGGGGCACCGTCGGCGAACTGTCTGCCATCAAGGGTACCCTGAAAAGGGCGGTGGCAACACCAGAGGTATAAATAATGGAATCTCAAGCTAATGGTGTGATTCTGAGAGAAACAGTGCATCCCCTGTGCCTGGAAACAATGTTATGTGGTAATGTAAAAAAGTGTCAAAATGTGTAATGTAACATATGTGGAATGCGCTGTCCTGATCAGTGTAACCCTATCGTCGAATGTGTCGGCTTGTAGCTAGATATTCTCAGAACAAGGCCATCCCAGTGGCAGAATGTGCGCCATACAAATGCCAGCCTCTGACAGAACATAGGGTTTTCACGGAAGAAATGTTTTGTTCATAAAAATGATAATACTGGATTCACAATTAAAGTTTATTTTTCGTATTTATGATATCTGTCTATATTTTTATCAACATGGGATGGGGCTCACATCAGCTAAAAAAAAAAACTCCCTAGATAAAAAAAAAAATACATTCAGGGGTTAAGTCCCACTTGCGGGGAGGCTCGCACTTCAATGTACCCCAATGGGCACTAGTATACTACAGTGTGGAGTGTTCAGTACCGGCAAAAAAACCTCTATTAATCTGTGCTACCCATCTAAAACAATATTTCATTATGTTGCACCCCCTTACCTAAATCATTTATATTATGCCACTGACTTAAAAAAAACTAACCATTGTGCCTACAAAAGGATTCAGTCAATTATAGAGCCCCCACTTACACATTGATTCAGTCAACTATGGTTCCCATAGCTTACAAAATTCTCTGAACATGGTACCTCTCCCCAACTTCAAAAGGAATCCACTTGTGTTAACATTTACTTTAATATTCAATTGTGCAGCTCCAACTTCCAAGCTTCCCATAAATTGTGGTACTGCCAGCCCCCCCCCTTACAAAAAGAGCCAATTTAGGTCTAGTGCCCATTGTGGTACATGCCATTGCGAGCCTCCCCGCAAAAATATTTTGTTTTCACATTTCCATTTTAGATTTAAGCGTTGCCCCACAATTTTTAAAATATCTCCACTCAAGACAGGGGTTCCACTTACAAAAACATTGCTAAAATATGGTGCCTGTTACAAAAATAATTGAAGAGTGACCCCATTGGCCCTTCATGCAGAATGCATCTATATCTGATACCGCCTACACCCACTTCAGTGACCAATTGGTGTAGGCACCTACCTGTACTTCCAAAAGCACATAGGACCACCTTTACAAAAAACACTCGGAGTGTATACTGCTGTACAATTTCCATACCCCCGCCCATCCATGCAAGTCATTCAATTGTGGAGACTCTAATAATAAGAAACACTTTACTGTGTCCCCTTATAAAACAGCGTGGTGCCTACATAAATAAATAGGTATGTACAAAAAGAACTATGTGCCTGATGTATTTACTGGTTGCAAAAATCTGCTTGCTTTGTGACAGGTATTTTTGCGATGTGAAAAAAATTACCAAACCATCCTAAGTACTTATAGGTCAGTTAGCAAAATTCTGATTCAAAGTGGGTCGTAATCAGACCTACCTCATGAATAATAATGTGGGAGATCACAAATTGTGACTCACTCCAATTGGTGGCCATGACAGGCATGGTGGCTAGAGTTATCAGACCATCATGTTTGTGATCGCCTTTCAATAAAATGAACTTTTTTAAATGCAGCCGGTTTTCCTTTTAAGAAAATGGCGCTGCATTTAAAAAGAAAAGCGTACTTTTTATGAAAGTTTGCGTCAGATTTGGCAATGGTCCCCTGCACGACCGCCTACATCCCAACAAACTTTTTTTTGCATTCACAAGCGGAAAGAATCCTGAGAGAACCTCTTCTCCCTTACAAATGGCTTACCACACCAACTTGGGAATCAGTAATTTCTCAATGTTTTGCAATTGGATTTCGGTCGCAAAGTAATGATACTTCACCTACAGAATCGCCTTTTGGAGAGGACACCTACTACACGCCCGCCACCCTCCCAAATAGCAATTCGGCATGGAGCTGCAAACAAATTTTAGGAGTAGGTAAAACTTTACCAATTCTTAAGATGCAGCTATTACATGGCAAAGAAAACGTTTTTGTGGATGCAAACAGCAATTCAGACTCTCAGCGACAGTATAGATGTTTACTACATCTGGCCGCATGTGCGTAGCTCTTATTTAACCCCCCCTACTCCATTGTGTGACTTCCTGCCCCCACTACTTGAAAAAAATAACAATCCTTAATGCTGACTCTACTAAGCTCTAATCCTCTTCAACACTTAGCCCCTTACTACAAAAAGAATCTAGTCAATCTTGACTTCTCCTCCCTTACTAAATATTTTTTTTATGAGAGATGCCTCCAATTATTTAAAAAACAAACAAAAAAAAACAACTTTGGTTCTTCAATAACAAACATACCATTAATGGGTAGAGTCCCCATTCACACACAGACACAGCCGAGCGTGATGCTCGCTTTTCTAATAAACTGGGTGATAATATACTGCCCTTATTTCTAAAAATAAATTCAAATGTTATGCCCCTCTCCCTTAGAAAAGATTCAGTCGACTACCGACCTGCTACATTGGAGGTGTCCCATCACAGTGCCCCCTTCAGACAAATCTTAATTCCAGCGCTTCATACCCACTTGAACAAAAAATCTATTTAAGCACTATGTCAGGTGGTTGTGTGTATGCGTTGTGTGTGCACGCACACGTAGCAACACTATAATGTGGTATGTATGTTGCTTGGTTCCTATCTGTTATTGTTTGCAGGTCCTAGCCATGAAAATTGTGTTGACAGTCGTGCTTGTATGATGGTGGGTTAGATGTGTGTACGCTATTTTGTGCTCGTGTTTCACAGAGTCACTGGTGTTGGAAAATGTATGCTGTGGTGTAATATATTGCTCGTCCTGTGTGATGTGTTCCTGTTAATCCACTGTAATCTAATGTGACGCACTGTCATGAAAAGTATGTTCACTCTTGGTTTGTTAGTGTATGTGTGAGCGCGCTTGTGTATTTCGTATATTTAATGGTGTGTGTGTGTGTGTGTCGATTCGATTCTAAAATCTTCAGTGTATACGGGGCAGACACACACGAATTCTGATAGACTCACCGCGAAGACGGAAGCTCCGGACTGCTTGCTGATGACTGGCTGTCGTGTGATTTTACAGACCCGGCTGGTGTTTTCGGTTTCATTTCTCCTTTTTTCAGCTGCTCAAACAGGGCGCGTGGCTCTTCCTGGTTCTGTGGTCATGAAAAATGAGCCGGGTTAGGAGGGTGCACCCATTTTCAAACAGCCAAGTATGCCTTCGTCTGACGACTTCTACAGATATGCTAATCCGAAAAACCTTCAAGCCCTGCGAAGTGACCTAAGGCGGTAATAAGGCACTGCAAAAATATTCGACGCACAATTAAACAAAATATCTTGTTTAAGCGAGAAAGTGTACGACACAGGAAAGTCTAATCGATTACCAACATATATATGTATGGTATGTGATGATAAATGGTGTACTTTGCGAACATTAGGAATTATGAGTTCATGGGCGCCAAGGTTTGGATGCTCTGAAGGGTGCGTATATTATGAAAGTCAAAGGTCGAAACAACAACTTTGGTTTAACAGAATTAATTTATTTTAAATCAAAGTCGTGTCCTGGCTTGCGGAGCTTAAACTGAGCCTAGGAAAGAAAACAGGCGTTCCAGCAATTATTGATATGACTTGGAGCTTTGAGGATCTGAGGGCACAAATACAGCAAATGCAATCACAAAAGTATAACACAGTCACACGAAAATGTGTCACAAAACTCAAACATTATTGATGAGGCCTTCGTTTTGCCCAGTTTTATCTCCGTATGTCCTGTCCATTTTTTTTCGACAAATGCCTTTTAATGGGTAAGACTTGTACGGACTATACAATGTTTTATTTCAAAAGTAATCAATCAGGATCAGACCAACGACCGGGCAGTATTTTTGGCGTGCGATACGGGGGGCTTTGAGCTTCTTGTTTTGCAGACATATGAGAGCAGTAGCCGCAGACGTGCACCATCGGGTGACCAGAATTTTGAAGGCAAAACCCGGGACATTTCACAAGGATAGAAGGACTACGATTTTACTTTAACTGAGCGCTCCTCAGCAGAGAATTACAGAAGCGGCAGTAAGAACATAAATAAAATGCACTTTTTTAAAGCCAGTAGCATGCCTGTTAATTAAATTACGTTCTTACAATGGCTGCTAACTATACATGCTTTGGAAAACATAAAAAGGCACCTCCTACCGTTTTCAGTCGACCCTTTTTAAAAACCGGGAAATTAGCTAAATTTCCCGAAATCTGCCGGGACAGCTGACCAAAACTGGGACTTTCCAGGCAAACCGGGACGCCTGGTCACCCTATACTTACAAAAAGTCATAGTTGGTACCGTGGGCCTAATAAAAAGTGATACCCATTCAGGGGCGGGCAGTTAGCTTTGATATTTTAGGTAGCATGAACCTGGGGCTTTATGGCTGTTTTAGAGTGCTTTAAGACTTCGGAAGCATGCAGCAATGCCAAACCAAAGAGACATTCAGAGTGTCACCCTGAGCAAAAATGAGCTTCAAGGGTGAGGCACTAGGGGTGATTCTCTCGAGCTGGTGGGCCCTGGATCCTCCTGGTAACCCCTGAAAGGCAATGAATGGTTTTGTAAACCAGAATGGTATGCTGTTCCTCCTATTTAGTACAGGTAGATGTGTGTATAGAGTAATACATATGTTCACTCAGGGCAGGAGAAAGTAATCCTCCTTTCGGAAAAAGACCCTCACACACCCAATCAGCTAGGTGTCTTGCTTCATCATTGGGTCTGCTCCTCGTCGGGTCGGCGCTGCAATACCCGATCGGCACCCATAATGGGGCCTTTTAGCAGAGATCTTTTTTTCTCGCCGTTGGGTGCAGTGCGTGTGAGGGTCCTAGTGAGTGTAGATGTGAAAATGTGAGACTAAAACAGGAAATAGTGGTCCACTCAGAAAAACTTTAATGAACGTGGCCACTATCCTGATTATAAAAGTTGTAAGCGTGCCCCTGTTCTAAGGTTACAGGATATTACGCTATGGAATCAGGCCAACATGTTTCTTGCCAAAAGTCAAATGGACGGCAATTCTTCAGGACGATATAAGATCTATCTACACTTTTTGGTGGTGGTCCAAAGATTGTGAAAATTAGTGACCACCCTTACAGCACCCTAAAAAGTGGTACCTGTAGACCTTGAACATCACCTGTAGAGAGAAAGAATCATAGAGGTTACTGTATCAATGCGGTGCAGTATCTATAGTTGTAGAATAATCACGCTATCTAGATGAAAGTGCGTAAAAGCATGCATCACACTCAGGTGTCTGTGATCATGCTCCAGGCGTCTATAAACATAGTGACAATAGCAACCACAGAATAATCACAAGCAGGACACGTATATGGACTCACCCAATTAGGGTCAAAACTGTATGGCAACGTGTACCGGCAGGTGCTGACACTGAATAGTGCAGTATCCTGATCATAGGAGAGATGTAAAGAGTTAAAAATATATATAGAGTTAAAAATTAAAGTTAAAAAGGGGCAAAACATTCAGTTTCTAATGCTCATCGACTGGTGGCACATATTGAGCTAGTGGTTGACCGAGTTGGTGCAATCCCTTGTTCAGCCACCAGCCGTCTGGAGTATAAGCATGTGTAAACACTCGGCGCTGTCATCCTCAGGGGCCCATAGGGGTCAAGCGATGTATCCCTAGATCCCCACTTGCATTCACAACAAGGTGTGCAGTAGGATCGAGATACGTCCTGCCACACCCCATCGGGTACTTCCTGTAGGACATAGTCACGTGTGGGTTACACCGTCTACGAGCGTCACTAAGGGCGCTCTAGTAACCAAATGCCAAAGCGGGTCTAAAACGGTCTCCCCCGGCCACGCTATCATTGGTGGGAATGCTAATATTCCAAGGCCGGTAGTAACTGTGGACGGGGCAGAAGCAGGATCCCTAGCCATCTGACATTATGTTTAACGAGGCGTCCTCTCTGGCAAGACTCGCATTTACACACTCACTCGTTGGGGAGCATCGCGTAGGATAACACCGTCTTCTTTGCGTCAACAGAAATGGTTTAGTACTCACGTGCAAAGCTCTGTCGCTGTGACTGTCGACCTACCTCTCACTCTGCCGGTTCCGGGAGGTAATGACTTACGTTGGTTTGCTCGGTTAAGTCTCCGGGCGGCCTGAAGCGGGGGCGGGACTTCCGGTCTCAACGTTCAGACACTAGCATGTTAACCCATTGTGGATGTAGGCGCCATGTTGGAGTTCTCGCGCTCCATATCGCACTCGTGTTCGTATTGGGTAAATGTTAGTGGAGGACATGTGTGCGCAAGCAAGGTATCTGTTTGGGACTTCTACTGTGACGCTTTCTGATCCTGCATGACAGGCTCAGGTGGCCTGGAAGTCCATGTAAATCAGCAGCAACGGTGTTTCAATGTATTCTCATGTATTTTATCTACCCCAGGAAAAACAGAGTAGGGCGCTTTACCAGGCATAAATTGCTTATTACTATGGGCACAGTGGCGCTCAATATGTGTGTTGAACATGTGTAGTTGTCATGAAGGATGGTATTCCCAAGTAGAGACCTGGTGCATTAATGTAGATATTCATATTCAAAGCCAGGTACAACTGCAAGCCAGCGGCTCCTAATTGCAGTATCTATCCTAGTAAGCAGTGTGTGTAATTGTGGAAGCCACAGTTCCATGGTTGAAGTAACTGGCAATTCTAGTGACTCAGACGTAGGTGTTAGTGGTCATCTGGTCAACAAACACCAAGGAATGTCTTCGTTTAAGCCCTCCTTGTCTGAGGATAATCTCAGTACCCATCTCTGTTCAATGCAGAATAGTGCTTTTTTGTCCATGCCAGGGTGTGCTTCAAGTACAACCTAACGCACTGAGTCAGGTGAGTGTTTGTGGTGATCGAAATGGGTCGTCATCTTCGTATTGGTTTTATGGCACCTGAAGTTACTCCTATGTTCTGTAATCCGGACTTTTACCGGTCTCGTGGTCATTCCCACGTATAGGAGTCCACATGGGCAGGTCAGTACATAAATACAGTTTGTCGTGTTACAATTAGTGTGTTTCTTAAAGTCCCACTTGAACCCGTTCTTAAATGTCATCTCTTTTGTGACTTTGGTGAGGGGGCACACAGAACAAGATCCACATGGGTAATGTCCCATAATTGGTGGTAGGTCCCACAGCGTTCGTTGTACATTGGTGTGTTGGTTTTTGGGTCTGGTATGTATGATCATATCTTTTAGATTACTCGTGCGTTTGAACGCAAATCTCGGTACAGGGAGGTCAAATTTACCTGTATTGAGTATTCCCGAATGTTTTCTGATGATATTTCTCACCCGGTTAGAGTCAGGGGTAAATGTGGTCACGCAAGTGAGTGAGTCCCCAGGCTCTTTCTGTCTGTTTTCCAACAGGGTTTCTCGATTGTTGTTCCTTGCTCTCTTACGAGAGAGTGAGACGCTCTGTTTGGGGTACTCTCTCTTGCGTAAATCTGTAGCCAAGATCTCAGACTCTCTTTGGTAGTCTGACACCCAGCTGCAGTTCCTTCTAATCCGAAGGAACTGCCCGAAAGGTAAGTAATGAATTCCCATCTGGTATTTATTGAGGTACATCGTCCGAGTCGGTGGATACAGCTGGCACAAGAAAAATGCAAAACACCAACCGGGCAGCACCACCACACAGCTTTCTCAGCATGGTGAAGTTTTGCGGTCATTCTTTGAATCTGATAATACTCTCCGTGCCTATGTGGGCCTCCTTGAAGCTTAGCACATAGTGGATCTAGGATATTTCTATTTAGAACTAGTTATGACCTCCAGTCTCTGTCTTCTTGGCTAGTATTACTACAAGAGCATGAGCCAGAATGGATGCCACTGGCAGCTTCTGCCAGCATGCCTCTAAAACAATGAAGCAAATATATTGCAAATCAAAGATAAAGGCATCTCCATTCTCAGGGTGTTTGCTACTTACTCACCTCCAAGGATGAAGAAGTGGGTCCTCCAACTATAGGCAAACTAAATCATAGTAGAGTACTATCCCAGCACTAACAACCCCATAAATTGTTTATGGCGACACAAAGTCTTGCCAACCATACCAAATAGGAAGAGACTGAGAAAATGAAAGAGCAAATGTGACTGATTATAGAAGTAGCCCTCCACAACACCTTAAACACCATGGGTGTGATTCTAACCACGTTTCTAGCCTCTAGGATGATTGCTCTCAGACAGTCATCACCCTCTAAATGAATACATGGATGAACCTGCTGAAAGTCAACAAGCACATGCTTGGGTGGTACAAGTGAACCAGCCACCCTCTTGAACATCTACAAAGGTCTTGAATGGTCTGAAGAAGGTTTAGTACAGAGTGGGTCATACATCCTAATGCCACTGTGCTGTATTATAACTGGATATTTTGGTACATCAAGTGGTGGTAAAGCAAGTACTCAGTGCTGGGAGAAGGTGTGGTTCCTGGTTGATGACATAGAGGTGGAAGAGGAGATAGGTCTGTTCCTTATGTGTCTAGTCTTTGCCCATGGCCTACAAATGCACCCAGAAGAATTATGCATAACATCCATGGCAGGGCGAATCAGTACAGATTTCTGTAGCAACCAGGTGCTAGTAAGTTACTGGGCACAGTTGGTGAACTTTCAAGATACCATGAATTGAAGCCAGCTGCACAACTTAAGTGGAAGTTGCTGTACATGAACTATGACATTTTAGCTCCTTGCAGAATTCTTTGTGAGCTGAACCCTGGCAATCACACCAGTGTTTCAAAGATGCAAGGCCCAAAACTATGACCATACCCTCAGCATGGCCATGTTCCTTTAGGCAGCCTTTTACAAAGGTGTAAGTGAATGCAGAAATAATACTTGCACCTCAATCAAATATTCCCTGACTACCTTTTTAGTTGTCTAATTGGTGGTTGTGACTATTTGAAAACTCTCATGTACTCCAGGATATCAGTGGCTGAGGTTAATTGAAGTATTACGTCCATCATGTTCTGGACAACCCTCATGTAGTCCAGCAGCAGTCTACCATGAACATATTGGATAAAGGGCGGAAACAAAACATGCAGCACAGCTGGAAATTCACCCTTTTTTGGATATTCAAATGAGCATCACAAATTGATGAGACCAACATCTGGAAAGGTAGTATTGCGTGTCATTTGCCATTGGAACTTTAATCCCCCTTGTTTTCTGTGGTACGAAATTCCTGAACCAGGCGACGATCTCACTAGGAGAGGCATAGTGAAAGAACCCTGAATGAGGGAATGAACTAAATAATAGAGACAATGACCCAGTGAAACCGATCATTTTTCTGGCTTGACATGCAGTTTGTAATACCAGGCTCAGTTACTAGTTGATTTTATATGTACAGTAATCATATTTTTAAGGAATTAGGCAATTGTTTTGACCTCTGGATATTTTTACCATGCAGAATTTGTAATATATACTAATGGATTTTATTAGCACAAGTGTATATCAAGGGGAGTGTAATGGCCCCTTGATTTGTAATGATTTTGTAATGGTTTTAAGTAACTATTCAATAGAACTTTACTTGCTTACGAGTGCCATTTGAGACATGCCTTCTGTAGGTAGCCGTCAATGATGATAACACCCACATCATCTGGTTAGTTAGTGATCAATCACTTCTACTGCAGTGTATGGAGACTCTGAGAAGAGGGTAGAGGAACCAGTTCTGAGATGAAGTATCCCCTGTAGTCAGGGGTCTCAGGACAGACCTAAACCATTTGCCGGACTACAAAATTATCTGCCATGCTGTAGGAAGCTGGCTCTGAATATACTATACCAAAGTAAGGGATAGTGTGCACAGAGTCCAGTGGATCCCCAGAGGTATAGCAGAGGCTAAAGTAAATAATATCTTACTCTCTTTTGTGGTAGTGTGGTCTAGCAGTCAGGCTTATCAGGAAGGTAGTGTTAAGCATTTGTTGTACACACTCAGGCAAGAAATTATTTCACATACTCAAAGACTAAATCCAGACCAATTTTGTAAAAAGTTATTATTATGATATTTTATTTCTAGAACCAAGGTCTACTTAGTAGCAGGTAAGTTAAACTCTTCTTACAATGTGACTTTCAACAAAGCAGTGAATGCTGGGTTTGCAGGGACATTCAGATTAAAAAATGCTGGTAAGTAATTTTCGATTACTTTTGGATTTCAGTTCTGCTTTGGTATGATACACACTCCTAACACAGTTTACACAACACAGGAAGGACATTTATAAGCAGGTTAACTCTTGTGCAAGCAATAGGTTACTTTCTGTGCAGTACAAAACAGAAGAATTTTTGGCAAAAACCCACCTTTCAGTCCTATGGGTAAAACAAAGTGTTAAGTTGCAGTGGGTAGAACGGTTTTGCAATTGGAGTTTTGGGGGGTAGAACCAAGGCTCCCCAAGGTTCAGGTTGGCACTAAAGCGGCACTACCAGCGTAGGGTGACCAGATTCTCAAAACAAAAAACGGGGACAGTTCATAGACATAGAAGTAGGACTACAGTTTGCAGTAACGGTCGACATAAAAGTAGGACTATTTGACAGCTGTCATAGACATGGAAAAGGGACTAAAATGACAGCCGCAGATGAAGAATTACAGACAAATCCTATGTGTGACACAGACTTAGCCGAGAGGGACGTCGAGGTTTCAGTGACCGTCACCCGGGTGACCCGCTAATTGCACAGTGTGATATCCTTACTTGGTGACACTTATGGCTCCCTGTGGATTGCAAAGTATGACTCACTGCACAGCCTGGACAACACAGCCTGGAGGCGCGGATTGAGCAGCAAACCCGAATTGCCGGTGAAGTGGGTTGCAAGACTGGCGCCGCGTGAAGTGTGTTTTATGTTGTTGGGGCCTCTCTGACATAGGTTCCCTGTTGGGCCGGGTCACTCACATGACGTCAGAGAGTGGCCCCGAGTCCTGGTGTTCTCCTGACTTCAGTTTGCTGGGAAGGAGGGGGGCACCGCAAAGGCTGGCAATCTTTATGTTGATTTTTCTGCTGGCCCATCCAACAACAGTAGCCACCAGAGTGTTGTTAGGGCCTCGCACATCTTTTTTGGGCTGGGTCCCACCTTGGAGAGAGGCACAGGGTCACTCATGTGATATTAGAGGGTGGCCCCGAGTCCTGATGTTCTTCTGACTTTAGTTTGCAGGGAAGGAGGGGGGCCACCACAAAGGCTGGCAATCTTTATGTTGTTTCTCTGCTGGCCTATCCAACAACAGTAGCCACCAGAGTGTTGTTAGCAGGGCCTCGCACATCCTGTTTGGGCTGAGTCCCACCTTGGAGAGAGGCCCTGGACTGAGTGATGCTCTCTGCGCAGCATCATTAATTACGAGGGAGGAACCAGAGGGTCCAGTATAAGTCAGCAAAGGCTGAAGGTACAAGCCTCAAAAAACAAACAACCACAAAAAAATAAAACACAGCTCCTGACTTAGTGTGCAGAGAGAGCCTTAATTTAATATGTTGCAAGGGAGTTTCCTGATATTTGTACGATCCTAAGTATATTTACTTAGACATGAGTATAAATGAAAGTTGTTTAACCATTATTTCTTACGCTTTGCAGCAGCTAACGTAGAGTTTCTAGTTGCTCAAATGGATGTTATATCTGATATTTATAAGTTTCACTCGTTTTAATATCTTGATTTTGCTCGCAAGAAAGTGCCACTCATAGTCGTTAAAATGTCACTCATAATTATTCTGAAATTATGAAAATGTCACACATAGAAATCTGAAACCTTGGCAGCTATGCATGTAACATTACACCTACAACAAGCCAGGACTATTCGCTTTGTCAGTTGTTCTTAGCTGCATAAGATAAATAAGCAACAACTTTGGCTTCGCTGTACATAACATTGAAAATGCTTCAGTTCTGGAATGAAGAGACAGTGAAAGAACTATAACGGGTCTCTTTGAAGGCAGTGAAGGGTGGTATTGCTGCAGCAGTAAGATTGTTTTTTCATTCTGAGGGCAAAAATGGACATCCCAATAGAGACCCCTCTCAGCACCTGTGCTAAGTAAGCAGAGAAATGTCCCGGTTTTTAAATAGTGTTTCAGTGCGAGGCACTATTTAAAAACCAGGACATTTCTCCGTTTAACCCGGGCACTGCACAAAAACCGGGACATTTCTGTAATTAGGAGCAAAGTGTCGGGACACAGGGACACTGCTCCGAAAACAGGGACCGTCCGGGGAAAACCGGGACGTCTGGTCACCCTATACCAGCGGCACTAGGGCGGCCAGGTGTAGAGTGCAGGGTGCCAAGGTTAGTCAATGGGGTTAAGGGGCACCTTGGTTGGGGACTGCTCCAGGGCAGGCTACTCGGTCTCAGGAGCCAAGCTCCTAGAGTTAAGATTCGGGCAAAGGGGGTCCCAGGTTAGCACCAAGTCCACATCACCAGCGGCGCAGGGGCGACCGGGTGCAGGGTGCTTAGGAGAAGTCGGGAGCCTAATGCAATTCAATGGAGGACGTCGGTCACAGAAAAGGACTGATGGCTGGGGCCAGAAGACTGGATGAAGGGATCCAACGACTGGTGGGCAAAACTGGAGGGTTGCTGGTGCCAGGACACCATTGGTCGGGCACCTTAGGTAACAGGAGCTGCGGATGCAGGGGTGTCCTTTCGTGTCAGATTCCTCTCATCGGTTCTGGTCATGATTGTGGGGACTCTTCAGGATGAGGCTGCAGGTGTCGAGGAGAAGGTCAGTGGAGGTCGTCCAACAGTGGCACTCAGGTCAGGATCGCCCGGGGGGACATCGCTGGTGTGTTGGGCCACCTGGACTCGGGCCGTGGGCGTCGGGTGCGGAGTGGCGAGGACTTGTTGATCCAGCCATTTTGGAGTCCTTGGCTTGGGTTAGTATTAGACAAATCCGGTGTCCATGGGAGATAGGAGTTCTTTGTGAAGGCAGGGCAGGTCTCCAGGGTTCTTGGGGGTTGCTGGCTGCAGGACACGCTTGATTCAGCTCGCAGGGGTTCAGAGCAGGAGACAGGCAAGTAGGGCTGGGGCCAAAGCAGTTGTTGTCCACCTCCTCTTCTGCAGCATGGCTCTTCGGTCCTTCTTCTTCTTGTCACGTTGAATCTGAAGAGGCAAGGTTCAGGGGTGCCCCTAAATACTAGATTTTTTAAATTTTATTTTTATTGATTATCATTATGGACACAGGTTCAACAACAGCGCATTCGCGTGCAAAGTTACAGACGCTAGGATGATATAGACAAGATAGATCTAAGACAGCCAACTGTCCATATTGCAAATCTTCATCTTCTTGCCCAAGCATTTTGCGCTAGAGTCCCAGTCCCGATGTCCCATCAACAATCCCTGCAATAAAGTCCGGGGGGAACAGGGGGAATAAGAGAGAAGGGGGTATAAAAGTGGGGGAAGAGACTAGGAGGGTGTTGGCCTCCTAAAGAAGTGTTCTTACAAGCCCACACATGTTCTACCTGTGTACAAGGAGATTGTTTCCACCGTATAACAGTCATTTCAGACCGAAGGGGGAGTCTCGTCCTGAACTTGTGGGTGAGAGTTAAGGTATCTCTGTAATGGCTCCCAGATGTCTCTGGGACAGTTGCCCATGACAGAGTGCCGCATCCTTAAGCCAATCAGCAGTGCGAGAACTCCGACAGCCGCCCCAGCACATCGCTATCCCCCACTTGGCAAGCAGCAGGAGCATAGCCACTCATTTTCTGATTGTCACTGGCGCAGATCTTACATATCCTAGCAACGCTGTCAGGGGGGAGCGCTCTATCTGGTATTCAAGCATCTTGTCCAGCACCTCGAATATGTTCTCCCAGTAGCATGCAATTTCTGAGCAGGTCCAGGCCAGGTGCAAGAAGTTCGCCTCCTGGGCCCGGCATCTCACACATCTCGCTTCCTCACTCAAGCCAGCTTTGTACAGCCATTCGGGAGTCCTATATAATCCATGAAGAAACTTGAAGTGAATTAGCCTCAACCTATAGTTAGGGGACAGCTCTCTAGCCTGCACGCAGCAATATGCTCACTGCTCATCCTCCATGGGGCAACCCAGTATCTCCTCCCATCCCCTCCGCGCTGCAGGAACACACACTGGCGCATCACACTGCATACCCGTGTATAAACGAGTGATACGTTTACGTGGTGATGGATTGTTTAAGAAATCTTCCAAAACCTGGAAAGTGGGGGGGGCGCCATCGTGAAAGAGGCAAAGCAGGCACGCAGCGCCGCGCGGAGCTGGTAATTCTGTCAAGCAACCCCGTGGGTTCCCCCGCAAGCTCACTGTCGGGCTGTACAAATGTGCCCTCAGAGAACGCATCGCCCATAGTGTGGAGACTAAGCTTACTTAGTCTATGCCATACACCCATATCTTCCGAAAATGGCAATGCCAGATGTTGCGACAGGGGTACAGAGGGGGCATACATCACTTCCATATGTGCCCTGCGTCTCAGCTCCCGCCAGGCCAACACCATGGACCCAACCAAGTCCACTGCTGAGCACCGCCTGGTCTGTGTACAGGGCCATATGCAGCGGTGTAGGCGCCACTTGATCATGTTCCGGTGCCGTATGCGCCATGAATTGAGTCGGAAAAAGCCAATAAAATCCAAACTGAGCTAGGGCACAATTGTAGTAGAGCTACATGTTTGGGGCCCCCAGACCCCCCTGTTCAAAGGGCAGTGTCAGGGTCTCCCACAAGACTCTGAGCTGTTTTACAGCCCAAGCAAGAAATATCAAGTTCGAGCGCAGTCTGCGCCTGAAAGTTGCGTTAAGAGGGAGCAGGAGTTTAACAAACACATATAGAAACTTGGGAAGCACAATCATTTTAGCTATTGCAAATCGTCCCGCTCTCGAGCCAGTCCACGAGTCTCCCATAGTTATATTGCTATAGATCCTCAGTACTATGGCTCAGCCAGACCCCCAGATATTTCACTGGGCCCTCTGCCCAGTTGATCGGGTATTACGACTGAAACCGTTCAGCGTCAATGGGAAGATAGTAGATTTTCCCCAATTGATGGTTATGCCTGAAAGTCTGCCGAATCTTGTAATTTCCCTAATTAGGGGGTCTAAGTTACCCGCTGGGCGTTTAGCATACAGGGTCACGTTGTCGGCTTACAGAGACACCTGAATTACCCTTTGGACAAATGCCAGGCCACAATGTGCATGATGCTGTCTCAGTCGGGCAGCCAAAGGCTCCATGGCTATGGCAAAAAGAAGGGGGATAACGGGCATCCCTGTCTGGTTCCATGAGACACAGGGAAAGGAGGGAGACCATCCCATGGATCCGAAGTCTTGCAGTCGGAGAGGAGTACAGGAGGGCAATACATTTCAGAAATTTTGCGCTAACACCCAGGCGAGCCAGGAGGGCAAACAAATACGGCCGTTCCAAGGTATCAAATGCCTTGGTGGCATCCAGAAATATTGCAGCCGCCTGAATCGATGGGTCGATCTCTTGCATAGCCGCTAAAAAGGTGTGCAGGTTGTGAGAAGTGGCTCTTCCAGGGACAAAGCTGCACTGGTCGGGACGCAGCACAAGGGGCAAGAGCGGAAATAGTCGTGCAGCAATAAGTTTAGCAAGAATTTTATTGTCCAAATTAATCATTGATAGCAGCTTATAAAAGTTTTATAGTAGCGGATCTTTATCTGGTTTTACAATCGTGATGATAAGCGCTTCCCGAAGCGAGGGGGGAGTTCCCCTCGCTCCAGCGATTTATCGTACATGTTTATGAGATGTGGAGCCAGCAGCAGTGCAAATACTTTATAGAAACTGGCCGTCAGGCCGTCGGAACCTGGGGCCTTGTTCCTGGGCAAGGCTTGGAGGACCCCAATCTCCACCTCCTCTGAAAACGGCTCATCTAAATAGCTATGGTGGCCTCCCTCTATCCAGAACAGCTGGATAGAGTCAACGCCGGCGGCAAGATACGGGTGGGTGGCATTTTGCCTTGCCGCGTACAGTGAGGAATAGAAGGACATTATTTCTGCCTGGACAGCGGCCTGGCCGATCGCCATCTTACTGTCCGTTGTACGTAACTCGCTAATGTAATCGTTTGCCCATGGTTTTTTAAGTAGGCCTGCAAGTGTCTCCCTCTCCATACCTCCTGGCACATGCCTCCCTCCCTAGATAGTGTGTCTCCCTTATGGCCACCTCCTCAAACTCAGCAATCTTACCCCTAATCTTCCCGAGGGTCTCATTTTTAGTAGTGGTGAAGAATTCACTTTCCAGGTCTTGTATCTCCCCCTCGAGGTGCCAGAGATCACCCTGCAACAAGCGCAATACTCCCTCCTGCTTCGCAATACACTTCCCCTGATTACAGACTTAAATGCCTCCCAGAGTGTGGATGGGGATTTTACCGTGCCCTCATTCAGTGCAGAGTATTCTACTATCACAGTTCGAAATAGCCTCTCGAAACACCTGGTCGCGCAAAGCACCCAATGGGAGTCGCCAGCTGAATGCTCTACTGGGAGCGCCTGGCAAGGTGAATTCAAGTAATACCGGGGAATGGTCGGATAGGGTTCTGACTAGATGGGTGACCTTGGAGGCCCATGCAAGTACATCTTTCGAAGTCAACCAAAAATCTATCCTGGACCACATGGGGCTGGCCGAGGGTACACACGCACCTTCCTCACGATGTGCATGTCGGTAGCACCAGATATCAGCCACGCCATAATCCTCCATAATGGTCTGCTGCTGTGTCGCCGCCCTCGGGTGAGGGTGCCAGGTGCTGCCCGATCTTTCCCTGTCGGGGTCTAAAATTATGTTGAAGTCCCCTCCCCATAAGACTGTGCCTGGGCCCAGCGTGTCTACCAACCTCCAAACCTCCCCAGCGTGCCTACCAGCATTACATATCTCCCCTGCGGGTCACACATAGTGACATGCGTACGCCAAGGCAGTCCTTTTCTAATGGGAATCGCAACCCCTCTCGCATAGTTGGAATAGCATGCAACATGTTTCTCATCAATCTACCCTGCACGCAGGCGCATACAGTTGCTCCCCATCAAGTGTGATTCTTGCAAGAAACAGATGTCCGCCCCATGCCGGTTGAGATACGCCGCTACCAGCCCCGCTTTCCTTCTGCCATTCAGTCCGTGGACATTCCAGGTTATTGCTTTTAATGTGGTCACATTAACCTCAGGAGCTCCCATGTTTCCCACAACAATCTCTCTTGCGCTCAGCAGGCTCATTGCCCAACGGCGTCTGGCGGGAGGAGGCCAGTAAAGGAGGGGAAGGAAAGAAATGGAAGGCAGAGAAGGAACAGCAACATTGTAGTGAACTAACAAACCTCTGGTAACACCACCCCCGCCCACTACAGCCACCCAACCTGGCTGAATTAAAACCCCCCCTCCCCCAGTAAGGTGACCCGTGGCCAATTATCAATCAATCAATCGGGTTTGTTAAAGCGCGACTACTCACCTGTAAGGGTCTAAAGGTGCTAGGGGTGGGGGGGAGGGGGAGGGTGCAGGTTCCATTCCATCAAGGAGGGGGTCTGTCGAAGAGCCAGGTTTTGAGGTTTCTTGCAAAGATGGGGAGCGATGTTGTCTGTCTGAGGTGGAGCGGAAGGACGTTCCATGCTTTGGCCGCGAGGAAGGAGAAGGAGCGGCCTCCCGATCTGGTCTTTCTGGTGCGGGGGACCACGGCGTAGGAGTGCTGGGCTGATCGTAGGGTCCTTTGGGGTGCGTGGAATTTGAGTCGGCTGTTCAGGTATGCTGGTCCGGTGCCGTGGAGGGCCTTGTGTGCGTGGGTGAGCATCTTGAAGGTGATTCTCGCCTCGACGGGGAGCCAGTGGAATGTGCGCAGGTGCTGGGAGATGTGGCAGTGTTTTGGCAGGTTGAGGACCAGTCTTGCGGCGGCGTTCTGGATGTTCTGTAGCTTTCGGGTGAGGTTTTTGTTTATTCCGGCATAGAGTGCGTTGCCGTAGTCGAGTCTGCTGGTGACCAGGGCGTGAGTGACGGTCTTTCGGTGTTCGAGGGGGATCCATTTGAAGGTCTTACGAAGGAGGCAGAGAGTAGGAGAAACAGAGTAGGAATCATCCCTGGGGGGGAACCGCTAGGGGCCTGGTGTTTCCCAGGTGATGGAAGCTGGGTGGCTGGATGCTGTTGATGAAGCTGGGGGAACCCCCAGCTTCCAGTGAGGCAGACATGACTGTTCAGTACATATCAAGCAGGAACAGAAAATCCAGAGAGGTTGAGCCAAACATCTTTGTAAGTGGAGAGGGGACGCCAGGCTAGTCCAGCTCAGTAACAGGAATTCCCTGGGTCAGCAGTGCTCGATGCGTTAGTCATTTTCGCTGAGACAGTCCTCCCCTCTCGCAGTCCTCTCCGATTGTAGGGGCGGTTTAATTGGTCGTAGATCCCGTGCGAATTTGGCGGCCAGCTTAGGGTCGGTCAAGTACGAAGTTTTGCCAGTGTGGAAAATACATAATTTTGCTGGATAAAGAAGAGAGTACTTAACATCCTGTTTCTGGAGCATCCATTTGACCAGTACAAACTCTCTTCTTGCCGCCTACACAGCAAGGGTGAAGTCCGGGTAGAACGATACAGCGTTACCTTGATATACTGTTTCTTGTTGGTCTCTGGCACTACGTAACACAGTGTCCCTATCACGGTAGTTTAGCAGGCGGGTGATTATCGGCCTGGCATGGACACCCGGCAGAGGCCTCGGGCCGAGCGCTCTGTGGGCCCTCTTTACTATGCAGACCGCCGACAGGGAGTCCCCATAGAGGGACTGCAGCATTTCCTCAACATTGTCCTCAACTCAGGTCATGGCGGTGGAATCCGGAATTCCCACGATGCACAAATTATTTTGTCTCGATCGGGCCTCCAAGTCCTCGTTCTTGTTCTTAATCACTTCCAGGACTTTTTCCATGTTTTTCCCGCATTGTCACTCCATCATCTTCCAGCGCGGATGTGCGCTGCTCGACCTGCCCGATGCATTCGTCATGGCTGGATACCTTGTCCTTTAGCCTATCCAGTCTGTTAGACATGGAATCAATTTTCTGATTGATGGCCGTGAGAGATTGCTTGAGATCTCTGAACATTTCGCGGATATCCGGCTCTTGTGTGGACACGGCACTCATACTCGGCTCCGACTGTTCATCCTCCAGTGGACCGCTGCTCGTGGGAGGTCTGCGTTGTTCAAAGGTCAGCTTAGATTGACGGGTGTCCGACTTCCTCATGTCAGCCCAGTGCCAGTATTCGCACCCCGGGGCACTTGTCAGTTCTTCAGCAGTTGTTTCGCCCAGCCATTCTCTCCCTGAGGCTACCAGGACCCCAGACGTGCAGGCCTCCCCGCCTCTCCTGATCTTCACAGCGCAGCGTAGGGAGGGGTCCCAGCTCCTTCACACCTGCACTCCAGTTCATCAGGCAAGGGGCATGCATTTCTCTGGGCCCGATCCCGGCCCCTCATTCAGGGTGAGGGGCAGCCGCCCCATTCACTGTGCACCGGCAGGCCAGTACCTCCTTCAGCTGCGCACGCCGACAGATAGCCAATGTGGAGGGAGGCTCCCCTGCCGTTTTGTTAGGCCACCTCTAGGCAGGCCGTCATCAGGAGAGCCGATGTGAATGTGGCAGACCTCCTCTAGCTCGCTATTGCGCTCACTGCAATGTTTGGGGCCCTCTCTTTGCTCCTCTTGTCTATCGTCTCTTTGCTGGTCCCGCTTACCTGTCCATCTCCCTGTCGGAGCCCACTACTGCTCCTTGCCAGGCTCCACCGATGCTAGGCAGCTCAAAGGCCCAGGCCGCGCCGCCTTCCAGGCCAGCATGCAGGCCGCCCGCGGGGCACTGAAGGGACCAGAGCGGGGAGGTCTTCGCCCCCAGTAGCTCCCCTCCGTTCAACATCCACCCCTTCCTGTCTTCGTGGGGGGGGCTCGTGCAGCTCACTATCAGGCTCCCTACGCTGTGCTCCTCACCTGCTGCGCGCTGGCCCTGCCCGAAGTGGCGGCCTCTCACAGCGTCCACCGCCGCCCCAACCAGGCCACTCCTTGTGTGTAGAAGTTGGGAGCTCAGCAGGCCTACCGCCCTGATCCGAGGCGCCGCCGCAGAGGCCTCTCCTCTCTCAGCCTCTCCTCTCTCAGCCTCCTTGCTCCTCTCCACTCTCCAGGCTCCGCAGCGTTTCCTCAATGCTCAACCAGGCAGCGCGGTCACTTGTTTGATCGCAGCCCAACGCCGGGGTGGCAGCGCTGCCCTCCGCGCACACCCTTCGGTCCCCTGGCCCCTCCTCCGGCCTTACTGCTGGCCGGCGCGCCGCTACCCTGCAAGTCTCCGCAGTTGCGGCCCCAGCCACCTCGTCCCATCTCATTACTCTGCGGGCCACCACGAGCCCCCCGATCTTTTACCTTCGATCAGGGGGGGGAGCCGCGGCCTGTTTCTTGTGCCGCCGAGTGCTCTTGCCGCTCTTCTCTACCCTCGCTCCCAGGGGTCCTTCTCTGCCTACAGCCCCTGGAGCCTCACGGGGCTGCCATTTTGTATAGCTGCACACTGTGTCCCAGGTCAGCCAGTGTATTCCTCAATGGTCACGAGGCAATCACCTTCCTTTTTTCAACCTTGATGCCTGCCCATACTGCTGGATTTTTGATGGATTGCCCGTCCCCTGCAGAGTCTCACAGGGTTGCGGCCATCTTGCATCTGGGCTCACTAGCCCCCCCCTAAATACTAGATTTAGGGGTGTTACAGGGGTGTGCAGGTCAGGACCAATGGGTCCCTTCCCTGGGGTGTCTACACCCCCTGGTATGCCAACCTCCAGTGGGAGGGGGCCATAGGCCTCTTCCTGATTGGAGGGGTCCCCCTATCTTCAAGAAGGAAGGAACTGAGATGTGTGCTTCACCTCGCCTCACCCACCTGAGGGGTGGGATTGGCAAAGGTAGGCACACCTCCCTTCCTGGCTAGGTTTTCCCACTGGTTCTCGCTCCCAAAATGGGGTTCAGAATCAGTGGGAGCCAGTTGCTGATGGCAGCAAAAGGCTAGGGGTAGCTAACAAAGGTAGCAGGCCTTTGAAGCGCCCTCTTTGAGGACCCTGCCCATCCTGGGGGAGGAGGCATGGCACCTCTGCCCACGATGTGCTTTGTTCTCAGAGGGCTCTCTACCCAGGGGTCCAGAAACCTGTCTGGTGGTGGGAAAAGGCTGGGAGCCAGTCAGGAATCACACCAGAGTTGGTCATTTTCTCAGGGGGTATCTCTACGATGCTCTCTTTGTGCATTTTTCAATAAATCCATCACTGGCATCAGTGTGGGTTTAATGTGCTAGGAAGTTTGATACGAAACTTCCCAGACTTCAGTAAAGCTATCATGGAGCTGTGGAGTTCCTATTGACAAACTCCCAGCCCATGTTCTCAAAATGGCTTCACTGCACTTACAATGTCTGTGAATGGCACAGACACTTTAGGGGCATAGCGGCTTATGTAGCAATGCCCTCACCTGTGGTATGGTGCACCCTGCCTTTAGGGCTGTAAGGCCTGCTAGAAGGGTGACTTACCCATGCCACAGGCAGTGTAGTTGGGCTTGACACACAGGGGTGTCCGCCATGTCGACTCTTTAGTTTGGTCTGCACCAAAACACCCAGTCTGCAATGGCAGGATGGGGGTGTTATGTTATGTTATGGCAGTTTATAAAGCGCCATGGTTACTCCATTATGGAGTGTCCCCGCGCTAAATTCCATTCAGAGGCTGAGATCATGAAGAGCATAAAGGATAGAGAGATTCGGGGTAGCAAAACTTTTCCTAAACAACCAAGTTTTGAGTTGCTTCCTAAAAGCTGCTTCTAATGGCTCCTGTCTGAGGTAAACAGGTAGAGAGTTCCACCTCTTAGCTGCCACGTACCTAAAAGAGGTACCTCTGAAATGTTTCCTATTGAATTTTGGAATGCAGACCAGTCCTGTTCCAGCTGATCTCAGGGTGCGCGTGGAGTGCTAGGAGTGTATCATGGGATGAATATATTTCGGGCCCTTGCCCTGTAGTATCCTGTGGACATAGCATAGGGCTTTAAAGGAGATCCTCTCCTCAACAGGGAGCCAATGGAGAAGCTCCAAAGCGCTACCAGTTGGGACAAGTCTAGGGATGTTTAAGAGCATCCGAGCAGCTGCTTTTTGCACCAGCTGGAGCATATGTATGCTCCTATTAGGTGCCCCCAGATAGAGGACATTGCAATAGTTCAACCTGGATCTTACAAGCGCCTGTACCACTGTCTTCCTAGCATCATACGGGATCAGTCATAAGATTTTTTTAAACATTTTTAAAATCCCGAAACAGGAGCCCGTAAGAGCTGTAATCTGGTCAGAGAAGGATAGGGTTGAGTCAAACCAGACTCCCAGATTTTTTACTTTCTGACTCGGGGAAGGTGGAGATCCCAACAGGCTGGGCCACCATCTTGATGACCAGATGGAGGATTGTTTTCCTACCACTAGGATGTCTGTTTTGCTGGCATTAAGCCTAAGGCAGCTATGTTTCATCCAATTTGCCATGTCCTCCAGTCAGAGTTTGAAATCCTCAGCCGCTTTGCCATTGTCCTGAGCCAGGGTAAGGATCAGATACGTGTCATCTGCATATGACACCGTCTGGACCCCATGTTTGTTCAGTAGACCTGCCAGAGGGCGCATATATAGGTTGAAAAGGGTCGGGCTCAAGGCGGAACCTTGAGCCACCCCGTTTCAGATGTTGAATAGACGAGACATAAGGTTGCAGACTAGTTTGAAAGGTACTGTCTTCCAGAAAGCTTGCCAGCCAACCCAGAACCAAGCCACCTATGCCAGCACGGTGCAGTCTGTCAAGTAGCAGACAATGGGAGACCGTATGAAAGGTGGCGCTTAAGTCAAGCATGATAAGGGCCGCCGTTTGACCATCATCAGCAATTTTGCGTAATGAATCAGAGGCTAAAAGTAGTGCTGATTCCATGCTGAAGAGGGGTCTGAAACCAGACTGTGTCTCATGGAGGAGATCATATTCCTCTACAAATTGCATTATTTGTTGATTGACAAACTTCTCGGCCACCTTAGCAAAGTAAGGGAGTAGTGAGATAGGTCTTAAATTCTCAGGCTGTAAAGAGTCTAGGTGAGGGTGCTAAGGTGAGGTGTCTCTGAGGGTAGCATAATACATGCTGCAGCCCTCAGGGGCCCTCTCTGGTCACAAGGTCATTGGTACCAGAGGTTCGTTTTATAAGGGACTTACATATGGCACAGAGGTGTGCCAATTTTGGGTACAAAGGTACAGTTTTGGGAAAGAACACAGGTGCCGGGCCCTGGTTAGCAGGATCCCAGCACTTACTCAGTCAAGTTGGCATCAGGTATCTGGCAAAAAGTTAGGGGGTAACCATGCAAAAAGGGTCACTTTCCTACACATGCTCTGATCACCAACGCTTCCCGATGAGTAGTTTCCAATGTTGGACAAGTTGTTTCACAGTTTTTTGTTGGATTTCGGAGGATCTTATGTCTCAAAGGCTTAGTCATACATAGACCCTGTAAGAGGGTGCCTCACCCACATACTCCTGAATTATACTCTCCTATGGTGCCATTCTTTGCAGGACAGTGTTAATTAAAGGGGTTTCTCATGCTCAGGTGAAGATTTCGGAGCACAGTGTTGTTGTGTGGGTTACTTATTTTTTGGCTCTGCTTGCGGCCTACTGCTCCTATCGCCATGTTCCCCCAACTCCTTTACCACATCCAATAGCTCTAAATCCCAAGACACCCAGAACTTAGCTAAGTGTTCCAGATCTGAGAACACATTGCGCCATGAGGTGGATAATTTGTATAATCACTTTTCTTCTCTGCTTCCAGCTCTTGGTTTCTTGGTAGGAAAGGATCATACACTTCCCAATTCACAGGCTGATTATTATTATTAAAATTCTCATTATTCCTAAATTGTTCTACTCAATTTCAGGTATAGTCTCAATGTGGCCCCTAATTAGTCTGTTGTTTGAACTGACAACACACTCATTTAGAGAACTCATAAAAGGAGAATTGTCTGAGTGTGCTGCCAACAGATATTGCTGTTACCAAGTTCACTGGTACTCCAGGTGACACCACAGCTAGTAGGTGCACTCCATTTGGCACTGGGTTGATTGAGACCTTTCTCATGAACAAGAATGAAGTGATGGCCATATTGCTTTTTAGTCAGTGTTAAATGTCGGTTCCTCAAGGCTCTGCCCTCTCCTGCCTATTTAAAATAGATCCCTTCTCCCATTGTTAACTCCTCCCCTCTTTCGATCTGCTACACAACTCTGCAAATGATGCAGAACCAGCACACCCTGCAAGCTGTTCACTGGCCGAGGATCATTGGAGAGAAAGGGGAAATCCAGGATTTTTAAAAGGGCGTTTTCTAATATAGGAAAACAGTATTGTTGAGAGACAAAAGTGTTTTGAGGCAGTGAAGGGTGTACCCAAAATGAAGATATCAAATACCTGATGGTATATGATGGCATAGAGCATACATGCTTAGGTCTCACACAGAGGAACTGTCTCACATGGTAAACTGATGGACAGGCTCTGGCACTCACTAGCATCGTAATACCCCAGGCACACTGTACATACAGGCTCCAGCATCATGTAGCAGATGTATCGTATCCCTCAGGTGACACAGACCTTACATCAGGGCTCAGACAGCAGAGATATTTCTCAGGTTTCAGAGATCTGACAGGTTGACAATTTACAAAGAACAGCTATCCCTCATGTAGTGCTGCACGAGTTGCATGACTGATAGATCAAACATAACAGATTAACAGTGTGAGCTCTCATGAGTACTGTTAGAGTCAGAGTGGACATGGGCTGTAACAACTTGAAGCCAGCTTCTGCTTGACCTGTCCACTCTCATATAGCCCAGCTGGTTCTCTGATGAAGGATGCATCAATGTTTTTCAGCATTCAGAACTCTCTTGGGGATTTTGTAAACATACCCGTTGATCCAGCGTTTTACCTGGGTCCAATTATTCTACTCCTATTGCAATTTACAATCTTCCTTCTTTGGTCCTCTGATAAACCTTGCTCGTCGCATTGAGGGGTGAAGGAAACTAGGATGTCAACTGTCGGCTGCCCTATGAGGACCAGGAATTGGTAACCAACTTACATATTTGTAATCAAATTCAAAAAGACCACCCTCAATACCATGCTGCAGAGGTATAGGATGACTACTGGATGTCCAAACCTCCTGAAGAAGTTCAGTCGGGCTAAAATCACACAAACCAATAGTTCTGCGGTGGCAATGCAGACCAACAACAGCAGAACTTGATGTTCTGTGAATAATCTATGACTTTCCCTGCTATATATTAGAAAATCAGGTACCTTATGCACAGTCTCTGTAGAAAGAACATTAGTACATTTAAAGGACTCAGACTATTCAGATTTCAATTAGAGTTGTATTAGAAATCAAGCAATTAAATCAACATTTCAGGAAATTCAGTCATGAGACTCGGCATAAAGTATGGAAGTAGCATAAAATTACACATCAATGCACAGTCTAAGAATATAATCTCTCAAGGCCACATGAAGGAAATGATAAAAAGCCAGTTTAACAGGCAATCCCAGCAGGACAATTGGAAAGTATTGTTCAGCTAAAGAGTCCAAGGAAAATCCACTAGGGAAAGGGTTCCTGCCACCAGTAAGGCCAGAGGAAGTTCTCAAAGTTCTGTCAGCCAACACAAGGACTGGCAAGTGACAGGGACAAGATAGAACCGGAAAACAACAAACCTGCCAGCATGAGTCGGCAAGACATAAAGGGCAAAAGGAACAGTCAATCCTGCAGCAGCAGTGTCAGCAGCTGGGCTCAACTGCCTGGTCTGGACCCCATCTGCATGGGCTTGAATGTTCGAATGCACTCTGGGCTGGACTGCACTACTCCAACTGCTTCAAGGAATTGTCAATATAGTTCCATAAGTTCGGAGATGACTGATTGTCACACCACTAATGTACGAAGATTGTGAGGTTATCATTTGCTCACAAGATGCAAAAGTGGTAACATCAACATTCTTTCCCACACTGTTCATGGGAATCGATTGTTCATCCTAGGCATATAGGTTAGGCCACAAAGAACCATTCATTGGTAAAGCTTCCCATGTGCTAGGTCAGGAGTTCATTTCACACAGTAGTATCAATCCAGTTATTACAATATGTATCAGTTCCTTCCGGAAAGCCATGGGAAAGTACAAGAAAGTTACATGAGGGAGTGCTAAGGTGAAATTCCTCCCCCTAAACATTTTGAGGAAAATACAAGCCTAAAGAATAAAGTCAAGTTAAGGCATTAAAATCAATAATTAAAATACATATATATTAGTGTATTGTTAGATACAGGCAAGTGCATTTTAATTGATACATTGGTCAAGTAGTCAAGTGTAATAAATCATTTAGTGAAATCATCTATTGGTGAGTGTGGCCTACTACCACATTTTCAAAGTACATACATGCAACTTATACTTATACAATTATTTTCATTTTTCATTTTTGGAAACCTAAATCACTATTGTTATAAAGAACATTTATAAAGAATTTCAACTTGTGGTTTCACATAGGTGTTGCCCCAACTTATCAAAGTCAATAAAGCCTTACAATGAGAGCATAAAAGGATAGTTTCTTAAGCTATTACACATCATAAAAATCCCCACAATTATAAAGGAAGCTCAGTAATACATCAATGTTTAGTCAATCATATATTAATTTCTTAATAATTGCAGAAAATACATTTTATGATTTTTTTATTTCAACATGGTTTAAACCTTACACGAGTTCAACTGTTAGACTTGTTTAACACACAGTATATGATTTTTCTTCTATTTCTACAATCTAAGCACTCTTTTAAGCTGCTTGTACTGTACATTTTCACATTGATGTTTCTATCATGTGTGCAAGGTGCACAAGCATTTATATGTGTGATTTCGTTCTCATAATCGGTTTATGCATCGTGTGAAGAACAGCCAGCTTTTAAGCAGGATCGCTGTCATACATCCAATCATCATCGTAATACATTTGTTCATGCGTAGCGTAGCGGCTTGATGTCCAGCCTCTTGGTACAATTTCTCTTTTTTTCTCATCCTTCTTTCAAGTTGCATTGAGTCTGAAAATGTATTTGCAAAAAGCTTTGAAACACAGAAAAATGGAGCAAGGGCCTCTCAGTATTAAATGAGGAGTCAATCTCACTGGGGCTGGGCAACCACAAATGTATAAGTTATTACAATAGTCTCTAGATTTGGTCACAAGTTAAGCCATGAGACCTTCAACAGACAACCTTCCAACATGAGCAAATAATTTACAAGTACAGCAGTTTTGGGGAAAAGAAATCATGGCTTGGGTGCTCTTGGCCCCACGTCTGGTTAACTAGTCTTAGTATGGTCAAAGAAGCATGGCCATTACAAGCTCAGTCAGTCGAGTGTTATACAGGTGCATTCACACTTCTTCACCATGTCTCTTTACATTACTCTCCCTTTCTCTATTCTCTCGTTCACTAACACTCACTTTCTCATTAACTATAATTCAAACAATGGGGCCGATTACGATGGCGGAAGGACCGCCACAGCCAGCCATGCAGTGGAGGTCCTTCCGCCATCGGACCGCGATTTTCCGCCTGCCACATTACGATGGCGGTGGGATTCGCTGTCAGACCGCGGCGGATGCAAAGAACGTCCGCCACGGAACCGCCACAGGCAATCGGAATGATTGCCTGGCGGAGCGGTCTGCATCCATAAAATGGTGGCGGTGCCTAGCAGGCACCGTCCGCCAAATTACGATGCTGTCTCCAGCATTGAAAGGCTAGTGGAGATTGGTTTCGGGGGCCCGTTGCGGGCCCCCCTTGTGTTGGGGGAGGTGTGGGTGCACTGGTGGGTACCCATGGTACCCCCCTACATTTCACTGCACCAAGTGGCAGGCACCGTGTGGTGCCTACCACGTAGTGCAGTGAAATGCACAACATGCTCTTTTTACATCGCAGCGGGTGCTGCTGTCAGCAGCACCCGCTGCAATGTTAAAGTGCAGAATCCGACCGCCATGGTGGTGGTCGCATCATAATTTGGTGTGCGGGACCACCGGATGTATTGCAGACGGTCCCGGTCACCACCGAAGAACCCTTCTTAGCAAGATTCGAACAATAACATATTGAGAAAAACAGTAAGGTTCTAATTCCATGCCTTGAAGTTTGCATGTAGCTCCTTGATGTAGGCTCATACCTCAATGTGCTATGTCAGAAGGATTTTAACTTGTGACCTGCAAGTAACAAAAGCAGTAACCCACTTACCCCTCTACATACAATGCAGATCTGTGATCTGCATGATACAAGATGTGCTTTGCAGCAGGCACATTAATCCTCTGTGCTATTTTGAGTCAAAACTATAACTAGACACAACACAGATCTCTTCAGGAAGTGCACCAACCACAAGAGTTATGTTACTGTTATTATTATCCCCTGAAAATTGGTGGGCACAAGCAGACATCTGCAGCTGGTGAATTAACCTTTAAAGGTATTTTAAAATCCAGCCTCTTAGTGACCAATTTAGAAAGCCAGAGCAGATTTATTGCCACACTAGTCATTGCTGGCAATTTCTGTGAGGCAGAGTTAAAAAAAAAAAAAATTATAAGTTGACTGTCAGGCTCTACTTTTCATGACTTTTCCCCTTTTGATTCCACCTCCTTTCTGCTGTTACTCCTTGAGCCACAATTTACGGGTTCGCAGGGTCAATTTCTTTCTAATTACAGCACTGCATGCACACAACCATACATACATGCATCACTTATTGATTCGCCTTGTAGAAATGAGAATGGATGGTCCAACGAATACAGAAACTGGAACGGGTTCATAGTCCTGGATTGGTAAAAGGATGATTTTAGGATCAGAACCTGCTTGAGGTTTTTGGGAATAAACAGTAACGGGTGCAGATCCACCTCAGTGGGACAACTTTACTGACATAAAGGGAGGGTGGAGGATTGGGGGTAAAACTATGACATTGCACAAGCAGGTTTAGGGAGCATTTATCAAGTTTGAAAAACTCAACAATATAGTAAATTCAGAATGCCTGCACATCGTAGGTGAATTTGGGGGCTTTGATGGAAAGTGTGGGGCCCTAAAGAAATCATTGACGCCATTAGGAAGGAAATGGACCACATCGATTGTGTAAGGAGGGAGGCATACATTCCAGCATTCTAAATCTAGAAAGGGGGAGGTGTTGAAGAAAAAAAAAATCAGGGAATCTATTTTTCCCATTGACATTTATTGAAGCAGAGGGAATTTTAGGCAGTTCTCTTGGCATATATGGGGAGGAGATGCTGCCGAACTGCCAGACCTGCCTACTTTGGACCTGGGGAGACACGTTTGGATCCCGGCATTAACTCAACAGCCGGTGGTTCTGGCCAAATTACTTAATTTACCCCACCTAAAAATACCAAAAATCTGACCTTGTGTAATGTAATATGGTGTTTATCTAGGGCACTTTAACACCCTTGGACAAAGTGTGTGCTATAAGAAAAAACAAGCATTGGCAAAGCAAATAAGTCTCACCTATGCGAGAGCTATTGGCTCAGGCAATATGTTTAAGCTATTTTGTACACAAGTGTTGGTGTTTTCATTATAGCTAAAAGTTAGTGGATTGCGGTAGAATGGAGTTGAGTGGGGTATATTTGAGTGTGGTGGGGTAGATTGGAGTGGGATAGGTAGGAGTGGGGTAGATTGGTGAGTGGAAGATTGGAGAGGGGTAGAGTGTGGTGGGTAGATTGGAGTTGGGTAGAGTGAGGTAGAGGGGAGTGAAGTGGGTAGATTGGGGTAGAGTGGACTGGGGTGGATTAGAGTGGAGAGGGGTAGATTGAAGTGCAGCGGGGTAGATTGGAGTGGGATAGATTGAAGTGAGGTAGATTGGGGTTGATTGGAGTGGGGTAATTAGGGTTGATTGGAGTGGGGTAGATTGGAGTGAATGGGGTAGAATGGAGTGGGGTAGGTTGGGGCAAATTGGAGTGGGGTCGATTGGGTTAGAGTGGAGTAGATTGGCGTTGAGTGGGGTAGATGGGGTAGAGTGGGGCAGACTGGGTAAATTTAGGTGGAATGGGGTGGGGTAGATTGTATTGAAGTGGGTGGAGAGGGGTAGATTGTCACAGACTGGGGTAGATTGGGGTAGAGTGGAGTGAAGTGGGTAGATTGGGGTAGAGTGGAGTGGGGTGATTAAAGTAGAGTGGGGTAGATTGAAGTGGAGTTGGGTAGATTAAAGTAGAGTGGGATCGAGTAGTGGGGTAGATTGGAGTGAGGTAGATTGGAGTGGAATGGGGTAGATTGTAGTAGAATAGATTGTACTGGGGTAGATTGGAGTGGGGTAGAATGGGGTATATTGGAGTGGGGTGGATTGTGGTGAGTGAAGTGGGGTTGTTTGGAGTGAGGTAGATTGGAGTGGAGTGGAGGGGTAGATTGGAGTTGAGTGGTGTGGGGTAGGTTAGAGTAGAGTGGAATGGGGTAGATTGGAGAGGGGAAGACTGGAGAGGGGTAGAGTGGGGTGGAGTAGATTGGAGTGGTGTAGAGTATGGTAGGGTAGATTGGAGTGCAGTGGAATGGGGAGGATTTGGGTGAAGTCTGGTTAATTGGGGTCGAGTGGGGTAGATTGTAGTGGAGTGGGGTAGATTAAAGTGGAGTGGGATCGAGGAGTGGGGTAGATTGGAGTGGGGTAGGATAGGGTAGATTGGAGTGGAATAGATTGTACTGGGGTAGATTGGAGTGGGGTAGGATGGGGTATATTGGAGTGGGGTGGATTGTGGTGGAGTGAAGTGGGGTCAATTGGATTGAGGTAGATTGGGGTGGACTGGAGTGGCGAGGGGTAGATTGGAGTTGAGGGGGGTAGTTTGGAGTAGAGTGGAATGGGATAGATTAGGGTAGATTGGAGAGGGGTAGAGTGGGGTGGAGTAGATTGGAGTGGGGTAGAGTATGGAAGGGTAGATTGGAGTGCAGTGGATTGGGGAGGATTGGGGTTAATTGGGATCGAGTGGGGTAGATTGTAGTGTAGTAGAGTAGACTGGATTAAATTGAAGTGGAGTGAGGTGGATTGTAGTGTCATGAGGTAGAGTGTAGTGGTTAGATTAGGGTAGAGTGGACTGGGGTAGATTGGAGTGGAGCAGGGTAGACTGGAGCGGGATAGATTGGAGTGTGGTAGATTGGAATGGGGTAGATTGGAGTGTGGTAGATTGGGGTAGATTGGATTGGGGAAAATTAGGGTTGATTGGAGTGAGGTAGATTGGAATAGAATGGATAGATTGGGATGGATTGGAGTGGGGTAGGTGGGGTAAAGGGGGGCAGATTGGAGTGGGGTAGATTGGGTTAGAATGGTATAGAATGGCATTGAGTGGGGTAGATTTGGGTAGAGTGGGGCAGACTGGGGTGGATTTAGGTGGAATGGGATGGAGTGGAGTGGGGAAAATTGGAGTGGGGCAGATGTTATTGAAGTGGGTGGAGTGGGGTAGGTTGACTGAAGTGGAGGCAGGTAGATTGAAGTGGAGTGGGGTAGATTAAAGGGGAGTGGGGCAGTGGAGTGGGGTAGATTGGAGTGGAGTGGGGTAGATTGGAGTGGAATGGGGAAGATTGGAATGGGATAGATTGTACTGGGTTGGATTGGAGTGGGGTAGATTAGGGTATATTGGAGTGGAGGGATTGTGGGGGAGTAAAGTGGGATCGATTGGAGTGGGGTAGATTGGGGTGGAGTGGAGAGGGGTAGATTGGAGTTGAGTGGCGTGGGGTATATTGGAGAGGAGTGGAATGAGGTAGATTAGGGTAGAGTGGGATAGATTGGGGGGAAGATTGGAGAGGGGTAGAGTGGGTGGAGTAGACTGGAGTGGGGTAGAGTGTGGTAGGGTAGATTGTAGTGCAGTGGATTGGGAAAAATTTAGGTGGAGTGGGGTAAATTGGGGTTGAGTGGGGTAGATTGGAGTGTAGTAGAGTAGACTGGAGTGGATTGAAGTGGAGTGGGGTAGATTGTAGTGGAGTGTGGTAGATTGGGGTAGAGTGGAGTGGGTTGACTGGGGAGAGTGGAGTAGGGTGGACTAGTGTGGAGCTGGGTAGATTGGAGTGGGATAGATTGGATTGGGGTGGATTTGAATGTGGTAGGTTGGTTGGAAAGAGGAAGATTGGAGTGCAGTAGATTGGGGTAGATTGGAGAGGGAAAAAGAGGGTTGGTTGGAGTGGGGTAGATTTGAGTGATTGGGGTAGAATGGAGTGGTGTGGATTGGGATATTGGGATATATTGGAGTGGGGTAGGTTGGGATAGAGTGGGGTAGATTGGGTTAGAGTGGGGTAGATTGGGTTAGAGTGGGATAGATTGGGTTAGAGTGGGGTAGATTGGGGTAGAGTTAGGTAGACTGGGGTAGATTTAGGTGGAATGGAGTGGAGTAGGGTAGATTGGAGTGGGGTAGATTGTATTGAAGTGGATGCAGTGGGGTAGGTTGTCAGAGATTGGGGTAGACTGAAGTGGAGTGGGGTTGAATTAAGTGGACTGGGGTAGATTAAAGTGGAGTGGGGTAGATTGGAGTGGGGTAGATTGAAGTGGAGTGGGGTAGATTGGGATAGATTGGAGTGGAATGGTGTAGATTGGAGTGGGATAGATTGTACCAGGGTAGATTAGAGTGGGGTAGACTGATGTATATTGGAGTGGAGTGGGGTGGATTGTGGTGGGGTGAAGTGGGGTCGATTGGAGTGTGGTAGATTGGGGTGGAGTGGATAGGGGTAAATTGAAGTGGAGTGGAATGGGGTAGATTGGAGTGGAGTGGGGTAGACTGTGGTGAATTGGGGTAGATTGGAGTGGAGGAGTGTAGACTGGGGCAGAGTGGGGTAGATTGGGGCATAGTGGAGTGGGGTAGATTGGAGAGGGATAGATTGGGGTGGAGTGGGGTAGATTGGGGCATAGTGGAGTGGGGTAGATTGGAGAGGGATATATTTGAGAGGGATAGATTGGAATGGGGTAGATTGAAGTGCAGTGGGGTAGATTGGAGTGCGGCGGGGTAGACTGGAGTGGGATAGGGTGGAGTGGGATTGTTGTAGAGTGGGGTGGATTAGAGTGGAGTAGGGTAGATTGGAGTGGGATAGCTTGGAATGGGGTAGATTGGAGAGGGATATATTGGAGTGCGGTAGAGTGGGGTGGAGAAGATTGGAGTGAGATGGATTGGGGTAGGTTGGAGTGAGGTAGATTGGGATAGATTGCAGTGGCGTATATTGGGCTAGCCTTGAATGGAGGGGTGTGATTGGAGTGGAGTAGAGTGGGGTAGATTGGAGTGGAGTGGGATAGATTGAAGTGGGATGGATTGGAGCAGGTGGATTGGAGTGGGATAGTTTGGAGTGGGGTACAGTGGAGTGAGGGTGAGTGTGATGGGTTAGATTGGAGTGGGGTAGGGTAGTCTGGGGAAGATTAGAGTGGGCTGAATTGGGGTAGAAGAGTGGAATGGGTAGATTGAGTGGAGTGGGGTAGATTGGGGTAGAGTAGTGAGGGTAGGTTAGGTAGAGTGGAGTGTGTAGATTGGGGTAGATTGGAGTAGAGTGGAGTGGGATAGATTGGAGTGGTAGAGTCGGGTAAATTGGAGTGCAGCGGAGTGGGGTAGATTGGGGTAGCATGGAGAGGATAGATTGGGGTGGAGTTGTGTGGGGTAGGTTGAGGTAGATTGCAGTGGAATGGAGTATACTGAAGAGGAGTGGAGTGGGTTAGATTGCAGTGGGGTAGAATGGAATGGAGTGGGGTAGAGTGGATTGCGCGCATTGTGGTGGAGGAGGGTAGATTAGGGTGAAGTAGGATAGAGGAATGCAATAGGGTGGATTAGAGTGGAGTGGGTTCAATGGGGTAGATTAGAATGGAGTGGGGTAGAGTGGGGTGGATTTGAATGGGGTAGATTGGGGTAAATTAAAATGGAGTGGGGAGATTGGGGTGGATTAGAATGGAGTAGATTGGAGTGGGGTAGATTGGGGTAGATTCTAGTGGAGTGAGGTAGAGTGGAGTAGAGATTGAAGTGGAAAGGGGTATTTTGGAGTGGAAAAGAGTGAGGCACATTGGGGTGGATTGGAGTGGTGGGGAGTGGGGTAAATTGGAGTGGAGTGGGGCAGGATGGAGTGGGGTAGATTGAGGTAGATAGGAGTGGAGCGGGGTAGATTGGAGTGGAGTGGGGTAGATTGGAGTGGATTGGAGTGGGGTGGAGTGGGGTAGATTGGAGTCAGGTGGAGTGGGGTAGATTGAAGTGGTGTGGGGTAAATTGGAGTCGAGTGGGGTAGATTGGAGTGGGGTAGATTAGGATAGATTGAAGTGGAGTAGAGTGGGGTAGACTGTGGATGGAAAGGGGTAGATTGAAGTGGAGTGTGGTAGAGTGGGGTAAAATGGAGCAGGGTAGATTGAAGTGGAGTGGAGTGGAATGGGGTAGATTGGAGTTGGTAGATAGTGGGAAAGCTGGAGTAGAGTGGGGTAGATTGGGGTAGATTGGAGTGGAGTCAATTTGAGTGGAGTGGGATAGATTAGAGCTGAGTTGAGTGTAGCTGTGGCCATTAGGCTACATCTCTTGCTACTAAGTATGAATATAGGGCACCTGAAAGTACTTTTGGTGGAATACATATTAGAATGAGTACTTATGTTATGTTAATTGGATCATGATATAGCGCAACGACTCAACCCCGAAGGGACATCTCGGTGCTCTGACAGGCAGGCGATGAAAGAGGCAACTAGTTAGAACAGCCATGTTTTACAATGTTTTTTAAAACTAGAAAAACTGGAACATGCACGAATAAACAGAGGGAGCTTATTCCAGTGGTTAGGGGCGAGATAAAATATGGCGGGCAGGCATTTTCCTGACGTACAATGCGCTGAGGATATAGCTGAAGTTGATTTTTAGATCTTAGATTCCGATCAAGAAGGTATGGAATAAGTCTTTCCTGAAAATATTTTGGACGTAAGCCTGACAGAGATCTGTGGATCAGGCAGAGTAGTTTAAACAATGCTCTCTTTTTAATAGGGAGCCAATGGAGGGCTCTAGGCATGGGAGCTGATGATGTCTGTGGAGGCAAGTTGTTGACCATGCGGGTGGCAGTGTTTTGAACTACCTGCATTTTAGCTACAAGGTATTCATTTATAGCGAGGAACAGGGCATTGCCAAATTCCAAGCGGCTGATGTTTAATGCCTGGATAAGTGTCTTCCAAGAACTCAAAGGAAGCCACTGAGAGATTTTCCTAAGAAGGCACAGTATGCCAAAGTACATGCCACAGGTGGAAGTGATCTTGTCTTTCATAGAGGGTCTTATTATGACTTTGGTGGTCCTCCTGCGGAGCGCCACGGCAGCGCTCCGCAGGATGACTGCCAAAGCCATGGTCACACCACCCGCCGGATTCAGACTTGAATCCTTGACGGACGGCGGGTGGTTTTACGGTGGTGCCTGTCTAAGGCTCATAGGAGAGCCTTTAGACAGGCACTGCAGTGACACCACTGCAGCACGTTCCTGCACGGTATGGAATGCACCATGTTATGCATTCCATACAGTGCAGGAGCTGGGGTGCAAATTTACAGGGGGGCACAACACGTGCCTCCTGCATGCACCCCCAGGTCCAGAGACACAAGGGGGCCCTCTACATTGCCACACTGCCACCATTTTTATTGCGGTAGCACCACCATGAAAAGGGTGGCAGTGAGGCAACTCCAAATATGCTTGGTGGTGCTGCTGCAGCACTGCCAGCACATTGTGCCTTGGACTCGTGCAAGACCGCCAGGGGATCCTTGATCCACGGCGGTTGCAGCAGTCCTGTGGTGGTCCGACTACCACACTCAAAATGCAGCATACGGTGCTGCAGTGCTGGCGGTGGTGGACCGCCACCGCGACTACAAGCGCCGTATTTATAATAGGGCCCAGAGTGTCGTCCAGAAGTATACCCAGATTCCTGGCTGTTCTACTGGGCACAAGTTCAGCCAGCCACCAGTCATTTGACCTATAGAGCTGGGCTTGTCAAACAGAAGAATCTCTGTTTTGCCCCCATTCAACTGAAGACAATTGTGGGACATCCAGAAGGCAATTTTCCTCATGCATGCGACAAATCACTGTTAGACATTCTCAATGTCGTGCCCAAACGAGAAAACCATTGGGTGTCGTCTGCAAAGGAAAGTATTTCAAACCCACAGGACGTTACCAACTGGGGTAGGGGGGCCACATAGATGTTAAAAAGCGTGGTGCTCAGGGAGGAGCCCTATGGGACCCCCCTTGTCCAGAAGGATAGTTTTAGAGTGATAGTTGCCAACAGAGACAGTATGAACCCTGTCTTTAAGAAAGTCTTTAAACCAGTCAAGGGCAACGCCCTGGATGCCTATCTGATGGAGACACTGTATCAGAATTGAATGAATGAGAGATGGTATCAAACGACGCCGACAGGTCAAGCAGAACCAGCATGGCAGGATTTCTCGCCGTCTAGGGATAGCCTGATAGTATCTGCTACTGCAAGAAGCGCAGTCTCAGTACTGTGGGAAGGTCTGAAGCCTGATTGAGAGGCATCCAACAAACTATTGGTCTCCTGATAAGAGGAGAGCAGTTTGTTGACGTAGGTCTCCAGAACTTTGTCAAACAGAGGGAGGAAAGATATGGGGCAATAGTAAGCTGGATTGCTTACATCTGCATTCGTTTTTTTCAAAATTGGTGTAATATGTGCTGCTTTCTAAAGCCGTGGGATAGAAGCTGGGGTCAGAGACTGGTTGCACAAAGATGTGATAAATGGTGCAAGAAGGGAGGAGAGAGTGGCAATGAAATGTGGGGGGCAAAGATCAGAGGGAGATTCAGATTTTGCTTTAGCGGGCAAGTTGAGCATCTGAATTTGAGAGATAGGCTTGAATCTTTCCAATAATACTGGAGCAATATTTCAATGCAAATCTATGGTGTGGAGGTGAGCTAAAAAACTAGCCACTGAATGAAAACTACGGGAGCTATTGTCTATTTCGTTTTGAAAGTGGGTAGCTAAAGTGTCAGTAATTGTGAGGCAGGAATGACCGATGAGCAGTCTTGGGGTTTAGCAAAGGCATTTAGGATTTTAAATAATTTCTTTGAGGAAATACCTACTTGTCGACAATAAAATACCTATGTGCTGATCTTATTTTACAGTGGTAGGCACGTAGTGCTGATTTGCATATTTATTTATCTATGTTTGTTTTTGAAGACCTCCATTTGCTCTCTAATGTTTCAATCAGTCAATCAATCAGTAATCTTATAAAACGCGACTACTCACCCATGAGGGTCTCAAGGAGGGATGGGTCTGCAGTTCAGTAGAAGAGTCAGGTCTTGAGGTCCTTCCTGAATTGCGGCAGTGATGGTGATTGCCTGAGGTGCAAAGGCAGGGAGTTCCAAGTCTTCTTTTGCAACTTGTCAATCTTTCGTGACTTGCTTTGTCAATTTTAAATTTGGCGGTATACCATGGAGCATTAGGTCTATATAATTTTTTTATTTATTTTTTATTGGAAAAGTTCATCTATAGACACAATTCATTGACATATAACAAACAAAATCTGAAGAATTTTTCACAATTTCATCACTGCCAGCCCTTTTTAAAAAATTCATAACACACTGACAGAATATAATCAATTTGATCAATCAGATAGTTACCTTTAAAACTTTTAGATTCTTTAAATTAGTCTATACAACACAACATAAAACCCACCTTAACCAAATATTTGCCACAATTTTAGAAATTTCCTATATGACCCAGATCTTAATGCATATTTTCCTTCTATCTCCTTAATTCTATTCATTTTGGACCTTAAATGCTGAAATGTAGGAACTTCCACAGACCGCCATCTTTGGAGAATTAAGGATCTGGCTATTAGAGTCACAATGTACAGTTGTTTTTTTTGCAGTAAATTGGCTTTTAAGTCAGATGAATATCCAAAAACAGCTGTCTGGATATCTAGTGGTTGCTGCATTTGCAATGTGCAACTGCAAAACTGGCTAATCTCATTCCAGAACTCACTCAACCTTGGACAGGTCCATACAATATGTGTCCAGCTGCCCCCTTCCTCTGTATTGCATCTAAAGCAATTTGCCAGGATCTGCTGATTGATCTTATGAAGGAGGGCATGGGTTCTATATAACAACCACCTGGTGTAAAATTGCATATGTCGCATATTAGCTCCCTTTAACAGTGAGAAGTTAAACTTGTTAATCTTATCCCAAGTTGTCATAGATATCTGAAGATTTTCTTTAGAGTGCCATTTTGCTAGCGCTTTCCCATGGAGCTTAGGCCCACCATAATTTCACAAGAGGGGAACCCAGCAGCTAACTGACCTACGGGTACTGGATTCTATCAGATCTTCAACAAGTTCTGTCGTTGCAATAATCCGTGTGGGATTTAAGTCCCGTAGGAAATACCTTATTCTAATAAAGGACCATTGTATTGATGCTTTATAGTATTGGATGTTGGATTCTATGTCACTCCATTTTTTTCAGTTCCCTTCCAAAAATTCCCTAATCCTTTCATATCTATTACTTAGCCACCTTGACGCAATGGTCTTCTCTACCAGGGGAGCCTCCCTAATGTATGTATATATCTGATAGAAAGGTTGCCGCATTGAATATGGGGATATCATAATGGCGAAAAAATTGCTGCCTACGTTTTATATGCTACTGTAAAATCTTTTGGGGGTTTTCGTTAATCGCATAAAATCAAAAATATTATATTCTTGAAAAATTAAATCTAAAAAGTAGTTATCATACCTATTAACATTTAAAGTTTTATCTGATCTGTACGCAGTATGTGCAAAATTCGCAATACAGTATTCTTTCAAATCCGGGAGGGCCAAACGTGCTTCGCTCAATGCTCTGTATAATGTATCTATGGCTAACCTAGGTGCTTTGTTTGCCCATAGGAATGTTGTAAACATACCCTGCACTTCCTTAAAAAATGTCATGTGAATCGCATTTGGGATAGCTGAAAATAGAAAATTGACATGAAAATCAATGCTGCTCTGCCCATTATTGACAGCAGTAAATTATTCCATTTTAGAAACAAGCTTTTAATTGTATTCACTAAACGAACAAAATTTAAAATGTATAAATTGTTAATATCTTCTGAGACATATATTCCTGGATATCTCTTGGGTCTGGTATTAACTACGGAACGGAGTTCTACTATTAAAGTGTCAAGTGCAGTATTACACAGCAAGATCTCTGTTTTCGATTTATTTATCTTATACCCTCCCAGCAGTTGGTACTCCTGAAAAATGTCAAATATACTTTTTTGAGTCCCAAAATCAGGTTTAAGAACAGAGCTATATCAACAGCAAACAGCTTTATGTTTGTCATCCCAGGGAGTCGAGCGGTTGAATTGCTGTGGCAGCGAACTGCAATTGCTAGTGGCTCTATAAAAAGAGCAAAGAGTATTGGTGACAGATGGCAGCCTTGTCTTGTTCTTCTACGGACGCTGCACGTGCCAATATTATTCGGATTAATGATTATTTGCGCTGAGGCCCCTTTATAAAAATCAGAAATCATGCTGATAAATTTGACGGGGAATCCAAATTCAGTCAAAATGCAAAAAAGGATTTCCCAGCAAACCAAATCGAATGCCTTCTCGGTGTCTAGCAGCATGATGGGACCCAGATTTTATTTTGGCTAAAATATTCTAAGGCCTCAGCTAAAAAAGCAGTGTTAAAAGATAACTGCCTCCCTGACATGAATCCACACTGATCTGGATGTATAACTGACCCTATACACTTACTTATTCTATTGGTTATTGTTTTAGCTATAATCTTGTAGTCAGTATTTAGAAGACTTATTGGTCTATATGAATTTACATCCTCCTTATCTTTATTCTTCTTTAAAAAGCGGACTACCACAGCTGTTTTGTAGGAGGGCGAAACCTCACCCCCCTGCAAAATATAGTTGGCTAATGTCACCAATTCAGGATTTAATATTGCAGAATTTTTTTTATATAATTCAGCTGGCAGGCCATCTTCTCCACTTGCTTTGCAGTTAGCCAATGATTACACAACTTCCTCTATTTCTTTAAGTGTAATATCAGCCAGCAAACCCCTTCCCTGATCTCCCTGTAATTTGGGGACTGCGAGCTTGCTAAGAAACTCCTGAAGTTTGAAAACATTAACCTCCTGTACTGTAGAATAGATAGCTTTATAATGATTTAAAAAGAACTCATGAATTTGTATTTCTTCAGTGATGCGAATTCTTGAATCTTTTTCTACCAAATATGTTATCCTATTGGATGTTTGTCGCTCTCTTATTTGCCAGGCTAAACATTTCCCAGAGAATTTGCTCTCTTCATATACTTTTTGGAGGTTGCAGGACTTATTTAGGCCAGATAGGAAGGGCTGAAACATGTTGGTGCTGAATCTAGGGTCATAGGACCATCACATCCTAATACCCGTTTGTATATATTTTAACCTTCCCTCCCACTGCACTATTAAAGAATTCTTTAGGAGTGGGTGAGGAATTTTATCTTTAATGGTACGCCCCCATACACAATATCTTTAAGTGCCTTTAAGTGCTCCCTGAAATCTGGTTGAGCCCACCCCAACCTTTAGGAGTTGGGGTGAGCCCCATGATGAAGCATGTCACTATTAGAGTGAGTGAGGGCTATTAAAAGAAAAGGGTCTCTTTCCCTTCCCACCCGTAACAACGGGTTGGCTATACATATCCTCTCAATAATTTTGCTTTTGAGAGAATTACCATCACACACTTAGGAACCCCCCACCCACCGTTGGTTGTCTCTTTGTTTTCCTCCCCGTCTGGAGGTTATAACAATTAGGCAGCGGAAAGGACATTCTTTTGGTTAAAAGTATATAAAATAGGGAGAATATGTCCTTTCTATCCTCGTGACTGAGGACCTCTCTACCCGCCTGGGACCCCCCTGGTCCCAGGATTTTGTGTATCAGAGGTATGCAGAATTGGACAAATAGCATCCGGTATAATAGTATTCTTGCATCCTCTTTCGTGTCTGCATAAGAGCCAACTTATCTTTAATATTTTTGTTTCTTATGTACTGTTCTTTGGCCTGATAAAACGCTAATTCTAATTGTGACCTCTCTTTCTTTTGGGATCGCTTTATTACAATATCTTTAGAGGTTATATATCCATGAATAGTTGCCTTAAAAGCCTCCCAGACACTTTCTACCTTATCTGTGGCTCTGTTTACTTGAAAGAAACATTTTATTTCATTATGGACCTCAGTGCACCATAATTCATCCTCAAGATGCACTTTATTAAAGACCCTGATATCTCTATTATTATTAGGGCATGGTTGGAGAAACCATTCTGAATATGCATATAATTAATTAATCTAAAATTACGAGAAGTAAGAAAGTAATCCTATCAGGCCGCAGTGCTGTATTTAGCAGAAAACACTAATACTCTCTTTTTTGGAAACCTTGCCTGCCAGATGCCAATCAGATCTAGCTTATGCATACACTCCGCTAATGCCCTGGCCATGCGTGGCTTATTCTGTTTACGTGTCTCAAAGGATGAATCCATTTCTGAGCTTTGCAAGAAATACAAATCACCAACCCTTATCGCCACCCCCGGGATATGTTTAAGTGCGTGATAGAGATCCAATAATGGCGCTGGATTGTCTTCTATTGGTGCGTATATAGTACCTATCGTTAATCTGGTCCTATTAATTAATCCACTGACCAAGCCCCATCTTCCTTCTCCATCTATCTGGGATGAGGTGATTTGAAAATGGAACGATTTATTAATAAGTATTGCAATCCCCCTATGAGCGGCATTGGCTGACGAGAGATATTGACCACCAGCCCAGTGTCTAAACATACTATATGAGGGTTCCTTTTTTCCCATATAGTGCATCTCCTGAATTAATACAATATCAGGAGTGTGACCTCGCACCCATTCATCAATAGCTCAGGCCTTGATCTTATTAATGAGGCCATTCCAATTTAAGGAGACAATGCAAAAGCAATCTTTATTCATTCAATTATATAGTAAGGGTTGCTGCTAGACATCTTATACTTAAGCACACTTTTTAAGGTGAATTGCGTATACCTAAAAAGATGCCAGCGGCGAATTGATCTTAAATGTAATTCTATCTCATTTCCATTTTGCTTTAGCCATTCCCTAATGCGCACCCCCAACCCAAACCTGTTAAAGTGCACTTAAAAAATACCCTTCATCAACATTATTTTATCACCTGAAATCTTCCGCTTTTACCAAAATCAGCTGTGACATAATAACCTAAACTAAACCCTTAAAGACCTAATAAAATATTGATTCCACCAGACCTAAAGTGCATATTTGGTTTGCCCCTTTTTTCCCCCTCACCCTTTTCAAAAAAAATGCCAATATAAAGTAAAGTGCAAAGTTGTTATGATGTAAGGAGGAGTTCCAGTACTCGAAGTTAGGTTATAGATGAATACGTTTATTGTTCTTAGAAGTGAAGATGATCTTCTAGTAAGTTCAGTAGTACACTTGTAATCAGCCCCACCAGGAGCAGCCTCCCTGCTGCTCAGTCCATGACCGACACTCTACCTCAAAACAATCCACACATTCTATTACATCACCATCCGCACCAACATTCTACACAACACATTCACGCTGGCTGAGCAGCAGAGGCAGAGAAACAGGGAAGATGCATAATATCAAAACCTAGATATAACACACCCTCCCCCTTTACTGAATGCACAAAAACAATAGCAAATATAAGTAGGAAGATCGCAGTTATACAGAAGAAACTTGCAAGAGAAAATATTGCAAATGCAAATTATAAACAGCATTTCAAAAGGAACACAAAGCACATGAATAGTGACTATGCACAAACAACTGAAATATGCAAGACGGAACAAAATACATAAGAAAACAAAAGAGAATATAAGTAGAAACATCGCAGTTATAGAGAAGAAACTTGCATGAGAAAATATTGCAAATGCAAATTGTATACAGCATTTCATAAGAAAACACAAAGCACTACAATGGTGACAATGCATAAACATGCTGAAACATGCAAGGAGGAAATAGAATACATAAAAGATGCATATAAATAAGTAACAACACAAAAATGGAAATATCACATACAAATACCAGATGCGACACACATCTCCCTTCTTTGCAGAGCAGAAGAAAACAAGAAAATGCAAGAAGAAGGATGCTGTCCATAAACGACATAAAATATGGAAAGAAACATAAAAATACGTATAAGTCCTCCACACGCATACAACCCAAAAGCAAGATGCTCCAAGTTACCACCACAACCACACCAGCTGGCCAGACTAGCATAGAAAGTGAGAGAAACACGGAACACAGAAAAGAAGAAAAGACACAACCTAAGAACAAACCAGGACACCGAGAAGGAGAGACAACCTGAGACAAACCAGGCACTCACAAAACAAAACACACACAGAACTCCACAACTCTCACATATGCAGAAAATAACTAAACCAGAAAACAAGAAACGGGTGGCTTACACCCAAAACATTATCCCTGGAGGAGGGCATCTAGTGAAAAGTGAAAAGAAAAGAATGGGTGAAGTACACCCCACCGGTGAATAAGCAAAAGTATATAAAGAATGAGAGAACTACCCCTTAAAGTATCAACGTGAACTACACCCCCTAATGGTGTCAATCAGAAGAAAAATGAAAGGGTGAACTACCCCACTGAAGTATCAACCTGAACTACACCCCCTAAAGGTGTCATCCAGAAGAAAGATGAATGGGAGAACTACCCCACTAAAGTATCAACGTGAACTACACCCCGTAAATGTGTCAACCAAAAGAAAAATGAATGGGAGAACTACCCCACTAAAGTATCAACCTGAACTACACCCCATAAGGGTATAAACCAGAAGTAAAAATAAATGGGTGAACCGCACCACACTAGAGAAACACTAGAAAGAAAAAAGCAAGAAAGTAAGAAGCGGGTAGACTATACCCTTCTAGTGTAGTAACACCTCAAAGAAATCAAGAATGACAATAAATGCAAGAGTGCAAGAACCTGCGCACAAGTGAAAAATTACATTGTCATTGGAAGATTTATAATGTAGCAGAAAACACAGTAGAATCACATGACGATAAAGAAGTGAATGTTACACATCCAAGGTACAGGCAGGAAAGAAAATGTTTGAAGATCTGCATGCAAGTAAGGATTCACACATACAAAGCACAATCGCAAGTAATGACAATATGGCAATAACAAACATATCATTAATAAATAAACCAGAAAAAATCGAATCAAAAAAATCATATGTAACGTCATGAATATCATGGCAGTACTAAACATAAATAAATCAGCATTAAAACATTCTTTTATAAAGGAAACTGATGCTTCACCCCCGCGGCATGACAATAACAGGGAACAATATCCAGGTACCATGAGAAGCTGAAAAACAAAGTTAAAATAATGACAAACTCCTGACTGACCATAAGATTTTAAAAACGCTTGCACGATGACATCTCTGAATAGCGAAGTGACCTAGAATAAAGAAATCACACCGAGCAACCAGAGAAAACCTATACAAACAACATGCTAGAATCAAAAGTTGTGGCCCTGTTGCTAGAGGGGAGCCAACTGATAATGGCAAATAGCCGTCGCTTTCATCCTGAAGAAATGCCATGGAGTTCAACACATTTTCATGATGTAAGAGAATGCAGCAATGTAGACTCCATAGCGTCTCTGAGTTCAGGCGGCAGCAGGACGAATAAGATGCTTTTAAAAGTATATCTCTTAACACACTTAACTCAAATCTGGATCCACGAACGTCATGCCACGCCAACTTGTGAGCAGTGTTGCCAGATTTTGAGACCCATCCCAAGCCCAAAGCCGCTCAAATATAAGCCCAAATCCAGCCCAACGCAGACCAGTTTCAGCCCAAAAACCAGCCCAAAGTAGCAAGTCTCAAATTATGCAGAAATAGTCATCAGAAAAACTTTTAATGACAAATATACATTCTATTCAATATACAGATAGTGGGAGGGAGTTAACTGGGCACCTGCCTTAATGCTACTCATTTTTAAGACCAGTCCTCACTGTGACTCATGTGAAACAGGCACTGCTCAGATTACAATAGTAGTAAACAAAGATTAAGAAGGGCAGAAATAGTGTTATATGTGGAATTTACTGCTCCCTCTAAATTGTATTTTAATAAAGTCTGTAGAACTCAGTGACTTCATTATTCATTACATTACACAATAAAAATATACATTGAAAAATGGTCACTCTTCTCGTTATGAGCAGCAATTTTGTGTGAGGGATAAGCAGCAATTTTGTGCGAGGGAGGGAGAGGTAGAGGGAGGGAGAGGGAGGTAGAGGGGGAGGGGGATAGGGAGGTAGAGGTAGAGGTAGAGGGAGGTAGAGGGAGGTAGAGGGGGAGAGGGAGTTAGAGGGAGAGGGGGAGGTAGAGGGAGAGGGGGAGGTAGGTGTAAGATGAGGGAGGGCGGTAGAGGTAGGGACAGAGAGGTAGAGGGAGAGGTAGGGACAGAGAGGTAGAGGGAGGTATGGAGGGAGAGGGAGGGAGAGTGAGGTAGAGAAGAGCGGTGTAGAGAGGTAGAGAAGAGCGGTGTAGAGAGGTAGAGAAGAGCGGTGTAGAGAGGTAGAGAAGAGGTGTAGAGAGGTAGAGAAGAGGTGTAGAGAGGTAGAGAAGAGCGGTGTAGCGAGGTAGAGAAGAGAGGGAGGTGTAGAGAGGTAGAGTAGAGAGAGAGGTAGAGAGGTAGAGTAGAGAGAGAGGTAGAGAGAGAGGTAGATGTGTGTATGCTGGGTCTGGTGGCTCAGTGGACTAATGCGTCCGGTGGTAAGTACATGAAACGTAAGAATGTCAGATGTGTTGGTCTGTCCCAGTATTTACACACAATTTAAATAGCAGTATTTTATTTGTTTTATAGTGCAATGCAGGGTATCAGAGTGCTTTAAATGACACATTGACAATAAATCATGCAACTGTGTAAATCAATGTACAAGATGTGTTGCATGACTCGGTGAAGGTTCAAAGATGTAGCAGTCACACATAGCTCACTGTGCAATAATAAAAGGCTTACTAATTATGAAGTACAAGGAACAAAAAGATCTGTGTTCAAAGCAGTAGCCCACTAACCTAGCTACATTAAAAAAAATCTGTCATCTGCATATTACATGATGTGCTTTACAGGAGACACATTAGCCTTCTACACTACTTTGATTCATATCTGGGACTACACAAAGCAGAGATCACTCCAGCAAATACTTTCACCTCCAGAGTTCTCACCAATTATTATTCACTGATATTTACTGGGCACCTCTGCAGATGTCTTAGCCCCATAAAATAGAAAACGCAGACTTTGCATCAATTAAGCATAACAGATGTAGTACCATGCTTCTCCTTCTTGCCAATTTCTTTATGGCAGGGTTTTAAAAACAATTTTAGTACTATTTGTTGAGCCCCACATTTTGCATTGGGATTGTGCCACTTTTGCAGTACGAGCCTAAAACAAAATTTGTTAAATCTCATAATGTGCTTAATGCACTCATGTTATACCTAATAAAAACAAATACGTGGGATGTTATCTGATGTTACTTCGCATGATGTCACTTACTGTGATGCCACACATTGTGACATCATGGGCTGTGACGGCACACGCCATGAGGTCACTTGCATTATGCATACTGACTAACTAGGTTATTCCCCCAACGTGCTAAAACTATAACTTCAATGCCTTCTATTTTCAGAAGGAATAATTTTACCAAAACACAAAACCTGCTTTACAGCACAGATGGGGCCAGTAGCCTTCAAAAAACTACCAACCATTATTTCCAATATTAAAAAAAAATACAATTTACATGATTTGGCAAAATGAACACAAGCGTCCCATGGAAAAAGGCACTACAAACACAGCAACACATGCATTCCACAGGCCTGCCCCTTGCCTTCCCATTTGCCCCATTTGGCAGAGGATAACATGGGGACTGGGTTTTGATGACCCTGGGATTCTGGGAACGACGCACATTGGTCAGTGGCAGTCCATACACACCCTCTGCTCAATCTACACAAGGTAAAAAACGAAGTGAAGTGTCACTTACTTAGATTAGGTGCAGGGCAACAGCCGGACAGTCAGTCAGTCAGCCAAACTGGGCGTCCTGGTCCACTCCTGGCGTCCTCCTAATTACTGAATTTGAAGGCAGCTGCAAGCCAGGCCAGGCCAGCTGCAACTACTAAAGGAAGGACAGGGACAGATTGAAGGCTGGGCCGGGGCTGGGCCGCGACTTGTGGTGGCACTGGCAGCAGCAGGCAGTGGTGGGTGCAAGTGATGTGCACAAACAGACAGCCCAGGGCAGGCAGGCAGGCCAGCAGCAGGGCTAGGCCCGTCTCGTCGTGGAGCCAAGGAGGTGGGGGTGAATCCTGCCAGCAGCTATAGCCGACTGGCCTACTAGGCCTGAGTTAGTAGTGACGAGTGACGAAAAAATAATTAAGGTGACCTCACTGAGTGAGTGCTGAGTGAGTCGAGTCCTCCTGCCAGGGCCTATAGGCCTGTCTCTCCCGCCGCATTGCCGAGGAGGTGGGGGTGCCTGGCATCCAATTCTAATCCTGCTGCCACTGTGACTGCCACAAGGCGGGGGGCGGGGCCTACAATAGTACTAGTAGGTAGGGCCAGCCGCCGGGCGCTAGGCTAACTAGGCCCGTCGTCGACGTCCGGTCAGGTGCGCTGCCTACTGCGCTGCAAGGTAGGCCGCCCTCAGGCCCTCAAGTGACGCCGGTGACCGTCCCTGTCAGGGACGGTCCGGACCGAGTCCCGACTCCCGAGTAGGCACTGGCAGGTGGCACTGTCTGTCTCGAGTGATGGTGACGGTGAGTCAGTCACTGCAGCAGTGCCTGACCGCGTCCGCGGCTCCGCGCACTGCCACTGATGTGCACTCCGAGTCTGACTGCAGCTGCGATGTTGTGACCCACGTAGACGGCCCGGGCCCGGCCGGGAGAGAGAGAGAGATCACTGGAGACCGGTCAGGCCGAGGGCGAGGCAGGCAGCAGCACACAATCACCAAGAAGACAGTGAGTGACACGCGCCGAAGAGGGAGAGCGCCTGTCGGTGTCACAGGGGGCATTTAAAGAACTGCGCGGGGGCTGGCCACAATGATCCCCCAGGGCCGTCATTGGTAGCACTTTCGCGCGCTACAAGATTGACGGCCCTGGGGACCCCACAACATCACCGGAACACACTACTAGCAGGGTAGGTGGTGGTGGACAGGTGCGCTTGCACCAACAATTACAATGTAACAAGTCAACACACAATTTCACGTGTTGCTCAACTTGCTCAGCTCCACAGTGCTGCCTGCTCTTACGGTGGTGGGCGGGGTCATCATGTTCGCAGACGCAGGCAGGCCCTGGATCGGTCCTCCAATAAGTAGCTCATTTGCTACTGGACCATCACGCCACGGACTCCTCGTGGTCGGCGCCGCCCACAGCCAGTAAATTGCGCACACGGGCCTAAATACAGCCCAAAAAGTAGCCCCCGCCAGGTATGGGTTTTTCCCCGCACAATTGGGAAAAATGTCGCCCAATTGTGCGAGAAATAGCCCAATCTGGCAACACTGCTTGTGAGAAAGGATATTGCAGGGAAGAATGCAGACTGTTGCTGGAGATCGCTCCAACCAAAATGGCGGCACGCAGAGACGACGCACGTCGGATGGCTCTAGGGGCGTCAGAGTAGAAAAGCGTCTATGAGCAGTAAACAAGTGCGCGCTCAGCAAGTATGAACTCCTCGCAGACCATTCGAATGGCGCACGTTGAAAAAAAAAATGGCGGCACGCAGAGACGACGCACGTCGGATGGCTCTAGGGGCGTCAGAGTAGAAAAGCGTCTATGAGCAGTAAACAAGTGCGCGCTCAGCAAGTATGAACTCCTCGCAGACCATTCGAATGGCGCACGTTGATAACGGTGAGAGTGCGCGGTGAGCAACTTGAATAAAATGCCGCATAAAGAGAGAAAATTACACACTAGTAACTTGAGACTCCGAAAATGCGAAATTTGTCTCACCGCAAAAGAATGGGAGCGTCTCTCTCCCCTTCTTATCTTTTGAGCCATCATTATCCAGAGTGTGTACACAGCACCAGATTTAAATCGAAATCCAAGGGAGGTGTCAGGCGAATAGTACCAAATGTAACTCTGCCAGTCCATCAGAAACCGCTGCTGCACATACTGTATAAGGGTTGCCTCTTGACTTGTAGAAGATGTAACCAGTAGAATAAAGTTGAATTTAAGCAGAAACATAGGCCCTGTCTATGGGCTGTCCGATGAAACAGGACACTGGTGGGGCATCAGGGCGCAAAATCCTTAAGTAGCCTCTTTTTTAAATAGTACCTTTAGTATCTTAAATTGAATTCCTTTAGTAGTAGCATAAAGTAGATCCTCACGGGTAGTTTATGAAGAAGATTAACCAACTCGTTTCCAGTTTATGTTATGATGTAAGGAGGATTTCCAGTACTCGAAGTTAGGTTATAGATGAATACGTTTATTGTTCTTAGAAGTGAAGATGATCTTCTAGTAAGTTCAGTAGTACACTTGTAATCCGCCCCACCAGTATCAGCCTCCCTGCTGCTCAGCCCATGATCCAACTGCCACTCCACCTCACAGCAATCCACACATTCTATTACATCGCCATCCACACCAACATTCTACACAACACATTCACGCTGGCTGAGCAGCAGAGGCAGAGAAACATGGAAGATGCATAGTATCAAAACCTAAATATAACAAAAGTGCAAGGTATAAACGCATAAACAATATTGCACATTCCAACAGAGAATATAAAGTGCATATTGCATTCTAAACAAGGACTAATCAAGGAGTAAGTAGACCACAACCATACTTAATACATATAGCTGGAGCTGAAATTGATAATATCGCCACCTCCGCTGAATAATACCCCTTTCTGTATGCCTCTACCATCAGCCCTGCAAACACCTATTACTATGTATAAATATTTTTAAAAAGTGGCCTCTCCTGACGCTACATTAGCCATTTTTACCAGTATCTCACAAGCCTAAATAGCTTTCTCAAAATCAAAACCAAAAGATGAACTCTCCATTTTTTGCCCCTTATAAACACCCAGTGCCCCGCTTGCCCCTACCCTCCTCACCCACCCTGTCTCCTCCCCATATGCCCCATGGGAGAATAGCCCACACCTTCTCCCAAACCCCACTGAATGCCCTAGGTGCCATGACTTTGCACCTGTAGTTTTGCGCCCCAGACTACTGAAGAGACACTCAGTCCTTCGGCCCCTGGCCACCCACCCTGTAATGGCCTCAAAAAAAAGAAAAGAGAAAAAAGAAGAAAAAAAAACACTTAACACCAAACACCTCCGCAAATCGACACCATAGCTGGTCATGGTCAATGCTTTACAATGAGCTAGATATCTGCTGCAGCAGCCCCTGTGCTTTCCCTACATCATCAAATATATGGAATTTGCCATTCACAAAAACTTTTAGCTTAGATTGCTGCACAATGGTTGCCTGCCCACCCCTTGCTTTGAAAAAATCAATTATCCGCACAAAATCCCTTTTTCTTTCTGCAGCTAATGCCGTCATATCTGAAAAAATCTTAAGTTGGGAGACTGATTGCGTCGTGAAGGACTTTTTTTCAATGGCTTTAGTCAATATGTTCTCTCTCACTCAAACGTCGTCAAAATTAACCAAGATTGTTCGAGGATATTGTGCATCAGTTGAACGTTGAGAGTGTACCTGTGTTCCCTTGAATCGTCAAATCTCCTGTTAACTCTTGGATGGCTTCTTTCAATAGGGATTCTACCCAATTTGGTACTTGGCATTCTTCAAGCGATTCTGGAATCCCTACCAAGCGTAAATTCGAGCGCCTGTTATAGTTCTCCATATCTTGAAGCTTAGACTCCAGAGCATCTTTAATTTGCTTTATCTGTATAATCTCCTGTTGAAAGGTCCCTGCTTTATCCTCTAGGTTAGAGACTTGTTTCTCAGCCTCTGACATCTGCTCCGGGAGTTAATGTTAATGTTAATGTTACTGGGATTTATAGAGCGCATGATTACCCGGAGGTGTCTTGGTGCTGAGGACACAGTAAGCCTGCTAAGACGTCTAGTTCTGGAATAGCCAAGTTTTGAGTCCTTTCCTGAAGATGGAGAGGGAGCTCGCCCTTCTGAGCTCACCCGGAAGAGTGTTCCAGAGTTTAGAGGTGCCAAGGCGAAAGCTGCGGCCACCCCAGTGCGATGTTCGAATTCTGGGCACTGGCAGAAGTTTGGCCCCTGTAGAGCGAAGATGTCTGGTTGGTTCATACCAGGCAAAAAGATTTTGCAAAAAGACAGGACCTGTGTGGTTCAGTGCTTTGTAAGCCAGACACAGTGCCTTGAATTTAATGTGTTGTGCTACAGGAAGCCAATGCAGGCTGCGAATCTCTTTAGATACAGATTTGCACCTAGGGGTGTTGGACAGTAACCGTGCTGCTGTATTTTGAACAGTCTGAAGCTTTTTTAAGCACTGCTTCTGTATGTTCAGGTAAAGCCCGTTACAGTAATCTAGTTTAGACTGAATCAGCGATGTAACTACAGTTTTTCTGGTGTCCACGGGAATATAAGGAAGAATCTTCCTTACTTTCTTAATAAGGACGTGGGCGGAGGAGACGGTTGCATTTGTGTGCTGGGTAAGCGAGAGTTTATTATCAAACCATACTCCCAGGTTCTTAGCCTTGACCGCGGGTTTTGGTGGGTCTCCCATCTCTGCCGGCCACCACAGACTGCCCCAGTTTGGCTGCATATTACCAAAGATCAGGACCTCTGTTTTTTCAGAATTAAGTTTAAGACAGTGTGTACTCATCCATCGGTTTATGGTACACATACAGTTCTGAAATTGCTGAGTAGGAGGAGCCTGGTTTGTATATGCAGCCACCACAATCTGGGTGTCGTCGGCATAGGACGTAAGACTGAACCCAAAGTCCCGGATCAAAGGAGCCAGTTCGGAGACATATACGTTAAAAAGAGAAGGGCTCAAGGAGGAGCCCTGTGGCACTCCACACAGGAGGGTATAAGGCTCAGAATGATACCCATCAACCAAAACTGTTAATCTCCTGTCCTTGAGAAAGGAAGACAGTAGGGCCAGTGCTGTGCCCCTGACCCCCAGACTCTCCAGCCGCTGTTGCAAGAGGGAATGATTAACAGTATCGAAAGCGGCTGACAGATCGAGGAGCACTAGGGCAGCCGCGCCTCCTCCATCCATCACCGCTCTGATCTCCTCTGTGGCTTTGATGAGAGCTGTTTCCGTACTGTGTTCTTGGCGGAACCCGAACTGGGAGTGATCAAGCAGGTTATTTTCGCGAATAAATGGGGTTAGTTGAATGTTCATAAGTTTGTCAATTATTTTGGCTGGCAGCGGCAACCGGGCTATAGGACGGTAGTTGTTAGGGTTGGTTGCGTCAAGGGTGTTTTTTTTTAGCCCATTGTTTCCTCGATATTTGACAGTCTTGCATGGAGGGAAGAAATTTTCTGAGATTGCGTTGAACGAAGCTCCTTTATCTCGGCAAGAATCAGCTCGAACATACTTTTCACCGTCTGTCCGAGCACCGGATCATGTTATATATCCTGAAAGGGAGTTTTTTCTCCTACTGATGCAGATGCAGAAGTTGAGGTTGTATCAATTGCAAGTCCAATTTTTCTATGCGGCTGTTGCTGGGCCGGGGTTGATGCTGGCTGAAATAGCAGCTGCATTGGTGTCTGATCGCTAGCTATCCTAACTGTCGGAACAATGTGAGATTTAGAAAAAAGAGGGTATTGTTTGCAGCAAGTGGGGGTTGAAAAAGCCTCTGCTGCAGTCGATTTTTGACAATCTTCCTGTATGCTGCTGCTTTCTGCGTTTTCTGCATTCTCAACCCGTGTCAGGCTAGAACTATGCCCATTAATCTCACAATTGTCTGCACTGTTATCCACCTCTGCGCCTCTTTCACTTTCCATCTGAGTAGTAGAGACCTCCAGGTGCCCAGCCTCCAGGAGTTGTTGCACTTTTGTGTCCATTCTCTGCTGTGCGTGCCTCAGTGATCGGAGCTTCGCAGGTGGCCTCTCTTGAGTACCCTTTTGGCGTTGCTTCTGGATGGGGGTGGACTGGTTAGAGGGGGCTGCGCTAACACCGGGAGGCTTGCGCTTAAATGTGCGCATGCTGTGATTATAATAACAGCCAATAGCTGGTTACTGCCCTCTGCATTTTCTCCCCCGCCCTGTCACTGTCCTCACTTTTTAATGTCGACTCCCCCCGCTCTGGAGGAGCGGACAGCAAATTCATATACAGGTCCATATGCAGTTAAGTTCCAAGATTAGCTCAGCAGATGTAGGGTACTATTTTTACCCTCCGTGGTCCAGTGCTGTGCGTAAATATTCCCTCTGATGACAGGAAGAAGTGAGCAAGGGGACAGGCGTGGATCAATAATCAGTAGGGCGGTAAGTGTCAGTATGGCCGCAGCTCGTGTATGCGTCATGCGCCTCTCACCTACAGCTCCTGAAAAGGGTTCAAAATTGAAGAAAGGGCGTGCAGCCTCTCACTATCTCAAGATGCCAAATTGCCCATGCCGATATCCAGCTGCTTCACGATCGAGCAGTAGTGTTGCAAACCTCTTTCAGCGAGAACACAGCACCGCCATCTACGCATCCTCGGGCGGTCCGCTGCAGCCACGAGCCTTCACTTCGGGGTGTGGCCAGGCGGGTGCACTAGCAGGGACGTGCGTGGGAAGCGTCCGCCGTCATTCCCCAATGTTGAGGCAGGTCTACATAATTTGACGGGAAGTTGCTTATGAGGGGCAACAATGTCAAGGGTGTGGGAGAAAGTGTCATGAAACTGAGTTAGAGCCGAGTTGATGTCCTGTGAGTTATCTAACATAGGGGCAAGGCAAACGGATTGAAAAGATTCCAAAGTAATCCGTTTCCAAGGTCTTGATCTAAAGAACTTTAGATCGAGGACTTAGGCACAGGTTTTAAGGAGAAATGGAGTAGTTTCTGCGCTGCACAAAACTAAAGCAGTCTAAACAGACACATACTTTCTTTTTTTTTATTTCAAAATGCTTTATTGATTTTATACAAGAACAAAACAGACATTCTGTTACAGGGTTAGCATAAGCTATCTCATATGAAGTTTATATATATGGGTCCTAAAACAGTGTGTCTCGCTTGCTTATCTAACCCACGAGATCGATAATAATAGGAAAAGAAAGAAAATCAGGCAAAAGAAGGGAAAGGGAGGAAGGAGAGATAAGAGAAGGGAAGAAAGAATGACGGTTCTTATCATTTACTTCTGACAACCTATAGAGATGTTGGCACACTGGCAGACATGTATTGGTAGGCCTCACCCATCGCAGCAGCCTAGTGTAGGTAACAATGATTGAGACAGTTAAGTACAATTGTCCCGGTAGTAAGTCCGTAGGTGGTACCTGTCTGTGAAACCACGGTATAACTTATTTTCATGGAGGTTTTCTATGCACAGAGAAGTGGTGGAATACATATAAGACTGAGGATACAGGTTTGAAGGAGAAATTGATTAACTGCAGTGTTGCACAGAATTGAGGCACTTAAAAAGCCACTATTCCATGCCATTTGCTTGGTGCTATAAAAGGAAGAGCCAAACTGTAAATCAAAGTCACGAACTGCATTAATAGTCTGTGTACCTTTCTGTGCTTTAAAAGGAAGGGGAAGGACTTGGACACTAAAACAGTGACATTTACTACTCCCACATTTTCTATTCCCACTTCAATCTAAACCATTTTGGAGAAGGTGTTGGGCACTAATTCCACAGCAAATTGAGGCAACAACAAACAAACCTGTAGGACAGATGTTAAAAGTTAATTTTAAAATGATAGAAAGAAAAACGAAAAAAAGTACCCGAATCACAGCGCGGGAAGTGGAACAACAGAGGAAGGACACTGATCAAATTAAATCAATTAGTACTTGTTCCATGCTCGGGAGAAATAACAGGAAGTGATATGAGGCATATGGTAGCCAATTAGGAGGCAGCTAAACAAAATGACAATCAAGCCAGCAAATGGTATGTAATGGTCGGGCACCAAGCCCTTTACTGTATACAACACCTCTCGCAGCACATGCGCACTGTTAGGCGAAATCTAATAACATTTCAGGGGTTATTTTTGGGCCATCTCACTCCTGTTGTTCTGGATTTGCTTCAGTTGCTTGTGCAACCACTAATAGTCCTGGTCAAAGTGAAGCAAGGAAGGGCTTACCATTCTAAAGCCCTTCCTTGCCATGGAATTCTTTGGTGATATCCACTCTAAGCCATTGTTGCTTCTGGCATCACTGATTTGAGCACTGCAGGCTGCATCTCTACATGAGACCAGGCGTAATTCTCATGCTTAGTTCCCACCCTATCCTATTCGTCCTGGGGTGGGATTGGATGCGAGCGCAATAAGTGAGATTGGGTGTGCAGACAGAATATCGAGTTGGAATTGTCGAACTACAGAAATATCGAGTCCTAAATATTGGAGTCAGAAATATCAACAGCAAGAATATCGTGGTCAAGAATATCGATTTTAAGGTAACAAATATCGTTTTTAAAAATATAGAAGTCATTAATATCGTTTGCAAAAATATAGTTGTTTAAAATATTGATTTTTTTAATTAGTGTTATGTATTTTAGTATATATTTTAAATGTATGTGATGTATTTTTTTGTATAAGAATTGTTTATGTTTTTTAATATATGCGTTGTTTAGTAGTTATTAATTTTATTTTAATTAAATTTTGCGTTTTTTAGTTCCGTAGCAGGTTGTTGGTTTATAGGGGAATAGGGTGGAAAGTAATTTAATTATAATAAATTAATGATTATTTTTTATATATTAATATTGAATTAATTGACATTTTATAGTGTTAATTGTGGGAAGTAATTTATTATGAATTAATTATTAATTGTTAATTAATATTAATTAATTAATTGCTAATTAATTATGGTAATTGTGCAATTGTTTTAGATGCTGGTTGTGGGGTTTATAGGAGTAAAGGGTGGGAAGTAATTTATTTTTAATTAATAATAAGTTGTTAATTAGCATTAATTAATTAATTGAAAATTAAATATGGAAATTGTGTTATTAATTTTAGTTGCAGGTTGTGGGGTTTATAGGAGTAATAGGTGGGAAGTAATTTATTTTTGATAAATTAATAATTAGTTGTTAATTGATAATTAATTGATTGAAAATTATGGAAATTGGGTAATTAATTTTAGGTGTGTGTGTGGGGCTTATAGGGGTAAAGGGTGGCAAGTAATTTATGTTTAATTAATTTATAATTAGTTTTAATTAATATTAATTAATTAATTGTAAATTCATTATGGAAATTGTGTAATTAATTTTAGGTGAGGGTTGTGGGGTTTATAGGGGTTAAGGGCGGGAAGTAATTTACGTTTAATTAATTAATAATTAGTTCTTAATTAATATTAATTAATTAATTGAAAATTAAATATGGAAATTGTGTAATTAATTTTAGGTGTCGGTTGTGGGGTTTATATGGGTAAAGTGTGGGAAGTAATTTATGTTTAATTAATTAATAATTTGTTGATCATTAATATTAATTAATTAATTGATATTTAATTAGAGTAATTGTTTATATTTTTGTGTGTGTGTTTTACTTTTATAGGGGTAAAGAGTGGGGAGTAAATTAGTTTTACTGACTTTATAATTAGTTGTTAAATACTATTAGTTTTTTAATTGAAAATAAGTTTTAATTGTGTAATTAATTTTTTTACAGTTTCATTTTAGCTGTGGTTTGTGGGGGTTATAGGGGTATAATGTGGGCAGTGTATTAATTTTTATGAGTTTCAATTTTTTTAAATAATAATATTTCTTTAATTGGTAATTAATTATGTTAATTATGTAGGTACATTTTTTAAAATTTAGATGCAGGTTGTGAATTGTGTGGTGTTATAGGGTAGGAAATAAAAAAGTAAATTTATGTAATAATTAATGTTTTTGTTTCTAAATAAGTTCTAATGAAAAATATTTATTTGTTTGAAAATTATTTTTTATTTTATTTAATATAATATTTGTAGGTATTTGTCATAAGCATTTACCATTATATGTTTTTTAAATATTTTAATATTAAATATATTTGTATTTTAATTTTTAACATATTTATATATTTTTTTATTTATTTTGTTTTGTAAATATTTTTGTTGTTAATATTTTGTTTGTTTTTAATTTTGAACTGACTGGAGTGAGAATATTAATTGTTACCCCTCCACAATCCAACACTTTCCCTACTGTTTCACTGATTGGAGTGGGAATAGTAAATTTTACCCCACCACTATCCAGCACTTTCCCTACTGTTGCACTCACTGGAGTGGGAATAGTAATTTTTACCTCTCTGCAATCCAACAATTTCCCTACTGTTGCACTGACTGGAGTGGGAATAGTAATTTTTACCCCTCCGCTATCCAACACTTTCCCTGCTGTTGCACTCATTGGAGTGGTAATAGTAATTTTTACCACTCCGCTATCCAACACTCTCCCTACTGTTACACTTATTGGAGTGGGAATAATAGATTTTATCCCTCTGCTATCCAACACTTTCCCTACTGTTGCACTCACTGGAGTGGGAATAGTAATTTTTACCCCTCCGCTATCCAACACTTTCCCTATTGTTGAACTCATTGGAGTGTAGATAGTAATTTATACCCATCCGCTATCTAACACTTTCCCTACTGTTGCACTGACTGGAGTGAGAATAGTAAGTTTTATTCCTCCGGTATCCAACACTTTCTCTACTGTTACACTCATTGGAGCGGGAATAGTAATTTTTACCCCTCCGCTATCCAACACTTTCCCTACGTTTGCACTGACTGGAGTGGTAAATTTTAGTTTAAAGATTTTTAAATAGTTTAGGGGCCCATTACGATGGCGGGCGGAAGCACAACCGCCGTGCTGGCGGATGCAAAAACCACCAGTTACCGCCGGCACGCAGCAGTCCACACGCCCGCCCAATTACGATGCGAAAAGTAGGCCAAACACCGCCGGCAAGCCAGCAACACCGTCCGCCATCAAAGTGCGCCCGTACACGTAGCGGCGCAGCCCAACTGACACACACCGTCCGACGAAAACACGTCCCGCCCGGCGCATAAATTACGATGCCGCAAACAAACGGCTCCCATGGCCAAGAGATACCGTACGACAAACCGAAGCGGTAACACGGACGCCGAGCACGGACAACGTAGAAGCGGCTCCCCCGAGCATGAATCCAGCACTGCAGGCCCTCCCCATGCTCCTGCTGATGCACCACCAAGGACGCAACGTACCGCGGAGACGCAGGTAGGCACACACACAACAAGTGCACGCAAACAGCGCACACAGTGCAAGGGCGGAAAAAGCGGACAACCCCCCACCAGCGCGTGTACACTACACATCCACCATTGCATCCACATATGACACACAGGCCAAATCGTAACATCGCGTAACACATGTGTACACACCACCTGGGACTAGGAACCAACGACCCCGTCACGGCCCCAAAGCGGCGATGACGCCGCCACACATGCGCACAACGCAGAGGCCAACCGCAGCGCCATGCATGCATCGCACACAGGCACAGGGACACAACCAAGCAGCACACACATCAGCCCCACCCCGAACGCACATGACACGTGACAGGCCTGCCACAGACATGTCCCCAACGCCCAATTCACGGACAACACCCAATGCCACACAACCGACGCACACATGTCAGTGAAGTCACGCAACAGCAGGACACACCCCAGTGTAACAAACATGGCGTAGCACACAGCGGCGGCAACACCAACTAGGAGAAGCAGGGCCCCTTCGGGAAGAGGAACGCCAGTACCACACTGAAACACCCATACCACCCTGCACATATGAACAAGACACATAAAACGGAACACCAAAGAGCCCGGGGACCGACAACAGGTGGCCCAAGAATAACATTCACACACAAGGCCCAACGCAGAGCAGAAAGGCAGCCTGCCGCCCACACAAGGGAGAGCAGACAGCACTGAATGACCTTCCATTCCAACTCCGAAACCACAGCCCTACGACAGAAGCCGGTGAATACAGCCATTGTCCAAGAATAGACCAACACAGGCATGCTGAGGAGACCGACCACAGGGCAGATAGCGCATATCACAGAAGCACACAACGGACGGGGAAGAAAGAAGAAAACACTCCCCCATGTCGGCCACATGCAAGTTAATTGGAAGGAGTCACACATCACTGACCTTGAACTGTCTGAGAAGCATGTGGGATGAGGGCCCGTGTCCTCCAAACAAGCCAACAGAACACAAGTCCTGTCTCCCTACGACTACACAGAGCTCACAGCAACCTCGGAGCGTGCACATTGCAGACTGCACACACATCCGGAGCACGCCACCACAACGCACCGCTGCGAAATGGCAACCGCAACACACCTACCCAACTACGCCGGACAGCTCAAGCTGTACAAAACCAACCTGTTACATATATTGGGATGCGATCTCCTGTCCCTGCTGAACGTAAGTTACCGACTGACTTACCGCATCACATTGTTCAGCTGCGTCATGCCCGTCTTCTACTGTCGGAGGTGTCCCTACCAGCATCCCGTGGAGATATGCCTCTCCAACCCAGCATGTCTAAAGGCGGACCTGCTACCACTACTCCTCCCTCTGGACGCACACGACAGGGCCTGCTCTGCCTATGGGGGCATGGCGTATGTGGCCAACATCGCACCCGCACTGAAATGGGACCACTGTGCCTCCACACGACGGATCATCGAGAACAGCTACATCGAATGTCACCCAGCATGCCCCATCATGGTCCTCCAAGGGACAACTTACGAACAACACCTTGACAGCCACCATCCGCTACATTGGCTGGCAAACATGTACACCACCAATGACATGGAAGCCCTGCTGGACGGCATCGCATACCTGACAACCTGTAAATTCGTCGGACCACAACGCAGGTTCCCCGATTGACCTATGATGTCCAACCCCGCACCCATGCTTAGCTTCCGCACGGACTGGCCAGTCACCACCACAACAGCCATACCAAACGACCGGCAACTGTAACCACACCATCAACGACATCGCCATGACATCGGATATGACCGGGACATGCACACTGTTCCCCATCACATCCAGGAACACCGCATGCATCGTGGGAGGCAGTGGCATGGGGTCTGTGTATCGCACCCACATGGACGGAACTGCACGAACAACCAGGACACGACATGGATCCAGCGCCCATGGACACACACACCGCTCAGTGGACATGAATAGGTCGCCTGGAGTCTGTGGGTGCTGCACCCCTCCCACCCCCGCCCCGGGAATCCCATACCAGGACCTTTGCATGGACGACAAGTGCATACAACAACAACACGACCCCAGTGACTGTGACATGTCCAGTAACCACCACAGTGCAACAACAAGTGGCACGCCGCTGCATGCACGCAAGCACATGCCCTGATGTCATCACACATGCACGCGTGCATGAGGAACAACCGCAGCAAACCTGTCACATGGAACTGAGATGGACTGTGCCCATGATGCCAAGCGGTCTGGTAGGCTACATGTATACCGTCTGTGTCAAAGTCCGCAGCTCCGCAGCTATACGTAAATGTACATTAGCACAGCCTTGGCCAAGCAGATGTAACTCTGAAGCCCACATCCCACATGCAACAGCCAATCACATGTAACCCCACACCCTATCCCATTTGCAATCATGCTCATTATATCCTCAACATGTATTCCGCTGCCAGTAGTGTCCACTATACTGCATCACAGAGGACAGAAGACTCAATATAATGTTTGAAACCAAAACTGTCTCCGCTGACTCATTTCACAAGTACGAATGAGAGAGGATGAGAGTATGTGAAGTACACGGCAGTCGTGACATGACCATGTAGTCCACTGGTATTGGATGTCAACGCAAATGAGTAGCACAACTGTGGAAGACACACATGTGTCGTGTGAAGTCGTATGGACGCAGTGCTCAGGTGGGTGGGTGTGACGGGTAGATGCGCACATGCCAAGTTGGAGCACGCCGTGTCGGGAGGGGTCATGAACAGTACACCACCGCTTCCCTGGGCATTGTGAGAGGACACCTGTCGGTGGGGGAGTGAACACGTGTGTGCACAGCAGCCGGGCACACGTACAAAGCGGTACCAGGCGCACCTCAGCCCACCCTCTGTGGACAAGCTGGATCCTGTTGTGCGCCCGCCATGCCCCTTGACAAGGCACACACAGCCCCAGTCGACCAGGTGTAACCCCAACATAGTCAATCCGCACAGGCGATACAGGGCACGGGATGGCAGTGGAGCATGGTGTGTGAGAGGTCTCCTCGCGCTCCTCCTGGTCATATCACGCAGGCAATAGAACCTCAACGTCTAGCATGGCACAAGTCAAATGGAAGTGTAGGGGGACGCACCTCAGCACGAGCAGCACTGACATCACGGGAGGTGGCTCGCACCATCCCATCCATTGCCCATTATACCAACCACGCCACATGCCATTGCGACTAAGTGCAAGCGCGTGCGCCACCACCCCCGAGCCCTCCCCAGAGAGGCCAAAGAGTGAATGTGTGGGCCATCAGTCACAGACGGACGCGGCCTGGCCGCAAGGGCAGCCACAGCCACTGGGTGTCGCAGGTGGCGGATCCGGAAGGCGAAGACTGTGATGCATAGTCCATGCAGGCCGGGTCTCCATTTGGGGCACCACGCAGGTGGACGGCGTCCCGCAACACATCATACCCTGAGACAGCCCACTCGTGCAACTGGACCCACACATACACTCCTTGCCCTCTCTGGTGCGAGCTTGGGGCTGCCTGTGCAAGCGCTAGCCTCGCAGGTGCACATGCATATTGGGGGAGCGAGGGGAGGACATGAGGGCTGGGGCGAAGATGACTGTATCACTGTCAGTGAGTACAAGGGATGACCCAGATGTGGAAAGGAAGAGACGTGTCCCGTGTGTACTGCAACTAGTCGCCAATCCAACTACCCCCCATGTCCGGAATGTAAGCCCGCACCTAGGCCCGCCCATCCGCCACATCGAACATACCACCAGCACGACAACCTTCCCATTCGAAACACTGACTGGGGGTGGCGACCAGTGAACAATCATGTGTAGCCTACCCACGCGTACATGTGGGCCCTCCATGATCCATGTCACCTGCGGCAAAGTCATGACATGCGCAATGAGGGAAGTGAGGAGAGCTGTCCGCCCCACGCACAGAAGGTGCATCAGCTCCACAGACCCAGCAGCGAGTCCAGCAGGGGTCACATGTGCAGGGGCAGCTGTGCCTGGTGTGAAGGCACATGCATATAGACAGCACATCGACCAATGTGTAGTCTGCCCACATCTACAGTCCATCATCATGCGGACATAGGAATTGAACACAGGGCAACACATCTTAGTGGGTGCACCCACCGTGACCAACAATGCACAATCATCGACGTACCCGCCCTGTGCATGGCCCCCCACCCAACGGAGGCACATCCAGTGCCACCATCCCACACACACAAGCCTTCCACGGAACATGCTGTGTCCAATGGTCAGTACAGAGTCAGCGCCCATCTGGTGGATCCTGAACAGGAGACATATGCACACACATGCCAGCTCCCACTATGTACGTCTGCCACCTGGCACGTGCAATGTAACCTCTCACCTGTGACGTGTGACTGCAAGCACACAGCCGTCTTGGCATGGGGCTGTCAATGTGGACACCTGTCAATGTTTCGGGAGGTGTGATCCGTACAGTGCTGTACATAGGGTGCAGTGCTGACACCTACTACTGTCTCATATCCCCTCGTGCCACAGGTCCCACTTGTTTTGGCCGCTCAGCCTGTGCCCACATCGTCGTCGTCGTGTGCCATACTCATCCAGCCTCGGAAGCAGTTCCATGCTCAGCAGACATTCATGTTGCCGTGGCGTTGCCGCTTGACGAATATGCAGTCAGTCCCCATCAGCACGCCCCGCAAGTCATTGGGGCCTAGATCCCCATGTGCATGCACATGGCAGTGGTTTGTATCACTAGCCATTGCCATTGTTGGGAGACCTGTGTAAGTGTATTGTGGCCGTGCCGTCCCAGCTTGACAGCTGGGCTGTGGCTCATGTGCTTGCTCAGTCATGTCAGTGATGTGTATGCGAAATTGCTATGTGTTGTGTTGCTTTGACATGTGTCCACTGCCAATTTCCCTAGGCGGAGACCGAACATTGACCGCCCATACCAATTGCTGGCGGACATGGACGATACAGAGGTCATTAGGAAGTTTCGGCTGGACAGGCCAACCCTGCATCGACTGTGTGCCATGTTGGAACCCCATCTCCGTCCCCGCAGGGTGTATCCGACAGCTGTCACCCCCACGGCTAAGGTGATGGCCGCCATGCATTTCTTCGCCACTGGGTCATTCCAGCACACAGTGGGCAGTGGAGGAGGGATGTCCCAGCCCATGTTCAGCAAGGTGCTGAGGGATGTACTGGCAGCCATGATGCTGTACCGAAACAGGTACATCCGCTTCCCCAGGACTCGTGAATTGGCGGCAGTGAAGGGTGCATTCTATGCCCTTGGCAGAATCCCACACGTCGTTGGAGCCATTGACTGCACACATGTTGGCCTTGTCCCACCACAGGCCACTGAGCACCTGTACCGCAACAGGAAGCACACGCACTCCCTGAATGTGCAAGTGGTGTGCCTTGCGGACATGGTGATCACCCACGTGTGTGCAAAGTTCCCAGGCTCGGCCCATGACGCACACATAATGCGCAACAGCATCTTGCCATGACTGATGTCCAATCTGCAACAGGATCGTGGCTGTATTGTCGGTGAGTATGTGGAGTGGTGTAGCGTGCTGGTTGTGCGATGCTGTCCCCTGTCCAGTTGGAATAGCAACGGTTCTCTGTGTCCCTCACACCCAGGTGACTCTGCGTACCCGAATGGGGCATGGCTGCTCAGTCCATTGAGGAATCCTCGCACCCCAGCAGACGATCGCTACAATGAGGCACATGGGAGGACCAGACGTGTGGTCGAGCGTACCTTTGGCCTCCTCAAGTCCAGGTTCAGGTGCCTGGACCGCACCGGGGGTGCGCTGGCGTACTCCCCACAGAAGGTGTGCCAGATAGTGGTGGCGTGCTGCATGCTGCACAATCTGGCCATTCGGAAGCAGATCCCCCTCATCGTGGATGACGGAGATCAACCAGGGCCCCAGCCCGCAGACCAGGACAGCTCGAGTGAGGAGGACAGCGGAGAGGAGGAAGCTGGTAATGTGCGGCAGCAGCTCATCGCCCACTACTTCACTTGACGGTGAGTGTCCATGTACGACGGCTGATGTGGCTGTATCTGTGCAGGTGTGTGTGTGCTGTGTCAGGGTGGCCGTTTGTTCACTGCGTGCTGTGTGTCAACGCTCCATGGCCAGGGTTGTATGCCACTGTTGGTGGCTGTGGCATTGTGCCCTATTGCTCTGTGCGATGTGTGTACATTGCTTGTAGTTGTTGACATGTACTGTGTGATGGGTGTGTGACACACTCATTGAATGTGCTCCTGTTCTGTCTCCCACCCCTAGGTCCCTACAGGCCCTCCGGTTCCATTGCCATGCCACGCATCAGGTGCCTTTCCGCCCAAGGTGGCCGTTGTATTCCGTACAAATAAAACACAGGGCACAAACAGCAGTTTGTGTAAGAGGTGCATTTATTTCAAACTGTGACATGTGATTGTGTGTAAGGTGATGACAAAAGTGGTGCGTGCAGTGACAATGAGCTGTCGGTCATGGCTGCGTGATGCTCAGGGTGTACCCACTGGTTCTATGTCCATAGTCCAACACACACATGCCATCCAGATGGCTGTGTGGAGTGGGATCGTAGTCCAAGTCAATGCAGTGGGTGGTCAAGGAAGGCTGGCTGGCTGCCTCACTTGCGTCTGGAGCGTGCGAAGTCCTCCCGGGAGATCTGTTTCCACTTCGGACGGCCCCTTCCACGTTTGCGAGGGGGTGCCTGCTTGCGACATGCTGGTGGTTGAGGTGTGCTCACTGGCTGTGGACGCAGGGGAACTGGACACTGCTGCTCGACCCTGCGCCCCGGCAGGTGGTGGCGGAGGGGGAGCTGCTGTCCCTGGCTGTGACCTCACCGCCACCACCAGCTGGCCCATGAGGTCCACGAGTTGGCCCATACGGGCGTCCATGGACCTCAGCACCCCCAGCACCTCACGCGTGTCTGTAGCTGACCTGGCCCATTGTCCTTGGGCCTCTTCATAGGCCCCAAGGACTCTGGCCATTTGAGGCAGGGCATGGCTCCCAGGGGAGGCTGGCGTTTCCCTGACCCTGCTCCTCCTACCAGTCCTGCTGCCACCGGCCTGCCCACTAGCCACATTGCTCACCACGGTCCTCGCTGTGGCTCCCAGGGTGGATCCAGTCGGCCGGGCCACCACCTGCGCTGGGGCTGGTGCCAGCGAAGACGTGGTGGTGGTGGCGGCGGTGGTGCTCGGTGCGGCGATGGTGGCGGTTGCGGCAGTGGTAGTGGCCGCAATGACCGTGGGTGTGGCCGCAATGACCGTGGGTGTGGCCGCAATGACAGTGGCAGCAGGGGGCTGGGAATGTTCAGCAGCCCTGGATGATGGGTTGGTGGGTAGGAGGGGTCCTGGGGAGCGGCTGGGCCCTGCCACACCAGATGGGCCTGCTTGGTGGTCCGTGACCGAAGAGGTGGACAGATCCTCCACATCCGTGTGTCCTCGTTGGGGGCTTGTAGGCTGGCTGTGCTGGCTGCTGTCTCCATCCCCAGCATCCAGCAGTTCGTCACCTGTGGAGAGAATGAGATTTGTTATTGTGTTGCACCTGGCGAAGTATGTATTTGTCGTCTGACATTCACAGTTCGTGCAATCTCGTACATGGGTTTCCCGGAGGCGTGTGTGTGGCTGTACCATTTGTAGTTGTGTGTGCTTGGCAATGGGACTGTGTGCTGTGCACATGTGGCATGGGACGGATTGGCCATGCCGATGGGTGTGTTGCTGTGCCCCTACTTATTGTGACTCTGGTGTATGCGGGCTCCTGGCCCATCCTGGGTCTGGTTTGTACTTTGCTTTTGGGGTTCAAATGGGACGCTTAGGAACGCATATTGCAACATGGGGGCCATGCCCCAGATTCGCATTTGGGAGGGAATATGCTTTTGGGGTTCAAATGGAACGCTTAGGAACGCATATGGCAACATGGGGGCCATGCCCCAGATTCGCATTTGGGAGGGAATATGCTTTTGGGGTTCAAATGGGACGCTTAGGAACGCATATGGCAACATGGGGGCCATGCCCCAGATTCGCATTTGGGAGGGAATATGCTTTTGGGGTTCAAATGGGACGCTTAGGAACGCATATGGCAACATGGGGGCCCAGGCCCCAGATTCGCATTTGGGAGGGAATATGCTTTTGGGGTACATGCTGTGAGCCATGGGTGCCGAACGTGACATGTGTTGTGGCAGCATGACAGTGCATGGTCTGAGGTGTGTGCATGCCTGACATGGCCTGCATATTTGCTGTCTGTTGTGATTACTGGACATGGCATTGGACGCATCGTTATGAGTGAGTGATGGTTGTGTGCCAGCCAACGTATTGCAGTTGTCCCATCTCCTTGGTGTGCGTGCTGCCCTGTGCCATGTGCATCACTGCAGTGCTCGTGGGGGGGTGTGGCCCATGTTGTGTGTTGTTGCTCACAGTGTGTTGTGCGCTTCATTGACTTCTGGCACATGGTTGGTCATGGGCATGTATCTTAGCGTGACTGCTGTATGTGTGGCAGCTGTGCGGATGACATGCCTTTCATGAGACTGGGGCTGACGGATGGGATGGATGGTATGTTGTATGTGCATGGTGTGTCTGTGTGTTTGATGGGTTCAGTGGTGTTCGTGTGCATTTATGTTGTTCCGCTCTGTTGCGTCTAGTGTTGTTTGTCTTACATAGGCGTAGTTGTGGGGTGTGTGGTTGACAGGCAGTAGGGGCTACATGGACAGGACTTCAATGGTGTTTCGGTTGTGTGTGATGAGTTGCACAGTGGCTGCCGTGTGGTACTATATTCAGTGTGGCTTGTGCATGCAGACGTGGCTCCTTGGGTGTTGCTGTGTCTGTGATGGGTCATGTGAGGTGTGAGTCTGTGGTTCATGTCCGTGTGCACATTGTTCACTTGTTCGTGACGGTGGGCGGTGCTGCGTGTTCGTCTGCTACGTGACATGTCCCATGTGTTGGTCGTGTTACGGTCCTCATGCCTCCAGTAATCCAGCCCTGTCCAGTTTCCCACCTGCAGGTTGTTCGTGCGTGCACTGTACTGGATGCCACATGGTTCTAAGCGGGGGTGCTCCATGTTGCAGGTCTGTGGGGGTGGGGGGGTGTTGTGGGTCGTGGTGGTGGCTGGACACCCACTGACACCGATTGCTGTGGACCGTGATGTCTACCTTTCGGCTGTCGTTGTGCACTGCGGTGGCTGACACGTGGCTGTGGGGTGTGGGGGATGCTCCTCCTTGCTGTGCTGTGGGACTAGGGGCCTGGTGTGTTTTGTACTTGGGCTGTCCACCCTCCCACCCACTGCACTTTGTGTTCCTGCCACTTACCTGTTACTTGTCGGTTAGTGCAGCTATGGCGGACACATGGGTGTGGTGGGTGCTCGTTGTGGCGCTTCTGGCATATTTGGGGACCTGTTGGTGGTTACGTGGCTGGCTGAGTGTACACATGTCCCCACGCATCTTACAGTTGTTCTGTTTGGGCTGTGTGTGGTGGTGTCTGTTGCATGTGTGTGTGATGTGTTGTGTATTGTGTGCTGGATATGGGGGTGTTTGTCCCTGGGAGCTGTGGCATGGTGGTAGTGCATGTGAGTACATAGCGGTGTGCTGGTATACATTAGTTTGTACTTACCAGCCTCCACTCCCCCTGCTAATCCGGCGAGGATCTCGGGATGTATGATGACTCGCACCTTCTCCTCCCACGCTTTGAAGGTCTTGAAGAGCGCGGGATTCCCTCCGCCAGTGACGGCTGCCAGCTCTCTGTTCTTGGTCTCCTTCTTCTTGACCAGGCTCTTGACGTCATTCCACCGTTTGTTAATTTCTACTCTGTTCCTGGGCAGGGTCCCGACTGCATTGACCTGGTCTACGATCCGGTTCCACATTCTGTTTCTGGTGGCTAGTGGTGTGTGCTGGACCAGGTTCCCATAGATTTGTGGGTGCACCTTGATGATCTCGTCGACCATGACCGTCAGCTCAATGGGCGTGAACTTGGGCATTCTTTGTGGTGCCATGGTGTTTGTGGTGCTGGTGCGGTGTGTGTTGTGTAATGTGCAGGGGGTTTGTGGTGCCGGTGTTTGGTGGTGGTGGTGGTGGTGGTTGTGATGTGTGCGTTTCTGTGGTGTGCTGCTGTCCTTGCTGTGTCACTGTGTCCTCTCCTCTCCTCTCTAGTTTGCAATGTTGCAAGGGGTTGTGGTCTGTGGGAGTGCTGCTTTTGTACTTACCTATGTGGGTGTGTCCTCATGGTCTGTTGTTTTCAGGTGTGTTGTGTCTGGGGTTCTGGCCTTTGTAGTTTTTGTTTGTCCAGGGAGGTGTTTTCGGGATGTGTACTGTGCTTGTGTATTTGTGCGTGCCTTGCTGTGTGGACTTGTTGGCCATGTTGTGTGCGATTGTTTTTGTCAGCGGATGGTTTCTGTGCAGGGACGTGGGCGCCATGGCTTCTGCCGTGTCGATTCTCATCGGCGTTGTTTGCGCAGGCGGGCGGTGTATTTGTAGTTTTCCCGCGCTCATGGCGGTGCGATCGTAATCTCACGTGCGGTGTGTCGGCCGTGAGGGCGGGCGGTTTTGTGTTGTCGTGCGTGTTTCCGTCCGTGGCGGGCGGTTTGACTCCGACTCGGACGATGGCGGGCGGTATCTTGTGTGGTTTTCCGCCGATGGCGGTTTTCGGTTTGTGTAATCGTAATGGCGTGGTCGGTGTTCAGACGGTGTGTGCGGGCGGATTTTTGCCGCTTCCATGCCTGGCGGATTCTTTTACGCCGGGTATCGTAATGGGCCCCTTAATGTTTTAATTTATAATAGAATGTTTTTTAAATAGATTTTATGTTATTGGTATATATATATATATATATATATATATATATATATATATATATATATATATATATATATATATATATTACCTACTGGCGGTCGCCAGTAGGTAGTTATAGTTAGGACCTAGTTTCCATAGGAAAAGCATTTTTTGATTTGCCAATATCTTTGGCGCAATTTGACGAATCTTCGTGCAATTTTCCAAAAAACAGGGTTGGCCCGCTCAGTTTGTGTGTTGAAAGTTTCGGGGTGATTCGTCAAGTGGGGGCCGAGAAAAAAGGGGGGTCCCAAAGCGCATTTTCTCTATGTTATTTTCCATAGGAACTTTATTACAGGCTACAGCCCGACCTGCTGAACGGAATTACACCAAATTTGGCAAAAAGGTAGGTCTTGGATTAGACTGCGCCCTTTTTGTTAAATGGTGTAAATCCGTTCAGTAGTTCCTGAGAAAATTAAAAAAGCAAAATATCGATATCTGAGCACCGAGGAGTGTTCGTGAACCCTCCCGGGCACGAGCTTCACTCTGATTGGCTGCCAACACCTCCTGGTTTCGAGTCACAAGAAAAGGGTGGAAAAAAAATTGAAAAACAAGAAAAGGGGGCAGGGTAGAAACACCCTGACCCCCTAGGCCTGCTCAGGGGGTCCCACAAGGGCCCCCAGGGCCCAAAAAAGCATTTTTTTTTTTTAAACTGCAGAATTCGCGTTGGGGTCGTGAATCCTGCCGTGAAAATAAAAAAGCTTTGTTTTCAAAAAGCCCCCGGGTGGGCCAGGTCCCGGGGGCAATGAGTGATTAATTTGCGGGGGCCCCGGGGACCGCCACTTCCCCGGGGCTTATTAATTTGAATGCGGGGGGCACGTGGCCCCCCCGCAGCCCCGGGAACCGCCACCTCCCGGGGCTGTAATTTTTTTTTAAAAGGGTGTGGGGGGGCTCCTGCCCCTCCCCACACTGCCCCGGGGACCACCACCTCCCCGGGGCATTAATTATTCAAATGCTCTCGCTTCAAGGAAGCAAAGCAGGATTGCTCAAAGCAATGCCGGCTCCCGCAGGAGGCGGGGAGCCGGCGGGACCGTGGGGGCATTGGGGCTCCCCCCACAGTCTCCAACGAAAAGGGCCGGCCCTGGGGGATGGGGTCCCCGGGGCCGAAATTGGCCCCCTTCCCATTTTTTTTTTCTAGAAAAAAACGGGTCAGGCTCTGGGGGATGGGGTCCAGTAAGCGTGGCAGAGAGATGGTCCGAGGCCACGCCCCTTTTTACACCACTCTGCAAATGCGGCTTCTGGTGCACTGTTGGTGGGGTGATGAGGTCCTCTTGTGTCCTGAGGACCTCAGGACACAAGTGGACTTCATCCTCCGAGCAGCAGTGCGCCAGAAGCCGTGTTTGCAGTGTGGTGTAAAAAGGGACGTGGCCTCGGAACACCTCTCTGCAACGCAGCTCTGTGGCGCTTACTGGAGGTACCTGGTGGGCTACTTGGCTCCCAGGGACCCTCAAGATTCAAGGGGACTTAATCCCCCAACTTACAACGTGCCAGTGGGCGCCTTTGCACAGTGGTGCAGGGAGGGGGCAGGGCCTGATATAACAAGTTAGCAATCCTGCTGTGTGGGACTTACTGGAGGTAATAAAAGGGGTAGTTGGCCCCCAAGGTTGACGTTGGGGGCTAACTATCCATCCTGTTACCTTCGCTAAATCCCACACAGTGGGATTGCTAAAAGGTGTTTGGAGGCCACGCTCACCTTTCTCCACCACTCTGCAAACGCGACTGCTATGTTATAATTAGAAATTAGCATTTAAAAAACCTTTGAAATTCACTGAAAAAACCATAGGTTTCATGGACGTTATAGTTAGAAATTAGCCTTTAAAAAACCTTTGAAATTCACTGAAAAAACCATAGGTTTCAGGCATGTTATAGTTAGAAATTAGCATTTAAAAAACCTTAGAAATTCACTGAATAAACCATAGGTTTCAGGGACGTTATAGTTAGTTGGACATTTCACTCGTACAAAACCTGAGAAATTCCACCGTTATAGTTAGTTCAGCTAACTATAACTCGCGCCCCCGCAATGCACTGCTGATGACGTCACATATTACATCATTCATGACATGGTCAGTGACATCACTGATGACATCACTGATGACATCTCAAATGACATCACTGATGACATCACTGATGACATCATCCACGTGAAAATCTGATGCACCTCCTCACACCCTAATATAACCTTTGATACACCCACTCTAAAATACAGACTACCATTTTCGAAACCATAGACACACCAATACCAGTTACTACATACGCACTCACTGATTCCTAGGTCTACACACACATCCACTCATTCACCCATACAGTCACTCATACATACAGTCACTCATCAATACAACACTATCATATGCACTCATACACCTATACAGACATTCACACACCGCCACTCATCCAGAGTTACTCACACACCTAGTCAGTCATGCAAAGAATCAATCACACTTCCATTTACTCACCTATACAGTTATACACACACCACCTCACTTATTCATACAGATACTAACGCATACTTACTCTCTTATACAATCACTGATACAAGTACACACTCATCCATACAGCCACTCTCACAACCACTGACTCTCATGTATAGTCATTTATATACTCCAACTCTCACATACACTGCCTTTTAGATATGTAGTTACTTGGACATGTACCACTGAGACATCCATTCACTCACCAACACACCCATACACACACTCACCCACCCATACAGCTGTTTCCACATGCACTCTTGAACCCATACACCCAGTGAATCAACCACTCACACATCTATGCACAGAGTCACACACCTCCCACCCACACATACACTCAGGCACCCATACAAATACTCAGGCAACCAATCAATAACCCATATAGACACTCATGTAGCTACTCACCAACCCATGCAGCACCTTACACAACAACAGACAGCCTGATACAGACATTCACACAGTTTAGTCACTAACCCATGCATTCAGTAAGACACATTTAATCACTCACTTATACAGTCAGTCACGCACCTACTAAATCTTCCATCCAGACACTTATACACCCACTCATTCTTCAATACACCTTGGCATATATATAAAACATATTTAAACTTTATAGAAACACACAGTCACTGGATGATGTCATCAGTGATGTAATTTGAGATGTCATCAGTGATGTCATCAGTGATGTCACTGACCATGTCATGAATGATGTAATATGTGACGTCATCAGCAGTGCATTGCGGGGGCGCAAGTTATAGTTAGCTGAACTAACTATAATGGCAGAATTTCTCAGGTTTTGTACGAGTGAAATGTCCAACTAACTATAACGTCCCTGAAACCTATGGTTTTTTCAGTGAATTTCTAAGGTTTTTTAAATGCTAATTTCTAACTATAACGTGCCTGAAACCTATGGTTTTTTCAGTGAATATATATATATATATATATATTTTGTAAATTTTTATATAACTTTAAAATTATAAAATAAATTAAAGTTAATAGTTTAATAATTTTTTTAAAGTAAATATATATATTTATTATGTATGTGTGTTTAACTTTTATAATTCAGTTTATTTGTTGTATTTGTTAAAATGTATATTAAATCAATTTCCCCCAAAAATTAATTTTATTATTTAATATATTTAATATTTATTATTTTCTTTTATATATATACATATATATAAATTTTGATATTTTGTACAACTATATTTTTAACAGGGATATTATTTTTTTTATGTTTTTGTACTTACCTGTTTAAGTATAGGGAGTCGATATTTTTGCATTCTATATTGTTTTATCTATATTTTTTACATCTATATTTTTTACATCAATATTTTGTCAGTGAACCCTGGTCACGCTGACCTCCCCCACTGTGACACCCCAAGCTGTGGTTGTAGATTACTGGCCCCTTTAGAAGTGGAGCTGCTGTATTTGTTCACAGGTAAACTTGGCCCAAAGGTTGTGCAGGGTTTTTGCTCCCTGGCAAAGGTGATCCAAATATCCTCAGCTTTTGAGGGAGTGAAGCTCAACAGGAGACAAATGTGTATATCGTATGCATGCCTAGAATATGGCATGCATACTTGGGTGCTTATTAAGGTACTGATACATTTTGATTGGCGCAATGATTCTAGAATTTTTTATCCCCACTCTGGGCATGTTTTGATTTTAAAGACAGTTAGATGCTGTAACATGCTCAATGTGGTTGCATAATTCTGGGATCTGTCAAATAGCATTTAAATGAGTTACTGCCAGGCTCTAAAGTCATGCCCCTAACCTTAATGTCAAAAATAGTGATTGATTATCGAACAATTAATTTTAAATACATTAAGGTAATGCATGTCAGTGATTTAGTTCCTGTTTCTAGTTCACATGTTTTAGTTAATCTTGAATTTCCTAAGAGTGTTAGCTTTTCCATCATGTTGTGTTTCTGTGTTTTTGTGTGCATCTTATTACTCTTGTATAGTATATAGTTTAACCTGAGTCGTGCCAGGTGTTTATGACAATCCGTGATTGAGAGCTCTGGCACTGAGGCTGAATGCAGTGTGAGTTTCTCATAGTAGCTGTCAGTAGGTTGACCTCTGCAGAGCACACAGAGCAATGGTCACATATTCCAGTTGCAATTAAAATTCTATGTAAATTTGTGTGAAAGGGGTACACAGTTGTCAAAACTTTGACAAGGCGAAAGTAAAAGAAGATAAAGTGCTTATATGTGAGTAAGTGCAGTGTATGTTTAGGGATGGTGAAGTGAAGAAGATGGAAGGAAGTGTTTCAGGGGAGAGCGAAATGTGCAAACAGGGCCTATTGTATGAAGTATAAAGAATTTAGCACAATCATGTTAAAGGGCCTTATTTACAAAGGAGATATTCTGAGTTACACATTTCATTGGGATACCCTTGAACTAGCATAAGTTAAACCATACTTGCGGAAGAACATAATAATAATTTATACACTTAAGCTGTCTATTAAGTGTCGCTTGAGAGTGTGCCCAGGGATGTGTCAGGGAGTAAATCAGAAATCCCTTGCAAATGAGGAGCACACCGAGTCAGGTATAACTTTTTGGGGATTTCCAAAATGTTTTAAGGACCTTTCTCCACCTTTCAGCATATTTAAGTTACAACAAAAAGGCAGACACCCAACTGCTACAGGTGTGGTAGAGAGCATCAATTATGCCAGTATTATGCCAGTATTATGGGAGGGAAAGGGGATAGAGGAAGAAAGGACACACTAAAGAAGACAGGAATTCTAGAGTTAATGTGAAAATCTATGAATTTCCAAATCGTAAACTCATATATTTTACATGCTTTCATGAAATCTGAACACTTAGGGATAATAAACACATTTTAGTCATATCTGTTTGGAAAGGGATGATTAATGAATACCTAATTAGACATAGCTTAAGAACAGACATACAAACTTGTGAAAGGCTTAAGTTAAGCCTGTTTTTGTAGCTCTGGACTTGAATTCTAATGAGCCTCTAGAGTAATGCAACTATAAAGGCAATTCTTTGAAGGATCTGGGCTCTAAAATTAATGTATCGATAACTACAATAGGAGGTCAGATAAACATAGTACATGGCGCACTGATGGCATTTCTCAGGGTAGGAAATATGCTTGTGATATATTTAAGATCCAAATAAGGAGGACCTTGCTGGATCCAGAGGGTTGAGAGGACCCTTCGTGATTGAAGGGGGTATGGAGGGATACGTCCTCCCTAATACATCAGTTTAACCAAAAAGTATCCCACTGAAATATGCTCTCCTTGGCATAGTATTGTTTTCTTTTCAGTCATCAATTATTGGCTATCTCACATATTGTCTGCCATTTTCTCTTTACATATACATCTTGGCCCAGCGTTGTGTTTCCTGTCCCCAGGGTTAACTCTGATTTTTCATATTTTGTTGCCTTCAACATTCTACTTCTCGATCATTTCATGAAATCCACTTTCTCCTCAATTTGAAGAACTTCATCCAATATTGATTTTGGTACTTTCAATTCCACCTATATCCTATTCACACCCAGGAGCTCGATTGTATTCATTTCATATCTTCAGAACAAACGTCCTCATGTGCACAATCAGTGCTTCTCAATATCCTAGTCAGTCATGCACAAGTGTTGTGAATCCTGGGTTATAGAGCCAGGTTTGCAGGGTTTGGGTTCCTAACCCGCAGATGGAAGGATTTAGCTCAGTGTAGTGAGGAAGTCCAATTTAAATCCACTGTGATGTTCGTGTTTTCTGGGTTAGTAACAGTTATAACAGGTTCAGGGACACAGTGTTAATTCAGACCCAATTTTGTTCTTAGAATAGCACACTCAAGCATAGCACTAAGAACACACTGTATATACAAACGTGTTTCTTTCAACAGTATTAGTCCGTTGTTTAGTACATGAATAATAAGCACACACTATATAATTAAAATAGCACATGTTCATGTTGCTAACAGTGAGATTAAAATGAACAGTTCTAACATGCATTGGAATGTTCCTAGCATCCGACCGACGATACTGCCTAATGCCACTTCTATGTGTTACACTAAAAGAGAATGGAATAGCTAACGTACCTCAAGAGTTTCTTGGGGCCCTGTGCACTGCAAACCTGTTCATAGTGGAGCAATTGTGTTATCAGACTTTAGTCGGGAAGAGAGTGTGCCTTTAGAAGTAAAACTTACCATCAGCTAGACTCCGCTCCTTTTACGACTTGATCGACTCTTGGCTGATTTAGAGATGACCACAAGAACAGTTAATTATTAATTCAATGTACATTTAAAATGACTATTACCTGCCGCTCAACCCATTCTGATAGCTTTGGGGGCCTGAAATAGCCCGAAGTTTCACACTTGTGGGAGTGTGATGGTTAGTAGTTGTGTTGTTACTATCATTGGCTGCACTGGTGTCGTGTAGTTCCTATAGTACCCTATGCAGGACCTGCGCGTTTGTGTAACATAAGCTGTGGGCTTGGTGGCAGACTAACTCTGTGCACCCTCACCGCGTATGTTAGATTGTTTTGCATTAGCTAGCTCGCAGTGCCACTAGAATCTCCTCTTATCGGGGAGAGATTAGTTTCTGGCAACCTTGGATCATGACAACCCTGATCCCTCAGAATCGTGGAAACAATATACTACTTTTCGCTCAGTCACTCGTGCTTACATATTCGGTTTCTCTCAGAGAGTTACACAGAATAAACAGTCGGGCGTTTCAATAAGTATTTATTGAACAGTTGTTATTCTAGTGTAAAATATATGTGCTGCAGAGACCAGCAGGCAATAGCAGAGATATATTATCAGCAGTACGATGAAAGCAAAGGGATAGAACAGTTCTACCATATTGCAATAGTCATGGATACATACATGAATATAAAAGCATTATGCGAAGTGTGCGTACTCCTACGATGCCTACCTAGATGTACTTATGTGTACCTAGCATATGTGTGTAGGTCTTAGAAGCTAAGAGCCAAGAATCCTTCTAGGATTTAGTCGAACCCCCATACCTAAATAGAGAGAGTGTGGGACCCCGTCCTGGTCTCGAGTTGGACACCCCGTCCGGGTTGTGTCAGACCACTGTCAGCTGGAGCGACTGCATGCAGGAGCCTCAGCGTCTCTGGTCAGTGTGTCAGCATGGAAGTCTCGGTTCCCTCTGCCTACCCGGGACAAGATGTGGTATATTTATACCCTGAAGAGTCTCGGTCCTCAGTATGGTTTGTATTGGACATGAGGAAGACGTCAGGGGTGAACTTTGTACATACATATTATGACGGTGGTGTATTCTTAGAGAGCCATGCATAATTAATGAGTACAGTGTGGGCCTGTGTTTGGAAGAACCCTGCTGTATTCAAAACCACAGGATAGATAACGTTCAGCCCTCAGAGCTCGTTGTGTACTAGCTGGGACCAATGTAGGTGAAAGAGCATGCCTATATAAGGAATCATACTATAATAGGACATGTACAGTTGTGACCATAATTGGGCATATGCGGCCATGACCATAATTGGGCAAGTACGAATATGACCATATTAGGGTAAATATGAATACGTCCATTTTAGGGCATGTACGAACGAATCTACATTAGGGCCTCTATGCGGGATATAACTCCCACTCCTCTTCCGAACTGGATAAAAATGACCATACTTAAAATCTGGACAATTTAAAAACATTTTTTTAAAAGCAAGTAAAAACATGGTTCTAAAAAATCGTTAAAATTTGTGGTGTGAATAAAAAAGAAAAATGTTCAAATTCAGCTTTTCTAGTTGCCACTTAAAAAGCCAAAAGCGTCTCTCTATAGAAGTTATATTACCATAAGTTGGAGAAGGCCATGCTTTTCTCAAGCGAAAGTGTCAATGTAGAAAAAATGTTCCAAATTTAGATCGTTTGAAACGAGTGAAGAAGCCGAATTCTTTCCCAGGACACGATGAGCCAATTCAAGATTACGCGTCCTGGCTGGGAAGCTCAATATTATCGGTGTTAGCTGCTGTAGATGACAAATCCAACGCTTCACAGAGAACGTCAATCGCACAGAGATGGAATGTAGTCCTGCCAACAGTCGGTGCTACGGCAGCTTGTGCGGCAGTTGTAACCTGGATGCCTGTGGCAGAGTCGCCTAACCCAGCAGGAGCGAACGGCACCTGTGGATTCTCCAAGAATGCATTCATCAGAATCGGAAGCCGCTGAGGACAACGCAGAGCGTGGGCCTTTATGGGGTCCAGCATTGCATCCGTGTCCGGAGGCGCATCTGATGGAAATGTTAGACAAAGATCCAACGTGCATTCTTCTCCGCAGAACAGGCATCGAAGCACAGGTAAGATGCAGTCTACCCAGACTGGTCTAAATGACAAAAACCAGGAGGCATTGAGTTCTCGCAGGCAAGAAATGCCCAGAAGTTGTACCATGCGTTCACGGTATTTCCGCTCCTGGAGCAAGTTCACCATTCCCTCGGGAAATGGGCCGTCCATTGCGTAGCAGCAATATTACAATCAGGATTCCTGCGATTAGGAACAAAATGAGCGGGAATCCTCCAAATACGCTTCCCAATACGGAGTGTATAAAATTTGAGATTACTCCGAGGACTGTCTGAAAGGTGCTTAACAGTCCGGACCCTATGGTCTTAAATAGGTGTACAATTCCGCTCGTATCTGACATGTTAAAGATACGTCCCACCATTTCTGCGAAATGAATGGGGCAGTTTGTACGTATGAGTGTCTGTATCTCGGTCGAGGTCCTTGCAACTTGAAGTTCATAGGTTTCTCGAGCTGAGGTTAAGGGCACGGGTTGCTGCAAAAGCATGGCTTTCAATCTGCTCAGAGTATCAATCTGTATAAAAGAAACATTCAGCGAAGGCCATAGCGGCGCCTCCCCGACTGTTTTCAGTGGCGGAAACAATACTTGCATACAGCAAGTAACCCTGGAGTTAACAGTCACTAGATATGCGATGCCCGGAAGCATCCCACAACAACCTTGATCATTTAACATTAAGTAACTCCCATTTGAGAGCAGCTGGAAAACCGGCGTGATCATGGCCGCTGGGGTCCCTGACATGTGACAAGATAAGTTCGCCACTGAACCACTGCAGGCTCCGTGTAGAGAAATATCCTGACACATGAGAGAACCGCTTAAAGCGTTCTTGCAGTTTGTACCACTCAGATACACTTCTTGATCCCCATTCCGGCATCGGTATCTATATGGTAACTCCCAAGTTTCCTTGATGTATCCCTTACCCATTTTTACATATTTGCCTGCCTGCCTTTGCTCAAGGCAATATTGAAACTGAAACGTAGTGACCGGCAGAGTGATTTGGCCATGAATTAGCCATGTTTATGGTGATTCGGCTACAGTGAATGGTAACCTTTCCAATTTCTCAATACGCAGCATTGTATAATTGGCTCCCCTTTGTGCCATTTCTGTCTATCAGTTAGATTGTATTCTGAAAACAGAGACGTGGTGTTTATAAAACGCCATGGCACATAGCCTGCACGCAAAGATTGTAGCGTCCAGCTTAACATCATAATAGAACGTAGCTGAGATTGCCCGTGTTGTAACAAGGCCAGATCTTGTTCTAATATGTCGATTGCCGAGGACACAATGTTGCCTAAGGAGTAAATCCTGGAGGTCAAAGTAGTTAACCCATTATCCACTACTGCTAATGCCTTTTCTAAGTTAATACGGTCTATCTCCCGTATCCTTTCTGCGGCCTCTTGTTGTGATATTTTTCAGTTTTCATTATAATAGGCATAAAGGCCTGCATATATGAAACGTTTCTGACGTTGTTTCCTGGGTCCTAGTAGAAAATCTCTAAGATCCATGTCAGGTGTGAGTAGGGTCAAGTGTTGCTTTACTTCTGTCAGTGTTGAGGTCTCTAGCCAATCAAGGCACAACTTCCCAACACTATACGATGTCACTACCCCTGGGTGTTGTCTTTGTACATAGCGTGGATCTGGCCTATGGATACTAAACCCTCTGGTTGTATTCATAAATCTCTGTTGACATTTGTTCGTGTCAATGGGCCAAACCAGCCATTCTGTCCAATCAGGATCTGATCTGTTGTACTGGAAAATGTCATCTAATCCCACCCCTTGTGTAGTTGAATTCTGCCCCCCACCCATCTGCGATGGTGTTGGAAACCCCAGTGTGTTCATTTCCTTGCCTTTGGCTAATCCAATACAGGTCGATTGTTGCACAGTTTCATTCAGAAATAAAATCTGCTGCGGAATGATGCATGCTCTAAAAAGTGCTTCTATTCCCTGGACTTGCCAGTCCCTAGAACCCCAGATTGATTTGGAATCTATTGTGTCTTTCCATAGGTCGAAACCCTGTTTAGACAACTGGTTCAGAAAGGATGCAGAATAAATATGTTTGGTGTTTGTTAACATAATTTTCTGAGCTGAATTTTTCGCCACTTTATAATAAAATGACTTCGGGTCGGATGTGTTAAACCCTGAGAAGTATGTGAATTTCTGCGCAAATGCTTGTGAACTACCTTTTGGAGGTGTTGGGCAGTGTTCCCACTGGTGGTATTCAAATACATTTCTAGGTGTTGTAGACTTGTGTAAAAAATGATCACCAAAATGCTGGTAACAGTACAATGTATCATAGTCTGAAGTACCTTTTAACATTTCATTGTTCGGAAATGCAGCTGTTTTTTCTAAATCAGACATCATAGCATTTACAGTTTCAGTGTCCCAATCATCAGAATATGCACTGGAGGTAATGATATCACTTAAATAAATTTTACATACATGTTTTAGCTTTAAAAGTTCAGTCGGACCTAATATATCATAATCAATCTTGTCCCATACTATACCGTCCGGTATAGGAACTGCTGTAATGTTCACTGAAGACAAGTCTCTTGGTTCACGATGGGAAGACTGGTGTGGTTTTAAAATCAAATTAACCCTTTGGGCTGTGGAGCTTGGCTGGAGGTATCGTCCATTAATAAGCATACTAAAAGTTATTATTAAACCTACCCAGAAAATGAAAAATAAAATCCCAGTGATATACCATAGTTCTAACCAAGGTGACACCAGGTAAGTCTCTCTAAAAAAGTTCAAAAAGTCATTGATTTTAAGTTGGCGTGATTTTTTGGCTGGCGTCGTTTCCGGCTCGCTTGGATCCAGTGAAAACGTATCAAAGTTCATGAAATAGCCAGAAGCAGTTCGATCAATTGTTGGAATTGCATCGGGATTTGTTGAAATCGGATTTTGCTCTTGACGAGGCATGTTGACGTAGATGTCTGTATTAGGTCTTATTGCAACTTGGTTGTTAAGTTGATTTTCTTCTTGTTGAAGTGGAACGAGTTCCATAACATTGTTGCTTAGTCCTTCATTCCTTACAGGTGGCTCTTCAAACGTGATGAGTCTTTCTGTTTGCACTTCTTGGATTGTAGCGAGAGGAGGGCGTCTGCTTCTGTGGAGTCCACGAGGCCTACTGTTTAGTATCGGCCACATAGTGTGGTTTGATTAAGTCAATTGAGACAAATCTTTTCTCCTTTTTCCCGGCAAGAGGTGGCAGAAGTACAGTTCTTGTGCCGTGGATTGCTAGGACCGGTACAGGCTTTCTGTAGGATGGCCCAAATTCTTTCTTGTCAGCAATCTTCTCTCTGACTAGATCCCCGAGTTTTGGGATCCAGATAGGTCTTGCCGTTACTGCCTTGACTTCCTCAGTGGCGGCCTGTTTCTGGAGCACGTTACTTTGTTGTGTCCTGGAATCATTTAGATCCTGTAAAACAGCCAAACGATCATGGATATCAAATGGTTTTTCATCCGCCACTGTGCCTTCACAATCAAGATCAGGTACCCACATTCTTGTCCCAAATAGGACCTCGTAAGGAGTGATACCTCCTAGAGAGCTTCTTGGCTGGTTATTGAGCGTGCGCTGTACCCCATAAAGGTGATCGACCCATCTACCGCCCTTGCCTAATACCCTAGCTGTTAGAGATTGCTTTAAGTCTCGGTTTTTCCTCTCCACAACGGAATTTAACTCGGGATGGTACGGAGAGGAGTACCGCAATGCTACGCCCATTCCTTCCATGGCCTATTTGTAAGCCCGAAAGCTAAACGCGGGGCCACGGTCAGAATGTAACGTGCCAACTGCGTATGTGCCGATAAAGACTCGCAAATCTTTTATAACAGTTCGAGCGTCAGCCGAGCGCTGAGGCCAAACCCATAGGAATCTAGAGCAGGAATCCACTGCAACCATGATATATTTCTTGGGCCCATCAGATTGTAGGGGTCCGCAGTGGTCCAAATACACACATGCGAGAGGTTTGTCTGATTTCAGTAATGGTGTCTGCGCCGGGCGTGTTACGGTGGAGCCTTTTATCTGCTGACAGATGTTGTATTTCAAGACATAATCTTTAGTCTGCTTTGTTAACCCTGCCCACCAGTAGTGCTGTTTCAGTAAAGAAATAGTCGCTGTAACGCCTGTATGCGCAGATCCCAAACCCTCGTGTGCCGCTAAAATCAAGCCTAGCCTACGATCCATATTTGGTATTACTCTATCCCCCACTCCAGGAATCTGAGCATATGGAATGTTTTGTGCATCTAACTTGTAGGAGTACTTGAGTGGAAATTTTTTAGGTACTGCTGTGCTGCCTTTGCGTGAAGCATTGACAGCTACCATTATCTCGCCGTCTACCCTCGTCTTTGAACGAGTAACTGCAGCTACGGCGGCTGTGCGAACAGCCCCCTTTGCGGCTTCATCAGCCAATGAATTCCCTTCAACGTGAACGCCATCACGCTGATGACTCAGTGTATGTATCACGTGAGCCCTTGGTAGTTCGTTTCTCAACTCCACTACCTGTTCCCATAGCATTTTATGCTTAATTGTGCCACCTTTTGCATCTTTGAACCCGTTTTGTTCCCAATGATGTAGATATTCATTGTACGACTGTACACAGTAAAAGGAATCACACACAATAAGTGTGGGGAATTCGTGTTCCGTATTCACCAGTGCCTGTATAAGTGCTTTTAACTCTGCTAACTAAGCCGTGCAGTCTCCTAGAGATTGTGTTTTTGTGCAACTCGGATGGAACTTGCCATCGTGCATGCGACCTTTAACAATCGCACACGCTGCGCTGTAAGCTTGCTTACTCCCTGTGGCTGGTTGAGCAGAACCGTCAGTGTAAATAATATATTCATACTGATCTAGAGGCAAAATTTAATTTGGCAGAGGATATTCTTGTTCGTATTGCAGGAATGCCTGTGTTTTTAAATTTGGATCAAATCTGTATTCAACATCCGTTGCAGTAAGAGAACTAGCCCATTGTATCCATCTCGGATGTAAGGCTTTCGCATTTGGAATGCTAGCCTTTGTAACAGCTTCTAAGGCTGGTACTGGGGTCACGACAATTATGCGTTTACCCTGAGCCAGAGCTTTTTCTCTTGTTACCGCGGTCTGCACTGCTGTCAGGATTTTTTCTGTTGAAGTGAAACGCATCTCTGAGTTTGTGTACAGGTGTGATTTGTATGCGATTGGTACTGTTTCGCCTTCGTTAAAAGTCAAATAAGTGTACCCGCATTGACCCGCTATGACTCGGATCACCAAGTTGCGTACGTTTACGCGTGTCTGTAAATGTTTAGAAGCTATCATGTCTTCTTGTAGGGAACGCAGGATATGTGTATGTTCCTGAGTCCATTGTCTGACTGAAAAATCAGGTTTTATTAAGTCGTAGAAAGGTTTTACTCTTTCTGCGTAATCAAAAATGTATGTTCGACCAAAATGTAGGAATCCCAGAATTGATTGTAAATTCTTTAATGATTTTGGAGGTTGGAGCAGCGCACACTTTTCTAAAAAGTTAGCTGCTAGGCTTTTCCCTCACTTGACAGCTCGTATCCTAAAAACAGGACACTGAGGTGGGCAATCTTTGATTTTTTAAATTAAATTTGTAGCCCTCAGAGGCGAATCCCATAATAATGGTGCTCACCCTGGTCAAGTGCCTCTTTAAGTCATCGTCCGTCAGATAAATATCATCAACATAGGACAATGCTTCTTCATCCAAATTTTGGAGTAACTCCGTTACTCTTGCTGAAAATACCCCCGGGCTGTTTTTATACCCTTGGGCTAGGCGACAAAATTGTCGCTGGGACCCTAACGCACTGAAGGCGGTCAGATACCTGCTTTCAGGCGCTATATTTTGGCAGAAAAATCCATTTGAGATATCAAGTGTTGTTTTGTTTTTTTTCTGCACAATGTTATTCATTAATGCGGCACTGTGTGCATTTTGAACTGCAAATGTCTTTGTGCAAGTGTTTAAATGTCTGTAATCCAAAACTAGACGATATGTGTTGTCAGGTTTCATAACGGGAAACAAAGGATTGTTCATAGGTGAAGTGCAATTTTCAATCACCCCCTGGTATTCTAGTTGGTCTAGAATCTCCCTGACTTGTTTTTTAGCTTCCTGCTTTATAGGATATTGCCTTTGAGCATTTGGGGAAACTTTTAACGGGATCACGTGGTGGGTGGACTCTTCATCCCAACCAACATGATTTTTATACAATGCTGGAGCTAGGGCAACCGCCCACTCCTGCGCATATGCATGTTTTAGGTGAATGGGAACGAGGTCGGAAAAGGCTGGAAAAATTACAGTTTCTCCCCTAGGGCACTCCATGACGAATGCTGGCGGCCAGTCTTGTTCTGCTAATAGAATGTCATAACCTGATGACAGATTTTTCCAAAAGAGACCTTTAACTTTTCTGGGCTTGTCCACCTCCATCCCGAGTGTTATCTCATGTAACTTATGTGGGACACTTACCCGAGTATCAGGTGTTTCCACCGTGATATACGCACTCAACTCCGCTGTGACCAGAAATTCCTTCAGGTTCTGGCGAGCTATCGTTACTTCTGCCGCGCTGTCTAGCATCGACAGAGCCCATTCCCCGTTCAGAAGCTGTGTCCTCAGAATTCTCGGCATGTCTGATCTTGAGACCTGCTACCTTCTTCTTTTTGAACTGAGGTTTTGATTTTTGTTTATCTTCTTTTTTAGGTGCGTAGTCCGCAGCGTGTTGCGTGTCTCTGGACTTTGTACGCTCCTTTGACCGTCCTTCCCTCTCGGAGTTTTTTGATGAACCCTGAAAGGAACGAGACGAACGAGTATCAGTATCCTGATACCTGTCAGGTTTTTAATATTATCCCTATTCCTGAGGTTATACCTCCTTTCAGAGGGTTCCTGTTGAGGAGACCTACCTCTGGATTGAGATCTGGTGTCTTTAGATTTTTGTTGTTTTTTATTTTCCCACTTCTTTTTTGAAGAAGTAGGCGTGTGCTTTGTAGTGTCCTTTTCAGGACTGCCCACCAGTTGTGGTTTTAATGCTTTCCCACCCAAACTGTCTCTGCCTAGTTCTGCATATGCAGTTTCAATTATTTTGGGTAGTTCGTGTTGTTGGTCGTCTGGACCGAACTCCCTTAGGCGTTGGCGGATCGCCACTAAGGCTGCTTCCCCCTTAATGTTAGCTATTATTATGGCAGCTACCTGGTCAAAGTTATTTAGCAACTTTATCCCCAAGTTAAGGGCAGGTTCTGCTCCGTACTCATTTTGTATCTGTCTCAATACGTCAGGTACTACTGCTAAGGACGGGATACCATGTGTTCTGGTATATATGGCAGCAAAGACTGAACCCCAAGAGGTGCAGTCCTCTACTTGTGGTGTAAGACCCATGGGCAAGCAGATTGTTAGAATTCTGTTTATCACAGGTGGTAGTTTTCGGGAATATTGCCTCAAGCTGAGTTATTTTCTGAGCTATCCAGAATAGGATTTGTTCGCGTTTTGCTGGCATTTTGCCCATTACCGCGTGTAATGTTTGTGGAGTAATTTTATTAACTGTACTCTGGACTGGAGTATCTTGTGCTGCAACTGGTGCAGGCTGAACTGTTAAAGTCCTCATCACAAATTGTGTGAGGTTTCTGTAGATTTTAATTAAATCTTTGTGTTGTACGAGTAATTCTGGCTGTGGCATTGTGTCCATGTCAGGATGCGGTGTGTATGCCGCTAATATGGGCCATGTGGCTCCTGCTCCTCCGAGCGGGCCTAATCTTGCTCTTCCTCGTACGTGGGGTAGGGCGCCTTTAAACCAGTAATTATGCTCCTGGTAAGTGAGCGGAATCTCTAACTCCTCGAAAGGAATATAGTCTTCTGGTGTTTCATCTTTTAGGTAGTAGTGAAATACATCTGTAATTGCATTTCCCTCTGGAAATGTAACCCATGAATAGAACACCTCTGTTTTATTGGATTCGTGTGCCTCGATCACGAAAATTACTTTACCACCCCTGGCTCTTAAGCCATGTTCTTGAGGTGTTATGGTGATTGCCCTTCTGAAATTTGGTGCAATTTGTATTGCATCTTCAGGGTCATCTTCTCCTAAACTGAAGAGGTTTGTTTCAACTCTCCCTGTTGCGTTTGTTTCTTCCACCATTTTAAATTGGAAGAAGGGTGTTTTAAGGAAATTTTAAGATAAGGTGTAAATGCACAATTGTAGGAACTAAATATCCCTCAAGCTTGAGTAACCAACAGCCAATAAATAGTATTCTTGTACTACTCAGCTGCGGCGGATTTTGTGCCCACCCACTCCAGACGTCTCTGGGGTTTTCGTGAGTAGGTTCTCTGAGAATAGCACGACTGAACTACTCAGATTCTACTGTTAAATAAGTACCAAACCAACGTTGGTGGCGCCATGTCGTGTAGTTCCTATAGTACTCTATGCAGGACCTGCGCGGTTGTGTAACATAAGCTGTGGGCTTGGTGGCAGACTAACTCTGTGCACCCTCACCGCGTATTGCATTAGCTAGCTCGCAGTGCCACTAGAATCTCCTCTTATCGGGGAGAGATTAGTTTCTGGCAACCTTAGATCATGACAACCCCGATCCCTCAGAATCGTGGAAACAATATACTACTTTTCGCTCAGTCACTCGTGCTTACATATTCGGTTTCTCTCAGAGAGTTACACAGAATAAACAGTCGGGCGTTTCAATAAGTATTTATTGAACAGTTGTTATTCTAGTGTAAAATATATGTGCTGCAGAGACCAGCAGGCAATAGCAGAGATATATTATCAGCAGTACGATGAAAGCAAAGGGATAGAACAGTTCTACCATATTGCAATAGTCATGGATACATACATGAATATAAAAGCATTATGCGAAGTGTGCGTACTCCTACGATGCCTACCTAGATGTACTTATGTGTACCTAGCATATGTGTGTAGGTCTTAGAAGCTAAGAGCCAAGAATCCTTCTAGGATTTAGTCGAACCCCCATACCTGAATAGAGAGAGTGTGGGACCCCGTCCTGGTCTCGAGTTGGACACCCCGTCCGGGTTGTGTCAGACCACTGTCAGCTAGAGCGACTGCATGCAGGAGCCTCAGCGTCTCTGGTCAGTGTGTCAGCATGGAAGTCTCGGTTTCCTCTGCCTACCTTGGGCAAGATGTGGTATATTTATACCCTGAAGAGTCTCGGTCCTCAGTATGGTTTGTATTGGACATGAGGAAGACGTCAGGGGTGAACTTTGTACATACATATTATGCCGGTGGTGTATTCTTAGAGAGCCATGCATAATTAATGAGTACAGTGTGGGCCTGTATTTGGAAGAACCCTGCTGTATTCAAAACCACAGGATAGATAACGTTCAGCCCTCAGAGCTCGTTGTGTACTAGCTGGGACCAATGTAGGTGAAAGAGCATGCCTATATAAGGGATCATACTATAATAGGACATGTACAGTTGTGACCATAATTGGGCATATGTGGCCATGACCATAATTGAGCAAGTACGAATATGACCATATTAGGGTAAATATGAATACGTCCATTTTAGGGCATGTACGAACGAATCTACATTAGGGCCTCTATGCGGGATATAACACTGGCAGGGACAATGTGTGGTGCAAGCTGCAGTGGCCTCCTGATGAGAGCCCTGCACTTTATTTTTTACAAATTAAGCCCTGCTCCAGGGGGTTGATGATTGGCATTTTGCCTGCATTGCTAAATCAAGTTGGGATTTTCCAAACTCAGAGATAGAAATACATCAATTTGAACTACATGCTTACCTTACATATCCAATGTGTCTTGTGCCACCAGAAGTGATAACAAATCAGTGTTTATATGAAAATTATACTTTTACAAGTTCTGTGAAAGCTAGTGACATGCTGCCTGTGCACCGAAGGCAGACAGGCTGATTTACTATTCTTCAAAATGGAGTCTGACTTGAGGGTTCACGACACAAGAATACAAGTCCAGTTACCCCAACGGCGTTTCAAAGTTTTATTCATTCTGCAGCACACACAAGGTTTCCATTTCAGAAAATAACAGAAATTGAGACACCTTTAAAACATAGGTGCCTGTGTACATGTCTAACTTTCTAGAAATTCACAAACATCCCCAGAACTTGCAAATATTATTCTAGTCCTAAATTTTCATGCACGCTCTTGATTCTCTGCGTTAATTCCCCAGCTGTTTACAGAGCAGATAACTAAAATGAGAAGTGCAGGGAATTTGTGTTTTTCCACACTTACGTCTACTTTTCTTTTTTCCTCCCCTTTGGGAACACTTTTTTACATGAAAAAAACCCTTTCCTTAAACGTCCTTAGTAATTGGATGTGTTCTCTCTCCGTTTTACTAGTGTCATTTCTATTGTTTCTGGAGTAGGTAAGGCTTTCCACCGCCTCCTCAGAACTGTGAAAACCAACAATCAATCCATAGAGTGTTCAATGCATTATGCAAACACTCACCCATGCCACATCACCTTCCCTGCCCTGAACCCAACCTTAGTGCTGTGAAAACTGTACTATCACGTTTCCTTGTTCGCCTTCACTGCGCTCTCACTGCGGCTTTCGTCGTAGCTTGGACTCTGCTGATTTGCAGACTTCTAACCGGCGAGAAAGGAGAGAAGGCGTGCTGCGACTATTATCACTGTCACTGTTGCTGAGCCATGCCAAGCCACGCCACCTGAGAGGGGTACAGGAAAGAGCGTGCATAGCTCCACTGGGAAGTGCAAGGCGCAGGGTGCAGGGGGCCCCTCCTTGGACCCCTCCAGAGGCCCTATCACGCCTTGCCTTGCTAGCTGCCTGCATGCCACTGACCCCTTGATTAAACCTCAACACTTCAGTTGCCACAAAATTCTTGGGAAAGGAGTGGAAACTTAACTCAGCCCAGCTCCTGGCTCTGCATTAGGAGGAAGGAAGGTTTTAGTCAATTCTGACTCAGCAAGCCAGCCACATCTGCGGGCACATCAGTGGGCAGGGAAATCATGAGGTCGGGCAGAGTAAGAAAAGCCCCAGTGAGAGCCAAATCGAAACCTCAACCTCAATCTGAACCTAAGGCGACAAAACAGAAGAGCGAGGATAGGAGTGGGCTTAGGGTCACTAGCCCATCTGGCCTTAGCCCAGATAGCCCCAAGGTAAAACGCGAAAAACCCGACGGGCTAATAAACAATCTGTTGCCCAACCTGACCCTCAATCCCTTTAACAGACCGCCACATAGCGTGTTAACCAGCAATGACTTTCAACGCCAGGAAGAAAGCAAATTTCTTATCATAACTCCAAGCGCAACTGGAACTTCAACGGGAGAGGGTGCTGTAGCTAACACAAGGTTTAGCCCCGAGGATCAGATCCTAATTTGAATTGAAGGGTTGCCACTGAGGAGAATCCCTTGTTCCTTTCAGCCTAAGATCTATACTAAATTTTCCTTTTTGAAAGACCCTGGCACAGCAATCTTCTCCAAGAGTGGCGCCAATCGAAGGGCTGCAAACTCCTCTTTTACCCATAGCAACAGGCAGTCTTGCTCAAGATCAAGCTCCTCAATCAACTAAAAAGCAAACTATAGCACTAATTCACTCCAACGATAGTCCAACGATAGTCACCAACGATAGTCACCAAGAAGGAACATATAGTCTAAACAGGAACTCACCATCTGGCTGTCCTGACCAAATTGAACACCTCACAACAAAGCCAACTGTCGAACCAACTAATCCTGGTGATGGACCTAAAGACAAAGTCAAAGGGAACATCAGGGAGGAAGAGTTGCTCCCCTGGCACGGTCATAAAGTAACGCAACTGGTAGAAGAATCAAATAAACCTTGCATAAATAAGGAGCACGTTTCCCACCAACTGGACTCCCATGTTGCTCTTGAGAAGCTCAGGGCAGCAATTGAGGGCCCCTCAGACCCGGCGTCTTTAATATTTCACCGACAAGGGGGGACAACACCAAGACCAGATTCCACGTTCTTTCCATCCACCCCGCAAGTTGCTGAGATTGGCCCTGGTTTAGATACTCCAACAGCATTGCTGCAAGAAGAGCCAGATATGGGACTGGTCAACGAGTCCCGTCAAGTCCTCTCACAAATAGCAACCCAGCAGGAGGCAAATACAACAAGGGAGAATGTATTACAACCAAAAGGCCCTTTTCCTCAATCCTTGTCACCTCCTCGCTTGGATGATATAAAGCCCTCGGTGGTTTCATCAGTACCTGGCAATCCTCACGAAAAACCTCAACTAGTACAAAGTCAGTCGCTCCCAAAGGAAGACTCCCATACATCAAATATTGATAATGCTGACATGTCCTTATTAGACTCTCCAGAGTGGGAGGAACTAGTTGCCTCCTACAGTCATGACCCTACAATCCAACCTAAAACTGCAAGCTCAGAACAAAGCAACATTGGGAACACAAACAACAATAAAAAATTAATTTGGGAATCCTTACTAAGTACAATGCAAAACTCAACAGTGACACTGCAATACCAATCCCACAAACTGGTCCTCCAGCTAACAGTCTTACAAACTCTTGCCGACTTTACTTCAGGGATCCACAGAAAGTTAGCCGACTTGAATGGATTAATAAAGAGAGGGCAAGAAGCGGCTTTTAAAACACAATCACTGCAACAAGAATGCTCCTGTGCCCCAATAGTGGATAAATTATTGATGCTTCCGACGATACTGGGTGACTTATTGTCCATCTTGAAACCAACAGCCACAACCCAGGAAACTGCTAGCAATCCGAACCTCATGGGGGGTAGCTCAGTATCGACCACACAACCAACAGCGACAACCCAGGAAACTGCCAGCAATTCGAATCTCAAGGAGGGTAGCTCAACATCAAATATACAACCAACAGCGACAAATAGCAAACCCTTATCAGGAGAAAGCGGTCACAAGCATAACATTAAAACAGGATCATCAGAAAATCAAAAAAATCCACCCAAAAAAATGGGCCGTAAGCAAAAAAGGAAAGGAAGAAACAGGAGATCTACCACCCAGGGCCAACACCTGACCATTCAGTCCCAGCCAACACTAGCCATAATCGATCCCAAAAGTGAGGAACTACTAAAATCTTCAGCCCCAGCCCTGGGAGAAGGTACAAATACTTGCTTCACAAGAACCAATCATTCAAAGGCACAGCAAAGGGATTTTTGTCCTCTAGCTAGCACTAGTAATACTCCGCAAGATAATCACAAACCAACTAAAAGACTGTCCGGAAGTACCCCTATTCTTAGCCCTTCTATCCAGGGAAGAAATATGACAAGAACTAATTCAAGGCAAGATCTGCCCTCAATATTAGGTGACAGAAAGGCATCCATTGAAGGAATACAAATTATAAGGCCAAAGCCAGGTGTGGTCTCACAGGGCAGTCACTACGAACAACTGTTACCCACCAGACATATTCCTGAGCAAGGCACCAGCTCGCAAGACGAACCCCGGCCTCCAATTGATAAATTAACATTACCTTATAACAACCCTAAATATGAACTAAATAAAGTTAAAGCTTTTCACCTAGGTTCCACAGCCCAAGAAGCAAATAGAAAGGTCGGCGAACATCCTCAAAATCAGGAATCACCTGTTCAAAAAGTAATTGATAAGGATGGCACATTCCCTCACAATCAGGAAACACTACAGGAGGAAGTGACAAATACTATAACACTTCTTCCACAATACAAGTCACGAGGTCGCGTGGACATATTGAACAGAGGGAACGTACTACGGCTTTTACACTCTGTTACAACCTTAGCGGACATCACTACTTCTGATTTACTGTCAATTGAATTTTTGCCTAATAATAGTAGTCAAAGTCCTGAAGCAACCAACACCAGATGGACAACTTTGGAGATAGCAGGAAGAATTTTACGGGAAAGAAATACGGGGCATATTAGCAAGAAGAGGCGATAATCATCGCTAACCCTGCTTAGCGTGATTTTTTTTATCGCCGGCTATCGCTGGAATATATCGCCACGCTAACGCTGTATTAGCAACGATTAGCGCTATGGCGATGAATATTCCAGCGATAGCGGGGAAATGGGCCAACATCGCTGAGAAACCAGCGATGTTGCATGGAGAAGGGTGAACACCTTGCTGATACGACCCTGTGGTCGTATCAGCATAATCCACCCCCATGTTAGGTATGGCTAACACCTGCTAATTGCAGGTGTTAAATAAATGGCGATGACCTCGGTTAGCGCGACTTTCACGTCGCTAACTGGGGCCATGGCCACCTTGCTAATAGGCGATAGGCCTGTTAGCGAGTGTTTCCCAGGTTTGTTCGTCGGGAACGCCCACTTTGCATGTCATTAGCGATAAATATCGCTGACATGCAAAGCAATAAAGAAACGGGCGCTAATGCCCGCAAACTGTTGCTAACTGCTGTTAGAGACAGTTTGCTGATAGGGCGATATAAATATCGCCGCTTTAGCGGCAAAAAGTGCCGCTAAAGCGGCGATAGTGCCCTTGCTAATATGCCCCTACATTTCTAAATTGGGGGATAATTCTGAAGTCAGTTCCAAAGCCACCTTATCCAACACCTTTTCTAAGGAACAAAAGAAATAGCCCACGCCTGTTGACCTCTTCAGTCCTGAAAGGAGCAAGGAGTAGATCTCCAGGGACATTGACAGATGCCAGCCTGACAATTGCACTGCTACCAATTCAAGGACAATCCACCCCAACGTATGCTCCAATAAATAACAACTGGGCATGCACACAGTGGCTAATAACATCAGTGCGTACAAATTGACAACAGACAACTGCATCTTACGCACCTTTAACAGAGCGGGATGGTACCACCATATGTGTCTGGAATATTAATGGCTTAGCTTCCAAAGCGGGAGATCAAGAGACTCTAAACTACTTGAAATCTTTCGATATAATTCTGCTCCAGGAGACCTGGGAAGACAAGCCCTTTGAACTGCAAGGTTATACCTCTTACTTATTCCCGGCAACCAAGGGCTCAGTATTTGGCCGCCGCTCGGGGGGCTTACTGCTTTTTGCCTCCATAACCGAAATAGGAGAGATCGTTCCAATAAAAATTCACTTAGCACCCCCAAGCTGTATTCAGGCCGTAAAAATAATGCTTAAGCTTAACCAGCTCAAACAGGAAATAATAATAATAAACGTTTATGTACACCCCAAGCAGAAAATAAGGACGGCGAACAAGCTACCTATAGAATTAAATAGAGTAATGGACGAGCAAGCTACCGATCTCATTATTCTAGCAGGAGACTTTAATATGCATCTCCTAGGGCTCACTCCAGATGACAACCCTACGCAAGAACTCACAGGCGCATGGGGAATCCCGACGCAAGGCACAACACAGTCCATCAAGCCAGCGAAAAGTGCGGAAAAACTGCTCCGGGAATTGGAGCATCTAAATTTTAGAGCTCTAAATGGTCGCTTCAAGGAGGACAATCCACCAGCAGCCACGTTTCACTCGGCAACAGTTTCCTCACATCTTGACTTTACTTTTACAAGTCTTACACTGTTTAATAAAATTGCCACCTTCAAAATTGGAAACAACAAATTAAGTGATCATATGCCACAAGAGCTAAGCCTTCTTACAACTCCAAGTCAAACACCAGACAAAAGTAAAACCATTGTACTGGACGAGACCAGCAATCTCAAAAGAATAAGGTGCAACTCTAATAACATTGAGGAAATATCACTTAAAGCTAAAGATTTGTATAACCATTTAGACGACAAGTCAGCCGATCCTCAGGAACTCTGGGAAAAGTTTGTTACATCTCTTGGAGTGGCATTCACTAACAGGCAGAGCAACAGGCAGAAGAAAGTCTCAGCCAGTACAGCCAAGACGACAAAAAGCCCGAACTCAAAAAAACGAAATCACTCCATGAACCAAATCTTAAAATTACTTCGTAAGTCTCCAAATAACCTCAGTTTACAAAGCACACTCCTTGAACTAAAAACAACAGTAAAACGAAGGAGATGGGCACACAAAAGAGCAACGGAAAATGAGTTATGGGCGAAACTTCTTTTTGATGCCAATCAGAAAAATAGCGCTAAATTTTGGCAGAGTGTCAACAAACTACAGCGACCCAACCACCACGGCATATTGCAGAAGCCACATGGGTTGATTATCTCTTCAAACATTTTAATAACCTGGAGCTAAAATCTGCCAGCCCCCGTTTGTTCCATCAGGAAAAAATCTGTTTCAATAACCTTACAACGGAAGCGCTAAATCAACACCGCCTACACGAAGAGGCCAGCAGAAAATTAATGCCGACACAGCAGGAGCCGTATTTGTTATCAGTCCTAAATTGCCCATCAACTGCAGCAGAAGAGCAGAATGGCCCAGCGGCATCGGCAATACGGAAACAAATTGCGAGAGGCAGACGGGCTGGGGCCCCCGGCCCCAATGGCATCCCTCCAGTGCTGTATAAATCCGACCCTGAATTCTGGAGCAAAGCATTAGTCCCAGTCTTTTGACACGCCTTAGGGACTACCACAATTCCAGAGTCATGGCTAGGCTCAATTATCAGCCCAATACATAAACAGGGAGACAGGTCTGATCCAAATAACTATCGATTATTAACCCTCATAGACACCGAGGCAAAGTACTACGCGGGGATCATCTTGAATGAACTGGCCTGTTGGGCCTCCACGAACAGCATCATTCCAATAACACAAACAGGCTTCTGCAAAGGGCAAGATACCATTACCAACATCATGGCCCTAACCATGCTTATGGATACTGCGAAGCAGGGAAAATACCCTTTATATCTCTGCTTCATAGACTACTCCGCAGCTTTTGATCACATAGACTGCATTAAGCTCTGGCGTAAACTGGACAGCTGGGGGATACCAGCCATCCTCCTAGATCAACTTAGGCTTTTGCACACCAATACGTGGATAAGAATAAAGCTAGGTGCAGGGACGCACCTCTCAAGAAGAATTCCCACCAAAAAGGGCTGAAAACAAGGATGTGTCCTAGCTCCGCTGCTATTCAGCCTCTTTTTGGCGGATCTACCCACGGAATTGGATAACTGTTCATCACACGCACCAAAGCTAGGTAATACGACATTAATAAACTTGTTATACGCTGACGATCTAGTCCTGATTAGTCGGACCCCTATTGGCCTTCAGCACCTCCTGGACGTAACTCAAAAATGTTCTGAACGAAACTCCTTGACAATAAACTTCAAAAAAACTAAAATCATGATAGTAAATTACCATAAGAAGACAAATCCCAGTTGGAACCTGGATGGTAACCGACTAAATTGTGTAACAAGCTACAAGTACTTGGGCATCCTTTTAGATCAACACAATTCCTTCAAGCCACAAATGGAATCCCTACGAAGGAAGGGAACTATGACCTATCTAGCACTCAAACCTCTGAAGAAGCTGTTGCCTGACCTAACGTTAAATCCTTTTCTAAAGGTCTTGCAAGCTAAATTACAGCCCATGATCACCTATGGGAGTGAATCACTGAGAGGGAAAGACGCAACAACTCTAGATAGTATAATACGACTTCCTATCGAGCGATCTTTCAGCTCCCCAAATACGTCTCTCCAGCCCAAATAAGGTTGGAATTTGGGCTTCAAAACCAGGCGATAGAACGAAGGGGAGCCTTCGTTAAATGCTGGCACAAGATCAAAACAGCCGAAGAGGGGACTTTGAATAACCACCTCTGGGTAGAGTTGTCTCGTACCGGAAAATTGCCAACTAACAAATATCTCTTGGAATCCATCAAGATTTTAGGCTTGATAGACCTTTGGAATTGCCCAATGGCTTATACTGTATTTAAAAACATTGTTACAAAGACAACAAGACTAATATCAGTCATAGAGGACAAGAAAACACTATCAAAGAGAGCCCATGGTTGGGCTGTGCTTAACAATTTTGACGTCCTTAAACCGCAACCCTACCTTAAGGCAGGAACTAAGTTGGCGACCAAGGAAATTTTTTTAAAACTGCGATTGGGAGTCAGCTCAATCGCCCCGTTTTTGCCGCCCTGGGAAAGAAGAGGAGGAGACCAGCCATGCCGCCTGTGTGCCTGTGGCATGGGAAACCTTATTCACATTATTTGCATTTGCAACAAACTAAAGGACATAAGGTGCACCCTACTAAAACCCTCTTTTAACCAGCATGGAGTCAGGTCCTGTAGGCAGGCGGTAATGCTGTGCTTCAATCCAACTTTAGTACAGCTAAACTGCAGCCTCACAAAACTTTTAGATCTTACTACACTGAGATTGAAAAACGTAACATCATCGGCCATGAACTTTGCTCTACAAGATGGTTCATCAAGATAATTTGAGAATACCTTCAACAGCACTATGATGCCAAAAACAGGCACAATCAGTAACTGTTTGAAGCTTGGGATCATTTTGAACGATTAGTGCACCTCGAGAATAAGTTAAATACTCTAGAGTGAAAGTCTTGCGAAAGAACTTGGAGGAGTGAGAACTTAAAAAGACAATTTTTACCAAATTACTTTTAATTAGACTGAGCATCAACTGTTGAGGAAACAACTTTTTACGTTATAATCTTAATTGTTTTATGCACAAAAACAAAGTGGAACGTTTTATTTATTATTGTGTTACTTTTGTATTAACACAATCTGTTTGATTTTAATGTCTACGTATGCAATGGTTTTAATTAATCAAGCATAATAAACTTACCTTACTTTACCTTGTTCACTGAGTAATTTGGCTTCTTTATAGTTATTTAGAATTTTATTTTCAAGAAACATAACTGCACCATTCAATATCAGTTGTAAATGATACAAGACATAAGAGTTGATCTTCATGCTCATGATATTTTTATTGATTATGTAATCATGATCTTGATATGAATATAGTTGCATATGGCAGTGTTGAAATATAAATTTATAAGCTTAAAAAACAGCCATGCACAAAGTCGAAGTTCCTATACAGCAGTGTGGTGAGCAAACAAGTCTGAAACCCTATGAAGAGGATGCAGGAAGGCACCAGTCCAGCATTCTCCTCTCAGTTTTCTTATTTTTGATGGAATCTGATTGTTTTCCCTATTCAGCCACCTCTGTGGTTGTGTTTCTTTTTTCTGTTATTGTTCTGCGTAAGTATACATTTTGCTCTCAAATTTCTGCTGATAAAACGCATCATTCCAAAGGAGGTGAAGGAATGCAACATGTGCAACATACTTAAATTACACAAAACTTTAAAGATATATCCTGTAGAATAGAAGTTGCTAATCAGACATAACAGTGGAGTAAAAATTAATGAGGGGCAGAGAGTATAAGGGCTGCATCAAGCCATAATTTCAGTATATCCAATGGTCAATGGAATTATGTGGCAATGGGAGACCAAATTATGTGGCAGACATTATGAAGTAAGAAAAGGTCAATTCTGCTGCTTAATCCGGCACCGTCTGTGGCAGTATTATTTTGTAACTTTTAACACAAAGACCTTGTTTTTTTTATTGTTTTCTTTTTACTAATTGCTTCAAGCAACCTATGTCGTTTGGGGGAGCAAATGCTACATCAATTACTTTGATTCTGGTTGGGTTTGCAATGCAATCCTCCTCTAATCCACTGGGAACCATGCCACAATTGGGGGGCACCCAAGCGCAGTCGTAGTTACTGTGCCAGGATTTCTGGAGGGGGTGTCCCTGCCGATCAATCTTCTTCACTCTGCCTACATTCACTCGAAGTTTCAGAACGACGTTTCGACCCTCCATGCCAATTGGATATCTTCTTGCTTTCTCAATCGCTCTGCTGACGTACACCCCAGGTCCCAGCATTCCATTCTTCGAGGGTCTAAATCCTGACTTGATAATGGATTCCGCCTTTTCAACGGTGGTCCCGTGGTACATGACGTAGAGCTTCCCGTCAATGGGTTCCTCGAGGGGCTCCAGGAAGACATCCCTGAAATCCTCTTCTGACCAGAGGTCATACAAGTATTTCAATAAGAAACTCATTGCGCAATCTAGAAAACATAAGGAAACAACAAAACATGAGTTGATTGAGATTGACGACTATCATGCAGAAATTACGTTAGATAATTTCACAAAAAAGACGGTGGACCTTGGCCATAAATACTTGTTTTTGTGATGAACACGGTAATGTTTATGGGCGTTGATAAGAATTCGAATTAAAGCCATAAAAGATATAATTTTAAATCATTTGCAATACCAAAACTAAAGTTTGCAGCTTGTCCCAACATTCAATGCATATCAAACCTCATGTGCTTTAGGTTTGGATTAAATGTCAGGTGATGGCAGGTGATGGCAATGTATTTTGTGTAATTGAGGTCAAAAGGCATTTGGTGTGAAAGTATGAATTCATTGTAGAGGACCTAAATTCTGACCTGGGAGCTGGTAGTTATTAAATGCAGACACTAATTAAGAAAATAAAATTCAGGCATGCTGAAATGCAAACCTATCTTTATTTCGTTAGTCTACAAACTTGAAGTCATTGTCACTTTGACTCTAAGGGGCAGATTTACAAGCCCCTTGCGCCACTTTTGCGCCGCCGTTGCGTCTGACGCAGCGGCGACGTAAACCATGCGCCACGTTGCGCATTATTTACAACGTGACGCATCTAGGGAGATGCGTCACGTTGTAAAGCCCTGCGCCACATGAAACCTGCGTCAGGTTTCATGTGGGCGTTCCTCCGCAGGGTGGGCGTTCCGTCGAAGGAATGCCTCGTAAAAGTGACGCAGTGAAATCTACAAGATTTCACTGAGTCACTTTTCCGACGCCGCTGCGTACGATCCTTACGCCTGCTTCAAGCAGGCGTAAGGAGTGGCGCACCACGTTAGGTATGGGCGGCCCACGAGCATTGCTGGAGTTGCGTCGCGCTTGCGACACGACTCCAGCAATGCGCCGCTCTGCGCCACAGGATGCGACACGCATCGGCCTTTCTTGCGCCACGGTGCGCCGCATTGTAAATGCGGCGCTTCCGTGGTGGCGCAAGGAGAGTATTGCGTGTCGCAACTATTCTGGCGCATCCCTGCTGATTTGCAGGGATGCGCCAGAAGTTGTAAATCTGCCCCTAAGTGTAGAAATAAACCTTAACATGGGGCTTTCCTTACACTCCGAAACTCTTGCAATAGGCAAAGAGACAAACTCAGATTTTCCAATTTTACGTTTATTTTAGAATACAGAGAAACAAGCTTGCTGTTCAGAGAACTATTGGAGCCCTGTGTGATATTCTCATGAATTACACCCACCTGCATCGATATTATTCAAGTAAATGCATACACCAAATGGCTTTAGTAAAGCTAGGATAGTTAAGAACGTTTAAATTTAGTGGAAAGTAAGTTGACATTCCTGTTTTAAGTTAAATATGATTGCTAAACCCCATCACAACTTCTTTCATTAATTTGGAGTGGTGTCCTTTAGACTTGTGGCCTTCTGGAAATGGCCAGGCATGGCTGGTACAGGTAAGAGCGGTAGGGCCGGGTGGGGGCAGGGCAGGGGGGAAGTCAACATACGACGGAATAGGAAAAATAAAATAAATAAATACAACCACTTACCTTGCGCTCGCCACATCGCCGACTCGGTGATGCGGCGAGTGCAAGGTGAGTGATTTTATTGATTTAATTAATTATTTTATTTTCCCTATCCCGTCATATGTCGACTCCCATTGCCCCTGCCCCACCACCCCCACCCCTGCCCCCCCCCGCCCTACCGCTTTTACCTGTACCGGCCGCACCTGAACTCTTATTTGGCAAAATCGAATTTATTGATTCATGGAATTTTGTTATTCCAAATTCATCAGCTTCTCTGATTAGTTACCTGTCGTTAGGGCTACGAGATTGTCCCACATTGCCAGCAACAATGGGCATGGCGCAGAGTGTCTCTTTTAGCATACAAGTCCATTTCATTGTTTAAATCTGTTTTTATTTTCCATTAACAAAGTAGACAATCACATTTCCATTTACACATTTCTTGGGACATTCTATTGGAATGTACAATGAACAGCTGCAACATTCGCGGAGTTGGTCTGAACGCATTCGCATCAATATACATATTAATTACTCTGGGGCAGATTTACACTTCGGCGCATCCCTGCAAATCAGCAGGGATGCGCCAGAATAGTTGCGACACGCACTCTTCTCCTGCGCCACCACGGAAGCGCCGCATTTACAATGCGGCGCACCGTGGCGCAAGGAAAGGCCGATGCGTGTCGCATCCTGTGGCGCAAGGGCGGCGCATTGCTGGAGTCGTGTCGCAAGCGCGACGCAACCCAGCAATGCTCGTGGGCCGCCCATACCTAACGTGGCGCACTTCACTTACGCCTGCTTGAAGCAGGCGTAAGGATTCGTCGCAGCGGCGTCGGAAAGTGACTCAGTGAAATCTTGTAGATTTCACTGCGTCACTTTTACGAGGCATTCCTTCGACGGAACGCCCACCCTGCGGAGGAACGCCCACATGAAACCTGATGCAGGTTTCATGTGGCGCAGAGCTTACCAACGTGACGCATCTCCCTAGATGCGTCACGTTGTAAATAATGCGCAACGTGGCGCATGGTTTACGTCGCCGCTGCGTCACAAAAGTGACGCAACGGCGGCGCAAAAGTGGCGCAAGGGGCTTGTAAATCTGCCCCTCTGTGTATAGTAGAGCTTTGCTTGCGTCCCGACAAGCTACATGCTGAAGGCCGCTGCAGCTGTGACCTCTAGAAACATCCTGGTCAGATATCTGCTTAATAGTGGCTGCAAACTAGTCTACTAACTAGGGAGGCAGATAGTAATGGATGGCACAAAGTAAAAATACAGGTAGTGGTATGTCTAACTAGTGCGGGCCTAGATCCCGAGCTTGACAGTTTTGCTACCATGCCTGCACCAGTGTTAGTGCATCACTTCCGATCCTGACCTGTTGGCATTATTGAGGGTTAGCGTGTATGTGGCAGCACGGTGTTCATTCTGTAGATCGTGCAGAATTGTGTCCCAGCTTGTTGCGATTTGAATTTTGCCGAGGCCTAGTGTATCTTCCCCGTGTAGCATGATGCTCTCAGCCTTAGCCCATATTTGCAAGGAGCGCTTCCAGGCCAATGCCTGCGGGGGCTCAGGGGATTTCCACCTTTTAGTGATCAGCCGCTTCGCTACTATCACTCCCAGGCCGATGAAACGGGAGGGCACCCTCTGACTTTTGCTCCTATGATAGAGATGTCAAATACATACCTCCCACGTGAGGGGAACTGAACCCTCCATGCAACGGGACAGGGCGTCTGTAACTGACCTCCAAATCCCATAGAGGAGCGGACAGTTCCACAGCATATGTAACAGGTCCACGTCTATAAGGAGGCAGCGTGGGCAGATGGCATCTGTGCAGTTAAAGTATTTGTTAATTTTAGCCAGAGTAAGATACTCTCTCTGCGTAATATATTATTGTATCAGGTGGAAGCGAATATTCCTGGGAACATAGACAGGGCTTTCCAACACGGTAGTCCATTCTTTATCTATGAAATAGCGATGTAAGTCCTCTTCCCAGTGTCGCCTCAGCCGTGATAATGTCACTGCGGTGTGTTGTCTGAGGGAGGCAGCGAACCATTTCGTGAGGTGCCTGCCCTGCCCCATGACATGCAGGTATTGAATATGTTAGGTGTGTTGGAGGTTCATGTGTCATGTCTCCCCATTGGTTACTCATGGCTGCTAGGAGCGAGCGATGTAGCAAAACTTGACCTGGGTTCAGTCCGTCCTCTTCGATCAGTGTAGCATACAATGCTAATGTGCCCTCCCAGTACAGGTTTCCTATGTCTTTTAGCCCCGCCCCCACCCATCCGAGTCCATTTCATGAAATGTTATCTATGCACTCATTCATTCATCTACTTAAGCTGAGGTACTTGATTGTAATGTGTGTTCTGTTATCTGTATATTCTGTCATCAAAGACCAGTAGAAGCTAGGACAAATCATCAGCGCTAAATGTGCTAGGAACGTGGTATGTTTGATTGGTAATGTAAAAAAGAAATGTTGTGGTTATTGTGTACAGATCAACAACCAACAAAGTATGCAATCAGTTTGACACAATGACAGAAACAGTCAGGATCCGGGCATTGAAGAGGGAATCTTGGATAACAGGTAGGCACTGTTCGTAATAATTGGCATACAGAAGAAATTAGACCATGCTGAGATTGTCTTTGCTGTGTGCATGGGCCCACAGCTCTCAATCACATATCTTTTTGAACAGCTTAGATTGTTAATAGTTTCTGCATTAGGGGCCGTATTACAAAAGTGAACCGAGGGTTCAACGGAGGCACTTTGGTATTACAGATCAGGTGACAAAGGCTTGTGCGGCCGCTACTGTAAGACAGATAGCGCTTGCACATGTAGCACCAGCGCTATCATTAGAGGGCGTTTCCTCGTTTGCATGGGGGCATGGTAATCTGTAATCGGCCCTAGGGTTTGTTAAATTGTGAAGTCCATCATTTCTCAACTTTGTGATTTTTTAAAAATGTTGCTATCTTCGCCAATTACAAAAATCACAAAGATTGAAAAACCAAGGACAGTTTGAATGTCAGGGACTGCACAGGCAGCGGGTGGATTGTTGTTGCTCAGCGGCACTCTCCATTCCCTGCTCCAGAGCCCTACCTTTGGGTTGAGATTAGGGAATCTGGTGACGGTAGTCTTAGTCAGACGTCAGTACCTGAGCACTGGTGGGTATTGAACCCCAGAAATTTAAACAACATGTAATGAACCCTCCCCCAGAAACTGCTCACTTCTGATCAGGGCCGGACTGGCCGTAGCGGGCATTGGGCATTTCCCGGTGGGCCGCTAGGGTGGGGGCCGGTTTTGGGCCCCTGGGGGGCCGTTTTTGTTACCGGGGGTCGGCAATATCGGCCCCCTGTAACAAAATCGGCCAAAACCGACCCTCGCAAACTGCTCGGCTGCACTCCCCTTCACCCCAGGGGGGGCGGCTGAGCAGTTGGCAGGGCTGGTTTCTGTTCCCAGTCCGGCCCTGCTTCTGATGAGTACCAGACTGAGGAAACACGCATGTGTTGAGAAACATGCAGCACTGGCTCTGTTTGAACTTTTAAGCTTTTCCCAGTTTAATTTGGGGAGAAATGGGAGACAAACTTCCCAGTCAGTAGCCGAACCTGTCTCATTTGAATATTATTATTTTCTGTCACAGCAGCGCACCAGTCATATATCACACATGAGGAAGCTACTTACCCTAGGTGAGCTTTCTGTAGTTTTCTGTGAAACTTCTACAGTGTTCTGTGGAACTTCTGATGGTCTCGAAAAAGTCCTGTTGAAGCAAGAAAAACATCAAACCGTGGAACCTGATAGAGCGCTGATAGCACTCTATTTTGTATGAGTGCACTATACTCATGGTTTAAACGCACTCTCATGTATTCGTATTGTTTGCAGTGTTTTATGACTATTAAGAAACATTTATTTGAATCATCTGATGTTGAAAACTAGTGAACGCATTTAAGTAGAACTTTGTATGTATTACGATTCCTTCATGCATAACGTGCAGGACGATATTATTTCTATACACCGTAATTGTGGTTAGGTTAAGTTGCCTAAATTATAGGCCCAAAGTCATAAGTTTCGATTCTCCTTGCTCTTGAGAAATAAATAATTAAATGTTGTTGTGTTCGAAATTAGAATGTTCTCATCCTACTGCAGGTGAAAGAATACACATCGTTATTTTCAGAGTTAAGGAGAAACCCGGAATGTCTTTGAAGATGGCTGGGAAGCGAGAAGGGAGGATGCCTTGCGTATCTGGTCTGTCTGAAAGCCAAGGCCACTGGAAAGAAGATATCACTAATTAAATTTGTGCCATGAAGAAAAAGCTACTGCATAGAGGTGCAATGGAAGGTTTTAAGAAGAATGACGTATTGTGGGTTGAATCCCATCTTTTGTATGATGCGCAGGGACAGCGAAACCAGACTTCTGCTAGCTTTCGGAGGAGAAGGAGCATCTTAGAGCAAGCTCCATAGCCATAAGCTAAAACGACCCATTTGACGTGAGTACTTCTTAGGAAGTCAACACGTGCTGACACTGTTGGGGAATGATAGAAGAGAGACAGGAAGGGCCCTCATGTAGAGCAGTGTAGGGAAAGATTTTGATTTCTTTCAATGAGCCGAGAACTGAATATCGCATCTATTCTGTGTTGCGTTGTGATTTTGGAATTTATAATCATCTGTCTTTTGGGCCGAATTACTTATATTCGTAAACTTGGCTCTGGATTAATTTTTCTGTACCTCTATACTTTGCTATTGAGATGTATTTACATCCAATTGTTTTTGGCCTTATAATAAATATTCAAACTGCACTTTGGAGTTGGTGTTCTTTTCAGGCATGACGACTTTGCTGATATCTGTCTGAGTTGTTTCCTCCCCTCAACCACTTTTAGTAGGTAAATAAAAGATCGATCGCTTACGCTATACTTAGTAGGGAACATTAGGTGTGCAACTTAGCGTAATCAAATGGTAGCAGAGGATGGTTTACCTCTAAAGTTGTTTATTTCTAAGGTGAGGGGAGTAATAAGGGGTAGGGTTGAAGGTCGAAGAGCCCTGAAGTGGAGTGGAAGACGGCAGAGACCGGCGGACGTTGATGGTGCGGCGGAAACAGTGGTGGCGTGAGTATGAAAGGAATTGTGGTGTTAGATTGCGGTGATGAGTAAGTGGGTGATGTCTTGCGGAGTTGGGATGTATGTTGAGTGAATGTGGTTTTTGGTTTGCTGGTCCGGACACGTGCGGAGCAGGAAGTTTTGGTGAGCGGACTCAAGAGAAGTCCAAGATCCCGGGATAGTTTTGTATTGTAATTGTCTGATCAAATGTGGGTGTTGTGAAGCGCTATCGACGATCCACTTGTGTTAGGGAACTTTGTGTGAATGAGGAATAGGTCGTGGTAGAAAGCCTCAGGTACCGGGGGTGGACTATGGCGATTGAGTGACCAACGCAGGTCGGGGGTCACAACGGCTGAATGTTCTTGTGAGAGTGTTCTATCGATCTTTAGTGACAGACAATTACTTGTTTTATGTGACTGTAAGTTATTGTAATTGTGTAGGAACAGTTACTTGGTTTAATAACTTTTGGATATACAGTTACTTGTGGTACGAATGTGTGTAAGCGAGTTTGCGGTGAAATTGTAAAGGCGGGTGAGCCGCTGCAAGGAGTGAGAAGTGACGTCAAGGTGCGCCGCGCTGTGATAGGTTGGTTGGTGTAACGCCGTGCTGGAATTGGTGGAAGTTCGTTTGCAGTGGAACAGTGTATTTTGGGCTTGCAATTGATCGATTTTACAATGAGATGCTTTAGGGTATTGCGAGATTTGTGTAGAGGCGACACAGGGGTAGTGACTCGGGTAGGAGAAGAAGCTCCGCCAGAAGACACACCAGCACATTACATGGCAACGAATGTAGGACTTCATACTATAGTGTGGCTTCAGAATTGGCATAAAATTACAGAGAAAGAGGGTGAATTGGCTTTCCCTCGTTATGGGTCTTTTCGTATGGAAGTGCTGACCCAGCTGAGGGGGGTGATGAACGCACTGAAACCTCCCCCTAGACCCACACAATTTGAGGCATTAGATGCATGGATGAGAGCTGCCCTAGCAAAAAGGAGAGAGGCTTCACAAGGAAGAATGAGGAAAGCAATGAAGGCATATCAGGATGCTAGCTGGGATGCCCAGTTGAAAAGATGGAGAGTAGACACCATAGAGGGAGAACGCTTGTACCCATTTCTGTTAGAAGAGGGGGCTGAAGCAAAAAAGACGACAGAGGAGGACAGTGATACAGATGACAGCTTCCTCGATAGATTGCTAGTGGAACGTCCTCCACCGTGCGACTCTAGATCAGAGACAGAGAGGTTGCGCCCATCAGAAGAGCTTTTAGGTGTGGGACAACTGGGTTCAGAGGAACAATCGGCAGGAGTAAGAGGCAAGATTACAATGGTACACATTCCGGGAGGGTCTGGAGGAATGAGGTATCCAAACCCTGAGCCAGTACAACCTGCAGGAAACATGCAGTTACCAGATGCTTTGTCGGTACCAGTCACAATAGGGCCGGTGGTTCCAATATATAATCCTAGAGAAAGAACCGATGACAGTCAACAGCAAATAAGTGAGGGGAAAAGACAATGTCTGGAGGGAGCCTTGCAATGAGTGGGACAGGTTTAAGTCGGATGCCAGTGGAATCTAGTACTCCACTGCCAGCTACAGCTGATCCATCAAGAATGGATAGTGGGTCAGAACGAAGACGGACAGGAGCTTTAGCGAATTCTAGGTCCGACCTTCGAATGTGGGTTCAACCAGTGAGAGAGTCAATGATGCCAAGGGAAGAGACAAGCAAGGGACAAGAAGCGCCTAGAGTACTGTTTGGGCCACAGGTTATTTGTGCAGGTGACCATTGGAGAAGTCGAAGCTGGGAAAGAGATAGACGCCCAGCTTCGAAGATAGAAGAGGGTGCAGTTCCTAAGAGAACCCAAAGCTGTGACAGGGAAGATACAAGAAACGAGGAAATTCAGAAAGTGTTAAAAAGTGCAATAAAAGCGCCAATGCTAGATGTGGTACGATTAAAGGCAGAACTAGATGAGGTGATTGAAGGTAATCTACCTCTGAACAGAATTGAGACGTATGACTCGAGCGAACTACTGTTCGTAGCAAAGGACATGACAAGAAAGGCCAAATGAGCTTATGATGCATTGTTGCTTTTTTAGAGGACAATGGTCCCTAGACAATTAGATGAAGTTAGAGTTAAATATAGACCCAGTCAGTACTATATTATCTGTCCAGCCGGACAGTTTTTTAATATACAATGATTGTATAAAGCAATTAAAACGAAAAATTACAAGCGGGACACAACCTGCGTCCTGCTGACGTACATTTACAAACAACATAAAGGAAGGGGGTTCAGGCAAGAAAACGTGTCTGTAGTTACATTGGATATAAGTACAGCAGACAAATTACGTTGCGCACACCATTACAAGTTAAGCATTGTAATATAGCCAATGTATATGGTGTACAGTTGTCGACGACGTTTCAATCCCTTTTTAAATCAGTGGGATCATCTTCAGGACATTTATAATGACATGCCTGTATAGAATAGCTCAATTATGCGAGCTGGTGTGCCTGTGAATTCATAGGCAGATGCGGGAGACACCGTCTGGCGTGCTTAATCATCGCCAACGGTGATTATGTGAACCGCGATGACTGCGGGGACCGCAACAATTAAGGGAGCACACCTTAATAAGGGGCGTACCACAATTGCAAGGGAGCCGCTTGCGCGTTCTCCGTGATTAGGAAGTCCGAGCGAGTCAAGGCTTCAGGAGCACTCCCCGCGGGAGTGCGAGCGCGAGCAGATCCTCAGCGCATAGGTCATTGTTGCTTTTGGCACAAAGGTATGAGGTTGATTTGTCAAAGACCAAGATGATACAGGGTTCTTGCAGATTAAATTACACAGATAAGGATTTGGAAGAGAAGCGAACGATTGGATTAAAAGCACAAATTAGAGAACTAGTGATAGGGATGCGGACATGGAAAGAATTAGACAGATGGAAAGAAAGATGGGCCAAAAAGAAAAGCTTCAAGACTGGAATAGGAAATACTCCGCCTCTGGGTGGAGGGACGGGAGCTGCAGGAAATTTCCCCGTCAGGGAGGTACAGAATGGAGGGTATGTACACGTGCCATGGAGCAGGGGTGATTTAGCAGCATTTACGAATGATTTTCCTCGGCTGAGGGAAAAACCTGCTGAGTGGTACAAGCAAATAGATCAGTTTGTAAAGATTTCGAAAGTATTGTGGATTGATTTAAACACCTTGTTTGATATAGTAGTGCCGGCGGATTTGTGGGCGGCATGTAAGATTGCCATTGAGTGGCCTACTGCAGAGCCACCTAGAGATTCATTGACTCATGGTCCTTCACCTGATGTAATGAGAAAATACGAGCAAGTGATTACATGGTTGCAATCGAAGGTAGCTCCTCAGATTGTTGATTGGTTGAAGATTGATCGCACCACTCAAGACTCTAAGGAATCAGTACATGATTATTACGAAAGATTGTTGTTAGCTTTTAAGCAGCATAGTGGATTGGATACAATTGAACAGAAAGATATGGGAAAATTTGTCTCGAAGTTTGTGTTGGGACTGAAATCTGATATTAGTTTGATGATACAGCATCACTTGATATGTTGGCAGAATAAGTCGGTGGACGAGATTCTGCGTTATGCTAAATATTGCAGTGATCAATTGGAGTCGACACAGAAGAAATTGAAGGATAAGTTGATGTTGGTGCAGTTGAGAAACGCTGATATGACGCAAGTGATTGGAGGAGCGATAGGTAGAGGTAGAGGAGGTGGAAGAGGAATGGGACAACAGATGGTGACCCAACCTGGTCAGGGTAGAGGAAGAGGAATGGATCCAGGTGCAAGTGAATGGGTGGCCCAACAGAAAAGGGTCACTGCCTGCCACTATTGTCACAAAATCGGGCATTGGAAGCGCGAGTGTAGATTGAATCCAGCAAATCAGATACAGATGGAAGGAGAGGGACAGCTGTCCGAGACTGTCAATACTGCGACAAGACCCAGGTCTATGTATGGAGGAGGATATGAGCCGCAAGTTCAAGTACCTCAACCTCCTAGGATACCCATGCATAATCAGTTATACCATCAGATGCCTTATTTTGAAATACAAGATAGATTTGATCAAAATCAAGATTTACAAGAGTGTCAGAGGGGGGTGCAAGAGGAATGCACCTTAGATGCGATTCTAGAAGTAGATCAGAGTGGGCCGTTTGTAGATGCAGATGTGAATGGATATCCTGTTACCTTCTTATTCGACACTGGAGCTGCTCGCTCCACGGTGAGAACTGAAGTAGTCCCAAATTTAACTCTTTCGGGACAATCGATTCAAGTAGTGGGGGTTAGTAATCAGAAAATGACCAATCCATTGACAAACAAATTACCCGTGAGAATAGGACCATTTCGGGATAAACACCAATTTGTAGTGTGCAATTCAAGTCCGGTCTGTCTTTTGGGACGAGACCTTCTGTGCAAGCTCAATTGTACTATATCGTGCACTCCGAGAGGTGTGGAATTGCAAACATATGATGATGATGATTTTAAAATGGCTAACATGAGTCTGTGTGCAGAAATGTTTGTGGTGCTCACAATAGCAGAATTGCCACATGACTTGAGAGACTCAGTTGATCCGAAAGTGTGGGATTTTACGGGCGAGGATGTAGGTCTGATGAGAGGGGTTGAGCCAGTTAAGATACAGGTCAAACCCAATGCTGAATTCCACGAACGCCACAATATAAATTGACTCCAGAAACTGTGGCCGGAATAAGACCTGTGATTGAGACTATGATTGCCCAAGGTATTCTTAAGGAGATAAGAGGAAGTCCCTGCAACTCACCTATCATGGGACTGCAGAAGCCAAGTGGCAAGTACAGAATAGTGCAGGATCTGCATCGGGTTAATGAAATTGTGATCCCATGTTGTCCTGTGGTACCGAATCCAGCCATTATTCTATTCCAGATACCATGCAAAGCAGAATGGTTTACAGTGATAGATTTGTGTCATGCATTTTTCTCCATACCATTGCATGAAGAAAGTCAGTTTTTATTTGCGTTTAGGATGGATGATCGTGTGTTAACATGGGAAAGAATTCCTCAGGGGTATACACAAAGCCCCTCCATTTTTAGTCAAAGTCTGAAAAAGAATCTTGAAGGACTGGTGATGCTCCAAAACTCAGTCTTAGTGCAATATATAGATGACCTTTTGGTCACCTCAGAGACTGAGGATGCTTGCAGGATTGACACTGTGGCGTTGCTGAATCATTTGGCAGAGAATGGACACAAAGTGTCTCCAAACAAATTGCAGTATTGTTTGTCTGAAGTTCAGTACCTAGGTCACCGGATTGAGAAAGGAAAACGAAGGGTGTCACCAGATCGCATAGAGACGATTCTGCAAATGGGAACTCCGAAAACACAAAAAGAAGTCCGCATGTTTTTGGGAATAGTCGGCTATTGTCGACAGTGGATCCCAAATTTTTCCTTGCAAGCAAAGCCTCTGTTGAAACTGACTCGATAGGATGTTAGTGATCCGGTACCATGGGATGACGAGTGCTTGAAAGCCTTCAGTGAGCTGAAGGAAAGTATCTGTCGTGCTCCAGCTCTTGGAATGCCGGATTATAACAAAGCGTTTTCGCTCTTTTGCTGTGAAAAGGAGGGATGTGCGTTAGCAGTCCTTGTACAGACACATGGGGGTGCCCGTAGACCAGTAGCTTACTTCTCAGCTACATTAGATCCTGTAGCTTCTGCGTTGCCCGGATGTCTGAAATCCGTTGCTGCAACTGGTGTCAGCATTGAAAGATGTGAAAGCATAGTGATGGGTTATCCGCTCATTCTTTATGTGCCCCATTCAGTAGAATTGTTGATGACGAGAACGAAAACACAGTTTCTGACCAACAACAGACTTACCAAGTATGAGCAGGTTATCTTGGCCGCTGAAAATGTTACCCTGAGACGTTGTACCACCCTGAACCCTGCTACATTGTTACCTGTTCCGGAAGAGGAAGGAGATGAGGATTGTGAAGAGCATGACTGCCTAGATGTTACTGACCTATCTACCAAACCCAGACCTGACATTGTCGATGAACCTTTGCCCCACTCTGATTTGATCCTTTTTGTTGATGGTTCATGTTTAAGAGACAATGAAGGGTATTTGAGAGCAGCGTTTTCTGTGTGCACTATCATGGGAGTAGTGGAAGCTGCCTGTTTAAATTTAAATAGAGTATTCTCTGCTCAGGTGGCCGAAATTGCCGCTTTGACACGTGCCTGTATCATTGCAGCTGATATTCGAGTGACTGTGTATACTGACAGTCAATACGGATTTGGTGTAGTTCATGACTTTGGGCAGTTATGGTCACAGAGGGGGTTTCTAACGTCCTCAGGGTCACCTATACGTAACGGCGAGTATGTGCACCAACTATTGGAAGCTTTGCAGAAGCCCAAAGAGATAGCAGTCGTTAAATGTGCAGCTCATAGAAAGGGCAAAGACTTTGTCACTAAGGGCAACAACTATGCAGATGAAGTAGCACGATTTTGCGCTGAACATGCTTGTATTTTCAGTGGAGAATATATAGGCGAGAGCACAGAAGAGACTGAGCTCAGCATGATGTTAGCTATAGCCGATACTTGGGATGAGGTGAAGCGGTTGCAGGATGAAGTCCCAGAAGAGGAAGCTGCTTCATGGGTCAGAGCAGGTTGCACAAAAAGAGACGATGGCATTTGGGTGTTCACAGATGAGAGAGCAGTATTACCCAATTGTCTACTGAGCCCAATGGCAAGGCAAATCCACGGAGCAGTTCATCTGGGAAGAGATGCTATGGTGCGAGTGTTTAGGCAGACGTGGTTTAATCCACGCTTTCGTGTGTGGGCTGAAGCGGTATGTCACAGGTGTGTTACTTGTCAGCAAATTAATGTTGGAAAGAGAACTGTGGTTGCAATGAGTCATATTGGAAGATCTGGAGGTCCCTTCAATAGGATACAATTGGACTTTATTGAGTTTATTGAGATGCCGAGGTGCAATAGGTTGAGATACGTTTTGGTGGTGGTGTGTATCTTTTCGCGTTGGGTGGAAGCATATCCAACTAGACGATGTGACAGTCTCACAGTAGCCAAGTTGTTGTTAAGAGAATTGATCCAGAGATATGGCTTTCCGACATCAGTGGAGACAGATAGAGAAACTCATTTCCACAGTGAAATCATGAAATTGTTGTGCTCTGCTTTGAACATTGATCAGAGGCTGCATTGTAGCTACAGGCCGGAGGCTTCAGGTCTTGTAGATGCACTGCCTCTGGTGCTCATGAGTCCGCGTAGCACCCCTGATAGGAGAACAGGGCTTTCTCCCCACGAAAGTTTGACTGGAAGAGCTATGCGTTTGCCTATGGTGCCAGCTACAGCATTGATAAACATCACTGATGATTTAGTGTTGGATTATTGTAAGGGACTGGCTGATGTGGTTACTTCTGTATCCCACCAGGTCGAGGCTGCGACTGCATCCACCTCGAGAGACCTGCTGCAAGATCTTAATCCAGGTGATTAGGTACTAGTTCGCAAGCACGTGAGGAAGAGTTGTCTTGATGCTCGCTGGCGAGGACCATATCAGGTGATATTGGTCACAAGTACCGCTGTGAAGTGTGGAGGATTGTCGAACTGGATACACGCTTCCCACACTCGCCGAGTTCAAGCGCCTGCGGAGGAAGAGAGTCCCCTGGTTCCTAGAAGCATGTGTGGACCTGCCACAGTCAACGATGAAGGCACAGGCCCAGTTGTAAGAGTTTCGTAGGAAACGGAACAGCCAAGTGAGCACGAGAGATGAGAGCTGAGTGCTCCTGAATTGAGCCCAGATCTTGAAATAGATGATATTGCAGATGTGAACTTTGCACCAGATCAAGGTGAGCGGTCTATTGCAGAAGGAAGAGATCAAGAGGAAGAGAGGAGAGCAAATGCCAGAGCGGAAAAGTGGCCAGCAAGAAAAGAAAGGCTGAATATAAGGCTTGCATCCGAGAAAAATCTCGCTCCGATTCCTGAAACATCTGAATCAGATCAAAGTGACGCTGAAGAAAGACCGGATGGTCTGAGACGCTCCAGAAGAGAAAGAATAGCGTCTCGAAGATACGCATCTCCTGAGTGGACGTACCTGGCTGCAGATGCAGAGCCCAGCAAAGTCCGGGAGGTTGGGGGACGGAGGGGACACCCTCTCGATTGAAATACAGTTGCTGGTCCCAGGCGTAGAAGCGTTTGGAACACTAACTCTGCAAGTTCAAAATCCTCCAAGGCTGAGTGGATTGCGTTACCTGATCCTCAATCAGGTTGTCTTCCCTTCATTTGGCCGACAGCTCACCGCGCAAGAATTAGGAGAAATTCGTGCGGAGATTCTGCAACTTGTCCTCGAAATACTTGGATCAAATATCATTAATGATGAAGCTTGAACTATAACCAAAGAAAGCATTAGGCCTTAGAAAGAAGATAACTTAGACCCCAGTTTAAGAAGATTTAAAATTAGGAACTTTCTAGTAGATGATGGAGTGAGGTATAGGGCTGACTACATCTCTTCAATAGGTTTAGTATCAATCGAAGGAACTTTTTTTTTTTAAACTTTATTTTCAATTTTGCATAACAATACAATGGCATCAGTAAAACATATGCATGCATGACACTGGGCACAGTAAGGAGTTATATAAGCTAAGGCCGCACCCGTGATGAAAGGGACAACGGGAACGGGAAAGGACATGCACAGATCTATCATTGTAAGGAAGACACCGGGCAAAGCACCAGGTGCCAAGGCGAGTCCCCTCAAAGTCCACCCTGAGATTCCCCTCTATGAGCTGAGCCTCCGGATATGTCTAAGTCTTCCTGCTCCCCGTCAGTGGAACCCTGTGAGAAAGACTCCCCCTCTGCTAATCCCGCAGTACACAGGGCTCGCCAAGCTGTTAAGTCATCCTGCAGCTTCTCATCTGTCCTGGTGAGTTTCATATGCGCCTCTTCGGCTAGGGACCACTCTCGGACATCCTTAAGCCAAGCATTGAATTCAGGGGCCCTCTGCCCCATCCAGGTTATAGCTACCCTCCGCCTAGCAAGCACCAGCATTAGTTGTAAAAGCTTATAGGGGAGCTTCTTTCTCCTGGGCCTCCGTACCAGCGCGAGCAGGCAGTGTAAAGGTTCTAGTTTCACCTGAAGGCCCGTGGCAGTCACAACCCTCTTCACCACTCCCACCCAAAACCGCTGAACCAGTGGGCATTCCCAGGCTAAGTGTAGAAAGCCGGCATTCTCTGCGGCACACCTGGGGCAACAATCGCCCCTACTACTAGTGATGCATTTCAAGGACACCGGGGTAAGGTAAGTACGGTGTAGGTAATTAAAGTGCGTCAATTTAAACCTGGCATTGCATGATACCCTACGTGTGAGGGAGCCAATTTGCTCCCACTGCCTCTCTTCCAGTGGGCCCACGAGATCCCTCTCCCAGGCAGACCTAGATGGCGGCACCAGGGGGGCGGAATCCTGTTTCATTGCTTTATATAGGAGGGAGATCAATTTACGCCCCGCGCCATACGTGAGCATGGCGTCTAGTGTATGCGTCGGCGGGGGGATGAACTGTAAAAATTGGCCGTGTCCAAGGCCAAAGCTCTCTTCCGCCTGTTCGTATGTGATGAAGGTTTCATTAGGAAACAGATCGGCCAACACCTCACAACCTCCCTCCCTCCAGACCTGGAACGAGGTGTACCGTCCCATATCTATGAAGGGGGCCAGTATCCAGATCGAGAGCTCCCTATGAAAGGGGGCCCTTCTTAAGACCTTCTCAGCGAAACGCTGCCATATGGCAGCTGTGTGTTTCACAATATGGGGTAAAGCCACATCCGAGCCCCTGCCCTGCATCAGCGCCTCTTGGAGGGTCCGAGTATCAGCCCTATCAAGAAGGAGGCGCTTTTCCCAGTTATCGGTGTCCTTGAACCACCGGGCCGCATTTTGTAGATGGGCCGCGTAATAATATAAGTCGAAGCGAGGGGCTTCTAAACCGCCCTCGTGGTAACTGCGGACCATGGTGCGAAGGGCTACTCTACTGCGTCAACCCGCCCAGAGCAAAGATGTGAGCAATGAGTCTAGGGTTTTAAATACTCGCGGCGGCAAAGGGCAAAGTGAGTTCTGAAGCACATAGAGCACCCTGGGGAGCATCACCATTTTCGAGATGGCCAGTCGGCCCATGAGTGAGAGTGGGAGAGTATTCCAGAAGGACACCGACTGCCGTAGTGTTGTAACTACGCGGTCCACATTCCGGGCCAACACCTGCGCGTCCGTCAGGGCCACCTGTATTCCCAGGTAACGGAACCCCTCCCGTTCCCAACGCAACCCCAGGACCGGCAAATCCTCCAGGGGCACTCCGGCCAGGCACGCCAACGGGAAGATAAGTGACTTGCCACGGTTCAGGCGCAGCCCCGAGGCCTCGCCAAACTGGTCTAGGTGGTGCAGCAATGCCGGCAGGGCGTCACGAGGGGAAGCCAAGTAGAACAAAGCATCATCCGCATATAGCGATATAATATGACTGGTGTCCCCCAACCTGATACCCCACTGTGCCATATCCATTCTAATCCGAATGGCGAGGGGCTCTAAGGCCAGGGCAAACAACAGCGGAGAAAGGGGGCACCCCTGTCGTGTACCCCTTCCCAATTGCCACTCCTCTGACCGCGCGCTTCCGAGCTTAACCCGAGCGCATGGGGCGGTATATAGAATGCGAACCCAGCGACAAAAGGCAGGGCCCATCCCGCCGCATGCAGGACCTCGAGAAGATATCCCCAGTCCACTGTGTCGAAGGCCTTGGCGAGGTCTATAGAGACCAGCACCATCTGTTCCTCACGGTCCCGCACTTCATGAAGGACATGAGACAGACGGCATAGATTCATAGCCGTGTTTCGCCCCGGAATGAACCCACATTGATCCTTGTGGACCAGGTGGGCCATATGTGGCGCTAGTCGGGAGGCCAAAAGCTTACAGAGGATTTTTATATCAGTATTGATCATTGTGATCGGTCGATACGATGAGGGTTCATGTGCGTCCCCCTGGTTTTAAAATCATACAGATTTCCCCTGTGCCATGCTCGGCGGAAGGGCTCCATGTTCAAAGGCCTCAGCGTAGACCCGCAGGAGGAGCCGGGGAAGGGTATCCGCGAAGGCCTGATAGAACTCGGGCGGAAATCCATCACTACCCGGAGATTTGGCTCGGGGAAGATGCTGCAGTGCGGTGTGAACCTCAGCCAGCGTCAATGGCTCGTCTAGTTCCTTCCGCGCTTGTTCAGGGATGGAGGGCATGGTTATCCCACAAAGATATGGGAGATAAGACGCCACACCGATTGCGGGATCTGCAGTGTATACTACCTGTAGATGTGTCTTAAGTACCCGTAGTAGCCCCACCTGTGAATGCACCAATCGCCCAGTAGAGTCCCGCAGGGCTTCAACCACCGCAGGAGCGTGTTCCCTGCGAAGGATCCAGGCCAAAAGACAGCCTGACTTATCCCCTTCTCTATAAAGACGCTGTCTATATTGTGTAAGCGTATATTTGTCAAGCCTATCTAATATGTCATGGATGCGCACCCAGACATCCCGTTCCCCATCCCCCTCCGTTATATCAGTGGCATCCGAGGTCTGTATCTCTAATAGGCGGCTCTCCTCCTCCCGCAGCTCACGCTGGAGCTGTCTCCGGACCCCGCACGTCACGCTCATGCATGCCCCTCTCACTACTGCTTTCAATGCTTCCCATTTCGTGGCCTGTGTCAAGTCTGTTCCACCCCAGTTGAGGTCGACATAATCAGTAATGGCAGTTTGTACATGGTGTCTCCCCACCTGGTCCTCAAGGATTTCCGCCCGCAGCCTCCAGGTCCGTAGGCGAGATATGGGGCCTCCCCAGTGCACCACACATGCCACAGGGGTATGGTCAGATAGGAATCGTGCGAGGTGGGTCACCTGTAAAGACATAATCGGTTCGGGGTTTGCAAGTAAGACCCTATCCAAGCGGCTATAGGTATTATGAGTGGAGGAGAAGCAGGTATACAGTTTCTGGGTCGGGTATCTTTGACGCCATACATCCTGGGCGCCTACATTCCCCATGACCTCCCGAAGTTTCAGCGTCATTCTGGGTTTCGTGCCAGCGCGGGGGGATGCCTGTCCAGGAGGGGGTCCAGAACACAATTAAAGTCCCCCACCCAGAGCAGTGGAACCTCCAATTCCGATACCAGAACCTCCTGCAGGGCCTGATAAAAGTCTGGGTCGTCCGTGTTTGGCGCATAGATGTTCGGAAGAGCAACATCCCTACCATCTAGTTTAGCTCTGAGGAGCAAGTACCTCCCCATAACATCCGCTTCCACATACTGGATGGCAAAAGGGACCCCAGGCGCCACCCACACAAGGACCCCCCTGGCATAACTAGAGAAGGAGGAGTGAAAGAACTGACCTCGCCACTTCTTTGCCAATTGCTGCGCCCCTTCCTCCGTAAGGTGCATTTCTTGGAGGCATGCTATTGAGACCTGATGCCTACGGAGAAAGAGAGGACTCTATACCTCTTGGTGCACGTACCCAGCCCCCTCACATTCCAGCTTAAAAGTTTAAACCCCATGTAAGTTTTGATGCCCATTCCCTGGGTGGGCAATGTCCCTTGCTGCTACCTAAGCTCTGTGCCCTACCTGCATTGCATAAGATGCCAATGAAAACCCAACAAAACCTCCCTAGAAACCCCCTCCCCCCTCCCACGAGCAATTTACTGACAACAAAACATGCAGAAATGCCCTTCCCGTGCTGGTGCCAGGACGTGCACAGCGATACCATGAGCCTAACAGGGCCTAACTACTTCAACAAGGAAGAAATACCCCCCTCCCCGTTCCCCAAAGGCCGACTCCCGACCCGTGCCAACCGCCCTTGGCTAATTCAATGACCCGGGCCACCCAGCTAGGTTCGTATACAACCAATCCAGGTCAAAGCAAGCAGCGGAGCCCCGCTGTCGCACCCAGCTTCATCACCGTATTCATGAAGAAATCACACACAGGCCCCCCGAAGCGCCACAGACCCCGGTCCCCATCAGTCCCATCCCCGCCCCGTAATATGAAAAAACAAAACAAAGGGATATCAGTCACCAGGGGGATACCGGGTCCTCAAGAGTCCCACTCCCCGAGCAGTATCCACACAGGCATCAGGTAGGCAAGACACCAGGGTCGGATCCCCCCCAGCAGTGCAAGGAGGTGCCAGTCCACCCCGATCCAGCTCCCCCCAGTCCAAGAGTCAAACATGGTAATGCAGCCTCATCCGAATGGGCCCGCAGCAGAGGAAGGCTGGTCTAGGTTAGTTTCTGGAATCACTTGATCGGTAGACAAAAGAGTGTCCGGCACCAGGCTCTTCTCGGGTTCGTCCGCCGCCATTGTCCGTGGGGGAGAGTCATCTGAATCCGAGGAGTCCACACGCAGAGCTCCATCGTCCCCCACCGTGATCCGCTGTTGTTCTCCCTGGGTGTCATCCCTGACCCGACCCCCTCGCCTGCTCCTGCGTCGTCTCCTCGGTCTGGTCCCCCAGGTGCTGCGGGAACCCCCCCGGTCAGAGCGCGGGAGGGCCTCCCCCCGGACCTCGAGCCATTCCCATACTTCCTCGGGAGAATCAAAGAACTGAGCCTTCCCCTGGGAGATCACCTTGAGTTTTGCGGGGTACAGTACTGCAGGCTGAGTGCCCGGAGCTGCTGTTTGACACCTAGAAAGGATTTTCGCTGTTCCTGAACTTGGTGGGTGTAGTCAGGGTAAATGGACACCTTGGCGTTATCATAAGTGAGGTTCCCCGCCTCTCTCGTGGCCTTTAAAATACAATCCCTGTCCTGATAGTTCAGGATTTTGGAGCCAAAGGGGCCTGGGGGGGGGGCCCCCGGCGGCGGGACTAACGCCCTATGGGCTCTCTCTATGACGAAGACTTCGGAGAGGCCCACGGGGCACAGCTTCGTTCGAATCCAGTGCTCTAGAAACCGCTCCGCATTGCCCTGCTCCGAGCGCTCCGGGATACCCAGGACCCTGATGTTACTGCGGCGGGCCCTGCCTTCCGCCTCCTCCGCTCTGCGCTCCAAGGCACTGGTGGTGTTGGTGAGCTGAGTGACCTGCTGCCGCAAAGTGGTCACCTCTCCCTGCAGTTGGTCGATGTCCCCCTCCGCTGTGGAAACCTTATCCGCCACCTTATGTAGGTCCGCCCGTAGTAGGTTCACATCAATAGATACTGTTTCTATTTGCTTCTCCAGGGCGGTGCGAGAGCCCTGTATAGCCTCAAGTAACTCAGCCCGAGACGGCTCACCAGGAGTATCGCCCTCACTATCCTGGCCCGTCTGGCGAGTGATCCTCTGCATGGGGAGGCGTTGCGTGGTATATTGCGTGATCGTGTTGGGGTTAGCGGCACGCGGGGGCTTGTACTTACCCATGTTGTAGGCTGCAGTCCGTCTATTGAGTCGATGACCTGGGTCCGACTGATGTTGCAGGGCTGTTAGAAGTAGGGTTATCCTGCCCCCACGGGTGCCACAAGATGCAGGGCAGAACAATCCAGGTCCCGGAGGGTCAGTATCCTACCCACGGAGGCCGGTAGATCCCCCTCCATGAGGCTGCTGGGTAACGTCGCGGAGGCAGTCTCCCCGTGCTCCCAGGGCCCCTCACCACTGCATAGGTTGACTCTGACCCCCCCTTTCGTTCATCGTCGGAGCCGCCGCCGCCACTTTTACTGACCGCAGGGTCACTGTCGCCGAGGAGCGCTCACTGATCGACCATTCCAAGGAACAGGGCCTCCAATCAGTCGTGGCCCCGTGTGAGTCCGAGCGCCGCCCCCGCTCCGGCCACGCAGAGAAGGTGCACAGCCGATCAATGCCCCCCAGGGCGGGCGCCGCCCGTCATCAATTCCCGGGCCCCAGCACCGAAGCTCTTCACACAGGGCCAATGCGCGGCCCGCCCGGAGCTCAGCCGGTCAAGGGGCCCACGCTTGGGGCTCGTCTCAGGGCCTCCACCCAGCCGGGGCCGCCAACTGCACAGGACCGGGAAGCGTTGGTCAGCCCCCAGGCCCCCCCGCAGGCCAAAGTCCGGTGCCCACCGGCGCCGCTCACAGCTCCTCACCACTGGGCCGAGCCACAGGCCCCAGGGCCAGCACCTACAGCGATCGGCTCCACCGAGGCAGCTTGTCATCCGGGGGGACCCCGGGCCACGGCCCACCTCCAGAGAATGTCCATCCGTTCAGGGCCCGGATTCCGGTCACTCGGTCCCAGGCCGCATCCCCGGCCCCGCGTAGGCCCCACCGCCGGTCCGCCAGCCGCTGGGGCGATTCGGCAGACCCCCGGGCCAAAATCAGCGGGGCCCAAGGCCAGCACCCCCAGCGATCAGCTCCACCAAGGCTAATTGTCATCCGGTGGGGCCCCGGGGCCGCGTCCCACTCTCGGTAAGTCCCCACTCGCTCAGGGCCCGGATCCCGGTCACCCAACTACAGGCCGGATCCCCGGCCTCGCGTAGGCGTCACCGCCGGGCCGCCAGTTGCCGGGGCGATGCGGTCGAGTTCCGGACCAAACTCAGCCCCGCTGGGAGTGCGGAGCCCCGCCACTCCCTCCAAAGCCCCAGGCGCTCACAGAATGTCGTAGTGGGCGCCCGTGTCAGGATATTTCCAGGATATCAGCGGCTGGCAGGACGGGAGCCGAGGGAGCTTACGTCCTGTTGGCCATGTTGCTTGGCCACGCCCCAATCGAAGGAACTTTGACATTAATTGCATGGGAGGAGAGAAGTGAGAAAGACATTGTTAAAACAAAGAAAACAGAAAGAGACTGTGTTTTCCCTTTTGTGCTTCGGAACGGATCAGTAGAAACCATGGTGTCCGAAAAATCAACACGCAAACAGAAGTGCATCATTGGCACCCTCATTGTAGTGGTGCTTATTGTTATAACTGTGGTGGTCGTTACATCTCTAGTTGGATCTCAGGATGTCAGACAGAATAGGGTACAGGCAACACTCACTACACCAATCTCTGAGATAGATGAGGATGCATCCGCAAGGGATCTGGAAATGATTAAGGAAACCAGCCGTAGATTACATGTTGATTTGTCAAAGGGTGATTTCACTTTGAATGCGTATGCTCGATTATTGTATGAGTATGTGGATACCATGGAAGCGAAGGATTGCTATGTGTGTATGCAATTACCAGCCTCAGTAGAAGAAGGCATTCAATACCATCATTTGCCTTTGACCTATGGCATTACATGTAGTGTGTTGTTGAGCATGTTTTACAGCAAGGCACACTTCGAGTACTATTTCTCAAATTATGATGTGGTACTCTCAGAAGTCCCAGTTCTTAAATACATGAATAAATATGATTATTATAAGGAAGTAGAGCGAATGTCAAAGTATTTCGTGCCTACCATTACTTTAGATACGTCCTATGCCCATAGACACAATTTAACCTGTATGTTAACTGACATTGAAAAGAAATTTATAGATCAGATAGAAGATCGGCATAGACAGACTCTATTTAGACCAGATCCAAAGCACAAGGTTACCCCATGGACTAAAGAAGAATTAGATCATAAAGCAAAGGGGAGTTTTGGACCCATAGCATTAGATTTCCAGCAGAAGGGGAAGTTGTGTATTAGACACCCGACCACATACTACGATCAGATATGTGTGGGTGAAAGTGATTGTGAGCACGTCTTCTTGATCGAAGAATCAATTAGAAAAGCATTATTGGACAAAATAACAATAGTGCCCAATGTGTATTTTGTGTGTGGAAAGAATGCCTATGTGAAGTTGCCCAAAAATTGGTATGGCACTTGTTATTTGGCTGTGGTATTTCCCAAGATTTTTCATGTGAATGATTTATGGCCCCTAGAAAGAAAAAGACCTCACAGAGGAAAACGTGGCGTGAGTGTAGGAGAAGTGATTGGAGACATATTTGGGGCTATGATACCGAGTATGGGTGTGATTCTGAATGATTTGAAAATCAGAAAGCTGGCAACATTAGTGGATAAGCTCTGAATAAATACAGCTCAGATTTTATTACTTGTAGATGGGGAGATGGTTTCGATAAGGGCTATGGTTTTGCAAAACCGTCTTGCCCTAGATGTGATGCTAGCAAAAGCTGGAGGAGTCTGCAAATTATTGAAAGTTCAACAGTGCTGTACTTATATTCCTGACAACAGTCGGGATATAAGGAAATATATCAACAATATTTCAGATATACACCAAGAGTTACGTGAGATGGCTGCTGAAGGACTCTGGGAACAAGTGGGGAAAGGATTTGGCAAGATAGGCAGTTGGTTTGGAAGTTTGGGACAAGGAATAATGGGATATATCTTGAAGCCTATTATAATAGCTGTCATTTGTATAATTGTCCTACTAGGAGCAATCAAGGCTTACAAATGGCAAAGTGCACGACATCAGGAGACTGATTCGAGAAAGCGAGAGCTCCAAATTGAACGACTGCAGGACAGTCATTACCAGCACCTTAAGGGGTTAGAACGATTCAGACAGGGACGGCAAGCTACAGCTTCTGTTTAGGTCGGTCTCTTCTACAAGGAGAAAAACTACAGAAGAATAGAAAGTTGGTGTTATGACACTAATCATAAGAGGGGGGAACTGATAGAGCGCTGATAGCACTCTATTTTGTATGAGTGCACTATACTCATGGTTTAAACGCACTCTCATGTATTCGTATTGTTTGCAGTGTTTTATGACTATTAAGAAACATTTATTTGAATCATCTGATGTTGAAAACTAGTGAACGCATTTAAGTAGAACTTAGTATGTATTACGATTCCTTCATGCATAACGTGCAGGACGATATTATTTCTATACACCGTAATTGTGGTTAGGTTAAGTTGCCTAAATTATAGGCCCAAAGTCATAAGTTTCGATTCTCCTTGCTCTTGAGAAATAAATAATTAAATGTTGTTGTGTTCGAAATTAGAATGTTCTCATTCTACTGCAGGTGAAAGAATACACATCGTTATTTTCAGAGTTAAGGAGAAACCCGGAATGTCTTTGAAGATGGCTGGGAAGCGAGAAGGGAGGATGCCTTGCGTATCTGGTCTGTCTGAAAGCCAAGGCCACTGGAAAGAAGATATCACTAATTAAATTTGTGCCATGAAGAAAAAGCTAGTGAATAGAGGTGCAGTGGAAAGTTTTAAGAAGAATGACGTAATGTGGGTTGAATCCCATCTTTTGTATGATGCGCAGGGACAGCGAAACCAGACTTCTGCTAGCTTTCGGAGGAGAAGGAGCATCTTAGAGCAAGCTCCATAGCCATAAGCTAAAACGACCCATTTGACGTGAGTACTTCTTAGGAAGTCAACACGTGCTGACACCGTTGGGGAATGATAGAAGAGAGACAGGAAGGGCCCTCATGTAGAGCAGTGTAGGGAAAGATTTTGATTTCTTTCAATGAGCCGAGAACTGAATATCGCATCTATTCTGTGTTGCGTTGTGATTTTGGAATTTATAATCATCTGTCTTTTGGGCCGAATTACTTATATTCGTAAACTTGGCTCTGTATTAATTTTTCTGTACCTCTATACTTTGCTATTGAGATGTATTTACATCCAATTGTTTTTGGCCTTATAATAAATATTCAAACTGCACTTTGGAGTTGGTGGTCTTTTCAGGCATGACGACTTTGCTGATATCTGTCTGAGTTGTTTCCTCCCCATAACCACTTTTAGTAGGTAAATAAAAGATTGATCGCTTACGCTATACTTAGTAGGGAACATTAGGCGTGCAATTTAGCGTAATCAAACCCTATGTTAGCTTTTCATAGATGCTCAACCCCATCTGTACATGCCTGTATTCACTGTAGTACACACAGGAATTTCACTGGTTATAGGTGGATTGACCATTTATTCTAGGCATTTAATGGCATGGTATAACAACATTGCTAAAAGATACCATTAATTTCCACTTATTCAGCCATTTGTAGAGTCACAGACTGAATTGCAATGCTGGTGTTAAATTAAGCCCACAGCTTTAAGGAGCTGCAGCATGGGACAACAAGGTGGCACCAGAGGGACCAAATGTAATACTAATAAAGCACAGTGCTGCCCAAAGGTGCCCTGCCACTGAGACTACAAAACAATGGCTTGAAAATTGCCTTTTTGGTAGGTCTGAGGGCCAAACCAACAACCTGTATTTTGCCTGGGGTTCCAAAAACACTTGCACCAGGGCTGCTTGACACTTTGAGACTATTGCACTAATTTCTGATAGTTATGACTAACGACTGCTTACTGTACAGTCGCAATCAAGACTCACTTTCAAAGCAACCAAACAATTTTATTTATACACTGCACTCAATGTAGCGATACCATATGATACTGTGCCGCCAAGGGCACAGTCTTCCAGTCCTGGGTTGCATTTTCCACTGCAGAGTATTCTGGGAGTTGTAGTCTTGGATCACATGAATACAACTGAAGTACAGGAGTAACTGAAAATGTTACATTAATAACCTCGGGAGCCTACAAAAGAAATGAGTAGATACTTGTCAGGTCTATTCCAAAGAATTTTTTTTTAAATGTTCCTTCTTTCTTCTAAGCTTCTAGCAAACATGTGTTATTTTTCGGCTTCGCCTAGACTTCCTCAGGGCTTTGAAAAAATACCAGCATGTCCTGCTGAAATTTAAACTTTCTTCAATTGCAAGCAAACTCAAGGTAATTCTGAAGCAGATTATAAACTCAAAACAACTGTATATTTTTATATAGTTAATTAAGACTTCTCAGTTCGCAAATTCCGGTAACAGAGTATGTGAGAAGTTGGCCTGGCATATGCTGTCCACTAATTATAGTGGGCACCTTGCACCAGTCCAAACAACCCCTTATTGGAGATAGGTTAAAGACAACCTTATTGAAAGCTATCCTAGTGGTAGCTATGGAGAGCAGCCTTCAGGCTAAGTCTTGAAGGAATGTAAAGCAGCTTGTTTTACCAGTCTATAATCTCTTGAGTGATCAAATGAAAGAGCACCACACCAGGTATATATTCAAAATATATGTATTTATTGCTAAACACACCCCTCTAGTCTCTTTATGAGGCTAGAGTTCGAAGTACATAAGTTAGAAGATGTTTAAACACAGTAATAGCACAAATACACGTTTGGGCCCTAGGGGCGTACCAAACCATATACCAATAAAGTGGTATGCGAACCACGACTGAACTAGACACTAGGCCTAGAGCCTCTAGAAGTGCTTGGACCACAAGGAACCACCCAAGGTAGTGACACAGGGGACCCACGGGAGACGCGTGCAGTGTAAATACACAACCGCGATACGCCGTTGACTTCTATGGAGAAAGTCGGGATCGGGAAATTAGAGAAAAGGGACACTTAAAAGAGGACTAGGACAAAACCCTTTGAGATCTAGGACTTTGAAGAGTCTCTACCCACAGGAGCACCGGAGTACTCGTGTTACCTCACCCAGGAAGCCGGGTGCATAGGTGCCTTTCGGGGTCGGGTTTCGTCGTCGATTCGAATGGCGATCTGCTGCAAAGTGCTGCTGGCGGCCAAGAGAAAAGTGTCCGGGTGGATCCAAGAGTGGATCGGAGTTCTGAAGAACCTGAAAGCAGAGGGGACAGAGTCTGGGTCACTAGCCAGTGACCAGGAAGGCGATGGACAGATGCCCACCGATGTCGAGTGCTTCAGGTGCGTTGATGGTCGTCTTGACTCTTCAGCCACGAGGTCCAGGAGGCGTTGTCGGTGACCAGGAGCAGGATTAGGGCTGGTACACAATGTCTGTCGAGTGCTGAGGTGTCGGCGACCGGATTGGACCCAACAAGCCTTGGCAACGGCAAGTCTCGGTGAAGATGTAGATCGTCGATGGTGCAGACCAGCAAGGTCTGTGGAACTCACCCAGCGAGGGTAAATGAGGGCAGGCCTGGAGCAACCAGGATGCCAAGTTAGAAAAAGATTGGCCTTCGTTAAGGGCTACTAGCCAACGGGCTAGCGACCGCGAAGGAGCCTCGTGACGCCGCACGTGGATCTGGCTTACAGGACACTCGTGGAGTGGGGGCCAGTGATCTTCGGTGCAAGTGGTGCTGGAGGCTAGGGCTACTCGGAGCCCAAAGCACGACTTCTTGGGAGACCCAGAAGAGGATGCACTTGCAAATGTGCTCGGTGTCCAGGGGTCACGGTCTCAAGTCACCCACGATAGCCACGGGCCTTAGCTTTGCTGGGGACTCAGGGTAGCCTCGGGGAAGTCTGAGAATCCACCTCTGGTGATGCGATGACTTCGGCGTCCGACGGGAGCTTCAGAAATGCGAACCGGACAGATGCTTCTTTGGTGCCTGCCAAGCAGGGGAGTCACTCCTTGACCCCAAGGGAGATTCTTCTGTCCTCTAATCGTCGAAGGTCCAGGATTCAGTTTCAGAGTTTCGTCCAGGGATAATCTAAAGTCCTAAGGACTGGGTTCCTATCTTTATACTAAAGATAGGGGTTGGACTACTCTGTGGCCCCACCTATGGGTGGGTCAGGGCAGAGGGGTGGCTACACCCCTTTCCCTTTGTCCAGTTCGCGCCAAAGCAGGGGCTGCAAGCCCCTGATCCGGTTTGAACTGGGGTATGCACAGGGACACCAAATGTGCCCCCAGTGCAGGACTTCAAAGCACCCGAAAGTGCTCCCGCCCAGCCCCAATACACATTATCCTGTCTGGGGAGGTGGTCACACCTCCCTGGGACAGGAAACCTATTGTCCAGGCCTCCCCTGCCGGAGTTTCGTCCAGCAGCAGGAGGCCAGACTCGTGTCTGTGGCAGCAGCATCCATTTTTGTGATGCCAGGGCTCTGGAAAGAAGTTACCGGACTAGTCAGAGTTAACATGTCTTTCCCTCTAGAAGGGTGGAATGCTACCCCCTCCGCCAGTATTGGCGGGGGGGGGGGGTAGTATTCCAAGATGTTTGACACCAAACACGACATGTTTAGGTGCAGCCATTCCAAACTTAGCATTTTACCGCGAGGATATAATGCGCTTAAGAGTATATGGTCAGGCTGCACTACAAACAGCATCAGAGATGGTCTCCGAAGGCTGCAGAGGGGCCCTGCTCATGCAGGGCGATACCAAAGGGGATGATGGACGGAGCGTTAGAGCAAATCAAACACTCACCCCCAGTCAAATGATCTGGGTTTAATCCATCATCATTCTTTAGCTCACTCCACCACCCCAGTTCAGACATGGCCATATGCAAATCAGTCTGACCCTGTGCCTCATGGGAACAGTCCGATACAAAAAGGGATGATGGACGGAACGTTTGAGCCAATCAAACACTCACCCCCAGTCAACTGATCTGGGTCTAATCCATCATCATTCTTTAGCTCACTCGACCACCCCAGTTCAGACATGGCCATATGCAAATCAGTCTGACCCTGTGCCTCATGGGAACAGTCCAGCCCGAACTGCCAAGCCATGTCTTCCCTGGACCGGAAACAAGCATCCTAGGACCGGTTTCTGGCATTCCAGCCGTCATCAGCCAGGCTTGCTTGAATCCAGTGGCAAAGTGAGCAAGGGACCCACGTCTGGGCATACCCCCGCCAACTTAGGGCGAACAAAGCGATACAAAAAGGGTGATGGACGGAACGTTTGAGCCAATCAAACACTCACCCCCAGTCAACTGATCTGGGTCTAATCCATCATCATTCTTTAGCTCACTCCACCACCCCAGTTCAGACATGGCCATATGCAAATCAGTCTGACCCTGTGCCTCATGGGAACAGTCCAGCCCGAACTGCCAAGCCATGTCTTCCCTGGACCGGAAACAAGCATCCTAGGACCGGTTTCTGGCATTCCAGCCGTCATCAGCCAGGCTTGCTTGAATCCAGTGGCAAAGTGAGCAAGGGACCCACGTCTGGGCATACCCCCGCCAACTTAGGGCGAACAAAGCGATACAAAAAGGGATGATGGACGGAACGTTTGAGCCAATCAAACACTCACCCCCAGTCAACTGATCTGGGTCTAATCCATCATCATTCTTTAGCTCACTCCACCACCCCAGTTCAGACATGGCCATATGCAAATCAGTCTGACCCTGTGCCTCATGGGAACAGTCCAGCCCGAACTGCCAAGCCATGTCTTCCCTGGACCGGAAACAAGCATCCTAGGACCGGTTTCTGGCATTCCAGCCGTCATCAGCCAGGCTTGCTTGAATCCAGTGGCAAAGTGAGCAAGGGACCCACGTCTGGGCATACCCCCGCCAACTTAGGGCGAACAAAGCGATACAAAAAGGGATGATGGACGGAACGTTTGAGCCAATCAAACACTCACCCCCAGTCAACTGATCTGGGTCTAATCCATCATCATTCTTTAGCTCACTCCACCACCCCAGTTCAGACATGGCCATATGCAAATCAGTCTGACCCTGTGCCTCATGGGAACAGTCCAGCCCGAACTGCCAAGCCATGTCTTCCCTGGACCGGAAACAAGCATCCTAGGACCGGTTTCTGGCATTCCAGCCGTCATCAGCCAGCTTGCTTGAATCCAGTGGCAAAGTGAGCAAGGGACCCACGTCTGGGCATACCCCCGCCAACTTAGGGCGAACAAAGCGATACAAAAAGGGATGATGGACGGAACGTTTGAGCCAATCAAACACTCACCCCCAGTCAACTGATCTGGGTCTAATCCATCATCATTCTTTAGCTCACTCCACCACCCCAGTTCAGACATGGCCATATGCAAATCAGTCTGACCCTGTGCCTCATGGGAACAGTCCAGCCCGAACTGCCAAGCCATGTCTTCCCTGGACCGGAAACAAGCATCCTAGGACCGGTTTCTGGCATTCCAGCCGTCATCAGCCAGGCTTGCTTGAATCCAGTGGCAAAGTGAGCAAGGGACCCACGTCTGGGCATACCCCCGCCAACTTAGGGCGAACAAAGCGATACAAAAAGGGATGATGGACGGAACGTTTGAGCCAATCAAACACTCACCCCCAGTCAACTGATCTGGGTCTAATCCATCATCATTCTTTAGCTCACTCCACCACCCCAGTTCAGACATGGCCATATGCAAATCAGTCTGACCCTGTGCCTCATGGGAACAGTCCAGCCCGAACTGCCAAGCCATGTCTTCCCTGGACCGGAAACAAGCATCCTAGGGCCGGTTTCTGGCATTCCAGCCGTCATCAGCCAGGCTTGCTTGAATCCAGTGGCAAAGTGAGCAAGGGACCCACGTCTGGGCATACCCCCGCCAACTTAGGGCGAACAAAGCGATACAAAAGGGATGATGGACGGAACGTTTGAGCCAATCAAACACTCACCCCCAGTCAACTGATCTGGGTCTAATCCATCATCATTCTTTAGCTCACTCCACCACCTCAGTTCAGACATGGCCATATGCAAATCAGTCTGACCCTGTGCCTCATGGGAACAGTCCAGCCCGAACTGCCAAGCCATGTCTTCCCTGGACCGGAAACAAGCATCCTAGGACCGGTTTCTGGCATTCCAGCCGTCATCAGCCAGGCTTGCTTGAATCCAGTGGCAAAGTGAGCAAGGGACCCACGTCTGGGCATACCTCCGCCAACTTAGGGCGAACAAAGCGATACAAAAGGGATGATGGACGGAACGTTTGAGCCAATCAAACACTCACCCCCAGTCAACTGATCTGGGTCTAATCCATCATCATTCTTTAGCTCACTCCACCACCCCAGTTCAGACATGGCCATATGCAAATCAGTCTGACCCTGTGCCTCATGGGAACAGTCCAGCCCGAACTGCCAAGCCATGTCTTCCCTGGACCGGAAACAAGCATCCTAGGACCGGTTTCTGGCATTCCAGCCGTCATCAGCCAGGCTTGCTTGAATCCAGTGGCAAAGTGAGCAAGGGACCCACGTCTGGGCATACCCCCGCCAACTTAGGGCGAACAAAGCGATACAAAAGGGATGATGGACGGAACGTTTGAGCCAATCAAACACTCACCCCCAGTCAACTGATCTGGGTCTAATCCATCATCATTCTTTAGCTCACTCCACCACCCCAGTTCAGACATGGCCATATGCAAATCAGTCTGACCCTGTGCCTCATGGGAACAGTCCAGCCCGAACTGCCAAGCCATGTCTTCCCTGGACCGGAAACAAGCATCCTAGGACCGGTTTCTGGCATTCCAGCCGTCATCAGCCAGGCTTGCTTGAATCCAGTGGCAAAGTGAGCAAGGGACCCACGTCTGGGCATACCCCCGCCAACTTAGGGCGAACAAAGCGATACAAAAAGGGATGATGGACGGAACGTTTGAGCCAATCAAACACTCACCCCCAGTCAACTGATCTGGGTCTAATCCATCATCATTCTTTAGCTCACTCCACCACCCCAGTTCAGACATGGCCATATGCAAATCAGTCTGACCCTGTGCCTCATGGGAACAGTCCAGCCCGAACTGCCAAGCCATGTCTTCCCTGGACCGGAAACAAGCATCCTAGGACCGGTTTCTGGCATTCCAGCCGTCATCAGCCAGGCTTGCTTGAATCCAGTGGCACAGTGAGCAAGGGACCCACGTCTGGGCATACCCCCGCCAACTTCGGGCGAACAAAGCGATACAAAAAGGGATGATGGACGGAACGTTTGAGCCAATCAAACACTCACACCCAGTCAACTGATCTGGGTCTAATCCATCATCATTCTTTAGCTCACTCCACCACCCCAGTTCAGACATGGCCATATGCAAATCAGTCTGACCCTGTGCCTCATGGGAACAGTCCAGCCTGAACTGCCAAGCCATGTCTTCCCTGGACCGGAAACAAGCATCCTAGGACCGGTTTCTGGCATTCCAGCCGTCATCAGCCAGGCTTGCTTGAATCCAGTGGCAAAGTGAGCAAGGGACCCACGTCTGGGCATACCCCCGCCAACTTAGGGCGAACAAAGCGATACAAAAGGGATGATGGACGGAACGTTTGAGCCAATCAAACACTCACCCCCAGTCAACTGATCTGGGTCTAATCCATCATCATTCTTTAGCTCACTCCACCACCCCAGTTCAGACATGGCCATATGCAAATCAGTCTGACCCTGTGCCTTATGGGAACAGTCCAGCCGAACTGCCAAGCCATGTCTTCCCTGGACCGGAAACAAGCATCCTAGGACCGGTTTCTGGCATTCCAGCCGTCATCAGCCAGGCTTGCTTGAATCCAGTGGCAAAGTGAGCAAGGGACCCACGTCTGGGCATACCCCGCCAACTTAGGGCGAACAAAGCGATACAAAAAGGGATGATGGACGGAACGTTTGAGCCAATCAAACACTCACCCCCAGTCAACTGATCTGGGTCTAATCCATCATCATTCTTTAGCTCACTCCACCACCCCAGTTCAGACATGGCCATATGCAAATCAGTCTGACCCTGTGCCTCATGGGAACAGTCCAGCCCGAACTGCCAAGCCATGTCTTCCCTGGACCGGAAACAAGCATCCTAGGACCGGTTTCTGGCATTCCAGCCGTCATCAGCCAGGCTTGCTTGAATCCAGTGGCAAAGTGAGCAAGGGACCCACGTCTGGGCATACCCCCGCCAACTTAGGGCGAACAAAGCGATACAAAAAGGGGGTGATGGACGGAACGTTTGAGCCAATCAAACACTAACCCCCAGTCAACTGATCTGGGTCTAATCCATCATCATTCTTTAGCTCACTCCACCACCCCAGTTCAGACATGGCCATATGCAAATCAGTCTGACCCTGTGCCTCATGGGAACAGTCCAGCCCGAACTGCCAAGCCATGTCTTCCCTGGACCGGAAACAAGCATCCTAGGACTGGTTTCTGGCATTCCAGCCATCATCAGCCAGGCTTGCTTGAATCCAGTGGCAAAGTGAGCAAGGGACCCACGTCTGGGCATACCCCCGCCAACTTAGGGCGAACAAAGCGATACAAAAGGGATGATGGACGGAACGTTTGAGCCAATCAAACACTCACCCCCAGTCAACTGATCTGGGTCTAATCCATCATCATTCTTTAGCTCACTCCACCACCCCAGTTCAGACATGGCCATATGCAAATCAGTCTGACCCTGTGCCTCATGGGAACAGTCCAGCCCGAACTGCCAAGCCATGTCTTCCCTGGACCGGAAACAAGCATCCTAGGACCGGTTTCTGGCATTCCAGCCGTCATCAGCCAGGCTTGCTTGAATCCAGTGGCAAAGTGAGCAAGGGAACCACGTCTGGGCATACCCCCGCCAACTTAGGGCGAACAAAGCGATACAAAAAGGGATGATGGACGAAACGTTTGAGCCAATCAAACACTCACCCCCAGTCAACTGATCTGGGTCTAATCCATCATCATTCTTTAGCTCACTCCACCACCCCAGTTCAGACATGGCCATATGCAAATCAGTCTGACCCTGTGCCTCATGGGAACAGTCCAGCCCGAACTGCCAAGCCATGTCTTCCCTGGACCGGAAACAAGCATCCTAGGACCGGTTTCTGGCATTTCAGCCGTCATCAGCCAGGCTTGCTTGAATCCAGTGGCAAAGTGAGCAAGGGACCCACGTCTGGGCATACCCCCGCCAACTTAGGGCGACCAAAGCGATACAAAAGGGGATGATGGACGGAACGTTTGAGCCAATCAAACACTCACCCCCAGTCAACTGATCTGGGTTTAATCCATCATCATTCTTTAGCTCACTCCACCACCCCAGTTCAGACATGGCCATATGCAAATCAGTCTGACCCTGTGCCTCATGGGAACAGTCCAGCCCGAACTGCCAAGCCATGTCTTCCCTGGACCGGAAACAAGCATCCTAGGACCGGTTTCTGGCATTTCAGCCGTCATCAGCCAGGCTTGCTTGAATCCAGTGGCAAAGTGAGCAAGGGACCCACGTCTGGGCATACCCCCGCCAACTTAGGGGCGACCAAAGCGATACAAAAGGGGATGATGGACGGAACGTTTGAGCCAATCAAACACTCACCCCCAGTCAACTGATCTGGGTTTAATCCATCATCATTCTTTAGCTCACTCCACCACCCCAGTTCAGACATGGCCATATGCAAATCAGTCTGACCCTGTGCCTCATGGGAACAGTCCAGCCCGAACTGCCAAGCCATGTCTTCCCTGGACCGGAAACAAGCATCCTAGGACCGGTTTCTGGCATTTCAGCCGTCATCAGCCAGGCTATCTTGAATCCAGTGGCAAAGTGAGCAAGGGACCCACGTCTGGGCATACCCCGCCAACTTAGGGCGACCAAAGCGATACAAAAGGGGATGATGGACGGAACGTTTGAGCCAATCAAACACTCACCCCCAGTCAACTGATCTGGGTTTAATCCATCATCATTCTTTAGCTCACTCCACCACCCCAGTTCAGACATGGCCATATGCAAATCAGTCTGACCCTGTGCCTCATGGGAACAGTCCAGCCCGAACTGCCAAGCCATGTCTTCCCTGGACCGGAAACAAGCATCCTGGGACCGGTTTCGGGTTCAAAACCCTTGGCAGTTCGGGCTGGACTGTTCCCATGTGGCACAGGGTCAGACTGATTTGCATATGGCCATGTCTGAACTGGGGTGGTGGAGTGAGCTAAAGAATGATGATGGATTAAACCCAGATCAGTTGACTGGGGGTGAGTGTTTGATTGGCTCAAACGTTCCGTCCATCATCCCCTTTTGTATCGCTTTGTTCGCCCTAAGTTGGCGGGGGTATGCCCAGACGTGGGTCCCTTGCTCACTTTGCCACTGGATTCAAGCAAGCTTGACTGATGACGGCTGGAATGCCAGAAACCGGTCCTAGGATGCTTGTTTCCGGTCCAGGGAAGACATGGCTTGGCAGTTTGGGCTGGACTGTTCCCATGTGGCACAGGGTCAGACTGATTTGCATATGGCCATGTCTGAACTGGGGTGGTGGAGTGAGCTAAAGAATGATGATGGATTAAACCCAGATCAGTTGACTGGGGGTGAGTGTTTGATTGGCTCAAACGTTCCGTCCATCATCCCCTTTTGTACTGCTCATGCAGGGGCACCCTCTCACATAGGAACCATGCACTCTGCCTTTAGGATTGATAAGGCCTGCCTTAGGAGTGACTTATAGGTTTATATGTGTGTACGCATTTAGTGATATAGGTAACCTATATCACAGTAAGGGGTGCATGCACCACCTTACCCAGGCTGCAGTAGCAGACCTGTGGTGTCAGTTTGGATGGCCTTCCAGGGGTGGCATAATACATGCTGCAGCCCCTGGCAGGCCTCTGAGGTACCTATGCCCTTGGTACATAGTATACCATATACTAGGGACTTATAAGGGCACTCCAGATCCCAATCAGTGATGTGCCTAAGGCACATGGAAACCATTTTAGAGAGGAAGCAGCTAGGCTGGGGTTCTGATTAGCAGGGCCCCAGCCAGACTAATGTCGAAAAACAGTGAAGCATCAGCAAAAAGTGGGGGTACCCATGTGAAGCAGATCCTACTCTCCTACACAACCCCCCAAATGTAGGGACATTAAACTAACCTTGCCCAGTTAAGACTTCATGTTCTAAGTGGAAATACCTAGAGAGTCCATCTGCATTCGCATGGTTACTCCCAGGCCTATGTTCCACTGTAAAGTCCATCCCCTGTAGGGAAATGGACCACCTAAGCAGTTTGGGGTTTTCACCCTTCATTTGTTTTAGCCATAAGAGGGGCTTATGGTCTGTCTGAACCAGGAAGTGTGTACCAAACAAGTATGGCCTCAACTTCTTCAGAGCCCAGACCACAGCAAAGGCCTCCCTCTCTATGGCTGACCAACGTTTCTCTCTAGGGGTCAGCCTTCTGCTAATGAAAGCTACTGGCTGATCCTGACCTTCTTCATTCAATTGTGACAGTACAGCCCCTACCCCCAATTCAGATGCATCAGTTTGAACAATGAACTTCTTGGAGTAATCAGGACTCTGCAGAATGGGAGCAGTGCACATGGCCTGATTCAGGTCATCAATTGCCTTGTGACAGCTAACTGTCCACTGAACCTTTTTGGGCATTTTCTTAGAAGTTAAGTCATTCAGGGGTGTCACTATTGATCCATACCCCTTGACAAATCTCCTATAGTACCCAGTCAGGCCTAAGAAGGCTCTCACCTGAGTCTGGGTAGTGGGAGCAGTCCAGTCCATGATGGTCTGGATCTTGCTCTGCAAAGGTTGAACCTGGCCTCCACCCACAAGGTGGCCCAGGTACACAACCTGACTCTGCCCTATCTGGCACTTAGTGGCCTTGATAGTCAGGCCTGCCTTTTGCAGGGCCTGTAAAACATTCCTGAGGTGGACCAGGTGATCCTCCCAGGTGGAGCTAAAGACAGCAATATCATCTAGATATGCTGCACTATAGGCTTCCAGTCCTGTGAGAACTGTATTCACCAACCTCTGGAAAGTGGCAGGTGCATTCTTCAGACCAAAGGGCATTACCACAAATTGATAATGCCCACTAGGGGTTAAGAATGCTGTTTTGGGCTTTGCAGTATCAGCTAGTCTGATCTGCCAGTAGCCAGCTGTTAGGTCAAATGTGCTGAGATATTTGGCAGAGGCCAAAGTATCTATGAGCTCATCTGCCCTGGTTATTGGATGGGCATCAGTCCTAGTGACTGCATTGAGACCCCTGTAGTCCACACAAAACCTCATCTCTCTTTTTCCACCACTGGTGTGAGGTTTTGGTACAAGGACCACTGGACTAGCCCAAGGGCTATCTGAGGGTTCAATAACTCCCAATTCCAACATTTTCTGGACTTCAGTCCTGATACAGTCCCTGACATGGTCAGGTTGCCTATAAATCTTGTTTTTAATAGGCAGACTGTCCCCAGTGTCCACTTTATGAGTGCACCAGGTGGTCTGTCTGGGTGTCAGTGAAAACATATGTCTAAACTGATTGAGGACTTGCCTGCAATCAGTTTGTTGCTGGGTAGTGAGGCTGCCTGCCAAGGCTACAACATCAACTGACCCATCATCAGGGTTCTGTGAGAGCAGGTCAGGGAGTGGGTCACTCTCTTCCTCCTGCCCTTCATCAGTAGCCATGAGCAAGCCCATGTCTGCCCTGTCCACATATGGTTTTAACCTGTTGACATGGAGAACCCTGTGGGGACTCCTGGGTGTTCCTAGGTCTACTAAGTAAGTGACCTCACCCTTCTGCTCAACAATAGTGTGGGGTCCACTCCATTTATCTTGGAGAGCTGCTGGGGCCACTGGCTCCAACACCCACACCTTCTGTCCTGGCTGGTAAACAGTCAGAACAGCCTTTGGTCATGCCAGGCCTTTTGAAGTTCCTGGCTAGCCTCAAGGTTTTTGGTTGCCTTTTTCATGTACTCAGCCATCCTGGAGCGGAGACCAAGTACATAGTCCACTATATCTTGCTTTGGGGGCTTGAGAGGTAACTCCCATCCTTCCTTCACCAAGCACAGTGGACCCCTCACAGGGTGGCCAAACAGAAGTTCAAAAGGGCTGTAACCAACCCCCTTCTGAGGCACCTCCCTATATGCGAATAAAAGGCAGGGCAAGAGTATGTCCCATCTACGCCTAAGCTTTTCTGGGAGCCCTTTAATCATGCCCTTCAAGGTTTTGTTGAATCTCTCAACTAAACCATTGCATTGTGGGTGATAGGGTGTGGTGAACTTATAAGTCACTCCACACTCCTTCCACATTGCTTTTAAGTACCCAGACATGAAGTTAGCACCCCTGTCTGATACTACCTCCTTAGGAAAGCCCACTCTTGAGAAGATTCCCAGGAGGGCCCTTGCCACCACAGGTGCTGTAGTGGTCCTGAGGGGAATAGCTTCTGGGTACCTGGTGGCATGATCCACTACCACCAGGATAAACCTGTGCCCAGAGGCTGTTTGGGGATCCATGGGACCAACAATGTCAATCCCTACCCTTTCAAAGGGCACCCCCACCACAGGTAGTGGTATCAGGGGGCCTTTGTAGTGCCACCTGCCTTGCCACTGGCTTGGCAGGTTACACAGGAGCGACAAAACTCCTTACTGTCTTCAGACATGTGGGGCCAGTGAAAGTGAGGGACAATTCTGTCCCAAGTCTTGTTCTGGCCCAGGTGACCTGCTAAGGGAATATCATGGGCTAGGGTCAATAGGAAGCCCCTGAACTTCAGAGGTATAACCAACCTCCTGGTAGCACCAGGCTTGGGGTCTCTACTCTCTGAGTACAGGAGTCCATCATCCCAATACACTGTATGGGGACCACTAGCTTTCCCAGCAGCCTCAGCAGCCGCTTGCTGTCTGAGGGGTTCAAGGGAGGGGCAGCTCTGCTGCTCCTGGCTCAGATCTGCCCTAGAAGGTCCCCCTGTCCCCAAGAACTCAACCTGGTCAGGTTCAAGTTCCTCTGGGACAGTTCCTTCTTCCGGGCTGAGATCATCCCCCTCAAGGGACTGATCTTCCTCCTGAGCCAAGGGGGAAGGCACTGCCTTAACCCTACTACTCCTCCTCTTGGAAGGCACTTGGTCCATTCTTCCAGAATCCAGGGCCTGATCAGTTTTAGACATTTTGGCTTGTGACCTGGTCACAGCAAACACATCTGCAGGGATCCCCAGCATTTCTGCATGGGTCCTGAGCTCCACTTCTGCCCAAGCAGAAGTCTCTAAGTCATTGCCAAGCAAGCATTCGACTGGTAGGTTTGCACTTACCACAACCTTCTTAAGGCCAGTTACCCCTCCCCAGGAGAAGTTAACAACTGCCAGAGTATGGTCTGTTCTGACATTGCTAGCATTGGTCACTTGGTACATCTCACCAAGCATAACTTGCCCAGGATGCACAAGGTCTTGTGTCACCATTGTGACACTTGCCCCTGTGTCCCTAAATGCCAAAGCCTCACGTCCATTAATTAAAGGCTGTTGTCTGTACTTGCCCAGATTACTGGGACTCACAGAGGAGGTCACATCCATGCCTCCATCACAGACTAACACAGCCTGAGTCAGTTCTCTGACTAGGTCAGAGCCCAACTCAGTACCCAGGGTGAACCCTACTAAACCCTTGGCTGGAGCACTCCCACCAACTGTACTAGGGGGAACAGGTGCCTTAGGGGCATTGGTGGGTGCTGGACTGGAGTCTTTGGACTTGGTGCAATCACTGGTCCAGTGGGTCTTTTGCTTACAGACCTTGCACCATGGTTTTCTCTGGCCTTTCCCTTTGGTAGACTGTGAATCCCCACCAGAAGAAGATTTTTGGGGGCCTGATGAAGACTTTTGATCTTTACCCTTCTCCCCACCCTTTTCAGAGTTCTTAGCATCTTGCTTCTTGGTTTCCCCACCTTGGTTCTGTACCTTCTGCTTCACCCTGGTTCTGACCCATTTGTCTGCCTTCTTTCCCAATTCTTGGGGAGAGGTCAGATCAGAGTCTACCAGGTATTGATGCAACAGCTGATTTTGACAGTTATTAAGAATCTGCTCCCTCATTATCAGATTGTACAATCCTGAGAAGTCACACACCTTACTGCCCATCAACCAGCCTTCCAGAGCCTTGGCAGAACAATCCACATAGTCTACCCAGTCTTGAGTCTGTGCTTTTGGGTATCTCTGAACTTCAACCTGTACTGTTCAGTGGTTAGGCCAAACCCATCAATAAGAGCACTCTTCAAGACCTTGTAACTATCAGCATCCTCCTCTCTAACAGTGAGGAGCTTATCTCTACCTTTGTCAGCAAAGGAGAGCCACAAGATTGCTGCCCACTGCTCCTGAGGGACCGTCTGTACCTTACAGGCCCTCTCTAGAGCAGTTATCCACTTGTGGATGTCATCCCCATTCTGATAGGGAGGGACAATCTTGCTCAGGTTCCTATGGTCATAGGACCTTTCCCTGTCTCTAGGGACATGGCTGCCACCATGGGACTCTAGTCCCAACTTTCTTCTCTCTCTAAGGAGATCTAGGGATTTCCTATCTAAAGCCAATTGCTTTTTTCTGATTTCCAGCTGAGTTTCCTCATACTGGACCAGTCTGTCTCTTCTCTCATGAGAGGATTCCCTCCTGTGAGAGGAGATAGAGCTCCCTATGGAGGTGCCAGAGTGGTTAGACTCCTGAGAAGGAGATCTAGACTTTCTGGGCACACTCTTAATCCTTCCTGGGGGGACAAAGTGGGGATAATTCTGATCATCCTCATCATCTTCCACAGGAGGGATTGGGTTATCCAGGTCAGGGTCATTGTCACCCTCCTGGCCAGTCTCAGAGGGGGGGCTGGGGGTATTGGTACCCCTGGCCTCCTCCTCTTCCTCTGCCCCACCCTCAGCTCCTACCCCTTCAGTCCCCAAGGGCTTACTAAGGTCATAAGCCACCAACAACTCCTTGAGGTGTTGGGTGGTGGGGCTTTGGCCTGTCCTTAATTTCCTCAAGTTACATAAAGCTCTCAATTCCAAGAATGGGAGTGTATCATACTTGGAGGGTGGAAGCTCTATGGCTTCCTGCAAGGATTCTTTAGATCCTACCCTTAAAGACATTACTAGTGTGGTGTGGTGTATGCACTACCTACTCTAGTGTGGCCTACTAAACTCTCTTGAGTTGTAGAAAGGGTTGTGCTATCCCTTAACACACAACTCTAAGTTCAGTAGAACTTGCTGTATTCTAAGCTTAAATTATATGTACCTTAGGTACCTTTAGTGGTTTTCAGTTGATCAATTCAATTGAGATTATCTGGTAAAACAATAGCAAGCTGGAATCCCACACGCTGCACACCAATGTGAGAAGTTGGCCTGGCATATGCTGTCCACTAATTATAGTGGGCACCTTGCACCAGTCCAAACAACCCCTTATTGGAGATAGGTTAAAGACAACCTTATTGAAAGCTATCCTAGTGGTAGCTATGGAGAGCAGCCTTCAGGCTAAGTCTTGAAGGAATGTAAAGCAGCTTGTTTTACCAGTCTATAATCTCTTGAGTGATCAAATGAAAGAGCACCACACCAGGTATATATTCAAAATATATGTATTTATTGCTAAACACACCCCTCTAGTCTCTTTATGAGGCTAGAGTTCGAAGTACATAAGTTAGAAGATATTTAAACACAGTAATAGCACAAATACACGTTTGGGCCCTAGGGGCGTACCAAACCATATACCAATAAAGTGGTATGCGAACCACGACTGAACTAGACACTAGGCCTAGAGCCTCTAGAAGTGCTTGGACCACAAGGAACCACCCAAGGTAGTGACACAGGGGACCCACGGGAGACGCGTGCAGTGTAAATACACAACCGCGATACGCCGTTGACTTCTATGGAGAAAGTCGGGATCGGGAAATTAGAGAAAAGGGACACTTAAAAGAGGACTAGGACAAAACCCTTTGAGATCTAGGACTTTGAAGAGTCTCTACCCACGGGAGCACCGGAGTACTCGTGTTACCTCACCCAGGGAAGCCGGGTGCATAGGTGCCTTTCGGGGTCGGGTTTCGTCGTCGATTCGAATGGCGATCTGCTGCAAAGTGCTGCTGGCGGCCAAGAGAAAAGTGTCCGGGTGGATCCAAGAGTGGATCGGAGTTCTGAAGAACCTGAAAGCAGAGGGGACAGAGTCTGGGTCACTAGCCAGTGACCAGGAAGGCGATGGACAGATGCCCACCGATGTCGAGTGCTTCAGGTGCGTTGACGGTCGTCTTGACTCTTCAGCCACGAGGTCCAGGAGGTTTTGTCGGCGACCAGGAGCACGATTCGGGCTGGTACACGATGTCTGTCGAGTGCTGAGGTGTCGGCGACCGGATTGGACCCAACAAGCCTTGGCAATGGCAAGTCTCGGTGAAGATGTAGATCGTCGATGGTGCAGACCAGCAAGGTCTGTGGAACTCACCCAGCGAGGGTAAGTGAGGGCAGGCCTGGAGCAACCAGGATGCCAAGTTAGAAAAAGATTGGCCTTCGTTAAGGGCTACTAGCCAACGGGCTAGCGACCGCGAAGGAGCCTCGTGACGCCGCACGTGGATCTGGCTTACAGGACACTCGTGGAGTGGGGGCCAGTGATCTTCAGTGCAGGTGGTGCTGGAGGCTAGGGCTACTCGGAGCCCAAAGCACGACTTCTTGGGAGACCCAGAAGAGGATGCACTTGCAAATGTGCTCGGTGTCCAGGGGTCATGGTCTCAAGTCACCCACGATAGCCACGGGCCTCAGCTTTGCTGGGGACTCAGGGTAGCCTCAGGGAAGTCTGAGAATCCACCTCTGGTGATGTGATGACTTCGGCGTCCGATGGGAGCTTCAGAAATGTGAACCGGACAGATGCTTCTTTGGTGCCTGCCAAGCAGGGGAGTCACTCCTTGACCCCAAGGGAGATTCTTCTGTCCTCTAATCGTGAGTAGAGCGTCGAAGGTCCAGGATTCAGTTTCAGAGTTTCGTCCAGGGATAATCTAAAGTCCTAAGGACTGGGTTCCTATCTTTATACTAAAGATAGGGGTTGGACTACTCTGTGGCCCCACCTATGGGTGGGTCAGGGCAGAGGGGTGGCTACACCCCTTTCCCTTTGTCCAGTTCGCGCCAAAGCAGGGGCTGCAAGCCCCTGATCCGGTTTGAACTGGGGTATGCACAGGGACACCAAATGTGCCCCCAGTGCAGGACTTCAAAGCACCCGAAAGTGCTCCCGCCCAGCCCCAATACACATTATCCTGTCTGGGGAGGTGGTCACACCTCCCTGGGACAGGAAACCTATTGTCCAGGCCTCCCCTGCCGGAGTTTCGTCCAGCAGCAGGAGGCCAGACTCGTGTCTGTGGCAGCAGCATCCATTTTGTGATGCCAGGGCTCTGGAAAGAAGTTACCGGACTAGTCAGAGTTAACATGTCTTTCCCTCTAGAAGGGTGGAATGCTACCCCCGCCGCCAGGATTGGCGGGGGGGTAGTATTCCAAGATGTTTGACACCAAACACGACATGTTTAGGTGCAGCCATTCCAAAGTTAGCATTTTACCGCGAGGATATAATGCGCTTAAGAGTATATGGTCAGGCTGCACTACAAACAGCATCAGAGATGGTCTCCGAACGCTGCAGAGGGGCCCTGCTCATGCAGGGGCACCCTCTCACATAGGAACCATGCACTCTGCCTTTAGGATTGATAAGGCCTGCCTTAGGAGTGACTTATAGGTTTATATGTGTGTACGCATTTAGTGATATAGGTAACCTATATCACAGTAAGGGGTGCATGCACCACCTTACCCAGGCTGCAGTAGCAGACCTGTGGTGTCAGTTTGGATGGCCTTCAAGGGGTGGCATAATACATGCTGCAGCCCCTGGCAGGCCTCTGAGGTACCTATGCCCTTGGTACATAGTATACCATATACTAGGGACTTATAAGGGCACTCCAGATCCCAATCAGTGATGTGCCTAAGGCACATGGAAACCATTTTAGAGAGGAAGCAGCTAGGCTGGGGTTCTGATTAGCAGGGCCCCAGCCAGACTAATGTCGAAAAACAGTGAAGCATCAGCAAAAAGTGGGGGTACCCATGTGAAGCAGATCCTACTCTCCTACAGAGTAAATAATAAGCATTAGAACACGGGAATGTTGGAAACTTCATTGAAGAAAATGAAGTGGCTTAGTACCAATAATGACTAGAGTAAGCCTTCTGCTCCAACATTGTAATGTTTGTTTTCTGTTTCTCCCTCTTTAATTTAGAGCATTCTACCCTCAGTTGGTGGAATATTCTAATAGCCTTATAGCCATTCTGCCATGGGCTATTCCAATTGTTAAAAGCCCTTTCCCTTGTTATAGGCCCTCGTCTGTGGCTGTTCAGCAACTGCCTGCGGTGCACGCAGTGTGCCCTCCTAAGAGGACAGCCCCTTAGTGCTGCATTCAGCACTAGCACCTGCGCTCCACTCTTTTGTAACCACGTGGTGGTCCCCACCTTCTGGAGCTCTCCCTTGCATTTCCGGAGCATGGGGGGCTGGGGCCAGGTATTTAAACTGTCCCAACCCAGGCGCCGTCTCTTTGTTCCTCCGCTGGACACGCTGTCCAGTCGTGTTGCGTCGCATGGGCCGGAGGCATCTTTCATGCGTCGGTTTAGTTACGGTGAGTGGGTTCTTTGGGGCCGGTTGATACTGCATCCTTGTGGCCCCCCTTTTTGGTAATGGTTTCCCCGGCCTCCTTACTGCAGGCTGCATCCGGGCATCGTGATCGTTCAAGGCGGGGAGGCGGGGACTAGTGAGGAGCCTGGTTGGAACTCCCCCCCCACCCCTTGGGGTCCGGGTACCCACACGTTTGGAATGGGGGCACACTGCGTGAGCCGCATTTCCTAAAATCTTTATCCACTGGCAGTTATTGATTTGTGGCATGCCCTTTTATTTCGCTTGTCCCTGTAACATGAACTCTCACACCTTGGTTTGCATAAGACCCTCAGAGAGCAAATCCCACCTGTAAGCAAAGTAAATGTTTGCCATTTCTCACACTCTGAAGCCACTGTCAGTCGTGCCGTGTTAGGGATTCAGGAGGCAGCACCAGGTGTCTGTGTTTGCAACAAGTTCAGGGCCCTTAGGGACCTGTTGCTCCTACCTCCTGATGGCGTCCCTTTGGGGTTGGCTGCTCCTGCCTCCTGGCGAACTTCACACGGGATAGGGGCAGCTCCTCCATAATGGCGGAGGAGCATTGCCCCACTGCTCAGAGACAGCAGATAAATAAAATGATAATAATACAATGCTATCATTTTATTTATCACTATAACCTGAGCCGCAAAGCCGATGAGTCTAGTGTGGGGCCAGGCCTGGACACGGCAGAGAGGAGGAGTGGTGGGGAGCACTGTAAGTTCATAAGTTGGTTTAGCTGGCCGTCTTAGGCCGGCGAAACAGACATGTGCACTTAGGTTTCTCCAACCCAGCAGTATTCTACAGCCGGGTGGAGAAACAGCACAGACTCCATGTGCCTCAGGGAGCGTCAGACCAGCCCGCTCAGGCCAATCCCGTCGCTGCTCTCATAGCATGAGAACAGCATCTGATTGGGTGGGGAGCCTGTGCTTTGTGCCCCATCAGAAGAGGAGCAATGAGGCAGCTGGCAGTGTCAGCGGGAGTGGCAGGTAAGTCACTTTATTTTATTTGTTTCCCTCCACCGACCCCCCGCGCAACCTTACCACTTTAGACTGAGGCAGCTGCCACTATATAGAGATGATGCGGCTTTGCAGCCAGTGCTGCCGCCTTGGCTGCTGCGGGGCCCTGGTCCAAGTCCCATCATTGGCTCTACAACCTGGGAATGCCCTGGTATTGTAACTGCTTCTCATGGAAAGCGCTGTTAATTCTGTGCAATCACTGCCACATCACACCCTTTTCCTCAGTTTGGGATGGGCTGGTGAACTCTGGGCATTCCTCTCCTATTAACCGGTTACCCCTGCACCCTTCGAGGGTTTGCGTACCCGTTCGGATCGCAGGGTATTGGTAGACATGCTGGGCAGAAATTGCCTGCACCTAGGGAGAAGAGAAAATGAAGAGGGATCTTTGTGTGTTCCTCGAAGAGAGGTCATCCACATACTGTGGATTTGTGTTGACTATAATTTAAAAAAGACCATCAAAGTTACACAGCTTTTTGTTTACAAAGTTTATGGAAGACCTTGAAAGTTTGTGAAGGTTGCAAAGTATTTCTCTTTGATATTTAACTATGGCCGGCGGGTTACACTAACTCCCTATTGAGAGTTGCATCCCACTGTGGATCCCTGGGTGTTTGTAAGCATGCAATTTGGGGATAGCGAGCATAGTTAACTATGGCCCGCAGGTTTCACTAATACCCTACCGGCCATTTCTTTGACGGTGTACACGTTTTCGGCGACCCCTGTTTGGGGACGGTTCTGTGAGAAGAATTGCACATTGTACATTGTTCTCGCGTAGTGGGCCTGGAGCTATAGCTCAATCTGCCCCTATTTACGACAAAAATGTGATTTCCAACTATTTCCTTAAATTTGTTGTACCGATCTCTTGCTATATTCCTCTTTGATACCCTGCTTCAACCCGTTTCAAATGCTACAGATGCTATTCCACATGCCTTGTTATAATTATGCAAAAAGAATAATTGATGGACAGAATGCAGAACAATGTCATACATTCACCCCAGTATAGAGATCTGGGCCTAAATCCACGTTTTTTTGCTCACCATGCCATTCCAGTTTCGACCCAGCCATATGCAAATCAGTCTTGACCCTGCGCCCAATGGGAACCGTCCAGCCGGAACTGCCAGGCCAGGTCCTCCCTGGACTGGAAACAAGCATCCTAGGACCGGTTTCGGACTTTCAGCCCTCATCAGCCAGGATAGCTTGACTCCAGTGGCATGGAGAGCACGGGACCCACGTCTGGGTCCCTTGCTCACTTTGCCACTGGATTCAAGCTAGCCTGGCTGATGAGGGCTGTTAGCCCGAAACCGGTCCCAGGATGCTTGATTCCGGTCCAGGGAAGACATGGTTTGGCAGTTCAGTCTGGACTGTTCCCATGAGGTACAGGGTCAAGACTGATTTGCATATAGCTGTGTCTGAACTGGGGTGGCAAAGTGAGCTAAAGAATGATGATGGATTCAACCCAGATCTGTGACTGGGGGTGAGTGTTTGAAAAGTTTCAGCACTCCGTCCATCATCTCCTTGTGATTGCTTTGTTATAATTATAGCACATTAGCTAATTTATTAATATAGCGCAGTCTGAAACCCAGTTGGGTAGAGTCTGTGCTTTGTAAGACAAGATATACATGATTAAAGACAATCTACATCCTGTGCAGACTGTTAGAATGAATCTAGTTCATGTTTATCTGTGGCACAAGAGTTATCACAAGGGGTGTGCAGCTAGAGCTCTTTGTTGCAAGCCTCGAACATTTTGTGGTTCCGCTCTCCTATTGCAACATCTTTTTAAAAGTAAAACAGCTGGCCTGACTTGTTCCTTAAAGCAGCTAACACAGCACCATTGCTAAGTGGTGCCACATATCATGTTTTCACTTTCTATAGAGTACCCATCTTCCGGATTCTGAGCTGTTTCTTGTTTCAGCAACCAGAGAAAAATCTCACAAAAGATTTGTCCCCTGGCCTCGTCAAAGCCACTGACATGCCTATGTTACTCTTTTGCTTGAACTTCTCACACAATTCAGTGACAGAAGAGTTTGTTGTGAAATGAAGCAGAGTTCACAGATTTGCTGAATTTTGGTAAAATTCAAATACTGATGGCACAAATCAGAAAAGGCACAGTTCAGTCAGACGTTCATTCCTGTTCGAAAAGCTTGCATTCTTTATGGGGCCCAAAGGTTTCCTGGGCTTCTGCTACCATTTTATCACGCTTTAAATAGGCAGGGATTGTGGGGTACTGAGTACCTGCACTCCTTTAATTTGAAAAGGAGAATCCATGCACTTTTCAGCTCTGCTGCAGTACATGTAATGGAAGAGTATGGGCACTTTTCAGTAGCAAATAGGTACTCTGAATATAGAGTACCCTGTTTTCATTTAAAGCACTGCATTTTATAGAAAAAATCTCCCTTTCCTTCATGCTGTTCATTTCTGTGGCTGAATTCTCAGGCAGGTGCAGTTCAAAGACTGCCCTGCACATTTATTTGCGATTTTTAATGCATCCTTATTAATACTGATATAAAGAAATCTCGTAGACATATTTACAGTTGAAATGCCTTGTTGCTTTCTCTAAATATATAAATAGATAAAATACGGATTGTCCGTTGTAAATGAAAACTCCACATGTACAAATGCAAAAAAAATGATGACCACTGCACAGGTGGGAGATGGTGTTTCACACACAGTGTAAGCATTTACACTGTTTCTGAAGCCAATGATCCATACACCTGTCTTTTTATACTGTACCACCTGAAGCTTGTTGCTTCAAAATGGAGGTGGGAGATTATGTTCCTCATTTTGAAACTGTTCAGAACAACATTTTATATTTAGAAGTGTTCCTTTCCTCAGGTTCATAAAATTTAAATTCTTTAACGCTCGCAAAGCCACAAAAGTTCAAAAGGTCAAAGTCGAAGCAAAATCTTTGACAGGCGGGTGTGTTATGCTGTCTGGTGAGATGTGCAGGAAGGGAAGGGCTCTGCAGCTTCAGTCAAGCACACGCACATGTAGAAACGAGGGGGTGTAGGGCACCTCCTTTCAGCACAACAAGGTATGGTTTGTGTAATAGTATATAACAACACTTTGTTGAGTAGGTAAAGATGCATGTTTTTTTCAATGTTATTGTCAATCTGGACCTCTTTAGATTAAGTTAATCCTCTATGTAATGGCTTCCCCAATGAGCTTTATTGTGGGTGAAAAAGAGCATATGGGGAAGGATGAAATGAACTCAAATCTGATAGATGTCTCACAGTCTAATTATCTCACAAATAACTTTTCTCAAATAACACGCAGCCCCGGTGTGTTATCAGATTTTACACTAAGGTGCACCTTTTAACTGAATGAGACCAGCGTGATGTCATTAACTGCTAGGCTGCCTTTATTTTGTCCCACCTGTGACCCCGTACATTGGCAGGTCTATTTATAGGTTAGTCATTAGGTCTCGCCTGAGCCAGCGCATGCGCTGGTCTGGCAAGACATTTAGAAGTGAGTTTCAGAAATGCGACCCCACTTTTTTGTCCTGGCCTAGAGCATGCGAGAACGCGCACAGTAACGCGCGCATTCCTCGCATGCTCCAGGCCATCTGGCTTTAATTTCCAACCCTCCTCCCCCTCCCCCACCACAGAGCGCGTCTAGCAGCCGCGCGGCCGTGTCACTTTCACGGCCGCGCGTCACTTGCTCTCCCGCTCCTCCCCCTCCCCCACCCCAGCGCGCGGCCAATGCTTGTTAGCGTTGGGTGTATTTGGTTCTTGTTTTGGTAACTTATGCCAGTTGCTTATGAAGCCGATATGTAGTTAAATTTCCAGACAGTTGGCTTTATTTTTACTCGTGGAATTAAGGGGCATATTAGCAAGAAGAGGCGATAATCATCGCTAACCCTGCTTAGCGTGATTTTTTTTATCGCCGGCTATCGCTGGAATATATCGCCACGCTAACGCTGTATTAGCAACGATTAGCGCTATGGTGATGAATATTCCAGCGATAGCGGGGGAAAGGGGCCAACATCGCTGAAAAACCAGCGATGTTGCATGGAGAAGGGAGAACACCTTGCTGATACGACCCTGTGGTCGTATCAGCATAATCCACCCCCCCCATGTTAGGTATGGCTAACACCTGCTAATTGCAGGTGTTAAATAAATGGCGATGACCCCGGTTAGCGCGACTTTTCACGTCGCTAACTGGGGCCATGGCCACCTTGCTAATAGGCGATAGGCCTGTTAGCGGGTGTTTCCCAGGTTTGTTCGTCGGGAACGCCCACTTTGCATGTCATTAGCGATAAATATCGCTGACATGCAAAGCGGTAAAAAAACGGGCGCTAATGCCCGCAAACTGTCGCTAACTGCTGTTAGCGACAGTTTGCTGATAGGGCGATATGAATATCGCCGCTTTAGCGGCAAAAAGTGCCGCTAAAGCGGCGATAGTGCCCTTGCTAATATGCCCCTAAATTTTTAACCTCACTTTTCTGCTTTTTAAAATCGAGATGTTAAATAGGTTCCTGTAAACAGATATACAGAGGGATGCACGTGCCTACTCATTGTAATGTGTTCAGGTTTGCAGTTAATCCACAAGCTTGGTTGACGGGCGCTTCCTTTTGGTTTAGTTTACTTTAAACGCTCGTCTTTGGATGTTTCTGCGCATGCGTATTTATAATTTCACAGTATTCACGCTGGAGTACACTGCAGTCTGGATGTGAGTAGTAAAAGAAACGAGCTGTATCCCACTGGTCTTCTGATCCAGCTTGGGTTGAAATGTGTTACGTATGCTATGAGCTAGGGCTTCCTCCTGTTGGGGCGCCTTTTCCACATTCAAAGCAAGCATTATCTGGTCATGGTGTGATATTGGTGATGGGCACTCCGCCACGCGGGTTCCTGCTGCGTACATTGCCTATTGTCGAGAGCAGGCGTAAAAAGCCGCGGTGCATCTAATGTTACTTTATGTTTATTCACTCTTTCTTTTTAACATAATTTGTTTAAACCTGTTTTTAAAAAAAAAAAACATTTTTATTGTGGAACTCAAGTTATTCCAGTCTTTTCTTTTCTAAAGTGTAACTTGTTGCACACAATGTTGGATGACAAAACGCTGTGGCAAATTTGGCGAGCAGTCCGAACCTGAATACATTAATTTTGTTGGCTGTTTTGAGCTTCCTGTAGAACCTGCGCCAAGAACAAAGCTTCTGTACGCACAACTTTACCCCTGGTTCTTGTCATTTCGTAGGTTCATATGAACTTATCTGTGTACTAGTCCTTTTAATGCCAACAGTCCTTTGGTATTCACGGATTCAGTATTTATTAATGACTTGAGCCTACTCGCTGCTTTAAGACTTTTTTTTTGCATCCTTGGATTTTACACAGCCCTCAATCACATGCAACTAACTCCTTTGATGGCTCCTTTTTGGGCGTTTATCTGACAACCAAACGGTTTAACTGACATCTAACGAGTACTCGTATATGTTTATATATTTTTCTCAGTTTGTTTATAAGTTAGTCAAAAGTTCTGGATGCAGCCGGACAGTGCTCAGACATTTTGCACCGGGTTAAACAGTATGAATGTGAATCTAGGAAATCCTTCCCAGGTACTGCTGTGCGCTCTTGAGCTGACTGGCTCAATTATGTTTTACGTGTCCCTTGAAATAAGAATGGCTCTTGTAAGCGTTAGTGGTGAAAAGTGTTTCGGTTTGTTGATGCACATAGTCTCTGACGCATTTCATGTAATGATTTTAGAATGTGTATTGTTGAATGAAGTCTGAATTGCCCACGTACCCATCGACTGCTTCTATCACGAGTATTTATGCAAACATCGGTGACAAAGCTTATGTAGCATCTATATAACACACACTTTAAAGCAAGCATTATGAAACACACACCCACACCCACAACCACACACAACCACACACACAACCACACCCACAACCACACACACAACCACACACACAACCACACACAACCAGACACACACAACCAGACACACACAACCACACACACAACCACACAAAATCACACACACAACCACACACACACAACCACACACACAACCACACAAAACCACAACCACACACACAACCACACCCACACAACCAGACACACACAACCAGACACACACAACCAGACACACACAACCAGACACAACCACACCCACACACAACCACACCCACAACCACACCCACACACAACCACACACACAATCACACCCACACACAGCCACACACAACCACACACAACCACAAAACCACACACAAAACCAAACACACCCAACCACACACATAACCACACAACCACACAACCAAACACACACACAACCACCCACACAACCACCCACACAACCACCCACAAGACCACACACACAACCACACACACAACCACACACACACAACCACACACACACAACCACACCCACACACAACCACAAAACCACACACACAACCAAACACACCCAACCACACACATAACCACACACACAAACACACAACCAAACACACACACAACCAAACACACACACAACCACACACCACACCACACACACCACCACACACACACCACACACAACACACATAACACCACACACATAACACCACACACAACACACACAACACCACACACACACCACACACACACCACACACACACAACCGCACACACAACCACACACAAGCACACACACAACCACACACAACCACACACACAACCACACACAACCACACACACAACCCCACACACAACCCCACACACAACCCCACACACACACAACCACACACAACCACACACACAACCACACACAACCACACACAACACACACAACACCACACACAACACACACAACACCACACACAACACACAACACACAACACCACACACACACAACCCCACACACAACCCCACACACAACCCCACAAACACAACCACACACACAACCCCACACACAACCCCACACACACAACCACACACACAACCACACAACCACAACCACACACAACCACAAAACCACACACAACCAAACACACCCAACCACACACATAACCACACACACAACCACACAACCAAACACACACACAACCACCCACACAACCACACACACAACAACACACACAACCACACACAACACCACACACAACACACACAACCCCACACACACAACCCCACACACACAACCCCACACACACAACCACACACGCAACCACACACACAACCACACACAACCACACACACACCACACACAACACCACACACAACACCACACACAACACCACACACACACACACAACCACACACACCACACACAACACCACACACAACACCACACACAACACCACACACACAACCACAAAACCACACACACAACCAAACACACACAACCACACACATAACCACACACACAACCAAACACAACACCACACACAACCACACACACAACACCACACACAACACACACAACAGCACACACACAACCACACACACAACCACACACACACCACACAACCACACACAACCCCACACACACAACCACACACAACACCACACACAACACACACAACACCACACACACACAACCGCACACACAACCACACACACAACCCCACAACCCCACACACACAACCCCACACACACAACCCCACACACACAACCACACACAACCACACACAACCACAACCACACACACCACACACACACAACCACACACACAACCACACACACCACACCCAACCACACACACAACCGCACACACACAACCGCACACACAACCACAACCCCACACACACAACCACACACACAACCACACACACAACCACACACACAACCACACACAAGTTTGTTTGAAGATGTTACTCTCTCCTGCGCACCCCACTCCTGTACTAAGGTTACGAGTGACCTGGCACCCACCTTTCAGAGGTTATTGCATCCATCCAAGTCTGACCTGGCACTGGTGCGTCCCAGCCTTGCACACACCGGGTGATGATCTCCGCACCTCCTTCTAGACCCCAGCTCACTACTGTTTGCAGTCTGTCACTCACCCCTCACCTCCCTGGCACTCACCCTTCACCCCTCAGGCCTGCCAGTCACTCCTCGCACCTGGCACTCACCCTTCTCCCTCTCTGGCACTCAGCATTGACTCTCCGTGACACTCAACTGTCACCTCCGTGACACTCACCCTCGACCCGCCTGGTACTCATACTTCCTCTCCCTGACACTCACCCATGTCCCTCCTGGCATTCACTACTCGCCCCCTTGGCACTCACCCTTCACCTCCATGGCACTAGCCCTTCATCTCCATGGCACTAGCCCTTCATCCCCCTGGCCTGGCAGCTAACCTTCACCCCTTGCACTCACCCGTCCCCTCCCTGGCACTCACCCTTGACCCTCCTGACTCTTACTTCTCATCTCCATGGCACTCAACCTTCATCTCCCTGGCACTCACCCTTCATCCCCCTGACCTGGCACTCAACCTTCACCTCCGTGGCACTAGCCCTTCACCCCCCTGGCCTGGCAGCTACCCCTCACCCCTGGCACTGATACTTCCCCTTTTCGGCACTCACCCTTCCCCTCCCTGGCACTCACCCTTGACCCTCCTGACTCTTACGTCTCATCTCCCTGGCACTCACTCCTCACCTCTCTGGCACTCACCCTTCACCCCCATGGCCTGACAGTCACCCATGTCCCTCCTGGCATTCACTCCTCACCTCCCTGCCACTCACCCTTGACCCTCCTGGCACTAGCCCGGTTTCCCCCAAGAACAAAAAATAACAAGCACTGACATAGCCAATAGGTCTCGCCTTTGGGACCTTATAAGTGTTTAGACACGCAACAGTTAATGTTGTTGCACCAAGGATATTGTGCTGCATAACTAAATACTTAGAAGGTCCCAAAAGCGAGACCTATTGGCTATGCCAATGCTTGTTTTTAGGTCTCGCTGAGCCAGCGCGCATGCGGTGCTCTGCGAGACTTTAGTAAGGGGCTTTTGAAAGTGCTCCGAAAGCGGCCACCAGCGTGCGGTTACGCACACAAGCGCGCGCGACGTGCCCAGCACTTTTTCTCGTCGCGCGTGCGCACAACTCGCGTCACCACTCGCGTTTTTTTTATTTCAAGCGCGCGCGACATGCCCAGCACTTTTCTCGTCGCGCGCGCACAACTCGCGTCACCACTCGCGTTTTTTCATTTCGCGGCCGCGCGGCGTTACCTTTACGGCCGCGCGGCCAATGCTTGTTTATATGGTGATGGCTAAATGATTCTCAACACAGACCCTACAAAGTTCATCCAGCTCTCTCTAGAGACTTCTAAGGGTTTGGTTCATCACTGTCAGGTCGTCTGCTTACAGTAGTATATTAAGATGATTTTAGGGTGGCAGGAAGATCAGCTAAAAATAATGCAAACGGCGCTGGAGAAAGAACACTTACTTGCTTTATGTTGTTTCTAAATATTGACAGTATTTGTCAGTTTCCTTTTGCTCTTACACTTAATCTTCAAGCACATAGTTGATAGTAGGGCTTTGGTTAAATACAAAAATCAATCCAGAATCCCCAGTTTTGTGAGCTTCTACCATCGTATCTAGCGATGTTTTTCGGCTGAACGCACCACAAAAGTCAAAGTATGCATATCAATTGCCTATATCAACAAGGTGTCCACAAATTTGCAGAGTCAAGATCTGATTGGTTATATTCCAGGAAACTGTTATTTATTGAGACCAGCTGCCCTTTAACTAGCACTAACTATTGAACGCTTTGATTCACTCTTCCTTTTTGACCATTTTTAATGCTTTCCTTTAGGGTGGGTCTCATGTTGGGCTACCTTTAATTGTTCTGTTTGCACCTCAGTGCCAACAGTTGTATTTGATTCCACTGCAGCATGCCTAGCTGGAGTTCATTAGATTTCTTTTCCTTGACAGATCTGGCACTTTTGAAATTAGCCTGTGGTGCCAATACCTTTCCCTTTCGATTTTTTACTCCTATCTTGAGTTTTCTCCATCTAGACCTCAGGCTCAATTTCGATTATATTTAATTACAGTTTAGTAAGCCTGGGAATTAAGTATGGTATGCCCCCTGGGAATATAAAGAGGAATTTCAGGAGGATTACTTGAAACAGAGGATCTTATCTAAAGTTGAGTGGATGCAGAACATCTGCCAAAATGTTGATGATGTTCTGTCTGCTGTATTTATAGTGCCATTGACAACAATGCATTTTGAATACGTCCGACAGAACATCCACCATTTTTTGGCCGATGTCCTGCATCCACCCAACTTTAAATAAGGCCCTGAGTCTTTATTTGAGTGGTGTTTCAGGTTAAGCTTGTTTAGTAGCTGTCTTTGTTTTAATTGTTCCATTCAGCCTATGGTCATTGGAGTAATGATAAAGAGTTTTAAAAAGATGTTCCTCAGTCGGATGTTTGGTAGACCCACAAGTAACTATGGCTATGTTGGCTCATTCCCGTGCTGAGGATACATTTATTTGCTTTGGTGGGGATGAGACATCCTCTGAGTCTATATCCCAGGAATGAAGTTCTGAGCTTTCATTTAGTAAAGACCTATTGAAGAGTGCCATACTAGCTATAAAAGAAGTAGCTAGGGAGTTCATCATTGTGACTCCCTAGTGGCTGCCCCTCCTAAACCAAACCATTCTCACGGTCCCCTCCTTTACAAAAAGGGTCTGCTCCACAGGCCCTTCTTACCTTTCCAGATCTCAACATTATTCCTGCTCTCTAAAATTAGTTTTCCGTGATATCAAACAATTGGGTGGCCATGGATCGCACCAGTCCTGCAGATATAGCTTCATGAATCGAGGTGGGAAAAAGAAGTAACATGACTCCCTGTCTTTCTCTTGTCCTCTGACCTCTATTTTGTCTCTCAATCTTTCTCTTTTTTCTTTCTTCTTCGCTTTACCTCTCTCTCTCGTGGTCCCCCCTCTGTCTTGTCTTATTGTGCCTATTCTGCTTGTCTGCTTCGTAGAATTCCCATGTGAAATAGTGATGCATACATATACATGTCTTTATAAACATTATCTGGAAAGCCCATTACGATTAACTGGGTTTGTAAACTCCCACCTAAACCCCCCTAGTGCTCCACTATACTGAAAGGAGCAAGTCTATAAACAAGCATTGGCATAGCCAATAGGTCTCGCCTTTGGGGCCTTATAAGTATTTAGTTATGCAGCACAATATCCTTGGTGCAACAACACCAACTGTTGCATGGCTAAACACTTATAAGGTCCCAAAGGCGAGACCTATTGGCTATGCCAATGCTTGTTAACATAGGAGCTAAGGTGGAAACTCCTCAGGGCTCAGGAGGAGTGAATGGAGGAACGGAAGGACGAACACCTCAGCAGGGTTCAGCGAGTGAGCTTGGCGGTGCAGTAGATGCAGTGCGAATGGAGTTCAGAGGCAGGCTACAGGTGACTTGGGAAGATCCCTGGAAGGCCTCTGTCATTGAAAGCTGAGGTGAAACACTAAGAAGGTGACAGGATAAAAGCAAGGATCAGCAATAAATTGCCTTCTATTCTGTGCAATCTGGCTTTCACTGAGTGCAAGTTATCAAGAGGGGTTCCAAGAGGACCCACAAGAATGTGCGCAGCGTTAAAATAATAATCTGTGAATATCAGATTTACACATTAATGTGATCAAGCCACACACATTGTTGGCAGTGAGCAGCCTGCTAAGACTGTGACCAAAACATCACAGCATTAAACTGTGCACATGTGGAATTCTTTGAAGAAATGAGGGACATTGCAGTGACATAAAGACATACATTGCTTAAGGCCACATGCTTCTAGTCGCATAAGAAGTTGGGCCGCCTCTTACCATGTGGGGACAGTGACCAACATATAACGATTGTTGTGTCTATTTTAGCAAAACATTGACACATATTGAATACTAAATGGAGCCTCTACATGGTATAAAATGCTGAAAAACAAGTTTTTTTGCTTTGAGCTGTTAACTGCCACATGTTTTACCTGCATCCGATTAGTACCTATTTACCTGATCCAACGAGTCACTATACATGGATAACTGCAAGGGAGGAAAGTAAGGCTGGCTGGATGTAACTCTTGCTTCCTCTACCCTTAGCGGCAACATGCGCCCCCTGGGATGCTTAGTGTACTAAGGCATCTGTAGCAGTGAGTGTTGCTTGCCCTCAGTGCAGTTGATAGGATGGTTAAATTAGCATTTACAGGTCACACTGAGCTTGCTGCCAGTTGGCTACTTGTGTGAGTAGATTAACCAGTGATTTTAAAAGGGCATTGAATGGGTGATGGCATTAAACACAATGTTACTAGAAATTAAACCAGGGACTAGGCATGTCTTTTTACTCGTTGGAGCAAAATTAATTCTTGGGTTAAGCAAGTTAAACTAGGTCTAGTTTCTAGATTAATCCACCAGAGTCATAGCTGGGTGGCACATAGTGTGGAATGACCCCCATTTGGGGTAGATGGGTTAAAAGTGCTATGCATGTGAATGTGTAATTTACTACAAATTACCACTGATAGGGAGCTTATTAGTTATCCCAGCTAGCAGATGTGTGTCACAAGATGGAACTGTGTGCACATGATTTGCTTTTCATGCAGCGTGGCCTGTTCCTTCGCTGCCACATAGTCATAGCAGTTCAGATCACAACACTTTGTCATCCAATCACATGCTTTTTTGGGTTCTAATGCTAGAGGCTAGTAAGATGGGGTTTATGAGGCAACAGGCCTTAATGGAGGCAGTGGAGCTAAGGCAACTCATTTCTACACCATGCAAAAGTCCAACAGTTAGTGCCCTAGAACCTGTCAATACAGTTACTGTACCACATATACTCAAGAAACCAAGGCAGTTGGCTTCATGCGAAAGAAGCTTAATGTAGTATGTGTTCAAATGACATCTGACACATTCTCTGGCCCCGGTGAGCTGTGCCATTAACTTCAGGCACATTGGTTTACAACCTTCCCCTATGGATGAAAGGTACAGATTCACTAGTCTGTTCTCATCTAAAGCAGGGGTCTCCAACTTTTTCTGTAATAAGAACTTCCTCAGTTAAGGGCAAATCAGCTGGAGCTTCTAATAAATGTTATCAATGTACAATATCGCCTGCACGCCCTTCGGCACTAAGGACATAACCGCTGCAATACGTCTCTGTAGTTCAGCTTGAGTCACTATTCAGCTATTAGCTTAAAATATATTTGGAAATGCAACCATTTTGTCTTTATCAGCATATCAGTTTTTGGAAATTAACAATTTTCATTCAAACACCTCTTCCATTCTGGCCCACTCTAAGATGACTCCGACTCCAGCTCTTGGTCTGACAGAGTGCAGCCTTAACATGTTTACTCTCATTGTGGATACATATGGTCACGCTGCTGGCCATGTAGTGTTGGGGCCGTAGCATGAGGGCCTCCCTTTGGTTCAGATGGCTCTTACTTTAAGGGTTCCGGATATGAACAATGCTGTCTTTAATGCACATAAACTCCCCAAGGGATGAGCAGGGCTTATTTAGCTGTTAGGAGTATTAATTAGTTGGAAGATGCTATGTGCCCCTATTGTTGGGTAGGGATTTATACTAAGGAGGTCTAGGTTCTGAGAAACAGAGGTGACTGCTGAGTATCAAAAAGTGGCAGGGGCAATTTTTAACCAGCCCAAGGGGCACAAATAGGGCACTGCCAGTGAATAACGTTGTCTGGGTGTAATTTGCGGGAGGAGATTGCTACAACATTTTGGGTTTCACATGCTACGATACATGTTTCGGCGCACACCCATAAGTTTACTGGCTGTGGGATGCACCACACCCTTCCAGGTAGTAGGATCAGTTAACCTATGGGGCAGGTAAGTCTGAGCTAATTAAAGATGCCCTTAAACTCTGTATATGACTGGGCACGAGTGCTGCGCTTCAAATACAGAGGTCAAATGTGATGCCATGCCACCAGACAAATCCTACTTAGAATTTTATTAATTTTAATACAGAATTGGTGCTTACAAACTCCTTTCATGGTGCAGTCAGAGAAAGAAAAGTAAATGTAGAGAAACAGCAAAGAATTTTAATATGGTCAAAACAAAGCAAGGCACTTTACTGGGTGATGCACAAAAGACAAATATCCACTAAAACTGGATTAGGACACAATATTGGTTCAAAATAGTTGCAGCAATAAAATGGTGGGCCGGGGCAAACTTAGTGGCTAGCCAATGGAAAATGTGCTCTCAGTAAAACCAGTGAAACAAGAGTGTGTGCCACAGGACGCTTCACTTACAATTAGAAACCGCCTGCCGCATTGCCATTACAGCCAGGTGGTGCGGAAGTTGGTTGCCTGGTAAAGATGGTCTGGGTTCTCAAGGTTTTGGGAATACAGGGTTTAGAGGACAATAGCTGACAAAGTTTATTGAAAACATTTCGCATTTCCATAATTTAAGAGAGGGCAGGTAAGATTTGGGCATCTATTTACCTAGCGTTTTCTCCAGCACAAAGCTTTTCTGCTTGTCTACATCCTGGCAATATCTGTATCAGAATTTTGGCACTGGGCCAACCACGCTAGGGTGGGTGCATCAGCACGACAACACAGCATCAAAAAAACATAGACTGGGTGGGTTTCCAGGCAATGAGAACATGAAATGAAGCAGAGTATTATGGGTACATTTATGGGGACCCCGGGTCACATCCCTGTTTCAGGTCCACCTCTGCCTTGGTTTAGGCGGTAGAGGCACACTGGGCATTCTTTAAATGACATGAGACAGCCTCAACCCCGGGAACATATTTACAAATGGCCAGGGTGCGGGAGGGCTAGGCCTCCTGCCCCAGGCCGAGCCATGCAATGGCACGGCCTGGGACAATACTCCAATCTCCCTAAGTCATAAGAGGTAATTATGGTTACTGGTGAACCCTGAACTCGGGGCCTGGTCAGTGTGGGGTAAACACAGGGCATAGCCAGCCCCTAATCAGAAAAGCACAAATTTGCACGTACGGCACCATAGAGTATATCACATGCATCTGAGGTTAATGAAGAGAGCAGTACAGTAGTTCTCAACTGGTCCCTAGGGGTCCCCCAATGAAGCGTCAAACAGCAGTAAGTGGGTAAAGTGTTGGAATTTAATAAAAATGCCTGTTTTGTGTTACTATATGTTGCTTTGCTTAAGTTAGCGTTTGCGGCACCATTTTATATTGAGCCACCATTTTGGGCCATGATCGCAATTAACTGTTCTCTGACTCATCTAGAAGAAGCTGTGCTGAATCTTCTATGTCCCTCAAGGTTGGGCCTCGCTGTACTAATGAATACACTGTTTTCCTTGCTGCATACCTTTCTCACAAGATAGAAAGAAGCCTGCTCCCACCAGCCCGGCTATGGGCGCAGGCAGAGTGACCTTGGCACACAGATAGTGTGTGCCCAGTCTCAGGATCGAAACTTATTCTTCTGTGCCTTCATTGTGTAGCTGGTCCCAACTGGAAATTTCCAGTTTGGGCATGTTTTACTGGTCCTGAATCGTACATAATGTATCACCATGTATTCTGATGTCAGTCCTCTCTGCAGCACCCCAAGCGACTGGGCAGACGGGACTCCGCTATAGTGTACCTGAATAAGTCTATGCTTGGATTCTCTACTGTCTGACCGACTCTTCATTTGTGTGGAAGGTAGTCGCGAGTTACCCGGGTGGCCCTAATCGGGTCACTTCCTTCAAAAGCTAACTGAATGGTGTTGACACAAGCAAAAACTCATTAACACATATACTTATGACACTTTAAGTCTTCCTCCTCTCGGATAGCAGGGCTGGGTCCCCCCGCATGCTTCAGGATAGTTAGAGCACAAATCTGCAGCAGAAACTAGAGGGGGCAGGTCCCCAGCCCACAGTCTGGAAATTTACCTGGGTGGCAATGACCTCAACTCACTGGGGGCGCTGCGTGCTAATCAAATCTACGAAATCAACCTTGAGTGAAACCAGCAATCCGTGGAGCACTGCAATATGGCGGTCCCTTGGTGCTGTTTGATGAGATAATCCTGAACAGGGTAGGGCATGAAGCCATCAAACATTCTAGCAGAAGGGTAGATAAAGCCATGCGCAAGCTCACCGAGCAGAGGTGCTTTGGTTAAATGACGATGGCCACATCCAGGGCATTGGTGGAGTTACAGGGCGATCCGGAGGCAGTTTGGTACATAGGGGGGAGGGTACCATCTGAGGGAGCACAGTAGGGGTTCTCGATGCCAAACCCCAGGGATGTAAGCGATGGCGCCCCGTTAGTCCTTCAGGCGGTTGCAAGCCTGAGCAACCGGGGCTTGCTCTGTACCGCTCCACCCCTAAAAAGGTGTGAGTAATAATCCTGGACTGGTGGTCACAGATTTTAAAATGGTAGCGCCGAATGGGTTTGCCCACCACGCTGTTTGGCTCATCAGGCGGGTGGGCAGCTTACGTTACTCACTGTTGCCTGCCCTTGGATTGCCCGTAAGTTAACCCACCACGTTGGCATATTTCACTTATGAAATAAACCTGCAGCAAACTGTTTTCTACCAAATCATGTGTTGTCTGATTTATTTAATTTATTGTGTGCTAAGCCGCTTTTAACTATGTGTGCAGGGAGGTTTTCTGATATCGGCGCTAAGGGCCTCTAACAGCCGGTATAGCCCACGGCAGCGAGCTACAAGGCTACTTTACTAAACACTGTCAGGTTGCCGTGTAGGATACTCCTCGGTTCGGAAAGCACTAAACAGTGGCTTCTTTACTTGATAAACCTCTCAAATTTTGGCTCACTCTATAGCCAATTTCACATTGACCTACAATATACATGTTCTACGAGAGAATCTGACAGTTTTTAATAATACTTAGGGGCCGATTCCGATTCGGGCCGGAAATCTCTCCGACCGAGCCGGACCCGGAGAGATTTCCGACCGAATCGGACTCTAGCAGTCCGACCGAACGAGTACGATGCGCACGTATGCTATCGGACTCGATTCGGTCGGACTCCCATTGAGGTCAATGGGAGCCAGTCGTACGACGCGTACACGGGCTCCCATTGACTCAATGGGCACGACGCAAACAAGGGCGCCCCCTACAGCGTGTTCGCGTCGATGCGGGTTGCGCTGTACATGCACGTGTAGGGGGACCCATGGGTCCCCCTGTGTGCGACTCGCACGCCTACGCTTCCAGGGGGTCCGACACGGACCCCCAAAGTGCGGCTCTGACAGCTCCTTGGAGCCGGACTGCGCGAGTCGGTCGGAGCGGTCGCGATGCGCATCGTACTTACCCGGCCGGGGAACGTCTCCATAGCGCGGTGCGAGTCGTCCCCGTGCGAGTCGGTCGGAGCGGTCGGGTCCTGCGTACGAGTCGGTCGGAGATTTCGCGAGCGCACGCATCGTACTAGCTCGCCCGGACGCACGTACGATTCGGTCGGGAAATAGGGCTCCGAATCGGATCCGGTAAAGCCGAATCCGATTCGGAGCCCTACCGGCCGAGATCGGAATCGGCCCCTTAGTATTTACTCCGTAACTGAAATTTGTGAAACAAGCGGTTTTAATTGACTATATCACGATTACAGTTGCTTTGAGTTTATATTCTTATTCAGAATTACCTTAAGTTTGTTTGCGATTAAAGAAAGTTATATTTTGACAGCAAATACTGGTACATTCTCAAAGCCCTGAGGAAGTCTAGGTGATGAAGCCGGACTAAACACGTGTTGGCTAGAAGCCTAGAACACAGAAGGAAAATAAAGAACTCTCTTTGGAATATACCTGTCAAGAATCTACTCATGTCCTTTCTGTGCTTATGGGGATTTAATATAACATTTTGGGTTCATCCTGAACTTGTGGGGCATTGGTGTGGCTTCTCTTCTCACTTGTTTAAGAATCTTGAGAACTTCTCAAAAATCACAGAGGAACTCTTTTGGCATTAGCTGTGCCGACACACACTCTGGCCACCAACGCAACTGTGTGGAGTACAGGAGTACGTTGGCTTTGCAGGAATATTTGGTTGGCAACATTGATATTCTCAATAATACATTGCCAACAATTGCACCATGTGATATAAATTGTCTTTAGAAAGACCTTTGGTCATTTTGAGGTAGAGCTGATAATTCAAAATAGTGGAGTGTTGAAAAATGTATTTTGAGTGACTAGCAAGTTCCTGAATCTAGAGGTAGTTGGGAGCTGGAGAGCACAATAAACACATTCTACACAGATGTTGCTCGGCTTGCACACTGCCTCTTAGGGTTGCTCCTAAAACACTGCAGGCCTCACTCTCAATGTGGGATGGGAGTGCACTTAAACGGGGTCATTATGATTCATTATGAGCCTTTTGTTTTAAATGCAAATGCATGTACTGCCACTATCCTGATGTATGAAGCAAAGCGTTCCTCCCGGGGTTTGCTTTAAAGATGCTCTGTCGACAACACATTTATTCCTCCACCTATGGTGTGGCTTCTGTACAGGAGTGTAAAGTGTGCACGGTTCTTTCCATTTCCCCCGGATTCCAGTGCTTAATTTGAGCCGGTGTTTGCAGGTGGGGCCCACCGCAGTCATTTTTGGGGACTGGAATGGCTGAAGAGAGATAAGATCAGAAGAGGGAAAGGAAGAAAAAAACTGAGATGGCAAAGGGAGAAAGCAGGGATGAAAACCCTAAAAGAGTGAGATGAAGAGGCAGGGAGTGTCTGCTGGTGGATTAAAGGGGAATGAGGTGGAATCAAGACTATGCAGCTTTGGTATTCGGCACCCCCAACACATGCTCCGGCCACAGGCTTCTGAGCTCTTTGGGCCACATCACTTATTCCTTTATAAACTAAGCACTGCAGGATTTCAATTGTGTGTGTAATTCCCAGCATCTCTTTAGGCCCCAAGCATAATTTGGAACTCCCCTTTTGGCAAACAAGTCCTTTTGTTAGGTTGCTGCATCTGGCACGCATTTGGGCACAAGGCAGAGGGATGAAAGAGAAGAAGACTCAAGCTGAGGGCTTTTTATCCTCCTTCTGAAAGGCTGGTTGGGTTGGGATGGAGATAGGGACATATCAGATGAATGGGTATACAGTTTAGATAGCTTATTGGACTAATTCACTTATTAAAGACATTGTTGTATAGATTGAAGGTCATAGGTTTGAACCGTGGCAGATTCACTCAGTCAGTCTTTCATGCTTCTGAAGTTATTAAAATGAGTAACATTGACTTAGGTATTAATTAGTTCCTGTATCCAGTGGCTAGAAACCAGCAACCTAATATAGTGTTGTAATGATTGTTCTTATGGTGGGTCAGGGTGGCTGGGAAAGTCAGTCAGATGTGTTGCAAGTAACTCAGAGAGAGCCACAACTTTGTGGGGATGGGGTTTAGGGAGACTTCAAGCAGGCAAGTTGGGCTAGTGAATCATGAAACTGTGGTTCTTGTTCAAGTGATCTATCAGTGTATCGAACGGCCAATGTGTAGAATATATGTATCTGCACTTCTAATAACAACGATAATGAAAGACCTATAGACTGGATGTTTTTATTATCCTCCTGTACCCATATACCCACTTATTCAAATGTTTTCATGTTTTGTAAAATATACCAAGCTTCCTGCGCGAATGACTGTCCCTTGCTCCAGGCCCAGCTCCTGTAACTATCAACCTGTTTAACTAAGCAATGAGGCCAGAAGGGAGGGGGGCACATGACTCGCATCAGCCCGAACCCCTTCCTTTCACGCCATCGCGAAGGTGGAAGCGGATCCGCTGCAGGACTGCGCTCTCTGTCTCCCTCTCTGTCTTTTCTTTTAGGTGCATCATCTGGAGATCCATCCCGCACTCGGCCGCTGCAACACCACCTCTTGGCACGCCCCCGGGAACATCAAGTTGGGCACTCAGTGGTGGCTCTGGCAGTGTGTGGTACATTATAGGTGAAGGGGTCCACAGAGGGAGACTGTTATAAATGGGGGTTTCTAGTTGGCAGGTTGTTACCCTATCCAAGTAGGGAACTTTCTTGCTGGTCAGGATAAGGGAGTTACACTTCTATATTAACCCCTGCTCACCCCCTTGGTAGCTTAGCACGAGCAGTCAGGCTTATCTCAGAGGTAGTGTGTAAAGTATTTGCACATAACCAACAGTAATACAGTGAAAACACTACAAAGAGACCAGGGCTGCGGTGCGAAGTGAGGCAGTGCTCGTTGCAATGCTAGCAGGCAGTGGCGTCATCATTGCTGAAACGCTGTCGTCAGCTGACGAACTGGAGTAGATGGTGTCGATGTCGGTGGACCAAGGCTGCGGTGTGGGACAGGGCGGTATGCCGTGTAACTTACGAGCGGTGGTCCCAAACCACGGTGCAGGCAGCAGCGTCGATGTCAGCTTGGAGCGGCATTGTCAGTGAGACCAGGGCTGTGGTGCGGGACGTTGCTCTGTGTTCTCCACGAGTGGTGTCCACAAGTCACGTTGCATGCAGCGGCGCGTCGTCGTAGGGGATACCAGGGCGGCAGTGTGGAGCGAGGCGGTGTGCACTGTGGTGCCCATAGGTCACGGTTCAAACAGCGGCTCAGCGCCGATGTCGAATGGCGTCGTCGGGGAGACCAGGTTTGCGGTACGAAGTGCGGCAGTGCCCTCTGCGGTGCCTTTGGGTCATGGAGCCGGCAGTGGCGTCATTGACAGCATCGGATTGCTTTTAATTCTGTTACAGCACAAAACACACAGTCCCCAATGCTGGTAGCAGATGAACTTGAAGACTTTGCTGTTCTGGAGACTTCTTGAACAGGGGTCAAGCTCTACCTCAAGCCCTTGGAGAAACTCAGGCAAGTAGGATGCAGAAAGTCCAGTCCAGCCCTTTCACTGCCTAGGACAGAAGAAGCCACTGCAGGCCAACACAGCAAAGCACACAGCAAAGTGGTAGTTCTCTCCTCACAGCTTCTTCAATTCTTCATCATGGGAGGTTTCTTGATTCAAAAGAGTTCTAAAGTTCTGGGGCAAGGGCCCCAATATTTATTCCACATTTTCCTCTGAAGTTGGTACAAACAAAGTTCCACTGGCATACATAAACCAGTTCAGCCTGGATCAGGCCAGGTCCACCACAGGATGTGGAGACAGCTATGTGAGAGGCAGACACAGTACATTCAGGTGCAAGTGACAACTCCTCCCACTACTATAAATGCAGCCAGGTCTATTCAGCCTGGCTATGAGTCTCTCAGGAAAGGCAGGACACTTCTTAACCTCGCCCTTGTGTCTGTCTAGTGTGAATGCACATCCTCAGCCTTGTCAGTCTAAAGGCCAGACAGCCAAGACACTAAACAGGCAGAAGCACATGAATGGTTAGACAAGGAAATACCCACTTTCTAAAAGGGGTATTTCCAAACACACAATATAAAAATCATCTTTACTAAAAGATGTATTTTTAAATCCTGAGTTCAGGCATACTAAACTCCACTTTTCTATCCGCTCCCATTGTCCAGCTACATTTGCAAAAGTGTTACAAAAGCAGCCCCCATGTTAACCTATGGGAGAGATAGCCTTTCAGCAGTGAAAACGAAATGCACAGTATTTCACTATCAGGGCATGTACAACACACTACTACATGTCCCACCTTTCAAATACCCTGCACCCTGCCCACACGGGTACCTTGGACCTACCTGAGGGGTGTCTTATATGTAAGAAAAGAGAAGGTTAGGGCCTGGCAAGTGGGTGCACTTGCCAGGTCAACATGGCAGTAAAAACTGTGCGCAGACACTAAAGTGGCAGATCTGAGAACCCTTTGAAAGGCTGCTCGTGTGGGTGGCACAGCCAGTGCTGCAGGTCCACTAGCAACATTTGATTTACAGACCCTGGGCACACACAGTGCACTGTACTAGGGACTTAGCAGTAAATCAAATAAGCCAATCATGAAAAGCCAATCATAACACACTTTATAGTACGAGCACTTGCACTCTAACACTAAACAGCACAGAGACACTACACCAGCAAAAACAAGGTCAAAACAGGAGGCCAAAAAGCAAAAAGTCTGAGAGTAAACCCTCTGAAAAAGCCAAGTCTAACAGAGACATTAACAGGACAGTGTGTTTAGTTGGTGGTTTCCCTGGTGGTTCTCCCCTTCCCCCCGGCCCCTTTTTTGGCCTTGTCCGTTTCCTGTCCTCGGTACACAGGTTTAAAGCGCTGGTAGTTTGCTTGTTGGCTTATGTGCGCATCAATTTCAGTGCCGGTTTGGTTAACTGAGGTTTCACAAGTCTGTCCCTTAATTTGCCTGATTGCTTTTTTGAACCTCAGTTTCAAGGGTGATTTTATTAACCCTCCTTGGGTTATCTAGTTTTGTATAGTGCTTTGCTTTATTGGTGGGATTATAGCCTCAGGCGTACAGGCTTCCCCAGGCCAGGGGTACTTATCCTGCGGGTACTTTGGTAGGGTGACTGGTGGCTCTTACTCTGGATGGTCCATGTTCAGTCCCAGGGATTATGGGGTTCTTACGAGGGACTGGTTTTGATATTTAATTGGGTCCTGGTGGCTGGGTTTTGTTTGTTCCTGGGGAGTCTCCATGGGCTACCTTTAATTAGGTTGTTTGTTACTGCTGACTTTGCTCTGTTGGGTGCCCTTGAGTTGTGAGGTCACGATGCCTGCCAAGGGCGGTAGAATGGGTAAGTGGAAAGGAAGTGACCCCGAGTTGGCCCAGCTGTTGAAGTTGGTCCTGGCTAGCTGGGAGAGGGAGCGGACTAGGGTAACTCAGCATCTGAGCCGAAACCTGAGCAGGAACCTGAGCAAGTGGTTGAAGAGCGCCAACTTCCCCCCTCGGTTAACCTTCCCTCCAATGAAGAGGAGGTCTAAGAAGCAGTCAGCTCAACCCCACTGTATTGGTTCTGGGGCTGGAGGGGGTTCCTGTTCAGCTCCGCAACTGAGGGCACAAGGCAGGATACTACTCTCGTACCCTTCCCACTTATTTCCCCCTCCGCACCCGCTGACTCACAGCAGGCACTGCAAGGCTTAAATGAGGTCCTCTCTGACTAGCTGAAATTAGGCAGTCATTGAAGCTGCTGTCGGAGCAAAAAGCCAGCGCTTCTTCAGGACAACTTGGGGTGGCCCCTTGCCCTCAGTCACGGGGGTCAGCAGGTGATTCACCTGTTGCCGTATCACATTCTGTGTTACTGGCACAAGTCTCGGGCCCCCAGTCATTAGGGGTGGTGTTGGGCCCTCAGGGCTCCCAAGCAGGGCCTTCACACCAGGTGGCACTGGCTGGGTCAGGGGTCCCTCCAGACCCCACAACTGGGGTGCTTTCCTCAGTTGTGTCTCTATTGTCTCAATCGGTGGGTTCAGCTTTGGGAACTCAAGGAGGTCACATCATTCCTGCCCCCTGGGCCCCTTCGCCCACTTTTCAGTCTGCCGTCACTGATTTGCAGAAGTAGGTTGAGTCCATCGCAAAGGCATGAGATGGGTCGAGGCCTGACCCCGCTACTCAGAGCGTGGGCTCAGGGGGCCATCGGTAAGCAAGGACCCCGCCACTGCGGCATCAGGTAAAGGGACCGAGGGCACTGCCAAAGACTCTGACTCTATTGGGAAAGTGTTGGGTGGGCAAGACACATTACTTTGCAGGCCACGGAAGTTAGAGTTGCATGTTCCTATGGAAGTGAAGAAAAGAATTTGAAAGGGTGACTTTGTAGAACTTTTTTCACTGATTAGACCTAAGAAACGGGAAGGCGAGGTGAAGGAAAAAGAGGGGAAGGATGGCTCGTTGAAGTACAAGAAGCCTAAGGTTGTGGAATCTATCACTAACTGGCTGCTTGGTTTTAATGTTTTTATGACTGTTATGCTGGAAAAGAAACCACAGGTAGCCTCGCCCATGATATTTTATGCCAATAAGATACCTAAAGTGCATCACATTTACGGTGGGACGGCTTGATTGGATTATGATACAGACTTCAGATGGGCTAAGGTGCTCAATCTGCGGGCATCCCTCCCATTCCAAATTCAAATGCATTAAAAAATCTAAGGGAAAGGACCCTAAGTCATCCAACCAATAAGACCTTACCCACACCGGTTACTATTGACGAACTGCTCCCTTGGCTGCATTTTTACCCTAACAGGAAGGCGGCTCAGTTATTGTATCCGGGTTTCACTACTGGCTTTCGCATACCGGCTCATGGCATTTTACCAGTCCTACATTGCAAGAATCTGTTGTCAGTGCGTGCACACCCAGGGGTGGGTGCCCAGAAATTGGAAAAGGAGGGCTCGTTAGGCAGGAGTGTGGGTTCTTTCCCTGTGCCCCAATTTTCCAATTTTGGTTGTTTCCCACTGGGAGTGGTCCCAAAGAAAGATCCCTGTCAGTTCCGTCTAATCCGTAATTTATATACGCCCAAGGGCTTATCTGTCAATGATGTGATCAACCCTGTGTTATACTTCTGAATATGGCCTATATAGTAAGCCGACCTTTCCCCTACTTTCGTCCTACCTTTCTCTACATAACGGTTTTGGCGCTGACCTTTTGCCTGGTTATGAGTTGAACAAATGTCGTGTGGTTTTCTCTGAAAGCTTCCCTAATTTGTTATGCATGAGGATTCTTGCTACCATATCTTAATCCCCTGCACACTCTGTATAATAAGTCAGTACAAAAGTCACCGCCATCGTCATCCTTGGATGACAGGCCTGCTGTGCACAGTTGCAATTATTGATTCGGGTTGATTTGCATATTTGCAACCATAATATATTGATCGAGGTAGAACCCCTGTGGGCAGCTTGTTGGTATAAAAGAGGCACATCATCACTGGGCATACAGAGGAGACACTTCCATGCTGACATGGGGTCCTGCATCCTGAATCTTCAACACACAGCGGTCTGACATCCCTCGCTGGGTGTCCTTCCCGAGACCAAGATGGGGTCCTTCACTCCCTCCCACCAGGTAATGGGGTTGGCTCTTTTCTAGGGGATTCTTGGGTCTACACCCACATACATGCTTTACATTTATATACATGTTAGGTACATCTAGGTACATTTAGATTGGGTCAGCATTAGTAGCAGTTCGCGAAGATCACTGTGTTTTATATGCCTGCATATATTAATTGCTTTAGCGCCATGGTAGAAATCTACTTCCTATTTACACTTTTGGTGCTTGTAATCTTGTACATTTGCTTCTGTCTAATGGTTGCTGCAGCACATATGTTTTACACTAGAATTATGCTGGTTCAATAAATTCTTATTAAAAACGCCCCATCATTTATTCTGTGCATCTCTCTGAGTATAAGTGAGCACGAGTGACTGAGCAAAAAATACTGTACTGTTCCCACGATCCCTGAGGGGTCAGGGTTGACCTGTTCAGTGATTGCCAGAAACTATTTGCTCCTTGGTAAGTTAGGGGGCTTATGGTGGCACTGCGAGCTAGCTGGTCTTTAGGCTGACATATCCTGCTGGGGTGTCCAGAATCAGTCTTGACACCAAGCCCTTAGGTTATGTTGCCCAAGAAACGCGCAGATCCTGAGTATTCTTAGGAACTACATGACATGGCGCCGCCAACATTGGTTTGGTTCTTCTTTAACAGTCAAATCTGAGTAGTTCAGTCGTGCTTTCTCAGAGGCCCCTATTCACATTCAACCAGAGACGTCTGGAGCAGGAAGGGAAATCCGCCTCAGCTGAGTAGGTACACCCTATGTATTGGCTGTTGGTTTAATCAAGCTTGAAGAATTGTTGTTCCCTACATTGTGCAAACCTTTCTCTTTTTCCCTATCATTTCCGCTTTTAATGTCTAACCATGGGGACGACGAAACAGGCGGCCTGAGCACTGGGGGTAGTGAGCCAGAAGGCAGCCGCGGGCGCTGCAGGTAAGAGCGGTGGGGCGGTGGGAGCAGGTGAGGGGGATTTCGAGAGACAATCAAGAGGGAAAATTAAATAAATAATTAATTTTCCCTCGTGGTCGTCTCTCGAAATCCCCCCTCACCTGGCCCCACCGCTCTTACCTGCAGCGGCCGTGGCTGCCAGAAGGGGCTCTCAATATTTTAGAAAATTGCAGACATGCAATTACCTTGAAATTAACACACCATGGCCTCACCTCAGCAGGTGGTGGTGTCACCTTTGTGATTGAGGCTCATGAGGCATTCAGAACAGAGGTATTCTATTTGTGGGTTAGATTCCCACCTGCAGATGCACACACAAAAACATTTCATACCTACCTTGAGGATGAAATACCTGAAGAATATTCTCCATATGTGGACATGGAAGACCCATTAACATACCAGGGACATATAAACTGGTTTAAAGGCACCCTCCCACACAACACAGAAAATGTGAGACTTGGTCTGCTCAGCAGAGCCGGAGTGACATGGCCAGTCCTGGCTGCTTACACACCACATCCAGAAATTGACACACTGCCAGCAGCAGAATAACGCACACTCTATAGAGACATAGTGAAACTCTACAGAAACATCACACAATTCGTCATGCGTACACTCACACTACAACCTGGGCGGGCTGCTCCAGCTGGTCAACCTTAATTGACTACCCCCACTATCAGCCCACAAACGCTGAATGCGATTATGGGGAAAATGCTTCCCATTCTGGATCGAACAAAAAATAACACCGCTGGAAGCAGTATTTCCCGATATGGGCCTGGAGGAAAAACACACAATGTTAACTATTTGCTTGCCAATGGGGATAGCTCCCTCGATAGAGGATTGTACCACTTGGGGTACAATCTGTGCTGCTCTGTACATCAGAATCCATGGTACCCCCTCAATAGCAGTCATTCCAGAAGTATTGAAACAAATACAGAATGAGTACGGGGCAGAACCTGCCCTAGATTTGGGGATGAAACTGATAGGCAAGTTTGCCCAGGTATCAACAATAATGTTAAGCAACATTAAAGGGGAGGCAGCAGCGGTGGCTATACGCCAACGCCTAAGGGAATGCACTCCTGCGCAGCAGGAGCGAGAACTTCCAAAAATTATCGAAGATACCTATGCTTCACTGAGTAGAGATAATTTGGGAGCTAGACCTGGGAAACCACAATTAGCGGGTAATTCTGAAAAGGACAACTCGAAGCAAACACCCGATTCTTCTAAAAAGAAATGGGATAATAAACAACCAAGAAACAACAATAAACAAAATTCACCAAGATCACGGGTGGGTCTCCTCAGCAGGAGCCCTCTGAGAAGAGGTATAACCTTAGGAACCATGATAACATTAAAAAACCTGACAGGTATCAGGATGCTGATACACGTTCCTCTCGTTCCTTCCACGGTTCATCAAAAAACTCAGAGAGGGAAGGATGGTCGGAAGAGTGAGTCAAGCCAAAAAGGGAGACACATCGCGCTTCAGACTACATTATCAAAGAAGAAGGAAAACACAAAACAACAATTTAAAAAGAAAAAGGTAGCTGGCCTAAAAATAAGACATGCCCAGACTACTGAGGACTTCTGAACGGGGAGCGGGCTCTGACGATGTTAGACAGCACAGTAGAAGTAACAATAGCTCGCCAAAACCTGATGGAATTTCTGGTGACAGCAGCGTTAAATGAACATATCACCTTGGAAACACCTGATACTAGGGTAAGCGTCATACATCGTTTACACTAAATAATGCTCCAGATGGAGGGGGACATACCTAGAAAAGTCAAAGGTCTCTTCTGGGAGAACTTGACACATGGATATGACATCCTTTTGGCTGAGAAATATTGGCTGCCTGAATTTATCATGGAGTGCCCCAAAGGTGAAGATGTAATTTCACCAGCTTTCTCCGACCTCATTCCAGAGTCTCTAAAACACTCATACGTGCAGGAGTGGGTGCTAGCGCTAGCTCCCACAATTTACCACAATCATGTAGGATAGGATGCTGAGTCACCTCACCATGAAATCCCATTGAAATCTACCCCAACTCCACAGAGGCAGTACCCAATAAAACATGGCGCAGAAAAACAAGTCAGGGAGATCCTAGATCAACTTGAATTCCAGGGTGTAATTGAAAATTGCACCTCTTCCTTGAATAATCCTTTGTTTCCCTTAATGAAACAATTCATACCGTCTAGTTTTAGACCTCAGGCATTTGAACACATGCACATGGGCATTTGCAGTACAGAATGCACACAGTGCCGCATTACTGAATAGCATTGTGCGGAAGAAATAGAAAACAACACTAGATATCTCAATGGATTTTTCTGCCAAAATATAGTGCATGAAAGCAGATATTTGACAGCATTTTCGGCCTTAGGCACACAACACCAATTTTGTAGACTGCCCCAGGGGTATAAGAACAGCCCTGGGTTGTTTTCAGCAAGAGTATCAGAGTTACTTCAAAATTGTGACGAGGAGGCATTGTCCTATGTAGATGATATGTATCTGATGGATGATGAGTTATTGGAGCACTTGAGCAGGGTGAACAACATAATTTTGGGGTTTGCCACCTTGGGTTACAAATTCAATTTAAAAAAATCGAAAATTGGCCACCTCAATGTACTGTTTTTGGATATGAGCTCTCAAGTGACGGGAAAAGCCTGCCAGCTATTTTTTTTAGAAAGATGTGCAGTGCTCCAACCTCCAAAGACTCTGAGGGGACTACAGTCCATTTTAGGATTTCAAAATGTTGGCAGAACATACATTTTGGACTATGCAGAAAAGGTAAAATCTTTCTACAATCTAATTAGACCTGATTTTTCAGTTCACCATTGGACACATAGAAATGTTACGTTCCGTACAAGCTGACATGATAGCTTACAAAAATTTATAGAAACGTGTAAACTCCACGAAACTGGTGATCCGTGTAGTCGCGGGTCAAGCAGGGTACACTTACATCACTTTCAATGAAGGCAAAACAGTACCCATTGCATACAAATCACATTTGTACACGAACACTGAAATGCATTTTGCATCCACACAAAAGATACTTACTTCAGTACAGATTGCTGTAGTGAGAGAAAGAGCACTGGCTCAGGGGAAACGAATAATTGTTGTGACTCCGGTACCAACCTTAGAGGCCGTTACAAAAGCCAGCGTCCCGAGCGCGAAAGCATTACATCCACAATGGATACAATTGGCTAATTCTCTCACTGCAACAGATGTAGATTACTGATATGATCCTACACTGAAAACACAAGCATTTCTGCAATATGAACAAGAATATCCTCTCCCGAATGAAGTCCTGCCTCTGAATCATTATGAATACATCATCTATACTGATGGTTGAGCTCAGCCTGTCATAGGAAGTAAATAGCAATACAGCGCAGCATGTGCAATTGTGAAGGGACGTATGCAGGACGGCAAGTTCCGTCCTAGCAATTTGCAGATGCAGTCTCTAGGAGGTTGCACGACACCTCTGGCAGAACTATAAACCCTGATACTGGCACTGCAAAATACAGATCGGGAATTCCCCACACTCATAGTGTGCGATTCGTATTACTGTGTCCAGTCATACAATGAATATCTTCATTATTGTGGCCAAAATGGCTTGCAAGATTCAAAAGGTTGCACAATCAAACACAAGTCACTCTGGGAACAGGTTGCGAAGCTGAAAGAGGGCTTGCCACGGGCTCATGTAATTCATACATTGAGTAATCAGCGTGTTGGCGTGCACCTTGAAGGGAATTCATTGGCTGATGAAGCCGCCAAGGCGACATTGCGAACTGCTGTCGTTGCTGCAATCACTCGTTCCAGCATGAGGATAGACGGAGCAATCGTGATAGCTGTCAAGGCTACGCTTAACAGCTCTGCCTTGCCAAAAGGTTTTCCACACCAGCATTCCTACAAGTTAGATGCACAAAGCATCCCATATGCTGAGATTCCAGGAGTGGGGGATAGAGTAATACCAAACATGGATCGCAGATTAGGTTTAATTCTAGCTGCACACGAGTGTCTGGGTTCTGCACACGCAGGGATTGCTGCAATGATTTCATTATTGGAGCAGCGTTATTGGTGGTCAAGTCTTACTAAACAGACTAAGAACATTGTTCTCGAGTGCGACTTCTGCCAGCAGATGAACAGGTTCCACCATAGCACGTCCACCATAGACACCACTACTGATATCAGACAGATCTCTCGCTTGTGTCTATTTGGACCACTGCAGCCCCTTACAATCTGATGGGGCTTACAAGTACATTTATGCGGCAGTGGATTCATGCTCTAGATTCCTATGGGTTTGGCCTCAGCGCTCGGTAGACGCCCGAACTGTTATAAAGGATTTGCGAGTCTTCATCTGGACATACGCAATTGAAACATTATATTCTGACCGTGGTCCGGCGTTTAGCTCTCGGGCTTACAAAGAAGCCATGGGAAGTTTGGGTGTGGCCTTGCGGTACTCCTCCCCGTATCATCCCGAGGGAAATTCGATTGTGGAGAGGAAGTACCGTGATTTAAAGCAATCCTTAACAGCTAGGTTATTAGGCTCGGGTGGCAGTTGGGTCAATCACCTATATGGGGTCCAGAGGGCACTAAACAACATGCCAAGAAAATTCCTGGGAGGCCGTACCCCATACAAGATCCTGTTTGGGATAAGGATGTGGGTACCTGACCTCGATAGTAGCAGCACAGTGGCAGATGAAAAAGCATTTGACATCAATGATCGTTTGGCTGTTTTACAGGAACTCAATGAATTACGGGCATTACAAGACAACATCCAAGTAAAAGGCACCGCCACTGGAGAAGTGAAAGCAGTTCCGGCAAGACCTGCCTGGATACCGAAAGTTGGGGATCTGATCAGAGAAAAGATTGTGGACAAGAAAGAATTCGGGCCATCTTACAGAGCACCTGTACCTGTCCTGGCTGTCAAGGGAACAAGAACAGTACTTCTTCCACCTCTTGCTGGTTGCAAAGAAAAGAGATTCATCTCAATTGATCTGATCAAACCACACTATGTGACCGAATCTCAACAGTAGACCGTGTGGGATCCTGGGTAGCCATTGTTCTCTTCTCGCTACTATACAGGAAGTTCAGATGGAAAGATTAATAACTTTCGACTACTCCACTCTCAGAACTGAAGGAGTTATCAACAATGGAATGCAACTTGTCCCTGTTGAAATTGAACAACATCAAGTCACAAATGAAACACAGATCTCAATTCGGCCAAAGACGTCTATGTGAATATGCCTCAAAGCGAGGCATCTGCCAGTTCCACAAAACCTGCTGAGCTACCAAAGATAGATCAAACTGCGTCTGGCTACTGCATCGACTTTGATGATTTTTCATCGGATCCAAGTGAACCTGAGACACCGCCACATCCTGTTCCCTACAAACAACGAATTTGTGATTTCTACCTTTGGCTGAAAAATACTTATTTTGTTTATCCCTGGCTCCAGCAATGGCTTGCAATTGGTCTACTGTTCCTAGTGATTTGGATTGGTATAGTGACTGTCTTCTTCCTGCTCATAAATGGGCATTATCTGCCAGAAAGCTCTGCAGTACCACATGTGAACTTGGTTTTGAAACCGCATGTATCATCACACCATGAACAAAGGGACCTGTCCTTAGTGAACATTACAGCAGTTCCAATTCCTGAGGGAATATTATGGGATAGGGTTTCCTACGATGTATATGGTCCAACTGAACGTTTAAAAATTCCACACTTGTTTAAAATTTCTTTAAATTATTTCATCACCTCTAGTACAATCTCTGATGATTGGGACATTGAAACTGCGTACAATAATGTCTGATTTAGAACAATCTGCCGCATTTGCGCAAGATGAATTGTATGATGATACATCTAATTTTGACACCATGTTTTCTTACCAGCATATGGTCACCCTTTTTACACAAAGCAAGTATCCCACATAACGTCTTCTCTTACCATCAATGGGAGCATTGCCCAACACCACCGAAAGGTAGTTCAACTGCGTTTGCACAGAAGTTTGCTTATTTTTCTGGGTTTAACACTTCAGACCCAGCCTCTTATTACTATAGGCTTGCACCAACATCAGTAAAGAAAAATATGCTCACAAACACAAAGCTGATATACTGTGCTTCCTTTATTTCCCAACTGTCTATACAGGGTTTCGACTTCTGGAGGGACACCATAGACACAAAATGTCTGGGGGACTAAAGATTGGCAGGTTCAGGGAACCGAGGCCTTATTTAGAGCATGCCTCATTCCAAATCGGATAATATTCATGAACAAGATTGTGCAACAAACTTCCTGTCTTGGGTTAGCCAGGATCAAGGATTTGAACAAACCTCAGATTTCCTCACCAACACACTTTGAGGGATGGCAAAATGACACATCACACAGTGAGGATATACTAGATGCCCTAATGCACAATGGTTTGTACAATTCATCAGACCCCAATTGGAAGGGATGGTTGGTTTGGCCTATCAACACAAGATTGGTCAGACAAGATTTAGGGGTACCACTGAAGGGTTTAGTATCCAAAGGCCTGACCCAGGCTATGTACAATCAGAACATTCGGGGTGGTGACATCTTACAGTGTCGGGAAATTATGCCTAGAGTGGCTATAAACCTTGACATTGTCTCAGGTGAAACAACACTTGCCCCTTCTGTCCGACGACATGGATCTTAGGGATTTTTTTTAGGTCTCCAGAAACCATGTCGTAAGTGCTTCTTATACACTATTTACAACAAAATATTGAAAATCTCCCAATAGGAGGCTGCTGAGAGATTACGTGAAATAGATAGTGTTAACCTAGAGTGGTTGACAATGGTATGACCATGCTCTTGTCCAGAAATTATTCATTGGGCAGCATTGTGTCTTCTGCAATTGATCTAATGGAACAAGATTTGTCTATTCTACAGCACGGACAATCACAATTGCGCTCCATTATACTGCTGAGCTGGACACTGCAATCTTTGCATTCTGGCCACATGCCCTGGCGTTATATCAACCTCACAGAAAGACAGATAGTTATAGCCCAAAGAGATGCAAAATACAATGTTGCAAATTGAAAAATTGGACCGATTACCTTTTACTGTGGCTGAGTCACCTTCCACAGAATGGTTAATCCATGGCTACATTACACTGCCAGTCACGACCTTCCAATTTCAATACTGGCTCCAGCACCATCAGGTAGGCAGGTATGGAGCATTGGGTGAGGGGTTCATACATGAGTACCGGGCATTACCGTACAGATTCAGATGTAGGAATGGGGACACTGAAGTTTTTCTTAGTGGTTCAAGCTGTGAAAATACTTTTAGTGGATCTTTAGTTTGCAAAGAAATTACACTCCACGGAGCTTGCAATGCTTCAGTTGCAAACTTGTCCTGTTATTTGAAGAGCTCCCCAGCTGCAGTGATTCATCCGGTATTCGAGTTACTCTCGAATGGGAGTCACTTAATGCTAAATTATCAAAGCTGATGTGGGATGATACCAGGCATCGCATATCTGGTCGTAGTAAGTTACAAGGTTACTTGTTGTATGCAAGTATTGTTTCCACCAGCCCACACAGTTATTAAGACACCGCTATGGCCTTCGCTAAATGTTTCCTTTATATGGTTTGATTTACTGAGCAGGACTGAAAGCCATGCTTTTCCAGAAACATGTGGCCTTAACCTCAGCCCGAGAGACCTTTGATCTCCAGGTTGCAAGGTCTTCATCTGAGATACAAGCTCTAGTCCGTACGAACTTCACGCTCCATTTCGGGGAAATGGTTCATCGTATCTTTAACATCTCTGATACAAGGGGGATCGTGAACCTATTTAAACGTATAGGTTCAGGACTGGTTAGCACCTTTCAGACTATCTTCGGAGTAATTCCATCCTTGATACACTCCGTATTAGGAAGCGTTTTTGGTGGACTTCCGCTAGGCCTACTACTTGTAGTGGGCATCCTGATTTTAATCTACCTGCTTCGCAATGGACGTCCCAGTTCATCGGGAGATGGAAAGAGCCCTCCTGGTGCGACGTTGTCGTAAACGCATGGCGCTCCATCAGGGCACACCTTGACTTCGGGAGCTAAGTGAGCATTGGTTCCTATTGTTCAGACCAGCCTGGTTTGACTGCATCTTACCTGTGTTCCGCTGCCTCTTCTGCGGATTTGAATGCGTGTTGGACCTGTGTCTGACACTTCCATCGGTTGCGCCGCAGGACAAAGACGTACTCCTGGACCCCTTAAAGGCCCACGTGTATTGATGTCCCCAGCGTATTCCCATGCTGATGATGGTATTCTTAGAGCCTCCACGGGATGCTTCAGCTCCTGGCGGAACGGACAATGGTTCTGCAACAGGCACACAGGTGTCAAGCGTTTCCTCAGCGGCTGCTGTGAGAACCGGAGAGGAACATGTTTGCTCAATTGACCTGATACATGAGGTGTTTGAGGGACCATCGTCTGCGAATGTGATGTTGCGGCTCCCTCAGAGAACACATAAACAATTTGGCTCTCCATGTGATGGGAGCAATTCGGCCTTGTTTCAAAAACATCCAAATTGGAATGAAAACATTATTTTGTTTTATTTTTCTGCTCTGCACTGAGCACCATGGCTTTCAATGTGCTCAGTGAACCAACTCATATATTGACTTTTAGAGATCTTAAAGCTGTAGCAGCATCTCTTTTTTAACGATTTTTCTTTTATATATATGACATGTTTTTAGAATCTGATTTTATCAATGTTTTTATGCTCTTAGAAAGCGTATTTTAGCATCAGATGATCTTATCGTCCTTTGGATGAGGAGTGGGTGTTATACTTCATAAGTTATGCCTATATAGTAAGGCGACCTTTCCCCGGCTTTCGTCCTACCTTTCTCTACATAACGGTTTTGGCGCTGACCTTTTGCCTTGTTATGAGTTGAACAAATGTTGTGTGATTTTCTCTGAAAGCCTCCCTCATTTGTTATGCATGAGGATTCTCAGTACCATATCTTAATCCCCTGCACACTCTGTATAATAAGTCTGTACAAAAGTCACTGCCATCGTTATCCTTGGACGACAGGCCTGCTGTGCACAGTTGCAATTGTTGATTCAGGTTGATTTGCATAATTGCAATTATAACATATCGATCGAGGTAGAACCCCTGTGGGCACCTTGTTGGTATAAAGGAGGCACATCATCATTGGGCATACAGAGGAGACACTTCCATGCTAACACGGGTCCTGCATGCTGAATCATCAACACACAGCGGTCTGACATCCCTCGCTGGGTGTCCTTCCCGAGACCAAGACGGGGTCCTTCACTCCCTCCCACCAGGTAATGGGGTTGGCTCTTTCCTAGGGGATTCTTGGATTCTACACCTACCTACATGCTTTACATTTATATACATGTTAGGTACATCTTGTTACATTTAGATAGGGTCAGCATTAGTAGGAGTACGCTAACATTACTGTGATTTATATGCCTGCATATATTCATTACTTTAGCGCCATGGTAGAAATCTACCTCCTATTTACTCTTTTGGTGCTTGTAATCTTATACATTTGCTTCTGTCTAATGGTTGCTGCAGCACATATGTTTTACACTAGAATTATGCTGGTTCAATAAATTCTTATTGAAAATGCCCCATCATTTATTCTGTGTATCTCTCTGAGTATAAGTGAGCACGAGTGACTGAGCGAAAATTACTGTACTGTTTCCTTGATCCCTGAGGGGTCAGGGTTGTCATGTTCAGTGGTTGCCAGAAACTATTCGCTCCTTGGTAGGTTAGGGAGCTTATGGTGGCACTGCGAGCTAGCTGGTCTTTAGGCTGACATATCCTGCGGGGGTGTCCCGAATCAGTCTTGACACCAAGTCCTTAGGTTATGTTGCCCAACAAACGTGCAGATCCTAGTATTCTTAGGAACTACATGACACCACTCGGAAATGTATTCATTGCTAGAAGACCAGAATATGGATGTTCTGTTTCTTACAGAAACTTGGACACGACCAGATAGGGAAGTTGAGCTAGGCTTGGCCTGCCCTCCGGGCTTTAAAATATTTCATAAACCAAGAGTGGGTGGGAGTGGTGGAGGGGTAGGAATTATACATAAAGAAACTTGGAATCTTGCCCCAATGAGTGTAGAGGAAGTACAGGGTTTTGAGTTACTTGGGTTCTCACTCAAGGATAACAGTGGCCATTTGTGTTCCGGAATACTCTGTTATAGACCACCTGGAGGAGCTGCTCCTCATTATCAAGAATTGATTGATGTGATATATAATCTTTCACACACTCACTCCAAATTAATGATCCTCGGAGATTTTAATCTCTGGGAGAATGGGAACCATGAGACTGCTTTTAAAGAACTACGCCAAGCTTGTGAAAATACCAACCTACAGCAGTTGGTGTTGCGTCCCACTCATCAGGGTGGTCACGTGCTGGACCTAATCTTCGCCAACGAAACGGACGTAGCTGTGGGGGAGATACTCCCACTTTGTTGGACAGACCACTTTCTGGTCCTTTTTTCACTAAGGTCAGCCACTACAAATAAACAAATCCCCTACCCGGTCAATAATCGATTGGGAAGGGAATGGTCTAAACTATCAAAACCTAAAGAGCTCCCACGACTTTCTAATGGTAGTAGCTTTGATATTAACAAATCGGTGGATGAGAACTATATGAATCTGTGTGATCAGATTATTAACACATTAGACCGGGTGGCCCCGTTGAAAAAAGTTAAAAGCAAAAAAAAAGCCGTCAGCTCCATGGTATAATAGGGAGTTGAGGCTGATGAAGACAAAATGTAAACAGGCAGAGAGAAAATGGAGGAGGAAATATGCGGAGACAGATAAAGCAGTTTTGAAAAAACTATTACTTACCTATAAAGAGATGATGGGTAAGGCCAAAGCTAAATATTATGAGGAAACTATCCTGCAAGCGCCCAATAAGGCCAAAACCTTATTCGGCATAGTAAGAGACATGTCTAATCCTGACTGTGCAAAGAATAAGATCCCAGCCTCACAAGAGCTTTGCGATGGTTTGGAAGTGTTTGAGGAAAAAATCAATACAATTATAAATGGTTTAAATACCCCTAGAGAAGTAGAGATGAATAATGAAGATGATATGTATGTATCACTTAGTAGCAGAACTCTACATGAAGAATCTGCCAGAGAAATTATGATGACTCTGGAGTCCTTCCAGGTCCCTTCACAAGAAGAATTTAATATAATTGAAGCTGGCATCTCCTCAGGTTCTCCCTTGGACCCGCTTCCACATAAGATGTGGAAAGTGTTTGGAATGGAGCTCTTCCCGTATCTCTACTGAATCTGCTGCCAGTCTCTAACTAATGGCACAGTCCCAAACTGCTGGAAAAAGGCAGTTGTGTCTCCTTTATTAAAGTAAGCTATGCTAGACCCCCAATGTCCCTCTAATTATAGACCTATCTCCCTGCTACCTTACCCGATAAAGATCCTAGAAAGAGTAGTGAGTAAATCCCTCTCAAAATATGTGGAAGAAAACCATCTCCTAGATGAAGTTCAATTTGGGTTCCGCCCGGGACATGGCACCGAAACTGCCCTGGTGACAGTCCTTGATGACCTTAGAATGCGGGCTGACAATGGCCAAACAGCCATCCTAGTGTTACTAGATATGTCAGCCGCATTCGACACGGTCAATCATAAGATCTTGATCAAGAGACTTAAGGAGAATGGTATTGTGGGCAAGGCATTGGACTGGCTGCAATCCTATCTTCTAAACAGACAGCAGGCAGTGACCATGACGCCATTTCTTGCTCAGAATCGCCCCGTAAAACATGGGGTTCCGCAGGGTTCGGCTATAAGTCCAATCCTTTTTAATTTTTATCTGCGCCCACTTATCTCCCTTATAAAATCCTTTGGCATTGAAGTTATAAACTATGCAGATGATACCCAACTTGTCTTCTCATTTGAGGGCAACAATGTAGTCCCCTTGGAAAAATTTCATAGCTGTATGCGGGAAACAGCAGGCTGGCTCAGAGATAACTCTCTGCAATTCAATGGCGATAAGACGGAAGTATTATGTTGTGCTGCAAGTAAAGCTCCCCGTCCACTGCCAGCGGATTTCTGGCCAGTCCCTGCAAATAATCCCCCGCTGCCTGTTAAGACAGCCTGTAATCTAGGAGTACTACTAGATAATAACTTACAACTGGACTCCCAAGTGAATAAAACAGTGAGCACTTGCTTATCTCTGCTCCGAGCTCTCCAAAAAATACTCCCTTTTTTACCAGCTTCAGCTAGACCTCAAGTGGTAAGGAGTATTATTATGAGCAGACTAGATTACTGTAATACTCTACTCCTGGGAGCTCCAGTCTCCTTGCTAAAAAAGATACAAAGGATACAAGTAATCGCAGCTAAGCTTGCATTAAACAGACAACGCAGAGCCTCTGCCTCGCTTGCTCTAAAAGATCTTCACTGGCTACCCATCGCGCAGAGAGTTCAGTTTAAGGCACTCGGTATTGTTTATAGGGCAGTACATAAAATGGGGCCTAAGCTCTTACAGAGGAAATTCCTCTGGTATTCCCCAGCTAGAAGTCTCCGTTCTTCTTCAGCCAACTTGATATGTATCCCACATTTTAACAAAGCTCGATTGGGCGGCAGATCATTTAGTCTTGTAGCTTCCAAACTCTGGAATGCACTGCCAATCGAGCTCAGACAAATTAACACCCTGCTCCGGTTTAGGAAGGAATTGAAAACCAGACTTTTTCCCAGAGAATAACTTTTTCAGTCCCCTTGGCCTGACTCTTATGAATTCAGTTACGCATAGTGTCCTTTTACTGGTAATCTCAGCGCCAGGATACCCGTTGGGTGGCAGCCGCGCTATAGAAATGCTACTTACATTACATTACATTACTTGCACTGTGTACAACGACCTATTTATCATTTGGCATGCCATTGGCTAAGCTGTTCAGGCTGGGCCCCGGGGCATATCTGGCAAAGACAAATATTGAGTCAGCTTTTAGGCTTCTGCCTGTTCATCCTGATAATTATCACTTGCTTGGTTTTCAGTATGTTGGTCAATATTTCTGTGTCAGATGTATGCCGATGGGCTGTGCAGACTCTTGTAACTGTTTTGAGCAGTTTTACTGGATGTTGCAATGGTTATTTACTTACAGATCCGGTTATAGGGACATCATACTTTACCTTGATGTCTTACTTGTCATGGGTCCACCTGCTTCTGGGGCTTGCAGTTGGGCTCTGGGAGAGTTGATTTGTTTGTTTAGAGATGTGGGGGTCCCGCTCGCACCCAACAAGACGGTTGGTCCACCACCTGTATGTCATTCTTGAGGATCGAGTTTGACACCATAGCAGGCGAATGCAGGCCTCCTCCTGACAAAGTGAGGGCCTTCACGCTGGTGATTGATTCCACTCTCTCAGGTAGTAAGGTGGAGTTACATCAGCTTCAGGTTCTCGTGGGTCAACGCAATTTCGCTCTACACATTATTCCCATGGGCCGCCCCTTTTCCAAGTCCATAGCAAGGGCAACGGCCGGTCTCACACAGAAACATCATCACATAAGACTTCAGGCTGAGGTAAAGGAAGACCTCAAAATCTGGCAGGAATTTCTCCAACACTTTAATAGGTCGTTATTCTGGCCCACCTCGCCGGTATCTAGCGAGACTTTGGACCTGTTTACTGATGCAGCGGGAAGTGTCAGTTTTGGGGATATCCTTGGGCACCAATGGTGCAGGACGGACTGGCCCGCTGAGTGGCATGAGAGCTGCGTCACTAGGAATGTAGCTTTCTTGGAACTGATTCCCATTGTGGTTGCAGTCACCATCTGGTCTGATCTTGTTCAGGGAAGGACAGTGTTTTTTTGGTCAGATAATATGGTGGTGGTGGAGGCTATTAAAAGGCAGGGTGTTTCTTGTAGACAGGTTTTGAGGCTCCTGAAACATCTTGTTTTACTTTGCTTGAAGCTGAATGTTGTCTTTAAGGCTAAGCATGTCCCTGGGGTTCATGATCAGGCAGCTGATGCTTTGTCTTGCTCTAAGTTGCAGGAATTCCAGGATTTTCACCCACGAGCAGCAGAGCGGATGACTGAGTTCCAGACATCTCGTTGGAAGACTGGAGACCCACCTTATCGCATTTAGTGGCAGCCCCTTTAAGCGAGTGCACTCAGAGGGCATACCAGAGATCTTCTAAGTCTTACAGCGCCTTCTTACAGAGACAAGGGGGTTCAGCTCTTTTTTCGCCCACGGGCCATGCCTCTTCCTGGAATCATTGAGGTCACAGGGCAGACCAGTATCTTACGCGAGAGCCCATTTGACAGCCATCGGCTTCTTTGCCAAGTTTAAGGGGCATGCGTAACGTGGGTGGGTACTTCCTGGTGAGGAAGGCCTTAGCGGGATGGGCCAGGCTTGAGGGCTCTATTGAGGATGGAAGGAGACCACTGGATGCGCAGGTTTTGGGGCTATGCTGGCCAATCTCAATCTCGTTTGCAGTTCCCCTTATGAGGTAACCTTGTTTTCTACAGCATTCTTCATGGCTTTTTATGGGGCATTTAGAGTGGGGGAGTTAGTTGGGAAGTCAAAATCTGATGTATTGGGTGGATTGCAATTCTTGGAAACCCAATTACATCTAGACACACTCACGCTTAAGTTAAGGAGGTCCAAGACTGATCCCACAGGGAAGGGAGCTATGATGGAGCTCAGGGCAGCCCAAGCGTCTGCCATGTGCCCAGTTACACTTATGAGGACGTGCATTTCTCTCTGACCACACATGCAATCCACCGCTCTGTTTGTTCATACTAATGGAGATTGCCTATTGAGATATCAATTTTCAGCTGTGTTATGCATCACTCTCGGCAGTCTTGATATTGATCCACGGGATATTTGTTTTACTCATTCAGGTTGGGGCAGCGGCTTTCGCTGGGTGGGTGGGGTTGTCTGCGAACGAGGTGAAGCGGATTGGCCAGTGGTCATCTGCGTGTTTTAAGCACTACGTACGCCCTGAGTTGCTCTAACAGTTTCTGTTTTGCAGCTTACCCGCTGTTTGATGCTGTTTTTTCTCACTCTGGTTTCTCTCTTCTAGTAGTATGCCTTCCAAAGTGGTATGGGCACTGGGCCACTACATTGTGCGGCGGATGGCTTACTGTTTGCAGCAGCATCATAAGCTGAAACCTGCCAGTTTTGGATGATGTCTCCTTCCAATGGAGTGGATTGGGGGCCTCCGGGTTGCCCAGCTCCGCCAACTGGTGTTAGAGACAAGGGATCACGTGGTACTCCAGTTCCCAGCTTTGATCATTATGCACGCCAGTGGTAATGACATGGTTAAGCTGGGGCGTAGGGCAGTCAGGGAGGCCCTGTTGGGCAAATTCGCCAGGTTGGGTAGGACCTTTCCCGGGTTGCAGATAGCTTGGTCACACGTGATCCAGCGACGCAGGTAGGGGCTAGACGTGAAATCAAGGGCTTTGAACGTATCAGTCAGGCGCATCAACGCTGAAATGGCCAAGTTGTGCCCGGGTGGGGATTGGCTTTTGAACATACCTCACAAGTTGCTCCAGGAGAACCAAATATTTCACAGAGATGGCGTTCACTTGTCGGACTTGGACACTGACTTGTTTATTGATGGAATCTGGGCTTTTACTCTGGAATTATTCCTTGGTGGAGTGGACGAAGGACCGCTTGGTTCTGGTCGTACTTGTAGCGGAAAAATTAACACCAAGATCGCTGTGCAACAGCAAGGTGAGTCTTCCAGCACACTTCTTAGGGCAGCACTGAGGGGGAGACAGCAAGCTGAACCCCCAAAGAGAATGTTCACACTGGCTTGGGGCAAGGGCGCACAGTTAGTTAGTGTAGGGCTTGGGGCTCCAGCCCCTGGTCACACTCTACGAGCCCCGCAGACAGCTTGGGGGGCTCCGGGTCCTACATGTCACTGACATGATTTAGGTCATGGAGAGATCTTTAGACCGAGGAGGCAGGAAAGGTTTGCAAATGGATTTTCCTGCTGCGACCAACAGTTGCTTTTACACTCTGCTTCTCCACCCAGCCACCTCCCCCCCCTCCCCCGAGTGTCACCACTCATTTCCTTCCTTTGATCTGAGCACATATAATAATTGTACCAAATTACACAAACAAAAACAGAAGCAGCTTCCTTCCCGGAAATATACTCTCGTCCCCTACGCGAATTGAAAGTACTTGTTGAAATTTTTCAACATGTTTACAGCAGTTGTTCATTCTAATGATTATGTCATATGTGTTGCCACCAGCAACGTCATCCATGATGTGATATGTCACCACATGTGAGGAGGCCACGAGCAGTATGGGTGGGTGTACTGGTTGTGTACCTCACCAAAGTCAGAGACTTTGAGTAGCTTTTAGGTCTTGGGTGTTTGCTCTAAATTCACTTAAGATGAGTTTTTATTAAGGAAATGGCCATTGGCTGTTTGCGGCAGCCTCAGTGTGTCATGGTGGCTGCCTTCTCTATCCCTGTGGCTCCTGAGCCTTTAGGGGATGCTGTGGGGCCCGCGTTCAAGCAGCGCCACCCCTCCAGCCTCTGTGCCCGAGGAACCGAACCTAGGGGCAGATTTACAAGCCCCTTGCGCCACATTTGCGTCACTTTTCCCATGTTAAAAGTGACGCAAAAGTGGCGCAGGGGGCTTGTAAATCTGCCCCCTAGTGCGCACAGGCTCGGGCCCTATGCAGCGAGCACTGGCAGCAGACCATGGCCACGCCCTCTACCACGTCAGTCATGCCTTCACTGTACTCTTTCGCGCACTTGGCCAGGGCATGACTTCAGCAAAGCCCTGTGTTCCTTTATCCAGCACCCATCGGGCCACTGACTTCTTTTTACAGTTCAACGCCACTGACCAGCTCCATTTTGAATTACAATAATTAGTGAACTCTCAGCGGGCCTCTACTATTGTGATAAAATCCTCGAAGATTTCACATTTTTCCCCATTATCGCCCATGATTCCTTCTGGGGCACGACGTTTGCAAGCGTCCACGCACCGCCGGGAGACAAACAGTGACAGACAAAACAACAAAGTCCAGCCTGTGCGGTCGCGCAAACTGTAGGGGTCTGCAAACCGTTTGCATACGGCTCAGATGTCTGCAGATTCATTTAAAATTGAAAATGTGGTTCAAGAACTGTACGTTGACCAAAAGTGTTCAAATATTCAGGAATTTAGAGGTACAAAATACCCACACAGACGATTTACTCTTTAAAGCGCAACTGACACCTTTTTTCTGTAATCGTCTCAAAAACTACAGAGCTAATTTTCATCAAACAAAAAATGATGCGTTTGTTCATAGTAAATTTCTAACTTCATTATCAAGCCTAGTGTAAACCTGTTCAAGAACTAAAATTCATATTAGACTCAAGATGGCCAGAGTTTAATTTTAGCCGGTGGTTGCCATCGGCATTTATTTTTGGGGGATCGGCAGATATTTTTCTGCGTCGGACATTTCCCGGGAGCAAGAGAGCTAAAAGCAAACAAAGGGGAAATAGGCAGGAAGAGAAAAACAGAAAACCCGCCACATAGGAAGACAGCAGCAACCTGCAAGAGTTAGATAACGGACCAGGGAGTGTCTGGCAACGGAAAAAAGGCCTGAGGTGGATTCCGAACTCCGCAGCTTTGGTATTCTTCACTGTGACATTTTATAGCGCCGCCCGGATGTTTGCGCAGCGCTTTGGCAACAGCACTTATTATTTTTCAAATGGGAACTCTTTGGATCAATCACAATAACTCACCCCACTTTGACCAATTACATGAAATTTAATTGAAACAGTCTGAGGTGGATGAGACAAGCATTTGCCAAATTTGATGTGGATTCATTATGTGCAGGGCTATTAGCAAAACAAAAAGCCTGGTTTCTGTGTAAATAACTACTGAAACAAAATCATAGCTTCTTAAAGATGTAAATGTATTTGCACGACTTTCCTGTTCAAACAGTTCTGTTGTTTTAATATGTTTACAGGTCTAGGATTTTTATTTAGTAATCAACACTTTAAATACTCTGCATTACAGCTCCCATTTCTTCTACCCCGGAAGTATAATCCTATGAGTTGACACACAATTCAAAACTGTGACCTTCGAGTTTGCACCCACTCCTCTGCAGTGCCCGCTGAACCCACTAAGCTTTCCTACACCACATACATCTTTCTTCTCCCATTGATGGGCTCAGGAAACAGATGAAAAAAATATGAAACGTAAGAAATTGTTTTCAGATGAGTGAAAGACAGCTGATCAATTATTGTGTGAAAAATAAAGATGCACACGAACATTTCGAGCGTGCCCGTGAAAGGAGACATGCACAATACTCAAACAGTCATTCTTGTAAATAAATATGTTCTAAAGAGGAGAACTTACCGCGGAGTCGGCGTCTCAAGGTGTGTCTCTGAACACCAGGGTCCGCTGAAGTTTTATATCATTTCAGGGCAGCGGCTTTCGGTTTCATTATTCTGCTCATTCTACATTTTTTTTTTTTTTAAAGACATGAACACTTTCCTTCCTTTGGTAGGAGGGTGGGTCTGTTAAATTTCACATTTAACTGGGCCGATGCCAATTTTCCGGTAAATCCTTCTAGCTTCGTAGGGGAATAAAAAAACAGCATTTAGGATGTTATGGAAAGCCTCTGTGTTAATAGGGCCATTTTCTTGAGCATTTTTATATGTATATATTGCACCAACCTGCTGCTTACAGAGTATGGGGTGAGGCTCGGAGTTTTTTTCCAAGTCGGACTTATGCCAAATAAAGGTTCTTAAAAGCAGCAGGCACATGGAAGTTTCTTCCCTTCTACTCAGATCTCCATTCCATTGAAGATGGATGTTACCCTTTTTTTTGCTCACCGCATAGTTCTTCAGAACACTATGGGGCTTATTTATGAGAAGCTTGCGCCACTTTTTTTGACGCTCCAGCGACGTAAGCCTCTCAATCATATCTAAGAGGAGGAGCAAAGCCACTTTGAATGACTTTGCATGGCCTTAAAGATATGGAGGAAGACAAAGCAGCGCAAGTTGCTGCCTTGCCTTACTCTGCGTCAAGGAGGCCCAAGGCTTATTCATGAGAGCCTTGGGCCCAGGGCCTCATTGATGAGGAACTGGCATAGGTCTGCGCCGCAAGTCTTCTAGCTGTGCTGCCCTACGCCAATGTGAAAGGGCAGGAATGCACTGTATTTTATGAGAAACAATGCATTCTTGTTCTTTCTCCCTGCACTCCTGAGAGCCAGAGCACTGAACCAAGTCAGGGAACTATAAAATCAGCTGTAAAGGTAGATTTGATTAATGTGGTCAAATTGAAAACAGAATTGGATTAAATAATAAGTGGAAGTTTGGATCTAAATAATCAAATAGACACTTATCAATCAAGAGAATTGGTGTTCATGGCCAAAGACGTCAGCAGGAGGGCAAGGCAAGCTCATGAGATATTATATGAGTTGGCTCAAAAATATGATGTTGATCTTGGACGAACAAAGTCTTTGCAGTAGAGACATAGGCTTGCTTTCAGTGACCGGGATATTGAAGATTTGAGAAAATCTGGACTGAAAACACAAATTCGAGAATTAATTGCAGGCATTCAAATTTGGAGCACATTAGATAAGTGGGAAGACAAATGGTCTAAGAGAAAGGGTTTTAAAAGAGCAGCAGGAGAACCACGTCCTTTAGCGGAAAGAGTGATGGGAAATGGAGTTTATCCACTATTAGAAGTGCCTAGTGGGGGTTATGTACATGTACCTTGGAGTAGAAGTGATCTTGCTGCATTTACAAATGACTTCCCGAGGTTGAGAGAGAAGCCTCTAGAATGGTACAAACAGGCTGATCGCTTTGTGAATATCTTGAAAGTGCTGTGGATCGACTTAAACAAGCTGTTTGCAATTGTGATCCCTAGTGATTTGTGGTCTGCATATAAAATAGTTATAGAATAACCTGAAGGTGAAACCGAGAGAGACTCAGTGATGCATGATCCGTCACCGGTGGTGATGAGGAAATACGACCAAGTGATTACATGGTTAAAGGCTTAGGTGGCTCAGTGAATATTGATTGGGTTAAGATTGATAGAACAACTCAAGAACCTAAAGAGACTATTCATGCTAATTGTGAAAGGTTGTTACAGGCTTTCAAACAGTACAGTGGGATGGATACACTTGAACCAAAGGATATGGGACAGTTTGTGTCTAGATTTGCAATTAGGTTGAGATCTGAAATTAGTATGATGATTCAACAACACTTGATTTGCTGGCAGAATAAGTCAGTTGACGAGATTTTGCATTACACAAAGTATTGCAGCAATGAGATTGAGATGAGACATAAAAGGATGAAGGAAAAGCTGATGTTAGTGCAGATGAAAGCTGCTCAGAGGGGAGGTCAGGTCCAACTCTATGTAGGGAATGCCGCCTCAGTGCCAGGGACAGGCCAAACAGGAGTTCAAGGGCAACCGTTGGAGGATTACAGGGACAAGGAAGAGGCAGGGGTATTCTGATAGACCCAAAGACTGGAGTTCATATTGCTACTTTAAAGAAGACCAACCCATGCCACAACTGAAATTGGTTGGGGCATTGGAAGCATTGGAAGCGTGAATGTTGTCTTAACCCTGCAAATCAGGATCAGAATGGGGAATTTAATCTGTCACAGGGTAACGTGAACTCAAAATGTGCCTAGACCAAGATCTCAAAATGTGGGAGGGTCTCAAGGTTCTGTGATGCAAGTACCACAGCCTCCGATGCCACAGCAGGCTGTGCAGAATGTGTCCTATAATAACACTCTGTTCCCCCAATTCCCTGTGTTTGAGGCTTCCAATGACTATGGCACAGACCAGTCCTTATAACGGTGCCTGAGGGGGGAGGAAGACTGTACACTTGACGCAGTCTTAGAGGTGGAACAGAGTGGACAAACGTTGATGCTGATGTAGATGGCCACAATGTCACTTTTATGACTGACGCTAGTGCTACCCACTCTACTGTGCGAACAACAGAGGTTCCAGACCTACTCCTCTCGGGAAAAACAATCCAAGTTGTGGGAGTTGCAAACAAGAGGATGTCAAACCCTCTGACAGAAGAAATGCCTATGAAGATAGGGACCTTTGAGGATACTCATCAGTTTGTGGTGTGCGATTCAAGTCCTGAGTATCTCTTGGGACGTCACCTGTTATGCAAGTTAAATTGCACCATATATTTTACACCAAAAGGCATTGAGCTCCAGACGAATGATGAAGACATTGTGTTTAAATTGGCAAATCAAAATTTGAGTGTTTCATTGTTTCCCTTGCTGACGGTGGCAGATTTACCATTGGATCTCAGGGACACAGTGGCAGATGTTGTCTGGGATTTTTCAGGAAAGGATATTGGGCTCATTAAAGGAGTTGAGCCAGTCCGTATATAAATTAAGCCCAATGCTGAATATCCGAGAACACCGCAATATAATCTGATGCCCGAGACAGTTGTTGGAATAACACCTGTAATTGAGTCCATTATTGAGCAGGGTATTTTGAAGGAGATCCTGGGAAGTCCATGTAACTCTCCCATTATGGACTTACAGAAGCCTAGCAGTAAGTACCGCATTGTGCAGGATCTTCGTAAAAATCAGCAGTGTAGTAGTTCATTGTTTTCCCGTGGTACCAAATCAATCTGTGATAATATTTCAGATTCCATGTGAGGCTTTGTAAATCACTGTTATCGATCTTTGCCAAGTGTTTTTTTCGATCCCATTGCATGAAGATCATCAATTTTTATTTGCATTTCGGCTGGAAGATCGTGTCTTAACATGGTATTGCGTCCCTCAAGAGTATACTGAGAGTCCATCCATCTTTAAGCAGATTTTGAAAAAGAATCTAGAGTATTTGGTTATGCCCTGTAATTCAGTTCTGGTGCAGTATATCAATGACCTTCTGGTTGCATCGAATACTCCAGATGCTTGCAAAACTGATACCAATGACCTGTTGAACCATTTGGCTGAGAATGGACATAAAGTGTCTCAGAACAAGCAGCAGTATTGTATGATGGATATCCTATATTTGGGACATCGCACTGAGAAAGGCGTGAGAAAGGTGTCACAAAAAAGAATTTCGGCGATCATGCAAATGAATTTGCCTCGCACACAGAAGAAAGTCAGGATGTTTCTGGGAATGGTGGGCTACTGTCGTCAGTAGATACCCAGTTTTTCCTTAGGAGCCAAACCTTTGCAGAGGTTGACATACAAAGAAGTGTCTGATCTGGTGCCTTGGGACAATGACTGTTTGAATGCATTCCTGGAGTTGAGAGAGAGTCTTTTCTGTGCTCCTGCGCTGGGAATGCCTGATTATAACAAAGCATTTACGCTCTTTTCCAATGAAAGAGAGCGTTGTGCTCTATCAGTGTTAACTCAGAACCATGGAAGTGCCTGTAGACCAGGAGCTTATTTCTCAGCTACTTTATATCCAGCCGGATCTATGTTGCCCGGATGTCTCAAGTCCGTTCCTGCAACAGGTGTCAGCATAGAGAGATGTGAAGGTATCATGAGGGGTCCCCCTTTAACTGTCTATGTTCCGCATTCTGAGGAATTGCTGTTAACAAGGACTTGTACCCAGCATTTGACTAACAGTAGGCTTACGAGGTACGAACAGGTGATTTTGGCTGCTGAAACCATTACCTTTAAATAATGCTCTGTACTCAATCCTGCAGCGCTACTGCCTCTGTCTGATTGTAGTGGGTATGAAAACGAAGGAGGACATGACTGTCTCGATGTCACTAAACTATGCACAAAACCCCGTCCTGATATTACTGACAAGCCATTACCCGAGTCTGATCAAATCCTTCTTCGTGGATGGTTCATGTTTAAGGGATCCTGAGGGAAACCTAAGGGCTGCCTATGTTGTCTGTACTCTTTCAGGAGTGGTGGAAGCTGCTTGGCTTCAAGGAGTATTCTCTGCACAAGTGGTTGAACTGATTGCCCTAACACGTGCATGCTGTGTTTCAGACCAGCTGAGAGTGACAATATTCACCGATAGCCAATATGGGTTCGGTGTGGTCCATGACTTCGGACAGCTATGGTCTCAGAGGGGGTTTTTGACCTCATCGGGGTCACCAATGGAGAAGCTGTGAAAAAACTGTTGGAAGCCCTACTGATTCCTCAAGAGATTGCTTTTGTTTAGTGCCCTGCCCACTGTAAGGGAAATGATTTTGTTACAGTTGGGAATCGTTACTCCGATGAAGTTGCACGTTAATGTGCATTGAATGTTTGCACTTTCAGTGGGGAGTACACAAATGCAAGAACAGACGAGACCAACTTCAACCTTTTGATGACAGTTGCTGATACTTGTGATGAGGTGAAGAGGTTACAAGAGGAGGTTTCTGAGGAAGAACAATTGGGTTAGACTAGAGCAGGATATGTGGGAAGAGATGATGACATTTGGGTTTCAGGCGATGGAAGACCAGTGTTGCCCAATAGTCTGTTGTACCCGATGGCGAGACATATTCATAGGCCGACACATGCAGGGAGGGATGCGATGGTGAGATTGTTCAGGCAAACATGGTTTAATCCTAAATTCTGAGTGATGTCTGAGGCATTGTGTCATAGGTGTGTGATTTGGCAGCAAATGCATGTGGGAAAGAGAACACCTGTTACCTTGAGCCACATAGGGAGGTCAGGAGGACCTTTTAACTGGATGCAGTTGGACTTTGTCGAGATGCTTGTATGTAATGGATTGAGATACATTTTGGTGGTGGTGTGCATATTTTCTCGTTGGGTGGAAGCCTATCCTAAGAGGAGATGTGACAGTCTCACCGTAGCTAAGTTACTGCTTAGGGAACTCATTCTGAGGTTCGGATTTCCAACTACTTTAGAGTCAGACCAAGGAACTCATTTTAATAATGAGATCCTGAAATTGTTATGTGCAGTATTACAAGTGGAGCAGAGATTGCATTGCAGTTATCGGGCAGAGGCTTCAGGCATTGTGGAGCAGATAAATAGCACTTTGAAATCCAGGTTGGCTAAAGTATGTGATTCGAGATCTTTGAAATGGCCTGATGCTTTGCGTCTTGTGTTGATAAGTCTTCGCAGTATCCAAGACAGAAGGACCAGACTCTCGCCACATGAGATCCTTATGGGGCGAGCTATGTGGTTGCCTGCTGTGCCTACCAACATGCCTGTGAACATATCGGATGATTTGGTGCTCAACTTCTGTACAAGATTAGTTGATGTAGTTCATTCTGTGTCTGTCACGACTTGCTCCCTGCATTCCCGTGTCCACCACCAGGGGGCTGAACTGGGGGACTTTCCAGACTTCTAATAAGCTTCCAGACCCTACCCTGCATGCATATCCAGACTTCCAGCCATTCGGACACTTATTGGGAACTGACATCCATTCCCAATCCATGCCGGGTTTTGTGAAAGCCAGCCTGCTTATATTTGAAGCCAGCCTACTCATGCCTGAAACTCCACTACCCAGAATTCCCTGCTCACTGCTTTGTCTCCACCCCTGCAGGCCAAGGATGGGTGGAGGAATTCAGTTCACCTGTGGCTGGCTGCTGCTAGCCTGCTCACACCTGCTGCATATGATTACTGTGAGCTCTTTTAAGCCCCAGCTCCCTTCAGCCCAGTGTTGGTCATTGTAGCTGTTTACCGGTGAGACCGATCCTTGTTTCCAGTGCTCCCTGAGCTTTTGCTATTGTTTCCAGTGTTTCCTGAGCTTTAGTTCTGCCTTTTTCTTGACCTGCTGCTGTTTTCCTTGTTCCTGAATTAGCACTGCTTATAGTGCTACCTTGTTTCCTGAGTTCCTGGGCTATAGCTAATCCTTGTTCCCTGATTCCTGGGCTATAGCTAATCCTTGTTCCCTGATTCCTGGACTATAGCTAATCCTTGTTCCTTGATTCCTGGGCTATAGCTAATCCTTGTTCCCTGATTCCTGGGCTATAGCTAATCCTTGTTCCCTGATTCCTGGGCTATAGCTAATCCTTGTTCCCTGATTCCTGGGCTATAGCTAATCCTTGTTCCCTGATTCCTGGGCTATAGCTAATCCTTGTTCCCTGATTCCTGGGCTATAGCTAATCCTTGTTCCCTGATTCCTGGGCTATAGCTAATCCTTGTTCCCTGATTCCTGGGCTATAGCTAATCCTTGTACCTGAATTAGCACTGACTGCAGTGCTACCTTGTTTCCTGAGTTCCTGAGCTATAGCTATTCCTTGTACCTGAATTAGCACTGACTGCAGTGCTACCTTGTTTCCTGAATTCCTGAGCTATAGCTATTCCTTGTACCTGATTTAGCACTGCCTGCAGTGCTGCCTTGTTTCCTGAGCTATAGTTATTCTTTGTTCCTGTTCCTGGGCTTCAGCTATTTCTAGTTTCCTTGAACCAGTACTGCTTGCAGTGCTCTCTTGACTCCTTGTTTCCTGAGCTGTAGCTATTTTCCTGTTTCCTGAACCAGCACTGCCTGAGGATGCTACCTTGACTCCTGAAGCTTTAGTAATTCCCTGTTCCTGAACTAGCACTGCCTGCAGTGCTACCTTGATTCCTGAGCCTTATCATTTCCTTGTTCCTGATCTGCGGTGCTACTTTGACTTCTGAGCTTTTGCTCAATTCTTGTTCCTGCCCCAGCACTGCCTTCTATTACTACCTTGTTTTCTTGATTCCTGAACCTGCACTATTCTAGTATACCCTTGTAGCCTCCCCTTCTGTATATCCTTTTCCAGTCCCTGCCTTTCTTCCCATTTCCTTGGTTCCAGTTCTAGTTTGCTATCTTTCTATTTCTGCTGTCTTGCTTTTGTTGCCTTGTATGTTTGTTACCTGTTTTCTGCTAAGTGTGCCCTGTGATTTCCTTCCTTTCCTCTTAAGCACTCCTCCTTGCTAGCTCCTTGTCTATTGTGCTTGTGTTTAGTTCTACCCCTTTGCTGTTACTGCCTTGCGTGTTCCTGTTTGATCGCCAGGATCCGTGGGCACAGCTGACTACCTAGGTGGTGTTTCTTGTTCACTGTGAGTATTGTCTTTGAGTTACTGTTATAACATCACCATAGGTATAAGCTCCACAGACCCTGCCTTTTGTATACATATCCTATATGTGGGTATTTCCAGTCAGTATCTGTAACAGCAATTGTGGGTGAGGAACTTACTGAGCTTCAGTCTTACCGTGTGGAGCTCCTGAGAGCTTTACCCCACATTCCCTTTATTGTTAATGTTGTTTTATATTTAAGTGTATTGCACATCCGTCCTGGGTTTAGTGATTCTGAATGCTGAGCCGTCTCATGAGTGCCCTTTCTTTCTAAGTCTCACCCTTCTTGTTCACCTCTACAGGCTTCCCCTTTGGATCCCTTTTCTCCTCTGACTTCCAGTGTGATCCTGGGCAGCGCTGTACTCCTCTCTGTGTTTGTTTTCTACCCTGTTCCCAGCCCTTGCCCAAGCACCTGACTGTGTTCCCCACATAGTCCCGGACAGACCCTGACAGAATGACCAACCCACATTTCCAGGGTCACTTGTGAGGTTTCTTTGTGTTCAGTTAGCTACCTTTTTACTAAAACCCACCCTGTCAGTTCTTGCCAAGATGTTTAGCAACAGATCCAGAAAGTCTGCGTATGCTGACAGGAATCCATTGTCAAGGCAGTGCAGTTCTGTACACCCTATTAGAAAGTCCTTAAACTCTAGAGATCGATTCATGGAACAAAACAGACTTTTACGTGCTGAATATTATTCCCTGTGGTTGGCTGATCCTTCTATGTTAGATTTTCATTCCATCTGTGACCCTGATCTTCACCTGATGTCAGCCAGTGATCTACAGGATGAAAATGAATTTCTACAAACCTTGTTAGCAGCAGAAAGACACACCAGTGCATCAAGTAGGTTTGTGCAGGACAGTTCACCAGTGCCCACCAATGAGAGACATTTAGTGTCTACTTTACAGTTTGAGAATATTCACCCTAGTCCTGAAACAATAAATCCTCTTATGAGAAATGGACATTTACGTTCAGAATATTTTACTCATTGGCTTTCAAACACCTCTTTGCCAGATCCTGACTTGCTTTTCTGTTCTGATCCAGATTCAATGTCTGTGTCAGCATTGCAAAAGGAGAATGATACCATACTCAGCTTGCTGAATAAGAATTCTGGTTCTAGCATGTCTGCTCTCCATTTACACAAGGTTACCCAGTCCTGTAGTCTAGTAGATATCACAGTCCCGGATACTACAAGGACTGTGAAGATGTCACTACTGACAACAGCAAATCTACTTTTCACAAGCTACTACCATTCCCAGAGATTAAAGTCTATGAACCATGTGTCACTCTGCCTTTAGCTTGTCTTCTTGCAGAGTCTTCAGAGTCCTCAGCCGGCCCGCTGCCTTCAGAGCCCGGGTCCTCAGCCGGCCCACCTACGGAACTTCAGCCTGCAGCCTTCTTGCCATCTGTGCCCGAGCCTGCAGCCTGCCTGCCATCTGTGCTCAAGCCAGCAGCATGCCTGTCATTAGTACCGGAGCCTCCAGACTGCCTGCATTCAGAGCACAAGCCCTCAGCTCACCTGCCTACTAAGTCAGAGTCTCCAGCCTGTCTGACTTCAGAGCCAGAACTTCCAGCCTATCTGAATTCAGAGCCAAGATTTCCAGCCTGTCTGACTTCCGAACCAGAGCTTCCAGGCTCTCTGCCTCCTGGACCAGAGCTTCCAGGCTCTCTGCCTCCTGGACCAGAGCTTCCAGGCTCTCTGCCTCCAGGACCAGAGCTTCCAGGCTCTCTGCCTCCAGGACCAGAGCTTCCAGGCTCCCTGCCTCCAGGACCAGAGCTTCCAGGCTCCCTGCCTCCAGGACCCGAGCTTCCAGGCTCCCTGCCTCCAGGACCCGAGCTTCCAGGCTCCCTGCCTCCCGCACCCGAGCTTCCAGGCTCCCTGCCTCCCGCACCCGAGCTTCCAGGCTCCCTGCCTCCCGCACCCGAGCTTCCAGGCTCCCTGCCTCCCGCACCAGAGCTTCCGGGCTCCCTGCCTCCCGCACCAGAGCTTCCGGGCTCCCTGCCTCCCGCACCAGAGCTTCCGGGCTCCCTGCCTCCAGCACCAGAGCCTCCGGGCCCCCTGCCTCCAGCACCAGAGCCTCCGGGCCCCCTGCCTCCAGAACCAGAGCCTCCGGGCTCCCTGCCTCCAGCACCAGAGCCTCCGGGCTCCCTGCCTTCAGCACCAGAGCCTCCGGGCTCCCTGCCTTCAGCACCAGAGCCTCCGGGCTCCCTGCCTTCAGCACCAGAGCCTCCGGGCTCCCTGCCTTCAGCACCAGAGCCTCCGGGCTCCCTGCCTTCAGCACTTGAGCCTCTATTTTGCCAACTTTTTGACCCTGTGCTTCCAGTTTGCCAGCCTTCAGAGGTCTCAAGACATATACATTCGGAAACTGTATCTCCGGCATCAGAGACAAAACCCTCCAGAACGCCACAATTTTCCTGCAGTCCTCTGGCATCTTGCACTACATCTATGATGGAAATGGACTTACTTCTTAGGAGCCACGGCCTTGAATCCAATTCCAGATTCCGGGAGAGGGTCTTTGGAGGGGGTGTACTGTCACGACTTGCTCCCTGCATTCCCGTGTCCACCACCAGGGGGCTGAACTGGGGGACTTTCCAGTCTTCTAATAAGCTTCCAGACCCTACCCTGCATGCATATCCAGACTTCCAGCCATTCGGACACTTATTGGGAACTGACATCCATTCCCAATCCATGCCGGGTTTTGTGAAAGCCAGCCTGCTTATATTTGAAGCCAGCCTACTCATGCCTGAAACTCCACTACCCAGAATTCCCTGCTCACTGCTTTGTCTCCACCCCTGCAGGCCAAGGATGGGTGGAGGAATTCAATTCACCTGTGGCTGGCTGCTGCTAGCCTGCTCACACCTGCTGCATATGATTACTGTGAGCTCTTTTAAGCCCCAGCTCCCTTCAGCCCAGTGTTGGTCATTGTAGCTGTTTACCGGTGAGACCGATCCTTGTTTCTAGTGCTCCCTGAGCTTTTGCTATTGTTTCCAGTGTTTCCTGAGCTTTAGTTCTGCCTTTTTCTTGACCTGCTGCTGTTTTCCTTGTTCCTGAATTAGCACTGCTTATAGTGCTACCTTGTTTCCCTGAGTTCCTGGGCTATAGCTAATCCTTGTTCCCTGATTCCTGGGCTATAGCTAATCCTTGTTCCCTGATTCCTGGGCTATAGCTAATCCTTGTTCCCTGATTCCTGGGCTATAGCTAATCCTTGTTCCCTGATTCCTGGGCTATAGCTAATCCTTGTTCCCTGATTCCTGGACTATAGCTAATCCTTGTTCCTTGATTCCTGGGCTATAGCTAATCCTTGTTCCTTGATTCCTGGGCTATAGCTAATCCTTGTTCCCTGATTCCTGGGCTATAGCTAATCCTTCTTCCCTGATTCCTGGGCTATAGCTAATCCTTGTTCCCTGATTCCTGGGCTATAGCTAATCCTTGTTCCCTGATTCCTGGGCTATAGCTAATCATTGTTCCCTGATTCCTGGGCTATAGCTAATCATTGTTCCCTGATTCCTGGGCTATAGCTAATCATTGTTCCCTGATTCCTGGGCTATAGCTAATCATTGTTCCCTGATTCCTGGGCTATAGCTAATCCTTGTTCCCTGATTCCTGGGCTATAGCTAATCCTTGTTCCCTGATTCCTGGGCTATAGCTAATCCTTGTTCCCTGATTCCTGGGCTATAGCTAATCCTTGTTCCCTGATTCCTGGGCTATAGCTAATCCTTGTTCCCTGATTCCTGGGCTATAGCTAATCCTTGTTCCCTGATTCCTGGGCTATAGCTAATCCTTGTTCCCTGATTCCTGGGCTATAGCTAATCCTTGTTCCCTGATTCCTGGGCTATAGCTAATCCTTGTTCCCTGATTCCTGGGCTATAGCTAATCCCTGTTCCCTGATTCCTGGGCTATAGCTAATCCCTGTTCCCTGATTCCTGGGCTATAGCTAATCCCTGTTCCCTGATTCCTGGGCTATAGCTAATCCTTGTTCCCTGATTCCTGGGCTATAGCTAATCCTTGTTCCCTGATTCCTGGGCTATAGCTAATCCTTGTTCCCTGATTCCTGGGCTATAGCTAATCCTTGTTCCCTGATTCCTGGGCTATAGCTAATCCTTGTTCCCTGATTCCTGGGCTATAGCTAATCCTTGTTTCCTGAGTTCCTGAGCTATAGCTATTCCTTGTACCCGAATTAGCACTGACTGCAGTGCTACCTTGTTTCCTGAGTTCCTGAGCTATAGCTATTCCTTGTACCTGAATTAGCACTGACTGCAGTGCTACCTTGTTTCCTGAATTCCTGAGCTATAGCTATTCCTTGTACCTGATTTAGCACTGCCTGCAGTGCTGCCTTGTTTCCTGAGCTATAGTTATTCTTTGTTCCTGTTCCTGGGCTTCAGCTATTTCTAGTTTCCTTGAACCAGTACTGCTTGCAGTGCTCTCTTGACTCCTTGTTTCCTGAGCTGTAGCTATTTTCCTGTTTCCTGAACCAGCACTGCCTGAGGATGCTACCTTGACTCCTGAAGCTTTAGTAATTCCCTGTTCCTGAACTAGCACTGCCTGCAGTGCTACCTTGATTCCTGAGCCTTATCATTTCCTTGTTCCTGATCTGCGGTGCTACTTTGACTTCTGAGCTTTTGCTCAATTCTTGTTCCTGCCCCAGCACTGCCTTCTATTACTACCTTGTTTTCTTGATTCCTGAACCTGCACTATTCTAGTATACCCTTGTAGCCTCCCCTTCTGTATATCCTTTTCCAGTCCCTGCCTTTCTTCCCATTTCCTTGGTTCCAGTTCTAGTTTGCTATCTTTCTATTTCTGCTGTCTTGCTTTTGTTGCCTTGTATGTTTGTTACCTGTTTTCTGCTAAGTGTGCCCTGTGATTTCCTTCCTTTCCTCTTAAGCACTCCTCCTTGCTAGCTCCTTGTCTATTGTGCTTGTGTTTAGTTCTACCCCTTTGCTTTTACTGCCTTGCGTGTTCCTGTTTGATCGCCAGGATCCGTGGGCACAGCTGACTACCTAGGTGGTGTTTCTTGTTCACTGTGAGTATTGTCTTTGAGTTACTGTTATAACATCACCATAGGTATAAGCTCCACAGACCCTGCCTTTGTATACATATCCTATATGTGGGTATTTCCAGTCAGTATCTGTAACAGCAATTGTGGGTGAGGAACTTACTGAGCTTCAGTCTTACCGTGTGGAGCTCCTGAGAGCTTTACCCCACATTCCCTTTATTGTTAATGTTTTATATTTAAGTGTATTGCACATCCGTCCTGGGTTTAGTGATTCTGAATGCTGAGCCGTCTCATGAGTGCCCTTTCTTTCTAAGTCTCACCCTTCTTGTTCACCTCTACAGGCTTCCCCTTTGGATCCCTTTTCTCCTCTGACTTCCAGTGTGATCCTGGGCAGCGCTGTACTCCTCTCTGTGTTTGTTTTCTACCCTGTTCCCAGTCCTTGCCCAAGTCCCTGACTGTGTTCCCCACATAGTCCCGGACAGACCCTGACAGTGTCTCACCAGGTTGAAGCAGCAACTGCATTGCCACATCAGGAGCAATGTCACAACCTCAACCCCGGAGACTGGGTTGTTGTCAAGAAACATGTGAGGAAGAACTGTATTGAGCCTAGTTGGCGTGTCCGTTCCAGGTGATTTATTTATTTATAAAGTTTTATATAGCGCGAACAAGATCCCGAAGGAAATCAGAGAGCTTTACAAAAAGATGGAAGGAAGGTAATAAGTGCAATATCGACATCAACAAAAGCATAGCAAACATGAATAATTACCGTACAAAGGGGTCAAAGGAGAATAATACAACAGCTAATATATAGCGGGCTAAGAAGGGGGCAAACGGTAAGGTACAGAAGAGTAGCATCAAATGAAGGTCTAACGGTTGTAGGATCAGAGACTTCGAGCGGATGATCATAACCCATTTAAGGTAAGAACTTGTTCATTAGGAATCTTTTAGCTTCCAGTTTGAAAGCAGCCGTGGAGGAGAGTCTGCGTACTTCCGGTGGAAGAGAGTTCCAGATCTTCGGGGCAGCGCCGGAGAAGGCTCGTTGGCAGGTTCTCTTTTTTCTATAGATTTGTGGTTTCAAGAGGAAAGAGTTCGCACTTCTTGAGGGTCTACCACCCTGGATAGTTCAAGTTTTTGTGCTAGGTATCTGGGGGTTTTGAAATGGAGGGCTTTGTGTGCCAAACAAGCCATCTTTAGCTGAATTCGAGCTTCGTAAGGCAACCATTTAAGGGATTTTAGGACTGGGGATATGTGCGCGTTTCTTTTGGTACCTGTAACCAGCCTAGCCGCAGCGTTCATAGATGCCCTTAGTGGAGCCAAGGTATATTTGGGGAGGCCACAGAGCGTAGCGCTGCCATAATCAAGTCTCGGTAACACAAGCGCTTGGACCACCTGCTTGAAATCAGATTGTGGAAGGAATGGTTTGATATTTCTGAGAGTCCTCATCAAATGATTAGCTCCCTTACACACATTGCCGATATGATTCTTCATGTTCAGATGTTTGTCCAGGGTGATTCCGAGAGATTTGGCTGAGTCTATAATGAGGGGGTTGCAGTTGAAGGCAGTGAGGTGATTCAGTCAAAGGTCTGGCTTGGGGATGTGGTTCGGAGGAGAGATGAGAAGGAATTCTGTTTTGGAGGTGTTGAGCAGGAGGTGGTTCTCGGGTAACCAGTTTTGAGTAGACGTTAGGATAGTGTTGAGTGAGATGAAGTTATCCGGGGAGGAGAGTTTCAAATAAAGTTGCGTATCGTCCGCATACATATGGAAGAGAATGTTCGTGGAATTTAGTGTATTAGCTAAAGGTTCCAAGAACAGGTTGAAGAGTATAGGAGATAGGGCGGAACCTTGGGGGACCCCCATGAGTACTGGAGAGGGCTGGGAGAGAGTGTGGTTCGCCTTGACTCTTTGCGATCTGTGGTGGAGGAAAGACGAGAACCATTGTAACACCTGACCAGAGAAGCCCATCCTGTTCTTCAGAATGGATATGAGGTTATCGTGATTGACCGTGTCGAAGGCGGAGGAAAGGTCAAGGAGGATTAGGAAGCAGGATTCATTTTGGTTGAGCATTTTTAAAATGTCATCCAGGACGTGAATGAGAGCCGATTCAGTGCTATGCCCTCTCCGAAAGCCAGATTGATGCTGGTCTAGGAGTTGGAAATTCTCTATGTGCGCACATAGTCTGGATTGGACGCATTTTTCTAGGAGTTTGGCTAGGGTGGGGATGTTGGAGATAGGACGGAAGTTGTTAAAGTCAGCCCTATCAGCATTAGTTTTTTTTAGTATAGGTGATACCTGAGCTGCTTTTAGGCACTCTGGGATCGAGCCCTGTGACAGTGAAGCGTTTACAATCTTTGTCCAGGTGGGGATGAGGACGTTCTTGATTTCTTTGAAGATGGAAGGAGGCAACGGGTGGCTGAAATGATTAGATGGGTTTATACTCTGAAGAATCTTGTTGATGTCTTTTTCACTGAAGGGAGAGAAGGAGCCCCATGATGCATTGTTCTTGGTGTTCAGGATGAGCTTCTCAAAGAGGTTAGGAGGTGGTGCGGACCCCGAGGATGGCAGTAGAGCCTTTTTAGAAGTGAGATCAATGTTGATGAGACTTGCTTTCTCTGTGAAGAAAGCAGCCAGTTCGTCGCATGAGGGTGGGCTGCCTCCAGAATCATAGTGGTTTGGAACTACCACTGATTGCTGTTTAACCAGTTCAAAAAGTTTCTTGGGGCGGTTAGCGGCCTGCTCAAGTTGGTATCTAAAGTATTCTGCCTTAGCGCTCTTGATTTGTTTGTTGTAGGCACTCCTAACATCTCTAAGGAGTTTTAGTCGGTCCGAGGAGGGTTTGGATTTCCAGGATCGTTCCACTGCCCAAAGGTTGCGGCATTCAGAATTTAAATTGTCGTTGAACAACGGTTTGGATATTTTTGTTGACGCATTTTTTTGTTGGAGTGGTGCAATGTCATCCATGATGTTAGAGATGGTAGAGTTGTAAAAGTCAGTGAGTAACTGAACCTCAACCAGGTCAGCTTTGGAGCAGAGGGCAGATTTACAGTGGGCTGCTGGTTCATCTGAATTGATAGATCTGAGGTCCCTTTTCCAGATCTTTGAATTCGTTGGTTGGGCCTTCCTCATAGAAACCTCCCTGTTAATATAAAAGAGGATGCAGTGGTGGTCAGACCAATCACAAGGGGTAATGGTATCCAATGTGATGGATTGACCATTGGAGATGATGAGGTCTAGAATTTCGTCTTTATTATGAGTTGGCCGGTCAATATGCTGAATCAGCTCATGATCACCTAAGAATGATTTAAGGCAAGATACAGCGTGGTCGTTGGGGTTAGCCCAGTGAAGGTTGAAATCACTGAGGAAGATTTGGGACAGTACCGAGTCGACATTGCCAGAGATGATTTCCATAAGTTGCTCAAGGAAGGGGATATTGTCACCAGGGGGGTGATAAAAAGTGTGAAGTTTGCACAACGGCAGGTTATTACTTGAAATGCTGAGACAAAGGTATTCACAGGAGGATGGTGTAGAGGACTCCAAGAGAGAAACCAAGAGTGTTCCTGTGAATTCAGGCTAGGCCACCACCCAACTTCAAAACTCTGTCTAGACGAATTATGTCGTGGGTAGGAGGTACTAGGAGGTCTAGGATAGGAGTGGAGGCGGGATTTAGCCAAGATTCAGTGAGGATGATAATGTCTAACTCATTGTGTTGGATGAGGTCGAAGATATCGGAGGCGTATTTACTGGCTGACCTGCAGTTGAGTAGCCCACATTTAAGTCGTACCAGATTAAGGGGGGAAGGAGACTGGGTGACGTTCACTCTCGTGAGGTTGTCAATATTGATGGCTTTAAGGTTGTGAGGGGGTTCTCTGCTCGGGTTAGAGTGAATGGTTTGTATTTGTCCCGGAGGGATCGTGTTGGTGTTGATCATAGACGAGTAAGAGTTGAGTAGGTCATTAATATCATTAGACGCCAGGTAGGCCTTCAATCTTCTGGGGCAGGAGGGGGCGTTAGGTAGGGGTATGGTTTTCGAGACAGAGGGGGGGGGGGGAAAGCTGGCCCCTGAGATCTTTAGCCCTAGGAGGGGTTCTAGACAAGTTCGCAGAGGTGAGGAAGGAGCTGATCAAGGGGAAGCGATCAATTGAGAGAACTTTCAAGTCATGTAGTTCAACAGTGAGAAGGTGCAACTGTAGAGAAATATCGTCCAGGCGCGCTATCATTTCTGAGTGCTGGGAGAGGGGTAAAGGATGTGTTAGGAAATCGGGCGGTAAAGGGGGGCCTCGCTGTAGGTCCCAGTGGTCTGATGTGGTGATGTGTAGTTCCGGGGGAGGGAGTTGATCGTTAGGGACTCGCAGTGTTCTATGGTCTTTGGATAGCGAGGTTGGTAAATTAGCGAGGGTGGGATGGTCATTGAGCTGTGAGTCAGGTATGGTCCAAACAGAATTGAATGGATTTGTCCGATCATGGTCCGCGGAGGACATATGGCGGGTCTCAGGCCTAGTGGGTGGCGTGGAGAGAGGGATGAGGGAAGAAGGATCCTTTGTTGAGAGCAATGGCAGTGGGTCACTAGGGAAGCTCTCAGCTCGAGGAACAGTTGGAATCGGACTGGAGAGCTGTGTGCATAGCGAACCAGAAAAGTCTCTCGCCTTCTGAGACGGGGGTCTAGAGGGTTGGGACAAGACAACAGGGGACAGAGCCGCTTTACAGTCATCTAAGGGCAAAGAATGTTTTAGAATGAGTGAGGCCCTCCCCGCTGTGGTGGGGGGAGGACTGGATAGATCCTGAGTAATGGTAGGGAGTGTGTAGGGGTCATTGGGTTTCGCCGAGGCCGCGTTTTTGAGTAAAGGGAAGATATTGGCCATCTTAAGTAGGTTGACATTGGAGGCTTGGATTAGGATGATACCGTTGTTGTAGAGGGTGATAGTAGTATTGGCATTCAGCGTGAGCGAGGGCACCGTTGTTAATTTGAGACCATGAGGTGTTTTCCTGGTGCCTGATATTCGGAGCATAGAGTAAAAAATGTTCCGCCAGCAAGCTCTTTTTCTGGTGTAGAAAATAAGGTCATTAACTCTACTACCTTTGTTTGCACAGAAGTATACGTCTGAGATTAAAGTTTCGGGCCTAGCCTTGAGTATGTGATGTTTGTGTTTTTTGGCGGCATTTTTAGAGAGGTTAGGAGAGTAGTTGATAATGAAGGCGTTGGATCCTGTGGGATCAGGACTTATCTCCATTTTGATAGTGTGTCCTGGCGAGGGAGGGGCCCCAGAAAAGGAGTATGTAGGAAAAGCCGGTTTAATTTCACAAATTAAGTCTGGTTAGGCCGATGAAGGGCCAATTGGGTAGGCGGAGTCAGTTAGACCGGGTAGTTTGGGGCAATAGTTATAGACTTCAGGGAAGGTAAGTTGCGGCGGGAGACTGTATAAGGAAGCTATAGGAACTGGGAGGAGGAGTTGTAGAAGAGAATACTAATAAAAAAAAAAAAATTACTGCGGTCTATCAGTGGATTATGGGGTCAGTTATTCAAAGGTGGGCGGGTTGGTAAAAAATGTCCAATAATTGTTAAAATGACCCAGGACGGGAGTCCTACCTTAGACTTTGATTCTATGATTGAGGAGGAGGGAGTTGTCCTACTACAGTTTCCTAATCCATCAGATCAGGTGCGAGTCGAAGTAGAGAGGGCTAGTCCTACCTCACTTTTGAAAGCTGCTCAAGCTATGAAGGATTGCTGTGAGACCTTAGCGTTGGTTTGTGGACCAAATCACGGGCACCATCTTGTGGAGGTGAAACTTGGTGAAGAGAAGTGGGGACATTATCTTTGGCGGACAAAATGGATGGAGGCCCCTTTTAGGAAAACGAAGAAGGCGCCATCTTGGGGCGATGGACCGTTAGCCAGTTGCATCGGTATTAAACCATAGGCCCCTGGCACTTATCAAGCCCGAGCACCTAAGGATAGCCAGCCACTGCTCATGAAGTGGGGAAGCGGTGGGAAATCAGCCGGTCAGCCAGGGTGGGTAGACAGAGCAAGCCAGTCCACGTACGCGCTCAGGTATTCCCCATCGATTGAATAGATGGTCAAAACCTCACCCCTCCGTGAGTAGAAGATCGGGAGGGGGCAGTCGGAGCAAGCCAGCCGAAGCGCAAGATCATATAGATGCGATGATCCCGGCCTCTCCCCTCCGTGAGTTGCAGATCGGGAGGGGGAGGAGGTCTGCCGGTCAAACAAAGGCGGGCAGCTGGAGGAAGCCAAACAAAGTGCATGGGGCCATTCCGCCCGCAAGTTACGTCCGTGTGGCCCCAACCTGACGAGTCAGCCCCTCAACACCAGCAGATCGGTCTGAACTGGGTGCATGCATCCCACACTCGTAGGGTCCAGTGTCCCCTTGATGAAATAGCTCCTCTTCCAGAAGAAACACCAGCGGTCCTCGAAATGCCACGGTAGAGGGTCAGTCAAGCTGTAAGGGAACACACATAGTCTGAGACAGCACTAGAACAAACAGAGGGGGGTCCAGAAGAGCAAGTCGTTGGAGCCGACCCTGATGAAACTGGTGCAGTAGTGGTGAATGAGCCAGGTCCTGACCCAGACGAAGGAACTAGTGCTGTAAGACCAGGAGTGAAAGTGGAAGAAAGCTGGCCACAGGAGCAATTGAGTAAAAATGTCTGCAGTTGTCCTCTGAAAGAACACTTGTATCTATAGCTGAAACGTCAGAATTGGAGCAAAATGGAAATGAAGGTGAAGGGCCTAGTCTAAGAAGATCCAAGAGATCGAGGGTGCCTTGTTGGAGGTACTCTTCTCCTGAGTGGACTTATCTGGCTGCGGATGATGACAAGGGAGACTTCTGAGAGTTCTGGACTGAAAATAGAGGTTTTGTTGAAGATTCCGGGGACTGTTGTGAATATTCTTTTTGCATTTGTCCTTCCTCTCCCACCAACACGGAGCGGCCTGAGAAACCTGATATTGAACGAAACTCAATTTCCTCATCTGAATACCGAAGAGCCTTCTGCACTGGTTGCTGAACTGAGGAGAGCATTGCTGGAAATGCTCATTGATGAACTTGGTTCTCTTCTTATTAGGGATGATGAATGAACTGTGTTAAGTCATGTAAAGTAGATTACCCAAGTGGAAAAATAAAATTAGGTTTTTATCTCCAGAAGAACATGGAGTAGGGCTTGGGAAGTCTCACCAAGATTGTATATAGACTTGTAAATACAAATTGAACTCTGAACAAGGACTGATTTGCTATTTGCACAGGTGGAAATCGACAGAGAAGACTCTGTAGCTGCTATTGCTCTATCCAACTTGGTCTGAATCTGAAATAGTATGGAAATTAACGATTCGAATCGTAGAAGTGGGTACATAATAGGTTCGTCTTTAACACTTGTAGCATTGGGAATAATACTATTGATTGTATGGTTATGTTTGAGTCCTGCCGGTAGTGTAGAGGAGACACATATTCCTGAGAAAAATCCTCACCCAGGGCGGATGAGGGCTTAGCTTTGTTAGGAGATCAACATTTACATACAGACTTGTCTAGAGGAGATTTTACATTAAACGCTTATGCTAGATTGCTTTATAAGTGTGTTGATACTATGCAAGCGAGGGATTGCTATGCTTGTATGCAGTTTCCTGCATCTGTAGCTGAAGCCATTACCTACCACCATCTTCCTTTGAAATATGGCATTAGCTGTAGTTTGCTTCTTAGTATATTTTATGCAAAGGGTCATTTTAAGTATTATTTTTCAAATTATGATCTGGTTCTTTCAGAAGAGCCAATGTTTAACAGCTGGAAGTTCTGGTAGATATTTTGTTCAACTTAGACGATAGATACAGCTTACGCGCATAGGCATAATTTAACGTGTGCCCTCTCTGATATTGAAAAGAAATTCATAGATCAAGTAGAAGATAGATATAGGGCAGAATTGATGGATGCAGCAAAGGGAGTTTGTGTTCAAAATTGGTCGCCAGAGGAGAGGGTACATCAGACAGCGGGAAACACTGGGGCATTGTCACTGGATTGGCAACCTCAGGGGAGATTGTGTGTACACCATGACAGGAGTGACTACAGTTCTATATTTGTAGGGAAGAGGGAATATGATCATACCTTTTAGATTTGAGGATCTTGGAAGTTGTTTGTGGATGGAACTGATCCAATGATTCCTGGAGTTTATTTTGTTTGTGGGAAGAATGCCTATTTTAAACTACCTAGAAAATGGTATGGTACATGTTATTAGGTGCCGTGTTTTCGAAGATTTATCATGTGGAAGATTTTGATTACCCCATCTGGGAAGAGAAGTCGAGACATAAATGTCGATTGAGTGCTGGAGAGATTGTGGGAGATTTTTTTGGAGCTATAATACCGAATGTAGGGGTGATACTTTATGATATCAAGATCAGAAAGTTGTTCACAGTAGGTGATAGGTTGTCTACTAATACTGTTGGAGCTTTCTTGCTAGTAAATACTGAGATGGTTATATATATACATAACATTACCGATGTCCAGAAGGATCTGAGTGGTTTGGCAGCTAAAGGTAATTAGGATTCAGTTGGAAATGGATTTAATATTGTAGGTAGATGGTTTGCAAATCTAGGAAGTGGTAGAGTCGGTTCTATCTTGAAGCCTTTAATAATAATTGGCTTTTGTGCACTTGTCTTAGTGGGAATGGTGAAAGGGTTTAGGAGATACAAGGCAAAGAAGGGAAAGACTCAAAAAAGGGGAGATCTAGAGTTAGAAAGGGCTCGAAATGATTACTATGATGATATGAAGCGTTTGGATGAGTTTAAACGAAAAAGAAGTGCAACAACAACGTTTTAGGTTGGTTCATCTGAAGAGATTATCTGATAAAATCAGAAGATTATGTGATGGCCCGATATGTCATCAGAGGGGGAATTGGGATAGTGTAAAATGTATCCCACTCGAGAGATGTGATAGGAGTGCATTATAATCCTATGTAGTCCGCGCTCACATATATTCCATGTGATTAATGTCATTAATGAAAAAGGGAATATTGCATATTTAAAATATCCCTGCAAACTAATGCAATTTATGTGTGTTTAGAGATGTAACTGACAGAATTGTGGTGCTTATGTATTAATATTTCATGAAAGGTGTTTGTAAACGTGTTCATGGATAAGTGATATAGTGATATGTCTATTAAACAAATATTCACATGTTTAGGAACCCTAACCGAATAATTATGTGACTACTGTATTAATTTCTAAAGTGAACATCAAGAAATTAGATTTATTTGTGTGTATTGAAGTGCACATAATGTAACCAGTGCACCTGTTAATTTAGCCTAACTTGTGGGTCTGATATGTATTTGGATTCAAGCTCACGTTCCAGTATAAAATTTGAATTCATATTTTATTCTTGCAGGAGAAATGTTGCATGCATTTTATGTTCCCACTGCAGGTGGACAAGGCTTTGTTAATTGAGAGAAAAGATTCTTTGTTCTTAGTATGTATTAAGGTATGTGAAGCGACAACTGGCAAGAAGGAACGCAATAATGAGATGGGAGAAGGAGAGGAGACCAAGGACTACTGAAGCAACAATTCATGGGAATGGAGAGGTGGTGAAAGAAGCCAATGTGTTATGGTAGCATGGAAAATTACCGAACTAAGTTTGTGTGACATACCTTGAATGTAACTGGTGTTTATGATGCAACGTAGTGCGGGATAGTTTGTATTTGTCTTAGGACGCCTTGAGGTATAGACCTCTGCCGATTAGTCTGGCTTCATGCTACTTGACCCATATTGGAGTTCCTTCTACGGAGGACTTTGACAGCTGACACCTTTCATTCTTTACCTTAAATATCTGCTTTAGTTTAGTGTTGCCATCTTTGGAGTAGTGTAGGGACCGATAGTAGGTTCATGTTTATTTTCAGTGACAAATTGATGCAGTCTAACGCTCAATTTTGTTTTCTCATTACTTACGTAGCTATCATTGAATTCATTGTTTTCTTTTTGTTATATAGGGTAAATCGCTTCAGAAGATTTGGCTTCATACTATTTAAACTGTATTGCTATACGATAATGCTTTGATTGGTATATATTAACCTGATTTTGAATTTGCAATAAACTTACTAACTTGAGACTTAGTTGTCGAACTGGGTTATTGTATAACCATATTGGTCACACTGTAGTCGAATCTTTTTTTTATTTTTTTTTAATTTTTTTTATTTGTTTATTGTTTCAATTAGCATAGTGGCATACAGAAAGACACAATTTGGAATAATCATATCAAAAAGTGAACAAACCCCTAACCCACCCCCCCAACAGGACAGGCGACAGTGCATCATACATTGGAAGTATACTGTACCACAGATACAGATATGAGCGGAGGAACAGCAGGTAATCAAGGTGTGTTGACACAGCATGAAGAATTACCTTACACAAAGCAATAAACGTGCATAACGAGCAACTCATGTCAAATCCGGGTGGGTGAGCAAATATGTAGTAAGAGGTGCCCAGAAATCCTTAGGCCATGAGGCTTCAGGTAATTCCTCGGCATAAAGCTCTAACGTGTCCCTGCAGTAAAGTAAGTCCCGGATCCACTTTTGCACAGTTGGAATGGTTTTCGCCCCCCAGCAAATAGCTACAGCTCTTTTAGCAAACAGCGTGGAAATTGCAGTTATCCGCCTATTGCAGGGCTTTACATTTTTCACATAACCAAGCAGGCATATTTCTGGTGTGCAATGTACTGGTTCCAGCACAACCTCTGTGTATATTTGTCACCTTAGACCAAAAAGCAAATATTCCAGCACACATCCAAGCCGCATGGAAAAAATCGGCATCAGCTTGCCCACATCGCACGCAGTTAGCAGACTCGCGCAGACCATACTTATGAAGTTGCAAAGGGGTATAATATAATTGGTGCAAATATTTAAAGTGGATAATTCGGAGATTACAATTCGCCGTTAGGCGACCAGTCAGCTCACAGCAATTCTTCCAAACATCCAGTGTGAGTACAGGCCCTAGTGCGGTCCGCCATCTAAGATACGAGGGTTGCTCCTCAGGCTCTTGCTCATGCATAGAAGCATTGTATAGTTTGGTGATCAGACCCTTTCGCTCCTCCCCCCCCCCCCCCCCCAGCATAGCTTGCAACGCCCGCAGAGTCGCAGGCTCCTCCGGGTAATCCGGATAAATAGTTTTAACAGCTTACCGGACTCTGACATAGGTGAAACCCAACATGAACCCACGATCTGTAGGCCCCTGTACGTCTTGTAATGTCCTGAACCGACCCTGTTTGTACAGATCCCCCATCCGTGATATACCTACAGCTGCTAGTTCCCTCAAGGCAGACTTATCCCCTGCGGCGGAGATATCAGGGTGGGAGGCTAGAGGCAGGCGCGGGGCATATAAATATGGAAGCCGCGCCCTTTTTGCAAGCATCTTCCTGGCCCAGGCGGTGCATAACACGGTTGATTTCAGTCCTGGGACCTCCCGTGCCCCCAGAAAGGGTCGCTGCCTGTAGGGGCAATGGAAGTACAGTGTCGGACTCTATGGCAAGATGTGGTTGAAAACGTGGCGGGTAATGCCATTAGTGTGCAAACTGGGCCTGCGCGCATAGATAATATAGACGGAAGTCAGGAGCTTCAAACCCGCCCCGATCAAACGGTTGTACTAAAACATCCCAACTGCATCTGGGCTTTTTCCCTCCCCATACAAATGTAAGGATTGCAGATTGGAGCGTATGGAATAGTGCTATATTCAACTTGATTGGGATGTTAACGAAAAAATAAAGCAGCTTTGGTAAAAAAGTCATCTTCACAACTGCAAGCCGGTCCGCAAGGGAGAGAGGCAAGCGCGCCCACCGCTCCGCCTGTTCAGTGATGCGTGTGATAGCCCGACCATAGTTCTCGGATATCACCCTATCAGGATCCCTATGTAACCAAACCCCGAGGTACCGCACCGGCTCGCTGGTCCACGTCAGCGGGAAATCCAGGTCTATCACCATAGTACCAGCCGTCAGCGGAAACACCACTGACTTAGACCAATTGATGCCTAGGCCTGAGTAGCGCTCAAATTTCACATATTCCCGTAGCAGTTCTGGTAAGGAGGTAGCAGGGTCTCGGACATATAAAAGCATATCGTCGGCATATAAGGAGACCACCAGTGGTCGTTGCCGAAATCGTAATGCCGCAGCCGCATGTAACTGTCTGAGCTTACAGGCCAGAGGTTCCAGTGCTAATGAAAACAACATTGGCGACAGAGGGCATCCCTGTCGCGTACCCCTACCTATGGGGATCGCCGCGGAAACCCAGCCATTTACCCGTACACGTGCGACCGGTGCAGTATATAGTACTCTAATCCATTTAAGAAAGAATGGAGGTAGTCCCATTCTAGTTAGGACTGTGAACATGAAATCCCAGTGAAGGGAATCAAAGGCTTTTGCTGCATCAAGCAGCACAGCCACCGCGCCTGGAAATCCGGGTCGAAGTAATGTAGCGTGGAGAACACAGTGCGCAGATTGTGTGTAGTAGAGCGCGCAGACACAAAACCAGACTGGTCAGGCAAGACTAGCAGTGGAATTAATGGTTGCAGCCTAGTGGCGATCATCTTCGCTAGGACTTTGGCGTCAATGTTAATGAGTGAAAGAGGCCTATAGGATTCACAAAAAGCTAAGGTATTGCCTTGGTGCTCGATAGTCCCTTTGTCCCTAGCTAGGCGCAACACATTGTCCCAGTCCCTGTAGTTTAAAAGTCGTGCTATGATAGGACGGGGAGCGGCTCCAGGAGGTGGTCTCGCCGCCAGAGAGCGATGAGCACGTTCTACGATGAACATGTGGGACAGTTGCTCAGTGCCAAAAATATCTTTAATGAGTGTCTCGATATATGTTTCCATTCTCCCCACATTGGTGGACTCCGGCAGCCCAGTCAGCCTGATGTTATTGCGCCGGGACCGCGCCTCCAAATCCTCATTCTTGGCTTGGATGAGGGACAGCACCTTCTCCATGTTCAGTGTTTTACCAGATACCTCACTGAGCCCATCTTCTGTAGCCGAAACACTCTGCTCAACCTCCCCCATGCGAGCATTTTGTTTCTCAAGTTGTGCGGACATGTGATCCAGTCTGTGATTCACAGCCGCCATCGTGCCCTCTATGGATTGGAGGCTGCGCTGCATCGCCAATAAAGTAGTTTCCAGTGTAGAGGGACTGTCTCCTTGAGCATCCGCCTCCGAGTCTGAGGCGGCCTTCTGTGAGGATTTAGAAGACTTGCGGGCCTCAAACGTGAGGCGAGGCTGTGATTTGTCTGTTTTCCCCATAGTAGATACAGGCAGTGCGCACACACGCTCTTGGGTGGATCACAAGCGGGGAATGAAGCACTTCAGAGCACTCAGTGGGTGAAATATGACGTGTCTGGTCAGGAAGGAGCCCCGCACTGCGCAAAGAGCGGGGGTGGCCCACCAGCAGGTGCACAAGCGCAGAGAAATGAGGCCTACCTCCGGCCTTAGGCTCCCAGAGGCGCAACACGTAGCAACACCCAAACTGTAACTACAGCTCGCACAGTAGCAACGCACATATGTCAGGGAGAAGAATAAAGTAGACTGGGGATCAGCAAAGTGAAGAGACAGTCTCAGCGGCACACTTCCCCAAAGTCACAGCGTTTCAGCAGCCCCGCACACATAGCGCCACCATGCCACCTTGCCACCTGAAAGCGGGATCCGTTTTTGCAGCCGCGTGATAGCAGAGACAGCCAAAGAGTTTGAGAAAGCCAGGGACGATAGGGGCGTGACCTTCCAGCAATCGGGTGATTCCTGACAGCATCAGCGGCAAGCAGCGCGACCACCCAAGCCTGTCACCCGTGTAGACTCCACTCCGCAAGGCCCAGCAACAGCTTGCAGAGCGCAGCGCCGGCCCCGGGCCCCCACCCGCCTTCGCAGCTGCGGGCCCAGCCAGGCGCCGCACCCCACTCACCACCGCCGGCCACCGGGAGTCCTCGATCTTCAGCCAGACGCCTTCCAGAATCCAAGCATGCAGGGGGAGTGTCGGGTGATCTCCGCTTTCCGTCTCCGCCACGCCCGAAGTCCGATTCCTCTCCGCTGGTCCCAGGGGTTGTTAACCGGTCGATCTTCAGTCCGGCGGCACCGCTACATCGCCCCGGGACCGGGGCGCAGCCGCTAGCTGCCAGGCGCCGCAGTTATACCACAGCTCAGGAGCTCTCAGCCGGCGCCATTTTGTGAGCGCCCGCCGCGGAGCCGAAATGTCCGTGCCTTCAGAGTACAGCGGGCAAAAGTGGCAGAATTCGCCTCCACTCGGTGCAGGGACGCAATACCACACTTCCCAGCCCTGTTTATGAAGCGGATGCGTGACTCTCAGGCAGATATTTGGCGGATTGTTGCCCGGCCGGGCAGAGCAGCACTAGGGTGCGGCCATCTTGCCGTGCGCCCTCAAGCGCCCCCCTGTAGTCGAATCTTGATTTGAAAGTGATTGCCCCTTTACCTATCATCCAGCTCAAAAAGATTGTCGACTAAGTGTTATGATGTAAACGGGCCCAGGCTCTTTCACCAGCTGTACAAAACATTTTACATCTGAGAATGTGTCAAGTTCCATGGATGTTGTGTGGGAACACCCATGGAACGCCACTTTCATGCAGAGTAATGCGTGATGTTAGAATAAAAATGTATTAGCTGTGTTGTTTATATATTGTTCTGCTTAAGTTTGCATTTGCGGCACCATTTTATGTTTGGCCGCCATTTTGAGCCATGATCGAAACTAATCTCTCTGTCTGCTTCAAGCAGCGTCGGTAGTTTTCAATTCCTCCAAGGGTGGGCCTTGCTGTACTAATGAATACACTGTTCCTATTAGTGCATACCTTTCCCACTAAATAGAGGCCTGCTCCCACTGATCCAGCGGTGGGCACAGGCAGAACGACCTTGGCATAGAGATAGTGTGTGCCCGGTCTCAGGATTTAAACTTATCCTTCTGTACCTCCTTTGTGTAGCTGCCTCCATCTGGAAATTTCCAGTCTGGGCGTGCCTTCTTTGGTTCTGAATCGTACATAATGTATCACCATGTTTGCTGATGTCAGTCCCTCTGCAGCAATGCACAGAGACTGGGCAGACAGGGCTCTGCTCGAGTGTATCTGAATAAATATACTTGGTTTGTATTCTCTACTGTCTGACCGACTCTTCATTTGTATGGAAGGCTGAGAGGTGGTCGCGAGTGACCCGGGTGGCCCTAATCGGGTCACTTCCTTCAGTGAAAGGGGCCCATGTTTACAAAGCCATGAAAAGTCACGCAGGGTGACTTTACGTGACCTTGTAAATATGGGCAATCCCTTTGCGCTGCCGGAGTTTAAAAAAAAAGTGATGCACCGGCGGTGGGCTTGTAAATGAGGCTCAATATATTTACCTGACCAGAGCTGTGTGTCCTCTCGCTTTAGGTTCCTTTGGGGGGTGGGGGGTGCAATAGACTGATAATAGAAATAGTCTGAGGTGGATAGGACGAGCATTTGAGCTAAGTAACTACACGTATCTGGGGACAAGAGCTGCCTGAGGAAAATGTAAATGTACTTGTAAGTCATTTCTGTTTAAACAATAGCTTAGTTTAAACATGTTTATATAAATAGGATCTTTAAAAAAAAAAACCCTTTAAGTACACTGCCCTATACAGCGGGTTGTCTCAACAGTTCTTTTTCTTCCACCCATGGGAAATAAATATGAGTTGGCTCTGCTAGCATTCAACCTTCGATTCGGCACCCACGTCTCTGCAGTGGCTGCTGAACCCACTAAGAGGCAGATTTACAAGCCGCTAGCGCCACTTTTGCGTCACTTTTAACATGGGAAAAGTGACGCAAAGAATGGCGCAAGGGCTTGTAAATCTGCCCCTAAGTTTTCCTTCACCACTTGCGTCTTTCTTCTCTCATTGCTGCTATGTCTTTTCTGATTTTCTGGACTCAAGAAACAGGTGGAAATATGAAAGTTAAGAAATTGTTTTTGGATGAGTGAATGCCAACTAGTAAATTCTTTCATGAAAAATAAAGATACACACCAACATTTCGAGCGTGCCTGTGGAAGAAGGCTTGTACAATGCTCCAAACAGTAATTTCTGTAAATAAATATTTTGTGAAGAGGAGAACTTAACGTGGGTGTGTGTCTCTGAACACAGGTGTTTGTTCTCTGAAGTTTTACAGCATTTAGGACTGTGACTTTCGGATTCATTTCTGCGTTCATTGTACACTTTTTAAGTATGTAAAATGTCCTTGCTTTGGCAGGAGGTTGATTCGTTTAAGTTTCAGTTAGTTGTGCGGATACTCCTCCCTCCGACAGAAACAAAAAACACAGCGTTCAGGCATTTTTACAGACGCCTCTCAAGTGAATAAAGCCCCTGCAGTACAATCGTGCCACTTGCACGTCACCTGTGACAGCAGTAGGCACACCTAACCTAAAAATGTGAAGAGTTTGTCGGATTTCACCTGGGATTTTTACATTCCCACACTGACAAGAAGACATACTCTCTCCCTCGTCTATGTTTTGAAGGCCTTAAAAATGTTGATTAGTTTGAAAAATATTGTGTTTTAAGCAGGGCTTTAAGTGGGAGGAAAAAACTGGGGGGTCTCTTAAAGGGGTGTGGCTTATGTAATTAAGGGCGTGGCTTAGAAACATGTAAGATGAAAATCTGTGCTTAGCATAGTGTGCCCTCCGACTGGTATATTTCTGCAGGAACAGGGGTGGGAGCACACCACTTCACCCCCCAGCAAGGTTCGCCCCTGGCATTCTGGTAAATGCAGTCTCATGTTGCTTGCTTTGCCATAGTATTCCGAGTGTTTCGCCAGAGTTGGCGCAGATAGTGCTGATCTCTAGACACGTGTTTCTGGTTCTTTAACCGTCACCAGTAGAGATTACAGGCTTTAAATTTGGGGATTGCTGAGTAGGCTGCCAAACATTGCATCAGGTCAAGTACCTCTCACTGGCGCGCGGGTGCTTCTTCCACGAGCTCGTCAGCTCAATGACTCACGGGAGTACTTTTAAACAGGAACACGGGTGGGAGCACACCGCTTCACCCCCCTGCAAGGTTCGCCCCTGGCATTCTGGTAAATGCAGTCTCATGTTGCTTGCTTTGCCATAGTATTCCAAGTATTTCGCCAGAGTTGGCGCAGATAGTGCTGATCTCTAGACACGTGTTTCTGGTTCTTTAACCGTCATCAGTAGAGATTACAGGCTTTAAATTTGGGGTTTGCTGAGTAAGCTGCCAAACATTGCATCAGGTCAAGTACCTCTCACTGGCGCGCGGGTGCTTCTTCCACGAGCTCGTCAGCTCAATGACTCATGGGAGTACTTTTAAACAGGAACAGGGGTGGGAGCACACCGCTTCACCCCCAGCAAGGTTCGCCCCTGGCATTCTGGTAAATGCAGTCTCATGTTGCTTGCTTTGCCATAGTATTCCGAGTGTTTCGCCAGAGTTGGCGCAGATAGTGCTGATCTCTAGACACGTGTTTCTGGTTCTTTAACCGTCATCAGTAGAGATTACAGGCTTTAAATTTGGGGTTTGCTGAGTAGGCTGCCAAACATTGCATCAGGTCAAGTACCTCTCACTGGCGCGCGGGTGCTTCTTCCACGAGCTCATCAGCTCAATGACTCACTGGAGTACTTTTAAACAGGAACAGGGGTGGGAGCACACCGCTTCACCCCCCAGCAAGGTTCGCCCCTGGCATTCTGGTAAATGCAGTCTCATGTTGCTTGCTTTGCCATAGTATTCCGAGTGTTTCGCCAGAGTTGGCGCAGATAGTGCTGATCTCTAGACACGTGTTTCTGGTTCTTTAACCATCATCAGTAGAGATTACAGGCTTCAAATTTGGGGTTTGCTGAGAAGGCTGCCAAACATTGCATCAGGTCAAGTACCTCTCACTGGCACGCGGGTGCTTCTTCCACGAGCTCGTCAGCTCAATGACTCACGGGAGTACTTTTAAACAGGAACAGGGGTGGGAGCACACCGCTTCACCCCCCAGCAAGGTTCGCTCCTGGCATTCTGGTAAATGCAGTCTCATGTTGCTTGCTTTGCCATAGTATTCCGAGTGTTTCGCCAGAGTTGGCGCAGATAGTGCTGATCTCTAGACACGTGTTTCTGGTTCTTTAACTGTCATCAGTAGAGATTACAGGCTTTAAATTTGGGGTTTGCTGAGTAGTCTCTTTGAAGTTACATCAAAGGCAGTGAACGGTGGTACTGCTGCAGAGTTAAGATCTATTTGTTTCATCCTGAGGGTGAGATCAAAAACTGGAGAAACCAGAAGAGGAAGGACCGAACAGCTGCGCATAGAAAGGAAGAGGAGGACTTGGCCCAAGCCCTACCGGCCTGTCCCCACTTCAGACTCCTCCTGAAAAACCTTGGTGTGTCCTCCAGCCAGCAGCCCTCAAAAACCCAGAGAACCTGCACTGCATTCGCAACCAAACAGACTCGGTCTCCTGTGAGCACCGGACTTGCTCAAAACCAACCGACTCTGACTCCGGCCGATTCCGTGAGTCTCCAACACTCCGCTCCCCGTGCCCCAAGCCTGAGTGACCCAATATCCTCAGGAGGCCCCCCCTGGCGATCCTAGCCTGGATCCCAGTGTCCCTTGCTCTACAAGCTTCAAAACCAAATCTGCAGCCAACAGCTGAAAGGTCCTCTCAACCGCAACCGAAGGCGACACCCTGACCGACTCAATAACCGAAATGGTCCAGAAAGACCAACCGCGACCGTCCGACCGACTCCGTCTCTGATCGCTTGCGGTCACAAGGCGACGACTCCCAAAGACCCCATTCACCTCATCAGCTGACTCCTAGGGATCCTCGACAGAATCTGCAGCTTCAGCCAAGACGCATCCTACACCCGTCCGCCTGTATGCCACTGGCGGTGTGGTTCTTGTGTTGGCCATTGGGCCCTACCGTGCTGACCTCGACCCTAGGAGCTTTTTCTTCCCAAACTGGTGGCTTGCTCACCGCAGTCCCCAAACCCTGGACCGTGCTTAGCCCGTTGGCTAACGTGTGGTCCCTGCACTCTGCCGCCTCTGTGCCGCTGGTGGGGCGACTCGAGTGCCCATCTGACCGAATCCTACACTCGGACCCGTAAACCCAGTTCTATTTTTCCAGGACTAAGTGCGTATCGTGAGTAATACTGCAAACCTGTAGTGATATTGCAAAATGCATTACCTCCTTTTTCCTTCTTCTAGGAAATGCACCAGCCTAGTGTCTAGAGATACCTGGCTTTGTAAGAAAAGTAACTGAAAAGTGATTTCGACTATTTACAAGTACGAAGTAATTATTCTGTAACTAATTCATTGCATTCTACTGCATTCAAACTGTATTTAAACTGCATTTCCTTGCAAAGTATTTTCATACTTACCTGTACCAGGCCTGGCTTGGTTCTAGAAACTAAATATAACTAATGAATATTTTTATACAAAACAAATTGGTCAGATTTCAGTCCTTGAGTGTGTGAAATGATTTCTTGCCTGAGTGTGTACAATAAATGCTTAGCACTACCCTCTGATAAGGTCTTACTGCTAGCCCACACTACCATAAATAAAGAGTAAGGTACTATCTACTTTAACCTCTGCCTACCTTTGGGGATCCACTGGACTTTGTGCACACATTACCTCACTTTGGTATAGTATATACAGAGCCAGCTTCCTACATACATGACAAGGAGTGTTTTGATATTAAGACCGCAAATGTTGTGGCCTACAAATTGAGTTGTCGCGTGGAGTTGAAGAATTTGTTACCATCACCCAATGAAGCAGTTCTTGTTTCAAGGCTTGTTTTTATCAATGTTGGAAATGGCCCTTTTTGCAGGGTTATCCCCAAACTTTTTGCTTCTTCCTCCTATTTTTCCTGACCTGCTGTTGTTGGTTTTAGGACTCTGGACACTTTACCACTGCTATTCAGTGCTAAAGTGCATATGCTCTCTGGATAAATTGTATTATGGATTGGTGTTTCCATGATTGGCATATTTGATTTACTTGCAAGTCCCTAGTAAAGTGCACTGAGGGTGCCAGGGCCTGTAAATCAAATGCTACTAGTGGGCCTGCAGCACTGATTGTGCCACCACATGAGTAGCCCTGAAAAGGTAACTCAGACCTGCCACTGCAGAGTCTGCGCGCAGTTTGTAACTGCCATGTCGACTTGGCAAGTGCACCCACTTGCCAGGCCCTAACCTTCCCTTTTCTTACATGTGAGTCACCCCTAAGGTAGGCCGGAGGTACCCCTGTGGGCAGGGTGCAGTGTATGTGAAAGGTAGGACATGAACTGATGTGTGTGACATGTCCTGGTAGTGAATTACAGTGCATTTCGTTTTTCACTATTGAAAGGCTATCTGGCCCATAGGAAAGCATGGGAGTTAATTTATAACATCTTATAAATATAACTTCCCATTGGGACCAGATAAGAAAATAAAGTTTAGTATGCTTGAACTCAGAATGTTAAAATGCATCTTTTAGTGAGGGTGATTTTTACATTCTGTGTTTGAAAATACCACTTTTAGAAAGTAGGTATTTTCTTGCTTAGCCATCCAGTGTGCCTCTGCTAGGATGTGTATTGACTGTCTGGCTGTGGAGTGACAGGGGCTGGGGATGTGCAGTGGCTCCAGAGAGTCTGGATGAGTCCGGGCTGGGCTGAATATACCTGGGCTGCATTCAGAGTAGTGGGAGGAGTTGTCACTAGCACCTGAATAGGCCCGGTCTGCATTTAGAGTCAATCAATCAATCAGGCATTTGTTAAGCGCGACTACTCCCCCGTAGGGGTTTCAAGGTGCTGGGGGGTTTAGCAGGTTCCAGTCCATCAAGGGGGCTGTCGAAGAGCCAGGTTTTGAGGTTTCTTGCGAAGATGGGGAGCGATGTTGTCTGTCTGAGGTGGAGCTGAAGGGCGTTCCAGGCTCTGGCCGCGAGGAAGGAGAAGGAGCGGCCTCCCGATCTGGTCTTTCTGGTGCGGGGGACCACGGTGTAGGAGAGCTGGGCTGATCGTAGGGTCCTCTGGGGTGTGTGGAATTTGAGTCGGCTGTTCAGGTATGCTGGTCCGGTGTCGTGGAGGGCCTTGTGAGCGTGGGTGAGCATCTTGAAGGTGACTCTAGCTTCGATGGGGAGCCAGTGGAGTGTGCGCAGGTGCTGGGAGATGTGGCAGTGTCTTGGCAGGTCGAGGACCAGTCTTGCGGCAGCGTTCTGGATGTTCTGTAGCTTGAGGGTGAGGTTTTTGTTTATTCCGGCGTAGAGTGCGTTGCCGTAGTCGAGTCTGCTGGTGACCAGGGCATGAGTGACTGTCTTTCTGTGTTCGAGGGGGATCCATTTGAAGGTCTTACGTAGGAGGCGGAGGGTGTGGAAGCAGGAGGACGAAACGGAGTTGATCTGGCGGTCCATTTTGAGCTCGGAGTCCAGGATGATTTCCAGGTTACGTGCGTGGTCTGTCGGGGTGGGCGGGCTTCCGAGGGCGGGGGGCCACCAGGTGTCGTTCCAGGCGTCGGGGTTTGGGCCCATGATGAGTACTTCTGTTTTGTTGGTGTTTAGTTGTAGGCAGCTGTTTTTCATCCATTTGGTGACGGCTTCCATGCCTTCTCGAAAGTTGTGTCTGGCGGTATTGAGTTCGTTGGATAGGGAGAGGATGAGTTGGGTGTCGTCTGCGTATGACACAATGTTGAGTCCGTAGGTTCTGATGATGGGGGCGAGCGGAGCCATGTAGACGTTGAAGAGCGTAGGGCTGAGGGAGGACCCCTGGGGGTGGTTGGTGTAGGGTCTGAGAGGAAAGGGGGAAGTCTGAGTCTGACCCGCTGCATTCTGCCGGAGAGGAAGGAGCAGATCCAGTCGAGGGCCTTGTCTTGGATCACTGCGTCGTGGAGTCTGCGTATTAGGGTGCAGTGAGATACAGTGTCGAACGCCGCTGAGAGGTCGAGGAGGATGAGGGCTGCTGTTTCTCCTTTGTCCAGTAGGGTGGGGATGTCGTCTGTTGCGGTGAGGAGGGCGGTTTCCGTACTGTGGTTTTTTCTGAAGCCGGATTGGGAGGAGTCGAGGATGTTGTGCTCTTCGATGAATGTGGCGAGTTGGCTGTTGATGGCTTTCTCGATGACTTTCGCTGGGAACGGGAGCAGGGAGATGGGTCTGTAGTTTTTGAGGTCGGTGGGGTCCGCCGAGGGATTCTTCAGGAGGGGTTGACCTCGGCGTGTTTCCAGTCGTCGGGGAACGAGGCGGTTGCCAGGGAGCGGTTGATGGTGTGGCAGAGCATGGGTGCGATGGTGTCGGCGGCTCTGTTGAAAATGTGGTGGGGGCAGGGGTCCGTGGGGGCCCTGGAGTGGATTGACTTCATTGTCTTCAGTGTGTCTTCGGTGGTGAGGGCTGTCCAGTTGTCGATCGCTGGCTTCAGGGTGTCGGGGTGGTTGGTGAGGGTTCAGTGTGTTGGTTGTCTTCGTCGAAGTTGTCGTAGATGCTCTTGATTTTGTGGTGGAAAAAGGTGCTGAGTTTGTCGCAGAGGTCTTGTGAGGGAGGGATGTCGGTGGACTCGCTGGTCGGTTGGGCGAACTCCTTGTTGATGTTGACGAGTTCTTTGCTGTTGTGTGCGTGAGTGAGATTCTGTCTTCAATCGCTTTTTTCCTCGTTTTTCTGATGAGTTGGGGGTGGGCGTTGGTGGCGGCTCTGAAGTTGTTGTGTGCCTCTGTGGATTTGGTGTTCCTCCAGGCCTTTTTCGAGGAGGCGGCAAGTGCGTCTGGACTCTCGAAGTTCGGTGGTAAACCATCTGGCTTTCTTGGCATGGGTGTTGTTGTTTTTCTTGAGGGGGGCTATGGTGTTGGCGCTGTCGGAGATCCATCTGTGCAGTGTTCGGGCTGCGGTGTTGGGGTCGTCGTTTTCCGCAATGGTTGGGGTGGAGTTGCTGAGTGATGAGGTTAGCTGGTCGTCAGTGATTCTGGTCCAGTTTCTTCATGGGAGCAGGTGCTGGTGTCTGTGGATGATGGGTGTTCTGAAGGTGAAGTGGGCGCATCGATGGTCAGTCCATGGGAGTTCGGTGGTGTGGCTGAAGGTGATGGAGTTTCCTGTTGTAAAGAGGGGGTCGAGGGTGTGTCCTGCTGAGTGCGTGGGTTCGATCACGATCTGGCGGAATCCAATGTTGTGGAGGTTGTCCAGGAGGGATGTGGTGCTGGGGACCAGTTGGTTGTCGAGGTGGAAGTTGAGGTCTCCAAGTAGGGTGTAGTTGGTGGACGCGATGGCATGCGGGGAGATGATGTCCGTGATGGAGTTGGCGAAAAGTCCGCGGGGTCCAGGGGGTTGGTAGATGAGGGTTCCTCGGAGGGTGGTGGTAGGGCTGGCCAGTATCTTGAAGTGAAGGTGTTCCATCAGGTCTGTGGGCTCGTCGGGGAGTGTGCTCAGGCGGAGGGTGGATTTGTGGACGATGACGATTCCTCCTCCCGGGCGGGTGGGGCAGGCCTTCCTGGAGATCTTGTATCCTTGGGGAATGGCGATGGCGATGCCCGGTCCCGAGGTGGTGTTGGTCCATGTTTCGGTGAAGAACGCTACGTCCGGGGTGGTGCTGTCGAGGAGGTCCCAGATTTCGGTGGCGTGTTTGTGGAGGGATCGGAAGTTGAGGAGGATGCATTGCAGGGTCTTCGGTTCGGTTGTGGTCTTGCGGGCAGGTTGTGCCGGGTCTGTGGTCTTGGCGGTGCTGCAGGTGTGCCGGCAGCGGTGACAGCTGAAGGGTCCGTGGGTGTCGGCTGGTGATGCTAGCTTGCAGTTGGTGTTGCGGCCTGGGTTGACAGCGTGGAGTGCCGCTGGGTCGTAGCGTTGGCATTGCGGAGGTCCAGGGTTCCTGGCGCTGGTCGCGGTCGGGTAGCGGACGGGCGCAGATGGGCTTGCCTTTGGTGCGCCTTTGGCGCGCCAGCGGCACGCCCGCTGCGTGCGTCCACTGCGCGGCCGCACAGCGGCCGCCATTAAGTAGGGGTCGGGGAGGGCTGGACAGCTGGGAGGCGGGAGCGTGGAGGAGAGCTGGATTGGGCTGGTTGCGTTGGTCGTGCTGGGGGGGAGGGGCCGCCGGGGCAGCAGCAGCAGGGAAAAACGGGCAGAAAAAGGCAAAAAGAGAGGAAAGAGTGGAAATAAGGCAGTGAAAAGTGCAAGAAAAGTGGAGGAGAGACACAGAAGGAGAGTGAGAGGGGGAGATTAGATCAGTGGAAAAAACGAGTGAAAACGGAGGAGAGACACAGAGGGAGAGTGAAAGGGGAGATTGAAATCAGTAAAAAAACGAGTGAAAACGGAGGAAAGACAGAAGGAGAGTAAAAGGGGAGATTGAAATCAGTAAAAAGGAGTGAAAACGGAGGAAAGACACAGAAGGAGAGTAAAAGGGGAGATTGAAATCAGTAAAAAACGAGTGAAAACGGAGGAAAGACACAGAAGGAGAGTAAAAGGGGAGATTGAAATCAGTAAAAAACGAGTGAAAACGGAGGAAAGACACAGAAGGAGAGTAAAAGGGGAGATTGAAATCAGTGAAAAAAACGAGTGAAAACGGAGAGAAAGAGCAGAGCGAGAGAAAGGAGACAGAGGTCCACTGGACCACCAGGGATGAGGCGCAGGTAAAACCTGCGGGTGGAGGAGGGCCTCGAACACCAACACTCGAGAGTGCAGGGGCTCGGGGGAAGGCCTCACTTGATGGTGGAGCTGCGAGGGAGGGAGAGAAATTTCACTGACAATGAGTCAGTGGTGGAAGGAGATTTCCCTTGCACCTGAATAGGCCCTGTCTGCCTGGGACAATGCTGTCTCTGCCACCTGCTTGGAAGCTGGACCAGAGAGGAGCAAACTGGTTTGGACTAAGCACAGACACTCTCTGCCTGAGAGGACAACGGATTTTGGGCTATAAAAAGTGGGGCCCAAACCCCTAAATTTTAGAACTCTTTTGGAACCAAGAAGACTGCCAAGATAAAGAGCTGGAGAAGCTGTGAGGAGGGACTACCACTTTGCTGTGTTGGCCTGCAGTGGCTGCTTCTGTCTTGGGCAGTGAAAGGACTGGACTGAACTTCTGCAACTTCCTTTTTGTGTGTTTCTCCAAGGGCTTGAGGTAGAGCTTGCCCCCTGTTCAAGCAGTCTCAGGAACAGCAAAGACTTTAAGTTCTTCTGCCCTCAGCACTGGGGACTGTGTGTTTTGTGCTGCAACAGAAGAAAAGCACCCCGATGCCGTCTACGACGCCGCTGCCGACTCCGTGTCCTGAAGGCACCGCAGAGGGCACCTCCGCACCGCAACCCTGGTCTCACCGACGACACCACCTGACGCCGCCACCGAGCCGCTGCTTGCACCGCGACCTGTGGGCACCGCTCTCCGCACCGCCTTGCTTCACGCCATCGCCCTGGTATCACCGACGATGCCGCTCCACGCGGACATCGACGCCGCAGCTCGCACCGTGGTTTGAGGGCACCACTGGTAAATTACATGACTGACCGTCCTCATCCCGCACCGCAGCCTTGGCCTACCGATGCCGGCGCCATCGACTCCAGTTCGTCAGCCGACGACAGCGCTTCAGCAACGACGACACTGCTGCTTGCACCGTGACCTGCCAGCACCGCGACGAGCACTGCATCACTTCGCACCGCAGCCCTGGTCTTACCGACGCCGCTGGGCGATCGTCCCGAGTCGCTGCCTGCACCGCGACCTGAGGGCACCGCACACCGCACTGCTGCACTTCACACCGCAGCACCTGATGCCTGCCGGCACCGGCGCTCCTGACTTCAACCGCGAGGAGTTCGATCTGCAATGCGTGTGACTTCAAGGGCCCGACGGCTCCTGCACCGACCTCCGGAACCGATGCCTGTGGACGCCGTGCTTTTGGAAGCTCAATGAGAGGTTGCCGACGCCCTGCATTTCTAAAGGTACTGTTTTGCGGGTCTTCTCGACACCGTAGCTGGCCCGCGACGCCGCGGTCAGCCAGAACTGTTTGGATGTGTTGTTCATGACGCCGGGATAGCCTCAGACGGAGCTATCGACTTCAAGGAACTTTATTTCAAGTTTATTGTGATAACTGAAGATTTCTAAGTACTGTATTGTGGATTTTTATCATTTTTGGTCTTGTCTTAAGTATATAAAAATATTGGATATATTTGTAAACTGGTGTGGTGTCCTTTTGTAGTGCTTTCACTGTGTTACTGTTGGTTATGTGCAAATGCTTTACACACTGCCTCTAAGATAAGCCTGACTGCTCGTGCCAAGCTACCAAGGGGGTGAGCGGGGGTTATTTTAAGAGTGTAACTCCCTTATCCTGACTAGAAGGGAGGGTCCCTACTTGGACAAGGTGCAAACCATTGCCAACTAGAGACCCCCATTTCTAACAATCAATCTTGGAAGAATGAATGGCTGAGTTGGCCCTGTCAGGATTAGAATCTCTGACCGCCAAGTTGCACCCACATTTCTGCAATGACTGCTAAATCCACTGAGGTTTACTTATCCACTTTTGCTTTTCTTTGCTCCCTGCTGCTGTCTGTCACAGACAGCAGAGGAGTTGATAAGAAAGTTAAGAAATAGTTATTAATTTATTTGTCGTTCTCGGCATTTGCCTTAAGAAATACATCACATAACATTAAAATACACTTAAAAATAACAATTTACCTAAATATTACCTAAACTACCACAATAAAATCATTACAGGTCATCTATAAAAACAAGGACTAGAATATAAAACCGAGCCATAGTGTCCACCCACTTTCAGCTAACATAGCAATGTAATAATTTACATACTTTACAAGGCATAAAACAGCTAAAATAATAGCAACTAGAAAGGTGCCAGTTAAAATCAGTCGGGATTCCCCTTAGTCTTCAACTTCCCACTCGTAATCCAGGCACTCCAAGTGTATATAGAAACTGCATGATAAATTACTGGGTGGTCTGCCCTATAAGAAAGGGCTAAGGAATCTAACTTATTCAATACATTATAGGCACTAAGTAAGCCTTTTCCTGCAAATGCCCAATATATTAGAGCAGAATAATATAAGATGGATAATATTTTCTTTTTTCCCACTAGCACATTCACACAACTCATCATTACCCACGGCGTTGCTTCCTCTGGCAACATGTGCTATCAATGGAAGAGTCCTCAGGCAGCTGTACCTATATATCATCTAGGCAGAGTTCAAAACCTGGGTTTTGTACTTTAACAATCCCTGTACCACCGACCCATTCTTCCAAGAATTGTATACATTTTGAATTTTATACTGCCAATAGGCCTTGTTGATCCAAGTTGATGTCTCTCCATTAATCATAGAAGGATCTTTATAAATGATCTCAAGTTTGAGCATTTTTAATGTACTTGAGCTGTTGTATCTTTATGTAAAATCTGCAAGGCTGTAATCAGATATTGATGCAACCAGCCAAAGTAAGTCTCTATCTACTAAATCAAACGCCGACTTCAAGTCAATAAATGTTAGATACAGGGGGCTTTCCTTTGCCTAACATACTTTATACATATAGAGTATAAGCTTATGGCCTGCTCCCCCATTCCAATACCTCGAACCTTGAAGACATAATCAGCAAACTGCACACCTACCACTTGGACAGCCACCTAACCAACTACTCTTCGAGGAAGATACCACCTCAATCATGAAGACGTCCACTCTGGGGCCCCCACATATCCATATCCACAACATATCTACAACCTACGTGGACCCATGATCAGCAAATTCCTCACTCACATCATCAACTCCTACATCAATCAATCAATCAATCACGGCATTTATAGAGCGCGCTACTCACCCGGGAGGGTCTCAAGGCGCTGGGGGAGGGGGTAAGTTACTGCTCGAACAGCCAGGTCTTGAGCTGCTTCCTGAAGGAGAGATGGTCCTGGGTTCGCCGAAGGTGAGTGGGGAGGGAGTTCCAGGTCTTGGCTGCCAGGTAGGAGAAGGATCTTCCTCCGGCGGTGGTTCTGCGGATGCGTGGTACGGTGGCGAGGGCGTGGCTGGTTGATCGTAGCTGGCGTGTGGGCGTGTAGAAGGTCATGCGGTCGTTGAGGTACTTTGGGCCCAGGTCGTGGAGGGCCTTGTGTGCGTGGGTGAGGAGTCTGAACGTGATTCTCTTGCTGACGGGGAGCCAGTGCAGGTCTTTCAGGTGCACGGTGATGTGGCTGTGTCGGGGGATGTCCAGGATGAGTCGTGCGGAGGCGTTCTGGATGCGCTGGAGTCTCTTTTGAAGTTTGGCTGTGGTTCCGGCGTAGAGGGTGTTCCCATAGTCCAGTCGGCTGGTGACGAGTGCCTGGGTGACGGTCTTCCTGGTTTCATTGGGGATCCATCTGAAGATCTTGCGGAGCATGCGCAGGGTGTTGAAGCATGAAGATGAGACGGCGTTGACTTGTCTGGTCATCGACAGGGAGGAGTCCAGGATGAAGCCCAGGTTGCGTGCGTGGTCCGTTGGCTTGGGCGCGGTGCCCAGGGCCGGGGCCACCAGGAGTCGTCCCAGGCGGAGGGTGATGAGCCCAGGATGAGGACTTCCGTCTTGTCTGAGTTCAGTTTAAGGCGGCTGTTCCTCATCCAGTCGGCGACGTCTCTCATCCCGTCGTGTAGGTTGGCTCTGGCGGTGGTGGGGTCGTTGGTGAGGGAGAGGATCAGCTGGGTGTCGTCGGCGTAGGAGATGATGTTGAGGTTGTGTCGGCGTGCGATGGCTGCGAGGGGCTCATGTAGACGTTGAAGAGGGTTGGGCTGAGTGAGGATCCTTGTGGAACGCCGCAGATGACTTCGGTGGCTTCGGATCTGAACGGGGGAGGCGGACTCTCTGGGTTCTTCCGGCGAGGAACGAGATGATCCATTCCAGTGCTTTCTCTCGGATTCCGATGTTGCTGAGGCGCTTCACTAGGGTGCGGTGGCAGACGGTGTCGAACGCCGCAGAGAGGTCCAAGAGGATGAGGGCAGCTGTTTCCCCGTTGTCGGTTAGGGTTCTGATGTCGTCGGTGGCTGCGATAAGGGCGGTCTCGGTGCTGTGGTTGGCCCGAAACCCGGACTGCGAGGGGTCGAGGATCCATTCGTCTCGAGGAAGGCGGCAAGCTGTCTGTTGACGGTCTTCTCGATGACTTTGGCCGGAAACGGAAGGAGCGAGATGGGACGGTAGTTCTTGAGGTCGGTGGGGTCCGCCGTTGGTTTCTTCAGGAGGGCGGTAAGCTCGGCGTGCTTCCAGCTCTCCGGGAAGGTGGCGGTGTGGAAGGAGGAGTTGATGATGTCCCGGAGATGGGGTGCGATGGTGGCGTCGGCTTTGTTGAAGACGTGGTGTGGGCAGGGGTCGGTGGTGATCCGGAGTGGATGGAGTTCATCGTGCGGGTGGTGTCTTCGGTGCTGATCGGGGTCCAGTTGCAGAGGGTGGTGGTGGCGGGCGTTGGTTCGGCGGTAGGGTGCGTTGTTTGTGCGTCGAAGCTGTTGTGTATGTCGGTGATCTTGCGGTGGAAGAACGCGGAGAGTGAGTTGCAGAGGTCTTGCGAGGGGGTGATGTCGTTGTTTCCGGCGCTGGGGTTGGAGAACTCTTTGACGATGCTGAAAAGTTCCTTGCTGTCATGGGCGTTGTTGTCCAGTCGTTCTTTGAGTGCCGACTTCTTGGTGGCACGGATCAGCTGGTGGTGTTTGCGGGTGGCGTGCTTGAGGGCGGTCCTGTTGTCTGTGGTCTGGTCGAGTCGCCAGGTTTTCTCGAGAGTGCGGCAGTTCTTCTTGGATTCCTTGAGTTCGTTGGTGAACCAAGGGGTTTTCTTGCTTCCGGGTCTGCTGGGAGGGTTTTTAGTGGTGCGAGGTCGTCGGCGCAGGCGGTCAGCCACTTGGCGAGGTTGCTGGCTGCTTCGTTTGGGTCCGTTGTGTTGGTGGGTGTGTTCTGGCTGAGGGAGGCGGTGAGCTGCTCAGCGGTGATCTTGCTCCAGCTCCGGCGGGGAGCCTGTTGCGGGTGGTGGTGGGTCGCAGTCTTTCTGAAGCTGAAGTGGACGCAGCTGTGGTCGGTCCAGTGGAGTCCGGTGGCGTGGCTGAAGGAGATGTGCTTGCTGGACGAGAAGACGGGGTCAAGCGTGTGGCCGGCGTAGTGGGTGGGCGTGTTCACCAGTTGCTTGAGTCCGAGGTTGGCGAGGTTGTCCAGCAGGGCGGTGGTGTTTCTGTCGTTGTTGTTCTCCAGGTGGAAGTTGAGGTCCCCTAGGAGGATGTAGTCGGCTGAGGGCATGGCGTGCGGGCTGATGAAGTCTGCGATGTCTTCGCTGAATAGTGTGCGTGGTCCCGGGGGTCTGTAGATGAGGGTGCCTCGGAGGGTGGTCTTGGGGTCAGTGTGTATCTGGAAGTGTAGGTGTTCGGCGGCGGAGAAGGTCTCGTCGGAGTTAGTCGAGATGCGGATGGTGTTCTTGTGTACGATGGCGATGCCTCCTCCCGTCTGGTTGACGCGGTCCTTCCGGGTGATCTTGTATCCATCCGGGATGGCTATGGCGATGTCGGGCGCTGAGGAGGCGTTCATCCAGGTCTCGGTGAGGAAGGCGATGTCCGGTGCTGTTGCGTCGAGCAGGTCCCAGAGTTCCACGGCGTGCCTGTGGACGGAGCGGGTGTTCAGCAGGATGCATTTCAGGTGGTTGCTGCTGTTGCTCGACTTGGCGGAGGTGGTGCACGTCCGGGGGCAGGTGAATCGGCAGGCTTGGCAGGCGAAGGGTCCGTGGGTGCGTCTCGGTGAGGCTCGGTAGCAGGCAGGGTTCCGGCCGGCATTGAGTGCGGTGAGTGTGGCGGCGTCGTAGGTCCGTCGAGTAGTGTTGCGTTGGTGGGTTCCAGGGGTTCTGGCGCTGGGCGCGGTCCAGTCGCGGACGGGCGCAGACGGGCTTGCCTTAGGCGCGCCTTCGGCGCGCCAGCCGGCCGCGGCCGTGCAGCGGCCGCCATTTATGGGGAGGTGGGAGGGAGGAGCAGCTGGGAGGCGGGAGGCAGGGGCAGCGAATGGGCAGTCAGGGGGCGGGGCCGCAGGGAACGCAGCGGCGGGAGTGGCGAGAGGCAGCGGGGGCACAGAAAGGAAAAACAGGGGGAGAGCAGACAAAATCACGGGCACAACAACAGTGGGGCAGCGAGGGGCACAGAAAGGAAAAACAGGGGAGAGCAGACAAAATCACGGGCACAACAACAGTGGGGCAGCGAGGGGCACAGAAAGGAAAAACAGGGGGAGAGCAGGCAAAATCACGGGCACAACAACAGTGGGGCAGCAAGGGGCACAGAAAGGAAAAACAGGGGGAGAGCAGACAAAATCACGGGCACAACAACAGTGGGGCAGCGAGGGGCACAGAAAGGAAAAACAGGGGGAGAGCAGACAAAATCACGGGCACAACAACAGTGGGGCAGCGAGGGGCACAGAAAGGAAAAACAGGGGGAGAGCAGACAAAATCACGGGCACAACAACAGTGGGGCAGCAAGGGGCACAGAAAGGAAAAACAGGGGGAGAGCAGACAAAATCACGGGCACAACAACAGTGGGGCAGCGAGGGGCACAGAAAGGAAAAACAGGGGGAGAGCAGACAAAATCACGGGCACAACAACAGTGGGGCAGCGAGGGGCACAGAAAGGAAAAACAGGGGGACAGCAGACAAAATCACGGGCACAACAACAGTGGGGCAGCGAGGGGCACAGAAAGGAAAAACAGGGGGAGAGCAGACAAAATCACGGGCACAACAACAGTGGGGCAGCGAGGGGCACAGAAAGGAAAAACAGGGGGACAGCAGACAAAATCACGGGCACAACAACAGTGGGGCAGCGAGGGGCACAGAAAGGAAAAACAGGGGGACAGCAGACAAAATCACGGGCACAACAACAGTGGGGCAGCGAGGGGCACAGAAAGGAAAAACAGGGGGACAGCAGACAAAATCACGGGCACAACAACAGTGGGGCAGCGAGGGGCACAGAAAGGAAAAACAGGGGAGAGCAGACAAAATCACGGGCACAACAACAGTGGGGCAGCGAGGGGCACAGAAAGGAAAAACAGGGGGACAGCAGACAAAATCACGGGCACAACAACAGTGGGGCAGCGAGGGGCACAGAAAGGAAAAACAGGGGGAGAGCAGACAAAATCACGGGCACAACAACAGTGGGGCAGCGAGGGGCACAGAAAGGAAAAACAGGGGGAGAGCAGACAAAATCACGGGCACAACAACAGTGGGGCAGCGAGGGGCACAGAAAGGAAAAACAGGGGGAGAGCAGACAAAAACGGGCACCGGGGCCACAAGCGGAGGGCGATCTTACCTACAGGAGCAGCGGGCAGACAACACAGGCGGAGCTGTGTGGTGGGGGAGCGACCTACCTGGCAAGGTCAAGGGTCGCTCCCCCATCAAGTCTGCAACTTTCCCTTAGAAGTGGAAGCATGTTGCAGTCACAGCCCTCCTTAAAAAAACCATTGTCTGACCCCAATGATCTGACCCATCTCCCTCCTACTATACCCAAAAAAGGCAATAAAGAAAGCAACCAAACAGCAACTCACCAACCACCGGGAACGCCACAACCTTCTCGACCACTCCCAATCTGGCTTTCGTAGCAATCACAGTACCAAGATAGCACTCATCGGCACTACAGATGAGATCTGTACCCTTCTAGGCTAAAGAGAAACCGCCAACCTCATACTGCTGGACCTTTCAACAGAATTCAACACCATGTCACACTCCAACCTTATGAAAAGATTACACGCTACAGACATCCGAGGTCCAGCCCTTGAATGGATAGGCTCCTTCCTCACAAGGAAAACATAGTGAGTCAGACTTTCCCCTTCACATTGGAGCCCAAGGATCTGATCTGCGGAGTCCCTCAAGGATCATCCTTGAGCTCCACCCTGTTCAAAATTTGCATGAAACCACTCGCTGACATCATCAGATCTCACAGCATCTCCATCAACTCCTAAGCCGATGACACTGAGCTCATTCTCTCTATATCAGACAAGACCCCACGATCAGATCCCACTTCACCAAATGCATGATCCACGTAGCAGAATGGATGAGAACCAACTGACTAAAACTCAACACAGACAAGACAGAAGTGCTGATCTTCGGGAACAAGAACTCCCCCTGGGACTCCACCTCAGAGCTCAGTCCAACACCATCACCATTTAACCACACACATACCCTGGGTATCCTACTAGAAGACAAACTCAACATGGCCGCCACAGGTGAATGAAGCTACCTCCCCTTGCTTCCACATACTATGCATCCTCCAAAAAAGCCCTAGTCACCAGTAGACTTGACCACGGCAACGCACTCTATGCTGGAATATCCAATCAGCTCCTCCACCGTCTTCAGACCATCCAGAACATCGCTGCTACACTCGTCCTAGACTTCCTACAATGCACCAACATCACCCCGCACCTCAGAGACCTATACTGGCTGCCGATACACATACGCTTCCAATTCAAACTCCTCACACATGCACACAAGGCACTGCACAACATTGACCAGCCCACCTCAACTTCCACCAGCCCACCAGAAACCTACGCTCTACCTCACTCACTTTTGCACACACGCCCGCATCTGCAAAAGCTGAACAGGAGGCTTTGCCTTCTCCTACTTTGCACCAAAAACGTGGAACGACCTCTGTCTGCACATAAGGGCCTCCTTCTTGCTTCTGGAATTCCGCAAGTGGCTTAAGACTGGGCTCTTCAACTAACACCCAGCAGACAACCTTCACACCTGGTCCAGCATCTGCATACTCCTCAGATGATAATTTGTGGTCTACAAATCTGAATAACATAACTTCTAAAGCCTGCTTTATTGTCTGCTGATATTACCAGGCTTCAACCTAATCTTGTATGGAAAGCGCCCATAGATCTTACCCACACCATCTAATAATGATATTGGGTGGTAGTTAGATGGATCTGTTCTAGCACCTTTTTAAAATAATGAGACGATTGTTGTCCCACAACATGATTCAGAGGTGTTTCTGGATCTCAGCACAGCATTAAAAGCTCTGACAATGATTGGGAACCATAGAAGAAGATCAACCTTATAAAAATCTATGGGAACAAAATCAGGGCTCGGGACCTTATCTTATTAAATTGGAAACTTCTACTCTTGAACGAGAGTTTAATGGAGCTGGCACCTTAAATTTCCAGCAGTGCATCAGAAAGCTGTCAAGTGGAACCCTGAAAAATATAAGTACTTTGTGCCGGACCTGAGAAATTTAATTCAGCCTAGTATAGAGCAATGATTGATGACAGGGCTCGAAGAGCCTGATGATGAAAGGGTATGGGTTCTATTTGGATGAACTATTGCAGAGATTTTCCCTTTTTCAATGACTATTGAGTGTTGATCATGTGAGCTATAATAACCATATTGGCAATTGGTTTGATTGGGAATCCTGGATTAGGAAGAAGGGGCGTCTCATGCCCTGGCGAGGTGCCATGATACTGTAGACTCGGATACAATTTTTATTAGATTGAGGCTGGAGTATGAAGAGTTGATTGGGGAAAGAAGCTTGAAATACTATGTACCCAGGGCATAGGTACCCCAGAGGCCTACCAGGGGCTGCAGCATGTATTGTGCCACCCCTGGGAAGCCTTTTAAAATGACACAACAGGTCTGCTACAGCAGCCTGTGTAAGGTGGTGTATCCACCCCTTACTGAGATATAGGTTCCCTATATCTCTCCATATCACTGCACATGTAAACCTATCAGTCACCCCTATGGCAGGCCTTAACAATCCTGAAGGCAGGGTGCTGGGTTTCATGTGAGAGGGTGCCCATGCATGAGCAGAGCCCCTCTGCAGCTTTCAGAATCTTTATTCCGGGGTTGTTTGTGATGCAGCCAGACCATATACTCTTAAGTGCATTATAACCAAACGTTAAATGCTAACTTTGGGATGGCTGCATGGAAACATGTCGTGTTTGGTGTCAAACACCTTGGAATCATACCCCCACACCAATAACTGGTGTGGGAGTATGATCCCACCCTTCTAGAGGGAGAGACATGACAGCACCGGTATACCCGGTACCAGCTAATAGAGCCCTGGCATCACAAAATGGATGCTGCCAGCCACAGACATGAGTCTGCCCTCCTGCTGCTGGACGAAACTCTGGCAGGGGAGGCCTGGACAATAGGTTTCCTGTGACCACCTCCCAGACAGGCTTTAGTGTATTGGGGCTGGGTGGGTGCACTCTCAGAGTGCTTAGAACTCTGCACTGGGGGCACATTTGGTGTCCCTGTGCATAGTCCAGCTCAAACCGGTTGCAGGGGCACACAGCACCTGCTCTGGCGTGAAACTAGACAAAGGAAATGGGTGTAGCCACCCCTCTTTCCTGACCTTCCCATAGGTGGGTCCCCAGAGTTTGTCCCACCCCTTCCTTGGGTATAAAGTAGGAAACCCTGACTACAGGACTTTAGATTACACCTGGACTAAACTCTGATACCAGAAACCAAGTACTTTGACGATCTACACTACGCTTGACGACTGAAGAATCTCCCTTGGAGTAAAGGAGCTTCTCCCCTGCAAGGCAGGCACCTTTAACGCAACTGACCGGTTGGCATCTCCAAGCTCCGATGGACTCCGAAGAATATTGCCACACAGGAGGTAGGTTTTCTGAGGTCGATCTGTGCCCACAGCGAGTCTGAGGCCCGTATCCCTCGTGGAGACCGTGCAACCTGAACCCCTGGACACCCCAACCATTGGCAGAAGCATCAGCTTTCTGGCGACCCCTGAGACTGAGCTTTGGGTTACTTGTAGCCCTCACCCCGAGCAGTAATTGCACTGAAGATTGCAGGCCTACACTCAACGAGTGTTCTGTGGGCCACCATTTTGTGATTCCTCTCGAGGTCCCTTTGCAATCCCTGATCCGTTGACCTGTGGGTCCCCAAGAAGGCAACTCTAACTTTTATTGGGCTTCCCTGGTTGCTCCAGATGTGCCCTGACTCTCCATTGCTTGGGGAGTCCCCAGGACCTTGTTGGTCTGCACAGAAGCATCTTTTCTCTTCCTGCATGGGTTGCTGTTGCCAAGGCTTGTTGTGGTCAATCCGATCACCGATACCACAGCACTCGACATCCTTTGTGGGACAGCTCGAGTCCGGCTCCTGGTTGTCGTTGACATCTCCGGGACCCCGTGGCTGCAGAGTCAAGCTTCACCTCTTCACCTCTTCGCACCTGAAGCACCCGACATCAGTGGGCATTCGATTGCTCCGCTCCTGGTCACTGGCTAGTGACCCAGACTCTGTCCCCTCTGCTTTCAGGTTCTTCACATCTTCGATCCAGGCTTGGATCCACCTGGACACTTTTCTTCTTCACGGCAGCAGTACTTTTCACCAGATCGCCATTGAAAACGACGACGATTCCTGACACCCTTTGACACCTATGCACCCGGCTTCCCTGGGTGAGGTAACTCGAGTACTCCGGTGCTCCCGTGGGTGTTGGCCCTAGAACCCCTTAAGTCTAAAGGGGTTTGCTCAAAGTCCTCTCCTAAGTGTCCTTTATCTTTAAAATTCCAACCGCGACTTTCCGCATTGAATCCTACGGCGCTCGCGGCTGTGTTCTCACACTGCACACGTCCCCCGTGGGTCTCCTGTGTCACTACCTTGGGTGGTTCCTTGGGGTCCCAGCGATTCTACGTGCTCTAGGCACTGTGTCTAGTCAAGTCGTGGTTCTTATACCACTTTCTTAGTATATGGTTTGGTCTCCCCTAGAGCCCACTGTGTATTGTGCTATTTACTGTCGTTTTAATACTGTGATACTGTGTATCTTGAACTCTAATCTCATAAAGAGATTAGTAGTTAGTGTTTAGAAATAAATACATATATTTTATATATATCTTGTGTGGTTCTCCTTTCATTTAGTTATTCAAGAGGTTATAATCTGGTAAACCAAGCTGCTTTACACTCCTTCAAGACTTAGCCTGAAGGCTGCTCTCCATAGCTACCACTAGGATAGCTTTCAATAAAGGTTGTCTTTAAACCTTTCATCAATAAAGGTCGTTTGGACTGGTGCAAGGTGCCCACTATAACTAGTGGACAGCATATACCAGGCCAACTTCTCACATTGGTGTGCAGCGGTTGGATTCAAACTTGCTATTGCTTTACCAGATAATCTCTTTGAAGTGACTAACTGAAAACCACTATAGGTACATAGGTACATATAAATCAAGTTTAGAATACAGTAAGTTCTACTGAACTTAGAGTTGTGTGTCAAGGGCTTAGCACACCCTTTCTACAACTCAAGAGAGTTTCAGTTCTCACTAGAGTAGGTAGGTGCATACACCACACCACACTAGAATGTCTTCAAGGCCTGAAGTCAGTGACTCCTTGCTCACTAGGTATGACAATCTCACGTTCCAGGTATTGAGAATTATGTGTACCTCTTGGAGACTGAAAACAGGGAGACATGCAAGCACTCAACGCCTCATAGAGGCTTTGCTGTTAGATGACCTCAGAAAGACACCAGGGTCTGATGTGGCAGGCAAGTTGGGTGGGGCAGTAGAAGAGGAAAGGCCAGGTAGTGAAAACTACTATGACCCAGACTCTGATGCTGGCCAGGGGGATCAACATGATTCCCACCTGGAAAATCCAATTCTTCCTGAAGGTGAGGAAGGAGACCCCCGTGGGGTTCTCTTTACCCCACCTGGAAGGGTTAATAGTGTACCAAGAAGATCAAGATCTCCTTCTCAGGAATCTAATCATTCTGGTACTTCTATACTATAGAATAGGGTCCTCTAATTCTCATAAAAGGTCATCCTCTTATGAGAAGAAATGCCAACTGCTTGAGTTTGAGAGAGCTAAGCTCAGAATCAAGAGAGAGCAATTGGCCTTAGACAGGGAATCCCTGGAGCTTCAGAAAGCTTCTCAAAAGTTGGGGCTAGAGCCCCATGGTGGCAGCAACAGTGTCCCTAGAAATAGAGAAGATACTCATCCCCATAGGAACCTGAACAAGATTGTCCCTCCCTACCAGAGTGGGGATGACATCCACAAATGGATAACTGCACTGGAGAGGGCCTGTAAAGTACAGAGGGTCCCTCAGGAGCAGTGGGCAGCAATCTTGTGGCTCTCCTTTGCAGACAAAGGTAGAGACAAGCTCCTCACTGTCAGAGAAGAGGATGCTGATAATTATAAAGTCCTGAAGAGTGCTCTGATTGATGGGTTTGGCCTAACCACTGACCAATACAGGTTAAAGTTCAGAGACACCCAAAAGGCACAGACTCAGGACTGAGTTGACTTTATAGATTGTGCTACTAAGGCTCTGGAAGGTTGGATACATGGCAACAAAGTACATGACTTTTTAGGATTGTACAATTTGATTATGAGGGAGCAGATCCTTAATAATTGTCAAAACCAGCTTTTACACCAGTACCTGGTGGACTCTGATCTGACCTCTCCCCAAGAATTGGGAAAGAAGGCAGACAAATGGGTCAGAACCAGGGTAAGGTCTAAGAATCAGGGTGGTGACCAGAAGTAAGATTCTACCAAGTCCCAAGAGAAAGGTGGGGATAAATCCAAGGATACATCCACTACAGGGCCCCAAAAGTCCTCTCCTGGGGGTGGGTCCCAAACTCCTTCCTCCCCTGAAAAGAAACCTTATTGCCGTAACTGTAAGAAGCCTGGCCACTGGAAAAATGACCCCAGTTGCTCACAGGCTGGCAATAAGGAAAATGTTCCTCCCAGCAATACTACCACTCCTCCTGGTACTACAAGTAGTAATCCCCCAGGTGGTAGTAATGCACCCAAAAAGTTAGGTGCATTTTCATGGGGAACTGAGGTGGACCCCAGTTTATCAAGGTCCTCCTCACAGGCCTCCTTAGTCTGTGATGGTGGCATGGGATTTGCCACTTTTACTATGAGTCCCAATACTTTGGGCAAGTACAGACAGGAGCCCTTAATAAATGGTCAGAAAGCTGTGGCCTTCAGGGACACAGGGGCTAGTGTCACCATGGTGACAGGGAAACTAGTCCCCCCTCAACAGCTTTTACCTGAGTTCAAGTACCAGTGACCAACATTGATGGTATCAGAACAGATCATCCCATGGCCATAGTCAATCTCAGCTGGGGAGGGGTCACTGGCCCAAAGAGAGTGGCAGTGTCCCCAAACTTGCCTGTAGATTGCCTGTTGGGCAATGATCTGGAGGTTTCAGCCTGGGCTGAAGTTGAATACCAGGCCCATTTAAAAATGTTGGGCCTCTCTGAGAAGGTTGGTGGGGCTGTTAGGGCCTCAGCACCATCCCAGGGAAATTTTGGAGAAGTGGAGCCTGAAAGAATGGCCCACACTACTCCACAAGAGAGCAGAAGGGTTGAAGAACAGTCTTCTTCCCCCCAGACAATAGGTAAGGGTCAGCCTCCTCAGGGAACTGATCCTACCCCTAGTGAAGGAACTGCCCCAGAGGTGGTCAGGCCTGGCCTGGCAACCCCTCTGATGGCAGGGGACCCTTCAAGATGGTACCCAGTCCGGAGCAGGTAACCTGCCCCTCTCTACCCTCCCTCTGTCAGCCCAGGGCTACAGAGGTCAGGGATGTCAGTGGACCCCTCAGGGCTCCCTGTCCAGAGGAACCCCCTCATCCACAGATTAGGGGCACCCAGTCTAGTAGCCCTAGCCAGGTGAAAATTCCTCAGCACACTGAGGGATCCCTCTTACCATTGTGTAGGGACCTCCCCCAGATGGACTCTGTTGGGCAAAGGCAAATTTGGGACCAAGTGGTTCCAAACCTACCATGTCCCTCCATTGTTCCAACCACAGGGACCCAACCCCCAGCCGTAGGCTGCCAGAGGTTGACCCTTAGGGCCAGATACGACTCAGTCAAGGAAAGAAAGACCTCCATGGTGACCAGTGATCTGAGGAAGCTAAGACCAACTTTATTAGGGCCTCACTTCTCTACTCAGACACCCCACCAGCCTTTTACTTTGCCAAAACACACCCACAGGTAGTAATTCCAAATGGTGGAGATCATCCAATACCCTTGGGGTTAGGAATTGTTTAGTGGACCATAAGACAGGGGGTAACCATGCTAGTGCAGGTTCTTCCTTATATGGCTACTTAGTCAATAAAGGCTCAACTGGACAAGGTTAGCCTTATCGCCTTTCATTTGGGGGGGTTATGTAGGAAGGTGGAATCTGACTGCATGGTTGCCCCCACTTTTTTCCTGGTGTTTTGCTGGTTTTCTACTTAGTTTGGCTGGGATCCTGCTATTCAGGACCCCAGCCTATCTGCTTTCCCCTTAAATTGATTGTATGTACTTTAGGTACACTCCAGATTGGATTCTGGGTTTCCCTTGTGAGTCCCTAGTATATGGTATACTATGTACCCAGGGCATAGGTACCCCAGAGGCCTACCAGGGGCTGCAGCATGTATTGTGCCACCCCTGGGAAGCCTTTTAAAATGACACAACAGGTCTGCTACAGCAGCCTGTGTAAGGTGGTGTATCCACCCCTTACTGAGATATAGGTTCCCTATATCTCTCTATATCACTGCACATGTAAACCTATCAGTCACCCCTATGGCAGGCCTTAACAATCCTGAAGGCAGGGTGCTGGGTTTCATGTGAGAGGGTGCCCATGCATGAGCAGAGCCCCTCTGCAGCTTTCAGAATCTTTATTCCGGGGTTGTTTGTGATGCAGCCAGACCATATACTCTTAAGTGCATTATAACCAAACGGTAAATGCTAACTTTGGGATGGCTGCATGGAAACATGTCGTGTTTGGTGTCAAACACCTTGGAATCATACCCCCACACCAGTAACTGGTGTGGGAGTATGATCCCACCCTTCTAGAGGGAGAGACATGACAGCACCGGTATACCCTGTACCAGCTAACAGAGCCCTGGCATCACAAAATGGATGCTGCCAGCCACAGACACGAGTCTGCCCTCCTGCTGCTGGACGAAACTCCGGCAGGGGAGGCCTGGACAATAGGTTTCCTGTCACAGGGAGGTGTGACCACCTCCCAGACAGGCTTTAGTGTATTGGGGCTGGGTGGGTGCACTCTCAGAGTGCTTTGAAGTCTGCACTGGGGGCACATTTGGTGTCCCTGTGCATAGTCCAGCTCAAACCGGTTGCAGGGGCACACAGCCCCTGCTCTGGCACAAAACTGGACAAAGGAAATGGGTGTAGCCACCCCTCTTTCCTGACCCTCCCATAGGTGGGTCCCCAGAGTTTGTCCCACCCATTCCTTGGGTATAAAGTAGGAAACCCTGACTACAGGACTTTAGATTACACCTGGACTAAACTCTGATACCAGAAACCAAGTACTTCGATGATCTACACCACGCTGGACGACTGAAGAATCTCCCTTGGAGTAAAGGAGTTACTCCCCTGCAAGGCAGGCACCTTTAACGCAACTGACCGGTTGGCATCTCCGAGCTCTGACGTACTCCGAAGAATATTGCCACACAGGAGGTGGGTTTTCCAAGGTCTCTGAGGTTGATCTGTGCCCACAGCAAGTCTGAGGCCCGTATCCCTCATGGAGACCATGCAACCTGAACCCCTGGACACCGCAACCATTTGCAGAAGCATCAGCTTTCCAGCAACCCCTGAGGCTGAGTTTTGGGTTACTTGTAGCCAAGACCCCGAGTAGTAACTGCACCGAAGATTGCAGGCCTACACTCAACGAGTGTTCCGTGGGCCGCCATTTTGTGATTCCTCTTGAGGTCCCTTTGCGATCCCTGGTCCGTTGACCTGTGGGTCCCCAAGAAGGCAACTCTAACTTTTATTGGGCTTCCCTGGTTGCCCCAGACGTGCCCTGACTCTCCATTGCATGGGGAGTCCCAGGACCTTGCTGGTCCGCACAGAAGCATCTTTTCTCTTCCTGCGTGGGTTGCTGTTGCCAAGGCTTGTTGTGGTCAATACGATCACCGACACCCCAACACTCGACATCCTTTGTGGGACAGCTCGAATCCGGCTCCTGGTTGTCGTCAACATCTCCGGGACCCCATGGCTGCAGAGTCAAGCTTCACCTCGTCGCACTTGAAGCACCCGACATCGGTGGGCATTCGATTGCTCCGCTCCTGGTCACTGGCTAGTGACCCAGACTCTGTCCCCTCTGCTTTCAGGTTCTTCACATCTTCGATCCAGGCTTGGATCCACCCGGACACTTTTCTTCTTCACGGCAGCAGTACTTTGCAGCAGATCGCCATTGAAAACGACGACGATTCCCGACACCCCTTGACACCTATGCACCCGGCTTCCCTGGGTGAGGTAACTCGAGTACTCCAGTGCTCCCGTGGGTGGTGGCCCTAGAACCCCTTAAGTCTAAAGGGGTTTGCTCAAAGTCCTCTCCTAAGTGTCCTTTATCTTTAAAATTCCAACCGTGACTTTCCGCATTGAATCCTATGGCGCTCGTGGCTGTGTTCTCACACTGCACACGTCCCCGTGGGTCTCCTGTGTCACTATCTTGGGTGGTTCCTTGGGGACCCAGAGATTCTACTTGCTCTAAGCACTGTGTCTAGTCAAGTCGTGGTTCTTATACCACTTTCTTAGTATATGGTTTGGTCTCCCCCTGGAGCCCACTGTGTATTGTCCTATTTACTGTCGTTTTAATACTGTGATACTGTGTATCTTGAACTCTAATCTCATGAAGAGATTAGTAGTTAGTGTTTAGAAATAAATACATATATTTTATATATATCTTGTGTGGTTCTCCTTTCATTTAGTTATTCAAGAGGTTATAATCTGGTAAACCAAGCTGCTTTACACTCCTTCAAGACTTAGCCTGAAGGCTGCTCTCCATAGCTACCACTAGGTTAGCTTTCAATAAAGGTTGTCTTTAAACCTTTCATCAATAAAGGTCGTTTGGACTGGTGCAAGGTGCCCACTATAACTAGTGGACAGCATATACCAGGCCAACTTCTCACAATCCATATTTATTTTTTCTCCTTTGACATGTATTTATGCACATCTATTTTGTGTTTAAAGTAAAAAGGATGCGGCAATGGGTATATGTACACATTTCTTTAACCGATTAATGTATACTCACATTTGAATGCCCAATGGATTTGAGCCGTTTACAGTACAATACAGTCAGTTTGAAAACATTTGTATGGTAGAACAGCTTAAACAGCTGAACATCTGCAGTTATTTAAGCTTCATAAGGAAACCTTTTTTTCTGCTTTTTTTAACTTCCCTCTCTGTCAACCTGCACAGGTACTGACCTGCCACCAGTGGTGGCTGGTGACATTTGAAAGTGGTTAGGCGTAAAAGCTAGGTATGACTTTTATGTTGTGAGCGAGCGAAGCAGGCAAGCTCAACTGACAAAAAAAGAGTTTGTCTATAAGCTTTCTGTTATTGCATCCAGATATATACTATAACAACTGACGTACAACTAAAACAAGCCAGGACTAATTGTGTTGCCACTGGTTGTTAGCTGTTTAAGATAAATGAGTAACAACAATGATTTTGTTGCAAATAATTAACATTGTAAATGTTTCAATTTGAAACAGTGACACTGTGAATTAAATATTACTGAGGCCTGTGGAAGGAGTATTGGTCTTCAGTTATGTGCACTTTTGTTAGATGCCTAGCCCCTTTTCTCTCTCCACACCTCCTTCATCTGCATATCTTACACCTCATCTCTTTCCTCTTCAGCACCCTCTTTTTGGTTTCTCTTGAATGCACTTCCTCTCATCTCCATCTCTTCATCAACCCAAACATAAAATACAGTCGCTCACATGTAAGCACTGCATTTACTTTTACTTTCACCTTGTCATTATTTTTAAAACTGTGAACCCCCATCAAACACATTTACAAAGAATTTGATTTGCAACTGGAAAACGTGACCACTGATGTGTGTGCCCTGCAGGAAGTCCAACCACTGACAGGCACTGTGAGAAACTCGCACTGACTTCAGCCTCCACACCAGAGCTCTCAGTCGTGGACTGTTATAAACATGTGGTGTGACTCAGTTCAATGTATGCAGTAGTGCTCCTACACCTTACCAACCCTATGCCCCAGCGGCCCCTGTACAAGGTGAATAAAGCCTAGCAGCTGAGGTAATCAGGAGTTTGAGAAGCAGTGCAGGTTTTTAGAAAATTGCTGCAAGCAAATTGTCCTAGCAGGGCATATTAAGTTGTATTACTGGTGAATAGTCTTTACCTGGTATCGGGTATGTGAAAAAAAGTATGATACTATACAAGAGTAGTTAGATGCACAAAAATACAGAAACACAACACCCTGGAATAAATAGCTAACACATTTAGGAGACGCAAGATTAAGTAAAACACATGCAATATAAACAGCAACTAAATTGCTGACCTTTACATTATTACATTAAAATTCAATGTTAAAATTTTTAACATTTACTTACCCTAATATAGCAGCATTTCTGACAGTGACTTGCTGCGCATCCCTGGTTGGCCATCACTTGTCCAGTCCACGGCATCAGACTGTGACTCCGAGTGCAGGGTGCAGGAGCCACGTAACCTAACCAATCCAGGAGCTGCTCTCATGCTGTTTATAATAGTAACTAGCATGGGAGAAGCGCCATGATTTTTTGGAGCAGACTAACCCAGCGCTCCTTATGAGACTGGGTGCCTGTGTCTGCACTCCACCATGCTGTCTAGCCCAGCACAGGTTGGAGAAGTCTGAAGTGCGCATGTTGAGCCGACAGTTTCAAGACAGCTGGCAAACTCGACATACGCACTTCAAACTTTAGGCCGAGTCGTCCTTACTGCCAATCAGCAGGAATTGCCCTGCCCCACCCTTACACTCTGGCTGGACCGGCACTGGCAGTATAATAAAAAGGAAAATAAAATCATTTTATTGCCATTTTATTTACGTTTGCAGTGCTCACAGCAGGGAGGGTGATGCTCCTCCGCCCTAAAGGAGGAGCGCCGATGTCTGGCACTCACGATTGAGAGTATGGAGAATCATCTAAAAGAAGACTATTTTCTGTTTTTCTGTATTGAAACATAAATACAGGCAGGAAAAAGATGGTTTTCTGCCTGTATTTATCAGTAAAAATGGAAAATTGGGAGTTTTATTTACAACACTACTAGTTAAATGGTGCCTTTCTGTACACATCAGAGCTGACAAACCAGGAATGACGTAAGGATGTTTGTCACTGCAGGCAAAATTATATTTTGTGTTTGGACCAGTGCATAACAAAAAGATCATTTTTTTACCTTGTCTTTTACTTTGGCACTGTGGCAGGGCACCCTCGAAGGCCGCCCTCGGAAGCCCCGGGGGCACCGCGGAGTTCCTCTTCGCATCCACAGAAGGGCGGAGCCCGGACCCGGAAGAGGAGATGGTCGTAAGCGAAGGAGGCGAGGAAAGGAGTTTGAGATCTGCAGAGGCAGTAGGAGACAAGGAGGAACCGTGCGCAGAAACCGACAGCTAGGCAAGAGCTGAGAACCGGGAGACGCAGACCACAATCCCAGGAGAGAAAGAGGGCCGGAACCGCCGTGCAGAGACCGAGGTCTACCCAAGGGAAGGCGTTTCGGACGAGGCAGCCGTGGCTCACTCAAAGGGCCACGTCTACAGGCAAGTGACCCATACGACCGGGAGACCGTTGGGAGGGTGGGTTTTCACCCAGGTGTTCCTTTTGGGCAAAGAACACGACCCACAAACCCAAGGTTAAAGGACCAGTTGCTTTGTTGTGTTTTCCCACAAACGGGTTTGTTTTGAAGGCCTTTTTATAGGCCAGAGAGCTGGTATAGTCCACTGGGTCAGGTTAGGGACACGCATAGTAAAGGGATGAGAGAGGATTATCTCTCCCTACGCCATTTGTTTACCCGCTATTTCTACCCACACACGACCCCACTACCCGGTCCCGTACTGCCCCCATATCGTGTGATGCAACACGGTTAGCCCGCAACGACACTTGTAGTGCAATAGCAGGGAGGGAGCAGAAGAATAATAGTGGGAAGTATCAACGTCGGATAAGACATAAATTGCCTCTCCATTGTGTTTTTCCCGAGCGGAAGACCGATGCCAGAGACGAACCGACAAACGGAGCCAAGGCGGCAGGAGAGAAGGATGGAGCACAACCTCCCCATAGCTGTATGGGCTACCTTACCAGCCATAGTACAATAAAGACCTACCTTCGATAACCACCTGGGCCTCCCGTGTTGTTTGTTACGTGGCAGGCACCAAGTATTGATGGCAGTTTTAACTGTCCTTATAGAATAGCTGGTCCGGACTCTAATGACATTCCAACAATGAGTCAGATTGGTGCACCTAAGTCTTTTCGGTGTGATGGATGTACTGATGCAGCACAGAGGAAAGAGACCATTCAGAAGGATACATAGTAATCCTGCCGCTCTAAAATTCATGTTATGTTATACTTACTTGTAGAGTGCGTATATCACCTTGGGGGTATGCTGACGCTTTGAGAAGGGAGGTCCTGCCTTGGCTGAGCCTACTGAAAGATCCAAGTTTTCAGTTTCTTGCAGAAATCAAGGAGTGAGCTGTCAGCTCTAGTGTGAGGGGAAAGTTTGTTCCATGTTATAGGAGCTAAGTACGAGAAGATGCTGAAGCCAGCCCTGGCTCTGCAGATGTGCAGGACGAAGGCAAACAGATTGCTGGCGGATTGAAGGGTGTCTTGTGAGGGTGTGAAAGCTGATGCAGTTGACAAGATAGGTGCAGAGTGGGAGGTTGAGTGTGAAACTAGTCGCTGCTTTCTGGATGATCTGGAGCCTCTTGGTGAGTTAGGCGGAGATTCCAGCATAGAGTTCATTCACGTTGTCTGGCATTCTGATGATTAGGGCTTGGATGAAGTTCGACAAGTGTTGAGAGGAAGTGGGACTAAAAGTCTTCTGCATGGCTCTGAAGAGAGTGCTTCGCTGCCTTATGTTGATCTCCTGGCAAGTCACCTGACAGTACTGTAGGGTTTCTTGATCTCTACTTCATTGTACATGACAATCACGCATGTCCACTGAGGGTGTTCCTGTTTATATGGATTGAGACCCTAGAACTTGGCTCTGAGGTTGAGGGGGCATGTATAGCGCACCCCTCTTTTACAGAGAGTGGCTAGTGCCCTCTCTACCCAGGCTGTAGTAGACTGACAGTGGTGGCAACATTAATCTATAGTCAAGGTACCTGGACATTTTAGAAGAGGCAGCCTACCAGCTTACTTCTGGTTAGGTCTGTGTAGCCTCCCTTTTCTGGGCTCTTTTCTAATCTCCATCTGTGGTATGTGGGGTATGTGTATTGAGAGCCAATGGGTTCACAGAGTGAGAATAGTGAGCCATTATTGTGTTTAATGTGAGCCGAGCTGGTATCTGTTCTGCTGGACATTCCAGCTCTCCTGTGACTCTCCTTATTCTTAGTAGAAGCTTGGTGGTTTGGGGTAGGCACTAGCTTTTCTCTATTTAGCTAAGACTCCCTATACTGGGACAACCCCCTCCCTTTCTGCTGGGTGGTCAGGGCTCCTGGTCTGGAGTTAATTAAAATTCCTTTCTGGGGGGTAGGGCAGACAGGTACTAAGTGACCAGTTGAGGGCCTTGCTCATAAGCACTGATCAAGGGCATATAACTCAGTGAACATGCAGAAAATATACACCCCAGGATTAGAGGGGCACCCAGAATGCAAGAGTAGCAGACCCTCTGATTGGATTAGCCTGTCACTAAGGGAATGATAAAAGTCTGGCCTCATCTGCCAGTTGATGGCTCAAGGCTGTTCTCTTTTCTGACGAGGCACCCATGATGCAGCTGAAAAGCTGTAAGAATCTTTACATGACACATTAACTGATTTTGAGACATTTTAAGTAACTCATAAACATGCACCAACTAATCTTTAAAGAGGCATGAAAAATAAACGGGAGAGAACTTAGTTTCTGCATCGTAAAATCATGCAGATAATAGTAGGGTAGATTAAATCATATTTATTTGAATATTAGGTTTATGTTTTATTAATCAACCGTAGCATAATTATTTCAACGTGTAATAGAATGTTAAAGTAATGTACACCTGTGTTATAAAATTCCTAATCAATCTCATGGAAATAGTCAATTGTGAGAAGAATTAATGAAATCTAATGCCATTTAGGTAACTCTACTTTTGACATTGAGGGTTCCATTCCAAATTCCATCTTCTGCATATGTGAAATTGTGCACCAAATGAGAAAAGCAGAAAATGGTGCTACACAGTCATATTGAGTGTAAATATTATGAAACCTTCAGATAATAATTTTTTTTTTTGTCCTCATATCACCAGTGTTTGCAAAGCCGTGCCTTAGAATACGACCTGTACCACCCTCAGGCCACTTGCAATTTAACAACTAGCCCTGCTATTCCAGTCCTACCAGTTTCCTTGCTACTAGTTTCATGCAGGCGTAATCATAGGACGGCACCTTAGGCCCTTGCTGTTTCATGCCAACTCAAATAATCATCCCAAATCATACCGTGAGAACCCCCTTCAACTCCAGTGTCCATTTTACATATAGTGCTAAGCGCCTGGAGCCAATTAAGGCCCTGAGGGGGGAGGGAATCTGACCATCTCTTATAGATCTCTCTCCTAGCTTAAAGCATCATATAGAAGAGAAGATCTCTCCTATTTACAGAGAGGGGCTGACTGGGAATATCCTCCAACCCCATCAATACCAGTGTTGGGCTCATTGTTATGTTTGACTGAAAAATGTCATTAGCAACAATTCTCAACAGCATTCCAATAATCCTGTAATTTGGGGCACTCGAAAAACATGTGTAGGTCATCCGCGCTTAGCAAGCCGCATCCACGACACCTTGGGATTGGTACTGATACAAACTTGGCAAGTTTCTGGGGGGACCAATAAAGCCTGTTTATTGTGAAGAAATGATTTCTTTTCAAATTTGCGGGTTTAACCACCTTATAGAGTATCTTTCAGGAAAGTTGCCAGATTGATTGCGGCTCCGTCATCTGAATGACATCTGCCCAAATCTCATATGGAGCTTTTAGCTTCTTATCCTCGGTTTCCAACAGAGTCCAATACCAGTCAGCTACTTCCTTTGTTCTGGGGGCTTCATTCAGATAATAATCTTCATGGGCCAGATGTACGGTGCTTTTTTGCGTGCGCAAACGGGTCTTAGACCCGTTTGTGCACGCTAAAAAGCATGGGCCCATGTACATACAGTATTTTGCGACTCGCAAATAAATTGCAACCCGCAAAATACTGTTTTACGACTTGCTATTAGGAAGGGGCATTCCCTTCCTAATAGTGACCGCAAAGCTATGTACCAATGTTTTGCAACCCAATTGCGGTTGCAAAACACTCGCAAATTACCACCTACTTCAAGTAGGTGGTAATGCATTCGCAAATGGAAAGGGGTCCCCAGGAGACCCCTTCCCCTTTGCAAATGCATGCAATATTATTTTTTAAGGGACCACTGCCTGCCCTTAAAAAATGAAACGAAAACGTTTCATTTTTAAAAAAAATATGCATCCCGTTTTCCTTTAAGGAAAATGGGCTGCATTTAAAAAAAAGAAAAGCTGCTTTATTTAAAAGCAGTCCCAGACATGGTGGTCTGCTGAGCCCAGCAGGCCACTATCCCTGGGAGGGCCTGTCATTCCCAATGGGGTCGCAAATTGCGAGAGGCTCATTAATATTCATGAGCCTCGCAATTTGCGACCCCATTGGGAATCGCAAACAGTGTTAAACACACTGTTGTACATGCCAAATAGCGCCTCGCAAATTGCGAGTCGCAAATGCGACGCAATTTGCAAGGCGCTATTTGGCAGGTCGTACATCTGGCCCCATATATATACTAATATAGAACACCTGAAACAAGATTAATATTTTATAATTTGAAATAATTTTACACGTTGGTACTTTAAAATTGCAGTAAAACAACATAGTTACATGCAATCTTTGTAAACAGATTATTAACATCTTTGAATGTTCATAAGTTGAAATGGCCTATTAGAATATTGATTTACTTTTATGAAATGTTTATTTCACTACTTTATATCTTGTATATTCTTAAATTTACTTTATTCTAGGCCTGCATTTTACTATTCAGCATTGTCTTATACTCGTGAGAAGCTTTCTCCATCTTGCACTGTGAGGCAAAACTGTTGCTTCCTAGAAGGAGTCTTGACTCGTTTAAAAGGCTTGCTTGCAAAAAATTGACACTATGGGAACATTTGCTATGGGAAACTGTCCTCTTGAACTCACTCATGTGCCTGCTGCTAAAGGATCATTGTTTGGAGATTTACGTGTGCCGGATGATGCTACAAATTACATGATCAGTACCACCTCTTTCTATAATATGTTTCTTCCTTTATGCCTCATGACGATCATCCTATATGAACTGACCTATGGATTGAGTGGTCTAAAACGATGAGATGAACAAAGAGGTGTCACCCTGGAACCAGAGGACTATATAGTACATTTATTTACTGGATAAGGGGCTCACTCTCCCATACTCTCTCACACAAACTAACGGACTCGAGAGAGACTGCTTTTTGATTTTCCTGCATCTTTCAGTTGGGAACTCTTTGATGACTTTGTTCATGCTCATCCCTTTGCAGATTTTGCTCACTCCTTTCCATTGGACTGACGCATACGTTGTGTGCGCCATTCTTGGACTCTTCCTCCATGGGACACTACCAATGAGCTATTGTGACTCATGTTCTGGCGGAATTTTTCTGAATCTTTTGTCCCTTCATGGCAAGCCCAAGCAAATTAAACCACCCTGTACTCTTTAGGCGATAAATGTTTACTAATAATATGATGACCTTTATTTGAAGTCTTTGATAAACTAAACTTTAACTAGAAATCCTGAGTGTATAATTTATCATGACTTGTCTCTTTGAGTTGAATGTGCATTCTAAATTGATTTATTAATGCCAAGAAGAGGTCAGCTTAGAGAAATTTCTAAGCATCAGATACTAATGTTATTGCTTTGTATTGCCCTAGTAGAATTATTGGTTTGAATGATTTTAGTCCGACTTAACATCTATAGAAGGTTTGGACTTGCAGTGAAAATACTTTACTTGTATAGTCTGGTTTTGAGAGTCATATACATAAATCTAATTATTAGTTTGTAAGTCGGTTAGCCAATTCCTGATCCTGATTGGATATCCGGATATTAGATCTCCTATATCCAACCCCTCATTGGCACAAAACAAGATCCATCAGAGGATCAAGTGAGGGTTGAAAAGTTAAGTCATATAAAGAAATCAAATAATGAAAAAGGGGGCCAGTATCCTCTGGAACATCCACAAACGGTCACTGAGGGAGCTGAGATTGAGAAGGGAGTCCAGGGGTTGAATTGCCATTCTCCTTTCAGACCCTGGGGATTGGGTTTGAACTTGAGATGGTGTCTCTGTGAAGGATTACCAGTGAAAGGAATTTGCCAGACTTATGCAAGGAGATTGGCTGCAGCTGGAGCAGAGACAGAGCTGTCTGATGCTTGTGGAGGCTTCTGTCCTTCGAACAAAAGGAGACTTCAGACAGCTGCTCAAGACAAGGAACTTGCTGCATATCCACAATGAGGGAGATGGAGGAAGCTCCATGGTTTCATTGAAGGTGAAACTGCTTTGCTCCTGACCCCTCCCCTGTGCTGTGGGCGCCTGTGGGTGCTCCCAGTTAACCATCTGTAGCTGGGGGATATGCACCCTGTTGAAGAACTTACCATTTGAACCCTTGTTCCCTAGCCCAGGACTTGCATAGTGTCCAGTGTTGCCCTTGCTTGTCCTGAACTGGTAGCAAGTAGAACCGTCCCCGTCGGCATCCTGCTATGATGAAAAATCTAGACTGTGACAAGTGGGTTCTGTGGTACAGCCCCCCCCCCCATCTTTCAAAATTGCACATGTAAATAAATGCATTTAATTTTCTCTGATGTGTGTTGTCTGTGCCCATCAAACTGGAGAGGTATCAACAATGCCTTAGCAGTGTAGCCAGTTCAACAAATACAGGGAACATTACTAAAAATGCGGGCTGCTGAGTCTGTGTCCCTGATATTCAGTGAGATGACAGAACATGTGTGAATGACACAATGGTCAAATTTCAAATGCACCATTGCCACTGGAACGTCACTTTTCCCAATGTTCATGTGTTGATAGGGCCATGGATCAATAATCAAGTCAGCGTAAAGCCACTTGAAGTGGCTTAACCTTGCTTTGCTAACGAGGCACACTTTGACCTTCTACTTAGTGTCAATGTGTTGGACAATGGGTGTTGTGATGGGTGTTCAGCCCAAAAAATGCAGTGTAAATAAAACTTTTGTTTATATACATAGTTGTGCAGCATTTTGATAGACTCAGCCAGCCAGAAAAACACCATGTCAATGACTACAGTTGTTACCATGGAACACACAGTGAGATATCAGACAACATTTGTCATATGCTTGCCATCCTTGGCTGCCAACAATGATTCCCAGGTTATCCAACAGGTCTCCCATATGGATGTATGATGTAACAACGCGATCATTTAGATCGCGGTACATTACATCGCTGTTTTTACAACGCAAGTCGTTACCACGTCTTGCGCTGTTGGGAGCTGGACTTAGGAATAGTATGATTTACTATTCCAACTCCAGCCTACGTACAGTAGGGAAGGTGTTGGAATAGTAAATCACACTATTCCTTAGTCTAGAGCGCCCTCCAGTGCAAGTCGTGGTAACGACTTGCGTTGTAAAAGCAGCGATCTAAATGTACTGCAGTGTTTTGACCGCGTTGTTAAGGTCGTTTCCCCTCCCTCATGGCCAACGCAATCCTGCCATCTGTGTTTCCACTGGTGAACAGACCTATCCACTCCGAAGATACGCAGCATGTGGTGGTGGATGCACTCCCACCTCAACTTCCGTACCTTGCCGTCATACCCCTGCAGTACACGTCCCCAACTCTCTACCATCCTTGGCAAGAAAAACCTTACCAGCCAGAGGAAAGTCCCAAATGCCTCCTCTGACAACCTGACATCCCTACCCTCACTCAACATCTCCCACAACACAACTAACCCCACTATTCAAAGAAAAACCCAATTAAATAAACCACAACTCTATATATATAACAAATATACCCCGTAGACAAACACCCAACAAGATAATCACTAAAATGTAAAATACACAGAAAGACAGCGACCCAAGACTTGCCAGGGACAGTAGGGACAGCAGACTAGCTACCAAACTTCTCTCTCACACTACTGAATTAACAGACACCTCCAAACACCTCCACAAATCTCAATAGACACTAAAGGTGTGATTGAAAGTGAAAGTGTACAGCACTCCTCCATGAAACAGGATGCATTCTGACATCACTTCCTGGCTGTTTGAGGCCCATTTAGGGAGCTAGCATGAAATCTTTGCCGCAAAAGGGTTAGCGGGAATTTTCCATTGTCCACACAGGTACATTGCAAGTGTTTTCCATAGTGGGAATGGAAAAATTAACGCTTACGTGAAAAGCGTCCAAAAAGTTGTTGCTAAGTGCAAGGTGATCAGCAAATGTACCATATTTCAGGATATTGCATGCCTAACATAACCATATGGCTATGGCATGTGATCTGTGTTGTGTATGTGACTTTTTAAAATCTGATATATTTTGATATCAGAAATTCTGAGCTGTCAACATGCAATCCTTCCTCACATTGATGCATATTCATGTATCATAATGTTTGATAGTAAGTGCATGCTTCAGTGGTAGTCATAGGTTGTGAGTGTGGCTATATATGAGGCTGTTACATAACACATTGCTGTAAGATGTGTACCACCGTAATGGTCTTGCGACACATACTACCTTGTACAACAAGCATTCACAACTTGTATTGAAGATTTTTTATAATGCATACAGTGCAAATGTTGACTACAGATTCTCATTGGAGTATTTGCTTAGGTGGAGGCAATTACGTGCACATTTACACTGGTTTGTGTAAAGGCACTCAACGTGGTTTAACGATACATGGGCCATGGTATCCGTGCCACACCACTCAAATACAGTAACTGGTTGTGACATAGGTTTGGATTAGGACATTTGAGCACAACTATCAGAACTTTTGAGGATTGTCCAGAATGATACCTCTGGGGCTGTGTGGACTTTGAATACTCAGTCTATTTATTTATTTATTTATGTGTTTTATAGAGCGCGAACTTGACCCGTTAGGGTATCAGAGCGCTTTACAGGAGAGCAAACAATATACAGACAGGCTTAGAAACAACCAATTGCAGATCGAGTAGTAGGGGGCCGGGTGTCGGAGATATAAGGGAAAGAAGGGCACGTATTTACAGTTTACAAAACCAAATACTGAGGACGAGATAACATATATACAGATTATGTTTACAATTATTCAAGACAAGGCACCAAGTTTCCGATGGGGCGACTAGGTAGTCCGAAGGGAGGCAGTGGACGGCCATAGGTCAGGGCCTTAGTGATGCATGAGGCAAAACTTAAGTGAGGAATTTGCCCATAAGGAAGGTTTTGGCATCTTTTTTGAATCGAGTTAGAGAAGGGATTCTTCTGATCTCGGGTGGGAGAGAGTTCCATATTCTTGGAGCAGCCCCGGAGAAGGCCCGATTGTAAGTTTTTTTTTTCCGAAAGCGTGCAGGTTGAAGCAAGAGGTTTCTGGCAGATCGGGAGTTTCTGATTCCTCCGGAGATCACAAGTTTCTGTGCCAGATATGCAGGGGAGTTAGAGTATAAAGCTTTGTGTGTGATGCATGCTAGCTTGAGCTGTATTCTAGCCTCTAGGGGAAGCCAGTTGAGAGCTTTCAGGTGTGGGGAAATATGATCGTATTTCCTTGTGCCGGTAAGTAGTCTGGCGGCCGCATTGAGGCAGGCTTTAAGAGGTGCCAGGGAGATCTTGGGTAAACCCGAGAGGGTAGAGCAGCCATATTCCAGTCTAGAGATGACGAGTGCTTGGACTGCCATTTTTAGGTCGGGAGCATCGAGGAAGGGTTTCAATTTCCTAAGGTAGCTCAGGTGGAATCTGGCTGTTTTGGCCATCGAGTTGATGTGGTCCCGCATGTTCAGGTTGCTGTCGAGGGTAATTCCCAGGGATTTGGCCGAGTCCACAATGGTCGGTGGGCAATTTAAGGCTGTGATAGCCTTAATCCATGATTGAATATCAAGGTTGGTATTGGGAGGGGAGACCAGGAGAAATTCTGTTTTCTTTGCATTGAGTTTGAGTTGATTGGATGCGAGCCATTGGACGGTGAGTTTCAGGACTTCGTTCAGGGAGAGAATCTCTTCGAGAGATGAGGTTTTGATGTAGATCTGAGTGTCATCAGCGTACATATGATAGGAGATATTTGCAGTGCGTAATACTTCGGTAAGCGGTTCTAGGTAAAGGTTGAAGAGGGTGGGTAACAGGGTTGATCCTTGAGGGACTCCAACCGTGACCGGGGATGGTGACGAAAGGTTGCCGTTGATTAGGAATCTCTGTGACCGGTTTTGGAGGAAGGACCTAAACCATTCTAGAACAGTGCCATCCAATCCCATTCTGAGTTTGAGGCGTTCGAGTAGTTTTTCATGGTTGACCGTGTCGAAGGCCGAGGATAGGTCCAGGAGAATTAGGAGACAAGTTTTGCGTTGGTCAAGGGCTTGGAGGGCATCATCCACGATGTGGAGCATGGTGGTTTCGGTGCTGTGCCCTGGTCTAAATCCGGATTGGAAGTCATCGAGCAGGTGGAAGTTGTTAATGTGTTGGCTTAGCTGCTGTTGCACACATTTCTCCAGCACTTTGGCTAAGAGGGGGATGTTGGAGATGGGTCTGAAGTTATCGGGGGAGGCTGGATCCAGCGACGGCTTTTTCAGAATGGGGAGGACTTGGCCGGCTTTTAGGGAGTCAGGCATCGTTCCCTGCTGGAGGGAGGCATTGATTATTGTAGTCCAACTAGGAATAATGGATTGGGCGACGGCAGCTAGGCAGTTGGAAGGGAGCGGGTCATTAAAGTGGTTGTTCGGGTTTAAGGTGGAAAGGATTTTAGAGATGGAGTCTTCGTCGTAGTCTTTGAAGACAGACCAGTGAGCATGATTTTTAGGAGGAGCCTGTGGGTGTGTCGTGGTGGGAGGAGGCGGGTCAGGAAGGGGTTGAGGGTGTGTGATGGAGCTGAGTTCGTTTCCGAGGGCTGAGATTTTGTCAGCGAAGAAAGAGGAGAATTCCTCTGAGGATATAAGAGACTTAGGGGTTTCTTTCGACGTTTTGGCCAGTTTATTAGATTGGTGTTTGACCAGTTCGAAGAGCTTGTGGGGTCTGTTCTTGGCTTTCTCAAGTTCAGTTCTGAAGAAGTCTTTTTTTGAATTGAGTATGTTCCTGTTGTAGACATTTCTGGCCTGGCGGAGGAGTTTTAGATGTGCGGCAGAGGGGTGCTGCCTCCAGGATCTTTCAGCTTGCCGGAGGGCTCTCCTCTCATTATTAAGGGATCCCGTGAACCAGGGGTTTCTGTCTTTGATTTGGGTTCTTTTCAGTTTTAGTGGGGCTAGATCATCCAGGATGTTTGATATTGTCGCAGAGTAGTGATCGTTGAGGCCGCTGACTGTTGTGATATGCGAAGGGGGGGGGAGTTCGGATATGCAGTGAGCCTCAAGTTCACTGCGGTCCAGGTTCTTGGTGTCTCTGATCCAGCGTTTAGGAATCGCCGGTTGCGGTGCTCTTGTCTTGTGTGCGCCAGGTAGATGGAAGGTGATGGCATGATGGTCAGACCAGTCGCATGGGTCAATAGAGATAAGCTTGACTGTTGATTCTTTGGAGATGATCCAGTCAAGAGTGGCCCCTTTTGAATGAGTTGGTAGTGAGCAGGCTTGGGTCAGGGCTTGATCAGCCAGGAGGTCTTTGATGGCGTTGACATGTGAATCCTTGGGATCGTTCCAGTGCAAGTTAAAATCACCTAGGAAAATATCTTTGGCGTTGGTGGGAATCTTAGCTGTGATGAGTTCCATGAGGTGGTCGGTGAAGGAGTCGTTCATGCCTGGAGGGTGGTAAAAGATGTGCAGGTTGCACAGTTGGGTGGAGTTGCTGCAAACAGCGAGGGCGAGGTATTCACAGGAATCGGTGGTGTCCGCCAAAAGTTCAGTGACAAGAAGGTTAGAGCGGTAGATGCAGGCGATGCCTCCTCCTTTCTTGTTAGATTGTCTGTCCAGTCTTGCGATGTTGTAGTTATGAGGGACTAGGAGGTCCAGGCATGGAGATGAGGATTCATTGAGCCATGATTCTGTTAGGATTGCTAAGTCAGAGTTTTTGCAAAGGATGAGATCAGCAATATCTGCGGCGTGCTTAGCTGCCGATCGGCAAATGATTAACAGACCAGACAGAGAAGATTTGGACGGAGTTTCGGGAGTCATGGCGGTTAAGTGAATAGGTGCTAGATTACTCTTGACCACAGATCTGTTGCGGAGGGTGGCTGGCCTGTTGGGGTTGATAGTGACCGTGCGGATGGCATGTTCGGCATTCACGTCGAAAGGATAAGGGGTAGCTGGGGTAGAGTTGTAGTCCCTGAGGATGGCAAGGATTTCCATTTCAGTGAGGTCTAGTGGACTTAGAGTGGCAAGGGTAGAATTGTAGGAGAGGGCAAGAGCAAGGGTTTCTTCCTCTGAGAAGTGGCAAGGTTGCTTACGGGGGCGAAGATGTCTCAGGGCTAGCGGAAGAGGTTGTTTAGGTAGCTCTGTCAATTCAACACTTGAAAGCAAAGAACAGTTCATGTATCTTTGTGATCTACATAGATTTCCATGTGCGCTGCATTAAGCACCACACATGACTGTTGAAAATATACTTTCATCATAATATTGTGCTGGAAGGGGTCCCTCAATGCAAACACAAAATTTAAAAGGCAGTTCATTCACCCTTTGTAGATGGCACACATGTGCTGGAACATGGACTGCCCTGATGGTTAGACACCACCACAAGGGCATACACATGGCAGTTCCATATATCTTTGGTACACATGCCTCATCCCTGGTTGTTGAGACAAGGTAAAGCAATATGTGAATGAATGTTGCACAACACCTGACTCACACCTTTCCTCATAGCTTGCACCTAACACATTTTAATCTTAAGATAATGTGTCAATGTATGCAGCAACATGCATTCACATTTTCTTAGCGTACTTACAGGTGAATGCTATGTATTTTGCATTGTATCACCATTCTCAAAACTACTTATTGGACCAATTACATATTTGTGGACAGTCTCAGATGACTACTTCTGCTTCAGCATCATCAGGCAAAGTATGTTGCAGTGCAAGAGCCACTGCAACACACTTTGCATTCACCTCTCATGCTAAGTGGAGTATGTGCATGTGCCTAACGTTGATTTGAACATTATGTCACGTAATGTTGCTTAACATCACTTTTCAAATTGGGAGAGTGTGAGCTTTACAGCAAAACAGTGCAGAAAGTGATGTTCTGTTTGCAGTATGCACTGGAAAATGGTGCCCTAATTGTTGTGGACACACGTTATACCTGTCCCTTCACATGTGATCGTATTTGGATTTATTTATTTTAAAGGTTTTATATAGCGCTGGCTAGACCCAGGGGTATCAGAGCGCTTTACAGGAGAGTGAGGAGGAACGGTATTTAAAACATTTGATCAAAAACATTGCAATAAGAACCATTATACCAAAGAAAGCAGATAAATACGAGTGCTATTTACAAAAGTATTATATTAAGCTAGAGAGGGCATTGAGTAGTTAGGCTAGGGTGGGTGGGTCAAAAGGAGAAAAAGAAAAGAAAAGATAAAGGGGGGGACAAAGAGAATAGGAGTTAGGAGAACAGAGGGAGGCTGTGCGTAAGGCTAGATATCGGTGTAAAGATAGAGGCAGGGAGGGGGGTTAGGAGGGAGGGGAGAGAGTGGCGTGAGGGAGGGGAGTTAAGAGGGAGAATGGGGAGGAGAGAGAGTTGGAGGGCAGTAGAGGGGAGCCTGACGGGGGAGCAGAGTGGGAGTCAGTGTCAGAGGTAGGTATTATGGACCCCAATATTTGTTGAGGAGGAACAGTTTAAGGTCTTTTTTTAAGTTGAAGTAGGAAGGGTTAGAAGCACAGGTCTTTAGGCAGGGAATTCCAGATGGAAGGAACGTTTCCGGAGAAGGAGCGAGCTTGTGTGCATTTCTTCTTTAACAGAGGGGGGACAAGAACAAGGGCATTGGTGCTCCTCGTCGGTCGGGCGCAGCCCGTTTTGTGTAGTTTGTCTGAGAGGTAACATGGGGTGTTTTGGTGAAGGGCTTTGTGCGTGATACACGCAATCTTGTAGGTGGATCTGCCTTCTATGGGTAGCCATTTGAGGGTTTTGAGGGCGGGGGAGATGTGGTCGAAACATTTGTAGTCAGAGATAAGTCTAGCAGCTAGGTTGAGCACAGATTTGAGTGCTGCAAGGTGGACTTTAGGTGTTCCTGCGAGGATAGTGCTACCATAGTCGATTCTCAACAGGACCAGCGATTGGACAACAGATTTGAAGTCATCAGCCGGGATGAAGGGTTTAATTTTCTTGAGATGACGGAGGGTGAAGAGTGCTCCTTTGGCTGAGGTTTTTATGTGGGAAGTAAGGGCGAGGCTATTATCAATGGTGATGCCTAGAGATTTAACTGAGTTGGAAGTAGTGAGAGAACAGTTGAGAGCATTAAGGTCGGAGATCCAGTCATGTATGGGGAGTGGGTTGTTTTTAGGGGAGAAGAGAATGATTTCGTTTTTTTTAGGGTTGAGTTTGAGATGATTGTGGTGGAACCATGATTGGATCTTGGTCAGGGTGTCATTGAGGTGGAGGACATCGGAGCGGGATTTAATCTTGTAGTAAAGTTGAGTGTCGTCGGCATAGGGGTGGTAATTGATTCCTGCTTGTTTGAGAATGAGGGTAAGGGGCTCCATGAAGAGGTTGAAGAGAGCAGGAGAGAGAATGGATCCCTGGGGGACACCGAGGGAGATTGGTGTAGGGTTGGAAAGGCAGTTAGCAATTTTGATTTGTTGGGTTCTGTGTTGGAGAAAGGAGGTGAACCAGTTGAGGACAGGGCCATTGAGGCCAAAGCGGACTTTAAGAGTGTTAAGTAAGGCAGTATGGTTAACTGTATCAAATGCAGCGGAAAGGTCGAGGAGAATGAGTAGGCAAGACTTGCCATTGTCTAGTGAGTGATGTATGTCGTCAACTATATTGAGCATGGCAGATTCAGTGCTTCATCCTTTTCTGAAGCCAGATTGCAGTGAGTCAAAGAGGTTGAAAGTGTTGATGTGATTATCCAGTTGGAGCAGGGCGCATTTTTCAAGGGCTTTAGAGAGAAGAGGGAGGTTAGAGATAGGTCGGAGGTTATTAGGGTCGTTGGGATCTGCGTTGGGATTTTTGGGGATGGGTGTGATTTGACCCAGTTGGAGGGAAGCGGGGACACACCCCGTGGCCAGGGAGGAGTTTATAATGGTGGTCCAGTATGAGGCAATGATATGTTTTAGGTCTTGGACTAGGTTAGAAGGTAGAGGGTCTTTGGTGTGAGAGGATGCTTTTAGCTTAGTGATGATGTTATAGACTTCGTGTTCGGTAACAGGGTGAAAATTATGCCAGGAGGCATTGTTTTATTTGCTGGGGGAAATAAGGGTTGGATTCAGGTGGGAAGGTAACGGAAGAGAGATGGGAGGAGACCGGGGGAGGATTTGATGGGGATGGAGGTTCAGGAGAAATGTCGTAGGAAAATAGTGAGTTGGGAGAGAGGGGATTTAAGAGGAAGGATTGGTCTATTTTGGTGATTTTATCAGAGAAGAAATTTGCAATTTCTTCGCATTTCTCAATTGAGGCCGTCAACTTTTGGGGGGCAGAGGATGTTTGGTTTTTGACGATGCTGAACAGTTCTCTAGGTCGATTTTTGGCCCTATCGAGTTGTGCGCGGAAGAAGGAGGCCTTTTCATTGAGGATGTGTTTTTTGTAGTTGGACCTAGCAGATCGGTGGAGGGCTAGATGGGAGGGGGACAGGTGTTGCCTCCAGGTTCTTTCAGACAGTCTAAGAGAGCATCTTTCGCTGTTGAGATCAGAGTTGAACCAGGATTTGGAAGGTATGTTTCTTTGGGTTTTTAGTTTGGATGGGGCCACTAGGTCTAGGACCTCGGTAACTGATTTATTATAGTGTTCGTTGAGGGCGATAGCATTTTGGGAGAGGGGAGTGAGCAGAAGTTGGGCTTTGAGTTTAGTTTCCAGTTCGCCGGGGGGGATAAGATAAAGGTTTCTGGTCAATTTCATGTGTTTGCTGCTTTTGGTGTGGAGGGGGGGGCCGTAGTGGTGATCGAGAAGAGGATGAGGTGATGGTCGGACCAGTCGATGGGGATGATGTTGGAAAGGAGGCCAAATCATTATTAGTGATGATGGCATCAAGAGTGGCCCCTTTGGTGTGAGTTGGAGAGTGACAAATTTGTTTAAGGTCACTAATTTCCAGAAGATTCTTGAGGAGATTAACTGTAGGGTCTTCGATATCATTCCAGTGGAGATTGAAGTCTCCAAGGAAGAGATTTTTGAGTTGGAAAGTGAGGATTGGGTGAGGAGGTCGGAAAGTTCCTCTGTGAAGGGAAGAGGTTCGCCAGGAGGATGGTAAATATTATGTAGGCGAATAGATGGGGAGCCCTGAATTTTAAATTCTGCTCCGAGGTATTCAAAGGTATTGGGGTCAGAGTTCTTGACAGGCGAAATTTGAAGTTCGTTTTTAAAGATGATGGCTAGACCACCTCCTATTCTATCTTGTCTATCTTTTCTGAGTATGGAGTAACCGGGGGGGGGGAGAGTAAGTCAAGGATAGATGTAGAGTGGACATTGAGCCAAGTTTCCGTAAAGAAGGCAATGTCAATGTCATCGCTGAGGATGGTTTCAGCTATTTCAGTAGCATGCCGGACAGCTGAGCGGCCGTTAACCAGCATGCATGCGAGGGGTTTATGGTTGTTTATGGGGGGAGGGCATGATTGGATAGCGGTAAGTTGCGTTGGGGGTCTAGGAGAGATGGGGGAGGAAGGGATTCTGCTCGTCCCCAGGATCACGGGGATGGTAGAGTGGGGGGCGGGAGGGTCAGTTGGATAGTTAAGTTGCGTTGGGGGTCTAGGAGAGACGGGGGAGGAAGGGATTCTGCTCGTCCCCAGGGTCACGGGGATGGTAGAGTGGGGGCGGGAGGGTCAGTTGGATAGTTAGGGAGGTAAGAGTTACAAAGGTCGAGGAGGTCGGAGGGGGAGAGATGGTTCGAGGCACGGGGGGCCTATGGGAGCAGTTGCAGCGGGGGAAGGTTCTCCACTGTTGAGGGTTGGTGGTGTTTTGTGAGCCCGGGCTTGGGGAGATCGCGCGGTTTAGGAGGATCTCAGAGGAGAGGGAGTTAAAATCTTTCCTGAGTTGAGAGAGTTCGGTAAAATCTTTCCTGAGTTGAGAGAGTTCGGACGACAAGATAAGGAGATAGCTTTCGATGTTAGATAGAGTCTGTGTTAGAGGAGTGATAGGGACTGAGGGTGAGGGGGTGGTAGGGAGAAGAGTAGGATCCGAGTTGTCCGGGAGAGCGGTTTGTGGAGTGTGTGGGTTGGGAGGCCAGGGGGGGAGGTGGAGAGGCATGCTCAGGTTGGTGGACGAAGGGAGGTCCGTGGAGTCCGAAAGGGAGTGTATAGAGTCAAAATAGGTGTTCAGAGATGGTAAGGAGGCATGAGGGGAGAGAGGGGAAATAACATCCTGACTAGGGGGGGGAAGGCAATTTGGAGAGGGTGAAATTGGTGCTGGCAGTCGAATAATAGGTACTTCGGGAAGAGGGTGCTGGAAGGAAGTAGTGAGGTAGGGGGTGTGCCTAGTGGTAGGTGGAGATGAGTCATTAGAGAGAGAAAGGGTTTGGGAGATTGAGAATGCTGTTGAGGTGTCAGGATGAGGTAGGGTTGCTAGCGAGGGAGGGTAATTGGAGGATTGGGTATGGGAGACATCATAAGCAGTAGAAGTGCCTGTTGGGGGAGGGGGTGGGGACAAGGAAGGAGAGGGTAAGAGGGCATCAAGCTGTTGGTAGGGTGAGGGGTTAGGAGGTGGAATGGATAGTAGGTAGGACAAGGTGCTGAAATGTTGTTCAAAGATGGTGAGGTGATTTTCAGAAGCTTGGATGAGGATGTTACCGGATTTGAAAATGGAGATGTCTATTTCACCGAGGAAAGCAGGGGAAGGGGAGGTGGACAGTTTAAAACCATACAGGATTTTACATGATTTAGTGATGGGGAGGTGGTGGAGGAAAATGCTTTTCCATTTAGAGAGACGTTTGGAGTAGAATATGTAGTTGGTTTTTATTATGGAGGAGAGGCTAAGGTAGTTATCGACAAATAGGGTTTCATGGTGACAAATAAGTAATTTGTGTTTAAAGTTTTTCTTAGCGTTTTTGGAGAGATTAGGGGGAGTAGAGAATGGACCATGAATTAGGGCCATGTCTAGTGATGGGGGAGTCCTGTGGATTGAGGGAGTGGGTGCGGGGGCATGGTAATTCGATTTAAAGAAGCTAGGGGGAAAGATGATGGGGGAAGACTTGGTATAGGGCGTAGAGAGGTGGGAGGGTCAGAGTAGGAGCAGGGTGAAACTGAGCGATTTGAGCAAGCACAAGAAGGGGTGGGGAGGGCCGCGTTAGGGGGATGAAGTGAGAGGATAGTGTTGGAAGGAAGAGATGCGGGTATATCGGAGTGGGCACTGTCAGGTGGGCTTAATCAGTCATTATACATATTGAAAAACCTGGACAAGAGTATGCACAGGTAGGTATTAGGAGAAGGGAGAGGGTTCAGAGCAAGGAGGAAGAGAAGTGGTAAAATCAAGGAGGGTCAGAAAGAGTAACAATCAGAGTAACACAGGGAGATAGAGTTACAAAGAGGGAGAGCGATCGGAAATTTACAAACTTCGACTAGTAAAGAGCAGGTTGGGGCCATAGGGACATAGTAAGGGGGGGACGTTGAGGATTTAGTGAAAAACTAAGGGTGATAAAGGTAACAAATAATTAGCAATATGCAAAACAGGTAGTAATTACAGTCACAGAGAGCAAATAGAAGTTAAGCACAACGAATAACAGTACAAAAGAGCACTGAGGGTTCAAACCATCGTTAAGAAAGTCAGTAGTTCCACTGTGGAAGATTGTCAGGCAGTAAGCAATATAAATAACAATATAGATAGCAAAAATAATAACATAGGTTGGTAGTCTTGGAAGCAAGGAAGTGTCGACGTTCCAATTCGGCCAAAAAGTCAGGGATATTGATGGGCAAGGTTAGTGGGCTTGAGCGATGTCAGCAGGTCAGGTTCAATAGGGGGGAGGCAAAGATCAAACCCAGGGGGCTGGGAAGGCCTCGAGATGAAAGTGAGAGGAGGCTTACTGTGTTCTCGGTAATTTGGGAATTCCGTCCACCATTTAGTGGGGTGAGATCGTGCCGATCATCGCCATCTTGAGGGTTCGAGGCACAGAGACAAATGATGAGAATGGCTCTGGGAATGATAAAGATGGGGATATCAAGCAGATGGGGTCATCAATGGAAGGGGGGGTCAGTAAGACTGGAAGACCCAGCCAAATAGGACCATTCACAGGGTCCACTCCGGTGGTGGAGCAAGGGTGGGCCAGAAACTGTGAGGATATTTTGAGGAGACGAGAGCAACAAGGCAAGAGGCGGAACCAGCACCGCGTCTGTGCGTTGAGGGAGGCGTCAACAACAGAACAGGAGCAGCGTACGGTGGGGAGCGAGTGCCGCGAGCCGGGACGTCAACGAGGTTCGGACGGTCGCAGAAAAGACCCTGTGTCTCAAAAGAGCAGCAGGGGAGTCAGCGGGAGAGCTGAGTCCCCACGGCCGGAGGCCCCGACGATCGTTTCAAGGGCACGGTCGGTAATATTATTTGTAATAATTGTAGGAGAAATGGCCGCCATTTTGGGATCAGGCGGGGCGCCTCCTATATCCCTCTTACTCTTCTCTTGAAGATAAATTAGCCTCAACAAAAAATGAGGACGAGTCTTGAGGCGCTGTTGGTTAAAAGGTAGGTGGATGGCAGGGTATCAACGGGATATTTAAATGCTAATGATCCCGGCCGCGGGAGCTTCTTGACCAGCTTCAGTTCGGCGGCCATCTTGGTACTGTCTGCCTTAGTGCTGAAGGGTCCTTGGTGTTCAATGGACCAACTCTAAGTCGGACGTGCAGGCCTGGGGGCGATGATCCCGGGACAGGGACTCAGCAATACCTGCTGTTTTGAGGCCACCAGTGGATATTGGATCTGTGACAATCCTCCGCTCAGTACTGCCTCGCGATATTGAAGTGAGACGGTGATAGCATCCATTAAGGGGTCAGGCAGCCCAGACCGGCACCCCGCGCCTGTCTGTGACAGCCGCCATTATGAAGTCAGGTGGCCCGGGTTCAGCATCCCGCATTGTTTACCGCACTTCAGAGGCAAAAACCTTCACCCCCAAAGCTTGCGGTGGTTGCTTCTCGGGACCCCCGGTTCTCTGTGGGGACGTCGGCGTCACCGCCCGCCACCCCTCTCACTGTCATTCGTCTGGGCAAAAAAATGGCGGGTGCAGGCTTCACCGCTGCGGTGCAGTCTCTCCGGACAGGCTGTCCGGTGTCGTAGCCCTCCTCTCTTCGGCCCGCACTCTGTCGCCTCGCTGCAAGTTGGAACCGGACCTTGTGGCAGCCTTCAGGGCTCCTTCATAGAAGAAGAGTTGTTGCTTTACCGACCACCGCCATTGAAGGAGCTTCGGCTGCTCCACCTCGCTTCAATTTGGCTGTTGGGCTGTGTGTACATGAGTATTGTGTACATTCCTGGAGAAATAAAACCATATGTGACATGACCATTTCATATTTGATGTATGGTCGTATTTGTGTTCAACAGTGCTTGCAAATTTTGAGATTTTTTGACTTGTGTAGATTTAATGAATACCTAGATTACACACATTATGCGATCTGCTTTTGAAATGTTGTAGTAGCATTCCAGAGGGAGATGATGCCACTTCATTGTGCTACCATGATTTTTGTGCTACGTCTTTCACAAATACATTAGTCTTTGATGCTGTGATTCATTGTATGTTACTTGCATGTTTGGGACATACTTGTTGATATCTCTGACGCACTTTAATCATGTGTCTGTGAAAGTTCTTTTTTGTTTGTCAACACACAGTAAGTGTGATAGAATGAGGATAGTGACAGTTCTCAACATTAATTGCCATGCCACACTCATGTTGGTGGACATGGGACATACACACATTATTGTCATTGCATTGCCATCTCAATTGGCCTATGTACACAATAGTGAATGGTGATGCTTTTACAGTTGTCCCATGGCTAACCTAGGTGTCAGTGTCTGTGCTGCTAGAATTATTTCAATGTTAGGTCATTGCAGTTTTGAAAGATGAGTCATACACAGTGTTTGTGATGCAAGACATTTCCAAATTTGTCATTACAGTGACACATGTGTCAGCTTTGGAGATAGTGTCACTTGCAAGTGCGGAATATATGTGTTTGATTGGTGTAAACGCAGTTCCTGCACTGTATTGATGTATCCATTAGTCTGGCTCAACTTTCCTTTGATTCTTCAGCCTCCCCACCGTCAAGTTGATCCTGTCACAAATGTCATGTATCTTTGTGAGTTTTGTCCAAAAACATTTTTCCAGTGGCACAGATTACACAGAGAAATTTTTGATCTAAATTTGGCATAGATTTGAGCACTGTGGCCCCAGCTACAGTGATGCAACATACACACATTGTCTTGACTGCTAAACTCTTATAAGAAGATGGACCTGAGGGTGCTTAGGGCACAAAACAACAAGCACATTGTATTTCACAATGATGCCCCATATGCATTCTGTAGTTCTGATGCACAAAACATTTTGTAACATGTTGTAGTCATATACATATAACATTTTGTAACATGTTGTAGTCATATATCCTGCTAGGTGATTGTTCTGTGTGACACTATTGGTTGGAGCACATACGTTTTCCAGATTGTTCACCTTCTGTAGTCACAAAGCAAGCATATAATATTTTGGTGAAGTGATTTATTTATTTTATTTTGAAAGTTTTGTATAGCACGAACAAGACCCTTACGGGTATCAGAGCGCTTTACAGGGTAGTAAGTAAAACAGAACAAGCTTGCAAAAATGTAGGTGAATCTCATACAAGCAGGTAACTAATAACAACTAGCAAATATATTACAGGTAAATATAAATAGTTAGGTATATTTAGCCATGAGAATAGCTTTCACTTCCTTTTTGAAGAATGCAGTAGAAGGATTCTTTCTTATTTCTGGGGGCAAAGCATTCCAAATCTTGGGAGCCATTCCTGAGAAGGACCGGTTGTATGTTTTCTTCTTGACAAATCGTTGAGGTTTCAGTAGAAGATTGTTGGAGCTCCTGGTGGATCTATTCCCACAAGAGAGCACGAGTTTCTGAGCTAGATAACTCAGAGTTTTGTGATGTAGTGCCTTGTGTGTCATACAAGCGATTTTCAGATGAATTCTAGCCTCGAAAGGTAACCAGTTGAGGGCTCGAAGGTCAGGGGAGATGTGACTGTTTCTTTTGGAGCCTGTGATGAGTCTAGCAGCTGCGTTGATTGAGGCTCTTAGGGGGGCTGTCATCGATCTGGGAAGACCGCAGAGAGTGACACTCCCATATTCAACTCTAGGGATAACTAAAGCTTGAACTGCCTGTTTGAAGTCATTAGCTGGCAGGAAGGGTTTCAGTCTTCTCAATGTGGTCATCTGAAAATTTGCTCCTTTTGTAGAGGCGCTAATGTGCTTCTGCATGTTTAGATTTTTGTCCAGAGTCACTCCCAGCGATTTCGCTGAGTCGATAATGAGAGGTTGCCCTTTGAGTGCTGTTAGGTGGTTCATCCAATTGAGGATGGTGGTTTATTGGTTGGGGGGAGCGATTAGGAGGAATTCAGTTTTGAGGGTGTTTAATTTCAAATGGTTTTCTGCCAGCCAGGTCTGCGTTTTTAGAAGCGTTGAATTGAGAGATTTGATGTCCTCAAGCGAGTGGATCTTTATGTAGAGTTGTGTGTCATCTGCGTACATGTGGTAATGGATATTTGAGGAGTTGAGAAGTTCTGTGAGTGGTTCCATGAACAGGTTGAACAGTGTGGGTGAAAGGGATGATCCCTGTGGTACTCCTAAGGTGACTGGGACGGGCTTGGATAGGGATTGGTTAACCTTGAATCTTTGGGATCTATTTTGGAGGAAGGAGGTGAACCAATTTAGAACAGATCCAGATAAGCCCATTCTGTGTTTCAGGAGATCGATTAGATTGTCATGTTTGATGGTGTCAAATGCCGAGGATAGGTCAAGCAAGATTAGTAGACAGGCTTCGTTTTGGTCCAGGATTTTTAGTGCGTCATCTATTATGTGGGTCATGGCTGATTCAGTGCTGTGACCTGCACGGAAGCCGGATTGGAATTGGTTGAGCAGGTTGAATTGATCTACGTGTTTGCTAAGCTGCGTGTGAACGCATTTTTCTAAGAGTTTGGCCAAAGTGGGGATGTTGGATATTGGGCGATAGTTATTTAAATCCGACGGATCCGCAGATGGCTTCTTTAAGATAGGGGCTACCTGTCCTGCTTTTAGGATTTCAGGGATGGTTCCTTGAAGGAGAGAGGTGTTTATAATCTTAGTCCATAGAGGCAATACCAGTGGAGTGAAGTCTTTTATGTAGTTTGCAGGTAGAGGGTCTGTGAAGTGATTGGAAGGATTTAGGGGCGTGAGAGTTTTTATTATAGTTTCTTCACTGTAGGTATTGAAGGAGGACCATGATGCGTTGTTTTTGAGGTCGAACTTTGCAGGACGCACGAGTGGAGCTCCTAGTGGGGGCAATGAATTGACCAAGTGCGAGTCAGTATGGGACATTAGGTCGTTGAGCAGGACCGTCTTTATGTTTTCTGTCTTCATAGTGAAGAAGGAGGCAAACTCCTCACAATTGGGTAGTGTGTCTGGGTTAGTTTGGGGGCGGTGGGGTGCACCCTTCGTTTGTGAATTGATAAGTTTGAATAGCTTTTTGGGACGGTTCTTGGCTTGGTCAAATTGCTTACTGAAGAACTCTGCTTTAGATCGTCTGATCTTTCTGTAGTAGGAGTTTCTCGTGCTCCTTAGTAGCTTGAGGTGGTCAGAGGATGGTGCTGATCTCCAACGTCGTTCCATTAATCTCAAGGATCGCCTGTCTTCATTTAGCCTCCCATCATACTAGGGTTTTAAGTCTTTTGTGGTGACTCTTTTCAATTGTAGGGGAGCTAGTTTGTCTTGTAACGTGTTCATGGAGTGAAAGTAGTGGTTAGTTAGACCTTGTACATCGGATAAGCCTTCAGGGGGAAGCAGGATGTTAGGACTCGAGGATGTGAGTAAGTCGGAACCAACATTTTTTAGATTCCTCTTCCAAATTTTCATTCTTGTGGGTTGGGTAGAAAGTAATTTAACTGATTCATTGATGTGGAATGTGATGATGTGGTGGTCAGACCAGTCACAGGGAAGGATCGAATACAGCTGAGTGGAGTCAGCTTTGGAGATTACTAGGTCGAGGGTTGATCCTTTATCATGTGTGGGGCTATCACAGATTTGGGTAAGGTTAAGGTCTGAGAGGAAAGCATTTAGGCTATTGACTCCTGGGTCTTCAAGGTCCTCCCAGTGGAGATTGAAGTCACCAAGGAATATTTGAGTATTTTGTTGTCCGTCATTTGTAGCTAGAATATCCATGAGGTGTTCAATGAAGGTGAGATTATCCCCTGGTGTATGGTAGAATGTGTGTAGTGAACAAATTGGTTTATTATTACTAGTGATGTCTAAGCAGAGGTATTCACAGGTCGATAATACCAGTGAGTAGGAGCGGATCACAGAAAGATTGCTCCGATGTTTGCAAGCAATACCACCTCCTGGCCTATCAGTTCTATCAAGTCTTGAGATGTCATAGTGTGGGGATACTATTATGTCAAGGATGGGCGTAGATGTTTCATTTAGCCATGTTTCGGTCAAAATTAGAAGGTCAGGTTCATTGGTGAGTATGAGGTCCGCTATGTCGGCTCATGTCTTGAGGCAGACCTACAGTTTAGAAGTATACATTTTAGCTGAGTTTTGATGGGAGTTGTGGTGGGTTCGTGAAAGATGGGGACTTGCATGAGGTTGTTTTCCACTATACCTCTAGAAATGTGTCTTGCAACTCTATGAGTATTGGAGGGAATGGATTGGATTAGGGGAAGTTTGTGCAAGTTATCTGAGTGCGCAAAATTAAGGGGGAGACACGGTACCTCATAGGAACTGAGTAGGGAGGTTAAGTCTTTAGCTGATAGCGAGTTTTTCTTCCGGATCGGACGGGATGAGGCATTGGGGTAGGGCACTATTCTCCATCTTGGGGGCTCGTGGTTCGGGGAGCTTGCGTGTATCTGATGGGTGAGTTTGGAGGGCGTGAACTTGGATTGTTGCAGAATCAGGTCATGTAGAGTTTGGAGGTCCTCTTTGACTTGTTGTAGAGATAGTAATATCTCATCGAGTCTAGGGTCTGGTGTCGGGGGTAAGAGATTTGATGTATGGACTGTGGTTAAGGGAAGGGTGCTTGAGTCGTGTATGTAAGTAGGGGGGGCGTCGCAATCTGGTTCGTTGTATTGCAGTCTTCTTGTTTGGTTATCAAAAGAAGGGGGGTGTATCGGCAGGATGTGAGGAGGTATGGATGTGGGGTATATGTGGGATAGGGGGATTAGAGGTGAGGGGAGAATGGGCGGGTGTGCGGACGGGAGGATAGGAGGAAAGGGTGAGGGGTGAGAATGGAACAGTATGAATATTGGTGGTGCAAGGAGCGGAGAAGGGGTTGGGGAGATGTGTGTTATCTGGAGGATGTATGGAGGTATGGATTTGGGGTGTGAGTGGGACAGAGGGAGTGCTGGTGAGGGGAGAGGGGGCAGGTGGGACGGTAGGATGAGAGGGGATAAGGGTGTGGGGTGTGAATGGAACAGTAGGAATATTGTTTACTATACTACCGCATGATGTGAACATATAGGTGCCAAGCTATACATAAGCAATATAACAGTGAGGTGACATTAGGTGAAGAAGTTGTTGATGATGGCATCCCTCCTCAATGTTGCAGCTGCAAAAGTGGAAGGTTGGCTCAGATACACTTCTTCTTCCTGCCCATCTTCAGGATTTTCCATCTCTTCTTGGTCTTTATGCAGAGGTGTATTTGTACTTACACAAATGTTGTGTAATATACAACAAACAAATTTGATCTTGCAGACCATGGCCAGGCTATAAAGGAGCCTCCCACCTGAAATGTCCAGGCACCGAAACCTTGATTTGAGGACTCCAAATGTTCTTTCTACTGTGGCCCTTGTGCGGCCCAATACCACATTGTAGTCTCTCTCTGCCTGTGTGTGTGTCACTTTGATGGGTGTCATCACCCATGGCAATAGTGCACAGCCTTAGTCAGCTGAAAAAGAATAAGGAGAAAAGGTACATAAGTCTATTATCATGATGTGTTAGCGGATAAACTTTTTATACTTTGTATCCAGTGTGCAACATTCGACATTTACCTTCCACATGGTATGGTGTGCTCCAGACAAATAACCTACATCTATGCCATCAACTTGCCTATTGTTTACCGCATACACATTACTAAAATGCCATTTGCCTGGTCCTCTGTAATGCCTCCATAGTGTAATTGTCAGGATGAATGGGTACCTTTACACAAATTTGTCACTCATCATCCTTACACTCACATGACACATAGCAATGGCTGTAGGAGTTACTTCCAGTAGTGAAAACTATTTTTTACAGTAACGTTTCTGGATGTAAAAGTTACAATGTGTCAGGCATGGACATGAAAGCAGCTGTTTTGACCCTGTAAGTTTGATCTTCACATGTTTGTGCTAACTGGTCATTTTTTGAAGAACATACATTCTTTACTATATGTGTATGGAGGTTCGACACTGACATTGGCACAAGTATACTGCATACAGTGCAAGGCAAGACACCTTGGTGCAAGTGTATACCATATCTTCGACAATGCTTGTTATCCATTAATTGTGTGTTTGCACTGGCACCTGCAGTGCTGTTTAACACTGTGACACACACGAAATGCCCTTGTAGGCATACTTATTAGTTGTGATAGGAAATGTGTTGTGTGTATGCAATGTGATGTGTACTTGCTGCACAGTCTGGTCACTTGGATGAGAGCTAGGGTGATGTACGTTCTCACAAATAGTGTCTGGTTGTTTACATTGTCTGCTAAATATTTCATTAGTTGTGCTCTGTTAAGCAGCATTGTCTAGCATTACTATTGCAGTACTAGTGTCTGTGAATCATTTGCTTACTCATAGAAGTGTGTCATGTCATCTCTCATCTTGCCCATGGGAACACCTTCTGGGTCACTGAGTTCACACTGAGTTCACAACAGGGATGAATTGCATTCTCATTGACTAGTTGTAGCTGTTCAATATGAAGTGTGCTTACATAAATGTCCAAGATAATATCTGGAGGTGCATATGGTTAATCAGGATGTTTGGTGTGCCACTGTACATTGGTGATTGTGTAGAGGGCTGAGATAACCTGAATGCTGAACAAAGTGTTGGTATGTGCTTTCGTTTAACATACACAACATCCATGTTGTTCATACTCAACCAAAATTTGTCAATGACGTATTTGCATGACTGAACTGACACCATTTGCGCATTGTGGATGTGTTATCTTGTTTTGTGGAGCTGACATTAGGTTATGTAATGCATATGTCACAAACCTTGAAATGTGAGCTGAGTTACTCCCTCTTACATTATGTGATACAGCTTACAGGGAATAGTCATGATGTATATGAGGATGACCCCTATGCTTCTGTGTCCTCAGTTGGGATTCTGGAGGGTGGCACCCCACTTGAACACAGTGAACTGGATGCACTACATTTGAGGAGTATGTTGAGTTTGTGGTCTCACGATAACTTGAGTGTAGTGGGCTAACAAAATGTCCATGGAAGACAATGTTGCCATTTGCAAAGTGTTTGATGTCCTTTCTAGTGAGTTGCTTTACTGATTTTTTATTTTTATTTGAAACACTCAGCACTATTTCTTCACATGACCAGGTAGTGGGACAATGGCCATGTCCTCCACCATAGCATCATGCTAGATGACATTCCCTCATCCCATGAGACACGTTTCTGTGGCCCACAATGTCTTAATGAATGTCAACATGACCAACATCAGGGCATAGGGTAGCACACACTATACATGATTGAGCGTGGGAGATTGTGACAGATGTGTTTGACATCCCATTCTTAAATGTCATCTGTGGCAGGACTGGCATTGTAAGGGCAAAGGGACTTAACGACAGTGGCAACATTTTATAGTAGGCTACGATTGTGAATCAGAGGGTTGACGAACTGTGACCCACAAAACAGGAATTATGAACATTTGATAGATAGCCTTTTGTTAGTTACAAAGCCATGGCAACAGCAGGACAGAAGGATGACAGACTGAAAATGAGTGTGAAAGGTAAAGTAACTGAAGCAGGATAGACCTTGAGTGCACATGCAACATAGGTCCTGGTTTAATGTGAGGGATGTCAAGACTCAAATTTTGAAAAGAGTTTAGGTAATACACATCTTAGTACAATTATGATTTTATGTGATTACCAAGCAAATTGGACTGAGTAATTTGGAAAGCAGACCAATCAGATTTAACATGGAACTGAGTGATGGGTGGAAGGGCAAGGGAATGAATGTAGGCAAAGTAAGATTGGATGAATGGAAGGAAAAAAAAAGTTGATGGAAGAAGTCAAGAAGGGACGATGGAAAGGCTGGAGGTAGATTATCAGACAGGACAAGCCAAAGAGGAAAACAATGATAAATTGTGAAAGAGCTTAAGAAATTTGGAACGTGGACAATGAGCAATGCCGAAAGATGGAAGGTGAACACTATGTTGATGGAATGCACCAAAGTGAGGTATGCCTTGAAAAAGATTATGATGCACATGTTATTTGAGGAAATAAATCAAATATTGTTAGGACACTGCTGAATGTGCACTTTTAGCACATTACTTAAAATGTATATCTGCAATATCCATCATTATGAAGCATTGGACTTAGGGGAGCTAACACCACAGGCACTTGAATGGTAAATGTTGGACTCAATTGGGCTAAGTTACAAGCCCCTTGCGCCGCGTGACTTTTGGTGACGCACCGGTGGAGCAACCTGCTGCCCCATACTTGCAAGGACATGTAAAGCCAACCTGTGTGGCTTTTCATGTCCTTGTAAATATGGCACCTTTACACGCAAACCTTTTGTGTGGAAGGGGCATGCCATGGGTGTTGCTGTGGGTATTTCCACGCACCACACATGGCTTCTGCCGCATTTCCAGATTTACAAGAAATCGTAAGCCTGGAAATGCGTCTGAATGATATGCCTCACCAGGGGAGGCGTACCGAGGCGCAACAAGGATATATCTTTTCAAAAGTCTGCTTTTATTTCCTCTTTTTTTATGTGCTGCATTCTGCATAAACACATAGGAAGAGGAAATCACCTCTTGTGATTGTTTTTGTACAGGGAGGTGTCCCTTCATGCACAAAAACAATCCTCCCCGTGGCACAGGCACCCTTGCACCATGGTGCAAGGGTTCCTGCGTTGGTGTATGGCAGCTAATTGGGTGCCAGCACAGGGGAGAGCAGAGGGATCCATCATATCGTTGTACATTGGACGCATCCCTTTGCTCAGAATTAACGCAGCCAAAGGGCTTGTGGTACCGCGCTGCATTAATTACTTGTAAATATAGCCCAATGAATTTTGGAAGATATGTTTTCCTTGAGTGACAAAGTGGGTTGTAATTTGTAAATAAATTTCCAGGCTACTCCCTTGGTGGAACTAGTTACATATATGTTGTGCTTTGACATTATATGATTGTGTATTGCAGTTGAACCAGAAACAATATATGCACAATGCAATTTCCTACATGTGCAATTTAAATTTGGTGACCTACATCATTGAGTGGCTTGAGGTGTGTGGTGAGTTCAAGTTGTACTTATCAACAAGCGGTCCATTTCTATAAGTGCCATCCTATAACCGCTGGTTGATGACAGATTGGCGGAAGATAAAAGAATCATGGACACTGCCAGGGTTCTTGACCACGACATTCAGGAACACACCAAGATGGTCAACTATTGCCTGCACATTCATGGAGTAGGTGTGCTTCCTGTTTCTGTAGATGTGTGCAGTGTCCATAGGAGTCACAAGTTGCACATGGGTACAGTCCACTGCCCCAAAAACGTGGAAAACCAGCAATGGCATAAAAGCCTTGCTTGTTGGTGAGTTGTTCATTCGCAGTGTTGGGGAAGTGGAGATACTGCGCCATCAGGTTGGGAAGGGTATGCCCAGACGTGGGTCCCGTGCTCACTACGCCACTGGAGTCAAGCTATCCTGGCTGATGAGGGCTGAAAGCCCGAAACCGGTCCTAGGATGCTTGATTCCGGTCCAGGGAAGACATGGCTTGGCAGTTCGGTCTGGACTGTTCCCATGAGGCACAGGGTCAAGACTGATTTGCATATGGCTATGTCTGAACTGGGGTGGCGTAGTGAAGCAAAATAACGATGGATTAAACCCAGATCTGTGACTGGGGGTGAATGTTTGTCAATGTGCAACATTCCGTCCATCATCTTGTGTGTTTTGCATTTCGCCCTAAGTGGGAAGGGTATGCCCAGTCGTGGGTCCCGTGCTCACTACGCCACTGGAGTCAAGCTATCCTGGCTGATGAGGGCTGAAAGCCCGAAACCGGTCCTAGGATGCTTGATTCCGGTCCAGGGAAGACATGGCTTGGCAGTTCGGTCTGGACTGTTCCCATGAGGCACAGGGTCAAGACTGATTTGCATATGGCTATGTCTGAACTGAGGTGGCGTGGTGAAGCAAAATAACGATGGATTAAACCCAGATCTGTGACTGGGGGTGAATGTTTGCCAATGTGCAACATTCCGTCCATCATCTTGTGTGTTTTGCATTTCGCCCTAAGTGGGAAGGGTATGCCCAGACGTGGGTCCCGTGCTCACTACGCCACTGGAGTCAAGCTATCCTGGCTGATGAGGGCTGAAAGCCCGAAACCGGTCCTAGGATGCTTGATTCCGGTCCAGGGAAGACATGGCTTGGCAGTTCGGTCTGGACTGTTCCCATGAGGCACAGGGTCAAGACTGATTTGCATATGGCTATGTCTGAACTGGGGTGGCGTGGTGAAGCAAAATAACGATGGATTAAACCCAGATCTGTGACTGGGGGTGAATGTTTGCCAATGTGCAACATTCCGTCCATCATCTTGTGTGTTTTGCATCAGGTTGATGATGGCATCCAGGAAAGTGGGGAGAAACCTGGAAAAGGATGCCTGGGAAACTCTGGCCACTCTGGCGGTGGTCAGCCAAAAAGTCCCAAGTAGCTTTGTCTGTGGAGGGATGTTTGTGCTGCGCTGGGATGTGTCCTGCAGCCTTGGTGCAATCTAGGTGAGGAGGCAGAGAGTGGAGTCCCTTTCTATCCTGTAATGGGCTAAAACCCCCTCTGGATGGAGGTGTATGATGGCAATCCTCTGGCAGCAGACCCGCTCTCTTCCGCGGCGCTGCCTCTGTGGTGGTGGTCTTCTTGGTGCTCTGAGTTGCAGTAGCAGAAGCTCCATGGCGTCGTTGAGTTTGCCAATGATGATCTTGGATTATTTTCCTTAAATACAGGAGTGTTTGCACCATTTTTAAGACCAGGTAAGTATTGATGTTAGAAAACTGCCGCTAATTGGACTTTGCAGCAGTTTGTTTGGTTTTGCGACGTACAAGGGAATCCTTGTAAATGTTGCGTTGTGTGTTTTGCTGGAGTTTTTACATGGGAACGCCAACCTTGCATCTCGTTTCAGTAAGTCACTCAAACAGAAGTGGCGATATTGAAAACTCACGTTTATGCAAGAAAAATGCTGCTAACTGGAGTTAGCAGCAAATTGTAAATGCAGCGATGAAAATAAGGCTGCCGTAGTGTCAAGAGATTTACGCTACAGTGGCGTTAAATCCCTGTAAATATGCCCCATACTTTCTAGAGAAGAGGAGGAATACATATAAGACTGAGGACAGAGATTTTAAGGAGAAATGGATTAACTGCAGTTCTGCCCAAAATTGAGGCACTTAAAAGGCCACTATTCGGTGCCATTTGTTTGGTGCTATAAAAGGAAGAGTTGAACTGTAAAACAGAGTCACAAACTGCTTTAATAGTCTGTGTGATTTTTTGTGCTGTATAAAGGAAGGGGAAGGACCTAGACACTATAAGGATGACATTTATTATTCCCACATTTACTATTCCAACTCCAATCTAAACCAATTTGGGGAAGGTCTTGGACACTAAAGGGGTGACATTTACTATTCCCACTCCAAACTAAACCAATTTGGAGAAGGTGTTGGACATTAATTCCAAAGAAAATTAAGGCAACAACAAATAAACCTGTAGGATGTTAAAAGCAACCCAAAGGTACAGCATGGATTTTGAAATGATGGACAGAATTTTTTTAAAAAAAGTATTCCAAATCACAGCGCGAGAAGAGAAAGGACAAGAGAAGGACACTGATCAAATTAAATCAATATAACTTGTTCAATTCTCTGGCGAAATAAAAGGGAGTGATATGAGGCATATGGTGGTCAATTAGGAGCCAGCTAACAAGAATGACAATCAAGCCAGCAAATGGTATGTAATGGTTAGGCTTCAAGGCTTTTACTGTATACCATACCCCTCGCAGCACAACCGCGTGTGCACTGTTAGGTGAAACATGATTAGCTGGGGGCGGAGTCTGGCCACTGACTGATATGGCCGCCTCCACGTAGAGCTCAGAGACTCGAGGGGAGAAGGATTTCCCATGCAGCTGTCAGGAGGGGTCCAAGGAGCCAGAATGAAGCAACATGAATGAGACAACAGCCACATGAGTTCTTCATTGAAGTCCTGAAGCCCCGTGTTGCTTCAGCTGAGCATCGCAACTCATTCTGTCAGGAAAGAGTCAGCTGCTCAAGAAATAAGTGACATTCCTTGCTTTTAAACCCAGAGGCTGCTTCAGGGGAATTAAATTACACTTGAACTCTGTTTGAACTCTTCACACTGGCAGAGGGGAAGCCAGGACTTTTCCTGTCAGGACTTTTCCTGTCAGCAGAGGGTATGGAGGGAAAATTAGAGCAACATTTCTGTAGCTGAGAGCATCTGAGAAAATATTACTCATTTTGTCAGGAAACTGCCAGATTCTGAAGAGTTAAGAGAAATTCCCTTTCTTGAAGTAGAAAGGCTGCTGTGTGTTTTTGAATTGTTTTTGAATTGCTGTTGTACTTCTCATAGGGTCCAGGAGAAGCATATGAGAACATTCAACCCTGAGGTATTTATTTCTCTTCATTTGACAACTTAGACTGTGCTACGCAACATGGGAATTTCTATCAGCAGAGAGGGTGGAGGGAACTTGGCTAGGCAGGGGAAAGTTATGTCACATTTCTGATACACTGTTCTTCAGCAACCCTTGTTTGAAAACATTCAGCCATAATTTTTAGAATCCCAGAGGTCTGTGAAAAAATGACTTATTCTGTCAAGAAACTTAGCCTGATTCTGAAGAGTTAAGTGGAATCCCCTTTCTTGAAGTGGAAAGGCTGCTGTGTGTTTTTGAATTACTGTTGTACTTCTCACAGGGTGCAAGAGAAGCATATGAGAACGTTCAACCCTGAGGTATTTCTCTTCATTTGACAGCTTAGACTCTGCTACACAATTAAGTAGACATGGGAATTCCTATCAGCAAAGGGTGTAGAGCAAACTTAGATAAGCAAAGGAAAGCTGCAGTGACATTTCTGATACACTGTTTTTCAGCAAACCATGTTTGAAAACATGCAGCCATAATTTTTGAGAATCCCAGAAGTCTGTCCACATTCAAATAAGTATTTGCGTTTACAGTGTTACTACCTAACTGCTTTGTGAGGCGACTGTATATCATATTTGGTTACTAGGCTTTACTTATTTCTTGTCTACTCTAACATTGAAGTGTAACAGTATGACAGGTGGCAAACCTAATAGAAAGCCTTTGTTTACACAAGTAGTAGGGAACACTCTACCTTCAGGCACTTCTTCTACAGTTCCACAAGATACTGCTTCTATGGCCCTTATTTTAAAATAGATCTCTGCTGTGGGGCAACGATTGGGATCTATCGCTGTCAGAATTTCAGATCTTGCAACAGAAATGAAGTCAATAAGGATGGACCTAAACTCTTTTCATACCAAAGTGGAAACTCTAGATAAACTAACCACCATTTTGGAAGAAAGATTAGATAATGTGGAGTATTGGGGTCCAGATATCTGGCATTTAAAACAAAAAGTAATAGATTTGGAAGACAGGGCCCGAAGAAATAACATTCATTTTTATGGAATTCCAGAAAAAATGGAAATGAATAATGATGTGAAGAGCGTGCTACTAACTTTATTACCGCGGCTACTGAACATATCTTTTGATCATCCCCTTGAGTTGCAGAGAGCTCACAGGATTCGGCCAAGAACTTCAACTTCAACCCTTGAAACTAGACCTAGACCAATTACTGCATGCCTCCTGCGTCATGACAGGTCCATCACATACTAACAGCTGCTCGTAAACATGGTCCCTACTACTTGGAAGGCCATAAAGTATTTATTGCTGCAGACTTCTCCACTGAAACCAATGCCAAACAAAAAGCGTCCCTGCAACTTAGGCCCAGACTTTGGAAATGGGATATAAAATATGATCTTTTAGAACCTGCAACAATGTGGATCACAATGAATGGGAAATCAAGGGATTACACAGAACCTGAGGATCTGGTACGCTTCCTGGACAGTTTAGAGGACCAACACATGAACTTAACGCCACCATCCCTGACCGAAACAACTATGAGCAGTCAAATTCAATTACAGAATGATCCTCAAAGCCACTGCACTGGTAGATTACAGTCCGTACCTTTAAGAAACAGTATGACAGAGATAAAGTGGTCCACTGTGTAGAAGTACTCACACAGGAAAATGCCAGAGACAAACCGACATCACCTCTAAAGTCATCCATGTCTTTTGATAAAGTAACTGATGATAGACCTTCCACTGTTGCTTCTTCCAGCTAGATGAGCATATATACATGATATGTATTAATATAATTTTATTACTGTTTTACTGCAGTTCTTACCTCTGATGGATATGATCAATTTACTTTTCTCCTGCATTGTTGTTCAATACACAATGTATATATCATACTGTGTTTGGCTATGCAGACTGCAGACTTTCTCCTGGATGGACTTTATAACTCCATGGCATGTTTTTTTCTCATAATCTGTTCACCATGAGTGGTTTTCTTCTCTCCCCTGCGGAATCTGGGTCTCGCATTGAGGTTTAGACCCACTGATGAAAGATGCACATTCTTTGATCTGTAGTGTTCTTTTCCTTTCTATCAGTAAGAACGGTGTACTTAGACCATTTGGAGTTTAGTATTTTGTGATTATATTTGCACATATTGGTTTCAGGTTTATTATACTCCGGATAGTTTTTTGCTTCAGTAATTTTCCATTACCACATTCCCACATCATTTGTCAACCTTCTTTTCCCTTTTGTCCCTTTTGATCCATTCTCACACAATATAAACACACTGTAACATTTCCAGTCAGCATCATGACAATTAGTCCTATGCACATTGTGTCTATCAATGTAAATAGCTTGACTAATTACATTAAAAGGAAGAAAATTCTTTCCTATTTAGCCTTCAAACATACAGATACTGCTCTCATTTAGGAGACACAGCTATCCGGTATAGAATCAGAAAAATTAAAACAAGATTGGGTAGGCCAGATTCTTTACAGCTACAAACCCCCTTCTCACATGTCAGGAGATCCTATATCCCATACTCCTACTAGAAAATGTGGTGTAGCCATTCTTATATGGAAAACACTACAATGTCAAATACTACAGTCGTGGTCAGATGAAGATGGCCAGTTTGTGTTAGCCAAGCTTAAAGTTAGTGATAACATATTCGGAGTGGGTTCAATTTATACCCCCGTTGGGAACAAAGCTCCTTTTTTCCTTCATCTAAACAGATTTCTAACGGAAATGGGAATTTACAAAATAGCTCTGGGGGGTGATTGGAATCTTGCCCCGGATGTGATCTTAGACAGAACGGGCCCCCTAGTCACGACACACGGGGGAGATAGAGCGATACTGGGAGACATCAGTGAAGATCATGGGTTGACTGACATCTGGCATTTACTACTTCCATCAGATAAGGAGTTTACATATGACTCTGCAGTACATGATTACTATTGTAGAATAGACTATTTCCTTATCTCACACTCTATTATATCACAAGTACTTGATTGTGACATTTTAAAAATTGCACTTTCAGATCATGCTCCTATAAGTCTCCAGCTTGATTGGGGTCTGAAATGCCCTTGTGGGAAACCATGGCGTTTAAACATATCTCGATACAAACTACTGCAGAAAAATCACATTTGACTACTTATATGAACGACAACAAAGGTTCAGTTTCTTCTCCACAAATTTTATGGGCAGCTGCAAAGCCACCATTAGGGGGCAAATTAGGAGAGATTCTGCCATACCCAATAAATGTAGAATAGAACAACAGATCATTTTAGAAAATGATATAAAAACCCTGAAACATGCTCATTTTACCAATCTACTGAAGCTTCAAGATTTAGATTGGAAAAGGCAAAAATTGAGCTTAATACACTATATACTTCGAAAGCAGAATATATGTTATATAGACTTAAGGGTCAGAATTACAAACAAGGAGAAAAAGCTGGTCGCTTACTAGCGGCACGATTAAAACAGAGAAAAGCTACGGCAGCTATTCCAGCTATTTATAACTCTGAAGGTAAGCTAATAACTGAGACTCAGGCGATAGCTAAGGCTTTTGCAGATTATTATGAGAAGTTATATAGCTCAGCGGTTGATGAAGACCAACTCAAAGATCAGGAATTCTTTGATAAAATAACACTCCCCTGCCTCAACGAACAGGACCGGCTCATACTGGCGGGCGAAATACCAAAGGATGAAATTGCACAAGCAATCTCCAATCTTCCATACAATAAAGCACCGGGAGAAGATGGTTTTCCTGGGGACTTTTACCGTTGGGTAAAACCTGAAGCAATAGACGCCCTTTAAGATGCCTATAAAGAAGCAGAGGAAACTAGTAGCCTCTCCTCACTCTCAAATAAAGCTATCATAGTGGTCCTTCCCAGACCTGAGAAAGATCCATTATACTGCAGTAGCTATTGTCCGATTTCCCTTTTGAATACAGATTCAAAGATATTAGATACCAATCTCGCCAAAAGACTCAAACAAGTTATCTCTAAACTCATACGTAATTCTCAAGTGGGATTCATGCCAGGCAGAAATTCTCCTAACCATCTACGCACTTTGGCTCACATACTCTGGATTTCCAAGGTTGCTGGAGAAGACAGAGTAGCCTCATCCTTAGATGCTTAGAAGGCCTTTGACTGTATAGAATGGAGCTATATGTTCCGTACATTACATAGGTTGGGATTAGGTAAAGAATATATCTGTAAGGTCAAATGGTTATATCAGACACCGTCCGAACAAGTGAATTGTGGGGGTTTCCTTTCAAAATCTTTTTTAGTGCAAAGAGGAACCCACCAGGGTTGCCTTTTATCGGCCCTTTTATTCCTTCTTGCACTTGAACCATTAGCTGCAGCAATAAGACAGTGTTCACAAATAGCAGGCATTCCTACACTGGCTGGGGTCTCAAAAATAATTCTAAATGTGGATGACATATTGCTCACACATACTGATCTACCTATGTCACTCCTGACACTCATGTCTACCTTTTCTTGCTTCTCGTCCATTTCTGGCTACAAAGTCAATTGGAATAAGAGTGAAGCTCTCCCATTGTCCAGGGGTACAATGAAAGCAGCTATTTTAGGCTATAATTTGCCATGAAAGCGGATCGCCTGAAGTATCTAGGTATTTATATCAACACAGGTTTAGAACATATGATTCAAGATAACTTAGATCCGCTTATTTCCAAAACAAAGTCGGAGTATGAAAAATTGTCCCGTCTTAACCTGGCCTTTTGAGGTAGAGTACAGGCAGTGAAAATGATTATAGTGCCTCATTTCACTTAAGTTTTAGGTATGTTGCAACAGTTAAAATATCAATATTGCGAGAAATCAACAAAGGTATTAAAACCTTTATTTGGGGATCTCTGAGAACTAGACTTAAAATCTCCAAATTGATTGCTCACAGGCGATATGGGGGCCTTAGTTTACCGTGCATTGAGAATTACTATACAGCCCTCCATTTATCTCAATTGGTTTATCTTTGGCCCAAACAGGATGATCCCCCACTCTGGGTTCTCATTAAAAGACAATCGTTACAGACAACTTCAGGTTTACAAATGTTTTATATTCATAAATCACCTGATTTACAAACTTCTAACCCTATTATTCAATCTATGCTTAAGATTTGGATACATGCCCACAAACTCCTTAAGAGTAACCCGAGACTACATAAAAAAGGCCCCCATATGGCATAACGCTGATATTAGAATAGGTAAACAGACTATTTCCTGAGACATATGGGAGAGAGCAGGTATTCTAATATTGGATCACTTACTCACTTTAGAAAGTGAGCTTGAAACCTTTGAATTGCTTCAGATAGAATTTAAACTCCCTAGCTCCCAAGAGGGAAAATACTTAGAACTAAAACAGGCTTTATTTCGTAGACTAGGACGATATCCGTGGATCCTTGAGGATTCCCCAGTGTTACAATACTTAAAAATTGGGGGAAATTCAAAGGAGCAGTCTCTTTTTATAATCTCATAGTGCATAAAACTACACTCATGGCCATTACTAGCACAACTTCACGTCAAATGGCAAGGGTTAATTACTGTAGCTTATTTCGATGAGGAATGGGCGGATGTTATTATGAACATGGATAAAGGAATCAGAGAGGCCAGAATGAAATTTACTCTCTTCAACATTCTTTATAACTGGTACCGGTCACCTCAAAAACTCAAGACAGCAGGTTTACTACACCAACCTACCTGTTGGAGGTACCCACAGCAGGACTGCGATATACTATACATTTTATTCCAATGTCCAATTTTGAAGGAATACTCGTCTTCCGAAACTTCCTCTCTACACAGAGTTATACATGTGTCCATTCCCTTAACAGAACGATTAGTTCTATTGCATGATATTACTGATCTCCCAAATCTAACAAACCATACGAGACGATTGATAGCTATTGCACTCACTGTAGCAAAAATGTGTATTTTAAGACATTGGAGAACACCACAATGTCCTACACATGATGAATGGCTTATTGAAATGAATAAAATGGCCTCATATGAAAAACTTATTTACAGATTGCAGGACAATGTTGGAATTTTCATCCAAATTTGGAAACCTTTCTAGCTAATACATATTCTATTTCTGGTAATATTTAAGATTTTTCCTTCTAATTAGGAAATACAATAAGGGGGTCCCTTCCTTTTTTGTCTCCTTATTAATTCCTTATCATCATTATTTATATTCATGCTGTTATCATTAGGACTGTTGATGCTTTAGCCATTAACACTGTTATTTTAATTAGGACTTACTGTTCACCTCTTGGAAATTGTTGAGTTAGTAGGAATGTCTCCACTTGAAATGTTATATTTGTGGATTTGTATGATATTATATCTACTATCTTCTAACTATCTATAATATATGGTTTACTACATATTGTATACTGTCTACATCATCTCCTCCCTTGTCCACCTTACCTATTTCTTCCATTCCAGGTTTTATAAGTATCTCAGATATTGTATCGTTTGATATCTGTATTATGATTTTTTGTGTTCAGAAATCTGAGAAGTTAACATTTCATAGCAATTTTTTGTGTGGCCATAATTCGATTTATTGTTTCATTCTCTCTTTTTTTTGACGCATTGTTTATATATTGACATGTACTTCTCAATAAAAATTTACAACAAAATAAAAAGAAACCTGATTAACATTTTCAGTGGTTAATCTCACTCCTGTTTTTTCTGGATTTGCTTCAGTTGCTAGGGCAACCACTGAAAGTGCTGGCCAAAGTAAGAAAACCTTAAGGACGAGGAGAATCAATTTGTTGTGAGACACATTCTCTCATCAAACGAATTAAAAATTTAACACCCCCAAAAATGTTCATGTATTTTTATCTTTAGCCTGTTTACAGGTGCGTTAGAACTGCTACAGCACTTTCGAAGGCAAGCTATGAAAAGATATATCAATGTACAACCCCTTTGATAATTCCACTGCTAAGCATCAGATCACTATACGTTATTTGGAATTTAGGTTTATCTTGGGTGCGAGAAAAGTGTCACCTGTTGGTGCAAGTGGCATATATTGGCTCAGAATCATGATCTGTGAATATTTACAACTACAGATCTAACTCACTAATGTTGAAAATTCACAAACAAGGTAGTTATTTTGCAGTTGTACAGATAGTATTACTGCCAGGGCATTTAATGTTCTGAGGGTGGTGGCAGCAACTTGGCTTTTGGCAATATTGTCAACACCCACAAAGTAGTAAGATGGGTGCAGAGTTATAGTACACTAAAATCACAATGGCGTAATTCGGTTACCATTTCTTGAAATATTACCCTGATATTTTTACCAAACATTCTATGTAAATGTGGTCGGAGTGGGGAATAAACTGGGGATGTAGTTTCACCAAACCCAAATCTGGTCTCTTACCTAATAATGACCTCTTTTCCAAAAACAAAGTTCCCTAGGCTATTTCCATAGAAAATTAAGGAGGTAATAACCGATAGAGCAGTAATTTAGCATTACTCGTATTCTGAGAGTAGAGCTGGAACTAGGGGTTCGGCAGGTGCTGCAGCATTCCCCATATGACCTGCAAATATCCTAGTAGGAGAATAGCCACTAATAAGACCCTTCAGGTTTCCTTTTCTTGCAGGGTTTGGAAAGTCAGAGTTTAAATGCAGTAGAGATGTGGAGCAACTGCTGGTCACAAACTACCATTCATTCTCTTAACATTTAGATACATATTTTCTTTGTCACCAAACCAAGGGTATTTTGATTTAATTCAAACATTTTGGAGATACTAGGTATCACACAGCAGTGGCGCTGGAAGCAGGGCACAGCAGGGACTGCTGCACCCCTGCTTAGAGGACCTGAGAAGATTAGCTGCTCAATGTGCAGTAATGAGGCATTTTACAGTCTTTCATTTATTCAGGATTCAGTGTCTTTTCAGAGAGGGAACAATGTGAATATCTTTCAAGAAAATAAAAAAATTAGTACATTTTGTGACACTTAGAGTATTTTTTATTGGGATTCTTCTAAGGTTTTGGTTCTGAAACTTCCAAATAGACTGTTATGCTATGTATATCAAGTTATGTTAAGTTGTGTGTTGTTATGCAGTATCTAGCTATGTTATTCTTTGTTATGCTGTGTTTTAATGCTGTATCACAGTATATTAAACTATGCTATGTTTTATTATGCTGGATCATGTTATGCTAAAATATGCTTTGTTACATTAAATCATGTTGTGTTACATTTTGTTGTGCTGTGTCATATCATGCGTTGCTTTGTTCATTCGTACCATGTGATGCTAAGGCATACTTTGCTATGTTGTTATGTAACATTGTAGTGTATTGTGCAGTGTTATGCTTTGTATATTGTGTAAAATTATGCTTTATGCTTTATTATGCAGTGTTATGTTATATCATGACTTGTCATGTTATGTCATTGCAGCCGACATTGAAGGGATCTCTGAATGAATGAAAAGTGCACAATTACCTACAAAGGTTTTCAAAGCACTTATAAAGGTAGCCACATTGGGCTGTGGAACTCTAACAAGAGCGGCAGAGAAGGACTGAAGGGTTATGGTTTAGAGGTGGAACTGAATCTTCCTTATGAGGAACAAAGGACCTTGTCCATGAAGAGCACGATTAGAGTTACACAGTGATTTAAAGATGGACCATTTGGCCATAGCGAGCCAATACAGAGTTATGAGATGGCTAGAGATAGAAGAGCGAGAGAGCAAGTCATGTAAGATTGTAAATTAAGAATATTAAAACCAGCCATTTGACGTGAGGTTTTGGGAACACCCAAATTCAAAGAATTGCCGTAATCAATTCTGGATCAAATAATGGCTTGATCAACAGATTTACAACAGTATAGTGGAAATAAAGGGACGATCTTCCTAAGTAACTTGAAGTAATACTTGAGTAATACCAGCAGGAACATGAGAACATATTAACCTGTTGTTTGAAGGAAAGATTCTGTCTGATGGTTACCCCTGGCTTCTATTAACCTCAATAGGAGTAGGAGCAGTGCCATCATTCAGGAGACTAGAGAGTGGCAGAACATCTTCAGGATTAGGAACTCAGTTCTGTCAACATTTGAGTTTGAGAGAGTTATCCCTCATCAAAAGACTGACCGCTGAGAGGCAAGTTCTGCTGTACTCTTGAAGACCACCCATATCATTGTTAAAAGAAACATTGATTGGGGTGCCATCGTAGGAGGGCGTGAGTGAGAAACCAGAACTTTGCATAAGAGAGGCCAAGGGAGTTCAGCAAAGTTAAAAAAAAATGGTAGAACTCAGGGAAGAGCCTAGAGGCACCTCAGTTTTTTGGTGAAGAGCTATTGTAAAGTAAGGTGATATTCATTTCAAAGCCCTACCCTTGATGCCTAAAGAAGAGAGCCAATGTATTGAGATTGCATGCAATGTCCAATGCAGCGATGAGGTTCTAAATAGCCAGAACTGAACTGCCTCTTAGATCATGGGTGTGTCAGAGATCCTCAGAAAAAGATAAGAGCTACATTAGTCCCATGAAGGGAGCAGAAGACGTGGAATTTAATGGAGAATTGACTTTAATAAGGCAGAAATATATCTATTGATTTCCATTTCATGGACTTTGGAGTAAAATGGGTCTAAAATTGCTAAGCACTTTGTGATCTGAAGATGACTTTTTGGGCAGGGGTACTGCCAAGTCTTTTCTAGTCTAAAGATAGAAAGAATGAATTAAGAGGCAAGCACCAGGGCACTAACACCCAGTCCTTTAATAGCAGTCTGTGCATTCAGGGATGAAATGATGACCCAACTTTGGTGGACAGAGAAAAGGTGGATAGAGATAAGGAGATAGTGCTTTCTAAAGATGGATATGGAAAATGCAGAGAAACAAAGCTACTTACTAGTACCAGTAGCAGAAGTAGTAAGATCAGATGGATGGGCCATGCTAAATGATGAAGTTAAGAATATTGTCTTTAAAAAAAGTGGTGAATGGGTTACATACTATTGTTTGATGCAGGTGCTGCTGTTGCGCCAATTTGTTTAACATTAAAAGGCCTTTGCATGAACACTGATTCACCAAAAGGGAAGGGGTAGTGAAAGTGACCTCACAACTCAATGATATTACAGGAAGTGTTATCATATGACCTTTGATACCACAAGATCTTAATCCTGATGACATAATAATAATTGACATCACTGAAGCCTAGTGTATACCTCAAAGGCAAACCGTATTGCTGAATAACAGACAGAAGCAGAAAAAAGAGATTTAAAAAAAAGAAATGGTGGTCAGGCACACTTGTACTAATTCGCACATACTATAAATTGTGAATGTATGACGTTACTACGACATACAATCCCACGCAGAAGGTTACAACGCGGATGTTACATCGTCCGCGTTGTTACCACGCATGGTTTTACATTGCAAGTCGTTTCTACGACTTGCACTAGATGGCGCGCTGGACTTAGGAATAGTATAAATTACTATTCCTACTCCGAGTTAGCGCAACAGTAGGGAATGTGTTGGATTTAAAATCCAACACATTCCTTGGTGTTGCGCGCCATCTAGCGCAAGTCGTAGAAACGACTTGCGATGTAATGCCATGCGTGGTAACAACGCGGACGATGTAACGTCCGCGTTGTTACCTACCCGCGTGGTGTTGACAGCGTTATAAACGCTGTTTCCCATAAATTGTATATGAAATATGTTGTTTGATTAATGTAATCCTTTTCATTGCTAATAAGGTTTGATTTATCATTGCTTGTAGGAAACTATCACAAATGCGTAACACAGAGGTGATGGTTGTTTCAAAAACATATTTCTTTCAAGCATTCACTGTATTGTGTTTTTTAATTTATTTTTTAATTTTTTATTTTATCTTGTATTATCAAGAATGCGCATTCCACTTCTGTAGGTATTTATTTTGAACTTAAAGTGTAATCTCCTATTGGGGTCTGCAGAAGGTAAACAATGTTCACTAGAACACTGTTTACCTTCAGTGCATAGTACTGCTTTTGAGCAGGGGCGGTTTCTGCTTTAGGGCTCAGGGACTGCGCCCCTCTGAAATTCCTACACCTTTTCTGCAAAAATTATTAAATACATTGATTTATTTTGAGATACGATCTCAGATCGTATTTCTAAATAAATCAATGTATTTAAGTCTGGGCTGCTTGTCCCAGGCTGCCTACCCCATTCTGAACAAGGAACCGCAAGACAGGCAGTAAGTCAACTTTCTGCAATACGACGCATGATGCAGTGCTTGCCTTGCTAAAGACCTTCCGTGCCATGGGATTCTTTGGTGATATCCACTCTAGGCCACTGTTGCTTCTGGTATCATGGTTTTTGTGCCATGCAGGCTGCATCCCTACATGAGGCCAGGCGTCATTCACAGGCATAGATCCCACCCTTTCCTATTTGCCATGGAGTGGGATTGGAAGAGAGTGCAATAACTGAGATTTGGCACCTTGTCCTCTGTGATGGTAAATGTTAATGCTAAACGTGTATTAGGTATATTGTGGTGAGACGCCTGGTCATGCTGACCTCCCCCACTGTGACACCCCAAGCTGCGGTTGTACATTGGTGGCCCCTTTAGAGGTGGAGCTGCTGTATTTGTTCACTGGCAAACTTGGTCCAAAAGTGGTGCAGGGCTTTTGCTCCCTGGCAAAGTTGTTCCAAATATCCTCAGCTTTTGAGGGAGTCAAGCTCAACAGGAGACATATGTGCATATAGTATCTTGGTTTTTTGAATACCACAAACATGACAAAAACCATTAAATGCTATAAGTATGCATGCCTAAAATATGGCACGGATATTTGGGTGCTTATTGAGGTCTTGGTTAATTGTGATCGGCGCAATGAGTCTAGAATGTTTTATTCACACTCTGGACATGTTTTGATTTTAATGACAGTTAGGCGCTGTAGCATGCTTGATGTTTGTGGTTGCGTAATTCTGGGGATCAAATAGCAATAAAACGGACATTGAAACGGGTCACTGTCAGGCTCTATATCCATGCCCTTAACTCAGCGATGTAGTTCCTGTTCCTGTTTCTATTTCATGCATTTTACTTCATCTTGCATTTCCATCATGTTGTGTGTTTGTTTTTTGAGCATCCTATTACTCTTGTAGAGTGTATACTTTGAACTGAGTTGGGCCAGGTGTTTATGACAATCCGCGATTGAGAGCTCTGGCGCTGAGGCTGAATGCAGTGCGAGTTTCTCATAGTGTCTATTAGTGGGTTGGCCTCTGCAGAGCAATGGTCACATATTCCAGTTGCAATTGAAATTCTATGTAAATGTATGTGAAAGGGTACACAGTTGTTAAAATATTGACAAGGCAAAAGTAAAAGTAAATAAAGTGCTTACATGTGAGTAAGAGCAGTGTATGTTTGGGGGTGTGAAGTGAATGAGATGCGAGGAAGTGCTTCAAGAGAGAGAGAAAAGAGAGAGCTGAAGAGGAAAGAGATGGGGTGTAAGATATGCAGATGGACGAGATGTGGAGAGACAAAGGGTCTACATGTCAAACATAAAGTGCCCACAACTGAACACCAATACTCCTTCTACAGGCCATAATAATTTAATTCACAGTCTCACAATTTCAGAATTGAATCATTTGGAATATTAATTATTTACAACAAAATCAGTGTTGTTACTCATTTATCTTAAACAGCTAACAACCATTGACAAAGCCAATAGTCCTGGCAGGTTTTAGGTGTATGTCACTTGTTGTGTTATATATCTGGATGCAATAACAGGAAGCTCAGAGAGAAGCCAAAATACCAGTCAGGTGACACAATATGGGAATCTCAGAAATATACTTTACATGTTTAATCTACACCCCATTTTAGTGACCTCTTTTTTTTCATCCCACCTAAAGCCCTGTTTGCACGTGTTTCTATATCATTGATTGCAGCCAGCAGCTGGGGGTGCTTCCCCAAGCCTGGTTAGAGCATTTTCTTCCAAAGTTGATGCCACATACAGTGCAAGACACTGGGCAAATACACACTTCAATGGGCATGAGGTTGTCACACAGTACAATTTGCTCACTATAGTAAATGTTGAAAATATTAATGCAGTAAGATGTGGGGCATTTCTTAATGTGTTAAAATATTTGAAGACTACGGGGTCGATTCCGATTCGGGCCGGAAAAAGCACCGACCGACTCGGATCCGGAAAAAATACCGACCGACACGTACCCGTGGCGCACGACACGCCAAGTACGATGCAAGGCGCGAAAAATCCGACCGACACGTACGGAAACAAAGTCGACCGACCGAGCCGCACGGAAAGCAGCAATCCGGCAGGAAAAACACGCGAATCCAACCGACCGACACGCACCCGGAACAAATCCGACCGAAACGTACACGCGAACTCCAAACCGCAAAGTACGATGCAAGGCGCGAAAACCACGACCGAGTCGGACGGAGGACAAGCCGTACGACCGACACGCATACAAAACCGAGCCGAAGCAACACAATACACCGCGACCGACGCGTACGCAGCACAGAAAGCTGCACAAACACAGCGTGAACGAAGCGGAGAACACCGTACGAGACCAATGCAGGGTCCGACTCGGTCACAAGAACGTTTCCAACATACACAAACAGCACAAAGGAAAAATCACCCAAAAAAAGGCCAAACAAGCAATTACCAAGCCAATAAATACTGGGGGTGGGGACAGAGAACAAAGACACACCCACAACTCCACCTATATAAAGGACACAAATCACTACCATGAGCCTTTGCAAATGCCATTCCACTGCCAGCACCCAAGAGAAAGCAACCACACACCCACAGCTCATCCCTCACACAAGCCACACACCATCAGCACACCAACAAATACCTACCTCACATACACCCAGCAAAACACACACTCACACACCCTCACCTGCACACCAACACACACATCACCCACCATCACCACCCATCACCATGCCCCCCAAGAAGAATCCCAAGTTCCTAGATAGTGAATTGGAAGTCATGGTAGACGAGATCCTCAGGGTGGAGCCACAGCTGTTTGGCACACTGGTCCAACAGACCCCCATGTCGCAGAAAACCAAGATGTGGGAGAGGATCATCAACAGGGTGAACGCACAATCACCATGTCGGCGCACAAAGACCGACATCCAGAACAGGTGGTATGACGTGCGCAGGAGGGTACGGGACATGCTGAAGAAAGACTACATCAACAGCCAATACACCGGCAGTGGCCCTCCTGCCAAGCCAATATACCTCAGGCCCTGGGAGGAGAAGGTGCGGGCCATCCTTCCGCCAGTGAGCGTATATGGACTAGAGGACATCCCAGAGCCTGGTGAGTACACAACAAATGTACACAATATACTGCCACAAAACACACACATCACTGTCAAGGGGAGAGTCAAACCATGCACTCATAGCAATTACACAGCAACCAGAACAGAATCATCCCAAAATGTGTATGTCAGTCAGATAAACACAACACATGCCATCCAAAAAGTCACATCCAACTGTGCCAACACATGTACAAACACAACTACAACTACAGCTAGGCAGTGGCACAAATAGAACTAACAAACACATCCACACATGTAGCCACCACAACAACACCAACACACAGTGAAGGCCACTCAAAGGAAGGAATTCTGTGTATGCTGGCCAAGTCAGTGAAGCCAATAGCATCATGGGAGTCGCAGTCACACATATTGCCCCCCACAACTGTCCCATCAACACCACCATGAACCATGCTCACATCACAGGGAGTGGAGAAGGACTCACAAGATGGCTGACACTGGCTACTGCTGTGGGGAGCACAAGGCCCTGCTGGCAACTGTGCACCAACAAACAGCAGGACACCACTGACTGACATCCTGAGAGACAACTTACACTCCCTGCAATGCAAGCACGTTCCATGGTGGGATATCTGGCTAGCTGGGTGGGAAGGGGGACTTGCAGCACTGACCATAGTCACAAGCACCTCCCCTCACACCCCCCCCCCAACACAAACTCCACAGTACCCACCTGGTAGAATGCAATGCCCTCCATCCTAACACCAGATCCCACAAAGAACCACCACCCTGGGTTATGTTGTGTGAAGCACAGGGACACTCTTGGGACTCTTAGCCAAACAACTTCCAGGACAACACTCCCAGCCATCCTGTCAGCACAGCCACCCCACCCCACAGGGAAGCAGAGTCAAAAGGAAGGAAGCATGGGCATGCTGGGAAGGGGGGAGGAGGCAATGGCATGATGGGAGTCGTAGTCACAGACATAGCTCACCCGCACAACTGTCCCATCAACACCACCCTGAACCATGCTCACATCACAGGGTGTGGAGAAGGACTCACAAGATGGCTGACACTGGCTACTGCTGTGGGGAGCACAAGGCCCTGCTGGCAAATGTGCACCAACAAACAGCAGGACACCACTGACTGACATCCTGAGAGACAACTTACACTCCCTGCAATGCAAGCACGTTCCATGGTGGGATATCTGGCTAGCTGGGTGGGAAGGGGGACTTGCAGCACTGACCATAGTCACAAGCACCTCCCCTCACACCCCCCCCCCCCAACACAAACTCCACAGAACCCACCTGGTAGAATGCAATGCCCCCCATCCTAACACAAGATCCCACAAAGAACCACCACCCTGGGTTATGTTGTGTGAAGCACAGGGACACTCTTGGGACTTCCAGCCAAACAACTGCCAGGACAACACTCCCAGCCATCCTGTCAGCACAGCCAGCCCACCCCACAGGGAAGCAGAGTCAAAAGGAAGGAAGCATGGGCATGCTGGGAAGGGGGAGGAGGCAATGGCATGATGGGAGTCGTAGTCACAGACATAGCTCACCCCCACAACTGTCCCATCAACACCACCCTGAACCATGCTCACATCACAGGGAGTGGAGAAGGACTCACAAGATGGCTGACACTGGCTACTGCTGTGGGGAGCACAAGGCCCTGCTGGCAAATGTGCACCAACAAACAGCAGGACACCACTGACTGACATCCTGAGAGACAACTTACACTCCCTGCAACGCAAGCACGTTCCATGGTGGGATAACTGACTGGCTGGCTGGGTGGGAAGGAGGGCCGGCTGTCAACCAAACACAACCAATGCAGACCATGTTCACACCCCAGAAAATACATAGAAATGCCCAAATAATGCAGGACAATGTGCCACACCAATATCAACCCCTGACTGTGACGACTCAGGACAATGCAATGTACAGGCCCGCACCCAGAGGCACAGTCACAACTGTAATGTGTGTCAAACATTGATGCCTGCAGAAACATGACATACATTGTTTGTGTCTCCCAAAAACAGGTGATGATGGGGACACAGCAGCAGACGCTGAGGAGTCCCAGTCCCAGGCTCAAGAGGATGCCGAGCTCACTGGCGTCGTACAGCCTCTGTCCTCCTCGGACGATGAAGAACAACCTGGCACATCCGGTGCAAGTCAACATGCAGCACCAGCAGGACCACCAGCTGCAGCACCAGCAGGACCACCAGCTGCACCCCCTGCACCCACCCCTACAACGACTGTCACCACGAATACCATCCCTGCCGACATGGACAGAATAAGGAGCAACACCAGCACAGTGACCCTGGACCAACCTGGGGCCATGGACACCACCACCACCACCACCCCCAAGGTGGACCAGGGTTATCTGTGCGTGCCACTGCACACACTGCACATGTCAGCAGGGGTGGTGGGAGGGGTGGGAGACAGAGGTCGCTGCTTGCAGACGTTGCTGGTGTGCATGATGACCCACAACTGGTACGCATAGCTGATGCGTACCAGTCCAGCACCGGAGAGCTCAGCCAGGTAGTGGGGCTCCTCAGAGACATTAAACAGCAGCAGGCTGCCCATCATGCCCGCTTGGACTCCCACATGTCCCACGTGGAGTCACACATGTCCCGTGTGGACTCACACATGTCCGCGTGGAGTCCAAGTGGGATGCACTGCATGAGATAACGGCGGTGCACAGGGACATTTTACAATGCCTCCGCGAGATGAACAGCAACCAGTCCACACCTCCCTGTGTGCCAACAACATCTGGTGCCGAACAAACTGCAACTGCCACAGGGAGGGAGGAGGACTCTGGCGGAGAGTCCCCTGCACCGCAGCAGCCTGCACTTGAGGGCCCCCCAAGAAGAGGGGTCGTCCGAGGAGGGAAAAGTGAGAGGCCGATGGCCAAGCGCAACTCCCAGGAAGCCTGAACCTGTTCTGGATGTTCGCCTTTGTGCACAGACTGTTCACCCTGTTGACGGCAACACTACTCCCACACATTGCATGGGGAGTACAAGTTGGACCAATGTGTCAGACAACTGTGGCCCCGATACTGGGGATCCTGTCTACCCGGACTTTCAATCCACCTAGGAACTTGGGATTGCAAGATTCATGTACAGCACAACCCATCCTATGCACTATTAACACAAATGTATCACAATAAACACACTAATACACCATACTTGCCTCTGTCGTGATTCCAACGTGGGTGCTGTTATGGGGATGATGAACTGCAAAATTACACTGTGTATGCGAACTGCAACAGCAAGGACTACACAGGCATGTGAGTACAGGAAATGTGACACACATGAGGGAGACACACCACCAGGGCTACACGACACATACACACCTAGGCCATCTGACTCATTGCCTACACTGATGTTGCCAGTTGTAGTCAAGTAGCCCACAGGTGCAGTAAGCAAATGGCAGTCAAATGTGTGACCACAGACAACGCACATCACAAAGTGAAGCACAGGTTTATTACACAGTTGCAACATGCCGTAACCACTACAGATGCAAGGTAACCCCACCTGGCAGCGGGCACACAGTCAACAACTGTAGACGGAAGGAAGTCCATGGGTGTGGCGCACATCACCTGTAGGGACACAACAGCTACCAGCCTGGATGTGCAATCACGTCGTCGGTGGACACAGTTGACCAAACGAATCTGAAAGTACCCTGTGAAGGACAGAAATGACACACAGTCAAAAGCAATGGAGTACAGGACAGAACAGCAAAACACATGCACAATACATGTTACAAGATACCCACCCAGAACCAAGTTAGCATGTCAACACTGTTGGGGAGTACAGCCCACCTGTCACCACACATCGCAACACACATCCAGTCAAGTGGCCCATGGACACACTCCAACAGCACCAGAGCACCACCCACACATCATGCCAACTCACATCATTGACATGACACCTCAGGATACTCACATTCAGCTAAAGAAGTTGGTGATGAGCTGTGTGCGGACATCACCATCACCATCATCATCATCATCATCGTCACTGGCATCGTGGTCCAGGCCAGGATCCTCCACAGGTGGCGGATGTTGGTCATTGTCATCCTGGATGAGAGGCAACTCCTTCCGCACTGCCAGGTTGTGGAGCATGCAGCAGACGATGATAATCTTGCACACTTTCGCAGGGGCATATGGGAGGGACCCTCCGGTCTTGTCCAGGCAGCGGAAGCGGCTCTTCAGGAGACCAAAGGTCCGCTCAATCACTCTCCTGGTCCGACCATGTGCCTCATTGTAGCGCATCTGGGCAGGTGTCACAGGGTTCCTGAGGGGTGTCAGCAACCACGGCATGTTGGGGTATCCCGAGTCACCTACGGACAGACAAGTGCACATTAGCTGACTTGGAAAAGTGGGCGGAATACCACAGATCAGATCACACACAATGGCACAAAGTCAGTACACACCGACAAGCCAGGCACGCTGGTTCTGCATCTGTGCCATCATCCTGGGGATGCGACTACTCCTCATCACAAAGGCATCGTGTGCTGAACCAGGGAAACGGGCACACACGTGTGTGATGGTCATGTCTGCAAGACACACCACCAGTGCATTGACCGAGTGGTAGTGCTTGCGGTTCCTGTAGGCCTGCTCCTGGGCCTGTGGTGGTACCAAAGCCACATGTGTCCCATCAATGGAGCCAATGACATGCGGCATCCTCCCCAGGGCATAAAAGTCACTCTTCACGTCAGTGAGTCGTCGCAGTCTAGGGAAATAGATGTACCGGTTCAGGAAGAGCAACATTGCCGCCAAAACATCGCGGAGCACACGGCTGAACATGGTCTGTGACATCCCACCAGCAGTCGCCACAGTATGTTGGAAGGTACCAGTGGCAAAGAAGTGTAGGGCTGCCATCACCTTCACCTTGGGGGTCAGCGCTGTAGGATACGGCCGGCCAGGCTGCAAATGTGGGGACAACTGCACTGCCAAATCCTCAATCAGCTGCCTGGTGAAGCGGTACCGTCGGATGCTGTCCCGTTCCACCATCGTTGCCAGGTCTGGGAATGGCCGATGGACAGCAGGAGCCCTGCAGTGCAGAGGAGAAGTAAGCAAGATTGTCAGTCACCCCACATATGCGGCATTGAACACACTCAAGATCCCAACATACATCATTATGAGGCACAACTACATGAAGTGTGCAGTACCGGAAGGACATGTATGGTACATACATGGCCAACATCTGTCAACACGGTCCAACAGGTGGCATCAATTAGTCCCAGGTTGGCCCATTGGATATCATGAGGCCGTGTCACAATTCCCATCTCCTGCTGCCGTGTCACAATAACCCCCCACAGGGACATGTGAGGACAGATGTGCCCCAGGCACCACAGCTCAACGACAGGTACATTCCCAGGGACCCTGTAATGCCACATGGACACTGGCATTACATGGAGTATCATGTATACACCACAGCAAAACAACCATGACCCCCACAGGTAGTGACCCCACTTGCCACGGCAGGACAGACATGGACGTCTGTGACACACACGCACAACATCAGAGTCCATGCACACACAACGTGGATGTGGAGACTGTCTCCCATTGTGCACATGAAATCAGAGACATTGTAAACACCACATGCACAAAGACTGTGGAGGACCATCACTATTGTGCCACTGGGACACCCTGGCTCAAACATACCGTCCCACATGGGACTCACGGGGTATGTGACATGACATACACATACACCACTGTGAAATGTGACCATGGCACATGCACAGATATGAACAGTTGCACATCACAGTGGTCACGTACACGTAACACCCAGGATCCTGTCCCCATGAACACGTGCACAGCCTGGGGGTGGCTGCCCACAGGTGACACCCACAGGACAACATGTACACCAACATACACACAATAGGAAATGCAGCCTTACATGCCTTATGATAAAGTTTGGACAGGCTGTCGTGATGTAGGTGTGCCCCTCACTCCCTGGGAGCTATCTGTGGCTGGCATATGTCCATCTGAGACAGGCATGCTGACATATGCCAGTCACATGTACAGTGATGCGTTGAACAGCAATGGACCGATCGGTGCCTCCGGCCGGCCCATTGCTTTCAATGTGTGCGGGTACGCGTTGTACCCCTGTGCGCGTTGAACTGCAATGGACCGATCGGTGCCTCCGGCCGGCCCATTGCTTTCAATGTGTGCGGGTACGCGTTGTACCCCTGTGCGCGTTGAACTGCAATGGACCGATCGGTGCCTCCGGCCGGCCCATTGCTTTCAATGTGTCGCGGTACGCGTTGTACCCCTGTGCGCGTTGAACAGCAATGGACCGATCGGTGCCTCCGGCCGGCCCATTGCTTTCAATGTGTGCGGGTACGCGTTGTACCCCTGTGCGCGTTGAACAGCAATGGACCGATCGGTGCCTCCGGCCGGCCCATTGCTTTCAATGTGTGCGGGTACGCGTTGTACCCCTGTGCGCGTTGAACTGCAATGGACCGATCGGTGCCTCCGGCCGGCCCATTGCTTTCAATGTGTGCGGGTACGCGTTGTACCCCTGTGCGCGTTGAACAGCAATGGACCGATCGGTGCCTCCGGCCGGCCCATTGCTTGCAATGTGTGCGGGTACGCGTTGTACCCCTGTGCGCGTTGAACTGCAATGGACCGATCGGTGCCTCCGGCCGGCCCATTGCTTTCAATGTGTGCGGGTACGCGTTGTACCCCTGTGCGCGTTGAACAGCAATGGACCGATTGGTGCCTCCGGCCGGCCCATTGCTTTCAATGTGTGCGGGTACGCGTTGTACCCCTGTGCGCGTTGTACCGCAATGGACCGATCGGTGCGCACCCATTGACAATGGGCTTGCCTGGCAACGGACGCGTTTTCGAATTTCGAGCGAGTCGGTTGCTGGAAAATCAGTTGGTCACCCACAACAATGTTGCAAAATCATGTATGTCATGAAGTTGAAGATTTGAAGGATGCTGTGGGCGTGTTTTGGTGCTGCTATTCCATGGATTGGCCAGATTCAGAAGATGCAAACGACTTGGACCTATCACTTTGGACACAAGGGACAGTATCTGCCTCTCCAGCACATATATATTGCTGGCTGTTCCCCTGAGAGCCCACTTGCCTGCACTACATGCTCCAGGACAACATCTGCCACTGCACTGCTGCTGTCTCTGCCCCTCTGGACCATGCAATGGCATGTACTGTGGAGAGAGCCCCAGCCTTCAGCCTTGAAGAGAACCAGGCCCTGCTGGACAGCCTACTTCCACAGTACAGCAAGCTGTATGGGACACCAGGGGAGCAGGTGAGTGTTCTGTGCACTGCCTTTCTGAATGTGCATTTTGTCTGACTAGCAAGGCTGAGAGTCTGCACGCCACTGGCTAGCAGGCTCACTGAGTAGTTGTCACCCCCATAGTGTGTAGTGACTTGCACTGGACAGGTATGGTGCAGTGACAGTGCATTTGAACATGGTTTTACTTCCCATGCAATGATACCATGTAGTGACGTCTGGCAAACTGTCCATGGGCAGCTTTGCACTGGCTGTGTACATCATGTGCCCCTGTGATTGAGACATGTATATACAACTGTGTCATGCACGGATATGTTGCATGTGTGGTAATGGCCTTTTCACTTTGTCATCCTGACAGGTTAATGCCCATCGGAAGCAGGAAATCTGGAAGGACATCGTCCGGGCTGTCCGGTCCGTGGGGGTCTACAAGCGCCGGATCCGCAACTGCCAGAAGAGGTGGCAGGACCTTCGGGGCTGGACCCGGAGGATTGCACGGGTCCAGCTGAAGCTGTCGCCTCCTCGCAGGAGGGGCGGAACACGGACCCTGACCCCCACATGCTCCAGATCCTGGCGGTGGTCTTTCCAGACCTGGATGGGCAGCTGAAGGCCAGACAGCAGCAAGGAGGGGGTGAGTCAAAGACTGCACTGTGAACTCTGTATTACATGCTTTGTGCCCTCCTCTGGCCTCGTTCAACTGCCACAGTGCAGCAGTCATGTTGTCCAGGAGCCATGTCCCTCTATTGTGCACTGCCCACTGCTCATCTGATACCCAGGTGTGGCCCTTACAGTCAGGGAATTGTGTCACTTGGGACTGTGTCCTTGCAGATTGCTTCACTAAAGGTGGGGGACAGCATCTGTTTCCCTAACTCTGTTGTGGGCATCATGGGTGGGTCCATTGTTCACACAACGCCTGGGTTTGGACATGTGATCTGCGTGTTGCTTTGATATGCGGTCCACTTGCTGAGCTGAGCCACCACATGTGCCTGGGGTATGTGGCACACGCCCATGCAGCGGGTGGGAACAATGTTTGGGCCCCAGGACTGTGCAGATTACGTGTGTCACACATACATAGCCAGCTATCCACTGTCCAGGGCACATCCCTCATTCATGTGGAGCAGGACAGTCATGCCTACTCCAGGCCATGCAATGCACTCTGTACTCCCACTCCCGTGTATCAGCTGACACATTGTGCACAGTGATTTGACCCCTCCGGTGTCTGCCTCTGTGTCAGTGTGCTGTGGATTAGTTGCCAGGACTGCTGGGGTGTTTCTTGGTAGGGGCTCAGCATGCCCCTGGAGATGTGACCATAGGAGACGATACTTGTGTGTCACATAGGTGTTTGATCAGCTGCCCGTGCAGACTGGGGTATGCGAATGTGATGTTCAGGCAGCTGTTCCCCATTCACAGCAAATTGTGAGGGGCTCAGGTTCAGAGGGTAGTGTCACAGGTCTCCCATATGTCCAATAGGTGTGACCTGGACAGATGAGGGTTGAGATGATGTGTTGTGTGGGGGATGTACATGTGCACTTGTGCAGCTCCAGGACTTGCATTCCCCATGACCTACTATTGTGACACAGTGCATAGTGTTGTTGTCTGGCTGCCAAGTCATACATCACTGAGACAGTGATGTATGACTTAGCAGTCATGCCTCTGCCATGGCATGTGTCAACTTATTTGTGGTCCTGCAGGGGAGTGACATGTGCTACATGCACCCCACAGTGGCGCTGGCTATCAGGACATGGGTGCATCATGGTGTCTGTCGCTGGTATGTATCACATGCATTTCCTATTTGACTCTGGGCATCCCTTTCATCCGGAAACCTGTACTCACTCAGTGGCAAGAGCTGTGATGTGTCCACACCGTGTCCTCTGCACTGTCCAACTACTGTGTACTTGGTGCATGTGTCCACACTGGGGTGTTGCAATCCAACAGACACCAGACAGATGGGTGCAAGGCCATGTGGGATGTGAGTGCCATGCTTGGCATCAGACTGACAATTGGCTTCTCCTGTTCAGTTAGGGCACTTTTAGCAATGTACAACTAATGATGCCAGGGCTTGCTCTGTGATGTGCTGTGCTCACAGTGGTGTGTGCGTTTGGTGCAGGTGACTGATGTCTGTCTGTTTCCCCATTGTTTGCAGATACATCCACGGCCACGGAAGGGGACAGCTCCACGGACCAGGAGGAGCCAGAGAGCCAGACTGGGTCAGCAGCCGAGGAGTGGTCGGAGGGACCCAGTGGCACGGAGGGCGAGGGGAGCCACACCGAGGAATCCTCAGCACCATCCACCTCAGCTGAGGACCAGAGCAACTCGGAGGATGACTCCCTTGTGGAGGCGGGTGTCAGCAGCCACCACACCCCAGCTAGTGTTGCTGTCCCCGCCACCACCAGCACCACCACCGCCCTCCCATCGGCTCCCATTCCCAAGGTCCGTGGAGGCTCCCATGTTCGGGAGCGTGTCTCCTTTGGCCCAGGCACCGCACCCCCTGCCCCTGTGTCCCCTGCTGCCCTGAGTGAGGAGTCTGTGTACCTCCTTCGCCAGCTCCATGTAGGGCAGACAGCCATGCTGAGTGTCCTCCATGCGCACACCGCACTGTTGACTCAGCTGGTGTCGTTCATGGAGGGCATCTCATCGGGCATGTCTGACCTACAGAGGGGCAACAGATCCATGGACTCCTCCCTGACGGCAGCAGTGTCCCTCCTCAGACAGTCCCTCACCCCTCCTGCCTCTGCTCCATCCACACTCCCCAGCACCTTGCCCGTCCCAAGCACACACACACAGGCACAGGCACACACCAGCACACACACATCCAGCACACAGACACACACGCCACAAACTAAACGCACACGCACGCACAGTCAGGGGACTGAAACCAGACTCACAGGGGATGGGGCCCTGGTACACACACACGCATCCACGGGCACTGCACAGTCCTCAGTTGCCTCTCCCTCCAAAGCACCCTCCCTTGCCTCACCTGCAACCCCAAAGACCCAGCGCCTCTTCCTCAGTGACCTCGGCCTCTTCCCCTCTGATCCAGCTGCCCCAGCATCCAGGGGGAAGAGGAAGCCCCCACACGGAGCAGAGTGCCCCTCGCCCCCGGACACCCTCCCCCAGGCGCAGACAGACTGAGGCCCCCACCCGCAAGTCCCCCGGAGTGGTAAGAGCAAGACCCCGCCGCCGCCCTGCAGCTCAAGCACCAGGTCACCTTCCTCCATCCCTCAGGCCCCCACCCCACAGGTGCCCCCGCCACACCCTGCCCCAGGTTCCCCCACCCACAGATATACCATCCCCAAGAGGCTCCGGCCTTCTCCCCCTGCCACTTGCTCTCCCGGCACCACACCCCCGCTGCGCTTGTCTGTGCCACTGATGTGGTGAGGGTGTCCTCCCCCTCTGTCCAGCCCACCTTGCCTGTTCCCCATTCTCCTCCCCTGGTGGTAGGCACTGCAGTGGAGTCCACTACCACCCTGTCTGACTTGGGCACTGCAGTGGCGGACCTGTCCACTCCATCTGCGGGGTCCACTGCAGTCGTGCCGCCACCCACAACATCTGAGCCATGCCCCCCAGTTGTGCCGGCACACACCATGTCAGACACCTCCACTGCAGTTGTCAGTGGCTCTCCAGCACCCACCACCCCTTCCCTGCTTCCTCCTGGTGAGCCCTGATCCTGTCCCTGCGGTGCCTGGCCTACCCCCCGGTTGCCCCTCCTAGTGGATTGTCCCTGGTTTTGTGCAGGCATGTGTAGGGTGGCATCTGCCACTGTCACCCACTTGTGACTTTGTTGATGGACTGGCCATTGGCCTTTGTTTATGTTCTACCGGACTTCTACTTTTAATGCAACATATGCTGAATAAAGCAACTTTCTGTTCTCTAGTGCTTTTGCTTCTGATGTACATGATGTTGATGATGCTAACAATGCCCTTGCTGCAGTGATGGTGATATTTGGTCTCATGATTATGAAGTGTTACTGTGCAGGAACCCATGTGGTCCAGGGGTTATGTGTCCTATCCTGTGGTGTATCCATGTCATCCATAGCAGCATCTGAGGGTGTCATGTGTTCAGTATTTGGCAATGAGATTTCCTACTTAGATTGGCAACTTCACATCTGTGGCTTCCACCCCTGCACATCTGTTGTGCCTGCCATTGTTCTATTCGTCTACTTCCCTGACCGTGTGGCCATCTCCAGTGAACATGCAGGTTTGGGCATCAATGGGGAAGGACTCATCTGTGTTGTCAGTGCAACATTGCTATACAAGTGTGTTGGATCTGTGCTGATGATTCCGTTGGCACTTCCATGACCAGGCTGATGGGACGGGAGCCCTCATTTGTTGCTAATTGTTGATTGTGTGTCCCATTGCTGCCATGGTATGGTATCTGTTCGCCTCACATCTGCAGTCTCCACAGGGTATCTGCATGTGTGTGCCCATTGGTGCAAATATGTGGGTCTGCATTCGGATGGTCACTTCTGTCATTGTGTCATTGATGATTGTTGACGGTGTCAGCCCCCATGGGTGTTGTTTGTCTGCACATGGCCAAAGTTATGTCTTATTTGCACTGCAGGATTTGGCTCCCCCAATTTATGTTGCAATGGGACACATACACTACTTTGCCACTGATGTGTTTGTTGTTCTGTGACCAGGAATCATCCATGCAGTTTGGCAGTTGCACCTCTTACTTTGTCAACACTTGCCTTTTGGTCACTGTGATGATGGGGGTTTGGACCCCATAGCCACAATGTTCAAAATGTGCTGCAGCTATGGACCCCACACTTGCCTTTTGGTCACTGTGATGATGGGGGTTTGGACCCCATTGCCACAATGTTCAAGATGTGCTGCAGCTATGGACCCCACACTTGCCTTTTGGTCACTGTGATGATGGGGGTTTGGACCCCATTGCCACAATGTTCAAAATGTGCTGCAGCTATGGACCCCACACTTGCCTTTTGGTCACTGTGATGATGGGGGTTTGGACCCCATTGCCACAATGGTCATGGCCTGCTTGCGTTGTGTGTGCCACACACATATTTGTGTGGCACATGTGCTAGAGGGTCACATTGTATGTTAGAAGTCATGTTCGGTGTTGTAGGCATTTGACACAGTCTACACACGCTTGTCATGGTGTTGGGGGATGTCTTCTTCTTGCATTCCCTAGGTTGTGGTGTGCTGGTTGTGTCATGCATTGTCCATCCTATGGGTGGGGTGGTAGTGGTGGTAGGCATCCTGCCCCCCTGGGTGAGGGTGATAGTAGTGGTGGGCATCCTGCCCCCCTGGCTGAGGGTGGTAGTAGTGGTGGGCATCCTGCCCCCTGGGTGAGGGTGGTAGTAGTGGTAGGCATCCTGCCCCCCTGGCTAAGGGTGGTAGTAGTGGTAGGCATCCTGCCCCCCTGGGTGAGGGTGGTACTAGTGGTAGGCATCCAGCCCCCTGGCTAAGGGTGGTAGTAGTGGTAGGCATCCTGCCCCCCTGGGTGAGGGTGGTAGTAGTGGTAAGCATCCTGCCCCCTGGCTAAGTGTGGTAGTAGTGGTAGGCATCCTGCCCCCCTGGGTGAGGGTGGTAGTAGTGGTGGGCATCCTGCCCCCTGGGTGAGGGTGGTAGTAGTGGTGGGCATCCTGCCCCCTGGGTGAGGGTGGTAGTAGTGGTAAGCATCCTGCCCCCTGGCTAAGGGTGGTAGTAGTGGTAGGCATCCTGCCCCCCTGGGTGAGGGTGGTAGTAGTGGTAAGCATCCTGCCCCCCTGGCTAAGGGTGGTAGTAGTGGTAGGCATCCTGCCCCCCTGGCTAAGGATGGTAGTAGTGGTAGGCATCCTGCCCCCTGGGTGAGGGTGGTAGTAGTGGTGGGCATCCTGCCCCCCTGGGTGAGGGTGGTAGTAGTGGTGGGCATCCTGCCCCCTGGCTGAGGGTGGTAGTAGTGGTAAGCATCCTGCCCCCTGGCTAAGGGTGGTAGTAGTGGTAGGCATCCTGCCCCCCTGGGTGAGGGTGGTAGTAGTGGTGGGCATCCTGCCCCCTGGGTGAGTAGTGGTGGGCATCCTGCCCCCTGGGTGAGGGTGGTAGTAGTGGTGGGCATCCTGCCCCCTGGCTGAGGGTGGTAGTAGTGGTAGGCATCCTGCCCCCTGGCTAAGGGTGGTAGTAGTGGTAGGCATCCTGCCCCCCTGGGTGAGGGTGGTAGTAGTGGTGGGCATCCTGCCCCCCTGGGTGAGGGTGATAGTAGTGGTGGGCATCCTGCCCCCTGGCTGAGGGTGGTAGTAGTGGTGGGCATCCTGCCCCCTGGGTGAGGGTGGTAGTAGTGGTAGGCATCCTGCCCCCCTGGCTAAGGGTGGTAGTAGTGGTAGGCATCCTGCCCCCTGGGTGAGGGTGGTACTAGTGGTAGGCATCCAGCCCCCCTGGCTAAGGGTGGTAGTAGTGGTAAGCATCCTGCCCCCTGGCTAAGGGTGGTAGTAGTGGTAGGCATCCTGCCCCCCTGGGTGAGGTTGGTAGTAGTGGTAAGCATCCTGCCCCCTGGCTAAGGGTGGTAGTAGTGGTGGGCATCCTGCCCCCCTGGGTGAGGGTGGTAGTAGTGGTGGGCATCCTGCCCCCCTGGGTGAGGGTGGTAGTAGTGGTAAGCATCCTGCCCCCTGGCTAAGGGTGGTAGTAGTGGTAGGCATCCTGCCCCCCTGGGTGAGGGTGGTAGTAGTGGTAAGCATCCTGCCCCCTGGCTAAGGGTGGTAGTAGTGGTAGGCATCATGCCCCCCTGGCTAAGGGTGGTAGTAGTGGTAGGCATCCTGCCCCCCTGGGTGAGGGTGGTAGTAGTGGTGGGCATCCTGCCCCCCTGGGTGAGGGTGGTAGTAGTGGTGGGCATCCTGCCCCCTGGGTGAGGGTGGTAGTAGTGGTGGGCATCCTGCCCCCCTGGGTGAGGGTGGTAGTAGTGGTGGGCATCCTGGCCCCCCTGGCTGAGGGTGGTAGTAGTGGTAAGCATCCTGCCCCCTGGCTGAGGGTGGTAGTAGTGGTAAGCATCCTGCCCCCTGGCTAAGGGTGGTAGTAGTGGTAGGCATCCTGCCCCCCTGGGTGAGGGTGGTAGTAGTGGTGGGCATCCTGCCCCCTGGGTGAGTAGTGGTGGGCATCCTGCCCCCTGGGTGAGGGTGGTAGTAGTGGTGGGCATCCTGCCCCCCTGGCTGAGGGTGGTAGTAGTGGTAGGCATCCTGCCCCCTGGCTAAGGGTGGTAGTAGTGGTAGGCATCCTGCCCCCCTGGGTGAGGGTGGTACTAGTGGTAGGCATCCTGCCCCCCTGGGTGAGGGTGGTACTAGTGGTAGGCATCCTGCCCCCTGGGTGAGGGTGGTAGTAGTGGTGGGCATCCTGCCCCCTGGGTGAGGGTGGTAGTAGTGGTAGGCATCCTGCCCCCTGGCTAAGGGTGGTAGTAGTGGTAGGCATCCTGCCCCCCTGGGTGAGGGTGGTACTAGTGGTAGGCATCCAGCCCCCCTGGCTAAGGGTGGTAGTAGTGGTAAGCATCCTGCCCCCTGGCTAAGGGTGGTAGTAGTGGTAGGCATCCTGCCCCCCTGGGTGAGGGTGGTAGTAGTGGTGGGCATCCTGCCCCCTGGGTGAGGGTGGTAGTAGTGGTGGGCATCCTGCCCCCCTGGGTGAGGGTGGTAGTAGTGGTAAGCATCCTGCCCCCTGGCTAAGGGTGGTAGTAGTGGTAGGCATCCTGCCCCCCTGGGTGAGGGTGGTAGTAGTGGTAAGCATCCTGCCCCCTGGCTAAGGGTGGTAGTAGTGGTAGGCATCCTGCCCCCCTGGGTGAGGGTGGTAGTAGTGGTGGGCATCCTGCCCCCTGGGTGAGGGTGGTAGTAGTGGTGGGCATCCTGCCCCCTGGGTGAGGGTGGTAGTAGTGGTGGGCATCCTGCCCCCCTGGCTGAGGGTGGTAGTAGTGGTAAGCATCCTGCCCCCCTTGCTAAGGGTGGTAGTAGTGGTAGGCATCCTGCCCCCCTGGGTGAGGGTGGTAGTAGTGGTGGGCATCCTGCCCCCTGGGTGAGTAGTGGTGGGCATCCTGCCCCCTGGGTGAGGGTGGTAGTAGTGGTGGGCATCCTGCCCCCCTGGCTGAGGGTGGTAGTAGTGGTAGGCATCCTGCCCCCTGGCTAAGGGTGGTAGTAGTGGTAGGCATCCTGCCCCCCTGGGTGAGGGTGGTAGTAGTGGTGGGCATCCTGCCCCCTGGGTGAGGGTGATAGTAGTGGTGGGCATCCTGCCCCCTGGCTGAGGGTGGTAGTAGTGGTGGGCATCCTGCCCCCTGGGTGAGGGTGGTAGTAGTGGTAGGCATCCTGCCCCCCTGGCTAAGGGTGGTAGTAGTGGTAGGCATCCTGCCCCCTGGGTGAGGGTGGTACTAGTGGTAGGCATCCAGCCCCCTGGCTAAGGGTGGTAGTAGTGGTAAGCATCCTGCCCCCTGGCTAAGGGTGGTAGTAGTGGTAGGCATCCTGCCCCCCTGGGTGAGGGTGGTAGTAGTGGTGGGCATCCTGCCCCCTGGGTGAGGGTGGTAGTAGTGGTGGGCATCCTGCCCCCCTGGGTGAGGGTGGTAGTAGTGGTAAGCATCCTGCCCCCTGGCTAAGGGTGGTAGTAGTGGTAGGCATCCTGCCCCCCTGGGTGAGGGTGGTAGTAGTGGTAAGCATCCTGCCCCCTGGCTAAGGGTGGTAGTAGTGGTAGGCATCCTGCCCCCTGGCTAAGGATGGTAGTAGTGGTAGGCATCCTGCCCCCCTGGGTGAGGGTGGTAGTAGTGGTGGGCATCCTGCCCCCCTGGGTGAGGGTGGTAGTAGTGGTGGGCATCCTGCCCCCCCCTGACTGAGGGTGGTAGTAGTGGTAAGCATCCTGCCCCCCTGGCTAAGGGTGGTAGTAGTGGTAGGCATCCTGCCCCCTGGGTGAGGGTGGTAGTAGTGGTGGGCATCCTGCCCCCTGGGTGAGTAGTGGTGGGCATCCTGCCCCCTGGGTGAGGGTGGTAGTAGTGGTGGGCATCCTGCCCCCCTGGCTGAGGGTGGTAGTAGTGGTAGGCATCCTGCCCCCTGGCTAAGGGTGGTAGTAGTGGTAGGCATCCTGCCCCCCTGGGTGAGGGTGGTAGTAGTGGTGGGCATCCTGCCCCCCTGGGTGAGGGTGATAGTAGTGGTGGGCATCCTGCCCCCTGGCTGAGGGTGGTAGTAGTGGTGGGCATCCTGCCCCCTGGGTGAGGGTGGTAGTAGTGGTAGGCATCCTGCCCCCCTGGCTAAGGGTGGTAGTAGTGGTAGGCATCCTGCCCCCTGGGTGAGGGTGGTACTAGTGGTGGGCATCCAGCCCCCCTGGCTAAGGGTGGTAGTAGTGGTAAGCATCCTGCCCCCTGGCTAAGGGTGGTAGTAGTGGTAGGCATCCTGCCCCCTGGGTGAGGTTGGTAGTAGTGGTAAGCATCCTGCCCCCTGGCTAAGGGTGGTAGTAGTGGTGGGCATCCTGCCCCCTGGGTGAGGTGGTAGTAGTGGTGGGCATCCTGCCCCCTGGGTGAGGGTGGTAGTAGTGGTAAGCATCCTGCCCCCTGGCTAAGGGTGGTAGTAGTGGTAGGCATCCTGCCCCCCTGGGTGAGGGTGGTAGTAGTGGTAAGCATCCTGCCCCCTGGCTAAGGGTGGTAGTAGTGGTAGGCATCATGCCCCCCTGGCTAAGGGTGGTAGTAGTGGTAGGCATCCTGCCCCCCTGGGTGAGGGTGGTAGTAGTGGTGGGCATCCTGCCCCCTGGGTGAGGGTGGTAGTAGTGGTGGGCATCCTGCCCCCTGGGTGAGGGTGGTAGTAGTGGTGGGCATCCTGCCCCCCTGGGTGAGGGTGGTAGTAGTGGTGGGCATCCTGGCCCCCCTGGCTGAGGGTGGTAGTAGTGGTAAGCATCCTGCCCCCTGGCTGAGGGTGGTAGTAGTGGTAAGCATCCTGCCCCCTGGCTAAGGGTGGTAGTAGTGGTAGGCATCCTGCCCCCCTGGGTGAGGGTGGTAGTAGTGGTGGGCATCCTGCCCCCTGGGTGAGTAGTGGTGGGCATCCTGCCCCCTGGGTGAGGGTGGTAGTAGTGGTGGGCATCCTGCCCCCCTGGCTGAGGGTGGTAGTAGTGGTAGGCATCCTGCCCCCTGGCTAAGGGTGGTAGTAGTGGTAGGCATCCTGCCCCCTGGGTGAGGGTGGTACTAGTGGTAGGCATCCTGCCCCCTGGGTGAGGGTGGTAGTAGTGGTGGGCATCCTGCCCCCTGGGTGAGGGTGGTAGTAGTGGTAGGCATCCTGCCCCCCTGGCTAAGGGTGGTAGTAGTGGTAGGCATCCTGCCCCCTGGGTGAGGGTGGTACTAGTGGTAGGCATCCAGCCCCCCTGGCTAAGGGTGGTAGTAGTGGTAAGCATCCTGCCCCCTGGCTAAGGGTGGTAGTAGTGGTAGGCATCCTGCCCCCCTGGGTGAGGGTGGTAGTAGTGGTGGGCATCCTGCCCCCTGGGTGAGGGTGGTAGTAGTGGTGGGCATCCTGCCCCCCTGGGTGAGGGTGGTAGTAGTGGTAAGCATCCTGCCCCCTGGCTAAGGGTGGTAGTAGTGGTAGGCATCCTGCCCCCTGGGTGAGGGTGGTAGTAGTGGTAAGCATCCTGCCCCCTGGCTAAGGGTGGTAGTAGTGGTAGGCATCCTGCCCCCCTGGGTGAGGGTGGTAGTAGTGGTGGGCATCCTGCCCCCTGGGTGAGGGTGGTAGTAGTGGTGGGCATCCTGCCCCCTGGGTGAGGGTGGTAGTAGTGGTGGGCATCCTGCCCCCCTGGCTGAGGGTGGTAGTAGTGGTAAGCATCCTGCCCCCTGGCTAAGGGTGGTAGTAGTGGTAGGCATCCTGCCCCCTGGGTGAGGGTGGTAGTAGTGGTGGGCATCCTGCCCCCTGGGTGAGTAGTGGTGGGCATCCTGCCCCCTGGGTGAGGGTGGTAGTAGTGGTGGGCATCCTGCCCCCTGGCTGAGGGTGGTAGTAGTGGTAGGCATCCTGCCCCCTGGCTAAGGCTGGTAGTAGTGGTAGGCATCCTGCCCCCTGGGTGAGGGTGGTAGTAGTGGTGGGCATCCTGCCCCCTGGGTGAGGGTGATAGTAGTGGTGGGCATCCTGCCCCCTGGCTGAGGGTGGTAGTAGTGGTGGGCATCCTGCCCCCTGGTTGAGGGTGGTAGTAGTGGTAGGCATCCTGCCCCCTGGCTAAGGGTGGTAGTAGTGGTAGGCATCCTGCCCCCTGGGTGAGGGTGGTACTAGTGGTAGGCATCCAGCCCCCTGGCTAAGGGTGGTAGTAGTGGTAAGCATCCTGCCCCCTGGCTAAGGGTGGTAGTAGTGGTAGGCATCCTGCCCCCTGGGTGAGGGTGGTAGTAGTGGTAAGCATCCTGCCCCCTGGCTAAGGGTGGTAGTAGTGGTAGGCATCCAGCCCCCCTGGCTAAGGGTGGTAGTAGTGGTAGGCATCCTGCCCCCCTGGGTGAGGGTGGTAGTAGTGGTGGGCATCCTGCCCCCTGGGTGAGGGTGGTAGTAGTGGTGGGCATCCTGCCCCCTGGCTGAGGGTGGTAGTAGTGGTAAGCATCCTGCCCCCTGGCTAAGGGTGGTAGTAGTGGTAGGCATCCTGCCCCCTGGGTGAGGGTAGTAGTAGTGGTGGGCATCCTGCCCCCTGGGTGAGTAGTGGTGGGCATCCTGCCCCCTGGGTGAGGGTGGTAGTAGTGGTGGGCATCCTGCCCCCCTGGCTGAGGGTGGTAGTAGTGGTAGGCATCCTGCCCCCTGGCTAAGGGTGGTAGTAGTGGTAGGCATCCTGCCCCCTGGGTGAGGGTGGTACTAGTGGTAGGCATCCTGCCCCCTGGGTGAGGGTGGAACTAGTGGTAGGCATCCTGCCCCCCTGGGTGAGGGTGGTAGTAGTGGTGGGCATCCTGCCCCCTGGGTGAGGGTGGTAGTAGTGATAGGCATCCTGCCCCCTGGCTAAGGGTGGTAGTAGTGGTAGGCATCCTGCCCCCCGGGTGAGGGTGGTACTAGTGGTAGGCATCCAGCCCCCTGGCTAAGGGTGGTAGTAGTGGTAAGCATCCTGCCCCCTGGCTAAGGGTGGTAGTAGTGGTAGGCATCCTGCCCCCCTGGGTGAGGGTGGTAGTAGTGGTGGGCATCCTGCCCCCTGGGTGAGGGTGGTAGTAGTGGTGGGCATCCTGCCCCCCTGGGTGAGGGTGGTAGTAGTGGTAAGCATCCTGCCCCCTGGCTAAGGGTGGTAGTAGTGGTAGGCATCCTGCCCCCCTGGGTGAGGGTGGTAGTAGTGGTAAGCATCCTGCCCTCCTGGCTAAGGGTGGTAGTAGTGGTAGGCATCCTGCCCCCCTGGGTGAGGGTGGTAGTGGTGGTAGGCATCATGCCACCCCTGGGTAGGGGTGGTGGTGCGCATTCAGGCCCCTGTGTGCATATGTGGCATTGGTGATGGGCATCCCGCCCCTATGGTGCTGCTGTTGCTGGTGTAAGTATATTCTGCATCCCTGTGTGTGTGTGTGATGTGTCGTGTACGTGTTGTATGTGTTTTGTGGTTGGTGTCTGGCTTACCTTCTGCGCCGTACGCGTCCGTGCCTGTTCCGGTAGTAAATGTAGAATATTGGTATGATCGGGACGAAGGGATTCATGGTTGGTTCGTGTCGTTCGTCCTTCTCGTTGCTTCGCGTCGTCCTCGTCGCTTCGCGTCGTCCTCGTCGCTTCGCCTCGTCCTCGTCGCTTCGCGTCGTCCTCGTCGCTGCCGTGTTCGTCTCGGAGCCGTGGATCGTGTTGTGGCGCGAATCAGAGCTTATGTGCGCATCTCCCGGATGCTTTGACGTGCCGTGCGTAGCGACGGGTTCGGCGCGTACGGAAAGCGCATCGTACTTGTCCGGACGGACGGGGCTGCATTTTTCCTTCCGTGCGACTAGATTCGGCGTTTCCGGATTCGCCTCGGTCGGAGAACAGGACCTGGTTTGGGTGAGTACGGCTCGGCCGGATTCTTTGCTGTTGTGCGCATCGTACTTGCTCGTTCGGTGTGCTGTACGGATCGGTCGGGAAACAGGCTTTCGCATGGCTTTTTTCCTGACCGAATGGTATTGGGTGCGCCTCCGACCGAGATCGGAATCGGCCCCTTTATGTTCACAATTGCATTAGAAACCTTCTTACTTTCGCGCTAAATTCTTTATTAAAATGAACTTTAAAATGCACCATTTGTCAATCTTTTTCTATTTTTCTCGGGGGGAATAGCCCCCCAACCCCAAGTATGTCCATCGAGCTCCACTCGCTTCGCTCACTACATAAAAGTGATACCCAACTTTTACTTCCCATCACTTTCAAATGTCACCAGTGACCAATGCTTCGCTGAGGCCAGGGGTCACAAAAGCAGTGCTAGAGGTCACAGGGGGCTGTGGAAACAGTGCAAATCTGCACAATGCAAGGTGAGCATCTGCGCAACTATTAATAAATATTGAATAAACAGTCATGCAATCCTGATGAGGGCGAGAAGGAGGTAATTAAGGCAGGAGAGTCCAATGCAGTTTTTAAATACCTTAAATACTTCTCTGACTGAGTTATTAGCATTATTAATCATGGAAGAAAAGTGCACATGCCAATTTAACCATCTTTCAGTACTGTCTGATAGTTGGCTCTAGCAGTTGGTCTGTAGAGGCGCTGTCCCCAGTGCTTAATTTGAAAAAAAAAGTGCCAGGGCCCTGCCAACGGCCGTGACAATGACAGCACCAACGCAACTACTAACCATCACACTCTTACAAGTGTGACAATTCAGACTATTCCGGGTCCCCAAAGCTATAAGAATGGCTTGGGCTGCAGGTACAAGTCCTTTTTAATGTATATTGAATTAATAAACGACTGTTGTTGGGCTCATCTCTACATTACACAGACAGCACCACCATCAGGCAGACTGTCAGAAGTGCTGGTGTTGACAATGAAGTGCCATAAAGGTTCCACAAGATAACTGTGATGAATGCCTTACTCTTGCACACAGCCTCCCCTGCATGAATTCTATGTGGGTGCAGTTTTAGTCCTTAAACCAGAGTAGCAATGTTCTATGGCACAGTACTTCTACGGAGCATTGTTTCTACTGAGTGTATTTCTGACACCAATATTTTCCTGGCAATCTCGTCAATATGATATTTTTTAACCAGGACACATTATTCTTTTCCGCATTTTTAAGGTTGAGAGGAATAATACAATTGAAATATTCCCAAAGCAAGCCCTGGGCCCCATGAATATGTGAAGGGAAAATGACTGAAAATAATTGAGGAGTCAGAGGAAAACAATACTACACCGAGGATGAGCTGCTCGTCAGGCAGGGAGCTGCAGGCAAAGGAAGCAGTAAATCTGCTTCTTATAACAGCAATTTACAAGCAGGGCCTGTCGTATGCATATGAAGAATGCAGCACAATCATGTTAAAGGGCCTTATTTATATAGGAAATATTCTAATTTACGCATTTAAATGGGATCACCTTGCACTAGCATAAATACACCATACTTACAGAATGACACAATAATAATGTATCCACTTAAGCTGTCTCTTAAGTGTCGTGTGGGAGTGTGCACATGGATGTGTCAGGGAGTACTACAGAAATATCTTGCAAATGAGGTGCGCACCGAGTCCGGTATAACATTTTGGGGATTTCCAAAATGTTTTAAGGACATTACTCGCACCTTCCATCATAGTTACGTTACAAGTGGAGGGCAGACACGCAATAGCTACAGGAGTGGTAGGGAGCACCAATTATGCCAGTATTATGCCAGTATTATGGGAGGGAAAGGGGTTAGAGGAAGAAAGGACACACTAGAGAAGAAAGGAATTCTAGAGTTCATGCGAAAATCTATGAATTTTCGAATAGTAAATTCATATATTTTACATGCATTAATGAAATATGAATACTTAGGGATATTAAAACAATGTTTGGAAAGGGATGGTTGTTAAATACCTAATTAGACATAACTTAAGAAAAGACATACAAGTAACTCATGAGAGGCATAAGTTATGCCTGAGTTTGTAGCTCAGAACCTGAGTCTAACGTGACTCTAGAGTAAGGAAAAATAAAGGCAATTTTTCGTAGGATCTGGGCTCTAATATTATTTTGCAGATGACTACAATAAGAGGGCAGATAAACATAGTACGTGGGGCACTGATGGCATTTCTCAGGGTAACAAATATGCTCTCATTGGCATAGGATTGTTTTCCTTTGCGTCATCAATTATTGTCTGCCATTTTCTCTTTACATATACATCTTGGCCCAGGGTTGTGTTTGCTGTCCGCAGAGTTAACTCTAATGTCTCATATTCTGTTGCCTTCAACATTCTACTTCTCCATCATTTCATGAAATCCTATTTCTCCTCAAATCGAAGAACATCATCCAATATTTATTTTGGTACTCACAATTCCGCCTATTTCCCATCATCCCCAGGGGCACTATTCTCATTACTTCATATCTTCAGAACAACCGGCCGCATGTGCACAATCAATGCTTCTCAATATCCCAGTCAGTCTTGCACAAGTGTTGTGAATCTTTGGTTCTAGACCCGGATCTGCTGGGTCTGGGTTCCTAACTCACAGATGCAAGGCTTTAGCTCAGTGTACCATCACTGAGTGAGGAAGTCCAATTTAACTGCAGTCTCACACAACCCACTAAGCATTCCTTTGAGGATGATGTTTGTATTTTCTGGGTTAGTAACAGCCTTATAAAGGTTCGGGGACACGGTGGTAATTCATACCCAATTATGGTCTTAGAATAGCACACTCAAGCATAGCACTGAGAACACACTGTATATTTGAAAGTGTTTAGTTCAACAGTATTACTGCTTTGCTAATTACATGAATAAAAAGGACACACAATATAATTAAAACAGCACATATGCATGATGCTAATAGCGAGATTAAAATGAACCGTTCTAACATGTATTGGATTGTTCCTAGCATCTGACCACCCTAATGCTACCACCTAATGCTACTTCTATGCATTATACTAGGAGAACATGGAATAGCTAACTTGAGTTTCTTGTGGCCCTGTGCACTGCATACCCATTCACAGCAAATCAGCTGGGTTATCAGTCTTCAGTTGGGAAGTGAATGTGCCTTTAGAAGGAAAACACACTATCAGCTAAACTCAGGTCCTCTCATGACTTGATCGACTCTTGGCATAAGAGCAGATGCTACGGCAGTCAGGCAGGACCTTTCACGATAGCCTGGTGTGAAGGCTTCTCCCTCCTCACTTGTCAATTCCAGGGGTTTGATGACTGACATTTAGACAACATTTCAAAATAAAGTTGAATTTTCCAAAATCCGAGATACAAATACATCAATTTGGGCTACATGTTTACTTTACATATCTACTGTGTCTTGTGTCACTCGATGTGATAACAAATCAGGGGCTTATTTACAAGCCCCTTGCGCCACCGGTACGTCACTTTTTCCCATGTTAAAAGTAACGCACTTGCAGCGCAAGGGGCTTGTAACTAAGCCCCTCAGTGTTTAGATGATAATGATACTGCTACAAGTTCTGCAAAAGCTAGTGACATGCTAACTGTGAAACAAAGGCAGTCAGGCTAATTTAATGTTTTTCAAAATGGAGTCTGACTTGGGGGTTCAAGACACAAGAATGCAAGTCTACCTACTCCATGGGCATTTTAAAGTTATATTGATCCTGCAGCACACACAAGGTATCCATTTCAGAAAATAAAAGAAAGTCAGACACCTGTAAAACATGGGTGTACATGTACATTTCTCATAGTTGTCTGACTTTCTAGGAATTTACATACATCCCCAGTACATGCAAATATAAACTATTCCTACATTTTCATGCACACTCTTGATTCTCTGTGCTAATTCACCAGGTTGTTCACAGAGCATGTAATGAAAATAAGAAGTGCAGGGAATAGCAGCTTGGGGGACAACCGCCCAGAGGGAGGTCTGTAGCCCGGGGGTATTGAGGGAAGTGGTGCGGTCTACATGATCGTACACCTTTGGACTACACCCATTAAAGGATGTAGGCCAAGGATATATAAGCGGACATTTTGAGCTGCTACCCATTATTTTGTGGTAGGTGACATGGTGACAGCCAGGTGAGAAAACTTTTGTGCAGGTTTTTCACTTTGTGCTTAGATAGGTAGTTATATTGTGGAGATGTCCAAGGGCGCCTGGATTTGTTGGAGATAGGAGTAGTGGTAGTGCTGCAAGAGGCCAAGTAGGAATACGGGGCTGCTCGTATGTTCGAGGAGCGGCCCGAAGGCAAGGCGAGGTCGAGGCGGGGCGGGGAGTGGCAGCGCGACATAAGTGGCATAGCGGTTTCAGCTGGTGTAGCATGCGGCGCTCCCCGCTGGGGCTTGCACTCCGCGGAGGAGGCGGTGTGAATGAAGACATGATGGGAGGGTTGGGGGAGGGGTTGAGGCCCATATCAAGACACATGGGAGACACAGGAAAAGCCTTGGGTATAGCAAGAGGCCTGGAACAGGCCACAAAGCATGCTGTAGATGGGCAGCAGGCCCAATCTTGTGGCAGCCAGACAGAAGAGGCGGCATGGGGGGAGCAAGGGAGTCAGGAGTTGGGCCCCAGTGGTAGCCTAACAACTCTAGAGTGGGAGGGGGTGGAAGGGCTTTTTTAAGAATGGGAGTTTGGGGGCACGGCAGAGCAGTACCATATGGGGCAAGATTCTGCTGTGGTGGCCACGCCCATGTAACCCAGAGAGGCCAGAGGGGCTGGGAGCAGGGCACAGATCTTATTGGGAAGGTGGCATTGGCTTGAGAGGGCGCCGCAGTGTTTACAAGCACAGTGGCCATAAGGGCTGACAAGGTGGGGGGACCTGCTGGGGAGGACGGTGACTGGGGATAGGGGGGTACAGGAGGCCACACTGCTTAGGGAAAACCCCCCATGGCAAAAAGGGGTCCAACATCAGCGCCAGTGGCAGTGATGCTGGATTGGAGTGAGGAGGAGGATCAGGAGGAGGTGGACATTGATGGAAGGGCACACAGTAGTGTCAGCCAAGGGAAGCTACTAGGGCAGGCTAACGACAGACCTCAACAAGTGCACTCCGGGGGGAGCAGGGGTGGTAGCACAGACACAGTGAGGCCAGTGCACAGGGGTGGAGGGAGTGGAAGGGGGAGGGTTTTGGTGATATTGGTTGATCCTTTGTTTGTATGTATGAGAGTTTAACCATTTAGTTTCCCAAAGATGGTTTGATTTTTGGACTCTTGTTCTAATTGGTGCCCTACTTCTTTAGTACGAAAAGGGCCCCTCTCTTTTGTTGAGATGTTATTCACAAGGCACAAATAACATTTGGAGTTATGCGTCAGCGCACTATAACGATGAATTCAGGGCGCATATGGCCCTTGATGAGGAAGCAAATTGGAGGAGATAGATTCTGATCTCTGGCAGCATATGATGGTCCTGGCAACATTTGGGAAAACAATTTTCACAGCTAGTGGTTTGCCAATAGTCTACCTGCCCTTTCAGGCCCACCCCATCCAGGGAGGAGTGGGATCCATAACAAAAGGTCAGGGAGGAAATATGGTTGCCCATTGGGATTTCAATAAGGGGATGTGCTCCAGAGAATATTGGAAATTCACACACAAATGCTCCAAGTGCACAAGGAGACACGCATTTGTACACTGTTTTGTAGCTGCCGGGAATCAGCAGGGGGCCCATCCAGCGGGATATTCGGGCCAGTGGCACCAGAATCAAGGGGGCTCAGGCACGTCTCAACCCATGCCAGGAAGCTACAGGGAAGTAAGGGAGGGCACAGAGACCTGGGTGGGGGAGCTCTTACACCGGTTAAGTTAGACAGGTTGAATTACTGGCTGTGCATTATGTCAATAATGTGGACACAGAAGTCTTGCAGGAGGAGTTTAAGTGGGGTTTCGATTTGGGGTAGGAGGGTCCTAGAGTTCGGCAGTGGGTGGAAAATCTGAAATTGGTCAGGTAGCATCCTCAAGTGGTGCACAACAAATTGCAGAGAGAAGTGGGGGAAGGCAGGATGGCAGCTCCTTTTGACGAATGGCCATTAGAGACCCTGATTGTGTCCCCGATAGTGGTGGTTCCCAAAAAAGAGCTAGGGCAATTTTGGCTGATACAGCATCTGTCATGGCCAGAAGGGCAATCGGTGAACGACTTTATAGTGGAAAATCTGGCATCAGTGTCATATTTTTCAGTGGATGTGGGAATGTCACTGGTGGAGCGGGCGGGGGTAGGAGCAGAAATGACGAAGTGTGACATAAAATCAACCTTTCGGTTGTTGCGAGGGCACCCGGAGGACATTGAATTGCTGGGTATTCAGTTGAAGGGCAATGGTATGTTGACAAAGCCCTCCCAATGGGATTTCCCATTTCACACGCTCTGTTCGAGCATTTTAGTTCATTTCTACAATGGATGTTCACTTGGTTCACAGGGCACATGAGGGTTACCCACTACCTGGATGACTTTTTTTATGGTTAGCAGGCCCGCCTCTGTGTTCTGCCAGTACTTGCTGGTAAGTTTTCAAGAGCTCATGGAAGACAGCTTAGTTCCTTTGGGGCCTTAGAAAATGGTGCCCCACAGACAATGCTCTTATTCTTGGGGATAAAGCTGGATTCTAGGGTCATGGAGGCACTTTTGCCACTAGACAAAAAGCTAAAGATGCAGCTGTTGTTGAACACTATGCTGGAGAAAGCTACGGTTAAAGTCAGGTACGTTCAGGTGCTGGTAGGCCTTCTCAATTTTGCAAATAGGGTGGTACGAGCAGGTAGGACTTTCTGTAAGAGAGCTGGGAATGGCCTTGTCTGGTCTGTCCCTGCCGCATCATCGCATGTGACTGTCAGCAGGTGTGAGGGAGGATCTGCGCATATGGTGCTTCTTTTTTGGCTTGTTCAACGGTATCCCGCTGTGTACGCTATGAGAGTTCGAGTGGGATATTCAGATATACTCTGATGTGGCGGGGGGCATAGGATTTGGCTTGCACTGGTATTTGGTAGCTAAGGAGTATGGCATACACTCCTTTCACATCGGAGTTGCGACAGAGGCGTGCAAGAGGGGTTGATTCCGAGAGCAAATTATGGAGCTGGTTAGATGGTCTTCCGATTGTTTTAAAAGAAATGTCAGATCAGGTGGGGGGATTTTGAAGAAGTGATTTCGCTGGGTCTTTCCATTACTGTTGTTTTGCATTTCAGTTTCGGTTCTGGGCCTGGAGGCTGCCGGCTTGTCTGTCTGGATCGTGAGGCATTCCTTCGTAAAATGGGCCGAACAGGAAGCTGGAAAGAGTCACCAGGGTCAAAATATAGGGTTTGATACAGTCTCACTTTCTTTGGCATGGTATGGGAAGGGGGGAAGGCGCTGGAGAGAGCTGCTGCCCAGTCTGATCAGGTTGATTCACGGTAAAGGGATGTTGTGTAATTGCATCTAGCGAAAAATGATTTGGTTCTGGAGACGGGCTTGTCAGTGCCGTAGGAAGAAGTATTTGAGGGAGATAAAAGCACAGCGGTCAGGGTGCTTTGTGGCATATACTGAATTTATACTCAGGAGAAATTGGCGAGGAGCTAGCAAGCCGGAAGCAATTGATAAGGCCAGGAGGTAAATCAATAGGGAAATGCGCAGATTTTGCAGGGATAAAGGACTAGGCCGAAAATAGCATTGTGATTTGAGGTACGATATTGTGGAATTTTTTCTAGGGGACGGAGTCTACCCTTCCCGGTACAGGATGGAATTGTATTTGTTGGAGGTGAAGGATTTCTTGGCTCGGACCTTGAGGGTGTAGCAGTGAGCTAGACAATGTCGAGGGGGCAGAAAAAGTCAGGCTTGTGCCTGTTTCTGAGAGGCAGTTGGCCAACAAGTTTGCATGGGTTTAGCTAATCTTATTGTTGCCATCGCTGAGCCAGGCAGAAAGGGAGGGTGTGAACAAGCTCACACCGGAACGAGGCAGGAGGTTAAAGGTTACATTATAGGAAGTTACGTTTAGTAGATGTTAATAGAATCACTGTTAAACAGTAGAGGAAGTTAAGAAGGTTACAATTGCAGGAGGATACTTGCTGGGTTACGATATGTGGGGGACAGCACCTTAGGGGTGGGGTGATAGTTATATTTAGTGACAAACTTTGTATAGTGAGGATTTAGTTTTGTAAGGGGGTATGCCTAGGAATTTTGTGATGCACACCTGTTTCAATAAAGTGGCCTTTTTCACACATAAGGAAGTGTTAGTGGTCTGTGCTGCACCTCTCTCACTCAATAGGGATTTGGAGAACAGCCAAATGGAGGAAGGTTCGTCCCCCGGGGGTATTGGGGGAAGTGGTACGGTCTAGACCACCGTACTCCTTTCGGCTACATCCTATAAAGGATGTAGCCCAAGGATATAAAAGCGGCCTTTTTGGGCTGCTATCCACCATTTTGTAGTAGGTGACACAGTGGCAGCCCGGTGAGAACGTTTTAGTGCAGGTTTTTTCCCACCCTCCCGTCCCCCAGACAAAAGGGTTTTCTCGGGAAGTAGCAGCAAATTTTCGCATTAAGCGTTGGCTGTTTTGTTCAGGACAGGTGTACAGGGACTGGAAGCATTTATATGGTTGTCGCATTGAGATAGGTGCAGGTGTTTTGGTGGTTGGCCATCAAGTTTGCATTGGCTTAGCTAACGTTATTGTTATTGCCATTGGCGAACCAGTCTGAAAGGGAGGTGTGAACAAGCTCCAGTACGAGGCAGGAAGTTAAAGGTTAAGTTATAGCAAGTTAAGTTTAGTAGATGCTAATAGATTCACTGTTAAACAGTAGGAAAAGTTAACAATTTCACAATTGTAGGAGTACAGTATGTTAGAACATAGATACTTGCTGGGTTACGTTATGTGGGGGGCGGGACCTTAGAGATGTGGGGTAGGAATATTAGGTGACAAACTTTATATAGTGAGGTTTTAGTTTTGTAAGACGGTATTCCTAGGAATTTTGTGATGCACACCTGTTTCAATAAAGCAACCTTTTTCACACATAAGAAAGTGTTATTGGTCTGTGCTGAGCCTCTCACCCAATTTGTTTTTTTCACACTTACTGCTACTTTTCTTATTTCCTTCCCTTTGAGAACACTTTTTTATGTGGAAAACCCCCGTTTCTTAAACGTCCTTAGAAATTGCATGTGTTCTCTTTCCGTTTTAGTAGTGTCCTCATTTCTATTGTTTCTGGAGTAGGTAACACCTTCCAACGCCTCCCCAAGGATTATGAAAACCCACAATCAATCAGTAGAGTCTTCAATGCATTATGCAAACATTCACCCCTTCCACATCACCTTTCCTGCCCTTAACCCAACCTTAGTGCTGTGAAAACCGGACTATCACGTTTTCGTGCTACTAAGTAATTGGGGTCTTTTTATACTTATTTAGAATTGTATTTTCAAGAAACATAAGTACCAGTCAAGATCAGTTGTAAATGATACAAGACATAAGAGTTGATCTTCGTGCTCATGATATTTTTATTGATTATTTAAACAAGATCTGGATATGAATATAGTTGCATATGGCAGTGTTGAAATATAAATGTATAAGCATAAAAGTAGGCATACACAAACTCAAAGTTACTATAGGGCAGTGTGGTGAACAAACAAGTCTAAACCCTATGAAGAGGATGCAGGAAGGCACCAGCCGGCGTTCTCCTCTCTGTTTTCTTATTTTTGGTGGAATCTGAGAGTCTCCCTTCTTCGGCCACCCTTGTGGTTGTGTTTCTTTTTTCTGTTATTGTTCTGGGTAAGTATACATTTTGCTCTCAGACGTTTGCTGATAAAGCGCATCATTCCAATGCATGTGAAGGAATACAACATGCGTAGAAGTTAATAATCATACATAACAGTGGAGTAAAAGTAATGAGGGGCAGAGAGTATAAGGGCTGCATCAAAGCATAATTTAATTATACCAATAGTCAATGAAATTATGTAGCAATGGGAGACCAAATTATGCGGCAGATGTCATGAAGCAAGAAAACGTACATTCTGCTGCTTAATCCGGCACCGTCTGTGGCAGTATTATTTTGTAACTTTTAACACAAAGACATTGTCTGGTAAAAGGTTTCAGCTCAAAGTACCAGTTTCACATTGGAGCACAGCAGGGCACCCACTGTGGCATATATATATAATAATAATAATTATAATAATATTTAATTTGTTGGAGCTAGAAAGAACTTTTTTGTTGAAAAGAGTAAATTATGCAGCAATAGGTGGACTACGGAACTAGAGTAAAAGTTTATAATTATGTGGAAATCATCATAGCCGCAGAATCATATAATTCCAATGGCCCTGGGTATACCTAATCGGAAAAGCATGTTTTTAATCAGGAAGAGGCTTCCCATGACTATTAATATTGCCTCAAGCCATGTCAGATTTCTTTTCTATCAGTTACCCTTCTTCATCATCTTTTTTCATTTTACTTTGTACTAATTGCTTCAGGCGGTCTTTGTCGTTTGGGGGAGCAAAAACCACATCAATTACTTTGATTCTGGTTGGGGTTGCAATGCAATCCTCCTCTAATCCACTGCGAACCATGCCACAATTGGGGGGCACCCAAGCGCAGTCATAGCTACTGTGCCACGATTTCTGGAGGGGGTGCCCCTGCCGATCAATCTTCTTCACTCTCCCTACATTCACTCGAAGTTTCAGAACGACGTTTTGACCCTCCATGCCAATTGGATATCTTCTTGCTTTCTCAATCGCTCTGCTGACGTACACCCCAGGTCCCAGCATTCCATCCTCCGAGCGTCTAAATCCTGACTTGATAATGGATTCCGCCTGTTCGACGGTGGTCCCGTGGTACATGACGTAGAGCTTCCCGTCAATGGGATCCTCGAGGGACTGAAGGCCGACATCACTGTAATGGGGCAAATCCTCTTCTGCCCAGAGGTCATTCGCATATGACAATGAGAAACTCATTGCACATTCTAGAAAACATAAGGAAACAACAGAGCATGAGTCTATCGACGACTATCATTGGGAAATGAAGTTAGATAATTTCACAAAAAAGGCTGCAAACGTTGGTCATAAATACTTGTTTTTGTGATGAACACAGTAATGTTTATGGGCATTCATGAGAATTAAAACCAGCTGCGGTCCGTGCAGGTAACAGCGGTGGGGCGGTGGGGCCGTGTATGGGGGGATTCCGAGGGACGATGCAGAGGGAAAATTAATTATTTATTTAATTTTCCCTCGGCATCGTCCCTCGGAATTCCCCCTTACACTGCCCCACCGCCCCACCGCTGTTACCTGCATGGACCGTGGCTGATTAAAACTATAGTTATAAAAGATATCATTTTAAATCAAGTAGCAATACCAAGACTGTTAGACCTGGCATTTTTAGCAGGTTTATCCCCAGACTTTTTGCTTTTTAACTCCCTGTTTTTGACCTCATTTTTGTTGGTTTTAGGACTCTGGGCACTCTTTTGCTGCTGATCAGGGCTAAAGTGCATATGCTCTCCATGTAAATCGAGTTACTGATTTCTATATACATGATTTGCATATTTGATTTACTAATAAGCCCCTAGTGTACCCAGGGCCCGTAAATCAAATGCTACTAGTGGGCCTATGGCACTGGTTGTGCCACGCACACAAGTAGCTCTTCCAGTGTGTCTGCAGGGTCTGTGCATGCCATGTTGAACTGGCAAGGGCACCCACTTGCCAGGCCTATCCCTTCCCTTTTATTACATAAAAGTCACCGCTAAGGTAGACCCAAGGCACCCACCATGGCAGGGTGCAGTGTATGTAAAAGGTAGGACATGTAGTGGTGTGCTTTACATGGCCTGATAGTGAAATATTGTGTTTTTCGTTTTTCACTATTGAAAGGACTAGCTCTCCCGTAGGCTAACAGAGGAGTTGCCTTGTGACATCTTACAAGTCTAACTTTCACTTGGGAACAGCTAGAGATTTCGAGTTCAGGCTCTCTGAACTCAGAATTCAATCAAGCGCCTTTTAGTAAAGGAGGTTTCTAAAATGTGGGTTTGAAAATGTCACTTTTAGAAAGTGGGCATTTTCTTGCTTACCCATCCGGTGCCTCTGCCGGCCTGTGGAATCAACATCTAGTTTTAGATTGACAGGGCACTCCTCACTCCAAACACTCACACAAAGGGAGCTCAGGTGTGCCCTGCATATGCTGATGAACCATCCTGGGTAGAGTGGTTTGGAGGAGTTGTCACTAGCCCCTGAAGAGGCTGTGGCTGCCCTGCACAATGCTGTCTCCACCTCCTGTAGTGTAGCTGGACAAGGGAGGACAGAACTGGTTTTCACTGAGCAAGAGAAACTTTCTGACAAAGACTTCAAATGGAAAAAGGGGTATAAGTATTAGACCTAAAACCCCAAAACATTAGATTACTTCTGAAATCAAGAGGAACCTCTGCCAAGGAAGAAGAGCTGAAGAGCTGTGAGTAGGGGTACTGCCCTTTTGCTGGGTTTTACTTTGCTGGGTTGACCTGCAGTTGCTGCTTCTGCTAAGGAGAGGGCAAAGACTGGACTTTACTGTGAAACCTGCTTGAGAAGGATCTCCAAAGGCTTGTGCGTGCTTGACTCCTGTTCTGGAGTCTCAGGAAGACAAAGACTTCACCTACAGCCTTCATGAACTCCACTGGTGGAAGTTCTGACCTGCAAGGGGGTGCCTATTCCAGTTCATGGCCCCTGGAGGTTGTTCCTGCGACAGAAAGCTGTGAAGAACTGTAGAAACCAAGAAAATCGACACTTCGCTCTGCTTGCGGCTGTTTTATTTGATGCTGCACAGCCATGCAGAAGAAAATTCTAATGCACGTCCCCATGCGGCCGAAGAATCGACGCAGTGCCTGTCATCAACCCGAGAAACCGCTACACGCCGACGCCCGTGCACCGATCTCTGAAGTCCGAGATCACCACACCGACTCCGATGCAAGCCCTCCTGTGTGGCTTAAAGTATCGACGCATTGTTGGACTGCGGCTGAAGAAATTGACGCATCGACCTCCAGCGCAACCGGATTTCCACGCATCGCACCTGTGCACCAAATCTACATCAATACTGGGGCTACAGTAAGAAACCGACACATCACCTTCTCGCACAGTAAGATACCAACGCATCACCTCCTCTCCAGTAAGGAACCGATGCAGCACCTCCCCTGCGTGGCAGTAAGGAACTGAAGCATCACCTCCCCTGGAGCAAGGAACCAACGCTCACCGTCCTGCTCATAAGGAACTGATGCATTACCTTCCCAGAGCCTATTTTTTGCTTGTGAGTTTTGACGCATGCCAAGCACTTTGCCATGCATCCATAGTTTTCTATGGACAGAACTGTTTTTACCTTTTACAAGTCATAATTTGATATCTGTATGTTGGATTTTTGTCATTTTAGTCGTGTTTGGTTTAGATTAAGATACTTTTTTTTCTAAACTGGTGTGGTGTCCATTTGTAGTATTTTGACTGTGTTAGTGTGTGTTATGTGCAATGTCTTTACACATTGCCTCTGAGATAAGCATGACTGCTCGTGCCAAGCTACCAAGAAGGTGAGCAGGGGTTAGTTTAGACGTGTAACTCCCTTATCCTTACTAGAAGGTAGGGTCCCTACTTTGACAGGTTGCAACCCACTACCAACTAGAGACCCCCATTTCTAGCAAAGACTAATTTTACATCAATAATCAGTAGTCAGAAGACATAAGCTATTTACCTGTAGTTTGCAGCTTGACCCAGCGTAGACTCACTTGCTATGGATATCGCACCTCATATGCCTTAGGTCTAGATTAAAGGTCAGGTGATGGCAATGTCTTTTGTGTAAATGAGGTAAAATGGCATTAGGTGTCATCTGCTGTCTATCATTTAGTGAAATGTCTTATTTCAGGGCAGTTTAATTTGGCCAGACTGTCTTCCATATCTGTATGAAACTAAAAGTTTGAATGCATTGTAGAGATCCCTAGCTGGTAGTTATTAAATGCAGACACTAATTAAGAAAATAAAATTCAGGCATGCTGAAGTGCAAATCTGTCTTTGTTCAGTTAATCTACAACCTTGAAGTCATTGTCACTTGGAATCTCGATGTAGAAATAAACGTTAACAGAGGCCTTTCATTACACTCCAAAACTCTACTAATAGGCAAACAGACAAGCTCAGATTTTACAATCAAATGGTCCAGTTTCCAATTTTGCATTGTATTTTACAATGCAGAGATGTGCAAGCTTGCTTTTGAGAGTACTATTAGAGCTCTGCGTGATATTCTCTTAAATTGCGACCATCTGCATTGATATTATTCAAATACAACATACACCCAATGGCGTTAGTATAGCTGGAATATTAAAGAAAGTTGACATAAAGAGGAAAGTAAGTTGAGATTCGGTTTGTAAATATATTGTAAATATTGCCCAATGGGGCTGAATAAATGTGCATGCATGTACTGCCGTATAACTACTGAATTACATTCAAAGATGGCGGCTAAATTGGAGGACTGATGGAAAGTCCTACATTGATGTTTGTTACCAGGGGGGGCAATTAAATACACTGTGCAATGATCATGTCTTCGTCGTGACAAAGGCTTATGAAGCTGAAACGCGTCTGACGCTTTACTTTTGCGGAATTAGGATTAAAACGTAGGAGTGAAGCAACGCTTGGAATGCCGTGTTCCTTGGTTTATCCCAGATGAAGAGTCGTTGATATTATAAATATTGTAAATATGATTGCTAAGCCCTGCCACAATTTCTTCTCTAGTTAATTAGGGATGGTATCGTTTAGGCTTGGGGCCTTCTTGAAATGGCAGTGTGTTAAGACATTGAAGAATGGAAAGAAGTTCTAAAGCGTGGACCCAACACCTCTTCTTTGACAGGATGGAATTTATTGGTTCATGAATTTTTTTTACACTGTCTCCAAAGTCATTAGATGCTTTGATCAATTACCTGCCATTGGAGTTACAAGATGATCTTACATCACGAGACACAATGGCCATGGCCTAGAGCTTCTCTTTTAGCATCAGAAGCCATTCCATAAAGTTGTTTCTCAGTTCTCATCCATCCACTTAAGCCAGAGTACTTGATTTTATTGTCTGTTCCTTATATCCATATATTGTGTCCTCAAAGACCAGTAGAAGCTTGGCTGAGTCATCAATACTGAATGTGACAGGAGTATGTCAAGTTTGGTTTGCTGAAGACATCTTGGGGACATTCAGAAAGCTTCCCTGGAAATCCATTCTGCACATTGGTTGCCATTGGCTCTGTTTTTTGTAACTCATATTTCCTTGCTTTCTATTTGATGGCTCCATTTATTTGAGGTTGTCCAGCTTGAGTTTGTCCCTTCCCTTGCCCAAACCTTGGTTACTGTACACTTATGAGATCTCCCTTTCTGTAACCAGGCCTTTAAATCTTGTTCTTATCTTGTCACATTTACTGTGCATTTAAGCACAAAGGCCAAATGTCAGGCTCCTTCTTCCCAGGTAGCATGGTGTTTACTTTTCTTTCTGTGACTTCAAAGTGAGAGTGTTTATAGGAAAGCAAGAGGAATGCAGATTACTCTCCCCAGGGAGCCCGCTCGTGCCCTTCCTGTGTTCCCGTTTACGAGGCTGTAACATAACACTTAAAACAGGCCTGCAGGGAGGAAGTGCATGCACTTTCTGTGGCAACAAATATTTATGTTGAGGCTCTTCTATCAAAGAACTATTGGCTTTTGCTTAATGTGACTCTCTAGTGAATGTCTAATGATCTTTCTGTTTACAGTAAGCGAGTCAGAGTACCAAACCCTTTTAATAATAACCCGGATTGTCAAGCCAAAAGGTGTAGCCTACACAACTACACTTAATAATCAATAGCCTCCGTATGTGAAACATGTGCAGTAGTTCTGTGCCATAAAAACCTAGACAACACGGAACACTGCTTTCCAGAAAACTACAAACAGGAGCCCGGAAACAATAACTACATTATTTACGCTAAAGCCTTAAACATCCTGCCTATGTCAAAACATACTTTTTATACTATTTGGTGGATTTGTGTGTTGTCAAAGATGAAATAGGTGAACATGTTCCACTGAAAGAACAACGGCCTACCATCAAGGCTGGCTTTAGCATAGCTGGTGTCTGGTGCGACACTCTACGCCACTTCACTCTATGCCTCTCTACTCTACTCTGCACCACTCTACTCTATGCCAGGGCACTCTACCCCACTCTACTATGCACCACTGCACTCTTCACCACTGCACTATACACCAGTCCAGTCTAGGCCACTATACTCTACTATGCACCACTCCACCCTACGCAAATCCACTTTACTCTGCAACACTGCAGTGTACACCACTGCACTCCACGCCACTACTCTATGAGACTGCACTCTATCCTGCACCACTCCACTTTACCCTGCACTACTGCACTCTATGCCACTTAACTGTACTCTGAAACAATCTATTCTATGCCACTGCACTCTACTCCATTTTGCGCCTCTCCACTTTAAGCTACTCTACTCTGCACCACTCTAAGCCACTGTGCTATACGCCACTACTTTATGCTATTGCACTCTGCCCTGCTGCACCACTCCACTCTACCCTGCACCACTCCACCCTATGCCACTTCATTCTACTCTGAAACAATCTATTCTATGCCAACTCACTCTATGACCCTGCACTCTACGCCCCACTACTCCACTCTGCACCATGCTACGCCACTGCACTCTATGCCACTCTACCCTAAAGCACTGAACTCTACTCCAATGCACTCAACATCACTTTACTCAAAAAAAGTACTCTACGCCACTGCACTCTATGCCACTCTGTTCTTCTCTGCACCACTCTACTCTTTGCCACTGCACTCTACTCTGCACCACTCTACTCTGTGTCACTCTACTCTGTCCCATTCTACTCTGCGCCACTCTACTCCATACTACTCTACACCACACCACTATACTCCGCACCACTGCACTCTATGCTACTCTACTCTGGAAGACTACACTCTCAGCCACTGCACTCTATGCTACTGCATGCTACGCCACTGCAAGCTATGCCACTCTACACCATTGCACTCTAAGCCACCTATTCCACTCTGCAACACTGTACTCTATGCCACTGCTCTCTGCACCACTCTACTCTGCACCACTCAACTCAATGCCACTCTACTGCCCTCTATGCCATTACACTCTGCATCACTACACTGCACTCTAATCTATTCTGCACAACTGCACTCCAAACCACTGCACTCTACTCTACAGCACTGCACTCTACGCTACTCTACACCTCTGCACTCTACCCTGCACCACTTCACTCTAACCTGAACCACTCCACTGTATGCCACTTCATTCTACTCTGAAACAAATTGCACTCTAAGCCACTGCACTCTACTCATCACCACTCTATGACACTGCACTCTACGCCACTCTACTCTGCAAGATGGCACTCTCTGCAAATTAACTCAACGCCACTCTACTCTGAAGTAATGTACTGTACGCCACTGAACACTGCACCCCTGCAAGCTACGCCACTCTACACCATTGCACTCTATGTCACTGCACTCTATGCCACTCTGTTCTACTCTGCACCACAGTACTCTGCGCCACTGTTCTCTGCACCACTCTACTCTGTGCCACTGCGCTCTACACCATTGTGCTATACATCACTGCACTCTATGCCACTCTATTTTATTCTGCACAACTGTACTCTAGACCACTGCTCTCTGCACCACTCTACACTGCCCCACTTTACTCTATGCCATTGCACTCTATTCTGCACTACTCAAATCTACGCCACTCTACTACACAGCTACACTTTGCCTCACTCCACGCCATTCTAATCTATTCTGCACCACTGCACTCCACACCATTGCACTCTATGCCACTCTACTCTACACCACTGCACTCTATGCCACTGTACTCTGCACCTCTGGACTCTACCCTGCACCACTGTACCCTGAATCACTCACTCTATGCCACTTCACTCTACTCTACAAACACTCTACTCTACACAATTGCACTCTATGCCACTGAACTCTACTCTGCACCACTCTAATCTCCACCACTCAACTCTACATCGCTGCACTCTATGTCAATGCACTCTGCACCACTTTACTCAAAACCAATGCACTCTATGCCATTGCACTCTAATTCACACTGCTACACCCAACCGTACCCCACTCTACTCTACATCACTGCACTTTATGCCACTACTCTATGCTACTGCACTGTACTCTGCACCACTCCACTCTACCCTGCACCACTGCACTCTACGCCACTTCACTCTACTCTGAAACATTCTTCTCTATGCCACTGCACTCCACTCTGTGCCACTCTATGCCACTGCACTCTATGCCACTCTGTTCTTAACCACTGCACTCTACACCAATGCGTGCAACACCACTTTACTCAAAATCAAGGCAATCTACACCATTGCATGCTATGCCACTCTATTCTTCTCTGCGCCACTGTACTCTATGCCACTGCACTCTAGTCTGTGCCACTCTACTCTGAGCCACTCTACTCCTCGACACTGCACTCTATGCAACTCTACTCTGCAAGACTGCACTCTCGGCCACTGAACTTAATGCCACTCTACTCCGCACCACTGCACTCTACACCACTGCACGCTATGCCACTGCAAGCTATGCCACTCTAGACCGTTTCATTCTATGCCACTGCACTCTGAGCCACTCTGTTCTACTCTGCGCCACCCTACTCTGTGCCACTGCACTCTTCACTATTGTGCTCCACATCACTGCACTCTATGCTACTCTATTTTATTCTGCACCACTGTATTTTATGCCGCTTCTCTCTGCCCCACGCTACTCGGCACCACTCTACTCTATGCCACTGCACTCTACTCTGCACCACTCAAATCTACTCTTCTACGCTCTACACCGCTACACTCTGCCTCACCCCACACCACTCTAATCTATTCTGCACCACTGCACTCCACACAATGGCACTCTATGCCTCTCTACTCTACACCATTGCACTCTGTGCCACTCTACTCTGCACCTCTGTACTCTACTCTGCACCACTCTACCCTGAATCACTCACTCTATGCCACTTCATTCTATTCTGCATACGCTCTACTCTACGCAATTGCACTCTAAGCCACTAAACTCTACTCTGCACCACTCTAATCTCTGCCACTCTACTCTACATCGCTGTACTCTGTCAATGCACTCTCCGTACTTTACTCAAAACCAATGCACTCTACACAATTGTGCTCTACATCACTGCACTCTATGCCCTCTATTTTATTCTGCACCACTGTACTCTACCCCACTGCTCTCTGCACTACTCTACTCTATGTCACTGCACTCTACTCCACTCAAATCTATGCCACTCTACTACACTCTACACCGCTACACTCTGCCTCACTCCATACTACAATCTATTCTGCACCACTGCACTCCACACCATTGCACTCTACGCCACTCTACGCCACTCTACTCTACACCACTGCACTCTACACCACTCTACTCTGCACCTCTGGACTCTACCCTACACCACTCTACCCTGAATCACTCACTCTACACCACTTCACTCTACTCTGCAAACACTCCACTCTACGTAATTGCGCTCTATGCCCCTGAACTCTACTTTGCACCACTCTAATCTCCACCACTCTACTCTACATTGCTGCCCTCTATGTCAATGCACTCTGCACCACTTTACTCAAAACCAATGCACTCTACGCCACTGCACTCTACTCCACACTGCTACACCCACCTTTACGCCACTCTACTCTACTCTGCACTACTCTACGCCACTGTACTTTATGCCACTACTCTATGCTACTGCACTGTATCCTGCACCACTCCACTCTACCCTGTACCACTGCACTCTACGCCACTTCACTCTACTCTGAAACAATCTACTCAACACCACTCTACCCTGTACCACTGCACTCTACGCCACTTCACTCTACGCTGAAACAATCTACTCAACGCCACTGAACTCTTTGCCACTGCACTCTACTCTGTGCCACTCTACTCTGCACCACTCTACTCTTTACCCCTGCCCTCTATGCCACTCTATTCTAAACCACTGCACTCTACACCAATGCACTCAACACCATTTTACTCAAAACCAATACAATCTACACCACTGCATGCTATGCCACTCTACTCTACTCTGTGTCACTCTGCTCTGCGCCACTGTACTCTATGCCACTGCACTCTACTCTGTGCCACTCTGCTCTGAGCTACTCTACTCCGCGCCACTGCACTCTATGCCACTCTACTCTTCAAGACTGCACTCTCGGCCACTGAACTTAATGCCACTCTACTCTGCACCGCTGCACTCTACGCCACTGCACACTATGCCACTGCAAGCTATGCCACTCTACACCATTTCATTCTATGCCACTGCACTCTGTTCTACTCTGCACCACTGTACTCTGTGCCACTCTACTCTGCACCAATCTACTCTGCACCACTGCACTCTTCAACACTCTACTCCGCAAGACTGCCCTCTCCGCCACTGAACTTAACACCACTCTACTCTTCACAACTGCATTCTAGACCATTGTGCTATACGTCACTGCCATCTACCCAACTCTGTTTTATTCTGCACCACTGTACTCTATGCCGCTGCTCTCTGCACCACTCTACTCTGAACTGCTCAACTCTACACCACTCTACTCTATGTCACTGCACTCTACTCTGCACTACTCAACTCTACTGTGCACTACACCACTACACTCTGCCTCACTTCACGCCACTCTAATCTATTCGGCACCACTGCACTCTATGCCACACCACTCTACACCTCTGCACTATACCCTGCACCATTCCACTCTACACTGAACCATTCCACGGTATGCCACTTCACTCTACTCTGGAACAATCTTCTCTACGCCATTGCACCCTATGCCACTGAACTCTACTGTGCACCACTACTCTATGCCACGCTACTCTATGTCACTGCACTCTACACCACTTTACTCAAAGCCAAAGCACTCAACGCCACTGCACTCTATGGCAATCTACTGGCACTACTGTACTTTATGCCACTTCACACTCGGCCATTTTACGATATTCCACTCTATGATACTCCACTCTATGAGGCTGCACTCCATTAAACTATATTCCACTCTATGACACTCTACTTCACTCTACAACACTCTACTCCACTCTACAACAGTAGTCCACTCTATGCCCCTCTAGCCAACTCCCTCTATGCCACTCCATACCACTTTACTCCACTCTATTCTGACACCCTACTCCACTCCACGCCACTCCACTCTATTCTACGACACACTACTCCACGCCACTCTACGCCACTCCATTCTACTCTACGCCACTCCACTCTACAACACTCGACTCTACTCTATGCCATTTCACTCTGCTACACTACTCCACTCTATGCCACTCCAGGATAATCTAATATGCTCTGTGCAAATCTACAACACTCTACTCCACTCTTATCAACACCCTCTATGCCACTCCACTCTGCTCTACACCACTACACGACACTTTATGCCACTCCACTCAACTCTACTCCACTATACGCCATTCCACTCTACAGCACTCTACTCCCTCTATGCCACTCCAGGCCACTCCATAACACTCCACTCAATTCCACTTTATGACACTCCATGCCACTATCCTTTACCCCATTAACTTTTAGCCATGTTGAACAGAAACTGCGCTGGTGTGCAATATGGCTAAACAATAGCTCTTGCATTGGCGAGACCTATTGACTTTGCCAATGCTTGTTTAAAAATGTGATTAGTGTGGACAAACTAACAACCAACAAACTATGCAATACATTTGACACAATACGGCAGAGATATTCGGGATCAGGAAAATGAAGAGAGAATCTTGGGTGATAGGTAGGTACTGTTTGTAATAATGGAACACAGAAGAAATTGGCCATGCTGAGATTGTCTGCGTGCATGCTCCTCCGCTCTCAGTCACATGACTGATGCTTAGATTGTTAGTAGTTTCTACGTTAGGGGTATGTAAAGCTGGGAAGGCCATCATTTTGTAACTTTGTGAATTATTTTTTAAATGTTGAAATCTTCGCCAATTACAAAACTCACTCAGATTGATAAACCAAGGACATTTTAAGTGGCCAATTGCAGCAGCGGGAACCCATGCCCAGTGCAGTCAAGGGCTGCATAGGCAGCGGGTGGATTGCTGTCACTCAGAAGCACTCTCCATTCCCTAATCCACAGCCCTACCTATGGGCCATTATCGGCATTCGTTCCTGCGTGTCCAGAATCAAAACAAAGGTTTCCCGACTATGCAGGACCTCGCGGGCATAGGACTTGCCCTAGTAAGCATGTTTTTATCAAACAAGACCATATTGATATATTGGGGAGAACTAGGGCAAACTTGCCAATCAGTGTGCGACCCCTCCCTAATGAAGGTTCATACAAGCCCCTGCTCACTAGGGAGGCCGGCGAGGGTGGTCTTGGTCAGACATCAGTATCTAAGCACTGGTGGGTAGTGGACCCCAGAAATTAAAACCGCATATCATGCGCCTCTACTCAGAAACTGCTGACTTCTGACGAGTACCAGACTGAGGAAACATACATGTGTTGACGGACATGCAACACTAGCTGTGTTTGAACTTTTAAGCTTTCCCCACTATACATTAGGGAGAACTGGGACAAGCTTGTCAGTCAGTGGGTGACTCCACCCCGTTTCAATATTATTGTTTTATGTCACAGCAGGGCACCAGTCATATATCACACATGAGGAAGGTACTTACCCTACGTGAGCTTTCTGTAGTTTTCTGGGAAAATTCTTCAGTGTTCTGTGAAAATTCTGATGGGTATGATGGTCTCAAAAAAGTCCTGTTGAAGCAAGAAAAACATCAAACTATGGAACCCTGTGTTAGCTTTTCATAGAATATCAACCCCATCTGTACATGCCAGTATTTACTGTAATCCACACAGGAACTTCACTGGTTATTGATGGATTGTCCAGTTATTCTACCCATTTAATTGCCAAAAGATACCATTATCTTCCAATAATTCAGCCATTCTTACAGACACAGACTGAGGGGTATATTCACAAGAACGTGTGATAACTACCGCAAGAGTAGCGTAACGCAACTTCCAATAACGCAGCCTATCACGGGAAAATAACCCCGTGTCAACGTGGGATTCACAACAAGGCGGTAGCATGCGATAGTCACCAGATAACGCGTCAAATGCCAGCGTGTAAATCAACACCACGCCCAAAAAATGCGAAACGCGAGAAATCATGCGATGAGGCCAATCGCGGTACAAAAAGCTGCGAAAAGCAGCCTCAGGCCTGCAACTCCCACGCGTCTGGTGGGCAATTGCACCATAAAAACCACAGGCACAACACACCAGAAACAAGCCAAAGCACGTAGCAACATCCATGCACCCTGACCAAGCGCAGAGGGCAACGCGAACCCCACAACCCCCACAGACCACCAGCAAGGAACAAGTGGGTCGGGGAAGGCCAAGGAGAAAATGGAGAGGAAGACGGGGTGCAGACCGCAGGAAAACAAGACCAAGGACACGGAGGCGACAGAACACAACCAGCAAATGACCCACAAGCAGACCGCCGGAATGCAGTCGCAGAGCCCAGGAGGCCAATCCAGGAGGCCAAGAGGCTCCGCCAGGACGTGACAACCTAAACCAGGCACAAACCCGCTGCCAACAGGAAGGCAGCAACGGCAACAGGAGGTGGCAGTCCAGTGACACAGAAGGAGCAGGAAACCCAGGCCACAGTCATCAGTGTGGAGAGGGTGCAAGGAGTAGGGAGTACGGACACAGCTCGACAGGACCCGACACAACAACAACAGGGTGAGGATCCAACAGGGACTGGGGGGACGGGGGGTGATGGGCACAATGCCACACATGCACAATGAGGAGTAGCACACTGCACATCCACAATTACCCAGGGACATGTCCCCAACCCCGTAGCACACTGCAGCACACACACATAGCAATCACAGCACATACCGTGACAATGTGGCACAAAGTGCAATACCCACACTGCAGAACAGGGGACACAACTGGGTCCACCCAGGCGCAGAAACAGAACAATCACATTGGACAGAGCAGGGAAGTGTGAGATGCACATCTACCACTACAACCCCACATCAGCCATGTAGGCTAAATGTACACTGCCCCAACTCAAATAGCCACCACCGCCCAAACAGACACAATGTACATTGTCACACAGTCTGCATGTCGACAAGAACAAGGCGCCAACACAATGCCAACATGCACCTCCCCTTCACAATGCAGAGGTACAAACAACACCTCCAGCAGGTCTGAACAGACAACCCATCAGTGATGCCCGAGACGAACACCACACCCCCGACCCCGAAGCCCTACAACAGCCCATGGACATCCCACACAACCCACCACCAGGACCAGGGCAGACAAGCTACTCAGAGGAGTACCCAGACCCTGCAACAGACCACACAGCATGAAGCACCTGCAATCACGGCTGCCTCACAACACTTCACCCACCCACACATGGCACCACAATGCCAGGTGGCAGGACGCCAAAAGGAGGTGGCCCAACAGGTGAGGGTGTTGCCGAACCCATGGAATGCGAACTAGAACACATACTTGGGTGTCCAATACCCTTCAGGGACCCCCCACACCCCACAAAGGAGACCCACACCTCCACAGAGACACATGCACATATCATGTTGAACTGGCCACGGGCACGTTTGCCCGGCCCCTTTATTGGCAGGGCCACATGTACAGTGACGCCTGTGCTGGATGTGTGTGGGGTGAGTATAAACCAGCCCGCACGGAGTGCTTGGTGCTGCCAACAACCTGAACAGTGGACACCAGTGCAATGGAAACAGTAAACACGAGCATAACAGAGTCAAATGCAGAGCAACATAGAGGGATCCGGAGTAAGGACAGAGGTCACCCAATATTCAGTCCGGACGTTCCTTGAGTTGCAGTGCACTGAGGCACGGGCACACGAGAGAGAGCGCGCTAATGTGAAGAAACTGCCAGGATTGTGTCCCTTTGGGTTAGTCCTGATGCAGATGCAGTGGGGTGTGTTACACCTGCATCAACTTCCACATCAACGTCCCAGGTCTCCCACACTGCCTGAGGTGACACTTGCATCCGCAATCCACAGCGCAATACCCAGCAACAGATCCGGGTGTGTAGCTTGACTACCACCACCAGTCTGCATTCCTGCCTTGGGGCTGTTGCCTCCTGCCCTCCCATTGTCTGTGCCCTCTCCCTTCCGCACACTTGACACATCTTCCTCATCATAGTCACAGGTCTTCCCCACTGCATGAGGTGACATTGCTGCGCAACCTCACAACAGCACAAAACACAATCAGTAACGGACAATGGCTTGCGGTGCACTGAGTCACTGGTACCTTGAGTGCTGAGCAGGGTATCAGGCCGATGATGGCATCCACGACTGGTCTGAGCAACTCCGTAGGGCTGTCAGGACCACCCTTTCGACTCTGGCAGATGGCGGTTGGAGGTGGTCCTTGCCGTGGTGGTGTGTGCCTCCTGCGGTGATGCGACGTCCGGGCCGGTCAAGACTCGATGCCATGTGTGGGCCCATGTGGCCCGCAGTTGGAGCCGGAGGAGGCGGACAGCACAGGGCCACAGACACATGGCGTTGATGACCCCAAGACCATCGCTACAGAGGTCATTCAATGTCTCAGAAGAAGGGGTCCCAGGCCTGACCAGCACAGAGTTAGTGGCCCCGGATGCACTGCGGCCGGCACAGGCACCCAGCCACGGGACGGTGACGTGCGGTGCAGTCAGATGGGCCATGCGACCTGAGCGGGTCCCCATCAATGTCCGAGGTGTATGTTGCGGAGTGTTGCGGGGGACAGTGGAAGATGTCCTCCAGGGCATGATGCGGAAGGTCTGATGTTATCCGGAAGCAGCAAATTGAGGAGTGGAAAGCGCAACCCTCGTTGTCACCGACAATTCGGGAACAGCTACATGAGGATGAAAACTAGCCCATTTCCATTGACACAGACGCCACCAATGTATGACCAGTGAGTGTCCATGAATGTCGGGTAACACACTCAGTGGCAGAGGTGCTCAGAGGGGATGCAGTCTGCGTTGATGCCGGTACACAGATGTGAACTCCAACATTGCCAAATCAAGACTCTGTGACCTACTGGACCGCAGTGTAGGCCGGAGGCAGCCGCCAGCAGTGGCCTACAGCCACGTGTTGTTGGCTCGCGGGGCACAGAGTTAGTGACACAGTGGCAGTTGTCGGTAGTGTTCCATTACCTCCGTAACGATGATCCTGTTCCTACCGGACTGCAACGCGTCATCCTCTTACGCCTCTCCGTGCGTGCGATGGAATGTATTCTGCCTTTTGAATTCCCGATGTTCAGTTCCAAATCTGTGAACCCACTCGTGCGCAGCGTAGGCCAAGGGCAGTAGTCCGCGTAGGCCCACAGACACGTGTGGTTGGGATGCCATGCACAGACTTGTTGCCACCAAATCGAAGGGTGTATTGTGAATTGTTCACTGCCTTAAATTATGCTCACTGCCATGGTGTAATCAAGACTCAGTTTCAAATGTGTGACCTACCTGACCGTGGTGTAGGCCTGAGGCGGCGGTCAGCACGGCCCATTCACCTGGTGTCGCCGGCATAGTATGCATGGCCCCACCGGCCTGCGTTGATCAGGTTCAGTGGCACCACGTGTAGCCGGCTGACGTTGACCAGGGTTAGTGGCACCACGTGTAGCCGGCTGGCGTTGAACAGGGTTAGTGGCACCACGTGTAGCCGGCTGGCGTTGAACAGGGTTAGTGGCACCACGTGTAGCCGGCTGGCGTTGAACAGGGTTAGTGGCACCATGTGTCGCAAGAAGCCCATATGGAACTATGCCTCACTGATCGGGGGGCGTCTGGTGCTGTGGCCGCTGGCCCCGATTTGGGGTCACCGCCATTCATGACTCAGGACACAGTTTCACATGTGGGACCTGCTGGTCCGAGGAGTGGGCCGTAGGCGGCAGTGCAGTGCGTCAACTAGAAAGGACTGAAGCGGGCCTGTGTCGTGGAGGCCTGGTGGTCTGAGCTGACTGCCAAGTTCGCGGGACTCGGGCTTGGAGCTTGCGCCGGCACGTGGTGGGTCCTCCTTGACACACGCCGGTGTCGGAAGGTGATCAGTGTGGCCTGGCTGCGCAGGGGCGGGCCTGACGTGTTCGTGGTCCAGCGTGCCGGGGTCCGGCAGGCGCACTGCATCGCAGGCAACTCCGCTCACGGGGATGACCTCAGCCTCGTGGCGGGGTGGGAGGCGCCACCCTGGCAGAGACGTTGGTCTTTCCGGAAGAGGACCACGCCCAGGCCTACGTGCTTTTTATTCACACCCCTCCGCTGGCGTGGCGTACGCCGGACCATCACACTCCGGTGACACTTAGGGGGGGGCGTAACAGGCAACAGTTCCGCGAGGTCCCCCACTGGCTGGGGTGACATGGTTGCGTCCACTGCACTCCATGCGACAGAGGTGTATGTCGCCATGGATATGGGTGTGTTCTGCATACTGCGGTCTGTCCAGCACATCTCCGCCATTCTTGGCATTGTGTGCATTCCGGATCATGGTTCTCCTGCATCCTGCACACATGCCTGGTTGCCACCTCTCCCCACATTCGGCTATTATGTGGCTGAGGTGCCATGCCGTTGCTGGCTCATGTTCAGGGTTTGCCCATGTGGACATTGTAAGTTGTTCTGTCGTGTCTGGTGGTTGGGCATATTGTTGTGCCTGTTGTATGTGATTTTGTGACGTGTGCATTGCCAGCATTGTGAGTTGCATGTTTGGGGAGTTTGGGTGTGTGGGGTGTTCATTTGTATATTGCCAAGGGGCTGTGCATTTCCCTTGTTGCCATCCTGGGGATGCTGGTTGGTGATTGACTGTCGGAGGATGAAGGTATCATGCACACTGGCTGTGTATTTGAAGGCGACATTGTTGGGTGTTCCACGGTGTTCTGTTGTTGCCTGCACATTGGTGTGAGACGTGTGCTTCCTGTTGCGGTGATTGTGTGCTGTGTCACCAGGGGGCACAGGTGGTACATGTGTGCTGTGTGTTGCCCCCAACACCTGCGTGCATCCTGCTATGGCATATGGTCCTTGCTTGGTCTCCAGCGGATCCTGCGCCTTGTGTTGTACGTATGGGGACTGGGGTACCAGGGTGATGGTGATGTCTAGGACAGGTGTGGGGGACTTGGATGTGGCTGGCTGTGGGACTCCTCCGACTCTGGCGGGTGTTGGATGGGGGGGGCCCAGGGGCCAACAGGTGCATCCATGCCATCAGCTTTGTGTGGGGTGGGATGTTGGTTGTCCGCTGTGTTGTTTCCGTAGGCCTGTTAGGCGATGATGGTCAGGATGCGTAGGTTGGTTGTCCCTTTCAGCCTGTGGTGGAAGGTGACATTGTCTGATGTTGGGTCTGTGCGGCTGGTACGTTTCCTGGGGTTCCGCTGTCTTTGTCTGCGCTGCGTCTGTGTTGGTCCGGGGGGGGTGTTCCGGGTGTGGGATGGGGTCCTGGGGTTGGTGGTGGTGGCGGTGGGTGTTGTGGCCCTCTTGGGTGTCCGGGCCGCATGATGTGTGGCTCCATGGCATCTGTTGCCTTTCAGATGTGGCCCTGGGCTGTGCTCCCTTTTGTGGTGCTGGCTGCCGTCCGAGTTTACACCAGAGCAGGTGTAGATTTCCTGGTGCTAACGCGCCTTATCGCCAGTTTTGTGTTTTTATCGCAGATGTGGCTGGTCGTTGTGAATGTTGAGGTGTGCTGTTGTCTCTGCTTTTGTCACGGGAACGCCTACTCTGCATCTCATTAGCGATATTTGTGAGGGTCCTCTGTGGCGATGTTTTTTGCGGCTGCTATCGCGGGTATACTGGTGCTGTGGGCTGTTAACACCGGCTTGTGAATGGGAAGGTACATTTATCACGACTTTGGCTGCGATGAAATGCCGTTAATTCGGCGATAGCTCCTTGTGAATATGCCCCTGAATTTCAAGGCTGGTGCTAAATTAAGCCCACAGCTTTCAGGAGCAGCAACATTAGGCCACAAGGTGGCACCAGAGGGACTAAATGTAATACTAATAAAACACAATGGTGCCCTGGCACTGTGATTACAAAACAACGGCTTGAAATTGCCTTTTTGTTAGGTCTGAGGGCCAAACCAACAACCTATATTTTGCCTAGGGTTCCAACATGTATTTCACCAGAACTGCTTATTTTGACACTTCGAAAATATTGCACTATTTTATGATAGTTATGACTAGCTACTGCTTTTTGTACTGACACAATCAAGACTTACTTTCAAAGCAATCAAACAATTTTATTTATAGATTGCACTCAATGTAGGGATACCATATGATCCTGTGCTGCCAAGTGTTCCAGTCCTGGGTTTCATTTTCCACTGTAGCGTATTGTGGGAGTTGCAGTCTTGGATCAAATGAATATGACTGCAGTACAGGAGTTACCCGAAATGTTACATTAAGAATCTCAGGAGCATACAAAAGAACATTAGTAGATACTTGTCAGGTATATTCCAAAGAGATTTTTGAAAAATGTTACTTCTTTCTTCTAAACTTCTAGCCAACATGTGTTATGTTCAGCTTCATTGCCTAGACTTCCTCAGGGCTTTGAAAAATTACCAGTATTTGCAGCCGAAATGTAAACTTTCTTCAATTGCAAGCAAACTCAAGGTAATTCTGAAGAAGAATACAAACTCAAGGCAACTGTATATTTTGATATAGTCAATTACGACTTTTCACCTCACAGATTCCGGTTACAGAGTAAATAATACTTATTAGAACATTGGAATGTTGGAAACTCCATTGAAGAAAATGAAGTGGCTTAGGACTAATAATGGCTGGTGTAAGCCTTCTGCTTCAACATTGCAAGGTTTGTTTTCAGTTTCTCCCTTTTTAATGTAGAACATTCTACCCTCAGTTGGTGGAATGTTCTAATAGCTTTATATCTATTCTGCTTCGAGCTATTCCGGTTGTTAAAAGCCCTTTCCACTCCACTCCAGTCTACTCCACTCCAATCTACTCCAGTCCACCTCCACTAGAACCTACCCCAATTTGCTCCACTCCAATCTACTCCAGTCCAGTTCAATCTCCTCCGATCTATCCCAATCCACTCCATCCTAATCTATCCCACTCCACGCCACCCTAATCTACCCCACTCTACGCTAATCTACCCCACTCCAATCTTCCCCACTCCACTCTTCCCCAATCTACCCCACTCCACCTCTCCCCAATCTATCCAACTCCACTCCACTCCAATCTACTCCACTCCAATCTGCCACAATCTACCACACTCCAATCCACCACAATCTACCCCACTCCACTCTACCCCACTCAACACCTCTTCAGTCTACCCAACTACACTCCACCTCAATTTACCCACTCCACTTCACTCCATTCTACCCCATTCCACTCCAGTCTAACCCAATCAACCCCAATCCACCCCACTCCACCCTACACCAGTCTACCCCATCCCAGTCTACCCTACAACACCCACTCCAATCTACTCCATCCCAATCTACCCCACACTACTCTACCCCACTCCAATCTACCCCACTCCATTTCAATCTACCTCTCTCCACTCTAATCTACCCCACCCGTCTCCACTCCATTCTAGGCTACTCTAATCCACCCAGCCTACCATACTCCAAACTACCCCACCCCATTCCAATCTCCTCCACTCCCAGCTGAACTACTCCACTCTACCCCAATCAACCCCACTCCAGTTCACTCGAACATACCCCACTCCAATCTACCCCACTCCACCCAATCTACCACACTCCACTCAAATCGATCCCGCTTCACTCCAGTATACCTCACTCCATTCCAATCTACCCCAGTCTGCTCCAATCTACCCCAATCCACTCCAAACTACCCAATTCACTCCACTCCAAACTACCACAGTCCACCCCACTCTTCTCCAATCTACCCCACTCCACTCCACCCTAATCTATCCCACTCCTCTCCACCCTAATCTACCCCATTCTACTCAAATCTACCCCACTCCACTCCAATCTACCCCTCCACTCTTCTCCAATCTACCCCACTCTATCTACTCCACTCCAATATCCGCTCCAATCTACCCAACTCCACTCCAATCTACCATAAACTACCCCACTCCAATCTGCCACAATCTACCCCACTCCAATCCACCAAAATCTACCTCACTCTCCTCTACCCCACTCCACACCTCTTCAATCTACTCCACTATACTCTACCCCAATCTACCCACTTCACTCTACTCCAATCTACCCCACTCCACTCACATCTACTCCACTCCACTCTACTCCATTCTATGCTACTCTAATCCGCCCTATCTACCCCAGTCCAATCTACCTCACCCCACTCCAATTTACCCCACTCGACTTCAAGCTACTCCACTCCACTCTTCCACAATCTACCACACTCCACTCTACCCCAAAAACATGTGTAGTGTCACTTCCCCTACCCCTGGCATGTGGTGATTCGATGTCCATGCTAACATTTCTAAAAATGTAAAAATAAGTAATATCATCAAAAAATCTACCCATTATGCCACATCATTTGCCTTATATTGCTGCATAATTTTGTCAACTGCCACATAATTTGGTCCTCCCTGCCACATACTACCAGTGGCCTGAACATTGGTGATAAATGCATGTGAAACATAATGCAGACACCTTAAGTGAAAAATAAATTAAAGATAAACTAATCAATGGAAATGCATTGTCCTGGTAAGAAAACGTAGTTTTTTAAAATTATTACTTCAGAAATTTGTGTGTATAACTGGTTGATGCATTAGGTGTAGGAGAGTAGGATCTGCTTCACATGGGTACCCCCACTTTTTGCTGATGCTTCACTGTTTTTCGACTTTAGTCTGGGTGGGGCCCTGCTAATCAGAACCCCAGCCTAGCTGCTTCCTCTCTAAAATGGTTTCCATGTGCCTTAGGCACATCTCTGATTGGAATCTGGAGTGCCCTTATAAGTCCCTAGTATATGGTATACTATGTACCCAGGGCATAGGTACCTCAGAGGCCTACCAGGGGCTGCAGCATGTATTGTGCCACCCCTGGAAGGCCATCCAAAATGACACCACAGGTCTGCTACTGCAGCCTGGGTAAGAGGGTGCATGCACCCTTACTGTGATATAGGCTACCTATATCACTACAATTACACACACATATAAACCTATAAGTCACTCCTATGGCAGGCCTTTACAATGCTGAAGGCAGAGTGCTTGGTTTTTATGTGAGAGGGTGCCCTGCATGAGCAGGGCCCCTCTGCAGCGTTCGGAGTCAATCCTCTGATGCTGTTTGTGGTGCAGCCTGACCATATACTCTTAAGTACATTATATCCTCGCGGTAAATGCTAACTTTGGGATGGCTGCACAGAAACATGTCGTGTTTGGTGTCAAACATCTTGGAATACTACCCCCCCGCCAATTCTGGCGGCGGGGGTAGCATTCCACCCTTCTAGAGGGAGAGACATGTACACACCGGGCTACCTGGTAACTTCTTTCCAGAGCCCTGGCATCACAAAATGGATGCCGCTGCACAGACACGGGTCTGGCCTCCTGCTGCTGACTGAAACTCCGGCAGGGGAGGCCTGGACAATAGGTTTCCTGTCACTGGGAGGTGTAACCACCTCCCCAGACAGGATAGTGTGTATTGGGGCTGGGCGGGAGCACCCTCTGGTGCTTTGAAGTCCTGCACTGGGGGCACATTTGGTGTCCCTGTGCATATGCCAGTTCAAACCGGTTGCAGGGGCTACCTGCCCCTGCTCTGGCGCAAAACTGGACAAAGGGAATGGGTGTAACCTCCCCTCTTCCCTGACCCTCCCATAGGTGGTGCCCCAGAGTATGTCCAACCCCCTAACTTAGTATAAGTATGGGACCCCAGTCCTTAGGACTTTAGATATCCCTGGACGAAACTCTGTAACTGAATCCTGGAACTTCGATGCTCTACTCAAGACTAGAGGACTGAAGAATCTCCCTTGGGGTCAAGGAGTGACTCCCCTGCTTGGCAGGCACCAAAGAAGCAATTGTCCCGTCTGCATCGCCGAAGCTCCCGCCGGACGCCGAAGTCTTTGCATCACCAGAGGTGGATTTCCAGACTTCCCCGAGGCTGCCCTGAGTCCCCAGCAAAGCTGAGGCCCGTAGCTGTCGTGGGTAATGTGGAACCGTGACCCCTGGACACCAAGCACATTTGCAAGTGCATCCTCTTCCTAGTCTCCCATGAAGTTGTGCTTTGGGCTCCAAGTATCCCCCACCTCCAGCACCGACTGCACCGAAGATCACTGGCCTCCACTCCACGAGTGTCCTGTGAGCCAGCTCCAAGTGCGTCCACTTGAGGCTCCTTCGCGGTCGCTAGTCCGTTGGCTAGTGGGCCCTCCTGAAGTCTACTCTTCTTCTGCTTGGGCTTCTCTGATTGCTCCAGACGTTCCCTGACTTACCCTCGCTGGGTGAGTCCCTCAGACCTTGCTGGTCTGCACCACCGTCCTTCTTCTATTTCCACGTGACTTGCTGTTGCCAAGGCTTGTTGGGTCCAATCCGGTCGCCGACACCCTAGCAATCGACAGACGTTGTGGGAGAGCTCGAATCCAGCTCCTGGTTGTCGTCGACACCTCCTGGACCTCGTGGCTGAAGAGTCAAGACGACCATCAACCTACCTGAAGCACCCAACATCGGTGGGCATCTGCTCATCGCCTTCCTGGTCACTGGCTAGTGACCCAGACTCTGTCCCCTCTGCTTTCAGGTTCTTCAGATCTTCGATCCACCTTTGGATCCACCCGAACACTTTCGACTTGGTCGCCAGCAGCACTTTGCAGCAGATCGCCATTGAAAACGACGACGAAACCCGACCCCGAAAGACACCTATGCACCCGGCTTCCCTGGGTGAGGTAACACGAGTACTCCGGTGCTCCCGTGGGTATTGACTCTAGAACAGCATAGTTCTAAAGGGGTTTGCTCCAAGTCCTCCTCTAAGTGTCCTTTTTCTTTAAAACTCCAACCGCGACATTCCCCATAGAAGTCAACGGCGGCTCGCGGCTGTGTTCTCACACTGCACGCGTCCCCCGTGGGTCCCCTGTGTCACTACCTTGGGTGGTTCCTTGAGGGCCAAGCACTTCTACAGGCTCTAGGCCTTGTGTCTAGCTCAGTCGTGGTTCTTATACCACTTTATTGGTATATGGTTTGGTACGCCCCTAGGGCTCAAACATGTATTTGTGCTATTACTGTTGATATTCGACTTGTAACTTATGTACTTCGAACTCTAGCCTCATAAAGAGACTAGAGGGGTGTGTTTAAGACTAAATACATATATTTTAAATATATACCTGGTGTGGTCCTCTTTCATTTGGTCACTCAAGAGATTATAGACTGGTAAAACAAGCTGCTTTACATTCCTTCAAGACTTAGCCTGAAGGCTGCTCTCCATAGCTACCACTAGGATAGCTTTCAATAAAGGTTGTCTTTAACCTATCTCCAATAAGGGGTTGTTTGGACTGGTGCAAGGTGCCCACTATAATTAGTGGACAGCATATACCAGGCCAACTTCTCACATTAGGGACTAGTGATTTGTGTGTTTATAGACCTATTAGGTCCCAGCCTGGGAGAGAAAGCAGTGTGAATGCATACATCAGTTTAAAAAATGTATTAGGCTGTTCACACTATACTAAAGGCTGACACAAAATGTGCAAAAAGACTTAGGAGGAAAATGCTAACACTTTTAACTAGGTTTGCTTAAAAAAAGTGACACAAACCCAGGGAAAGTGTTATGTTGGGATTTACTTTCCAACACTAATTCTGATTTGCGTTGGAAAATGGCCTACAGTAACGCAAAGTAGAGCAACATGCTAAGTTGCGGCAAGGAGTTCCATGGGTTGTAAGTGGGCATTCCCTTGCAACCACCCGTGGTATTTGATGCAAAGCCACATCTACTACAAAAAGTAGACAGGACTTTGGACTTACATCTACGCTTCCATGAGGCAGCTGCAAAGTTTTGTGAAAGTGTTAAAGGGTTCTCTTCGAATCCAAAACCTATGCTTCACATCACACGTCCGCCCTTGCATAATAGCAGAATGTAAATAACAATAAAGCATACTTGCAAACTGTGACTACATGCTTGCCTTTTTTTTCACTTCAGAACTATGCAATTGCATTTGTTTATGTTTATTGGAGCCTGCTTGCCGACAACAGGCACTTTGTATAGGGTCAATGGAAAGTCCCCAAGCCTGTCTCTGTCCCCCCCAAACATTTACTGACTCCTACACCCCTGGGAAAGTGTCATCATAGTGGAGACTTTAGTAAAAGTTCTCCAAAGCCACACAATGGAAATATGAGCAGAGATGTCTGTACCTCTCCGAGTCCAAATGGTATCTGCTCTAAAGACTAACAGTCTGAACAACAATTAAACAAACAGAACATTTGAGATTTCCAGACATTGACTCAAGTCGTTTTTCACCTTCTCACAGTAGAAATTTGGCAACTTCACTGGGTTTTCCAATCCCACGGTTTGAACATCAGGACGACCTTGGATGTCTTCCTGCTCCTGATACAACATGAATAGGAGTCTTTTCTTAGTTTATTAGTGCCTCTCTATCTAGCCAAAAGTTCTCTTCCCGGGCCTCACTATCTCTTACACACAATATGCCTTTCACTAGCTATGAGATTATGTGAACGCACCTGCAAAAGAAAGAACATTGCAGCGCAAGAAAAACCTTTACGTTGAAGGTTAAACATTGATGACCAAATGCTTAAAGCCTTTGGCTAAACTCACTTAGTAAGACAGTCAATGTGCACATTCAGATGCATGTTTATACGTGCACATACAGTTACATAATACATTCAACATTAATAGATGAGTACATGAGTACATAAGAAATGTAAACTTCAGAAAAAGGAGTGTAACTCGAAATACATAAGTATAACTGTGAACAAGAACTATAATGTATAAGATTATAATGAAGACATTAGAGCACACACTTATGCGAATCCCAAATTTCTACAGTGAATGCATTCCAGCAGTATGTTTGGAGCTCCACTTTACATTACTAAGGCTAAGGCACACGGTAGATATATGGTGCTAATACACTAAAATATCACTATTCTGTGACGAATAGGGGTGAGGCTTAAATTGTGAGTTTCCAGTACAATATCCTTCCTTTGGTGGGACGTTGATTCGTTTAAGTTTTACGATTAATTGGGCGAATTCTCCTCCCTCCGACAGGGATAAAATAACACAGCGTTTAGGCATTTCTTATGACGCCTTTACAGTGAATAAGGCCGCGTTCATTCATCCTCCCCCCCTCCCCCCCCCCGCCCTGTCCTGCATTCTTGCCTCCGGGCCCCGGCACGTCACCTGTGGTAGCAGTGGGCACACCTAACCTGCACACCTGGAAGGGGGGAGGCAGAGTTCTATTTACCCAATGAGTGGCAGGATTTCTAACTCTGAAGAGTAAATGTCACACGTGTGGCTGCGCCCATGTTCTTTCCTCAATAAATAAAGTAGGTTTAATAAACCTTGGAGCCTCCACTCTGTTATTTTATGTCCGAGGGTGGACGAGCAAACCCTTGAAAAATAACCCTCCAATAAAAGAACATAGACCGCACCAAAACCTTAATTACCTGCCTGTCCGTAATGCTTCGCTATGTTTTGAACTTTGCACAGGGCACACACGGTGTCATCACACAGCTTTGTAAGAATCAGTCCGCCATTGTGGCCATAAACCTCCCACGCTATCACCTAAAGCGTGGGCGGGGGGCATTGCCTCTGCTTCCTCCGAGGGCTGATGAGCTGGGACCCCCTAAAATGTGATAAGTTCTTAATAGGCCATAAATATACGATAAAAGACTGAAAGTGAATGCAGGGCTGAGCTGATGGGTGTGGGCAAGAGCTGCCTAGTACAGCGACAGAGAAAGGAGGGAAATGAGGGAAAGGAGAGATAAAGAACAAGCATTGGCATAGCCAATAGGTCTCGCTTTTGGGACCTTATAAGTATTTAGTTATGCAGCATAATATCCTTGGTGCAACAACATTAACTGTTGCATGGTTAAACACTTATAAGGCCCCAAAGGCGAGACCTATTGGCTATGCTAATGCTTGAGGTGGTGTTGAGTGGTGTTGAGGTGGTGCTTAGTGATGCTGTGGTGGTGCTGAGTGGTGTTGTGGTGGTGCTTAGTGATGCATTGTGGTACTTAGTGGTGCTGTGGTGGTGGTGCTTAGTGATGCTGAGGTCGTGTTTAGTGGTGCTGAGTGATGCTGTGGTGGTACTTAGTGATGCTGTGGTGGTGGTGCTTATTGATGGTGAGGTGGTGTTGAGTTGTGTTGTGGTGGTGCTTGGTGATGCTGATGTGGTGTTTAGTGGTGCTGTGGTGGTGCAGAGAGATTCTGTCATGGTGCTGAGTGATTCTGTGGTGGTGCTGAGTGATGCTGTGGTGGTGCTGAGTGTCAGGCATGTGTCAGGCATACGCAATAAATAAGCTTCATAGATTAAAACGCTTAAGCTAAAATTTAATGTTCACCATAGTATACCGCCTAACTGGCATTTTGCGAATCCTGTTAGTGCAACCAAGCAGGTTAGAGTCATAGCCTGGCTCCCAAAAAAGAAGTAAACTTTATGTTTCTGCAATGTAACTAGTAGCTATGTAAAACGATGCAATACTTTAGGGCTAATTTAGCGCTATATAAAATGGCCCAAAAACCAAATACATTTTTTAACCATGAAATGCTGCAAAGGTAATATTAATTTTTTCCCTACAACTACGGTACAAACGGAGAGCCCGATCGGCACCCGTTCCAGCACCTGCTTGGACCCGGCCCACTTAAAGTCCTAAGTAAAGTGTAGTGCTAATAATAATTTAACATATAGAAAGCATACGCAACTAATTTTTTTCCAAATTAACCACTGCTTAAAGTTTCCCCTTCTGTATCATTTTAAATTTAAAGAGCTTACTCGCCCGCTTAGAGCAGATTCTGTCTCCAGCAGCCTCTTAGTGAGACAACCGTGGCTGTTCCTGGAACACTTATGTTCCTAATTACCGGAGCGCTTGTTAACATGCATCTCCCCCTCGTCTATCTAATGAGGCACTTGTACATAATGTGGACGGCACTGATACTATACACAAGTTATTAATCCAATGCCAAGCAAATTACAAGATACAGAAGGGCTCTCAGTGGCTCTGCGTCGCTGCAGCTCCTATGACAGCCGAGTCACCTAATATATTCACCTAGGATAACGGTAAAAATGGACAGCCCGATTGGCACCCGTTGCAGCACCTGCTTGGACCCGGCCCACTTAAAGCAGTAAGTAAAGTGTAGTGCTAACAACAATTAAGCATATAGAAAGCATACGCAACTAATAATTGTTGTTCCCACATAAATAATTAACAACAAAATAAAGCGTTACTGTATTAATAATAAAAACGGTCTAGATCTTACGGCCAAATTTCTAGCATAAGGCAAACGTTTCCGGCTTTGGAGTTTGCGAGAAGCTGGTTCGAGTCACAGCGCTAGCTCACTATTTAGTAATTGTGGACAAGCTTGTGATCACTGTGGCTACCGAAATCAACATAAACGTTGTTTTTGGTGTCATTTAACTGGTGCTTATGTTAAACGCTTCAGTACATTAGTGCAGAGTTTACGCTATATAAAATTCCCCCCCAAAAAAATGACACACAACACTGAACTGCTGCAAAGTTAAGACATTTTTGTGTCCCAAGGGTGAAAGTCAAAATGTAGACACACATCGGCACTCGTAGTAGCACCTGCTTGGACCCGGCTTATTTATAGCACTGGGTAAAGTGTACTACTAATAATGTTTGAACATGACGATTGCTTACGGCAAAACAAAGGGCATAGCTTAAAAGACGTAAGCTCAAAATCAGTGTTTAGCATAGTGTACCGCACAAGTGACATTTTGCTCCTGCTGTTAGTACCAGACATATAACCAAACTAACATTACATCTACAAAAAGCCATAACTATTGGCTTTATGAACGTTAAAGACCCAAGAGCCCAATAGGCACACTTCTGAGCTCCTGCTTGCACCCGGCCCAGGTAAAGCCCTAAGTAAAGTGTAGTGCTACTAATGTTTTAACATATAGCGTGAAATAAAAGCAAAAGCAAATTTTGGATTTACTGTGAACAATTAGTTGTATTAAAACTTTACTTTCACGGTACACGTGTAAGTCTGTAAATACAATGCACCAAATAAAGCTATGTTTAAGTGAACGAAATGCAGACAGAAAGTCTGCTATAGTGTGATGTTCCAGTGACAAATCCAGCACTTAAGGAAGGAAAGCAGGAGACGCTAATTAAAAGCAACAAACACTAGCGAAACAGATTGTAATCTATTTAGGGGCTGCATCTGTAGGATGCTAATTAACCACAGAAGGATGCTAAACTTGTGCTCGCATCGTAGGCAGGAAAATAGAAGTAAAGAAACTATCGACAACTATCACATGGTAAAAGCCATGGAACCAGTTTGGTTTCTAATCTTTATATTCTGGTAAAAATGCACTGTGTAAAGCTTTTGCATCAACAAAAAAACGGCATCTTTTTTGCTGAAATAAAAGCAGTAAAATAGTATTACATGCTTAAAAACACCACCTTCCCTCCACCACCAACTTGTAGTGCACTACACTTTTAAGAATACTTACATTAGTTCGATTACACCAACCAAAAAAAACACGAGTATTGGCTTTGTAATAAATGTAATGCCTGGACAAAAAAAGTGAAAAAAAAAAATCTTCGTTGTGAAAATATTTAAAATGTTTTTGTTCTTAGGGGCAAATTTGTAGCATAAGACCAAAGATGCAAACTTTAAAGTTTGAAGGGAGCAGGCTCAAGTCCCAGCACTAGCTCACCATGCTATAATTGTGGATAACATTCGAATCCACGGAAATAAAATAAACATTGTCTTTTTGTCGACCTAAACCTCCACCATTAATCTAAAACAGCCAAACGTCTTAATACAGTTAATGCCATACAGAGCTAATATATAACAATAACGAGGTTCTAGAAATTAATCGGGTTATTCAAATGCCCACCATAAGCAATCTGTTCAAACTGATAAAGTGGTAAAAAGTCCTCCTGATACAGTGTTGTAATAAAAACAAAGGTCCGGGCAGAGATAACAGTTCAGAGCCAGCCTGCTCAAAAGACGGCAATTACAAACGCAGGTTAAAACGAAACTAAATAGCCAGCATGCTCGAAGGTCTCCAATTACAAAGGCAGGCTACAGCGTGCTAACCAGATAGCACACTGCACTTCAATTAAAAGAAGTGCAAGCAGAGTGAAATAACACTGTAGTTAGGCTCCGCTGTATCGGGACTACAAGGAAGTTAGATTAGAAAATCACCAACAGCCAACAGAAAAGGACATTACAACAACACTACCACAACTAAGCCAATAGCAAGCGGAAAGACAAATAACATGAAATTTCACCCAACATACAGATTACTTTATGTCTCGCTGAGACAGCGCATGCATCGCATGCGCTGCCAAGGCGAGACCTAAAAAGGAGACTGGGGGAGGAAAGAAAGATGAGGAGGTAGAAAGGATCAAGAAGGGGAACAGCATGAAGGGTGAAGGCAGGAAACACGGAGGGAGGGATTGAAGGAAAGGTGAAGGAAGGGTAAAAGTACCAGTAAAACAAGGGGGAAAGGATAGATGGAAGGACTGGTGGGTGAAAGAATATATTGAAGGAAGGGTGAAAACATGGCTATAGGTATGGAATGGTGGACAGAGGGGAGAAAGGATGGATGGAGGGAGGAAAGAGCATCGAATACTGAAGACAACTCTTTTGGGGAGGGTTGGACTACCTGAGTGACGTTAGAAGTATGGCCCAAAATGTGGTATATTTTAATTTTCTGGCTATTCACATTACACCAACACTAGGTATATGGTTCCCTCCTGCACAGATGAGCGATGGGCTAACCAGGAACCATGCAAGATGGCAATGGCAGGTGCTCTTGTTAAGACACTGGTACTTCCTACAGGGGTGAGGGGCGGAGACCTACTACCTCTACTTGCAACGATTCATAATCTGTGCAATGTAACTCACGTTGACATTGGGCTGCACTTCACACACCAGCTGCATTGTGTGGCAAAGGCTACACGCATTCAAAATAACAGTAGCACACATGACATTGTCTGTTCTATACACTGGTGTAAGACAGAGCCAATGAAATTATGCGTCAGAAGAGGACAAGTTATGCAGCAGGGGTTGACTACATTATGCAGCAAGAAAGGGCAAATTATGCTGGTTCATGCTGCACGGTTGTGATAGTAATACTTCATTATTTTGCCATTTTTGCACATGCTAACACTGTCTGAAAAAAGTTTTCTTCTCATAGTACTACGTTAACACCCAAATACAGCAATGAACAACAGAAATGTGGCTAATCAACATTTGTAAAGGGCCTTCCACTGCACATTAACGCAAGTCTCTGTGTTTTCAGTAAGTTTTCATACGTTTCAGCAAGAAATGTTTTGGGGTTAAAATCTGCACACTCTCCAGCAGATAATGGACTATGTGGCAAATACGATACATCTATATTACTGTGTAAAATGCAGTGCTGCAGAATTGCATAATTCTAGTGACCCTGGTCTTAGGTAAGCAAATAGCAGTTGTACATTCACATTTTGGATTCACTTGCAAAGCGATTCATTACCATGTATTATCTCACCATTATGGTGCAATTTTAGATGTGAGCAAATCCGCTCACAGGGAAGATTTGCTGGTTAGCACGCAGAAACCAATGTGCACCGAACCCGGCAGCTAGACTCATCCTCGACCCCCCACATAGAACTCACATCACACCACACCTAGGAGAGATCTACTGGCTCCTGGATACACAAACGTGCTCATTTAAGACACCTCACACGCACATTCAATGCACAACACAACTTAGACCCCACCTACCTGAACAGTCACATCTCCTTCCACCAGCCACCCAGACCCCTCCGCTCCCCAGGACTCCTACTCGCACACATCCCACCCATACACAGAACCAGATCAAAGGACGGGCATTCTCTTGCATCGCAAGTGTGGAACAACCTCCCACTCCTCATCAGAGCCACCTCCTCTCTTCTTGAATTCCTCAAGAAGCTGAAGAGCTGGCTTTTCAATTAATCAACCTACCATAGGCGGGGCTAGGCACACACACATGCTCAGAATCAGGATATCCTCGCGGGTGATAGTGCAAATACACATAACATAACACAACAGACCTGGAGTGGAGCGCAAAGAATCCAGTGGGATTTAAAATGGCAATACGTTTGGATCTATGCAAGAACGTCTCACCACTTTGACCAATCTGCGCGAACATTTATAGAAAGAACCTGAGGTGGATGGACCAAGCAAATGGCATTTCTCATTCAGATTCCTTGTACTGCGTTATTAGCAAAAATAAAACGTGCATTTTCTGTAGAAACAGCAACTTAACCATAAATTCAGAGACTCCTAAGCACCCTCTGTAATATTTATCTCTTCATTTATGACCGCTCAAGTCAAGCAATTTTTCATTTTAAACAGGTATAGATAACAAGGAGTGTTTCGATATTAAGACCGCAAATGTTGTAACCTACAAATTGAGTTGTCACGTGGAGTTGAGGAATTTGTTACCAACACCCAATGAAGCTGTTCTTGCTTCAAAGCTTGTTTTATCCATCTTGGAAGGATGAATGGCTGAGTTGGCCCTGCCAGGATTAGAATCTCTTATCGCCAAGATACACCTACATTTCTGCAATGACCACTGAACCCACCGAGGTTTACTTATCCACTTGTGCTTTTCTTTGCTGTCTGCTGCTGGCTGTCACAGACAGCAGAGGAGGTGATAAGAAAGTTAAGAAATAGTTAATAATTTATTTCTCGTTCTCGTTTTCTGCCTTAACAAAATACATCTTATAACATTGAAACACAATTAAAAATAACAATTTACCTAAATACCACCCACACTATCACAATAAAATCATTAAAAGTCATCTATAAAAACAAGGACTAGAATATAAAACCCTAGTGTCCACCTACTTTCAGCTTCAGCTAACATAGCAATGTAATAATTTACATAGTTTAAAAGGCATAAAACAGTTAAAATAATAGCAACTAGAAAGGTGCCAGTTAAAATCAGTCGGGTTCCCCTTATTCTTCAACTTTCCACTTGTAATACAGGCACTCCAGTAGTACATAGAAACTACATAATAAATCACTGGGTGGTCCGCCCTATAACAAATGGCTAAGGTAACTACCTCATTCAATACATTATAAGCACTAAATAAGGGAGTAAGCCATTTCCTGCAATCGCCCAGTACATTAGGGCTGAATAACATAAAATGTTTAATATTTTCTTTTTTCCCACTGGCACAATCACACAACTCATTATTACCCACTGCTTTGCTCCATCCAGCAGCATATGCTTTCCATGGAGGAGTCCACAGGTGGAAATTACATAGAGTGAACGCCTACCTCAGGGTATATATCATTTGGCTGGGTTCAAAACCTGGGTTTTGTACTTTAACAATCCTTGTACCAGAGGCCCAGTCTTGCTAGAATCGTTTACTTTTTGAATGTTATACTGCCAATAGGCCTCCTTGATCCTAGTTGATGTCTCCCCATTAATCACAGAAGGATCCTCATAAATGATCTCAAGTTTAAGTAACTGTTTTTTTTTTTAATTGGAAAAGTTCATCTGTGTACAAAATTTATTGACATATATCAAACAAAATCAGAAAGAATTTTGTGAAATTTCATCACTACCGGCCCCTTTAAAATTCAAAATATACAGACAGAGTATGATCATTTTAATCAAATAGTTACCTTTAAAACTTTAAACAAAATGTAAATTTATCTCTACAATACAACATAAAACCCACCTTAGCCAAATATTTGCCACAATTTAAGAAATTTCCTATATGACCCAGATCTAAATGCATATCTTTTTTCCGATTCCTTAATCCTATTTATTTTGAACCTTAAATGTTGAAATGTAGGAATTTCCTCAGACCACCATTTTTGGAGAATTAAGGATCTAGCTAATAGAGTTACAATGTACAATTGTTTTTTTAGTAGCAAATCGGCTTTTAGGTCAGGTGAATATCCAAAAACAGCTGTCTGGATATCTAGTGGTTGTTGCAATTGCGATGTATAAATACAAAACTAGCTAATCTCATCCCAGATCTTACCTAACCTTGGACAGGTCCATACGATATGTGTCCAACTGCCCCCTCCCTCTGCATCACATCTAAAGCAGTTTGCCTGAATCTGCTGATTGATCTTATGAAGGAGGGCGGCGTTCTATATAACAGCCACTTGGTATAAAATTGCATGCGTTCCAAATTGGCACCCTTTAACAGTGAAAAATTAAACTCATTAATCTTATCCCAAGCTGGCAAAGATATCTGGAGATTTTCTTTGGACTGCCATTATGCTTGCACTTTCCCATGGAGCTTAGGCACCCTGTAATTACGCAAGAGGGATACCCAGCAGTTAATTGACCTGCGGGTATTAAATTCTATGAGATCCCCAACAAGTTCTGCCGTTGCAATAATCTGTGTGAGATTTAGGTCCCGTAGGAAATGCCTTATTCTAAGAAAGGACAATTGCATTGATGCTTTATAGTATTGGATGTTGGGTTCTATGTCGCTCCACTTTTTCCAGCTCCCATCCAAAAAATCCCAGATTCTTTCATATCCATTACTCAGCCACCTTGATGCAGCAGTCTTATCTACCAGGGGATCCTCCCCAATGTATGCATCTGATAGAAGGGTTGCAGCATTGAGTATGGGGATATCGTAATGGCAAACAAATTGCTGACTGTTTTTTATATACCACTGTAGAAACTTACACCTGACTTTTTTTTTTTTCGTTAAACACATAAAATCAGTAATATATTCTTGAAAAATTAAATCTAAGAAAAAATGATCATACCTATTAGTATTTAAAGTTGTATCTGATTTGTACTCAGTATGTGCAAAACTAGCAAAGTAGTATTCTTTCAAATCCGGGAGGGCCAAACCGCCTTCACTCAATGGTCTATATAATGTATCTATAGCTAATCTAGGTGCTTTGTTTGCTCATAGGAAAATTGTGAAAGTGCCCTGCACTTCCCTAAAAAATGTCATCTGTTTTGTATTTGGAATAGCCGAAAATAAAACATTGCATAGGGGTAAAATTGACATGCGAATCAATGCAGCTCGGCCAATTATTGACAGCGGTAAGTTATTTTATTTTAGGAACAGGCTGTTTATTTTATTCAATAGAGGAACACAATTTAAAATGTATACATTGTTAATATTTTCTGAGACGTATATTCCTAGATACCTCTCGGGTCTGGTATTAACTGTGGAACAAAGTTCTATTGTTAAAGTGTTGAGTGCAGTATTACACAACAAACTCTCTGTTTTCAATTTATTTATCTTATATCCTCCCATCAATTGATACTCCTGAAAGATTTCAAATATACTTTTTTGAATCTCTAAATCAGGTATAAAGAAACAGGGCTATATCATCAGCATGCAGCTTTATATTTGTCATCCTGGGGAGTGGAGAGGTTAAATTGCTGTTTGAGTAAACAGCAATTGCTAATGGCTCAATAAAACGAGCAAAAACTATTGGTGACAGAGGATAGCCTTGTCTTGTTGCTCTGTGAATGCTGCATGTGCCAATATTATTCAAATTAATAATTATATGCGCTGAGGCCCCTTTATAAAAATCAGAAATCATGCTGAAGAATTTGGCGGGTAATACAAATTCAGCCAAAATACAAAAAAGGCCTTCCCAGCAAAGCAAATCGAAAGTCTTCTCGGCGTCTAACAACATGATCTGAGTCAGGATTTTATTATGGCTAAAATAATCTAAGGCCTTGACTAAAAAGGTAGTGTTAAAAGATAAGTGCCTCCCTGGCATGAATCCGCACTGATCTGGATGTATAACTGTTAGAAAAGGGGGTCTCTAGTTGGCTAGGGTTTGGACCTTTGTCAAAGTAGGGACCCTTCTTCCTAGTCAGGGTAAGGGAGTTACACTCCTAAAATAACTCCTGCTCACCCCCTTGGTTGCTTGGCACGAGCCGTCAGGCTTATCTCAGAGGCAGTGTGTGAAGCATTTGCATATAACCAACAGTATTACAGTGAAAACCCTACAAAAGGACAGCACACCAGTTTAGAAAAATATCCAATATTTTTATATATCCAAAACAAGACCAAAACGACAAAAATCCGACATACAGTACTTTAAAAATATGCACTTTACAAGAATACTTTAGAAACAATGGGGCATATTATCAAGAAACGGCGTTAAATTTATCGCCGCTTTAGCGGCAGCAAACTGCCGCTAAAGCGGCGATAATGGGCTTGATAATATGCCCTTGAGAATTCCGAATAGAAGCCCATGTTCTGGTGTCAACATGGGCTTCTATTGGAATTCTCAAGGGCATATTATCAAGCCCATTATCGCCGCTTTAGCGGCAGTTTTCTGCCGCTAAAGCGGCGATAATTTTAACGCCATTCTTGATAATATGCCCCACAGTTCCTTGAAGTCAGTAGCTCCGTCCGGTGCTACCGCGGTGCTGTAAACAACAGAATCCAACATTTCCGTCTGACTGCGTCGGTCAGGGGCATCGACAGACTCGTAAACAGTACCTTTTGTGTTGCGACTGACACGTTGGTGCGAGACGTCGTGGCAACCGTCGTGGTTGTGATTCGAAACGTAGCGGTGCAGCGTGCGGTGCCCTCAAGGCGCGGTGCAGGCAGCGGCTCGGTGACGGTCGTCCAGCGGCGTCGGTGAGACCAGAGCTGCGGTGCAGAATGAAGGCGGTGCTCGATGCGGTGCTGACAGATCATGGTGCAGGCAACAGAGCCGGTTGTGGGATGCTGGCGTCAGTTAGTCCGGACTGCGGTGTGGGACGGGGCGGTGCGTTGTGTGACTTACGAGCGGTGCCCCCAAGCCACGATGCGGTCACAGAAGTCATGGTCAGCGTGCAGCGACAGCGTCGGGGAGACCAGGGCGGTGAAGTGAAGCGAGGCGGTGCGGAGTGCGGTGCCCACAGGTCACGGTGCAAGCAGCAGCTCGGTAGCGGCAGCGTCGGACGTCGTCGTCGGTGGGACCAGGGTTGCAGTGCGAGGTGTGGACGGTGCCCTGTGCGGTGCCTTCAGGACACGGAGGCGGTGATGGACTAGGTGATGGAGTCAGTTGCTTTTCCCCCTTCTGTGGCAACTGAAACTGCAGTTTCAGAAGTGGTACCCAGAGGGTGGGGAGGCTTTGCAGTCCCTGAGACTTCAGAACAGGGGACAAGCTCTACTTTAAGCCCTTGGAGATACTCAGCACAAGTAAAGAAAGTTCAGTCCAGTCCTTTCATTGCCCAAGGCAGAAGCAGCAACTGCAGGCCAACCCAACAAAGCAACAACACAGCAAAGGGCCAGTACTCCTCCTGGCACTTCTTCCGGCTCTTCTTCTTGGCAGGTTCCTTGATTCCAGCAAGTTCTCTGAAGTCTTTTATCTACCTGAGACTTTCAACAGGAGGCAAGCTCTACTTCAAGCCCTTGGAGAAAACTCTAACAGCAGGATGATGAAAGTACAATCCAGTCCTTTCCCTACCCAAGACAGAAGCAGCAAGCAGCAGGCCAAAACAGCAGAGCACGCAGCAACGTGGCAGTTCCTCCTGACAGCATTTCCAGCCCTTCTTCCTGACAGGTTCCTTAGTTCAGCAGTAATCAATAGTTTAGGGGTCTGGGCCCCACTTTTTATAGCACAAATTCCTTTGTTCTCTGGTGGCAGATAAGCTCTTTGCCCAGCCAAAACCAGTTCTGTTCTCTCTGGGGCAGCTGCCCGGCAGGAGGTGGAGACAGCATTGTCCAATGCAGACCAGGCCCATTCAGGTGTGAAAGAAATCTCCTCCTCCTACTCTAAATGCAGCCCAGGTCTATTCAGCCCAGCCCTGACTCATCCAGGAAAGGCAGGACACACATCAACCCCACCCCCTTCCGGTGGCCGTCTGAGAGAATGCACATCCCCAGCCTCTGTCATTCAAAAGCCAGACAGTCAATCCACAAACCAGCAGAGGCACACAGGATGGCTAAGTAAGAGAATACCAACTTTCTAAAAGTGGCATTTTCAAACACACAATATAAAAATCATCTTTACTAAAAGATGCATTTTTATATTCTGAGTTCAGGCATACTAAACTCCATATTTCTAGCTTTTCCCAATGGGAAGTTATATTTATAAGATGTTATAAATAAACTCCCATTCTGTCCTATGGGACAGATAGCCTTTAAATAATGAAAAACGAAATTGACAGTATTTCACTATCATGACATGCCACACACATCAGGGCATGTCCTACCTTTCACATACACTGCACCTTGCCCACAGGGGTACCTTGGGCCTACCTTAGTCGTGCCTTACATGTAAGAAAAGGGTAGGTTAGGGGCTGGCAAGTGGGTGCACTTGCCAAGTCGACATGGCAGTCATCAGCTGCGCACAGACACTGCAGTGGCAGGTCTGAGAACCCTTTGAAGGGCTGCTTGTGTGGGTGGCACAACCAGTGCTGCAGGCGCACTAGCAGCATTTGATTTACAGGCCCTGGGCACACACAGTGCACTGTACTAGGGACTTAAAGGTAAATCAAATAAGCCAATCATGGAAACACCAATCCATAAACACAATTTACATGGAGAGCATATGCACTCTAGCACTGAATAGCAGTGGTAAAGTGCCCAGAGTCCTAAAACCAACAAAAACAGGGTCAAAAACAGGAGGCCAAAAAGCAAAAATTCTGGGGGTAAACCCGCTGAAAAAGCCAAGTCTAACACAACCCCCTTCCAGCCTAAAGCCAGGGTAGACTAATCAATCTCTTGATGGACTTCCCTGCTTGGGGCGATAGAACATAGACCTGGCCCACAACAGCGGCAGCACATTCTAGTTCTACGCCTGGCTGAATCCAGTTGGATCCCTCTGTCCATACTCTCAGGGCCCACTACGCTAACCCATGGGAAACCCTTTGCTTCACCTGAGGACCCCACCTGTGCAGCACCTAACCTTAGCTTGCTCATAGGTGTGTCCCAGCAGGCAGACAGTACCCACATGGCCAACACAGTGGTGTGGCCTAGTCCACCCTCGGGGTGTGACTCCGGTCCCCTCCTATGGGGCACCTCTGTCCACTAGGACAGCAAACCACAGTAGCCACTGACAGCTGTCAGTGATGAGAGCCAGGCCTCATGCCTCTCAGGGCTCTCTAGCCTTTGTGGTGTTAGAGAGTGGGGGGCTGTAGCCCCAGGTGCTTGACACCCTTTGTCCACTCTCCCTCCTGTCAGATCAGGTATGGCATCCTGACACTGACCCACCAGCCCAGGGTCTGTACCCTGCGACTGGTCAGGACACTGGGGTGGGCTCTCCCAAACCCTGTCCTCCCCACTGGGGGCCTGTACCCTCCACTGTGGAGAGGTACCCCCAGAGTCCAGGATTTCCAGGGCGACTGGGCCAGCCATTCTGCACAATTCTCACGCCAGTTCAGGGGGGCTATCCTGCAACTGGCTACTCAGCTCAGGGTCTGTACCCTGAAGCTGACCAAGAGACTGGGGTGGGCTCTCCCACAGCCGGTCTTTCCTCCTGGGGTCCTGTACCCTCCCACCCGGAGTGGTGCCCCCAGAAGATAAACTGGTAGGGGCACTGTTAGTAGTAGCCCCTCCCTCCAGGTCAGGGGGGACACCCTGAACTTGGCCCTCCAACCCAGGGTCTGTACCCTTAGGCTGGACCTGTGCCTGGCAATCCAGGACTTCCGGGGGAGTACACCGACACCCACCAAGGGAAACACACTCCTCTAGAGTTATGCAAGAGTCTGCCTGGGGCAGGTCTCCAGCCTCCTGTCCACCTGACAGAGCATGAAGTCCCCCAGGCCAGAAGTGGCCTCACCAGGGTCAGTCCTGGGGTGCTCTGACCTCAGATCTGGCAACCCCTGACCCACTGGTCATTCCCTCACCCCTTGCTCTGGACTCATGCACCCTCCCCACTGTAGCGGTGCTGCCAGACACCAGAACTGGTGGAACGTTCGTTACAACAGTCTCCTCCAGCTCACCTGACACCTTGGGATCCTCCCCAGGGTATGGCCTCCCGGTAAAGACTAGGCCCCCCTCCTGGTGTTCACTCATGGAACCAACCAGGCCTTGGAACTGGGTTTCAGGCACCTCAGGACACAGCCCATTCCCACTCCTTCACCTTTGAGACAGGACGTGGGACCCTACACCCCTCCCACTACTCTGGGGCCTTTCTGGGCTACCACAACCCTCCCCTACTTCAATTGGTTGGGGAAAACCTGAGCCATCTCCTTCAGGATCACCCCCAGATGCTTCTTCAGACCCTCCGGAATCCACCACAAAGTCTGCCTCCAGTGTGAGCTCCCTGGTGTCAGGAAACTCACACTCCACCGGATGTTGGCATAGCTCTGGAAAACAGGGACTGAACATATGCTCTCCAGCATCCAAATTACACACCCCCTCACATGTGTCAACCAGACTACCCTTCACCCAACCATCCAGTGCCTCAGAAAAGTACCCCACATCATTCACAGTGTCTGACTGTTGCTGTCCCTCAACCCATACTCTTCTGGCTGGTCTCCATACTCACTTGCCAGGGCTTCTACCATGGGGGAACCCCTCTCCCTGCACCTCTCATCTAGAGTCAGTAGAGTGTCCCTCCCACCACCAGGAATATGATCCCTTGTGCCAGTTCCCAAATCCACCTCAGGGACACTGCACACCACTGGAGTAACCTCACAATCCTGAACCCCTGGTGTATGTCAACCCCCTCCTTGAAGCAGGGCACCAGGTCTGTGTGTGTGTGTACCTCATCCTCAGTACTGGACCTAACACTTTTGTTGATACCATCTGGGCTGGACCTAGCACCCGTGGCTTCTCAGTCCAGCTCCAGCTCTCTCATTTTAAGCTCATGATCCCAGATCATTTTCCTTTCCCACATGGCTTCTCTTTTGCAATCCCGCTCATTCTCCAACCGGAGTTTTTCCAGTTCAAACTTCCTTGCCTCCCTCCTGTCCGCCAGCTCCTCTGGGGCCAAGCCACTGCTGCCTGGCCTGGAGGGTTCCCCCCTCCCAAAAGCACATCTAACCTTGGAATAGCCTCCTCTGTCTCCACACTGAGATCTCCAGACTGCCCACTGGCATGTCTGGCTGCTACCCAGGCCCTAAGCGCCTTTTGTAGCTCTTCTATCCTGGTGAGGCCCCTGATTTGGACTTTGAGGTTCTTGCAAATAGCCTTCAACTCCTTCACGCTGTAGGTTTCTGAACCTCTCCTCCTAAAAGGCCACTTCCAAGGATGCAACAGATGATGTTCTTGATTCAGGCATGAAGCAATAGCAAGTTCAAGATCAAAAATGATGGGATCACAAAAAATGGACCAAGAAGAAAATAGTATGTGGCACGTAATGGTCTGCGATATGGTAGTAGTGCACACCAATCACTGTAAGTCAAGTGCAAACACAAGTCCTATCCTCACCGCTGCCAACCAATGTTAGAAATGGCATCCTGACACTGACCCACCAGCCCAGGGTCTGTACCCTGCGACTGGTCAGGACACTGGGGTGGGCTCTCCCAAACCCTGTCCTCCCCACTGGGGGCCTGTACCCTCCACTGTGGAGAGGTACCCCCAGAGTCCAGGATTTCCAGGGCGACTGGGCCAGCCATTCTGCACAATTCTCACGCCAGTTCAGGGGGCTATCCTGCAACTGGCTACTCAGCTCAGGGTCTGTACCCTGAAGCTGACCAAGAGACTGGGGTGGGCTCTCCCACAGTCGGTCTTTCCTCCTGGGGTCCTGTACCCTCCCACCCGGAGTGGTGCCCCCAGAAGATAAACTGGTAGGGGCACTGTTAGTAGTAGCCCCTCCCTCCAGGTCAGGGGGACACCCTGAACTTGGCCCTCCAACCCAGGGTCTGTACCCTTAGGCTGGACCTGTGCCTGGCAATCCAGGACTTCCGGGGGAGTACACCGACACCCACCAAGGGAAACACACTCCTCTAGAGTTATGCAAGAGTCTGCCTGGGGCAGGTCTCCAGCCTCCTGTCCACCTGACAGAGCATGAAGTCCCCCCAGGCCAGAAGTGGCCTCACCAGGGTCAGTCCTGGGGTGCTCTGACCTCAGATCTGGCAACCCCTGACCCACTGGTCATTCCCTCACCCCTTGCTCTGGACTCATGCACCCTCCCCACTGTAGCGGTGCTGCCAGACACCAGAACTGGTGGAACGTTCGTTACAACAGTCTCCTCCAGCTCACCTGACACCTTGGGATCCTCCCCAGGGAATGGCCTCCCGGTAAAGACTAGGCCCCCCTCCTGGTGTTCACTCATGGAACCAACCAGGCCTTGGAACTGGGTTTCAGGTACCTCGGGACACAGCCCATTCCCACTCCTTCACCTTTGAGACAGGACGTGGGACCCTACACCCCTCCCACTACTCTGGGGCCTTTCTGGGCTACCACAACCCTCCCCTACTTCAATTGGTTGGGGAAAACCTGAGCCATCTCCTTCATGGCATGGGTTTGCACCTTTGTCCAAGTAGGGACCCTTCTTCCTAGTCAGGGTAAGGGAGTTACACTCCTAAAATAACCCCTGCTCACCCTCTTGGTAGTTTGGCACGAGCAGTCAGGCTTATCTCAAAGGCAGTGTGTGAAGCATTTTCACATAACCAACAGTAATACAGTGAAAACCCTACAAAAGGACACCACACCAGTTTAGAAAAATATCCAATATTTTTATGTATCCAAAACAAGACCAAAACGACAAAAATCCAACATACAGTACTTTAAAAATATGCACTTTGCAAGAATACTTTAGAAATGCAGTTCCTTGAAGTCGGTAGCTCCGTCCTGTGCTTCAGTGGTGCTGTAAACAACAGAATCCAACAGTTCCGTCTGACCGCGTCGATCAGGGGCGTCGACCGACTCGTAAACAGTACCCTTTGTGTTGTGGCCGACACTGTGCGAGCCGGTCATGGCAACCGTCGCAGTTGTGATTTGAAGCATAGCGGTGCAGCGTGCGGTGCCCTCAAGGCACGGTGCAGGCAGCGGCTCGGTGACGGTCGTCCAGCGGCGTTGGTGAGACCAGGGCTGTGGGGCGGAATGAAGGTGGTGCTCGATGCGGTGCTGACAGATCACGGTGCGGTCGATCCAGACTGTGGTATGAGACGGGGCGGTGCGTCGCAAAGTTCACCAACTGGGTACAGTTGGTGAACTTTCAAGATACCATGAATTGAAGCCAGCTGCACAACTTAAGAGGAAGTTGCTGTACATGAACTATGACATTTTAGCTCCTTGCAGAATTCTTTGTGAGCTGAACCCTGGCAATCACACCAGTGTTTCAAAGATGCAAGGCCCAAACCTATTACCATACCCTAGGCATGGCCATGTTCCTTTAGGCAGCCTTTTACAAAGGTGTAAGTGAATGCAGAAATAACACTTGCACCTCAATCAAATATTCCCTGACTACCTTGTTAGTTGTCTAATTGGTGGTTGTGACTATTTCAAACCTCTCATGTACTCCAGGATATCAGTGGCTGAGGTTAATTGAAGTATTACGTCCATCATGTTCTGGACAACCCTCATGTAGTCCAGCAGCAGTCTACCATGAACATATTGGATAAAAGGCGGAAACAAAACATGAAGCAGCTGGAGATCCACCCTTTTTTGGATATCCAAATGATCACAAATTGATGAGACCAACATCTGGAAAGGTAGTATTGCGTGTCATTTGCCATTGGAACTTTAATCCCCCTTGTTTTCTGTGGTACAAAATTCCTGAACCAGGTGAAGATCTCACTAGAGGCATAGTGAAAGAACCCTGAATGAGGGAATGAACTAAATAATAGAGACAATGACCCAGTGAAACCGATCATTTTTCTGGCTTGACATGCAGTTTGTAATACCAGGCTCATTTACTAGTTGATTTTATATGTACAGTAATCACATTTTTAAGGAATTAGTCAATTGTTTTGACCTCTGGATATTTTTACCATGCATAATTTGTAATATATACTAATGGATTTTATTAGCACAAGTGTATATCAAGGGGAGTGTAATGGCCCCTTGATGTGTAATGATTTTGTAATGGTTTAAAGTAACTATTCATTAAAACTTTACTTGCTTACGAGTGCCATTTGAAACATGCCTTCTGTAGGTAGCCGTCAATGATGATAACACCGACATCATCTGGTTAGTTAGTGATCAATCACTTCTACTGCAGTGTATGGAGACTCTGAGAAGAGGGTAGAGGAACCAGTTCTGAGATGAAGTATCCCCTGTAGTCAGCGGTCTCAGGACAGACCTAAACCATTCTCCGGACTGCAAAATTATCTGCCATGTTGTAGGAAGCTGGCTCTGAATATACTATACCAAAGTAAGGGATAGTGTGCACAGAGTCCAGTGGATCCCCAGAGGCATAGCAGAGGCTAAAGTAAATAATATCTTACTCTCTTTTGTGGTAGTGTGGTCTAGCAGTCAGGCTTATCAGGAAGGTAGTGTTAAGCATTTGTTGTACACACTCAGGCAAGAAATTATTTCACATACTCAAAGACTAAATCCAGACCAATTGTATAAAAAGTTATTATTATGATATTTTATTTCTAGAACCAAGGTCTACTTAGTAGCAGGTAAGTTAAACTCTTCTTACAATGTGACTTTCAGCAAAGCAGTGAATACTGGATCTGCAGGGACATTCAGATTACTTTTTGCAGTTGAGAAACTAGTTAAAGAATGCTGGTAAGTACTTTTCGATTTTAGTTCTGCTTTGGTATGATACACACTCCTAACACAGTTTACACAACACAGGAAGGACATTTATAAGCAGGTTAACTCTTGTGCAAGCAATAGGTTAATTTTTGTGCAGTACAAAACAGAAGAATTTTCGGCAAAAACCCACCTTTCAGTCCTATGGGATAAACAAAGTGTTAAGTTGCAGGTGAGTAGAACGGTTTTGCAATTGGAGTTTTGGGGGGTAGAACCAAGGTTCCCCAAGGTTCAGGTTGGCACTCAAGCGGCACCACCAGCGGCACAAGTGCGGCCGGGTGTAGAGTGCAGGGTGCCAAGGTTAGTCAATGGGGCTAAGGGGCACCTTGGTTGGGGACTGCTCACGGGCAGGCTACTCGGTCTCAGGAGCCAAGCTCCTAGACTTAAGATTCGGGCAAAGGGGGTCCCAGGTTAGCACCAAGTCCACATCACCAGGGGTAGGGGCGGCTGGGTGCAGGGTGCTTAGGAGAATTCGGGAGCCCAATGCAATTCAATGGAGGACGTCGGTCACAGAAAAGGACTGATGGCTGGGGCCAGAAGACTGGATGAAGGGAACCAACGACTGGAGGGCAAAACTGGAGTGTTGCTGGACACCATTGGTCGGGCACCTTAGGTCACAGGAGCTGCGGATGCAGGGGTGTCCTTTCGTGTCGGATAACTCTCACCGGTTCTGGTCATAATTGTGGGGACTCTTCAGGATGAGGCTGCAGGTGTCGAGGAGAAGGTCAGTGGAGGTAATCCAACACTGGCACTCAGGTCAAGATCGCCAGGGGGGACCTCGCTGGTGTGTTGGGCTACCTGGACTCGGGCCGTGGGCGTCGGGTGCAGAGTGGTGAGGACTTGTGGATCCAGCAAGTCTGGAGTCCTTGGCTTGGGTTGGTATTAGACAAATCCGGTGTCCATGGGAGGTAGGAGTTCTTTGTGAAGGCAGGGCAGGTCTCCAGGGTTCTTGGAGGTTGCTGGCTGCAGGACACGCTTGGTTCAGCTCGCAGGGGTTCAGAGCAGGAGACAGGCCAGTAGGGCTGTGGCCAAAGCAGTTGTTGTCCACCTCCTCTTCTGCAGCACGGCTCTTCGGTCCTTCTTCTTCTTGTCACGTCGAATCTTTAGAGGCAAGGTTCAGGGGTGCCCCTAAATACTAGATTTTTTTTATTTTTTATTTTATTTTTATTGATTATCATTGTGGACACAGGTTCAACAACAGCGCATCCACGTGCAAAGTTACAGACGCTAGGATGATATAGACAAGATAGATCATAGCAGCCAACTGTCCATATTGCAAATCTTCATCTTCTTGCCCAAGCATTTTGTGCCAGAGTCCCAGTCCCGATGTCCCAAACAATCCCTGCAATAAAGTCCGGGGGGAACAGGGGGAAAAGAGAGAAGGGGGTATAGAAGTTGGGGAAGAGACGAGGAGGGTGCTGGCCTCCTAAAGAAGTGTTCCTACAAGCCCACACGTTCTACCTGTGTACAAGGAGATTGTTTCCCCGTATAACAGTCATTTCAGACCGAACGGGGAGTCTCGTCCTGAACTTGTGGGTGAGAGTTAAGGTATCTCTGTAATGGCTCCCAGATGTCTCTGAGGTGAGCCTGTGCAGGCATAAGTTCCCAATAATCAGACAGTTGCCCATGACAGAGTGCCGCATCCTTAAGCCAATCAGCAGTGCGAGGGCTCCGACGGCCGCCCCAGCACATCGCTATCCCCCACTTGGCAAGCAGCAGGAGCATAGCTACTCATTTTCTGATTGTCACTGGTGCAGATCTTACATATCCTAGCAACGCTGTCAGGGGGGAGCGCTCTCTCTGGTATTCAAGCATCTTGTCCAGCACCTCGAATATGTTCTCTCATTAGCATGCAATTTCTGGGTAGGTCCAGGCCAGGTGCAAGAAGTTCGCCTCCTGAGCCCGGCATCTCACACATCTCGCATCCTCACTCAAGCCAGCTTTGTACAGCCATTCGGGAGTCATATATAATCTATGAAGAAACTTGAAGTGAATTAGCCTCAACCTATAGTTAGGGGACAGCTCTCTAGCCTGCGCGCAGCAATATGCCCACTGCTCATCCTCCATGGGGCAACCCAGTATCTCCTCCCATCCCCTCCGCGCTGCAAGAACACACACTGGCGGATCACACTGCATACCCGTGTATAAACGAGTGCTGAATTTACGTGGTGATGGATTGTTTAAGTTAAGAAATCTTCCAAAACCTGGAAAGTGGGGGGACGCCTTCGTGAAAGAGGCAAAGCAGGCACGCAGCGCCGCGCGGAGCTGGTAATTCTGTCAAGCAACCCCGTGGTTTCCCCCGCAAGCGCACTGTCGGGCTGTACAAATGTGCCCTCAGAGAACGCATCGCCCATAGTGTGGAGACTGAGCTTGCTTAGTCTATGCCATACACCCGCATCTTCCGAAAATGGTAATGCCAGCTGTTGCGACAGGGGTACAGAGGGGGATACATCACTTCCATATGTGCCCTGCGTCTCAGCTCCCGCCAGGCCTACACCATGCACCCAACCGAGTCCACTGCTGAGCACCGCCTGGTCTGTGTACAGGGCCATATGCAGTGGTGTAGGGGCCACTTGATCATGCTCCGGTGCCGTATGCGCCATGAATTGAGTCGGAAAAAGCCAATAAAATCCAAACTGAGCTAGGGCACAATTGTAGTAGAGCTCCATGTTTGGGGCCCCCAGAGCCCCCTGTTCAAACGGCAGTGTCAGGGTCTCCCACGAGACTCTGAGCTGTTTTCCAGCCCAAGCAAGAAATATCAAGTTCGAGCGTAGTCTGCGCCTGAAAGTTGCGTTAAGAGGGAGCAGGAGTTTAACAAACACATAAAGAAACTTGGGAAGCACAATCATTTTAGCTATTGCCAATCGTCCCGCTCCTGAGCCAGTCCATTAGTCTCCCATAGTTATATTGCCATAGATCCTCAGTACTATGGCTCAGCCAGACCCCCAGATATTTCACTGGGCCCTCCGCCCAGCTGAGCGGATATTCTGACTGAAACCGTTCAGCGTCAATTGGAAGATAGTCGATTTTCCCCAATTGATTATGCCTGAAAGCCTGCCGAATCTTGGAATTTCCCTAATTAGGGGGTCTAAGTTTTCCGCTGGGCGTTTAGCATACAGGGTCATGTCGTCGGCATACAGAGACACCAGAATTACCCTTTGGACAAATGCCAGGCCACAATGTGCATGATGCTGTCTCAGTCGGGCAGCCAAAGGCTCCATGGCTATGGCAAAAAGAAGGGGGATAACGGGCATCCCTATCTGGTTGCACGAGACACAGGGAAAGGGGGGGAGACCATCCCATGGATCCGAAGTCTTGCAGTCGGAGAGGAGTACAGGAGGGCAATCGATTTCAGAAATTTTGGGCTAACACCCAGGCGAGTTAGGAAGGCAAACAAATAAGGCCGTTCCAAGGTATCAAATGCCTTGTTGGCATCCAGAAATATTGCAGCCGCCTGAATCGAAGGGTTGATCTCTTGCATAGTCACGAAATAGGTGTGCAGGTTGTGAGAAGTGGCTCTTCCAGGGACAAAGCCGCACTGGTCGGGACGCAGCACAAGGGGCAAGAGCGGAAATAGTCGTGCAGCAATGAGTTTAGCAAGAATTTTATTGTCCAAAGTAATCATTGATAGCAGCCTATAAAAGTCGGACAGTAGCGGATCTTTATCTGGTTTTAAAATCGTGATGATAAGCGCTTCCCGGAGCGAGGGGGGAGTTCCCCTCGCTCCAGCGATTCGTCGTACATGTTTATGAGATGTGGAGCCAGCAGCGGTGCAAATACTTTATAGAAAGTGGCCATCAGGCCGTCGGAACCTGGGGCCTTGTTCTTGGGCAAGGCTTGGATGACCCCAATCACCTCCTCCTCCGAAAACGGCTCATATAAATAGCTGGGGTGGCCTCCCTCTATCCAGAGCAGCTGGAAAGAGTCAGAGAAGGCGGCAAGATCCGGGTGGGGCATTTTGCCTCACCGCGTACAGTGAGGAATAGAAGGACATTATTTCTGCCTGGACAGCGGCCTGGCCGATTGCCATCTTACTGTCCGTTGTACGTTGTACGTAACTCGCTAATATAATCGTTTGCCCATGGTTTTTTAAGTAGGTCTGCAAGTGTCTCCCTCTCCATACCTCCTGGCACATGCCTCCCTCCCTAATAAGTGTGTCTCCCTTACGACCACCTCCTCAAACTCAGCAATCTTACTCCTAATCTCCCCGAGGGTCTCATTTTTAGAAGTGGTGAAGAATTTGCTTTCCAGGTCTTGTATCTCCCCCTCGAGGTGCCAGAGATCACACCGCAACGAGCGCAATACTCCCTCCTGCTTCGCAATACACTCCCCCCTTATTACAGACTTAAATGCCTCCCAGAGTGTGGATGGGGATTTTACTGTGCCCTCATTCAGTGCAGATTATTCTACTATCACAGTTCAAATAGCCTCTAGAAACACCTGGTCGCGCAAAGCACCTGATGGGAGTCGCCAGCTGAATGCTCTACTGGGAGTGCCTGGCAAGGTGAATTCAAGTATTACCGGGGAATGGTCGGATAGGGTTCTGACTAGATGGGTGACCTTGGAGACCCATGCAAGTACATCTTTCGAAGTCAACCAAAAATCTATCCTGGACCACATGGGGCTGGCCGAGGGTACACATGTACCTTCCTCACGATGTGCAAGTCGGTAGCACCAGATATCAGTCACGCCATAATCCTACATAAAAGTCTGCAGCTGTGTTGCCGTCCTCGGGTGAGGGCGCCAGCCGCTGCCCGATCTATCCCTGTCGGGGTCTAAAATTATGTTGAAGTTCCCTCCCCATAAGACTGTGCCTGGGCCCAGCGTGTCTACCAACCTCCAAACCTCCCCAGCGTGCCCACCAGCATTACATATCTCCCCTGCGGGTCACACAGAGCGACATGCGTTCGGCAAGGCAGTCCTTTTCTAATGGGAATTGCAACCCCTCTCGCATAGTTGGAATAGCATGCAAGATGTTTCTCATCAATCTACCCTGCATGCAGGCGCATACAGTTGCTCCCCATCAAGTGTGATTCTTGCAAGAAACAGTTGCCCGCCCCATGCCGGTTGAGATACGCCGCTACCAGCCTCGCTTTCCTTCTGTCATTCAGTCCGTGGACATTCCAGGTTATTGTTTTTAATGTGGTCACAATCACCTCAGGAGCTCCCATGTTTCCCACAACAATCTCTCTTGCGCTCAGCAGGCTCATTGCACAATGGCGTATGGCGGGAGGAGGCCAGCAAAGGAGGGGAAGGAAAAAAATGGAAGGCAGAGAAGGAACAGCAACATTGTAGTGAACTAACAAACCCCTGGTAACACCACCCCCGCCCACTACAGCCACCCAACGTGGCTGAATTACAACCCCCACACCCCCATTAAGGTGACCCGTGGCCAATTAAGAGAAACAGAGTAGGAATCATCCTTGGGGGGGAACTGCTAGGGGCCCGGTGTTTCCCAGGTGATGGAAGCTGGGTGGCTGGACGCTGTTGATGAAGCAGGGGGAACCCCCAGCTTCCAGTGAGGCAGACATGACTGTTCAGTACATATCAAGCAGGTACAGAAAAACCAGAGAGGGTGAGCCAAGCATCTTTGTAAGTGGAGAGGGGACGCCAGGTTAGTCCAGCTCAGTAACAGGAATTCCCTGGGTCAGCAGTGCTCGATGCGTTAGTCATTTTCGCTGAGACAGTCCTCCCCTCTGCAGTCCTCTCCGATTGTAGGGGCGGTTTAGTTGGTCGTAGATCCCGTGCGAATTTGGCGGCCAGCTTAGGGTCGGTGAAGTACGAAGTTTTGCCAGCGCGGAAAATAAGTAATTTTGCTGGATAAAGAAGAGAGTACTTAACATCCTGTTTCTGGAGCATCCATTTGACCGATACAAACTCTCTTCTTGCCGCCTGTACAGCAAGAGTGAAGTCCGGGTAGAACGATACAGCGTTACCTTGATATACTGTTTCTTGTTGGTCTCTGGCACTACGTAACACAGTGTCCCTATCATGGTAGTTTAGCAGGCGGGTGATTATCGGCCTGGCCGGGGCACCTAGCAGAGGCCTCAGGCCGAGCGCTCTGTGGGCCCTCTTCACTATGCAGACCGCCGACAGGGAGTCCCCATATAGGGACTGCAGTATTTCCTCAACATTGTCCTCAACTCGGGTTATGGCGGTGGATTCCGGAATTCCCACGTTGCACAAATTATTTCGTCTTGATCGGGCCTCCAAGTCCTCGTTCTTGTTCCAAATCACTTCCAGGACTTTTTCCATGCTAAGCATTTTTTCCCGCATTGTCACTGCATCATCTTCCAGCGTGGATGTGCGCTGCTCGACCTGCCCGATGCATTTGTCATGGCTGGATACCTTGTCCTTCAGCCTATCCAGTCTGTTAGACATGGAATCAATTTTCTGATCGATGGCCGTGAGAGATTGCTTGAGATCTCTGAACATTTCACGGATATCCGGCTCTTGTGTGGACACGGCACTCATACTCGGCTCCGACAGTTCATCCTCCAGTGGGCCGCTGTTCGTGGGAGGTCTGCGTTTTTTAAAGGTCAGCTTAGATTGACGGGTGTCCGACTTCCCCATGTCAGCCCAGTGTCAGTATTCGCACCCTGGGGCACTTGTCAGTTCTTTAGCAGTAGTTTCACCCAGCCGTTCTCTCCTTGAGTCTACCAGGACCCCCAGACGTGCAGGCCTCCCCGCCTCTCCTGATCTTCACAGCGCAGCGTAGGGAGGGGTCCCAGCTCCTTCACACCTGCACTCCAGTTTGTCAGGCAAGGGGCATGCATTTCTCTGGGGCCGATCCCGGTCCCTTGTCGGGGTGGGGGGCAGCCGCCCCATTCACTGTGCGCCGGCAGGCCAGTACCTCCTTCAGCTGGGCTCGCCGACAGATAGCCAATGGGGAGGGAGGATCCCCAGCCGTTTTGTCAGTCCACCTCTAGGCAGGCCGTCATCAAAAGAGCTGATGTCAATGTCGTAGACCTCCTCTTGCTTGCTATTGCGCTCACTGCAATATGTTTGGGGGCCCTCTCTTTGCTCCTCTAGTCTATCGTCTCTTTACTGGTCCCGCTCACCTTTACATCTCCCTGTCGGAACCCACTACTGCTCCTTCCCAGGCTCCACCGATGCTACGCAGCTAAAAGGCCCAGGCCACGCCGCCTTCCAGGCCGGCATGCAGGCCGCCCGCGGGTCTCTGAAGAGACCAGAGTGCGGAGGTCTCCGCCCCCAGTAGCTCCGCTCCGTTCAACATCCACCCCGTCCTGTCTTCGTGGGGGGGGGCTCGTGCAGCTCACTATCAGGCTCCCTACGCTGTGCTCCTCACCTGCTGCGCGCTGGCCCTGCCCGAAGTGGTGGCCTCTCACAGGGTCCACCGCCGCCCCGACCAGGCCGCTCCTTGTGTGTAGAACTTGGGAGCTCAGCAGGCCTACGGCCCTGATCCGTGGCGCCACCGCAGAGGCCTCTCCTCTCTCGGCCTCCTCGCTCCTCTCCCCTCTCCAGGCTCTGCAGCGTTTCCTCAATGCTCAGCCAGGCAGCGCGGTCCCTTGTCTGATCGCAGCCCGACGCTGGGGCGGCAGCGCTGCCCTCCGTGCACACCCTTCGGTCCCCCGGCCCCTCCTCCAGCCTTACTGCTGGCCAGCGCGCCACTACCCTGCAAGTCTCCGCAGTTACGGCCCCAGCCGCCTCGTCCCGTTACTCTGCGGGCCACCACGAGCCCCCGATCTTTTACCTTTGATCAGGAGGGGGGAGCCGCGGCCTGGTTCTTGTGCCACCAAGTGCTCTTGCCGCTCTTCTCTACCCTCGCTCCCAGGAGTCCTTCTCTGCGTACAGCCCCTGGAGCCTCACGGGGCTGCCATTTTGTATCGCTGCACACTGTGTCCCAGGTCAGCCAGTGTATTCCTCAATGGTCACGAGGCAATCACCTTCCTTTTTACAACCTTGATGCCTGCCCATACTGCTGGATTTTTGATGGATTGCCCATCCAGCCTGCAGAGTCTCACAGGGTGGCGGCCATCTTGCATCCGGGCTCACTAGCGCCCCCCCCTAAATACTAGATTTAGGGGCGTTACAGGGGTGTGCAGGTCAGGCCCAATGGGTCCCTTCCCTGGGGTGTCTACACCCCCTGGTATGCCACCCTCCAGTGGGAGGGGGCATAGGCCTCTTCCTGATTGGAGAGGTCCCCCTATCTTCTAGAAGGAAGGAACTGAGATGTGTGCTTCACCTCGCCTCACCCACCTGAGGGGTGGAATTGGCAAAGGTGGGCACACCTCCCTTCCTGGTTAGGTTTTTCCACTGGTTCGCGCTCCCAAAATGGGGGTCAGAACCAGTGGGAGCCAGTTGCTGATAGCAGCAAAAGGCTAGGGGTAGCTAACAAAGGTGGCAGGCCTTTGAAGCTCCCTCTTTGAGGACCCTGCCCATCCTGGGGGAGGATGCATGGCACCTCTGCCCACAATGTGCTTTGTTCTCAGAGGGCTCTCTACCCAGGGGTCCAGAAACCTGTCTGGTGGTGGCAAAAGGCTGGAAGCCAGTCAGGAAGCACACCAGAGTTAGTCATTTTTCAGGGGGCATCTCCACGATGCTCTCTCTGTGCATTTTTCAATAAATCCATCACTGGCATCAGTGTGGGTTTAATGAGCTAGGAAGTTTGATACCAAACTTCCCAGACTTCAGTAAAGCTATCATGGAGCTGTGGAGTTCGTGTTGACAAACTCCCAGCCCATGTTATCAAAATGGCTTCACTGCACTTACAATGTCTGTGAATGGCACAGACACTTTAGGGGCATATCGGCTTATGTAGCAATGCCCTCACCTGTGGTATAGTGCACCCTGCCTTTAGGGCTGTAAGGCCTGCTAGAAGGGTGACTTACCCATGCCACAGGCAGTGTAGTTGGGCATGGCACACAGGGGTGTCCGCCATGTCGACTCATTAGTTTGGTCTGCACCAAAACACCCAGTCTGCAACGGCAGGATGGGTGTGTTATGTTATGTTATGGTAGTTTATAAAGCGCCATGGTTACTCCATTATGGAGTGTCCCCGCGCTAAGTTCCATTCAGACGCTGAGATTATGAAGAGCATAAAGGATAGAGAGATTCGGGGTAGCGAAACTTTTCCTAAACAACCAAGTTTTGAGTTGCTTCCTAAAAGCTGCTTCTAATGGCTCCTGTATGAGGTAAACGGGTAGAGAGTTCCACCTCTTAGCTGCCACGTACCTAAAAGAGGTGCCTCCGAAACGTTTCCTATTGAATTTTGGAATGCAAACCAGTCCTGTTCCAGCTGCTCTCAGGGCGTGCGTGGAGTGGTAGGAGTGTATCATGGGACGAAGATATTTTGGGGCCTTGCCCTGTAGTATCCTGTGGACATAGCATAGGGCTTTAAAGGAGATCCTCTCCTCAACAGGGAGCCAATGGAGAATCTCCAAAGCGCTACCAGTTGGGACAAGTCTAGGGATGTTTAAGAGCATCCGAGCAGCCGCTTTTTGCACCCGCTGGAGCATATGTATGCTCCTATTAGGTGCCCCCAGATAGAGGACATTGCAATAGTCCAACCTGGATGTTACAAGCGCCTGTACCGCTGTCTTCCTAGCATCGTCCGGGATGAGTCCTAGGATTTTTTAAAACATTTTTAAAATCCCGAAACAGGAGCCCGTAAGAGCTGTAATCTGGTCAGAGAAGGATAGGGTTGAGTCAAACCAGACTCCCAGATTTTTAACTTTCTGACTCGGGGAAGGTGGAGATCCCAACAGGCTGGGCCACCATCTCGATGACCAGATGGAGGGTTGTTTTCCTACCACTAGGATGTCTCTTTTGCTGGCATTAAGCCTAAGGCAGCTATGCTTCATCCAATTTGCCATGTCCTCCAGGCAGAGTTTGAAATCCTCAGCCGCTTTGCCATTGTCCTGAGCCAGGGTAAGGATCAGCTACGTGTCATCTGCATATTGAAGGAAGTGACCCGATTAGGGTCACCCGGGTCACTCACGGCCACCTCTCGGCCTTCCAAACCAAAGGAAGAGTCAGTCAGACAGTAGAGAATACAAACCAAGTTATTTATTAGTATTGCGCTGCAGCGGAGTCTAGTCTGACCAGCCTCCTGTGATGGCTGCCGAGGGACTGACTTTCACAAGCATAAAGGTAACAATTATACATTTTGCAACTGGGCAGGAACACGCCCGCCTTGTAACTTTCCACAGGGAGACAGTTTAAACAAAGGGGCACACAAGGATGAGCTAAGAGTCTGAGGCACATACTATCTCTCTGGCAAGGTCATTCTGTCTGTGCCCACAGCTGGAATAGTGCGAGTGAACCTCTATCTAGAGGGAAGGGTATGTGCTAATGAGCAACTTTCTCATGCTTTCAGCGAGGCCTAACCTTGGAGACACAAATGCATCACAGCAGTTTTCTAGCGGAGAGAGCAGAAATGAGCTTCGGTCAGTAAGACAAAATGGCGGCCACAGAGGAAATGGCGCCGCAAATGCTAACTTAACATAGGGCAATACAATGCAAATAACATTTGATTCCAACAATATGACACCGTCTGGACCCCATGTTTATTCAGTAGACCTGCCAGAGGGCGCATATATAGGTAGAAATGGGTCGGGCTCAAGGCGGAACCTTGAGGCACCCCCTGTTTCAGATGTTGAATAGACGAGACATAAGGTTGCAGAGTAGTTTGAAAGGTACGGTCTTCCAGAAAGCTTGCCAGCCAACCCAGAACCAAGCCACCTATGCCAGCACGGTGCAGTCTGTCAAGTAGCAGACAATGGGAGACCGTATCAAAGGTGGCGCTTAAATCAAGCATGATAAGGGCCGCCGTTTGACCATCATCAGCAATTTTGCGTAATGAATCAGAGGCTAAAAGTAGTGCTGATTCCATTCTGAAGAGGGGTCTGAAACCAGACTGTGTCTCATGGAGGAGATCATATTCCTCTACAAATTGCATTATTTGTTGATTGACAAACTTCTCGGCCACCTTAGCAAAGTAAGGGAGTAGTGAGATAGGTCTTAAATTCTCAGGCTGTAAAGAGTCTAGGTGAGGGTGCTAAGGTGAGGTGTCTCTGAGGGTAGCATAATACATGCTGCAGCCCTCAGGGGCCCTCTCTGGTCAAAAGGCCATTGGTACCAAAGGTTCGTTTTATAAGGGACTTACATGTGGCACAGAGGTGTGCCAATTTTGGGTACAAACGTACAGTTTTGGGAAAGAACACAGGTGCCGGGGCCTGGTTAGCAGGATCCCAGCACGCACTCAGTCAAGTTGGCATCAGGTATCTGGCAAAACGTTAGGGGGTAGCCTTGCAAAAAGGGTCCCTTTCCTACACATGCTCTGATCACCAACGCTTCCCGATGAGTAGTTTCCAATGTTGGACAAGTTGTTTCACAGTTTTTTGTTGGATTTCGGAGGATCTCATGTCTCAAAGGCCTAGTCATACATACACCCTGTAAGAGGGTGCCTCACCCACATACTCCTGGATTATACACTCCTATAGTGCCATTCTTGGTATGACAGTGCTAATTAAAGGGGTTTCTCATGCTCAGGTGAAGATTTCGGAGCACAGTGTTGTTGTGTGGGTTACTTATTGTTTGGCTCTGCTTGTGGCCTACTGCTCCTATCGCCAGGTTCCCCCAACTCCTTTACCACATCCAATAGCTCTAAATCCCATGACACCCAGAACTTAGCTAAGTGTTTCCAGATCTGAGAACACATTGGGCCATGAGGTGGATAATTTGTATAATCACTTTTCTTCTCTGCTTCCAGCTCTTGGTTTCTTGGTAGGATGTGGAAAGGATCATTGTTGGAAATGGCCCTTTTTGCAGGGTAATCCTCAAACTTTTTTTGCTTCTTCCTCCTATTTTTGCCTGACCTGTGGTTGTTGGCTTTAGGACTCTGGGCACTTTACCACTGCTGATCAGTGCTAAAGTGCATATGCTCTCTGTGTAAATTGTTATTGTGATTGGTTATCCATGATTGGCATATTTGTTTTACCAGTAGGTCCCTAGTAAAGTGCACTGAGTGTGCCAGGGCTGGTAAATCAAATGCTACTAGTGGGCTTGCAGCACTGATTGTGCCACCCACATGAGTAGCCCTAAAAAGAGGTCTCAGGCCTGCCACTGCAGTGCCCGCGCGCAGGGCTATCTGCCATGTCGACCTGGCCAGTGCACCCACTTGCCAGGTCTTACCCTTCACTTTTCTTACACATAGGACACCCCTATGGTAGACCCAAGGTACCCCCCTGGCCAGGGTGCAGTGTATGGGAAAGGTAGGACATGTACTGGTGTGTGTAACATGTCCTGATAGTGAAATAGTGCCAATTTCGTTTTTCACTATTGAAAGGCTATCTTGCCCATAGGACAGAATGGGGAATGCTCTGTAACATTTTTACAAGCATATCTTCCCATAGGAGTAAGATAGAAAATTGGAGTCTGGTTTCCCTGAACTCAGAATTTGATAACACATCTTTTAGGAAGGATGGTTTTTAAATTCTGTGTTTGAAAATAGCACTTTTAGAAAGTGGCTATTTTTCTTGTTCAACCTTTCTGTGTACCTCTGCTTGGTTGTGGATTGACTGTCTGGCTTTGGGAGTGACAGGGGCTGGTGAGGTGTCGTGGCTCCAGGAGTCTGGGTGAGTCAGGACTAGGCTGAATAGGCCGATGTGCATTTGGAGTGGTGGGAGGAGTAGCCCCTGTACCTGAATAGGGCTGTGCCTGCCTTCCACAAAAGACTGGCTCCACCTCCTGCGGTGTGTCTGGGACCCAGGCCCTCACTGACAAAGGAAGAAGTTGTGCACTGGCAGAGTGCACCCAGAACTGGTTTGGACTGGGCTCAGAGCCCCTTACACCAAGAGAACAAAGACATTTTGGGGTATAAATATTAGAGCTGAAACCCCTGAATTTTAGATCATCCTGGAATCAAGAGGAACTTTTGCCAAGGAGAAGAGCGAGAGAAACTGAGAAGAAGGACTGCCCTTGCTGTGTGTTCTGGGGTTGACCTGCAGTTGCTATTCTGCCAAGGGAAGGAGAAGGACTTTGCTGTGTGCTGTGTCCCCTACTTGAAGAAGATCTCCAAAGGCCTGAGGAGAGCTGGCCTCCTCTTGTGGAGACTCAGGAACACAAAAGTTTCCCAGACTACTTTGTGATCAAGAGGAACCTTTTTGCCAAAGAGGACAGCTGAAGAGACTGAGGAGAAGTACTGCCCTTGCTGTGTGTCTGGGGCTGGCCTGCAGTTTGCTGTTTCTACTGAGGAAAGGACCAAGGGACTTTGCTGTGTGCTGTGTCCATCTGTAATCTGAAGAGAAGTCTCCAAGGGCCTGAGTGAGCTGGCCTCCTGTTGTGGAAACTCAGGAACATCAAAGTTTCCAACATCGTCTCCAGCGACGCTGCCACAGCTCTACCTGACTGAGACTGTTGTGCGGTCTGCTCTGTGTACGTGTGTCTGAACACAGCCTTGACTGCACTGTAACCCGCAGCGTGACCATCGACGCGCTGCATGCTTAACACCACCACCGGCCCGAGCCGTCATCTCTGAGGAGCTGCGTGGATGTCACCGCCGCCGGCCCGAGCCGTGAATTGCGAGAAGTACTGCGAGGCCATCACCGCCGCCAGCCCGAGTCAACTGCCCAAGATCAAGAGTGCCCGAGAAGAAGCAGCGTCGTAACCCGATCGGCTACGAGGCGTTGCCTGGCAACCGGGATTCACCCGCGAAGATCAGCTGTTGCCGACGGAGCCTCCCAGCAGGACGCCAGCCGCGACGGAGAGAGAAAGCAACCCCCAGGTAACGCTCGGACTGAAGTCCGGAGCCGCTGCATGTGTCGCTGCCAGGGGTGGGTTGCCTGTCTGAAAGAGACTGCTCCAATTCCCCTTTCGTAGCAGAACCTCTGCTCGGGGTGATTCCAACGGCCCGTACTTGCCCTGAGGAGAGCGGCAGTTGCGGGGCCCGTGTTGCGCTTCGTACTTGATTCTAAAGCATTTGGGGGCATACTTTTGCAATCATTGACCACGGAGTCAGTATTACAGTGGTGAAGAATTCGGTAACAGCAGGGGCACCGTACGTCGGTGCCAAAGGGGATTTGAACTTATGACATTACGATTGCTGAAGTCAATACAGTATCTTAAATCTGCGACTGTTTGACCCCATTGCATTTGCCTGAAGAAATACAGGATCTACAAGTTTATTTTAGTAACAACCTTCTAAAGAACATTTCACTGAGTATCTGTATGTTGGATTTTTGTCGTTTTGGTCTTGTTTAGTTTATATACAGATACTTGTGTAGTGTCCATTTGTGGTGTTATCACTGTGTTACTGTGAGTGTTTGTACAAATACTTTATACATTGCCTTTGGGATAAGCCTGTCTGCTCGTGCCAAGCTACCAAGGGGGTGAGCAGGGGTTATCTAGAGTGTGTATCCCCCCTGCCCTGAATAGAAGCAAGGGTCCCTATTTGGTCAAAGGTACCTACCTCTGCCAACTAGAGACCCCCATTTCTAACAATCATACACTTTCCAATTCAAAGGCTGATTATTATTATTATTATTCTCATTATTCCTAAATTGTTCTACTTAATTTCAGGTATAGTCTCAATGTGGCCCCTAATTAGTCTGTTGATTGAACTGACAGCACACTCATTTAGAGAACTCATAAAAGGAGAATTGTCTGAGTGTGCTGCTAACAGATATTGCTGTTACCAAGTTCACTGGTCCTCCAGGTGACACCACAGCTAGCTGGTGCACTCTGTTTGGCACTGGGTTGATTGAGACCTTTCTCATGAACAAGAATGAAGTGATGGCCATATTGCTTTTTAGACAGTGTTAAATGTCGGTTCCTCAAGACTCTGCCCTCTCCTGCCTATTTCCAATAGATCCCTTCTCCCATTTGCTAACTCCTCCTCTCTTTCGATCTGCTACACAACTCTGCAAATGATGCAGAACCAGCACAACTTGCAAGCTGTTCACTGGCCGAGGGTCATTGGAGAGAAAGGGGAAATCCAGGATTTTAAAAAGGGCGTTTTCTAATATAGGAAAACAGTATTATTGAGAGACAAAAGTGTTTTGAGGCAGTGAAGGGTGCAACCAAAATGTTATGTTATGTTACAGCCATTTGTAACGCGCACAGATACTCGTAAGTGTCCCGGCGCTATGCCAACAGGGGATCCTAGAAGGGTTCAGACAAAGAGATGTGTTTTCAGCTTCTTCTTAAAATCAGTAAGATCCTGCGTGTACCGAAGGTCCAGGGGAAGGGCGTTCCACTCGACCACTGCCTTCCTAGCAAAAGAACTACCGCCTAACCGCTGAAATTTAAAACGGGGAACTTGGGCAAGACACAGGGACATAGATCTCAATGGTCGGGCCGGTACATAGAAAGAAAAGCGTCTCTGTAAGTAGGCGGGTCCCTTACCATGAAGCGCCCGATGGGCCAGGACCAGAGATTTGAATTTAACTCTCTGCAACACTGGCAACCAGTGTAAAGCGCGCAACTGGTGGCGAACACTGGTCCTACCAGGGATACCCAAAAGCAATCTGGCGGCCGCATTCTGAACAACCTGCAGCTTTTTCAACAGATAGCTTGTGGTGCCAATGTAAAGACCATTGGCATAATCCAGCCGAGACAAGATCAAAGCACGAGTAACACATTCCTCGCTGCCTGTGGTAAAAAGGGAAACATTTCTTTAGGCATTTAAGCAGGCCAAAACAATTACCGGCTAGCTTTTTAATCTGTGTGGTAAAGGAGAGAGTTTCATCGAACCACACCCCCAAGTTCTTGGCTGGCTTTCCTGCTGACGTAGGAGACGGGAACTCAGATGGCCAGAGAGTTTCGCGGAAGTTATCCGGGAATTTGCCAAAAAGGAGAATCTCGGATTTCTCCTCATTGCACTTGAGTTGTGTAGCGGTCATCCATTTAAAAATAGCAGAGAGGCATTGTTGGGCCTCAAAGACCGAATCCTCATTCCGATTCCATGTGAAAAGTAGCTGGGTGTCGTCTGCATACACCATAACCTTAGCCCCTAAGTGTTCCGCCAGCTGAATCAGCGGGGTAACATAGATGTTGAAAAGGAGGGGCTAAGAGAGGATCCCTGGGGAACTCCGGTTGTCACGGCCTGAGGAGATGAAGAAAAAGGTGGGAGCCAAATCTGCTGGGCCCTACCTTCCAGAAAGGACCTAAGCCAGCCCCAGACCGCGCCCGAAACACCTATCTTCGTCAAACGAGCGAGCAGCAAAGAGTGAGGTACCGTGTTGAACGCTGCCGAGAGATCCAGCAGAATAAGTGCAGCTCTCCCGCCAGTGTCCAAACAATCACGGATAGCCTCAGAGACCTCCACCAAAGCCGACTCGGTACTATGCTCCGCCCGGAACCCCGATTGTGCTGGGTGTAGAAGATATCAAATACCTGATGGTATATGATGGCATAGAGCATACGTGCTTAGGTCTCACACAGAAGAACTGTCTCACATGGTAAACTGATGGACAGGCTCTGGCACTCACCAGCACCCTAATACCCCAGGCACACTGTACATACAGGCTCCAGCATCATGTAGCAGATGTATCGTATCCTTCAGGTGACACATACCTTACATCAGGGCTCAGACAGCAGAGATATTTCTCAGGTTTCAGAGATCTGACATGTTGACATTTTACAGAGAACAGCTATCCCTCATGTACCGCTGCATGAGTTGCATGACTGATAGATCAAACATAACAGATTAACAGTGTGAGCTTTCATGAGTACTGTTAGAGTCAGAGTGGACATGAGCTGTGCCAACTTGAAGCCAGCTTCTGGTTGGCCTGTCCACTCTCTATATAGCCCAGCTGGGTCTCTGGTGAAGGATGCATCAATGTTTTTCAGCACTCAGAACTCTCTTGGGGATTTTGTATACATACGAGTTGATCTAGCGTTTTACCTGGGTCCAATTATTCTACTCCTATTGCAATTTACAATCTTTCTTCTTTGGTCCTCTGATAAACCTTGCTCGTCGCATTGAGGGGTGAAGGAAACTAGGATGTCAACTGTTGGCTGCCGCATGAGGACCAGGAATTGGTAACCAACTTACATATTTGTAATCAAATTCAAAAAGACCACCCTCAATACCATGCTGCAGAGGTATAGGATGACTACTGGAAGTTCAAACCTCCTGAAGAAGTTCAGTCGGGCTAAAATCACACAAACCAATAGTTCTGCGGTGGCAATGCAGACCAACAACAGCAGAACTTGATGTTCTGTGAATAATCTATGACTTTCCCTGCTATACATTAGAAAATCAGGTACCTTATGCATAGTCTCTGTAGAAAGACCATTAGTAAATTTAAAGGACTCAGACTATTCGGATTTCAATTTGAGTTGTATTAGAAATCAAGCAATTAAATCAACATTTCAGGAAATTCAGTCATGAGACTCAGCATAAAGTATGGAAGTAGCATAAAATTACACATCAATGCACAGTCTAAGAATATAATCTCTCAAGGCCACATGAAGGAAATTATAAAAAGCAAAAAGCCAGTTTAACAGGCAATTTCAGCAGGACAATTGGAAAGTATTGTTCAGCTAAAGAGTCAAAGGAAAGTCCACTAGGTAAAGGGTTCCTGCCACCAGTAAGGCCAGGGGAAGTTCTCAAAGTTCTGTCAGCCAACACAAGGGCTGGCAAGTGACAGGGACAAGATAGAACTGGAAAGCAAAAAACCTGCCAGCATGAGTCGGCAAGACATAAAGGGCAAAAGGAACAGTCAATCCTGCAGCAGCAGTGTCAGCAGCTGGGCTCAACTGCCTGGTCTGGACTCCATCTGCATGGGCTTGAATGTTCGAATGCACTCTGGGCTGGACTGAAATGCTGTTCTGGACTGCACTACTCCAACTGCTTCAAGGAATTGTCAATATAGTTTCATAAGTTTGGAGATGACATTGATTGTCACACCACTAACGTACGATGATTGTGAGGCTATCATTTGCTCACAAGATGCAAAAGTGGTAACATCAACATTCTTTCCCACACTGTTCATGGGAATCGTTTGTTCATCCTAGGCATATAGGTTAGGCCACAAAGAACCATTCATTGGTAAAGCTTCCCATGTGCTAGGTCAGGAGTTCATGTCACACAGTAGTATCAATGCAGTTATTACAATATGTATCAGTTCCTTCCAGAAAGCCATGGGAAAGTACAAGAAAGTTACATGAGGGAGTGCTAAGGTGAAATTCCTCCCCCTAAACATTATGAGGAAAATACAAGCCTAAAGAATAAAGTCAAGTTAAGGCATTAAAAACAATAATTAAAATACATATATATTAGTGCATTGTTAGATACAGGCAAGTGTATTTTAATAGATACATTAGTCAAGTAGTCAAGTGTAATAAATCATTTAGTGAAATCATCTATTAGTGAGTGTGGCCTACTACCACATTTTCAAAGTACATACATGCAACTTATACTTATACATTTATTTTCATTTTTCATTTTTGGAAACCTAAATCACTATTGTTATAAAGAACATTTATAAAGAATTTCAACTTTCTAATTGGTTTCACATAGGTGTTGCCCCAACTTATCAAAGTCAATAAAGCCTTACAATGAGAGCATAAAAGGACAGTTTCTTAAGCTATTACACATCATAAAAATCCCCACAATTATAAAGGAAGCTCAATAATACATCAATGTTTAGTCAATCATATATTAATTTCTTATTAATTGCAGAAAATAGATTTTATGATTTTTTTAATTTCAAAATGGTTTAAACATTATACGAGTTCAACTGTTAGGCATGTTTAACACACAGTGTATGATTTTTCTTCTATTTCTACAATCTAAGCACTCTTTTACGCTGCTTGTACTGTACGTTTCACATTGATGGTTCTATCATGTGTGCAACGTGCACAAGCATTTATATGTGTGGTTTTGTTCTCATAATCGGTTTATGCATCGTGTGAAGAACAGCCAGCTTTTAAGCAGGATCGCTGTCATACATCCAGTCATCATCGTAATACATTCGTTCATGCGTAGCGGCTTGATGTCAATCCTCTTGGTACAATTTCTCTTTTTTTCTCATCCTTCTTTCAAGTTGCATTGAGTCTGAAAGTGTATTTGCAAAAAGCTTTGAAACACAGAAAAATGGAGCAAGGGCCTCTCAGTATTAAATGCGGAGTCAATTTCACTAGGGCTGGGCAACCACAAATGTATAAGTTATTACAATAATCTCTAGAATTGGTCACAGGTTAAGCCATGAGACCTTCAACAGACAACCTTCCAACATGAGCAAATAATTTACAAGTACAGCAGTTTTGGGGAAAGAAATCATGGCTTGGGTGCTCTTGGCCCCACGTCTGGTCAACTAGTCTTAGTATGGTCAAGGAAGCATGGCCATTACAAGCTCAGTTAGTCGAGTGTTATACAGGTGCATTCACACTTCTTCACCATGTCTCTTTACATTACTCTCTTCTTTCTCTATTCTCTCGTTCACACAAACTCACTTTCTCATTAACTATAATTTGAACAATGTTCTGCAAAAAGTTTTTTTTATCACACAGAAATCTCCCTAAATTTCACGAAAGATGGTGCTAGTTGGGAGAAACTCCGTCAGGATATAAAATGTAATGCAGCAGTTGCGATTGTCTGTACTAAGAAGACTTTATTGCTATAAAAAAAATCCCTACTTAGCAAGATTCGAACAATAACATATTGAGAAAAACAATAAGGTTCTAATTCCATGCCTTGAAGTTTGCATGTAGCTCCGTGAGGTAGGCTCATAGCTCAATGTGCTATATCAGAATGATTTAAACTTGTGACCTGCAAGTAACAAAAGCAGTAACCCACTTACCTCTCTACATAAAATGCAGATCTTTGAGCTGCATGATACAAGATGTGCTTTCCAGCAGGCACATTAATCCTCTGTGCTATTTTGAGTCAAAACCATAACTAGACAAAACACAGGTCTCTTCAAGAAGTGCACCTACCACAAGAGTTATGCTACTGTTATTATTATCCCCTGAAAATTGGTGGGCACAAGCAGACATCTGCAGCGGGTGAATTAACCTTTAAAAGTATTTTAAAATCCAGCCTCTTAGTGACCAATTTAAAAAGCCAGAACAGATTTACTGTCACACTAGTCATTGCTGGCAATTTCTTTGAGGGAGAGTTAAAAAAAAATGTATAAGTTGACTGTCAGGCTCTACTTTTCATGACTTTTCCCCTTTTGACTCCACCTCCTTTCTGCTGGCACTCCTTGAGTCACAATTTACGGGTTTGCAGTGTCAATTTCTTTCTAATGACAGCACTGCATGCACACAACCATATATACATGCATCTCTTATGGATTCTCGTTTTGGAAATGAGAATGGATGGTCCAACGATTGCAGAAACGTAAATGGGTTCATAGTCATGGATTGGTAAAAGGATGATCTTAGGATCAGATACGGCTTGAGGTTTCTGGGAATAAACAGTAATGGGTGCAGATCCACCTCAGTGGGACAACTTGACTGACATATTGGGAGGGTGGAGGATTGGGGGTAAAACTATGACATTGCACAAGCAGGTTTAGGGAGCATTTATAAAGTTTAGAAAACTCAACAATATAGTAAATTCACAATGCCTGACCATCGTAAGTGAATTTGGGGGCTTTGATGGAAATTGTGGGGCCCTAAAGAAATCATTGACGCCATTAGGAAGGGAATGGACCACATCCATTGTGTAAGGAGGGAGGCATACATTCAGCATTCTAAGTCTAGAAAGGGGGAGGTGTTGAAAACAAATCAGGGAATCTATTTTTCCCATTGACATATATTGAAGCAGAGGGAAGTTTAGGCAGTTCTCTTGGCATTTATGGGGAGGAGATGCTGCCGAACAGCCAGACCTGTCTACTTTGGACCTGGGGAACCACGTTCGAATTCCGGTATCAACTCAACAGCCTGTGGTTCTGGCCAAATTACTTAATCTCCCCCAAATAAAAATAAAAAGTCTGACCTTGTGTAATGTAATATGGTGTTCATCTAGGGCACTTTAACACCCTTGGACAAAGTGTGCGCTATAAGAAAAAACAAGCATTGGCAAAGCAAATAAGTCTCGCCTATGCGAGAGCTATTGGCTTAGGCACTATGTTTAAGCCATTTTGTACACCAGTGTGCTGCTTTTCAGCATGGCTAAAAGTTAGTGGATTTCGGTGGAATGGAGTACGGTGGGGTATATTGGAGTGGGATAGGTAGGAGTGGGGTAGATTGGAGTGGGATAGATTGGAGAGTGGAAGATTGGAGAGGGGTAGAGTGGGGTGGAGTAATTGGAGTTGGGTAGCGTGAGGTAGGGTAGATTGGAGTGCAGTGGATTGGGGAGGATTTTGGTGGAGTGGGGTAAATTGGGGTGGAGTGGGGTAGATTGGACTGTAGTAAAGTTGACTGGAGTAGAGTGGGGTAGATATTAGTGGCGTGGGGTAGATTGGAGTGGAGTGGGCTAGATTGGGGTAGAGTGGAGTGAAGTGGGTAGATTGGGGTAGAGTGGATTGGGATGGATTAGAGTGGAGTGGGGTAGATTGAAGTGGAGCGGGTAGATTGAAGTGAGATAGATTGGAGTGAGGTAGATTGGAATGGGGTAGATTGGAAAGGGGTAGACTGGAGTGTGGTAGATTGGGGTAGATTGGAGTGGGGGAAATTAGGGTTGATTGGAGTGGGGTAGATTGGAGTGAATGGGGAAGAATGGAGTGGGTTAGGTTGGGGTAGAGTGGGGCAGATTGGAGTGGGGTCGATTGGGTTAGAGTTGGGTAGATTGGCGTTGAATGAGGTGGATGGGGTAGAGTGGGGCAGACTGGGTAGATTTAGGTGGAATGGGGTGGAGTGGGATAGATTGTATTGAAGTGGGTGGAGTGGGGTAGATTATCACAGACTGGGGTAGACTGGGGTAGAGTGGAGTGAAGTGGGTAGATTGGGGTAGAGTGGAGTGGGGTGGATTAAAGTAGAGTGGGGTAGATTGAAGTGTAGTGGGGTAGATTAAAGTGGAGTGGGATCGAGGAGTGGGGTAGATTGGAGAGGAATGGGGTAGAATGTAGTGGAATAGATTGTACTGGGGTAGATTGGAGTGGGGTAGGATGGGGTATATTGGAGTGCAGTGGGGTGGATTGTGGTGGAGTGAAGTGGGGTCAATTGGAGTGAGGTAGATTGGGGTGGAGTGTAGGGGGTAGATTGGAGTTGAGTGGAGTGGGGTAGATAGGAGTAGAGTGGAATGGGATAGTTTGGGGTAGATTGGAGAGGGGAAGATTGGAGAGGGGTAGAGTGGGGTGGAGTAGATTGGAGTGGGGTAGAGTATGGTAGGGTAGATTGGAGTGCAGTGGATTGGGGAAGAATTGGGTGGAGTGGGGTTAATTGGGATCAATTGGGGTAGATTGTAGTGGAGTGGGGTAGATTAAAGTGGAGTGGGATCGAGGAGTGGGGTAGATTGGAGAGGAATGGGGTAGATTGGAGTGGAATAGATTGTACTGGGGTAGATTGGAGTGGGGTAGGATGGGGTATATTGGAGTGCAGTGGGGTGGATTGTGGTGGAGTGAAGTGGGGTCAATTGGTGTGAGGTTGATTGGGGTGGAGTGTAGGGGGTAGATTGGAGTTGAGTGGAGTGGGGTAGATAGGAGTAGAGTGGAATGGGATAGTTTGGGGTAGATTGGAGAGGGGAAGATTGGAGAGGGGTAGAGTGGGGTGGAGTAGATTGGAGTGGGGTAGAGTATGGTAGGGTAGATTGGAGTGCAGTGGATTGGGGAAGAATTGGGTGGAGTGGGGTTAGTGGGATCAATTGGGGTAGATTGTAGTGGAGTGGGGTAGATTAAAGTGGAGTGGGATCGAGGAGTGGGGTAGATTGGAGTGGAATGGGGTAGATTGTAGTGGAATAGATTGTACTGGGGTAGATTGGAGTGGGGTAGGATGGGGTATATTGCAGTGGAGTTGGGTGGATTGTGGTGGAGTGAAGTGGGGTCGATTGGAGTGAGGTACATTGGGGTGGAGTGGAGAGAAGAATGGTAGATTGGAGTTGAGTGGAGTGGGGTAGATTGGAGTAGAGTGGAATGGGGTAGATTTGGGTAGATTGGAGAGGGGAAGACTGGAGAGGGGTAGAGTGGGGTGGAGTAGATTGGAGTGGGGTAGAGTATGGTTGGGTAGATTGGAGTGCAGTGGATTGAGGAGGATTGGGTGGAGTGGGGTTAATTGGGGTCGAGTGGGGTAGATTGTAGTGTAGTAGAGTAGACTGGAGTAAATTGAAGTGGAGTGGGGTAGACTGTAGTGGCATGAGGTAGAGTGGAGTGGGTAGATTGGGGTAAAGTGGCGTAGGGTGGATTAGAGTGAACTGGGGTAGATGGGAGTGGAGCAGGGTAGATTAGAGAGGGATAGTTGGAGTGGGGTAGATTGGAATGGGGTAGATTTGAGAGGGTAGATTGGAGTGTGGTAGACTGGGGTAGATTGGATTGGGGGAAATTAGGGTTGATTGGAGTGGGGTAGATTGGAGTGATTGGGGTAGAATGGAGTTGGGTAGGTTGGGATGGATTGGAGTGGGGTAGGTTGGGGTAAAGCGGGGCAGATTGGAGTTGGGTAGATTGGGTTAGACTGGGATAGAATGGCATTGAGTGGGGTAGATTTGGGTAGAGTGGGGCAGACTGGGGTAGATTTAGGTGGAATGGGGTGGAGTGGGGTATATTGGAGTGGGGCAGATTCTACTGAAGTGGGTGGAGTGGGGTAGATTGTCATAGGTTGGGGTTGACTGAAGTGAAGGCGGGTAGATTGAAGTGGAGTGGGGTAGATTAAAGGGGAGTGGGGCAGTGGAGTGGGGTAGATTGAAGTGGTGCGGGGTAGATTGGAGTGGAGTGGCATGGGGTAGATTGGAGTGGAGTGGAATGAGGTAGATTGGGGTAGAGTGGGGTAGATTAGATGAGAGTGGGGTAGAGTGTGGTAGGGTAGATGGAGTGCAGTGGATTGGGGAGGATTTAGGTGGAGTGGGGTAGATTGGGGTTGAGTGGGGTAGATTGGAGTGTAGTAGATAGATTGGAGAGGGGAATATTGGAGAGGGGTAGAGTGGGGTGTAGTAGATTGGAGTGGGGTAGAGTGTGGTAGGGTATATTGGGGTGCAGTGGATTGGGGAGGATTTAGGTGGGGTGGGGTAAATTGGGGTTGAATGGGGTAGATTGGAGTGTAGTAGAGTAGATTGGAGTAAATTGAAGTGGAGTGGGGTAGATTGTAGTGGCGTGGAGTAGATTGGAGTGGGGTGTGGTAGATTGGGGTAAAGTGGAGTGGGTAGATTGGGATAGAGTGGAATAGGGTGGATTAGTGTGGAGTTGGGTATATTGGGGTGGAGCAGGGTAGATTGGAGTGGGGTGGATTTGAATGTGGTAGGTTGGAAAGGGGTAGATTGGAGTGCGGTAGATTGGGGTAGATTGGGTTGGGAAAATGAGGGTTGGTTGGAGTGGGGTAGATTGGAGTGATTGGGTTAGAATGGAGTGGTGTAGATTGGGATATATTGGAGTGGGGTAGGTTGGGATAAAGTGGGACAGATTGGAGTGGGGTAGATTGGGCTAGAGTGCGGTAGATTGGGGTAGAGTGGGGTAGACTGGGGTAGATTTAAGTGAAATGGGGTGGAGTAGAGTACATTGTAGTAGGGTAGATTGTATTGAAGTGGATGGAGTGGGGTAGTTTGTCATAGACTGGGGTAGACTTAAGTGGAGAGGGGTAGATTTAAGTGGATCGGGGTAAATTAAAGTGGAGTGGGGTAGATTGGAGAGGAGTGGGGTAGAATGGAGTGGAGTGGGGTGGATTGGGATAGATTGGAGTGGAATGGGGTAGATTGTAGTGGGATAGATTGTACTGGGGTACATTGGAGTGGCGTAGACTGATGTATATTGTAGTGGAGTGGGGTGGATTGTAGTGGGGTGAAGTGGGGTCGATTGAGTGTGGTAGATTGGGGTGGAGTGGAGTGAATTGGAGAGGGGTAAATTGGAATCGAGCGGAATGGGGTAGATTGGAGTGTATTGGGGTAGACTGTGGTGGATTTGGGTAGATTGGAGTGGAGGAGGGTAGACTGGGGTGGAGTGGGGTAGATTGGGGCATAGTGGAGTGGGGTAGATTGGCGAGCGATAGATTGGAGTGGGGTAGATTGGGCTAGATTGGAGTGGGCTAGATTGAAGTGGAGTGGGGTAGATTGGAGTGCGGTGGGATAGACTGGAGTGGGATAGGGTGGAGTGGGATTGTTGTTTATTGGGGTGGATTAGAGTGGAGTAGGGTAGATTGAAATGGAATGGAGTGGGGTAGATTGGAGTAGAATAGATTGGAGTGGGATAGATTGGAATGGGGTAGATTTGAGAGGAATAGATTGGAGAGTGGTAGAGTGGGATGGAGTAGATTGGAGTGAGATGGAATGGGTTGGATTGGGGTAGGTTGGAGTGAGGTAGATTTGGATAGATTGCAGTGGGTTATATTGAGCTAGACTGAAGTGGAGTGGAGGGGTGTAGATTGGAGTGGAGTGGAGTAGAGTCGGGTAGATTGGAGTGGAGTGGGATAGATTGAAGTGGGATAGATTGGAGCGGGTGGATTGGAGAGGGATAGTTTGGAGTGGGCTGAATTGGGGTAGATTGGAGTGGAGAGGGTAGATTGAGTGGAGTGGTGTAGATTGGGGTAGAGTAGTGAGGGTAGGTTGGGTAGAGTGGAATGTGTAGATTAGGGTAGATTGGAGTAGAGTGGGGTAGATTGGAGTGGTAGCGTCTGGTAAATTGGAGTGCAGTAGAGTGGGGTAGATTGGGGTAGAGTGGAGAGGATAGATTGCGGTAGAGTTGTGTGGGGTAGGTTGAGGTGGATTGCAGTGGAATAGAGTATACTGAAGAGAAGTGGAGTGGGTTAGATTGCATTGAGGTAGAATGGAGTGGAGTGGGGTAGAGTGGATTGCATGCATTTTGGTGGAGGAGGGTAGAGTGGGGTGAAGTAGGATAGACTGGAGTGGAATAAGGTGGATTAGACTGGAATGGGTTCGATGGGGTGGATTAGAGTGGAGTGGGGTAGATTTGAGTAGAGTGGATTGGGGTAGATTGCAGTAGAATGGAGTGAGGTAGATTGGGGTAGAGTGAAGGGGTAGATTGGAGTGGAGTGGGGTAGATTGGGGTGGATTTGAATTGGGTAGATTGGGGTAAAATAAAGTGGAGTGGGGAGATTGGGGAGATTGGGGTGGATTAGAATGGAGTAGATTGGAGTGGGATAGATTGGGGTAGAGTCTAGTGGAGTGGGGTGCAGTAGGTTGAAGTGGAGTGGAGTAGAAATTGAAGTGGAAAGGGGTAGATTGGAGTGGAAAAGAGTGAGGTATATTAGGGTGGATTGGAGTGGTGGGGGTGGGGTAAATTGGAGTGGAGTGGGGCAGGATGGAGTGGGGTAGATTGGGATAGATAGGAGTGGAGCAGGGTAGATTGGAGTGGAGTGGGGTGATGTGGGGTAGATTTGAGTGGAGTGTGGCAGACTGGAGTAGGGTAGATTGAGGTAGATAGGAGTGGAGCGGGGTAGATTGGAGGGGAGTGGGGTAGATTGGAGTGGAGTGGGGTAGAGTGGGATAGATTGGAGTGGAGTGGGGGTGAGTGGGGTAGATTGAAGTGGTGTGGGGTAAATTGGAGTCGAGTGGGGTAGATTGGAGTGGGGTAGATTAGGATAGATTGAAGTGGAGTAGAGTGGGGTAGACTGCGGATGGAGTGGGGTAGATTGGAGTGGAGTGGATTGGGGTAAAATGGAGTGGAGTAGGGTAGATTGGAGTGGAGTGGAATGGGGTAGATTGGAGAGGGTAGGTAGTGGGAAAGCTGGAGTAGAGTGGGGTAGATTAGAGCGGGGTTGAGTGTAGCTGTGGCCATTAGGCTACATCTCTTGCTTCTAAGTATGAATATAGGGCACCTGAAAGTACTTTTGGTGGAATACATATGAGAATGAGGACTTAAATTATGTTGATTGGATCTTGATATAGTGCAACGACTCGACCCCAAAGGGACATCTCAGTGCTCTGACAGGCAGGCGATGAAAGAGGAAACAAATTAGAACAGCCATGCTTTACAATGTTTTTAAAACCAGAAAAACTGGAACATGCACAAATAAACAGAGGGAGCTTATTCCAGTGGTGCGGGGGCTAGATAGGAAAATGCCTGGCTGCCATATTTTGACTACAATGCACTGAGGATATAGCTGAAGTTGATTTTTAGATCTTAGGTTCCGATCAAGAAGGTATGGAATAAATGTTTCCTGGAAATATTTTGAATGTAAGCCTGACAGAGATTTGTAGATCAGGCAGAGGAGTTTAAACAATACTCTCTTTTTAATGGGGAGCCAATGGAGGGCTCTAAGCATGGGAGCTGACGATGTCTGTGGAGGCAAGTTGTTGACCATGCGGGCCGCAGTGTTTTGAAATATCTGCATTTTAGCTACAAGAGATTCATTTATAGCGAGGAACAGGGCATTAATCCAAGCGGCTGATGTTTAATGCCTGGATAAGTGTCTTCCAAGAACTCAAAGGAAGCCACTGAGAGATTTTCCTAAGAAAGCACAGTATGCCAAAGTAAGTGCTGCAGGTGGAAGTGATCTGGTCTTTCATAGAGGGCCTTATTATGACTTTGGTGGTCCTCATGTGGAGCGCCATGGCAGCGCTCCACAGGATGACCTCCAAAGCCATGGTCACACCACTCACCAGATTCACACTTGAATCCTTGACGGACGGCGGGTGGTTCTGCGGTGGTGTCATGGTGGTGCCTGTCTAAGACTCATAGGAGAGCCTTTAGACAGGCACTGCTGTGACACCGCCGCAGCACGTCCCTGCATGGTATGGAATGCACCATGTGGTGCCTTCCATACTGTGCAAGAGCTGAGGTGCAAATTTACAGGGGGGCACAACATGTGCCCCCTACATGCACCCCCAGAGACACAAAGGGCCCTCTTCATCGCCACACTGCCACCCTTTGCATTGCAGTCGCACCGCCATGAAAAGGGTTGCGGTTAGGCAACTCCAAATATGCTCGGAGGTGCCACTGCAGCACTGCCAGCACATTGTGCCTCGGACTGGTGCAAGACCGCCAGGGGATCCTTCATCTGCAGCGGTCGCTGCACTCCTGTGGCAGTCTGACTACTACACTCATAATGTGGCGTACGGCGCTACAGTGCTGGCGGTGGTGGACCGCCACCGCGACTACAAATGCCGTAGTCATAATAGGGCCAAGAGTGTCGTCCAGAAGTATACCCAGATTCCTGGCTGTTCTACTGGGCACAGGGGCAGGACCAAGTTCACCCAGCCACCAGTCATTTAACCAATAGAGCTGGGCTAGTCAAACAGAAGAATCTCTGTTTTGCCCCCATTAAATTGACGACAATTGTGGGACATCCAGAAGGCAATTTTCCTCATGCATGCAACAAATCGCTGTTTGACATTCTTAATGTTGTGCCCAAACGAGATAACCAATTGGGAGTCGTCTGCATAGAAAAGTATTTCAAACCCACAGGACGTGACCAACTGTCAAAAGCTTGGTGCTCAAGGAGGAGCCCTAAGGGACCCCCCTGTCCAGAAGGATGGTTTTAGAGTGATAGCTGCCAATAAAGACAGTCTGAACCCTGTCTTTAAGAAAGTCTTTAAACCAGTCAAGGGCAACGCCCTGGATGCCTATCTGATGGAGACGTTCTATCAGAATGGAATGAGAGATGGTATCAAACGCCGCCAACAGGTCAAGCAGAACCAGCATGGGGGATTACTCGCGTCAAGGGATAGCCTGATAGTATCTTCTACTGCAAGAAGGGCAGTCTTAGTACTGTGGGAAGGTCTGAAGCTTGATTGAGAGGCATCCGACAAACTATAGGTCTCCTGCTAAGAGGAGAGCAGTTTGTTGACGTAGGTCTCCAGAACTTTGCCCAACAGAGGGAGGAAATATATGGGGCAATAGTAAGCTGGATTGCTTACATCTGCATTCATTTTGTTCAAGATTGGTGTAATTTGTGCTGCTCTCCAAAGCTGTGGGATAGAATCTAGGGTCAGAGACTGGTTGCACAAAGATGTTATAACTGGTGCAAGAAGGGAGGAGAGAGTGGCAACGAAATGTGGGGGGCAAAGATCAGAGGGAGATTCAGATTTTGCTTTAGCAGGCAAGTCGAGCATCTGAGATTGAGAGATAGGCTCGAATCTTTCCAATAATACTGGAGAAATACTTTAAGGCAATTCAATGGTGTGGAGGTGAGCTAAAAAACTAGCCACCGAATTAAAACTACTGTAGTTATTGTCTGTTTTGGTTTTAAAGTGGGTAGCTAAAGCGTCACTTAGTAATTGTGAGGCAGGAATGACTGATGAGCAGTCTAGGTGTTTAGCAAAGGCATTTAGGGTTTTAAATAATTCCTTCGAGGAATCACCTGCTTGTCGACAATAAAATACCTACGTGCTGATCTTATTTTACAGTGATAGGCATGTAGTGCTGATTTGTATATTTGTTTATCTATGTTTGTTTTTGAAGACCTCCATTCGCGCTCTGATCTTTCAATCAATCAATCAAACAATAATCTTATAAAACGTGACTACTCACCCGTGAGGGTCTCAAGGAGGGGTGGGTCTGCAGTTCAGTAGAAGAGCCAGGTCTTGAGGTCCTTCCAAAATTGCGCAGCGATGGTGATTGCCTGAGGTGCAGAGGTAGAGAGTTCCAGGTCTTCTTTTGTAACTTGTTAATCTTTTGCAACTTGCTTTGTCAATTTTAAATTTGGCGCTATACCATGGAGCATTAGGTCTACATAATTTTTATTTTTTTATTGGAAAAGTTCATCTATAGACACAATTCATTGACATATAACAAACAAAATCAGAAGAATTTTGCACAATTTCATCACTGCCAGCCCTTTTTAAAAATTCATAACATACTGACAGAATATAATCAATTTGATCAATCAGATAGTTACCTTTAAAACTTTTAGATACTTTAAATTAGTCTATACAATGCAACATAAAACCCACCTTAACCAAATATTTGCCACAATTTTAGTAATTTCCTAGATGACCCAGCTCTTAATGCATATCTTCTTTCCATCTCCTTAATCCTATTCATTTTGGACCTGAAATGTTGAAATGTAGGAACTTCCACAGACCGCCATCTTTGGAGAATTAAGGATCTGGCTATTAGAGTCACAGTGTACAGTTGTTTTTTTTTCAGTAAGTCGGTTTTTAAGTCAGATAAATATCCAAAAACAGCTGTCTGGATATCTAATGGTTGCTGCATTTGCAATGTGCAACTGCAAAACTGGCTAATCTCATCCCAGAACTCACTCAGCCATGGACAGGTCCATACAATATGTGTCCAGCTGCTCCCTTCCTCTGTATCGCATCTAAAGCAATTGCCAGGATCTGCTGATTGATCTTATGGAGGAGGGAGGGGATTCTATAGAACAACCACTTGGTGTAAAATTGCATACGTCGCATCTTAGCCCCTTGTACAGTGAGAAGTTAAACTCGTTATTCTTATCCCAAGCTGTCATAGATATCTGAGGATTTTCTTTAGAGTGCCATTTTGCTAGCGCTTTCCCATGGAGCTTAGGTCCACTGTAATTTCGCAAGAGGGAAACCCAGCAGCTAATTGACCTACGGGTACTGGATTCTATCAGATCTTCGACAAGTTCTGTCGTTGTAATAATCTATGTGGGATTTAAGTCTGGTAGGAAATACCTTATTCTAATAAAGGACCATTGTATTGATGCTTTATAGTATTGGATGTTGGGTTCTATGTCACTACATTTTTCCAGTTCCCTTCCAAAAATCCCTAATCTTTTCATATACATTTCTTAGCATCCTTGACGCAATGGTCTTACCTACCAGGAGAACCTCCCTAATGTATACATCTGATAGAAAGGTTGCCGCATTGAATATGGGGATATCATAATGGCGAAAAAATTGCTGCCTACGTTTTATATGCCACTGTAAAATCTTATACCTGACTTTTTTGGGGTTTTTCGTTAATCGCATAAAGTCAATAATATTATATTCTTGAAAAATTAAATCTAAAAAGAAGTTATCATACCTATAAATTTAAAGTTTTAGCTGATCTGTACGCAGTATGTGCAAAATTCGCAAAACAGTATTCTTTCAAATCCTGGAGGGCCAAACCGCCTTCGCTCACTGATCTGTATAATGTATCTATGGCTAACCTAGGGGCTTTATTTGCCCATAGAAATGTTGTAAACATACCCTGCACTTCCTTAAAAAATTTAATCTGTATTGCATATGGGATAGCTGAAAATAGAAAATTGCATAGGGGTAAAATTGACATGCGAATCAAAGCTGCTCCGCCCATTATTGACAGCAGTATTTTTATTCCATTTCCAAGCTTTTAATTTTATTCAATAAAGGAACAAAATTTAAAATGTATAAATCGTTAATATCTTCTGAGACATATATTCCTAGATATCTCTTGAGTCTGGTATTAACTATGGAACGGAGTTCTACTATTAAAGTGTCAAGTTCAGTATTACACAGCAAGATCTCTGTTTTCGATTTATTTATCTTATACCCTTCCAGCAGATGGTACTCCTGAAAAATTTCAAATATACTTTTTTGAGTCCCAAAATCAGGTTTAAGAAACAGAGCTATATCATCAGCAAACAGGTTTATGTTTGTCATCCCAGGGAGTCGAGCGGTTGAATTACTAAGGCAGTGAACGGCAATTGCTAGTGGCTCTATAAAAAGAGCAAAGAATATTGGTGACAGATGGCAGCCTTGTCTTGTTCCTTTACAGACGCTGCACGTGCCAATATTATTCAAATTAATGATTATTTGGCTGAGGCCCCTTTGTAAAAATCAGAAATCATGCTGATAAATTTGACAAGGAATCCAAATTCAGCCAAAATTCAAAAAAGGCTTTCCCAGCAAACCAAATCGAATGCCTTCTCGGCGTCTAGCAGCATGATGTGGGCCGGAATTTTATTTTGGCTAAAATAATATAAGGCCTCAGCTTAAAAAGCAGTGTTAAAAGATAACCACCTCCCTGGAACGAACCCACACTGATCTGGATGTATAGCTGACCCTATACACTTACTTATTCTATTGGCTAGTGTTTTAGCTATAATCTTGTAGTCAGTATTTAGAAGACTTATTGGTCTATATGAATTTACATCCTCCTTATCTTTATTCTTCTTTAAAATGCTGACCACCACAGCTGTTTTGAAGGAGGGCGGGACCTCACCTCCTGCAAAATGTAGTTGGCTAATGTCACCAATTCAGGATTTAATACTGCAGAAAACTTTTTATTTAATTCATCTGGCAGACCATCTTCTCCACTTGGTTTGCCATTAGCCAATGATTGCACTACTTCCTCTATTTCATTAAGCGAAATATCAGTCAGCAAACCCCTTGCCTGGTCTACCTGTAATTTGGGGACTGTGAGCTTGCTAAGAAACTCCTGAAGTTTTAAAACATTAACCTCCTGTACTGTAGAATAGATAGCTTTAAAATGATTTAAAAAGAACTCATGAATTTGTATTTCTTCAGTGATGCGAATTCTTGAATCTTTTTCTACCAAAGATGTTATCCTATTGGATGCTTGTCGTACTCTTATTTGCTAGGCTAAAAATTTCCCATAGAATTCACTCTCTTCATATACTTTTTGGAGGTATGCAGAATTGGCCAAATAGCCTCTGGTATAATAGTATTCTGGCATCCTTTTTAGTGCCTGTGTAAGAGCCAACTTATCTTTAATATTTTTGTTTCTTCTGTACTGTTCGTTGGCCTGATAAACCGCTAATTCTAATTGTGACCTCTCTTTCTTTTAGGATCACTTTATTACAATATGTTTAGAGGTTATATATCCACGAATAGTTGCCTTAAAAGCCTCCCAGACACTTTCTACCTTTGCTGTGGCTCTGTTTACTTGAAAGAAACATTTTATTTCATTATGAACCTCAGTGCACCATTCTTCATCCTCAAGATGCACTTTATTAAAGACCTATCTTGAAGGCAGTTTACGCCTGCCAAACCCTGATATCTCCATTTTTATTAGAGCATGGTCGGAGAAACCATTTTGAATATGCATATAACTAATTAATATAAAATTACGAGAAGTAAGAAAGTAATCTAATTGGGCCGCAGTGCTGTATTTAGCGGAAAAACACGAATATTCTCTCTTTTTTGGAAATCTTGCCTGCCAGATGTCAATCAGATCTAGCTTATGCATACGCTCCGCTAATGCCCTGGCCATGCGTGGCTTTTTCTGTTTACATGTCTCAGAGGATGAATCCTTTTCTGGGCTTTGCAAGAAATACAAATCACCACCCATTATCACCACCCCGGGGATATGTATAAGTGCGTGATAGAGATCCAATAATGACACTGGTTTGTCTTCTATTGGTGCGTATATAGTGCCTATCATTAATCTGATCCGATTAATTAATCCACTGACCAAGCCCCATCTCCCTTCTCCATCTGTCTGGGATGAGGTGATTTGAAAATGGAACGAATATTGCAGTCCACCTATGAGCGGCATTGGCTGACGAGAGATATTGACCACCAGCCCAGTGTCTAAACATACTATATGAGGGTTCCTTTTTTCCCATATAGTGCATCTCCTGAATTAATACAATATCAGGAGTGTGACCTCGCACACATTCATCAATAGCTCGGGCCTTGATCTTCTTAATGAGGCCATTCGCATTTAAGGAGACAATGCAAAAGGAATCTTTATTCATTCATTTATATAGTAAGGGTTGCTGCTAGACATCTTATACTTAAACACACTTTTTAAGGTGAATTGCGTATACCTAATAAGATGCCCACGGCAAATTGATCTTCAATGTAATTCTATCTCATTTCCATTTTCCTTTAGTCATTCCCTGAGGCGCACCCGCACTCCAAATCTGATAAAGTGCACATAAAAAATACCCTTCATCAACATTTTTTTAGCACCTGTAATTTTCTGCTTTTACCAAAATCAGCTGTGACATAATAACCTAAACAAAACCCTAAAAGACCTAATAAAATATTGATTCCACCAGACCTAAAGTGCTTATTTGGTTTTCCCTCTTTTATGCCCCTCCTCCCATTTAAAAAAAAAAATGCCAATATGAAGTAAAGTGCAAAGTGCAAGGTATAAAGTGCATAAACAGTATTGCACATTCCAACAGAGAATATAAAGTGCATATTGCATTCTAAACAAGGACTAAACAAGGAGTAAGTAGACCACAACCATACTTAATACATATAGCTGGAGCTGAATTTGATAATATCGCCACCGCCGCTGAATAATACCCCTTTCCGTATGCCTCTACCATCAGCCCTGCAAATACAGCGATGTAGTGGTCACGAAAAGTGTCTGTGCAGATTAACGCACATAGTGCATAAACACCTATTACTATGTATAAATATTTTTAAAAAGTGGCCTCTCCTGACGCTACATTAGGCATTTTTACCAGCATTTCACAAGCCTAAATAGCTTTCTCAAAACCAAAACCAAAAGATAAACTCTCCATTTTTTGCCCCTTATAAACACCCAGTGCCCGGCTTGCCCCTACCTTCCTCACCCACCCTGTCTCCTCCCCATGTGCCCCTTTGGAGAATGGCCCACACCTTCTCCCAAACCCCACTGAATGCCCTAGGTGCCATGACTTTGCACCTGTAGTTTTGCACCCCTGACTACCGAAGAGACACTCAGTACTTCGATCCCTGGCCACCCACCCCGTAATGGCCTAAAAAAAAAAGAGAAAAAACCCCCAAAACTACAAAACACCTCAGCAAATCGCCACCATAGCTGGTCAAGGTCAATGATTTACAATCAGCTAGATATCTGCTGCAGCAGCCTCTGTGCTTACCCTACATCATCAAATATATGGAATTTGCCATTCACAAGAACTTTTAGCTTATATTGCTGCACAATGGTTGCCTGCCCGCCCCTTGCTTTGAAAGAATCAATCATCCGCACAAAATCCCTTTTCCTTTTTGCAGCTAATGCAGTCATATCTGAAAAAATCTTAAATTGGGAGACTGATTGCGTTGTGAAGGACTTTTTTCCAATGGCTTTAGTCAATATGTTCTCTCTCACTCGAAAGTCGGCAAAATTAACCAAGATTGTTTGAGGAAATTTTGCATCAGATGAACTTTGAGAGGGTATCCTGTGTGCCCTTGTAATCGTCAAATCTCCTGTTAACTCTGGGATGGCTTCTTTCAATAGGGATTCTACCCAATTTCATACTTGGGATCTTTAAAGCGATTCTGGAATCCCCACCAAGCGTAAATTTGAGTGTGTTGGACTTGACCCTTTTTGCAAGGTCATCCTTGAACGTTTTGCCTTCCTCCTAGTCTTTTTTCTGACCTGGTGTTGGTGGTTTTAGGACTCTGGGCACTTTAGCACTGCTGTCCATTGTAAAGTGCGTGTGCTCTCTGTGGTAAACATAGTAAGATTGGTCTACACCTGTTTGGCGTATTTAATTTACTTGTCAGCCCCTTGTAAAGTGGTATCTCAGATATCCAGGGCCAGTAAATTAAATGCTACTGGTTGGCTTGCAGCGCTATTTGCGCCACCCACCAAAGTAGCCTTTCAAACCTGTCTCAGGCCTCTGCCATTGCAGGGCCTGTGCGCGCAGTTTACTGTCGCTGTGACGTGGCACATAAAGTGGGGGCCACGTCTGTGACCCCCCCTTTTACTGCATGTCAGTCACCCCTAAGGTAGGCCCCAGCTAGCCCTATGGGCAGGGTGCATTGTAGGTAAAAGGTAGGACATGTACCTTAATTGTGTGACATGTCCTGGTAGTGACAAACAGCCATTTTGGCTTCTCACTACTGTGAGGCTGCCCTCTCATAGGAATGCATTGGGGATTCCCTGATATGTGTGTCAGTGGTAATTCCTGATATGAGAGAAGCAGCATGGTCAAGTTTGGTATGTTTGGAATAGTAATAATAAATGCTGCGTAATGGTGTTCGCATGTTTATTATCACTATTTTAGAAATGCCACTTTTAGAAGTGAGCAAACACAAGGAGATGATGGACGGAGTGCTGAAACTTTTCAAACACTCACCCCCAGTCACAGATCTGGGTTGAATCCATCATCATTCTTTAGCTCACTTTGCCACCCCAGTTCAGACACAGCTATATGCAAATCAGTCATGACCCTGTGCCTCATGGGAACAGTCCAGACCGAACTGCCAAGCCATGTCTTCCCTGGACCGGAATCAAGCATCCTGGGACCGGTTTCGGGCTAACAGCCCTCATCAGCCAGGCTAGCTTGAATCCAGTGGCAAAGTGAGCAAGGGACCCACGTCTGGGCATACCCTGCCAACTTAGGGCGAACAAAGCAAACACAAGGAGATGATGGACGTCCATCAATTTTGTGTCTTTTGCTTTCTCGCCCTAAGTGCGCCAGGTATGCCCAACCGTGGGTCCTGGGCTCACTGTGCCACTGGAATCAAGCTATCCTGGCCGAAGAGGGGTGAAACCCCGAAACCGGTCCTAGGATGCTTGTTTCCGGTCCAGGGAGGACCTGGCTTGGCAGTTCGGGCTGGACTGTTCCCATGAGGCACAGGGTCAAGACTGATTTGCATATGGCCAGGTCTGAACTGGGGTGGCATGGTGAGCAAAAGAATGATGGATTTAACCCAGATCTCTTGACTGGGGGTGAATGTTTTGATTTGTTCTGCATTCCGTCCATCAATTGTGTGTCTTTTACTTTTAGAAGTGGGCATTCCTGTGTGCTATGAGTCTTTGCCTGCCTGATATGTATTGCATGTCTGGCTCTGGAGTGACAGGGGCTGGTGAGGTGTGTGGCTCCAGAGGGACAGGGTGATTCAGCGCTAGGCTGAATAGGCAGATCTGCATTTAGAGTAGTGGGAGGAGTAGCTCCTGACCCTGAATAGGTCTGTGCCTGCCTTGTTCAATGCTGGCTCCGCCCCCCTGTGGTGTGTCTGGGGCCAGAGCCTAACTTGACAAAGGAGGGTGTGAGCCCTGTATAGAAAGTGCTTCAGTACCCCCCAGAACCAGTTGGGGCTGGTTCCCCATGCCCTGTGCCAGGGCAGAACAAAGACAAACATGGTATAAATATTGGGGCTGTGACCCCATTAGAGGGTGCTTACTTGATCTGGAAGAGAGGGCTGCTGGGCGCCAGGAGGAACCGCCACTAAGGACTGCCCCTCTGCTGGAGGGCCCTGTGAGCTGGCCTGCCTGGGCCCAGCTCTGCCCTGAGGGACTTTGGGGACTGAGCTTGTGGTGAGCTCTTAGAATCCCCTGAACTGGGCAGGCACCGGGGCTTTGTTACTGGGAGTGCTTAGACCTGGATCTGGGCTTGGAAGTGCTGCAGGCTTCCTGGGGACGTGAGCCCCTGGCATGGGCTCGTGTTGTAGCAGCTTAGCCCTGGACCGGGAAGCGCTGCAGGATTCCTGTGCATTTGAGCCCCTGATGTGGGCTCGTGTCGTGACAGCGCGTGCTGAGTGCTGAGAAGAAAGTCGTGGGAGCACTTCACTGTTTCCTATGGTGCTTCAAGGAGCGCTAGGTGAGGGCTTTCCCGTTACGATGGCAAGGAAAGCGCATGCAGAGCACTGCATATAACAAAGGGTTCAGCACGCGGCCGATCCCGTTGGTGGCAGTGAAAAAGGCGGCCGTGATCCCAGGACTGAGCGCCAGTTGAGCGCTGGCCGCTGGAACCGGAAAACACATCGGAACCGTGCCAGTGGAGGAAGTCAGGCGTGAGGGCGCCTGGTTGTGGGCGGGGCCCGATGGCGAGAGAAAGTCGAGCCTCGCGGCCTCCCATCAGCAGGAGAGGCCGCCGGAAGTCAGGCAGAGGTGAAGACTGATTGTGGGCGGGGCCGCCGGAGGCTTCGCTCCGGGCCCTGCTGTCTGCTTCCAACATTTCTCGGGCTGAGCGGCTGCCCCGCGTGGGTGCGGGCAGCCGCGGTTTGAGGAACCAGGGCGGGAGGCTCCTGACCGGCCCCATTGGGCAGTCCCGGCATTTGCACAGCTGCACCGCAGAGTCGCGGGCAGCTGCCTTCGTATCTGCTCAGGGGCATTCGTGTTCAGCAGTGGGAGCTAGGAACAGCCTGGTAGGCTTCAGCAGCACCGGGGTCAGTCTCCAAGGAAGGAGACAGGGGTGAGTTGCGACCCCCTCCCCCCCTTTTTTTCTGTTGGCATTGCGGGGCGGGCCCAGGGCAGTGCCCCCGCTGGGGAACATTGGCTTGGGGGACAGTGCCCCTGTGGCAGAGGTACTATAGGTCCCTGTCGCTGCTGAGGGGTAGGCCTAAGGAGGGCCTGATGTACTGCACTGCTGCTACTTATGTTTATGTGGAGTGTAATGCCAAGTACTGTCCTGATGTTCATGCCTCATGAGATGTGCACCGTGGCAGGCATTACTGAGGTGCAGTACTAATATGATTGTGCATAATGTGTTTATGCCTAATGTGATTGTGCATACTGTGTTTATGCCTATGGTGATGATGCATAATGCGTTTATGCTAAGTGTGCCTTTACCAGTAGTTACTGGTGATTTTATTACTTACCTGTTCTGATGGTTCTGACAGTGGCCCGATTGGCCCTGTCCTGTATATAATCCCCTGTAAAGTACTACCTAGTGCCAGTTGGCACAGTATATATTTGTGATTATGATCTAATGTGTATATGATAATACAAAGGCTATTTTTTTATATAACCTTGTGTGGAGTTTCTTTTGTGGCATGCCTAGTGTGTCGCTGCTGTGTGTGTGTGTGTTGCGCAAACTCTTTACACATTGCCTCTGGGATAAGTCTGACTGCTCGTGCCAAGCTACCAAAGGGGTGAGCAGGGGTTATATTCAGCGTGTAACTCCCTTGCCCTGACTAGAGTGGTGGTTTCTGCCTGGCTTAAGCGCATGTCCTAGCCAACCAGAAATCCCATTTCTAACAGAGTGCCTGTTATAGTTCTCCAAATCTTGAAGCTTAGACTCCAGAGCATCTTTACTTTGCTTTATCTGTATAATCTCCTGTTGAAAGGTCCCCACTTTACTCTCTAGGTTAGAGACTCGTTCCTCAGCCTCTGACATCTGCTCCGGGAGTTTCCCCATTGTTTCCTCGATATTTGACAGTCTTGCATGGAGGGAAGCAATTTCCTGAGATTGCGTTGAGCGAAGCTCCTTTATCTCGGAAAGAATGAGCTTGAACATACTTTTCACCGTCTGTCCGAGCACCGGATCATGTTCTGTATCCTGAAAGGGAGTTTTTTCTCCTACTGATGCAGACGCAGAAGTTGAGGTTGTATCAATTGCAAGTCCAATTTCTCTATGCAGCTGTTGCTGGGCCGGGGTTGATGCTGGCTGAAATAGCAGCTGCCTTGGTGTCTGATCGCTAGCTAGCCTAACTGTCGGAACTAGGTGAGATTTAGTAACAAGCATTGGCATAGCCAATAGGTCTCGCTTTTGGGACCTTATAAGTGAATAGCCATGCAACACTTGATGTTGTTTAATCAAGGATATTGTGCTGGATACCTAAACATTTATAATGTCCCAAAGGCGCGACCTATTGGCTATGCATTGGGGGGCCTTATAAGTGTTTAGGTAGAGCTATTGACTTTGCCAATGTTTCTAAGCTGTGCTGTAGAGAAGTGTGGCTGCTGTGCAGCATGCTGAGAAGTTGCAATTAAAAAGTGTAAGAAGCACTGAGTGATGCTGTGGTGTCGTTGAGTGATGCTGTGCTGGCCCTGAGTTATGCTGTGGTGGCGTTGAGTGATGCTGTGGATGCCCTGAGTGATGCTGTTGTGGCCCTGAGTGATGCTGTGGTAGCCCTGAGTGATGCTGTTGTGATGCTGATTGATGCTGTGGCGCTGCAGAGTGATGCTGTGGTAGTGCTTAGTGATGCTGTTGTGGTACTGAGTGATGCTGTGGTGTTCCTGAGTGATGCTGTGGTGGTGCTGAGTGATGCTGTGGTGGTGATGAGTGACGCTGTGGTGGTGTTGACTGATGCTGTGGTGGCGTTGAGTGATCCTGTGCTGGCCCTGAGTGATGCTGTGGTGGTGCTGACTGATGCTGTGGTGATGCTGATTGATGCTGTGGTGCTGCAGAGTGATGCTGTGGTGGTATTGAGTGATGCTGTGGTGGTGCTCAGTGATGTTGTGGTGAAGGTGAGTGATGCTGTGGTGGCCCTGAGTGATGCTGTGGTGGTGCTGAGTGATGATGTGGTGGTGCTGACTGATGCTGTGGTGGTGCTGAGTGGCGCTGTGGTCGTGCTGACTGATGCTGTTGTGGTGCTGAGTGATATTGTTGTGTCCCTGAGTGATGCTGTGGTGGTGCTGAGTGATGCTGTGGTGCTGCTGATTGATCCTGTGATGTTGTTGAGTGATGCAGTGTTGGCCCTGAGTGATGATGAGGTGCAACTAACAACCATTGACAAAGCCAATAGTCCTGACTTGTAGGTATGATGTTACTTGTTGTATCATATCTGGATGCAATGACAGTAACAGCAAAATACAAGTTGGGCGGCACACTATGCTAAACACAGATTTTTAAAGTACTGTTTTTAAGCCACGCCCTTAATTACATTGGCCACGTCCCCTTGAGAGACCCCCCAGTTTTTTCATCCCACTTAAAGCCCTGGCTAGTGCTTTTAGCATGGGTGGGACTGCGAACACCACAACTACGCACGAGGTGGAAGGCTTGGGTCCCGATTATTGCAGCTCGCAGAGCGACATTCAAGTGGGGATGCCGTTGGCCAACGTGAAAAAACACTTTGAAGAAAAGCATCACAACATAAGAACGGACTCCGCATAACAAAGAAGCAGTGAGACAGCCAAGCCCACAGGAGCCTGCCACAATAATACAGATTAGACTGCAGCGCGCACCACAGGAAGCTAAAAGAAATACTATCTGTGGCGGGGAGGGGCTGTTAACTGAGAGGGGGAGCAGGAGGTGAGCCTGCGAGTGGTGCGCGTGGCAAAAGTGAAAGTGATCGCGAGCGATGTGCACGCACCATGACGAGAGAGGAAAGCCAGATGGCGCCTCTGATCGTCATTGTGCGCGTAACCGCACGCTCTATGCCACCCCAAAAGCTGTGGTCGGACTTTTGAAAGCCCACACACAAAATGTCTCGCCAGAGCAACGCATGCGCTGGCTCAGGCGAGACCTAAAAAGAGGGTATTGTTTGCAGCAAGTGGGGGTTGAAAAAGGCTCTGCTGCAGTTGAGTTTTGACAATCTTCCTGTATGCTGCTGCTTTCTGTGTTTTCTGCATTTTCAACCCATGTCAGGCTAGAACTATGCCCATAAATCTCACAGTTGTCTGCACTGTTATCCACCTCTGCCCCTCTTTCACTTTCCATCTGAGTAGTAGAGACCTCCAGGTGCCCAGCCTCCAGGAGTTGTTGCACTTTTGTGTCAATTCTCTGCTGTGCGTGCCTCAGTGCTCGGAGCTTCGCAGGTGGTCTCTCTTGAGTACCCTTTGGCGTTGCTTCTGGACGGGGGTGGACTGGTTGGAGGGGGCTGCACTAACACCAGGAGGCTTGCGCTTAAATGTGCACATGCTGTGATTATAATAACAGCCAATAGCAGGTTACTGCCCTAAGGTTTTTCTCCCCCGCCCGTCACTGTCCTCACTTTTTAATTTCAACTCCCCCACTCTGCAGGAGCGGACAGCATGTCCATATGATGAAGGGTACTATTTTTACCCACCGTGGTCTAGCGATGTGCGTAAATATTCCCTCCGATGACAGGAAGAAGGGAGCAAGGGGGCAGGCAGAGGGGCAGGTGTGGATTAATAATCAGTAGGGCAGTAAGTGTCAGTGTGGCCGCCGAGCGTGTATGTGTGCATGCACCTCTCACCTACAGCTCCTGAAAAGGGTTCAAAATTGAAGAAAGGGCATGCAGCCTCTCACTATCTCAAGATGCCAAATTGCCCATGCCGATATTCAGCTGCTTCACGATCGAGCAGTAGCATTGCAAACCTTGTTCAACGAGGACGCAGCACCGCCATCTCCACGTCCTCGGGCGGTCTGCTGCAGCCGCGAGCCTTCACTTCGGGGGTGTGGCCAGGCGGGCGCACTAGCGGGGACCTGGGTGGGAAACATCCGCCGTCATTCCCCAATGTTGAGGCAGGTCTACATAATTTGATGGGAAGTTGCTTATGAGGGGCAGCAATGTCAAGGGTGTGGGAGAAAGTGTCATGAAACTGAGTTAGAGCCCAGTTCATGTCCTGTGAGTTATCTAAAATTAGGGGCAAGGAAAACGGATTGAAAAGATTCCAACGTAATCCGTTTCCAATGTCTCGATCTAAAGAGCTTTAGATCGAGGACTTAGGCACAGGTTTTAAGGAGAAATGGTGTAGTTGGTGCGCTGCACAAAACTAAAGCGCTCTAAACAGACACATACTTTCTATGCACAGAGAAGTGGTGGAATACATATAAGACTGAGGATACAGGTTTTAATGAGAAATTGATTAACTGCAGTGCTGCACAAAATTGAGGCACTTAAAAAGCCACTATTCCATGCCATTTGCTTGGTGCTATAAAAGGAAGAGCTGAACTGTAAAACAAAGTCATGAACTGCATTAATAGTCCGTGTACCTTTTTGTGCTGTAAAAGGAAGGGGAAGGACTTGGACACTAAAACAGTGACATTTACTACTCCCACATTTTCTATTCCCACTTCAATCTAAACCAATTAGGGCAAGGTTTTGGACACTAAATGGGTGACATCTACTATTCCCACTCCGATCTAAACCATTTTGGAGAAGGTGTTGGACACTAATTCCACAGCAAATTAAGGCAACAACAAACAAATCTGTAGGACAGATGTTAAAAGCTAATTTTAAAATGATGGAAAGAAAAATGAAAAAAAGTACCCCGAATCACAGCATGGGAAGTGGAACAACAGAAGGACACTATCAAATTAAATCAATTAGTACTTGTTCCATGCTCCGGAGAAATAACAGGAAGCTATATGAGGCATATGATGGCCAATTAGGAGGCAGCTAAAAAGAATGACAATCAAGCCAGCAAATGGGATGTAATGGTCAGGCTCCAAGCCCTTAACTGTATACAATACCTCTCGCAGCAACAGCACATGCGCACTATTAGGCAAAACCTAATTAACATTTTCAGGGGTTATTTTTGGCCATCTCACTCCTGTTGTTCTGGATTTGCTTCAGTTGCTTGTGCAACCACTGAGAGTCCTGGTCGAAGTGAAGCAAGGAAGGGCTTACCTTTCTAAAGCCCTTCCTTGCCATGGGATTCTTTGGTGAGATCCACTCTAGGCCATTGTTGCTTCTGGTATCACGGATTTGAGCATTGCAGGCTGCATCTCTACACCAGACCAGGCGTCATTCACAGGCATAGATCCCACCCTTTCCTATTCGTCCTGGGGTGGGATTGGAAAAGAGTGCCATAACTGAGATTTGGCACCTTGTCCTCTGATATGGTAAATGTTAATGCCAAATGTGTATTAGGTGTATTGTGCTGAGAAGCCTGGTCATGCTGACCTTACCCACTGTGACACCCCAAGCTGTGGCTGTAGGTTGCTGGCCCCTTTAGAATTGGAGCTGCTGTATTTGTTCACAGGCAAACGTGGCCCAAAGGTTGTGCAGGGTTTTTGCCCCCTAGCAAAGTTGTTTCAAATATCCTCAGCTTTTGAGGGAGTGAAGCTCAACAGGAGACATATGTGTATATAGTATCTTGGTTTGTTGAATACCAGAAACATGTCGAAAACCATTAAATGCTATAAGTATGCATGCCTAAAATATGGCACGTATACTTGGGTGCTTATTAAGGTCCTGATAAATTTTGATTGGCGCAATGATTCTAGAATTTTTTACCCTCACTCTGGACATGTTTTGATTTTAAAGACAGTGAGATGCTGTAACATGCTCGATGTTTGTGGTTGCGTAATTCTGGGATCTGTCAAATAGCATTAAAATGGGTTACTGCCAGGCTCTATATTCATGCCCTTAACATTAATGTCAAAAATACTGATTGATTACCGAACAATTAATTTTAAAAACATTAAGGTAATGCATGTCCATGATTTAGTTCCTGTTTCTAGTTCACGTGTTTTAGTTAATCTTACATTTCCTAAGAGTGTTAGCTGTTTCCATCATGTTGTGTGTCTGTATTTTTTGCGCATCTTATTACTCTTGTAGAGTCGTGCCAGGTGTTTATGACAATCCGTGATTGAGAGCTCTGGCACTGAGGCTGAATGCAGTGTGAGTTTCTCATAGTAGCTGTCAGTGGGTTTGCCTCTCCAGAGCACACAGAGCAATGGTCACATATTCCAGTTGCAATTAAAATTCTATGTAAATTTGTGTGAAAGGGGTACACAGTTGTCAAAATATTGACAAGGCAAAAGTAAAAGAAGATACAGTGCTTACATGTGAGTAAGTGCAGTGTATGTTTAGGGGTGGTGAAGTGAAGAAGATGCAAGGAGGTGTTTCAGTGGAGAGTGAAATGTGCAAACAGGGCCTATTGTATGAAGTATAAAGAATTTAGCAAAATCATGTTAAAGGGCCTTAATTACAAAGGAGATATTCTGACTTACACATTTCATCAGGATACCCTTGCAATAACATAAGTTAAACCATGCTTATGGAAGAACATAATAATAATTAATACACGTCAGCTGTCTATTAAGTGTCGCTTGAGAGTGTGCCCAGGGATGTGTCAGGGAGTAATACAGAAATCCCTTTCAAATGAAGTGCACACCGAGTCAGGTATAACTTTCTGGGGACGTTCCAAAACGTTTTAAGGACCTTTCTCCACCTTTCCGCATATTTAAGTTACAACAAGAAGGCAGACACGCAACTGCTACAGGTGTGGTAGGGAGCATCAATTATACCAGTATTATCGGAGTGAAAGGGGATAGAGGAAGAAAGGACACACTAGAGAAGACAGTAATTCTAGAGATAATGTGAAAATCTATGAATTTCCGAATCGTAAACTCATATATTTTACATGCATTCATGAAATATGAATACTTAGGGATAATAAACAGTTTTTTGTCATATCTGTTTGGAAAGGGGGTTTTAATAAGTACCCAATTAGACATAGCTTAAGAACAGACTCACAAACTTGTGAGAGGCCTAAGTTATGCCTGTTTTTGTAGCTCTGGTCTTGAATTCTAATGAGACTCTAGAGTAATGCAACTATAAAGGCAATTCTTTGAAGGATCTGAGCTCTAAAATTAATGTATTGATAACTACAATATGAGGGCAGATAAACATAGTACATGGCGCACTGATGGCATTTCTCAGGGTAGGAAATATGCTTGTGATATATTTAAGATCCAAATAAGGAGGACCTTGCTGGATCCAGAGGGTTGACAGGACCCTTCGTGATTGAAGGGTGTATGGAGGGATACGTGCTCCCTAATAAATCAGTTTAACCAACAAGTATCCCACTGAAATATGCTCTCCTTGGCATAGTATTGTTTTCTTTTCAGTCATCAATTATTGGCTATCTCACATATTGTCTGCCATTTTCTCTTTACATATACATCTTGGCCCAGGGTTATGTTTCCTGTCCCCAGAGTTAACTCTAATTTCTCATATTTTGTTGCCTTCAACATTCTACTTCTCAATCATTTCATGAAATCCACTTTCTCCTCAATTTGAAGAACTTCATCCAATATTGATTTTGGTACTTTCAATTCCACCTATATCCTATCATACCCAGGAGCTCTATTCTAATCATTTCATATCTTCAGAACAAACGTCCTGATGTGCACAATCAGTGCTTCTCAATATCCTAGTCAGCCATGCACAAGTGTTGTGAATCCTGGGTTCTAGAGCCAGGTCTGCAGGGTTTGGCTTCCTAACCCACAGATGGAAGGATTTAGCTCAGTGTACCATCACTGAGTGAGGAAGTCCAATGTAACTGCAGTCCCACACAACCCACTGTGATGTTCGTGTTTTCTGTGTTGGTAACAGTCTTATAACAGGTTCAGGGACACAGTGTTAATTCAGACCCAATTTTGTTCTTAGAATAGCACACTCAAGCATAGCACTAAGAACACACTGTATATACAAACGTGTTTTTTCCAACAGTATTAATCAGTTGCTTAGTACATGAATAATAAGCACACACAATATAATTAAAATAGCACATGTGCATGTTGCTAACAGCGAGATTAAAATGAACAGTTCTAACATGCATTGGAACGCTCCTAGCATCCGACCGACGATACTGCCTAATGCTCAGTGGCGGCTCGCATAGGGCATGCTGCGGGGCGGCGGGGCAGGGTGGGGGGGGTAGTAAACTCGGACATACGACCGAACGAAGGAAAGTAATTATTACGTTCCTCCGTGAAAGTAATTATTACATTCCTCCGTTCCGTCGTATGTCCGAGTTTACTACCCTCCACCATGCCCCTCCCCTGCCCACCGCCCCGCAGCACGCCCTATGCGAGCCGCCACTGCTAATGCTACTTCTTTTAGTTACACTAAAGAGAGAATGGAATAGCTAACGTGCCTCAAGAGTTTCTTGGGGCCCTGTGCACTGCAAACCTGTTCTGTTCATAGTGGATCAACTGTGTTATCAGACTTCAGTCGGGAAGAGAGTGTGCCTTTAGAAGTAAAGCACGCTATCAGCTAAACTCAGGTCCTCTCGTGACTTGATCGACTCTTGGCTGATTTAGAGATGACCACAACAACAGTTAATTATTAATTCAATGTACATTAAAAATGACTAGTACCTGCCATTCAAGCCATTCTTATAGCTTTAGGGGCCTGAAATAGTCCGAAGTTTCACACTTGTAAGAGTGTGAAGGTTATTAGCTGTGTTGTTACGATCAGTAGCGGCCCGTGGTAGGAGTGCTGCCGGGCGCTGACGTGGGAGCGGGCAGGGTGGGGTAGTAAACCTACGGATTACGGCGATTAGAGGTAAGTAAACATATAAATAAATGAAACAGTTCGTGGCAGCTGCATCGCATTTGGCGATGCAGCGCCGCAACGAAATTCGTTTTATTTATTTATATGTTTAGTTACCTTTAATCGGCCGTAATCCGTAGTTTACTACCCCCCACCCTGCCCCTCCCCCGCCCCACGTCAGCGCCCGGGGGCACTCCCACCACGGGCCGCTACTGGTTACGATCATTGGCTGCATAGCAGGTGCAATGTGTGGTGCAAACTGCAGTGGCCTCCTGACAGAGTCCTGCGCTCATTTTTTTACAAATTAAGCCCTGCCGCAGGGGTTTGATGACTGGCATTTTGCCTGCATTGCAAAATCAAGTTGACATTTTCCAAAATCAGAGATAGAAATACATCAATTTGGACTAAATGTTTACCTTACACATCTACAGTATCTGTGATAACAAATCAGTGTTTAGATGAAAATGGTACTTTACAAGTTCTGCTGACTGTGCACCGAAGGCAGACAGGCTGATTTAATGTTCTTCAAAATGATACAAGTCCAGTTACTCCAAGGGCATTTTAAAGTTATATTCATCCTGCAGCACACCCAAGGTATCCATTTCAGAAAATAACAGAAAGTCCGACACCTGTAAAACATGGGTGTACATGTACATTTCACACAGTTTTCTAACTTTCTAGAAATTTACAAAAATCCCCAGTACATGCAAATATTTTGCTAGTCCTTAATTTTCGTGCACGCTCTTGATTCTTTGCACTAATTACCAGGCTGTTCACAGAGCAGATAATTAAAATGAGAAATGGAGGGAATTTGTGTTTTTCCACACTTACCTCTACTTTTCTTTTTTCCTCCCCTTTGAGAACACTTTTTTACATGAAAAAAAACCCTTTCCTTAAACGTCCTTAGAAATTGGATGCGTTCTCTTTCCGTTTTAGTAGTTGTTTCTGGAGTAGATAACGCTTTTCAACGCCTCTCCAAGGATTGTGAAAACCCACAATCAATCAGTAGAGTCTTCAATGCATTATGCAAACATTCACCCCTTCCACATCACCTTTCCTGCCCTTAACCCAACCTTAGTGCTGTGAAAACCGGACTATCACGTTTTCTTGCTACTAATTGGGGTCTTTTTATACTTATTTAGAATTGTATTTTCAAGAAACATAAGTACCAGTCAATATCAGTTGTAAATGATACAAGACATAAGAGTAGATAGATCTTCGTGCACATGATATTTTTTATTGATTATTTAAACATGATCTGGATATGAATATAGTTGCATATGGCAGTGTTGAAATATAAACTTATAAGCATAAAAGCAGGCATAGACAAAGTCAAAGTTTCTATACGGCAGTGTGGTGAGTAAACAAGTCTAAACCCTATGAAGAGGAAGCAGGAAGGCACCAGCCAGCATTCTCCTCTCTGTTTTCTTATTTTTGATGGAATCTGAGTGTTTCCCTTCTTCGGCCCCCTTTGTGGTTGTGTTTCTTTTTTCTGTTATTGTTCTGCGTAAGTATACATTTTTCTCTCAAATTTTTGCTGGTAAAATGTGTCATTCCAACGGAGGTGAAGGAATGCAACATGCGTAACATACTTCAATTACACAAAACTTAAAAAAGATATTGTATAGAATAGAAGTTGATAATCATGCATTAACAGTGGAGTAAAAGTAATGAGGGGCAGAGTATAAGGGCTGCATCAAGCCATAATTTCAGTATACCAGTGGTCAATGGAGTTATGTTGCAATGGGAGACCAAATTATGCGGCAGACGTTATGAAGCTTAATCTGGCACCGTCTGCGGCAGTATTATTTTGCAACTTTTAACACAAAGACATTGTCTGGGAAAAGATTTCAGCTCAACGTACCAGTTTCAGATCGGAGGATACCATGGCACTCAATGTGACACTTATATTTAGTAATAATAATATTTAATCTGTTTGAGCTAGAAATTACTTTTTTGTTTAAAAGTGCAAATTATGCAGCAATAGGGGAATAAGGAACTAGAGCTGTAATTCTTTAATCATGTGGAAACCATCATAGCCCCAGAACCATATAATTCTAATGGCCCTGGGTATTCTTAATCGGAAAAGCATATTTTTAATCAGAAAGAGGCTTCCCATGACTTTCAATACTGCTTCAAGCCATGTCAGCCTTCTTCTCTATCAGCTACCCTTCTTTATTATCTTTTTTTATTGTTTTCTTTTTATTAATTGCTTCAGGCGGTCTTTGTCGTTTGAGGGGGCAAATGCTACATCAATTACTTTGATTCTGGTTGGGTCTGCAATGCAATCCTCCTCTAATCCACTGCGAACCATGCCACAATTGGAGGGCACCCAAGCGGAGTCGTAGTCACGGTGCCACGATTTCTGGAGGGGGTGCCCCTGCCAATCAATCTTCTTCACTTTGCCTACATTCACTCGCAGTTTCAGAACAACGTTTCGACCCTCCATGCCAATTGGATATCTTCTTGCTTTCTCAATCGCTCTGCTGACGTACACCCCAGGTCCCAGCATTCCATTCTTCGAGGGTCTAAATCCTGACTTGATAATGGATTCTGCCTTTTCAACGGTGGTCCCGTGGTACATGACGTAGAGCTTCCCCTCTTTGGGTTCCTCGAGGGACTCCAAGAAGACATCCCTGTAATGGGGGAAATGCTCTTCTGCCCAGAGGTCATACAAGTATGACAATGAGAAACTCATTGCGCAATCTAGAAAACATAAGGAAACAACAGAGCATGAGTCTATTGACGACTATCATGCAGAAATTAAGTTAGATTATTTCGCAAAAAAGACTGTAGCCCTTGGTCATAAACACTTGTTTTGTGATGAATACGGTAATGTTTACGGGCGTTGATGAGAATTAAAATTACAGCTATAAAAGATATCATTTTAAATCAGTAGCAATACCAAAACTAAATGTTGCAGCTTGTCCCAACATTCTATGCATATCACACCTCATGTGCTTTAGGTTTGGATTACATATCTGGTGATGGCAATGTGTTTTGTGTCATTGAAGTCAAAAGGCATTTGGTGTGAAAGTATGAATTCATTGTACAGAACCTAAATTCTGTCATGGGAGCTGGTAGTTATTAAATGCAGACACTAATTAAGAAAATAAAATTCAGGCATGCTGAAATGCAAACCTGACTTTATTCAGTTAATCTACAAACTTAAAGTCATTGTCACTTTGACTCTGAGAGTAGAAATAAACCTTAACATGGGGTTTCATTACACTCCAAATCTCTTCTAATAGGCAAATAGACAAGCTCAGATTTTACACTCGAATGGGCCAGTTTCCAATTTTGCGTTGATTTTACAATGCAGAGAAACGAGCTTGCTGTTCAGAGAACTATTATAGCCCTGTGTGATATTCTCATAAATTACACCCACCTGCATTGGTTCATGGAATTTTGTTATTCCAAATTCATCAGCTTCTCTCATTAGTTACCTGTCGTTAGGGCTACGAGATTGTCCCACACATCGCCAGGCACAATGGGCATGGCCCAGAGTGTCTCTTATAGCACCCGAGTACATTTCATTGTGTAAATCGGTTTTTATTTTCCATTCACAAAGTAGATAATCACATTACCATTTACACATTTCTTGGGATATCCTATTTGAATGTACAATGCACAGCTGCAACTTCGCGGAGTTGGTCTGAACACATTCGCATCAATATACATATTAATTGCTCTGTGCATAGTAGAGCTCTGCTTGCGTCCCAACCAGCAAGCTGCTGCGGCTGTGACCTCTAGGAACATCCCGGTCAGATATCTGCTTTATGGGAGCTGCAAACTAGTCTACTAACAAGGGAGGTGGATAGTGATGGATGGGACAAAGTAAAAATACAGGTAGTGGTATGTCTAACTAGTGCGGCCCTAGATCCCGATCTGGACAGTTTTGTGTACTTCTTGTTTCCTTGACCGTGTGATTGTGTGGTGCTAGAACTGTGGTGAGTGGTGCCCAGTCAGTTTCGCAGTCAGCACTACCTCTACCATGGCTGCACCAGTGTTAGTGCATCACTTCCGATCCTGACCTGGTGGCATTATTGAGGGTTAGCGTGTCTGTGGCAGCACGGTGTTCATTCTGTAGATCGTGCAGAATTGTGTCCCAGCTTGCCGCGATTGGAATTTTGCGGAGGCGTAGAGTATCTTCCATGTGTAGTGCGACGCTCTCAGCCTTAGCTTGTATTTGCAGGGAGCGCTTCCAGGCCAATGCCTGGGGGGCTCAGGGGATTTCCACCTTTAGTGATCAGCCGCTTCGCCACTATCACTCTCAGGTCGATGAAACGGGAGCTCACCCTCTGACTTTTGCTCCTACGATAAAGATGTAAAATACATGCCTTCCACGTGAGGGGAACTGAGCGCTCCGTGCAACGGGACAGGGCGTTTGTACCTGACGGCCACTACCCATAGGGGAGCAGACAGTTCCACAGCATATATAACAGGTCCGCGTCTATAAGGCGGCAGCGTAGGCAGATGACATCTGTATAGTTAAAGTATTTGTTGATTTTAGCCGGGGTAAGATACGCTCTCTGCATAATATAGTATTGTATCAGGCGGAAGCGCATATTCCTGGGAACATAGACAGGGCTTTCCAGCACAGTAGTCCACTCTTTGTCTTTGAAAGGGCGGGGTAAGTCCTCTTCCCAGTGTCGCCTCAGGGGCGATAATGTCACAGGGGTGTGTCGTCTGAGGGAGGCAGCGAACCATTTTGTATGGTGCCTGCCCTGCCCCATGACATGCAGGTATTGCATTGTTAGGTGTGTTGGAGGTTCATGTGTCATGTCTCTCCATTGGTTACTCAGGGCTGCTAGGAGCAAGCCATGTCGAGAAAAGGACAAGGGAACACAACTCACTAAGGAACCTGGGAGGGTAAATTATTGTCAGAAACAGTGGTTCCTGTGGAATAATAGAATCATATATAGATAATAAGATGCATAATCGCAATGGAAGGGTTAAAATGATGTCAAAGGGCGAAGAAACCACATACACCTATGGTTTTGGTTTGATACAATCGTATTTTATATTTCACAAACAAAATTCTATATACAATGAAAAAGAAAAATGTGCGTAGTGTCCCCAGTGAGAAACAGGAACCTAAAATATTGGTGACGTAATTGTGACAGTATTTTACAAGGTTTCCAAGTATTCAAAAAAGTCGACCTTTTAGCAACTCAATACACAGTATACAGCAGCTATATACAATAATACGCGCTGTTAATGGTTCGCTTTCTTTTGTTGCCGACGACGTTTCGACCCCTATACGTGATCTAGGGTCTCATCAGGACCTATGGATTTAGGGACATCTGACGGGTAGAATGCGCACTGTGTATTGAGTTGCTAAATGGTCAACTTTTTTGAATACCTTGGAAACCTTGTAAAAACTGTCACAATTATGTATTATTGTATATAGAATTTTGTTTGTGAAATATAAAATACGATTGTATCAAACCAAAACCATAGGTGTATGTGGTTTCTTCACCCTCTGACATCATTTTAACCCTTCCATTGCGATTGTGCATCTTATTATCTATATATGATTCTATTATTCCACAGGAACCACTGTTTCTGACCGTAAGGAGCAAGCCATGTAGCAAAAATTGGCCTAATTTCAGTCTGTCTTCTTCGATCAGTGTAGCGTACAATGCTAATGTGCCCTCCCGGTACGAGTCTCCCATGACTTGTATCCCCATCCCCGGCCCATCCGAGTGCATTTCATAAAATGTTATCTATGCACTCATTCATTCATCTACTTAAGCTAGGGTACTTGATTGTAATGTTTGTTCTGTTATCTGTATATTCTGTCATCAAAGACCAGTAGAAGCTTGGACAAATCATCAGCGCTAAATGTGCTAGGAACGTGTTATTATTGATGGGTAATTTAAAAAAAAAAACAAAAAACGTTGTGGGTATTGTGGACAGACTAACAACCAACAAAGTATGCAATCGGTTTGACACAATGACAGAGGCAGTCATGATCAGGGGAGTGAAGAGGGAATCTTGGGTAACAGGTAGGCACTGTTCGTAATAATTGGCATACAGAAGAAATTAGACCATGCTGAGATTGTCTTTGCTGTGTGCATGGGCCCACAGCTCTCAATCACATATCTTTTTTAACAGCTTAGATTGTTAATAGTTTCTACATTAGGGGACGTATTACAGAAGTGAACCGAGGGTGCAACGGAGGCACTTTGTATTATAGATGGGGCGGTAAACGCTTGTGCGGCCGCTACTGTAAGACAGATGGCGCTGGCACATGTAGCGCCAGCGCTATCATTAGAGGGCATTTCCTCATTTGCATGGGGGCGTGGCACCATGCAAATGATGGAATCTCTTTGCATATGTGTCCACCCCATATTACGGACGTGGTAGCAGAGGCAAACATGCCTTTAGGAGGCACACTAAAAGTGCACCACAAAGAGGTGGCTCACTGTCAGTGCACCCCTGAGGGCAGCCCTCTAAAGGGATGAAAGGGGGTCCCATGAAGCCCCCAGACATCCCCCTTCAGGTGGGTGCAGTCAGCCACTGCGCTCTACCTGCAGGGGGATCTCTAACCGCTCTTAAAAGTGTAGGCGGGTTGCCGCCTGCACAGAGAAACACCGAGCAGCTTTTAAACCACTGCTCTGTATTTGTCTTGAATGGGCTGCCTTTGGGGCAGCACAAGTTCGCAGCTGCCCTGAGGGCAGCATATTCAACATAATAGGGTCCACTTTCCCTGTTTGCATCCGGTGCACCTGCTTAATGGTGCGCTGTGGTGAAAAAAAGGAAAAGTGCACACTATTTGTAATAGGGCCCTAGGGATGTGTTAAGTTGTGAAGGCCATCGTTTTTCAACTTTGTGATTTTTTTTTAATGTTGCGATCTTCGCCAATTACACAACTCACAAAGATTGAAAAACCAAGGACATTTTGAATGGCCATTTGCAGCAGCAGGAACCCATTACCAGTTCAGTCAGGGGCTGCACAGGCAGCGGGTGGATTGCTGTCGCTCAGCGGCACTCTCCATTCCCTGCTCCAGAGCCCTACCTGAAGGCGCGGTGCATCCATTGGGGCGTTGGGGCGTAGCCCCACTAAGCCACATGGACCCATTCACTTGTCGGACACGTCACGCAGCACGCTAAATACATTTAATTGCCAATGCCTTGCCTTGCAAACGTCTCGCTGAATATACGCGGCCGCTACTGGGACACGCCCGACTCAATCGGACTGCGCTGAAGCCAGGGGTGGGGCTGAGCTGCGGCAGCTTGAGTGACAGACTCAGCTGCAGCAGTAGTGCGCATGTGCATTTTTGGGCTGGTCATTTTTATGACCAGCCCGAGCATCGCGCGCACACTACCTTCCCCTTACTGAGCGACTGGCGGTGGCGAGGGACCCAAGGAAGGGTGCTGCTTCATACAGCAGCCAGGCAGCAGCCCCCGGGTCTCATAATGGGCGGAGAGTAACTGTGCCCTTAGCCAATCCAGGATTGGCTGAGACACCGCGTAGAAGGGCAGGCAATCCATTATTGGTGGCCGCGCGTGGGTGGTGGCACTGCCGCAGCCGCACTTTGTATGGCCAATTACTGTGGCTTCATGTGAAGCCATGCAGTAGTGATTGGCCATTTCGGGCCGCTGTCGTGGTGATGTCGCAGGCTCGCAGTCGCAGCGCAGCAGTCCGACTCCCTCGCGTCACCGCACTGCACACACTAGACCTCGTGCCGGTCTGCTAACTTTACTGGACTGCTGGTGGCTCGCCTGCTCGTGTCGTCGTGTGACGTACACTGGTACTAAGTACTGTCCGACACGTCTTCTAGTGGACTGAACTCACCAGATCCTGAGAAAAGTAAGAGCCGGGCGGCCGGGCCACATTTTCTCCTAATTTGTGCTGTGTTAGAGTTATTTTATTATGCAGACTTTGAGGAGGCCTCTCCTGTCCTGCTCTGTCAATGCCTGCCCTGCCCCCCCGGCCCTTATCTTCACTCACATAGTCAGGTTGGTACTATATACACTATGAAAACAACGTGGGCAAAGTGAAGGTCTTCCTGCTGAGGGCTAGTCGGGGACGGGGTCTGGGCAGGTTGCGTACTATTAACAATTAAAATAAGTACATTAACCCTGAGAAGGCCTAGTTTGCCCTAAACGTCGCAGAACTGTTTCCCTGAGAGCGAGAGCGCTCCTACACCGGGAGGTCGGAGGAGTAGTCGCAGACTTTGCACAGTGCCAGTCCGCGTACCTCGAGGCACTTGCCTGGCTGTGCCACCTGTGGCTGGCGTCACCCGCTCAGGCCTACCCTCCAATCAGGCCCAGTGAGACCCCTGTCTCGCGACTCAGTCGCGAGATCTGCAGACTGCAGCAGCAGCCCTCAGGGGCACTGCTGAGTGGGACTGGCATCATGGCTGCTTTTATCACTCGCCGTCATCTGAGGGGAGCGCTCGGCTTTGTAAAGGATGCCAGGCGCAGAGATCACATTTCGGACACGGACACCCTCAGGTGTGAAGAGCACAGGGCATGCCCTCACCTCACAAAAGGCCCGGCCCCTACATCTTTACAGCTCGTCTTTGTGTGTCAGCCGCCGAAAGGGCCGACGTCCAGGCACTGCAGTGACCGTCCCATCGTCGACATGCTCCCGAAGGCCCACTGCAGCATCCCATGCGCCAGTGTGCTGTAGAACTGTACATTCATTCTGTAATGCTGTGAGTCCGCTGGCCCAGGTGGCTCTGAGGAGCTCACCTCAACAGTGGTGCCAGATCATGGTATGGCCTGCATCACGTGGGTGAGGGAAATAAAAGCTTCAAGGTGGAAGTTAGCGCCAGCCATAAAGCCAGCAAAGCGTCCAGTGTCTTTTGCCCCCCTTGCCTCGCATCAAGGCACCACAATGATGATGAGTAGGGTGCGGCCCCCGGACCCTGCCCTTGTGTAATGCGAGTGCACATTGCCCCTGCTGTGCCCCGAGTAGTAGCGGGACCCCGGGTGCTGCTCCAGCTTTAGTCTGACCCGGGTCCCGTGGGTGAAGCTTCAGTTGGGCTGACACGCACCTGTACTTCGCGACGAAGCAGCCACCTGCGGCCACGCGAGACTCTCTACCTGCTGCTGTCCAGGCCCGAAGTCAACGGCACTCGGCATGCGCCCTTCCTCTCATGCCTGCCCCATGACAACAGCTACTCATGGCCTCATGGTGGCCATCCTTTGAGCACACGAACGCAACCCCAGACTGGTCTGGTTTCTTCTTGTTGCCCCAGCCTGCATGCTGAAAGGGCACGGGCCACTGGCACGTGACGGCATCATATCCTGTGGCCCTTCCACTCTGTAAATGGCCCGGGAGGCCATCCGCCGCCAGAGGGGCTCTGAGCAGCAAGGCAGGGACGACTCTAGGGAGAGACGCGGGTCACGCGGCCTAGTGGGGCTGAGAAGAGAGGGGTCGTGTAGGCAGTGTCCTAGGGGGTGTGAAAACCGAGGAGCGGCTGTAGGCCCCGTGAGCTCTGAGGTGTCCTGGAGACTGAGGGGTGGCACATGCCCGCCAACACTTTGAACGTGGTGAGAGGGAGCTTTTGACTTGCATTAAAGAGGAGGACATTTTAGGCTGGAGACACCTAAAATAAAGCCATTTTGGGCTTATAAAGTACTACTTTATGTTGAATGCTGCTACTTTGCGACCAGTTTAGTTGTTTGTTAAATAAAAAACATCTGTGAGTGAGGTACTCAGAAATGCATTGTATCTCGAAGTCTGTTATGAAGCTCTGTGGTTATACTGAATAAGCAGCTACCTATGTTATATGACATCTCTTTATTAATGTAATAACTGCACTTTCACAATTGCTTTATTAACCTTCCTGCTTTCTCAAATTTGCTTGAAAAGGCACCATTTTTCCTCTCTTTTTTCAAAATTTTCTCGGAGGGAGAACCCCCCCGAACCCCACTTATGGTGGTTTGGGCTCGCTCGCTACGCTCGCTCGCAACGGTGCAGTATGCCAATCATTTTACGCCCCACCACTTTCAAATGTCACCAGCCGCCCCTGCCTACCTGTGGGCTGAGTATCAGCCTGCACGCGTTCCTGCATGTGCCAAAGCAAAACAAAGGCTTACTCACTATGCACGACTCGGGGGCAAAGTTAAACTCTTTTGCTGGTCCTAGTAAATATGTTTTTCTAAAACAAGTCCAATATTATATTGATGCACTGGGAAAGACTGGGACAGATTTACATAGTCAGTGTGCGACCCCACGTCATTGAAATGTATTTATTTATTTATTAGCGAATCTGGTGATGGTGGTCTTAGTCAGACGTCAGTACCTAAGCACTGGTGGGTATTGAACCCCTGAAATTAAAATGGGATGTAATGTTCCCGCCACACAGAAACTGCTCACTTCTGATTAGTACCAGACTGAGGAAATGTATGTGTTAAGGGACATGCAGCACTGGCTGTTTTTGAACTTTCAAGTTTTCCCCAGTTTAATTGGGGAAATTGGGACAAGCTTGCCAGTCAGTGGCCCAACCTGTCCCATTTCAATATTATTATTTTCTGTCACAGCAGGGCACCAGTCATATATCACACATGAGGAAGCTACTTACCCTACGCAAGTGTTTTGTGGTTTTCTGTGAAACTTCAACAGTGTTCTGTGAAACTTCTGATGGGTGTGATGGTCTCAAAAAAGTCCTGTCGAAGCAAGAAAACCATCAAACTGTGGAAGCCTGTGTTAGCTTTTCATAAATGATCAACCCCATCTGTACATGCCAGTATTTACTGTAATCCACACAGTAACTTCACTGGCTATAGGTGGATTGTCCAGTCATTCTACCCATTTAATGGCATGGTATAACCACATTGCCAAAAGATACTATTAATTTCCAGTTATTCAGCCATTCTTACAGACACAGACTGAATTGTAATGCTGGTTGGTGCTAAATTAAGTCCACAGCTTTAAGAAGCTGCAACATGAGGCCACAAGGTGGCACCAGAGGGACTAAATGTAATACTAATAAAGCACAGTGCTGCCCTAAGGTGTCCTGGCACTTTGATTACAAAACAATGGCTTGAAAATTGCCTTTTTGGCAGGTCTGAGGGCCAAACCAACAACCTGTATTTTGCTTGGGGTTCCAAAAACACTTGCACCAGTGCTGCTTATTTTGACACTTTGAGACTATTGCATTAATTTATGATAGTTATGAATAACTACTGCTTACTGTACAGTCGCAATCAAGACTCACTTTCAAAGCAACCAAACAATTTTATTTATAAAATGCACTCAAAGTAGGGATACCATCTCATCCTGTACCAACAAAGGGCACAGTCTTCCAGTCCTGGGTCGCATTTTCCACTGTAGAGTATTCTGGGAATTGTAGTCTTGGATCACATGAATACAACTGCAGTACAGGAGTAACCGAAAATGTTACATTAAGAACCTCATAGAAAGCATACAACCTCATAGGGAGCATACAAAAGAAATGAGTAGATACTTGTCAGGTATATTCCAAAGAGATTTTTTTTAATGTTCCTTCTTTCTTCTAAGCTTCTAGCCAACATGCATTATGTTTAGAAGCTTCGCCTAGACTTCCTCAGAGCTTTGAAAAAATACAAGCATATGCTGCTGAAATGTAAACTTTCTTCAATTGCAAGCAAATTCAAGGTAATTCTGAAGCAGAATATAAACTCAAAGCTACTGTATATTTTTATATAGTTAATTAAGACTTCTCAGCTCGCAAATTCCAGTTCCAGAGTAAATAATAAGTATTAGAACATGGGAATGTTGGAAACTCCATTGAAGAAAATGAAATGCTTGTTTTCTGTTTCTCCCTTTTTAATTTAGAACATTCTACCCTCAGTTGGTGGAATATTCTAATAGTCTTATAGCCATTCTGCCTCGGGCTATTCCGGTTGTTAAAAGCCCTTTCCCTCGTTATAGGCCCTCGTCTGTGGCTCGGTCCTATAACTCGAGTTCAGTGACTGCCTGCGGTGCATGCAGTGTGCCGTGAGGGCATCTCCTTAGTGCTGCGTCAGCACTAGCACCTGCGCTCCACTCTTTTGTGACCACGTGGGGGTCCCCACCTTTTGGAGCTCTCCCATGCATTTCCGGAGCAGGGGGGGCCGGGGCCAGGTATTTAAATTGGCCCAACCCAGGCACCACCTCTTTGTTCCCCTGCTGGACACGCTGTCCAGTTGTGTTGCGTTGCATGGGCCGGAGGCATCTTTCATGCGTCGGTTTAGTTATGGTGAGTGGGTTCTTTGGGGCCGGTTGATACTGCATCCTGGTGGCCCACCTTTATGGGGATGGTTGCCGTGGCCTCCTTACTGCAGGCTGCATCCAGGCATCGTGATCGTTCAAGGCAGGGAGGCGGGGACGAGTGAGGAGCGTGGTTGGGACTCTCCCACCATGGGATCGGGTACCCACATGCTTGGAATGGGGGCACACTGTTTGAGTCACATTTCCTTAAATCTTTATCCACAGGCAGTTATTGATTTGTGGCATGCCCTTCTATTTCGCTTGTCCCTGTATCACGAACTCGCACACCTTGGTTTGCATGAGACCCTCGGAGAGCAAATCCCACCTGTAAGTAAAGTAAATGTTTGCCATTTCTCGTACGCTGAAGCCGCTGTCAGTCGTGCCATCAGGCGGCTCCTCCATAATGGCGGATGAGCATTGCCCCACTGCTCAGAGACAGCAGATAAATAAAATGATAATAATACAATGTTATCATTTTATTTATCAGTGTACTCTTGAGCCGCAAAGCAGATGAGTCTAGGGTGGGACCAGGCCGGGCCACGGCAGAGACGAGGAGTGATGGGGGGCGCTGTGTGTTCACAAGTTGGTTTGGCCAGCCGTCTTAAAGCAGCCAAACAGACATGTGCACTTAGGTTTCTCCAACCCAGCAGTATTCTACAGCTGGGTGGAGAAATGGCACAGACTCCCTGTGCCTCAGCGAGTGCCAGACCAGCCAAATCAGGCCAATCCCAGCGCTGCTCTCATAGCATGAGAGCAGCATTTGGTTTGGGTGGGGAGCCTGTGCTTTGTGCCCCATCAGAAAAGGAGCAACGAGGCAGCTGGCAGCATCGGCGGGAGTGGCAGGTAAGTCACTGTATTTTATTTTTATTCCTCCCCCTGTCCTCCTTACCGCTTTAGACTGGGGGCAGCCGCCACTATATAGAGATGATGTGGCGTTGCAGCCAGTGCTGCCGCCTTGGCTGCTGTGGGGCCCTGGTCCAAGTCCCATCATTGGCTCTACAATCTGGGAATGCCCTGGTATTGTAACTACTGCTCATGGAAAGCACTAGGAATTCTGTGCAATCACTGCCACATCACACCCTTTCCTCTGTTTGGGACGGGCTGGTGAACTCTGGGCATTCCTCTCCTTTTAGCTGGTGACCCCTGCACCCATTGGGGGTCTGCGTATCCGCTCGGATCGCAGGGTGTTGGTAGACATGCTGGGCAGAAATTGCCTGCACCTAGGGAGAAGAGAAAATGAAGAGGGTTCTTTGTGTGTTCCTTGAGGAGAGGTTATCCTCATACTGCGGATTTGTGTTGACTACAATTTTTTTTTTAAACTATCAAAGTTACAAAACTTTTTGTTTACAAAGTTTATGGAAACTGTGGATCCTGGGGTGTTTGTAAGCATGCAATTTGGGGATGACGAGCATAGTTAACTATGGCCCGCAGGTTTCACTAATACCCTACCGGGCATTTCTTTGCCGCTGTGCACGCTTTCGGTGACCCCTGTTTCGGGGCAGTTCTGTGAGAAGAATTGCCCTTTATTTTATTCAGGTATATTGTTCTCGCGTCGTGGGCCTGGAGCTATAGCTCAATCTGCCACTATTTACGACAAAAATGTGATTTCCAACTATTTCCTTAAATTTGTTGTACCAGCCTCTTACTATATTCCTCTTTGATACCCTGCTTCAACCCGTTTCAAATGCTACAGTTGCTATTCCACATGCCTTGTTATAATTATAGCACATTAGCTGATTCATGAATATAGCGCAGTCTGAAACCAAGTTGGGTAGATCTGTGCTTTGTAAGACAAGATATACATGATTAAAGATAATCTACATCCTGTGCAGACTGTTGGAACGAATCTAGTTCATGTTTACCTGTGGCACAAGAGTTGTCACAAGGGGTGTGCAGCTAGAGCTCTTTGTTGCAAGCCTCGAACATTTTGTGGTTCCGCACTCATATTGCAACATCTTTTTAATAATAAAACAGCTGGCCTGACTTGTTCCTTAATGCAGCTAACACAGCACCATTACTAAGTGGTGCCACATATCATGTTTTCACTTTCCCTAGAGAACCCATCTTCCGGATTCTGAGCTGTTTCTTGTTTCAGAAACCTGAGAGAAATCTCACAAAAGATTTGTCCCCTGGCCTCACCAAAGCTTCTGACATGCCTTTGTTACTCTCTTGCTTGAACTTCTCACACAATTCAGTGTCAGAAGAGTTTGTTGTGAAATGAAGCAGAGTTCACAGATTTGCTGAATTTCGGTAAAATTCAAATACTGATGGCACAAATCAGAAAAGGCACAGTTCAGTCAGAAGTTCATTCCTGTTCGAAAAGCTTGCATTCTTTATGGGGCCCAAAGGTTTCCTGGGCCTCTGCTACCATTTTATCACGCTTTAAATAGGCAGGGATTGTGGGGTACTGAGTACCTGCACTCCTTTAATTTGAAAAGGAGAATCCATGCACTTTCTGCTCTGCTTCAATACGTGTAATGGAAGAGTATGGGTACTTTTCAGTAGCAGATAGGTACTCTGAATATAGAGTACCAGCTCTTCTGTGTTTTCATTTAAAGCACTGCATTTTATAGAAAAGATCTCCCTTTCCTTCATGCTGTTCATTTCTGTGGCTGAATTCTCAGGCAGGTGCAGTTCAAAGACTGCCCTGCACCCGTATTTGCGATTTTTACTGCATCCTCATTAATATTGATATAAAAAATTCTCATAGATATATTTACGGTTGAAATGCCTTGTTGCTTTCTCTAAATATCCAAATAGATAAAATACGGATTGTCCTTTGTAAATGCAAAAAAACGATAACCACTGCCCAGGTGGGAAATGGTGTTTTGCACACAGTGTAAGCATTTACACTGTTTCTGAAGCCAATGATCCATACACCTGTCTTTTTATACTGTTCCACCTGAAGCCTGTTGCTTCAAAAGGAGATTATTTTCCTCATTATGAAACAGTTCAGGACAACATTTTATATTTAGAAGTGTTCCTTTCTTCAAGTTCGTAAAATTTAAATTCTCTAACGCTTGCAAAGCCACAAAAGTTCAAAAGGTCAAAGTCAAAGCAACATCTTTGTCAGGCAGGTGTGCTATGCTGTCTGGTGAGATGTGCAGGGAGGGAAGGGCTCTGCAGCTTCAGTCAAGCGCACACACGTAGAAACGAGGGGGTGTAGGGCACCTCCTTTCTGCACAACAAGGTATGTTTTGTGCAGCAGTACATAACAACACTTTGTTGAGTAGGTAATGATGCAAGTTTTTTCAATGCTATTGTCAATCTGGACCAGTTTAGATGAAGTTAATCCTCTATGTAACGGTTTCCCCAATGAGCCTTATTGTTGGGTGAAAAAGACCACATGGTGAGATATGAAATGAACTCAAATCTGATAGCTGTCTCACAGTCTAATTATGTCACAAATAAAACGCTGTCATGGCAGGTCTATTTATGGGTTAGTCATTTTTAGGGTGAGCCTAGAGGCAGCGCGCATGCGCGCTGCTCTGCGAGGCATGCTGTAATCCCTTTGTGCAGTTAGACCACGCCCACCATTTTCCATTTGTTGTTTTAAGTGCCTTTCTAAATTGCTTTCATTTTATTGGAGAAATGCTCCTCTTTGTCCCGCCTTTAGGTGTGTTTTCACTTTCCTGGCGACTTCCCCTTTTACATATGCCCTTATTTTTGGGTTTAAGTATCGTTTGTTCGGCGCACTATTTTAGTTTTTGCTTTCAGTGGTCCTGCAACGTCTCTTGCTTGCCTGCGGCTGCTCTCATTTCCCTTCACGCATCTCAGGGATCTGCTGTTGCGCTAGCGGCCTGGAGGTATCAGAGGCAGCAGCGCCACGAGTGTAGCCTCTGGGAAGCCACGTCTGGGAGCGCCTGGCACTCAGGCGACGGGGCAGCCGTGCATGGCGCCCTGTCGGAGCTGGTCATCAGATTCTCGCAGTCTGCCGCCGTCCGTTCGTACGTGGCCTTCTATAAAGGGCTTTCCAGGACCTGCTGATTTTTTTTGACCTGGCCTGGATGCTCTGTATCAACTTCCCCTACATCTACGTCATTGCGTCCATGATGCTGAATGTCAGGCTGCAGGTAGGGCATGGAGTAAGTAGGCTTGTCCAAAGGCATGTATTATAAGATCATTGGTATTCAAAATGTTTAATTCCGTGTCCCCAAACCTCAAATAATTTCATCTTCATTTATTCCATAATATGATAAATACTACAAGCAAGCGGAACATATTAACAAATATTGACAAAATGATAAGCAGTTGCATTTTTTGAATTTGCCATAAGAAATATACGTAGAAAAACATAGAAAGCAAAAAATTTATCTCATGGGAATTTGCTGGGTAGAAAGGTATTAAAACATACCCAAAAGCATTGTTCTGATACTTTTTTCCTTCTAATAAATTATGTAAGTGAAATAAGAAATATACAGCAAGCAAGACAATAGAGGGCAGTTGAAGACTTTTTGACAGACATTGATGTTCCTTCTTGCCTTATATTTTTTCATATCACCATACACAAGTGGTAACATGCCGTACGTGACACGTTCAGCTAGTCCTGGAAAAAGCACTTTGCTTGTTTAGATTTTTAGCTTATATTTACAATGTTAAATCTGAAGCTACGATTCCCAAAATGAAGTGTTTCTTTGGCAAGAAAACTTGGACATCTAATAGTGTTGAACGAGAAATGGGTCCACTGTACAAATTTAACGTTTAATACACTGCAGATATATTTAGTAATTCGCTTTCAAAAGTGGATGATTGTGAACATGCTTTAAACTAACGTTTCACTCAAAAGTGTTCATAGCCTACCTACCTCATGTATATCTAGGGCACACTGAACAAGTCGTGTTGCCTATTGGTGTGACCCTCTTGACAGAGAACATGTCACCCCAGGATCTCCTGTGTTTTGATTTGTTTCTTGCACCTAAGCTGCATAAAAGCAAGGATCAGCGACAAGTTGCCATCTATTCTGTGCCATCTGGCTTTCACTGAGTGCAAGTTATCAAACAAAGCAGGGGCGTTCCAAGAGGACCCACAAGAATGTGGGTTGCATTAAAATAATAAGCTGCGAATATTAGATTTCCACATTAATGTGATCAAACCACACACATTGTTGACAGTAAGCAGCCTGTTAAGATTGTGAGCAAACATCACAGCATTAAACTGTGCACGTGTGGAATTCTTTGAAGAACTGAGGGACATTGCCGTGACATAAAGACATACATTACTAAAGGCCACATTCTTCTAATCGCATCAGAAGTTGGGCCGCCTCTTACCATGTGGGGACAGTCACCAACGTATCACGATTGTTGTCTATTTTAGCAAGACATTTACACATATTTTATACTAAATGGAGCATCTATATGTTATAAAATGCTGAAAAACGAGATTTCGGTGCTTTGAGCTGTTAGCCGGGACATGTTTTGCCTGCAGCTGATTAGGACCTATTTACCTTCTCCAACGAGTCACTATACATGGATAACTGCAAGGGAGGAAAATAAGGTTGGCTGGATATAACTCTTGCTTCTTCTACACTTAGCGGCAACATGCGGCCACCAGGATGCTTAGTGTACTAAGGCATCTGTAGCAGTGAGTGTTGCTTGCCCTCAGTGCAGTTGATAGGATGGTTAAATTAGCATTTACAGGTCACACTGGGCTTGCTGCCAGTTGGCCACTTGTGTGAGCAGGTTAACTGGTGATTTTAAAAGGGCATAGAATGGGTGATGGCATTAAACATGATGTCACTAAAAAAATAAACCAGGTCTTTTTTACTCGGGTGGCGGAAAATTAATTCTTGGGTTCAGCAAGTTAAACTAGGTCTAGTTTCTAGATTAATCCACCAGAGTCATAGCAGGGTGGCACGTTGTGTGGAATGACCCCCATTTGGGGGCAGATGGGGTTAAAGTGCTATGCATGTGAATATTTCCCTTGTTGACAACATCAGTGATTTACTGCAAATTACCACTGATAGGGAGCTTATTAGTTATCCCAGCTAGAAGATGTGTGTCACAAGATGGAACTGTGTGCACGTGATCTGCTATTCACGCAGCGTGGCCTGTTCCTTCATTGCCACGTAGTCGTAGCAGTTCAAATCACTCCACTTTGTCATCCAATCACATGCTTCCTTGGTTTCTAAGGCCAGAGGCTGGTAAGAAGGGGTTTATGAAGAAACAGGCCTTAAAGGGGGCAGTGGAGCTAAAGCAACCCATTTCTACACCATACAAAAGTCCAACATTTAGTGCCCTAGAACCGGTCAATACAGTTACTGTACCATGTTTACTCAAAAAACCAAAGCAGTTGGCTTTATGCAAAAGAAACTTAATGTAGTATGTGTTCAATTGACATATGACACATTCTTTGGCCCAGGCGAGCTGTGCCACAAACTTCAGGCACCCTTGGTTTACAACCTTCCCCTATGGATGAAAGGTACAGATTCACCAGTCTGTTCTCATCTAGAGCAGGGGTCTCCAACTTTTTCTATAATAAGAACTACTTCGGCTAAGGGCAAATTAGCTGGAGCTGCCTATACATTTTATCAATGTACAATATCGACCACACGCCCTTCGGCACTAAGGACATAACGACTGCAATACGTCTCTGTAGTTCAGCTTGAGTCACTATTCAGCTATTAGCTTAAAATATATTTGGAAATGCAATCATTTTGTATTGATCAGCATATCAGTTTCAGGAAATAAACAATTTTCATTCAAACACCTCTTCCATTCAGGCCCACTGTAAGATGACTCTGCTCCGACTCCAGCTCTTGGTCTGACAGAGTGAAGCCTTAACGTGTTTACTGTCATTGTGGATACATATGGTCACGCTACTGGCCATGTAGTGTTGGGGCCGTAGCATGAGGGCCTCCCTGTGGTTCGGTAGGCTCTTACTTTAAGGGTCCCAATATGAACAGTGCTGTCTTTAATGCACATAAACTCCCCGAGGGATGGGCAGGGCTTATTTAGCTGCCAGGAGTATTAATTAGTTGGAAGATGCTATGTGCCCCTATTGTTGGGTAGGGGTTTATACTAAGGAGGTTTAGGTTCAGAGAAACAGAGGTGACCGCTGATTATCAGAAAGCAGCAGGGCAATTCGACCCCAGCCCAAGGGGCACAAATAGGGCACTGCCAGTGAATAACGTTGTCTGGGTGTAATTTGTGGGAGGAGATTGCTACAGCTTGGGTCTCACATGCTACGATACATGTTTCAGCGCATACCCATAAGTTTACTGGGTGTGAGATGCACCACACCCTTCCAGGTAGTAAGATCAGTTAAAGTATGGGGCAGGCAAGTCTGAGCTAATTAAAGATGCCCTTAGTGCTGCGCTTCAAATGCAAAGGTCAAATGTGAGGCCATGCCACCAGACAAATCCTGCTTATAATTTAATTAATTTTAATACCGGGATTGGTGCTTACAAACTCCTTTCATGGTGCAGTCAGAGAAAGAAAAGTAAATGTAGAGAAACAGCAAATAATGTTAATATGGTCAAAACAGAGCAAGGCACTTTACTGGGTGATGCACAAAAGACAAATATCCACTAAAACTGGATTAGGACACAATATTGGTTCAATATAGTTGCAGCAATAAAACTGTGTGCCTGGGCAGACTTAGTGGCAGTCTATGGAAAATGTGCTCTCAGTAAAACCAGTGAAACAAGAATGTATGCCACAGAACGCTTCACATACATTCCATTACAGTGAGGTGGTGCAGAAGTTGGTCTCCCCGGAAAGATGGTCAGGGTTTTCAAGGTTTTGAGAACACAGGGTTTAGAGGACAATAGCTGACAAAGTTTATTAAAAACATTTTGCATTTCCATAATTTAGGAGAGGGCAGGTACAATTTGGGCATCTATTTACCCAACATTTTCTCCAGCACAAAGCTTTTCCTTTTGTCTGCATCCTAGTAATATCTGTATCAGAATGTTGGCACTGGGCCAACCACGCTAGGGTGGGTGCATCAGCATGGCAACACAGCATCAAAAGACCATAGTTAGACTAGGATGGGTTTCCAGGCAATGAGATCATGAAATGAAGCAGAGTACTATGGGCACATTTATAGGGACCCCAGGCCACACCACTGTTTTAGGTCCTACCCTGCCTTGGTTTAGGCGGTAGAGGCAGACTGAGCATCCATAAAAGGACATGAGACAGCCCCAGCCCCAGAGACATGCTAACCGCTTCGCTGCAGCCGGAATTCCGCCCAGGTGCTGGACATTCCGATCGCGGGCGTGGCTCGGACGGCCCCCGCGCGTCGTGAGCACACGCCCACCGTGACTCATGACGGCCAGGGGCCGTCATGAGCACAGAAGAGGTTAACAAATGGCCAGGTCTCCCCCCCAGCCCGAGCGATGCAATGGCACGACCTGGGACAATACTCCACTCTCCCCAAGTCATATGTAGTAATTATCCTCCCCAAAGGGTCCTATTTCTAGCCGGTGCTGTACTCCCTTTCAAACGGAGGTAAGCGGTTAATGATAACTTGATTGTGTTGCCCACAAACGGTGACTTATTAACAAATATACTCATGACCTTGAAGGCAATCACAAAAATGCAGCAGAAACTAGCGGAGGCGGTTCCCCACCTTACATTTTAGTAATTTGTTTTGGTGGTATGGCGGTGTTGCATATGGTTACCGGTGAACCCTGAACTTGGTGGGGTAAACACAGGGCATAGCCGACCCCTAATCAGAAAGGCACAAATTTGCATGCAGGGCACCATAGAGTATATCACTCGGATCTGTGGTTAATGAAGAAAGCAGTACAGTAGTTCCCAACTGGTCCCTAGGGGTCTGCTGATGCAGCGTCAAACAGCAGTAAGTGGGTAAAGATAACTGAATGGTGTTGACCACAAGCAATAACTTATTAACACATATCCTTATGAAACTTTAAGGCTTCCTCCTGGATAGCAGGGCTGGGTCGGGACAGTTAGAGCACAAAGCTGCAGCAGAAACTAGCCGGGGGTGGGTCCCCACCCCTCACTGGGGGCGCTGTGTGCTAATCAAGTCGATGAAATCAACCTTGGGTGAAACCAGCAATCCAAGGGGCATTGCGATATAGCAGTCCTTTGGTGCTGTTTGACGAGATAATCCTGCACAGGGCATGGCATAAAGCCAGGTCCAGGGAGGCCATCAAACATTCCAGCAGAAGGGTAGACAGAGCCATGCGCAAGCTCACTGAGCATAGGGACATTGGTTAAATAAGGAGTGGCCTCATTAGTGCAAACCCCACAGGGAACTCCGATAGGGATGTGGTACACCTGCCAGAGGTGGATAAGGACTTGGTCCAGCTAGAAGGACAGGTAACTGCGGGTTGTAGGAGGTTATGGAGCCTGCCATGGTAGAGGGGCTCTAGATATGACGATGGCCACATCCAGGCCATTGGCGGAGTTACAGGGTGATCCTGAGGCAGTTTGGTACATAGGGGTACCATCTGAAGGAGCACAGTAGGGGTGCTCGATGCCAAACTCCACGAGTCTTTACGGCAGGACCCTGGGATGTAAGCAACGGTGCCCCGTTAGTTCTTCGGGCGGTTTCAAGCCTGAGCACTTGTGGTCTTGCCCTGTACCCAGTGGTTAATTTGTAAAAACATAAGTGCTGGGGCTGTCATCAGGAGGCAGCTTGCACCAAACCATTTCTCCTGTTAGTGCCGGCTAAAACAGAACCAACTACTAACCCTAAAAGTTGAGAGAGGATTTGGCATAATGGCCAGAGCTGCTGGTTTCGGGGCTGGCGAACCAGGTTCAAGTCTCTGCATTGGCTCAACATCCTGAGATTCTGGGCAAATCACTAACCTCCCCGTAAATGAATGTGTCCTTAACTGGTGCGCATGAAAAGCATCGGTGTTGATGATTAAGTACAGGTGTTGAGCACCAGAAACCACTGGCTCAAATTAATCACTGTCTGTACCGCTCCACCCCTAAACAGGTGTGAGTAATAATCCTGGACTGGTGGTAACAGATTTAATAAAGGTAGCGCCGAATGGGTTGGCCCACTGCACTGTTTGGCTCATCAGGCGGGTGGGCAGCTTAGGTTACCCACCACTGCCTGCCCTTGGATCGCCTGTAAATTAACCCACCACGTTGGTATATTTCACTTATGAAATAAACCTGCAGCAAACTGTTTTCTACCAAACCATGTGTTGTCTGATTTATTTCATTTCTTGTATAAGCAGCTATTAACCATGTGGGCGGGGGAGGTTTGCTGATGTCGGCGCTAAGGGCCTTAAACAACCGGTATAGCGCTCAGCAGCGGGCAACAAGGCTACTTTATTAAACACTGTTAGGTTGCCGTGTGGGATACTCCTCGGTTTAGAATGCGCTAAATAGTGGCTTCATTGCTTGATAAACTTCTCAAATTTTGGCTCACTCTATAGCCAATTTCACATTAACCTACGATATACATGTTCTACGAGAGAATCTAACGGTTTTTGATAATTCTTAGTATTTACTCCGTAACTGTAATTTGTGAAACAAGAGGTTTTAATTGACTATATCACGATATACAGTTGCTTTAAGTTTATATTCTTATTCAGAATTACCTTAAGTTTGTTTGCGATTAAAGAAAGTTATATTTTGACAGCAAATACCCGTACATTTTCAAAGCCCTGAGGAAGTCTAGGCGATGAAGCTGGGCTAAACACGTGTTGGCTAGAAGCCTAGAAGATAGAAGGAAAATAAAGAACTCTCTTTGGAATATACCTGACAAGAATTTACTCATGTCCTTTCTGTGCTTATGGAGCTTAATATAACATTTTGGGTTAATTCTGAACTTGTGGGGCATTGGTGTGGGTGCTCATCTCACTTGTTTAAGCATCTTGAGAACTTCTCAAAAATCACAGAGGAACTCTTTTGGCATTAGCTGTGCCGACACACACTCTGGCCACCAACGCAACTGTGTGGAGTACAGGAGTACGTTGGCTTTGCAGAAATATTTGGTTGGCAACATTGACATTTTCAATAATACATTGCCAACAATTGCAACATGTAATATAAAATGTCTTTAGAAAGACCTTTGGTCATTTTGAGGTAGATCTGATAATTCAAAATAGTGGAGTGTTGAAAAATTTATTTTTAGTGACTAACACATTACTGAATCTAGAGGTCGTTGGGAGCTGCACCCATATCTGTTGAAGTGCCACTTGGTAGCTTGTACCTTGGGGAGCACAATAAACATATTCTACGCAGCTGTTTCTCTGCTTGCACTCTGCTTCTTAGGGTTGCTTCCAAAACACTGCAGGCCTCACTCTCAATGTGTGAGGGGAGTGCACTTAAACGGGGTCATTATGATTCATTATGAGTCTTTTGTTTTAATTTCTGAGGCAAATGTATTTACTGCCGCTATCCTGATGTATGAAGCAAAGCGTTCCTCCTGGCGTTTGCTTTAAAGATGCTCTGTCGACAACACGTTTATTCCTCCACCTATGGTGTGGCTTCTGTACATGAGAGTAAAGTGTGCACGGTTCTTTCCATTTTGACCGGATTCCAGTGCTTAATTTGAGCCGGTGGTTGCAGGTGGGGCCCACCCCAGTCATTTTTGGGGACTGGAACTTACTGAACATTCACCTATGTCAGAAATAATAATAATAATAATAATACCAGCATTTGTAAAGCGCACAGCTACCTCCGGAGAGGTGTCCCGGCGCTGGGGGCCATCGGGAAGATTAAGCGATCTATTGCCCAGAGTCACATGGTGCTGGGCTAACCTGCCTCAAATGAGATAAACTCAGAAGAGGGAAAGGAAGCGGAAGGAAAAAAACTGAAATACGGTGGCAAAGGGAGAAAGCAGGGATGAAAACCCCTAAAAGAGTGAGATAAAGAGGAAGGGAGTGTCTGCTGGTGGATTAAAGGGGAATGAGGTGGAATCAAGACTATGCAGCTTTGGTATTCGGCACCCCCATCATACTCTCGGTCACGGGCTTCTGAGCTCTTTGGGCCACATCACTTATTCCTTTATAAACTAAGCACTGCTGGAATTCAAATATGTGTGTAATTCCCGGCATCTCTTTAGGCCCCAAGCACAATCTGGAACTCCCCTTTTGGCAAACAAGGAATTCTGTTAGGTTGCTGCACCTGGCACGCATTTGGGCACAAGGCAGAGGGATGGGAGAGAAGAAGACTCAGCTGAGGGCTTTTTATCCTCCTTCTGAAAGGCTGTTTGGGCTGGGGTGGAGATAAGGACATGTCAGATGGATGGGTATACAGCTAAGAGAGCTCATTGGACTAAAGCACTTCCTAAAGACATTGTTGTATAGATTGAAGGTCATAGGTTTGAACCCTGGCAGGTTCACTCAGTCAGCCTTTCATACTTCTGAAGTTATTAAAAGGAGTAACATTGACTTAGGTATTAATTAGTTCCTGTATCCAGTGGCTAGAAACCAGCAACCTTAATATAGTGTAGTAATGATTGTTCTTATGGGCGGTCAAGGTGGCTGGGAAAGTCAGTCAGATGTGTTGCAAGTAACTCAGAGAGAGCCACAACTTTGTGGGGATGGGGTTTAGGGAGGCTTCAAGCAGGCAAGTTGGGCTAGTGAATCATGAAACTGTGGTTCTTGTTCAAGTGATCTATCACTGTATTGACCGGCCAATGTGTAGAATATATGTATGTGCACTTCTAATGCCAACGATAATGAAAGACCTACAGACAGGATGTTTTTATTATCCTTCTTTACCCACATATCTGCTTATCCAAATGTTTTCATGTTTTGTAAATTATACAAGGCTTCCTGTGCGAATGACTGCCCCTCGGTCCAGGCCTAGCGCCTGTAACTATCAACCTGTTTAACTAAGCAATGACTCACAGGTATGTGCCATATCCTTCTATAACGCTTCAAACGGTCAGCCGGACAGGGCCAAATCCAATAAAAAAGAAAGAGAGAAACATTCATGGAGGATTCATAGCAGAGCGCAATGCCTCACTGGGGTGCTGCGTTAGGATCTGGGGGCCCTGAGGGCCGGACCCGTTCCACTGGCGGTCCCGATTCTCTGGCTGGAAGGGATGGTGGCATGTGACTCCTTCCCGGTCACTCGCGGCATGGGGTCTGCGTGTCTCTTCCGCTCCCGCCGTAGCAGTCATGGGGGGGGGCCTATTTAGTGTGCATCAACCTGAGCCCCTTCCTTTCACATCATCGTGACGGCGGAAGCGGATCTGCAGCAGGACTACGCTCTCTCTGTCTCTCTCTCTCTTTTCTTTTAGGTGCATCAACTGGAGATCCATTCTGCACTCAGCCGCTGCAGCACCACCTCTTGGCACGCCCCTGGGAACATCACAGCCTTAAGTTTACTCACACGAACAGAGTTGGGCTCTCGGTGGGGGCTCTGGCTGTGTGTAGCGCATTCTAGATGAAGGGGTCCACAGAGGGAGACTGTTAAAAATGAGGGACTCTAGTTGGCAGGTTGTTACCCTGTCCAAGTTGGGACCCTTCTTCCTAGTCAGGATAGGGTAGTTACACTTCTAAAATAACCCCTGCTCACCCCCTTGGTAGCCTGGCACGAGCAGTCCGACTTATCTCAGAGGCAGTGTGTAAAGTATTTGCACATAACCAACAGTAATACAGTTGAAAACACTACAAAAGGACACCACACCAGTTTTAGAAAAATAGACAATATTTATCTGTGTAAAATAAGACCAAAACGATAAAAATCCAAAATACACTTTTTCAAATACTCATAAAGCAAAAAAAATAGACTTTAAAAACAGTTCCTTGAATTCGATAGCACCGTCTGGGGCTATCACTGTGTCGTGAACAAACAATCTCATAGTCCTGGCTGACCCCAGCGTCGCAGGCCAGCTACCGCGTTGGGAAGACCCGCAAAACAGTACCTTTAGAAATGCAAGGCTTTGGGGACCTTGCGATGCGCTCTGATGAGCCGGCGTCAGCAGGCGTGGGTTCCAGAGGTCGGTGCAGGAGTCGCCAGGCCCTTGAAGTCACACGTGTTGCAGGTCGAACTCCGTGCGGTTGAAGTCGGGAGCACTGGTGGGCGTGGGCGCTGCGGTGCAAAGTGCAGAGGTGCAGCGTGGGGTGCCCTCAGGTCTTGGTGCAGGCAGCGGCTCGGTGACGGCATCCCGCGGCGTCAGTGAGACCAAGGCTGCAGTGCAAAGTTGGGTGTTGCTCATTGCCGTGCCAGCAGGTCATGGTGCAGATGTTGGTGGGCCAAGGCTGCGGTGTGAGACGGGGCGGTGCATTGTGTAACTTACGAGCGCTGCCCCCAAACCACAGTGCAGGCAGCGGCGTCGATGTCAGCTTGGAGCGGCAGTGTCAGTGAGACCAGGGCTGTGGTGCAAAGCGGGATGGTGCTCTGTGTTATCCATGAGTGGTGACCACAGGTCACGGTGCAGGCAGCGGCGTAGGTGGTGGCATTGTCGGGGATACCAGGGCGGCAGTGTGAAGCGAGGCAGTGCAGAGTGTGATGCCCACAAGTCACAGTGCAAGCAGCGGCTCGGTGGTGGCGTCAAGCGACATCATCGGTGAGACCAGGGTTGCGGTGCGAGGTGCGGCGGTGCCTTTGGGTCATGGAGCTGGCAGCGGAGTCGTTGATGGCGTTGGGCTGCTTTTTCTTCGGTTGCAGCACAAAACACACAGTTCCCAGTGCTGGTAGCAGATGAACTTGAAGTCTTTGCTTTTCCTGAGACTTCTTTTACAGGGGGCAAGCTCTACCTCAAGCCCTTGGAGAAACTCAGGCAAATAGGATGCAGAAAGTCCAGTCCAATCCTTTCACTGCCTAAGACAGAAGCAGCCACTGCAGGCCAACATAGCAAAGCACACAGCAAAGTGGTAGTCTCTCCTCACAGCTTCTACAACTCTTCTTTGCGGCAGGTTTCTTGATCCAAAAGAGTTCTAAAGTTCTGGGGTTAGGGCCCCAATATTTACACCACATTTCCCTTTAAAGTTGGTACAAACAAAGTTCCACTGGCATACTTAAACCAGTTCAGCCTGGCTCAGGCCAGGTTCACCACAGGAGGTGGAGACAGCTTTGTGAGAGGCAGACACAGTCCATTCAGGTGCAAGCGACAACTCCTCCTGTTTTATGCCAATAAGATACTCAAAGTGCATCACATGTACGGAGGGATGGCTTGATTGGATTATGATAGGGACTTCAGATGGGCTAAGGTGCTCAATCTGCAGGCGTCCCTCCCATCCTGAATTCAAATGCATTAAAAAATCTAAGGAGAAGGGAAAGGACCTTAAGTCATCCAACCAAAAAGACCTTACCCATACCGTTTGCTATTGACAAACTGCTCCCTTGTCTGAATTTGTACCCTAACATGAAGGTGGCTCAGTTATTGTATCAGGGTTTCACTGCTGGCTTTCGCATACCGGCTCATGGCATTTTACCGGTCCTACATTGAAAGAATCTGTTGTCGGTGTGTGCACACCCAGAGGTGGTTGCCCAAAAATTGGAAAAGGAGGGCTTGTTAGGCAGGATTGCGGGTCCTTTCCCTGTGCCCCAGTTTTCCAATTTTGTTTGTTCCCCACTGGGAGTGGTCCCTAAGAAAGATCCCGGTCAGTTCCGTCTAATCCATACTCTATCAGCACCCAAGGGCTTATCTGTCAATGATGTGATCCTGGCTGATGAAGGCTGATAGCCTGAAACCGGTCCTAGGATGCTTGATTCCGGTCCAGGGAAGACATGGCTTGGCAGTTCGGTCTGGACTGTTCCCATGAGGCACAGGGTCAAGACTGATTTGCATATGGCTATGTCTGAACTGGGGTGGCGTGGTGAAGCAAAATAACGATGGATTAAACCCAGATCTGTGACTGGGGGTGAATGTTTGCCAATGTGCAGCATTCCGTCCATCATCTTGTGTGTTTCGCATTTCGCCCTAAGTGGGAAGGGTATGCCCAGACGTGGGTCCCGTGCTCACTACGCCACTGGAGTCAAGCTATCCTGGCTGATGAAGGCTGATAGCCTGAAACCGGTCCTAGGATGCTTGATTCCGGTCCAGGGAAGACATGGCTTGGCAGTTCGGTCTGGACTGTTCCCATGAGGCACAGGGTCAAGACTGATTTGCATATGGCTATGTCTGAACTGGGGTGGCGTGGTGAAGCAAAATAACGATGGATTAAACCCAGATCTGTGACTGGGGGTGAATGTTTGCCAATGTGCAGCATTCCGTCCATCATCTTGTGTGTTTCGCAATGATGTGATCAACCCTGCACTGTGTTCGGTGACCTATTCATCTTTTGACATGCCCTTGGCTAAACTGTGCAGGCTGGGCCCTGGGGCATATCTGGAAAAGACGGATATTGAGTCAGCTTTTAGGCTTCTGCCTGTTCATCATGATTATTATCACTTGCTTGGTTTTCAGTATGTTGGTCAATATTTCTATGACAGATGTATGCCAATGGGCTGTACAGTCTCTAGTAACTACTTTGAGCAGTTTAGCTGGATGTTGCAGTGGTTATATAGTTACAGAACCGGTTATAGGGACATCATACTTTACCTTGGCGTCTTCCTTGTCATGGGTCCGCCTGCTTCTGGGGCTTGCAGTTGGGCTCTGGGGGAGTAGATTTCTTTGTTTAGAGATGTGGGGGTCCCGCTCACACCCAACAAGACGGTTGGCTCACCACCTGTATGTCATTCTTGGGAATTGAGATTGACACCATGGTGAGCGGAAGTAGGCCTCCGCCTGTCAAAGTGCGGTCCTTCATCCTGGTGATTGATTCCACTCTCATACATCACGTTACATCAGCTTCAGGTTCTTGTGGGTCAACGCAATTTCAGTATACATATTATTCCCATGGGCCGTCCCTTTTCCAAGTCCATAGCAAGGGCAATGGCCGGTCTCACACAGAAACATCATCACACAAGACTACAGGCTGAGGTGAAGGAAGACCTACAAATCTGGTGGGAATTTCTCCAACACTTTAATGGGTCATTAGTCTGACCCATCTCGCCGGTAACTAGCGAGACCTTGGACCTGTTTACTGATGCAGCGGGCAGTGTCGGTTATGGGTCCATCCTTGGGCACTATGGTGCAGGATGGACTGGCCGGCTGAGTGGCATGAGATAGGCTTGACTAGGAATGTAGCTTTCTTGTAACTGTTTCCCATTGTGGTTGCAGTCACCATCTGGTCTGATCTTTTTCGGGGCAGGACAGTGTTTTTTTGGTCAGACAATATGGCGGTGATCGAGGCTATTAACAGGCAGGGTGCTTCTTGTAGACAGGTATTGAGACTTCTGAAACATCTTGTTTTACTTTGCTTGAAGCTGAATGTTGCCTTTAAGGCTAAGCATGTCCCTGGGGTTCATAATCAGGCAGCTGATGCTTTGTCTCGCTCCAAGTTGCATGAATTCCAGGATTTTCACCCACGAGCAGTGGAGCGGATGATTGTGTTCCAGACATCTCTTTGGAAGACTAGAGTCCCGCCTTATCGCATTTAGTGGCAGCCTCTTTAGGCGAGCGCACTCAGAGGGCATACCAGAGATCTTCTAAGTCTTACTGCGCCTTCTTACAGAGACAAGGGGCTTTAGATCCTCTTTCGCCCACGGCCATGCCTCTTTCTGGAATCATTGAGGTCGCAGGGCAGACCAGTATCTTACACAAGAGCCCATTTTGCAGCCATTGGCTTCTTTGCCAAGTTAGGGGGCATGTGCGACATGGGCGGTTACTTCCTGGTGAGGAAGGCCTTAGCGGGATGGGCCAGGCTTGAGGGCTCTGTTGAGGATGGACGGAGACCACTGGATGCACAGGTTTTGGGGGCTATGCTGGCCAATCTCCATCTTGTCTGTAGTTCCCCATATGAGGGAACCATGTTTTCGGCAGCATTCTTCGTGGCTTTTTATAGGGCATTTACAGTGGGGGAGTTAGTTGGGGACTCAAAATCCGATGTATTGGTTGGATTGCAATTCTTGGACATCCAATTACATCTAGACAGACTCACGCTTAAGTTAAGGAGGTCCAAGACTGATCCCACAGGGAAGGGAGCTATGCTGGAGCTCAGGGCAGCCCAAGGATCTGCCATGTGCCCAGTTACACTTATGAGGCGTGCATTTCTGTCTGACCACACGTGCAATCCACTGCTCTGTTTGTTCATACTAATGGAGATTGCCTGTTGAGATATCAATTTTCAGCTGTGTTACGCATAACTCTCGGCAGTCTGGAGATTGATCCAGTGGGTTATACGTCTCACTCATTCAGGTTGGGTCAGCGACTATCACTGAGGGGGTGGGGTTGTCTGCAAACGAGGTAAAGCGGATTGGCCGGTGGTCATCTGTGTGTTTTAAGCACTACATACGCCCTGAGTTGCTCTGACAGTTTGTGTTTTGCTGCTTACCCTCTGTGTGATGCCGTTTTTTCTCACTCTGGTTTCTCTCTTCTAGTAGTATGCCTTCCAAAGTGGTATGGGCACTGGGCCACTCCTTCGTGCAGCGGACCGCTTACTGTTTGCAGCAGCATCGCAAGCTGAAACCTGCAAGTTTGGATGATGTCTCCCCCCAATGGTGTGGATTGGGGGGCTTCCGGGTTGGCCAGCTCCGCCAACAGGTGTTAGAGGCAAGGGATCACGTTGGACTCCAATTCTCAGACTTGATCATTGTGCTCGTCGGTGGTAATGACATGGTTAAGCTGGGGCATAGGGCAGTTAGGGAGGCCCTGTTGGGCAAACTCGCCTGTTTGGGTAGGACCTTTCCCAGGGTGCAGATAGCTTGGTCACACATGATCCCGCGATGCAATTGGGGGCAACACGTGAGATCAAGGGCTTTGAATGTAGCAGTCAGGCGCCTCAACGCTGAAATGGTTAAGTTGTGCCCTGTGGGGGTTGGCTTGTGAACATACCTCACAAGTTGCTGCGGGGGGACCAAATGTTTCACAGAGATGCCGTTCACTTGTCGGACTTCGGCACTGACTTGTTTATTGAAGGAATCTGGGCTTTTACTCTGGAATTATTCCTTGGTGGGGTGGGCGAAGGACCGGTTGGCCCTGGTCGTCCTTGTGGCAGAAAAGTGAACACCAAGATCGCTGTGCAACAGCAAGGGGAGTCCTCCAACACAATTCCTAGGGCAGCACTGAGGGGGGAGACAACAAGCTGAACCCCCAAAGAGACTGTGCACACCGGCTTGGAGCAAGGGCGCACAGTTAGTCAGTGTAGGGCATGGGACTCCAGCCCCTGGTCACACTCTACGAGCCCAGCAGACAGCCTGGTGTTGGAGGTGCGGGCCCCTGGGGTTGCAGACGAGGTTGAGAAGACTGGGGACCGCCCCTCAAGGACGCAGGTGGGGTACACCTGTGTGGTTCTGTTTGGAGTGAAGGTTGACTGGACCTTAGTGCTGGATGGGTAAAGAATGCGAGGTGCCAATATGGATCGTTTGACTTCATTAATTCTAGCTGTTACGATAGTAAAATTTTGCAACCCTATGTACATACAATTATATAAAAATTGTAACGTGTTTTTCCCATTTTTATTAGATGTGTACTGCTATATGTTGTCAAACTAATTATATGAAGGTTAAAATGCCATGTTTGTGTTTCTTCTAATGTAATAAACATGACCCTCTTCCCAAACCAGCTGTTGTCTGTCATTGACTCGTGGGGGCTTTGGAGGGGTGGGGGGTCTGGCACAGCTTGGGGGGCTCCGGGTCCTACATATCACTGACATGATTTAGGTCATCGAAGATCTGTAGACTGAGGAGACAGGAATGTTTTGTAATTGATATTTCCTGCTGCGACCATCAGTTGCTTTTACACTCTGCCTCATCCACCTTCCCCCACCCCCACCACCCCTCGCGTCCCCTCGAGCCACGTGTCACCCCTCGTTTCCTTCCTTTGTTCTGAGCACATATAATAATTTGTACCGAACCGCACATGCAAAAACAGAAGCAGCTTCCTTCCCGGAAATATACTCTCGTCCCGTACGCGAATTGAAAGGAAGTACTTGTTGAAAAAATGTTCAACATGTTTACAGCAGTTGTTCATGCTAATTACTGCTTATGCCATATGTGATGTCACCAGCAATGTCAGTGATGATGTGACTTGCAATGTCACCACTGGCACCACATATGAGGCCACGAGCAGTATGGGTGGCTGTACTGGTTGTGTACCTCACCAAAGTCGGAAACTTTGAGTCGTTGTTAGGTCTTGGGTTGTTGCCCTAAACTCTCCTAAGATTCGTTTTTTTTAAGGGAATGGCCATTGGCTGTTTCCAGCAGCCTCCGTGTGTCAGGGCGGCTGCCTTCCCCCAGGGCCCAGTGGTCCCTGAGCCTTTAGGGCATGCTGTGCCGTCCGCGTTCGTTCAAGCAGCGCCATCCCTCCAGCCTCTGTGCCTCGGGAACCTGTTGCACACAGGCTCTCGGCCTATGCAGCGAGCACTGGCAGCAGAGCATGGCCACGCCCTGTGCCACATCAGTCAAGCCTATATTGTACTCTTCGAGCACTGGGCCAGGGCATGACATCAGCAAAGCCCCGTGTGCCTTTACCCAGCACCCATCGGGCCACTGACTTATTTGTACAGTTCAACGCCACTGACCACCTCCATTTTGAATTACAGTAATTAGAGGCCCGTAAACTCTCTACTATTGTGATAAAGTCCTCAAAGAATTCACAATTTTTTCCATTCACCCATGATCTCTTTCTGGGGCACGACGTTTGCAAGCGTTGACCGACGTACCCACTGGCGTCAAACAGTGACAGACAAAACAACAAAGTCCAGCCTGTGCCGGGCCTTCGGCATTTATTTTTGGGGCACCGGCAGATTTTTTCTGCGTCGGACATTGCCCGGGAGAAAGAGCGAAAGAGCATGCAAAGGGGAAATAAACAGGAAGAGAAAAAAAGGCAGAAAACCCACCACAAAGGAAGACAGCAGCAACCTGCAAGAGTGAGATAACGGCCGGGGAGAGTCTGGCAGGGGGAAAAAGGCCTGAGTTGGATTCCGGACTACGGAGCTTTGGTATGACATTTTATAGCGCCGGCCACGGATGTTTGCGCAGCGCTTTGGGCAGCAGCACTTATTATTTTACAAATGGGAACCCTTTGGATCAATCACAATAACTCACCTCACTTTGACTAATTACATGAAATTTAATTGAAACAGTGTGAGGTGGATGGGACAAACATTTGCCATATTTGATGTGGATTCATTGTACGCAGGGGCTATTTGCAAAAAAAAGCCTGTTTTCTGTGTAAATAACTACTGAACCAAAATTCTAGAGTTGCTGGTGCTGCCTCTGAAAGATGTAAATGTACTTGCACGACTTTCCTGTTCAAACAGTACTGCAGTTTAAATATGTTTACAGGTCTAGGATTATTTTTTAATAATTAACACTTTTAATACTCTGCACTACAGCTCCCATTTCTTCCACCCCGGAAGTATAATCGTAGGAATTGACACTTTAACAATTCAAAAATGTGACCTTCGAGTTTGCACCCACTCCTCTGCAGTGCCCGCTGAACCCACTAAGCTTTCCCACCACATGCATCTTTCTTCTCCCTTTGTTGGGCTCAGGAAAAAGATGAAACAAATATGAAAGTTAAGAAATTGTTGCCAGCTAGTCAAATATTGTGTGAAAAATAAAGATGCACACGAACATTTCGAGCGTGCCCGTGAAAGGAGACGTGCACAATACTCAAACAGTCATTCTTGTAAATAAATATGTTCTAAAGAGGAGAACTTACCGCGGAGTCGGCGTCTGAAGGTGTCTCTGAACACCAGGGTCCGCTGAAGTTTTATATCATTTCAGGGCAGCGGCTTTCGGTTTCATTTTTCTGCTCATTGTACATTTTTTTTTTTTAAAGACATGAACACTTTCTTTCCTTTGGTAGGAGGGTGGGTCTGTTAAATTTCACATTTAACTGGGCCGATTTCAATTTTCCGGTAAATCCTTCTAGCTTCGTGGGGGAATAAAAAAACAGCATTTAGGATGTTATGGAAAGCCTCTGTGTTAATAGGGCCATGCTCTTGAGCATTTTTATATGTATATATTGCACCAACCTGCTGCTTACAGAGTATGGGGTGAGGCTGGGAGTTTTTTTCCAAGTCGGACTTATGCCAAATAAAGGTTCTTAAAAGCAGCAGGCACATGGAAGTTTCTTCCCTTCTACTCAGATCTCCATTCCATTGAAGATGGATGTTACACTTTTTTTTGCTCACCGCATAGTTCTTCAGAACACTATGGGGCTTATTTATGAGAAGCTTGCGCCACTTTTTTTGACGCTCCAGCGACGTAAGCCTCTCAATCATATCTAAGAGGAGGAGCAAAGCCACTTTGAATGACTTTGCATGGCCTTAAAGATATGGAGTAAGACAAAGCAGCGCGAGTTGCTGCCTTGCCTTACTCTGCGTCAAGGAGGCCCAAGGCTTATTCATGAGAGGCTTGGGCCCAGGGCCTCATTGATGAGGAACTGGCATAGGTCTGCGCCGCAAGTCTTCTAGCTGTGCTGCCCTATGCCAATGTGAAAGGGCAGGAATGCACCGTATTTTATGAGAAACAGTGCATTCTTGTTCTTTCTCCCTGCACTCCTGAGAGTCAGAGCACTGAACCAAGTCAGGGAACTATAAAATCAGCTGTAAAGGTAGATTTGATTAATGCGGTCAAATTGAAAACAGAATTGGATTAAATAATAAGTGGAAGTTTGGATCTAAATCAAATAGACACCTATCAATCAAGAGAATTGGTGTTCATGGCCAAAGACGTCAGCAGGAGGGCAAGGCAAGCTCATGAGATATTATATGAGTTGGCTCAAAAATATGATGTTGATCTTGGACGAACAAAGTCTTTGCAGTAGAGACATAGGCTTGCTTTCAGTGACCGGGATATTGAAGATTTGCGAAAATCTGGACTGAAAACACAAATTCGAGAATTAATTGCAGGCATTCAAATTTGGAGCACATTAGATAAGTGGGAAGACAAATGGTCTAAGAGAAAGGGTTTTAAAAGAGCAGCAGGAGAACCACGTCCTTTAGCGGAAAGAGTGATGGGAATTGGAGTTTATCCACTATTAGAAGTGCCTAGTGGGGGTTATGTACATGTACCTTGGAGTAGAAGTGATCTTGCTGCATTAACAAATGACTTCCCGAGGTTGAGAGAGAAGCCTCTAGAATGGTACAAACAGGCTGATCGCTTTGTGAATATCTTGAAAGTGCTGTGGATCGACTTAAACAAGCTGTTTGCAATTGTGATCCCTAGTGATTTGTGGTCTGCATATAAAATAGTTATAGAATAACCTGAAGGTGAAACCGAGAGAGACTCAGTGATGCATGATCCGTCACCGGTGGTGATGAGGAAATACGACCAAGTGATTACATGGTTAAAGGCTTAGGTGGCTCAGTGAATATTGATTGGGTTAATATTGATAGAACAACTCAAGAACCTAAAGGGACTATTCATGCTAATTGTGAAAGGTTGTTACAGGCTTTCAAACAGTACAGTGTGATGGATACACTTGAACCAAAGGATATGGGACAGTTCGTGTCTAGATTTGCAATTAGGTTGAGATCTGAAATTAGTATGATGATTCAACAACACTTGATTTGCTGGCAGAATAAGTCAGTTGACGAGATTTTGCATTATACAAAGTATTGCAGCGATGAGATTGAAATGAGACATAAAAGGATGAAGGAAAAGCTGATGTTGGTGCAGATGAAAGCTGCTCAGAGGGGAGGCCAGGTCCAACCCTATGTAGGGAATGCCGCCTCAGTGCCAGGGACAGGCCAAACAGGAGTTCAAGGGCAACGGGTGGAGGATTACAGGGACAAGGAAGATGCCGGGGTATTCTGATAGACTCAAAGACTGGAGTTCATATTGCTACTTTAAAGAAGACCAACCCATGCCACAACTGAAATTGGTTGGGGCATTGGAAGCATTGGAAGCGTGAATGTTGTCTTAACCCTGCAAATCAGGATCAGAATGGGGAATTTAATCTGTCACAGGGTAACGTGAACTCAAAATGTGCCTAGACCAAGATCTCAAAATGTGGGAGGGTCTCAAGGTTCTGTGATGCAAGTACCACAGCCTCCGATGCCACAGCAGGCTGTGCAGAATGTGTCCCATAATAACACTCCGTTCCCCCAATTCCCTGTGTTTGAGGCTTCCAATGACTATGGCTCAGACCAGTCCTTATAACGGTGCCTGAGGGGGGAGGAAGACTGTACACTTGACGCAGTCTTAGAGGTGGAACAGAGTGGACAAACGTTGATGCTGATGTAGATGGCCACAATGTCACTTTTATGACTGACACTACTGCTACCCACTCTACTGTGCGAACAACAGAGGTTCCAGACCTACTCCTCTCGGGAAAAACAATCCAAGTTGTGGGAGTTGCAAACAAGAGGATGTCAAACCCTCTGACAGAAGAAATGCCTATGAAGATAGGGACCTTTGAGGATACTCATCAGTTTGTGGTGTGCAATTCAAGTCCTGAGTATCTCTTGGGACGTCACCTGTTAGGCAAGTTAAATTGCACCATATATTGTACACCAAAAGGCATTGAGCTCCAGACGAACGATGAAGACATTGTGTTTAAATTGGCAAATCAAAATTTGAGTGTTTCATTGTTTCCCTTGCTGACGGTGGCAGATTTACCATTGGATCTCAGGGACACAGTGGCAGATGTTGTCTGGGATTTTTTAGGAAAGGATATTGGGCTCATTAAAGGAGTTGAGCCAGTCCGTATATATAAATTAAGCCCAATGCTGAATATCCGAGAACACCGCAATATAATCTGATGCCCGAGACAGTTGTTGGAATAACACCTGTAATTGAGTCCATGATTGAGCAGGGTATTTTGAAGGAGATCCTGGGAAGTCCATGTAACTCTCCCATTATGGGCTTACAGAAGCCTAGCAGTAAGTACCGCATTGTGCAGGATCTTCGTAAAAATCAGCAGTGTAGTAGTTCATTGTTGTCCCGTGGTACCAAATCAATCTGTGATAATATTTCAGATTCCATGTGAGGCTTTGTAAATCACTGTTATCGATCTTTGTCAAGTGTTTTTTTCGATCCCATTGCATGAAGATCATCAATTTTTATTTGCATTTCGGCTGGAAGATCGTGTCTTAACATGGTATTGCGTCCCTCAAGAGTATACTGAGAGTCCATCCATCTTTAAGCAGATTTTGAAAAAGAATCTAGAGTATTTGGTTAGGCCCTGTAATTCAGTTCTGGTGCAGTATATCAATGACCTTCTGGTAGCATCGAATACTCCAGATGCTTGCAAAACGGATACCAATGACCTGTTGAACCATTTGGCTGAGAATGGACATAAAGTGTCTCAGAACAAGCAGCAGTATTGTATGATGGATATCCTATATTTGGGACATCGCACTGAGAAAGGCGTGAGAAAGGTGCCACAAGAAAGAATTTCGGCGATCATGCAAATGAATTTGCCTCGCACACAGAAGAAAGTCAGGATGTTTCTGGGAATGGTGGGCTACTGTCATCAGTAGATACCCAGCTTTTCCCTAGGAGCCAAACCTTTGCAGAGGTTGACATACAAAGAAGTGTCTGATCTGGTGCCTTGGGACAATGACTGTTTGAATGGATTCCTGGAGTTGAGAGAGAGTCTCTTCTGTGCTCCTGCGCTGGGAATGCCTGATTATAACAAAGCATTTACGCTCTTTTCCCATGAAAGAGAGCGTTGTGCTCTATCAGTGTTAACTCAGAACCATGGAAGTGCCTGTAGACCAGGAGCTTATTTCTCAGCTACTTTAGATCCAGCAGGATCTATGTTGCCCGGATGTCTCAAGTCCGTTCCTGCAACAGGTGTCAGCATAGAGAGATGTGAAGGTATCATGAGGGGTCACCCTTTAACTGTCTATGTTCCGCATTCTGTGTACCCAGCATTGACAAGCAGGACTTGTACCCAGCATTTGACTAACAGTAGGCTTACGAGGTACGAACAGGTGATTTTGGCTGAAACCATTACCTTTAAATAATGCTCTGTACTCAATCCTGCAGCGCTACTGCCTCTGTCTGATTGTAGTGGGTATGAAAATGAAGGAGGACATGACTGTCTCGATGTCACTGAACTATGCACAAAACCCCGTCCTGATATTACTGACAAGCCATTACCCGAGTTTGATCAAATCCTTCTTCGTGGATGGTTCATGTTTAAGGGATCCTGAGGGAAACCTAAGGGCTGCCTATGTTGTCTGTACTCTTTCAGGAGAGGTGGAAGCTGCTTGGCTTCAAGGAGTATTCTCTGCACAAGTGGTTGAACTGATTGCCCTAACACCTGCATGCTGTGTTTCAGACCAGCTGAGAGTGACAATATTCACCGATAGCCAATATGGGTTCGGTGTGGTCCATGACTTCGGACAGCTATGGTCTCAGAGGGGTTTTTTGACCTCATCGGGGTCACCAATGGAGAAGCTGTGAAAAAACTGTTGGAAGCCCTACTGATGCCTCAAGAGATTGCTTTTGTTTAGTGCCCTGCCCACTGTAAGGGAAATGATTTTGTTACAGTTGGGAATCGTTACTCCGATGAAGTTGCACATTAATGTGCATTGAATGTTTGCACTTTCAGTGGGGAGTACACAAATGCAAGAACAGACGAGACCAACTTCAACCTTTTGATGACAGTTGCTGATACTTGTGATCAGGTGAAGAGGTTACAAGAGGAGGTTTCTGAGGAAGAACAATTGGGTTAGACTAGAGCAGGCTATGTGGGAAGATATGATGACATTTGGGTTTCAGGCGATGGAAGACCAGTGTTGCCCAATAGTCTGTTGTACCCGATGGCGAGACATATTCATAGGCCGACACATGTAGGGAGGGATGCGATGGTGAGATTGTTCAGGCAAACAAGGTTTAATCCAAAATTCTGAGTGATGTCTGAGGCATTGTGTCATAGGTGTGTGATTTGGCAGCAAATGCATGTGTGAAAGAGAACACCTGTTACCTTGAGCCACATAGGGAGGTCAGGAGGACCTTTTAACTGGATGCAGTAGGACTTTGTCGAGATGCTTGTATGTAATGGATTGAGATACATTTTGGTGGTGGTGTGCATATTTTCTCGTTGCGTGGAAGCCTATCCTAAGAGGAGATGTGACAGTCTCACAGTAGCTAAGTTACTGCTTAGGGAACTCATTCCGAGGTTGGGATTTCCAACTACTTTAGAGTCAGACCAAGGAACTCATTTTAATAATGAGATCCTGAAATTGTTATGTGCAGCATTACCAGTGGAGCAGAGATTGCATTGCAGTTATCGGGCAGAGGCTTCAGGCATTGTGGAGCAGATAAATAGCACTTTGAAATCCAGGTTGGCTAAAGTATGTGATTCGAGATCTTTGAAATGGCCTGATGCTTTGCGTCTTGTGTTGATAAGTCTTCGCAGTATCCCATACAGAAGGACCAGACTCTCGCCACATGAGACCCTTATGGGGCGAGCTATGTGGTTGCCTGCTGTGCCTGCCAACATGCCTGTGAACATATCGGATGATTTGGTGCTCGACTTCTGTACAAGATTAGTTGATGTAGTTCCTTCTGTGTCTCACCAGGTTGAAGCAGCAACTGCATTGCCACATCAGGAGCAATGTCACAACCTCAACCCCGGGGACTGGGTTGTTGTCAAGAAACATGTGAGGAAGAACTGTATTGAGCCTAGTTGGCGTGTCCGTTCCAGGTGATTTATTTATTTATAAAGTTTTATATAGCGCAAACAAGATCCCGAAGGATATCAGAGAGCTTTACAAAAAGATGGAAGGAAGGTAATAAGTGCAATATCGACATCAACAAAAGCATAACAAACATGAATAATTACCGTACAAAGGGGTCAAAGGAGAATAATACAACAGCTAATATATAGCGGACTAAGAAGGGGGCAAACGGTAAGGTACAGAAGAGTAGCATCAAATGAAGGTCTAACGGTTGTAGGATCAGAGACTTCGAGCGGATGATCATAACCCATTTAAGGTAAGAACTTGTTCATTAGGAATCTTTTAGCTTCCAGTTTGAAAGCAGCCGTGGAGGAGAGTCTGCGTACTGCCGGTGGAAGAGAGTTCCAGATCTTCGGGGCAGCGCCGGAGAAGGCTCGTTGGCAGGTTCTCTTTTTTCTATAGATTTGTGGTTTTAAGAGAAAAGAGTTCGCACTTCTTGAGGGTCTACCACCCCCGGATAGTTCAAGTTTTTGCGCTAGGTATCTGGGGGTTTTGAAATGGAGGGCTTTGTGTGCCAAACAAGCCATCTTTAGCTGAATTCGAGCTTCATAAGTCAACCATTTAAGGGATTTTAGGACTGGGGATATGTGCGCGTTTCTTTTGGTACCTGTAACCAGTCTAGGCGCAGCGTTCATAGATGCCCTTAGTGGAGCCAAGGTATTTTTGGGGAGGCCACAGAGCGTAGCGCTGCCATAATCAAGTCTCGGTAACACAAGCGCTTGGACCACCTGCTTGAAATCAGATTGTGGAAGGAATGGTTTGATATTTCTGAGAGTCCTCATCAAATGATTAGCTCCCTTACACACATTGCCGATATGATTTTTCATGATCAGATGTTTGTCCAGGGTGATTCTGAGAGATTTGGCTGAGTCTATAATGAGGGGGGAGCAGTTGAAGGCAATGAGGTGATTCAGTCAAAGGTCTGGCTTGGGGATGTGGTTCGGAGGAGAGATGAGAAGGAATTCTGTTTTGGAGGTGTTGAGCAGGAGGTGGTTCTCGGTTAACCAGTTTTGAGTAGACATTAGGATAGTGTTGAGTGGGATGAAGTTATCCGGGGAGAAGAGTTTCAAATAAAGTTGCGTATCGTCCGCATACATATGGAAGAGAATGTTCGTGGAATTTAGTGTATTAGCTAAAGGTTCCAAGAACAGGTTGAAGAGTATAGGAGATAGGACGGAACCTTGGGGGACCCCCATGAGTACTGGAGAGGGCTGGGAGAGAGTGTGGTTCGCCTTGACTCTTTGTGATCTGTGGTGGAGGAAAGACGAGAACCATTGTAACACCAGACCAGAGAAGCCCATCTTGTTCTTCAGAATGGATATGAGGTTATCGTGATTGACCGTGTCGAAGGCGGAGGAAAGGTCAAGGAGGATTAGGAGGCAGGATTCATTTTGGTCGAGCATTTTTAAAATGTCATCCAGGACGTGAATGAGAGCCGATTCAGTGCTATGCCCCCTCCGAAAGCCAGATTGATGCTGGTCTAGGAGTTGGAAATTCTCTATGTGCGCACAGAGTTGGGATTGGACGCATTTTTCTAGGAGTTTGGCTAGGGTGGGGATGTTGGAGATAGGACGGAAGTTGTTAAAGTCAGCCCTATCAGCATTAGTTTTTTTTAGTATAGGTGATACCTGAGCTGCTTTTAGGCACTCTGGGATCGAGCCCTGTGACAGTGAAGCGTTTACAATCTTTGTCCAGGTGGGGATGAGGACTGTCTTGATTTCTTTGAAGATGGAAGGAGGCAACGGGTCGCTGAAATGATTAGATGGGTTGATACTCTGAAGAATCTTGTTGATGTCTTTTTCACTGAAGGGAGAGAAGGAGCCCCATGATGCATTGTTCTTGGTGTTCAGGATGAGCTTCTCAAAGAGTTCAGGAGGTGGTGCGGACCCCGAGGATGGCAGTAGAGCCTTTTTAGAAGTGAGATCAATGTTGATGAGACTTGCTTTCTCTGTGAAGAAAGCAGCCAGTTCGTCGCATGAGGGTGGGCTGCCTCCAGAATCATAGTGGTTTGGAGCTACCACTGATTGCTGTTTAACCAGTTCAAAAAGTTTCTTGGGGCGGTTAGCGGCCTGCTCAAGTTGGTATCTAAAGTAATCTGCCTTAGCGCTCTTGATTTGTTTGTTGTAGGCGCTCCTAACATCTCTAAGGAGTTTTAGTCGGTCCGAGGAGGGTTTGGATTTCCAGGATCGTTCCACTGCCCTAAGGTTGCAGCGTTCAGAGTTTAAATTGTCGTTGAACCACGGTTTGGATATTTGTGTTGACGCATTTTTTTGTTGGAGTGGTGAAATGTCATCCATGATGTTAGAGATGGTAGAGTTGTAAAAGTCAGTGAGTAACTGAACCTCAAACAGGTCAGCTTTGGAGGAGAGGGCAGATTTACAGTGGGCTGCTAGTTCATCTGAATTGATAGATCTGAGGTCCCTTTTCCAGATCTTTGATTTCGTTGGTTGGGCCTTCCTCATAGAAACCTCCCTGTTAATATAAAAGAGGATGCAGTGGTGGTCAGACCAATCACAAGGGGTAATGGTATCCAATGTGATGGATTGACCATTGGAGATGATGAGGTCTAGAATTTCGCCTTTATTATGAGTTGGCCGATCACAATGCTGAATCAGCTCATGATCACCTAAGAATGATTTAAGGCAAGATACAGCGTGGTCGTTGGGGTTAGCCCAGTGAAGGTTGAAATCACAGAGGAAGATTTGGGACTGTACCGAGTCGACATTGCCAGAGATGATTTCCATAAGTTGCTCAAGGAAGGGGAGATTGTCACCAGGGGGGAGATAAAAAGTGTGAAGTTTGCACACCGGCAGGTTATTACTTGAAATGCTGAGACAAAGGTATTCACAGGAGGATGGTGTAGAGGACTCCAAGAGAGAAACCGAGAGAGTGTTTCTGTGAATACAGGCTAGGCCACCACCCAACTTCAAAACTCTGTCTAGACGAATTATGTTGTGGGTGGGAGGTACTAGGAGGTCTAGGATAGGAGTGGAGGCGGGATTTAGCCAAGATTCAGTGAGGATGATAATGTCTAACTCATTGTGTTGTATAAGGTCGAAGATATCAGAGGCGTGTTTACTGGCTGACCTGCAGTTGGGTAGCCCACATTTAAGTCGTACCAGATTAAGGGGGGAAGGAGTCTGGGTGACGTTCACTCTCGTGAGGTTGTCAATATTGATGGCTCTAAGGTTGTGAGGGGATTCTCTGCTCGGGTTAGAGTGGATGGTTTGTATTTGTCCCGGAGGGATCGTGTTGGTGTTGATCATAGGCGAGTCAGAGTTGACTATGTCATTAATATCATTAGACGCCAGGTAGGCCTTCAATATTCTGGGGCGGGAGGGGGCGTTAGGTAGGGGTATGGTTTTCGAGACAGAGGGGGGGGAAAGCTGTCCCCTGAGATCTTTAGCCCTAGGAGGGGTTCTAGACAAGTTTGCAGAGGTGAGGAAGGAGCTGATCAAGGGGAAGTGATCAATTGAGAGAGCTGTCAAGTCATGTAGTTCAACAGTGAGAAGGTGCAACTGTAGAGAAATATCGTCCAGGCGCGCTATCAATTCTGAGTGCTGGGAGAGGGGTAAAGGATGTGTTAGGAAATCGGGCGGTGAAGGGGGGCCTCGCTGTAGGTCCCAGTGGTCTGAGGTGGTGATGTGTAGTTCCGGGGGAGGGAGTTGATCGTTAGGGACTTGCGGTGTTCTTTGGTCTTTGGATAGCGAGGTTGGTAAATTAGCGAGGGTGGGATGGTCATTGAGCTGTGAGTCAGGTATGGTCCAAACAGAATTGAATGGATTTGTCCAATCATGGTCCGCTGAGGACATATGGCGGGTCTCAGGCCTAGTGGGTGGCGTGGAGAGAGGGATGAGCGAAGAAGGATCCTTTGTTGAGAGCAATGGCAGTGGGTCACTAGGGAAGCTCTCAGCTCGAGGAACAGTTGGAATCGGACTGGAGAGCTGTGCGCAGAGCGAACCAGAAAAGTCTTTCGCCTTCTGAGACGGGGGTCTGGAGGGTTGGGACAAGACAACAGGGGACGGAGCCGCTTTACAGTCATCTAAGGGCGAAGAATGTTTTAGAATGAGTGAGGCCCTCCCCGCTGTGGTGGGGGGAGCACTGGATAGATCCTGAGTAATGGTAGGGAGTGTGTAGGGGTCATTGGGTTTCGCCGAGGCCGCGCTTTTGAGTAAAGGGAAGATATTGGCCATCTTAACTAGGTTGACATTGGAGTCTTGGATTAGGATGATACCGTTGTTGTAGAGGGTGATAGTAGTATTGGCATTCAGCGTGAGCGAGGGCACCGTTGTTAATTTGAGACCATGAGGTGTTTTCCTGGTGCCTGATATTCGGAGCATAGAGTAAAAAACGTTCCGCCAGCAAGCTTTTTTTCTGGTGTAGAAAATAAGGTCATTAACTCTACTACCTTTGTTTGCACAGAAGTATACGTCTGAGATTAAAGTTTCGGGCCTAGTCTTGAGTATGTGATGTTTGTGTTTTTTGGTGGCATTTTTAGAGAGGTTAGGAGGGTAGTTGATAATGAAGGCGTTGGATCCTGTGGGATCGGGACTTATCTCCATTTTGATAGTGTGTCCTGGCGAGGGAGGGGCCCCAGAAAAGGAGTATGTAGGAAAAGCCGGTTTAATTTCACAAATTAAGTCTGGTTAGACCGATGAAGGACCAATTGGGTAGGCGGAGTCAGTTAGACCGGGTAGTTAGGGGCAATAGTTATAGACTTCAGGGAAGGTAAGATGCGGCAGGAGACTGTATAAGGAAGCTATGGGAACTGGGAGGGAGAGTTGTAGAAGAGAATACTAATAAAAAAAAAAAATTACTGCGGTCTATCAGTGGATTATGGGGTCAGTTATTCAAAGGTGGGTGGGTTGGTAAAACATGTCCAATAATTGTTAAAATGACCCAGGACGGGAGTCCTACCTTAGACTTTGATTCTATGATTGAGGAGGAGGGAGTTGTCCTACTACAGTTTCCTAATCCATCAGATCAGGTGTGAGTCGAAGTAGAGAGGGCTAGTCCTACCTCACCTTTGAAAGCTGCTCAAGCTGTGAAGGATTGCTGTGAGACCTTAGCGTTGGTTTGTGGACCAAATCACGGGCGCCTTCTTGTGGAGGTGAAACTTGGTGAAGAGAAGTGGGGACATTATCTTTGGCGGACAAAATGGATGGAGGCCCCTTTTAGGAAAATGAAGAAGGCGCCATCTTGGGGCGATGGACCGTTAGCCAGTTGCATCGGTATTAAACCATAGGCCCCTGGCACTTATCAAGCCCGAGCACCTAAGGATAGTCAGCCATTGCTCGTAAAGTGGGGAAGCGGTGGGAAATCAGCCGGTCAGCCGGGGCGTGTAGACGGAGCAAGCCAGTCCACGTACGAGCTCAGGTATTCCCCATCGATTGAATAGATGGTCACAACCTTGCCCCTCCGTGAGTAGAAGATCGGGAAGGGGCAGTCGGAGCAAGCCAGCCGAAGCGCAAGATCATATAGATGCGATGATCCCGGCCTCTCCCCTCCGTGAGTTGCAGATCGGGAGGGGGAGGAGGTCCGCCGGTCAAACAAAGGCGGGCAGCTGGAGGAAGCCAAACAAAGTGCATGGGGCCATTCCGCCCGCAAGTTACGTCCGTGCGGCCCCAACCTGACGAGTCAGCCCCTCAACACCAGCCGATCGGTCTGAACTGGGTGCATGCATCCCACACTCGTAGGGTCCCCTTGATGAAATAGCTCCTCTTCCAGAAGAAACACCAGCGGTCCTCGAAATGCCAAGGTAGAGGGTCAGTCAAGCTGTAACGGAACACACATAGTCTGAGACAGCACTAGAGCAAACAGAGGGGGGTCCAGAAGAGCAAGTCGTTGGAGCCGACCCTTGTGAAACTGGTGCAGTAGTGGTGAATGAGCCAGGTCCTGACCCAGACGAAAGAACTAGTGCTGTAAGACCAGGAGTGAAAGTGGAAGAAAGCTGGCCACAGGAGCAATTGAGTAAAAATGTCTGCAGTTGTCCTCTGAAAAAACACTTGTATCTATAGCTGAAACGTCAGAATTGGAGCAAAATGGAAATGAAGGTGAAGGGCCTAGTCTAAGAAGATCCAAGAGATCGAGGGTGCCTTGTTGGAGGTACTCTTCTCCTGAGTGGACTTACCTGGCTGCGGATGATGACAAGGGAGACTTCTGAGAGTTCTGGACTGATAATAGAGGTTTTGTTGAAGATTCCGGGGACTGTTGTGAATATTCTTTTTGCATTTGTCCTTCCTCTCCCACCAACACGGAGCGGCCTGAGAAACCTGATATTGAACGAAACTCAATTTCCTCATCTGAATACCGAAGAGCCTTCTGCACTAGTTGCTGAACTGAGGAGAGCATTGCTGGAAATGCTCATTGATGAACTTGGTTCTCTTCTTATTAGGGATGATGAATGAACTGTGTTAAGTCATGTAAAGTAGATTACCTAGACCCAAGTGGAAAAATAAAATTAGGTTTTTATCTCCAGAAGAACATGGAGTAGGGCTTGGGAAGTCTCACCAAGATTGTATATAGACTTGTAAATACAAATTGAACTCTGAACAAGGACTGATTTGCTATTTGCACAGGTGGAAATCGACAGAGAAGACTCTGTAGCTGCTATTGCTCTATCCAACTTGGTCTGAATCTGAAATAGTATGGAAACTAACGATTCTAATCGTAGAAGTAGGTACATAATAGGTTCTTCTTTAACACTTGTAGCATTGGGAATAATACTATTGATTGTATGGTTATGTTTGAGTCCTGCCGGTAGTGTAGAGGAGACACATATTCCTGAGAAAAATCCTCACCCAGGGCGGATGAGGGCTTAGCTTTGTTAGGAGATCAACATTTACATACAGACTTGTCTAGAGGAGATTTTACATTAAACGCTTATGCTAGATTGCTTTATAAGTGTGTTGATACTATGCAAGCGAGGGATTGCTATGCTTGTATGCAGTTTCCTGCATCTGTAGCTGAAGCCATTACCTACCACCATCTTCCTTTGAAATATGGCATTAGCTGTAGTTTGCTTCTTAGTATATTTTATGCAAAGGGTCATTTTAAGTATTATTTTTCAAATTATGATCTGGTTCTTTCAGAAGAGCCAATGTTCAACTTAGACGATAGATACAGTTTACGCACATAGGCATAATTTAACGTGTGCCCTCTCTGATATTGAAAAGAAATTCATAGATCAAGTAGAAGATAGATATAGGGCAGAATTGATGGATGCAGCAAAGGGAGTTTGTGTTCAAAATTGGTCGCCAGAGGATAGGGTACATCAGACAGCGGGAAAGGCATTGTCACTGGATTGGCAACATCAGGGGAGATTGTGTGTACACAATGACAGGAGTGACTACAGTTCTATATTTGTAGGGAAGAGGGAATATGATCATACCTTTAAGATTTGAGGATCTTGGAAGTTGTTTGTGGATGGAACTGATCCAATGATTCCTGGAGTTTATTTTGTTTGTGGGAAGAATGCCTATTTTAAACTACCTAGAAAATGGTATGGTACATGTTATTAGGTGCCGTGTTTTCGAAGATTTATCATGTGGAAGATTTTGATTACCCCATCTGGGAAGAGAAGTCGAGACATAAATGTCGATTGAGTGCTGGAGAGATTGTGGGAAATGTTTTTGGAGCTATAATTCCGAATGTAGGGGTGATATTTTATGATATCAAGATCAGAAAGTTGTTCACAGTAGGTGATAGGTTGTCTACTAATACTGTTGGAGCTTTCTTGCTAGTAAATACTGAGATGGTTATATATATACATAACATTACCAATGTCCAGAAGGATCTGAGTGGTTTGGCAGCTAAAGGTAATTAGGATTCAGTTGGAAATGGATTTAATGTTGTAGGTAGATGGTTTGCGAATCTAGGAAGTGGTAGAGTCAGTTCTATCTTGAAGCCTTTAATAATAATTGGCTTTTGTGCACTTGTCTTAGTGGGAATGGTGAAAGGGTTTAGGAGATACAAGGCAAAGAAGGGAAAGACTCAAAAGAGGGGAGATCTAGAGTTAGAAAGGGCTCAAAATGATTACTATCATGATATGAAGCGTTTGGATGAGTTTAAACGAAAAAGAAGTGCAACAACAACGTTTTAGGTTGGTTCATCTGAAGAGATTATCTGATAAAATCAGAAGATTATGTGATGGCTAGATATGTCATCAGAGGGGGAATTGGGAGAGTGTAAAATTTATCCCACTCGAGAGATGTGATATGAGTGCATTATAATCCTATGTAGTCCGCGCTCACATATATTCCATGTGATTAATGTCATTAATGAAAAAGGGAATATTGCATATTTAAAATATCCCTGCAAACTGATGCAATTTATGTGTGTTTAGAGATGTAACTGACAGGATTGTGGTGCTTATGTATTAATATTTCATGAAAGGTGTTTGTAAACGTGTTCATGGATAAGTGATATAGTTATATGTCTATTAAACAAATATTCACATGTTTAGGAACCCTAACTGAATAATTATGTGACTACTGTATTCATTTCTAAAGTGAACATCAAGAAATTAGATTTATTTGTGTGTATAGAAGTGCACATAATGTAACCAGTGCACCTGTTAATTTAGCCTAACTTGTGGGCCTGATATGTATTTGGATTCAAGCTCACGATCCAGTATAAAATTTGAATTCATATTTTATTCTTGCAGGAGAAATGTTGCATGCATTTTATGTTCCCACTGCAGGTGGACAAGGCTTTGTTAATTGAGAGAAAAGAGTCTTTGTTCTTAGTATGTATTAAGGTATGTGAAGCGACAACTGGCAAGATGGAACGCAATAATGAGATGGGAGAAGGAGACGAGACTAAGGACGGCTGAAGCAACAATTCATGGGAATGGAGAGGTGGTGAAAGAAGCCAATGTGTTATGGTAGCATGGAAAATTACCGAACTAAGTTTGTGTGACGTACCTTGAATGTAACTGGTGTTTATGATGCAACGTATTGAGGGATAGTTTGTATTTGTCTTAGGACGCTTTGAGGTATAGACCTCTGCCGATTAGTCTGGCTTCATGCTACTTGACCCATATTGGAGTTCCTTCTACGGAGGACTTTGACAGCTGACACCTTTCATTCTTTACCTTAAATTTCTGCTTTAGTTTAGTGTTGCCATCTTTGGAGTAGTGTAGGGACCGATAATAGGTTCATGTTTATTTTCAGTGACAAATTGATGCAGTCTGACGCTCAATTTTGTTTTCTCATTACTTACGTAGCTATGATTGAATTTGTTGTTTTCTTTTTGTTATATAGGGCAAATCGTTTCAGAAGATTTGGCTTCATACTATTTACACTGTATTGCTATACGATAATGCTTTGATTGGTATATATTAACCTGGTTTTGAATTTGCAATAAACGTACTAACTTGAGACTTAGTTGTCGAACTGGGTTATTGTATAACCACATTGGTCACACTGTAGTCGAATCTTGATTTGAAAGTGATTACCCCTTTACCTATCATCCAGCACAAAAAGATCGCCGACTAAGTGTTATGATGTAAACGGGCCCAGGCTCTTTCACCAGCTTTACAAAACATTTTAAATCTGAGAATGTGTCAAGTTCCATGGATGTTGTGTGGGAACACCCAAAGCAACACCCATGGAACGCCATTTTCATGCAGAGTAATGCGTGATGTTAGAATAAAAATGTATTAGCTGTATTGTTTATATATTGTTCTGCTTAAGTTAGCATTTGCGGCACCATTTTATGTTTGGCCGCCATTTTGAGCCATGATCGAAACTAATCTCTCTCTGTCTGCTTCAAGCAGCGTCTGTAGTTTTCGTTTCCTCCAAGGTTGGGCCTTGCTGTACTAATGAATACACTGTTCCTATTAGTGCATACCTTTCCCACTAGATAGAGGGCTGCTCCCACTGATCCAGCGGTGGGCACAGGCAGAACGACCTTGGCATAGAGATAGTGTGTGCCCGGTCTCAGGATTTAAACTTATCCTTCTGTACCTCCTTTGTGTAGCTGCCTCCATCTGGAAATTTCCAGTCTGGGCGTGCCTTCTTTGGTTCTGAATCGTACATAATGTATCACCATGTTTGCTGATGTCAGTCCCTCTGCAGCAATCCACATAGACTGGGCAGACAGGGCTCCACTCGAGTGTATCTGAATAAATATACTTGGTTTGTATTCTCTACTGTCTGGCCGACTCTTCATTTGTATGGAAGGCTGAGAGGTGGTCGCGAGTGACGCGGGTGGCCCTTATCGGGTCACTTCCTTCAGCGAAAGGGGCCCATGTTTACAAAGCCATGAAAAGTCACGCAGGGTGACTTTACGTGACCTTGTAAATATGGGCAATCCCATTGCGCTACCGGAGTTTCAAAAAAAGTGATGCACCGGCGGTGGGCTTGTAAATGAGGCCCAATATATTTACCTGACCAGAGCTGTGTGTCCTCTCGCTTTAGGTTCCTTTGGGGGGGGGGGCAATAGACTGACAATAGAAATAGTCTGAGGTGGATAGGACGAGCATTTGCCAAATTTTATGCAGATTCATTGTACATGGGAGTATTAGAAAAGTAAAAAGTGCTTTGTTTTGTGAACAGCTAAGTAACTACACGTATCTGGGGACTAGAGCTGCCTGAGGAAAATGTAAATGTACTTGTCAGTCATTTCTGTTTAAACAATAGCTTAGTTTAAACATGTTTATATAAATAGGATCTTTAAAAAAAAAAAAAAAAACCTTTAAGTACACTGCCCTACACAACGGGTTGTCTCAACAGTTCTTTTTCTTCCACCGATGGGAAATAAATATATGAGTTGGCTCTGCCAGCATTCAACCTTCGATTCTGCACCCACGTCTCTGCAGTGGCTGCTGAACCCACTAAGGGGCAGATTTACAAGCCCCTTGCGCCACTTTTGCGTCACTTTTAACATGGGAAAAGTGACGCAAAAGTGGCGCAAGGGGCTTGTAAATCTGCCCCTAAGTTTTCCTTCACCACTTGCGTCTTTCTTCTCTCATTGCTGCTATGTCTTTTCTGATTTTCTGGACTCAAGAAACAGGTGGAAATATGAAAGTTAAGAAATTGTTTTTGGATGAGTGAATGCCAGCTAGTAAATTCTTTCATGAAAAATAAAGATACACACCAACATTTCGAGCGTGCCTGTGGAAGAAGGCTTGCACAATGCTCCAAACAGTAATTTCTGTAAATAAATATTTTGTGAAGAGGAGAACTTAACGTGGGTGTGTGTCTCTGAACACAGGTGTTTGTTCTCTGAAGTTTTACAGCATTTAGGACTGTGACTTTCGGATTCATTTCTGCGTTCATTGTACACTTTTTAAGTATGTAAAATGTCCTTCCTTTGGCAGGAGGTTGATTCGTTTAAGTTTCACAGTTAGTTGGGCGGATACTCCTCCCTCCGACAGAAACAAAAAACACAGCTGTCAGGCATTTTTACAAACGCCTCTCGAGTGAATAAAGCCCCGTTAATTCCACTGAGTCCTGTATGCCTCACCCCGCCCTGCAGTACAATCGTGCTACTTGCACGTCACCTGTGACAGCAGTAGGCACACCTAACTTAAAAATGTGAATTGTTTGTCGGATTTCACCTGGTATTTTTACATTCCCACACTGACAAGAAGACATACACTCTCCCTCGTCTATGTTTTGAAGGCCTTAAAAAATGTGATTAGTTTGAAAAATATTGTGTTTTAAGCAGGGCTTTAAGTGGGATGAAAAAACTGGGGGGTCTCTTAAAGGGGTGTGGCTTTTGTAATTAAGGGCGTGGCTTAGAAACATGTAAGATGAAAATTTGTGCTTAGCATAGTGTGCCCTCCGACTGGTATATTTCTGCCTCTGTAATCGCATCCAGATATATAATACAACAAGTAACAAGCCAGGACTATTGGCTTTGTCAATGGTTGTTAGTTGCATAAGATAAATAAGCAACAACTATGGCTTCGTTGTAGAGCATATTGAAAATGCTTCAGTTCTGAAATGATGAGACTGTGAAAGAAATATAACGAATCTCTTTGAAGTTACATCAAAGGCAGTGAACGGTGGTACTGCTGCAGAGTTAAGATCTATGTTTTTCATCCTGAGGGTGAGATCAAAAACTGGAGAGCCCGATAGGGACCTGTCTCAGCACTTGCTTTTTACCGGTAGTACCCGGCCCACTTAAAGCCTTGCTTTTAAGTACTCCTAACAATCCGCACTCCTCTCTCTTCCCCCTGCCCCTTTAGCTCCCCTCTTCATGACCTGCTTCTCATATAATGTGTTTTAACAAGATGTTCCAGCGTGATTGTAGGGAAAGCTGAAGTTCACCCCCTCAATCATAATGACCAAGCCACACCCCTGCCGATGGTGGACAAACAAACCCCCTCAAAAATAACCTTCCAATGAAAAAACAGACTGCACCAAAATCGCAATTACCTGGCTCTTCATAAAGCTATGTTATGTTTTGAACTTTGTACAGGGCACACACTGGGGGGCATATTTACAAGGGGATTGCGCCACCAAAACGTCACTTTTTTCCGATGTTCCGGTGGCGCAATACCCTGCACCATATTTACGAAGCAGCCTTAAGTCACTTTGTGTGCCTTAACGCCACTTTGTAAATATGGTGTCCTTTTCACGCAGTTTTCTGTGTGAAAGGGGCTTGCAATGGGTGTTGCTGTGGAGTTCCTCTGCAACACCCATTGCTTTTTGCCACTGCCGTAGATTTACAAGGATATGTAAATCTGAGGCAGTGCCAAATACTAACCCACTGAATAGCAGGCATTAGATTGGTGCAACGAGGATAAATACTTTTATTTCTCCTCGTTGTTTGCTCTATCTGTGCTGCATTCTGCAGCACACGTAGAATGAGCAAAAAACCGTTAATGATTGTTATGTGCAGGAAGGTCTCCCTTCCTGCACAAAAACAATCATTAAATAATGGCGATTTGCAACTTCTATGTGTGCTGTAAAATGCAGCACACATAGAAGTAGCAAATATCCATTATTGATTGTTTATGTGCAGGAAGGGACACGTTCCTGCACATACACAGTCATCCCTGCAATGCAGGCACCCTTGCACTATGGCGCAAGGGTGTCTGTGTTGGCGCTTGGCAGCTTTTTGTAGTGCCGGGGCAAGGGAACACACAGGGGTGCACTGTATTCTTATAAATACAGCGCATCCCTGCGTTTTTAAATGACACAGCACGGTGCTGCAAAAATGCTCGCAGCGCTGCACCATTTCTTAGTAAATATACCCCAGGTTGTCAACAGATGGCTTTGTAAGAAGCAATCTGCCATTGGCACCATGACTCTCCCACTATATCACCTAAAGTGGGGACGGGGGGGGGGGTGTATTGTCTCTATTTCCCCCGAGGGGCTGATGAACTGGGTCTCTCTAAAAATGTGATTTATGTGCCATAAATATACTAGAAAAGACTGAAAGTGAATACCATGACAGAGCTGATGGGTGTGAGTCAAGAGCTGCCTAGTACAGTGACGGAGAAAGGAGGGAATGAAGGAAAGAGGGCAGCCAGAGGCAAAGGAGAGATGAAGAAAAAGGAGACTGGGAGAGGAAAGATAATGATGAGGTAGAGAGGGTAAAGAAGGGGAACAGAAGGACGGGTGAGAGGAAGGCAGGAAACACAAAAGGAAGGATTGAAGGAAGGAAGGGTGAAAGTACCTGTAAAAGAAGGGTGAAAGGATGGATGGAAGGGCTGGTGAGTGAAAGGATAAATTGACAGAAGGGTTAAATCATGGCTATAGGCATGGGAAGTGGACGGGGGACAGAGGGGAGAAAGGATGGATAGAGGGAGGAAAGAGGATCGAAAGTTGAAGACAACTCTTATAGGGAGGGTTGGACTCCCAGAGTGATGATAGAAGTATGGCCCAAAATGTGGCATATTTAAATTTTCTTACTATTCACATCACACCAACACTAGGTACATGGTTCCCTCCTGCAAAGATGAGAGATGGGCTAACCAGGAGCCATGCAAGGTGGCAATGCTAGGTGCTCTTGTAAAGACACTGAGACATTTCCTGGGGGAGTGGGGCAGGTGAGGGGCGGGTCATGTACTACGTCTACTTGAAAGGATTCGTAATCTGTGCATTGTGACTCACAGTGACATTGAGCTCCACTGCACACACCAGCTGCATTGTGTAGCAAAGGCTTCACACATACAAAATAACAGTAGCACACATGAGATTGCCTGTCCTATAACTGGTATCTGAAAGAGACACGTTAGTGATAGATTCCTTACCTTAGAATATCCCCAGGCGTCAGGCTGGATCCGGAAAGTTTTGCGTAGCAGTACCCTTGCGCGTCGGTAGGCGGCGTCGTGCGGCTCCGCGTCCGTCGTCGGCGTCGTGATCGCCGGGATGACGTCGCGGGCAGTACTTAGGCGCCGCCCCTGCGCGCTGACGTCAGTTCTTCTTTTTCCGCGCCAGCAAGCGCAGATCCGGGAAGAGCAGTGCCCTGGTTAATTTTTTGACCATACCTTTTGGTGATTTTTTCACTGTTTTTTCCATCTTTAAGGTGTCGTAGGGATGCCCGGCTTCAAGCGATGCGGCGCCTGTGCGCGGATGATGTCCGTCACCGACCCGCATTGGGAGTGTCTCTTCTGCCTCGGCCGAGGCCACGACACCGAGTCTTGTCCCGAATGCCAGGCCCTCAACCCGAAAGCTTTGCGAGAGCGGTCTCGAAAGCTCCTCGAGGCCCGGCATTCGGCTCCACGGAGGCCCCGGTCGCGTGAGAGGTCCAGGGGTCGCTCGCGGAGTGCACACCGGTCGTCGGCGTCGAAGTCTTCTTCGTCCGGTAAGTCTAAGCACAAGAAGTCCAAGAAGCATCGTCGCTCTCAGACTTCGCCTCGCCGGTCTCGCGACTCGGCTGAGGCCCCTCCCGGCACCGTCCCCGCCCCCGCGGCCCCGGACTTGCCTGTGGAGTCGCCCCCGCCATACCCGCCCTTCCCGGGTTCGGGGGCGGATCCGGCCAAGGTACAGGAGTTCCTGTCGGCCATGGCCCGCCTCTTCGGGCCTTCAGGCCCCTCCGGTGCGCCTTCGGGCCCCGCGGGCCCTGATGGGGTTGCTCCGGCGTCGCCGGCGGCTCCGGCCCCGGCGTCGCCCGTGCCTCCAGCCTCGATCCCGGCTCCGGCTTCGGCCCCGGCCTCGATCCCGGCTCCACAACACCCATCGACGCCGGTCGACCTCACAACACCTCCGCCGGCGCCGATGTCTCCGGTGCCGTTCTCGACGCCGCCCTGGGCTCCGGGCGGCGTCGTCCCCAGTTCCTTCCGGCTCCGGACATGGACCCGGAGCGACGTCGCTCGACGCCGGCTCCGGCGCCGATGGGACCTTGGGTCCCAAATGTCCCTCCTCCTCCTTATTTTGAACCAGAGGAGGACCAGGAGGACTGGGAGGGGTCTGATGACCCTCTGACGCGCAACTGTCAGTATGATGAGGACTGGACAGAGAGTCTAGGGGAGGCCAGTGGTCTGGACACTTCCCCTGACACTGGCATGCTGTCTCCTCCCGTGGCTACGGAGGAGGGGGCCAATTTTGGTACGGTGTTGCGTAGGGCTGCTGGGGCCTTACGTCTCCAGCTCCCTACTTTGACGGTCAAGCCTAACATCTTGACAGAGGTGCTTCAGCCGGCAGCCTCCTCTGCGGAGACTGTGCTGCCGTTTAACGACGCCCTCACTGACGTTCTTTTGGGCGCCTGGTCCAAGCCCAACATAGGGGCTCCTGTGGATCGGAACGTGTCACGACGCCATCGCCCCGCTCCGGGCGACCCCCTGTTTCTTTCTGTCCACCCCACTCCTGAGAGCTTGGTTGTCCAAGCCTCCGCTTCCCAAACCGCCTTCCCTACCGCTCCTCCGGATAGGGAATCCAAACGCCTGGATCAGTTTGGGAAGAAAGGTTTTCTTCCTCCAGTGCTGGCTTGCGGTCCGTTAACACCGCTTGTCTTTTGGGCCGATATACCCACTCCCTGTGGGATTCGGTGGCGGATGTTTTGCCCCAGTGCCCTGAGGAGGTCCAGGCACTGCTTTCCCGCGCCATTGCGGAAGGAAGGGATGCGGCCAAATACACTATCCGTTGTGGCCTTGACACCGCCGACTCGCTGGGCAGGTCGATTGCAACGACGGTGGCGCTCCGACGCCACGCCTGGCTGAGAACCACTGGTTTTTCAGGGGATGTCCAGAATACTCTCATGGACATGCCCTTTGATGGAGTCGGTCTTTTTGGGTCCAAAGCAGACCATGCGTTGGAGCGCTTTAAGGACTCACGGGCTACTGCCAAGTCCCTGGGCCTTTCTGCTACACGCCCTCCGCTGCCTTCTGCTTTTCGCCCCTATCGTGGCCACGGTAGGGGCGCCCCTTCACGTCAGCAGCCCAGCCACCGGCCCGCGCAGCAGGCGTCTTCGCGTGGCCGAGGACGTGGATTCCGCCGTGGCAGATCGGGCAACCAGCGTGCGGGTCAGGCCACCACCTCCAACCCGTCCGCGGCCTCCAAGCCCTCCTAGTCCCTCCTTTCAGGTGCACTGCACGCCAGTAGGGGGCAGGGTCCGCCATCACCTTCCCCACTGGCGCACCATCACCTCGGACAGGTGGGTCTTGGACATTGTCCGAAGGGGCTACTCCCTCCCCTTCGAGACCACCCCCCAGCCATGCCACCTCAATTCCACCGCATGTCAGGGGATCACTTGGTGCTTCTACAGAAGGAAGTCACGGCCCTCTTGACCAAGAGGGCCATCGAGCATGTTCCGACCCCAGAAGTAGGGCGTGGTTGCTACTCCCACTACTTTCTGGTGCCCAAAAAGGACAAGGAGGACATGCGTCCTATCTTGGACCTCCGGAACGTCAATCGCTTCCTCCGGAAGGAGAAGTTCAAGATGCTCACCCTAGCTCAGGTCTTGACTGCCCTCGACCCTGGAGACTGGTTGGTAGCGTTGGACTTGCAGGACGCGTATTTCCACATCCCCGTCCTGCCGGCCCACCGGCGTTACCTTCGGTTCACGGTAGGCCCCGAGCATTTTCAGTTCACCGTGCTCCCCTTTGGCCTTACCAGTGCCCCTCGGGTGTTCACGAAAGTGATGGCGGTGGTCGCAGCTCATCTGCGCCGGGCAGGGGTTTCAGTCTTCCCCTACCTCGACGACTGGCTGCTGAAGGCGGGCTCGTCCCAGGCAGTCGTCTCCCACCTCCAGACTACGGCCGAACTCCTGCACTCGCTGGGGTTCTCCATCAATGTGCCGAAGTCGCATCTAATTCCTTCTCCACAGCTCCTTTTCATCGGAGCAGTTCTGGACACGACGCAGTTTCGGGCCTATCCTCCCGAACGGCGAGTCCGGGATATTCAGGCTATGATTCCGATCTTTCGGCCTTTATCCTGGGTTTCGGTACGGATGACCCTGAGGCTGCTGGGCCTCATGGCCTCCTGCATCCTGCTGGTCAATCATGCCAGATGGCATATGCGGGCTCTGCAGTGGGACCTGAAGTTCCAGTGGGCGCAGCACCAGGGCAACCTGTCCGATCACGTCCAGATCTCGGAGGGGACTGCAAAACAGTTGCAGTGGTGGCTCTCGAACCGGCAATGGGTCATGGGCAGATCCCTCTCCCTTCCCCAGCCAGAGCATACAGTTGTGACGGACGCGTCCCTTCTGGGATGGGGCGGTCACATGGGAGAGGCGGAGATCAGAGGCCTCTGGTCTCCGGCGGAGTCCCGGCTCCATATCAACCTTCTGGAGCTCCGGGCGATCCGGCTTGCACTCAAGGCATTCCTTCCCTCTGTCAAAGAGAAGGTAGTGCAGGTGTTCACAGACAACACCACCGCCATGTGGTACTGCAACAAACAGGGCGGGGTGGGGTCTTGGACCCTTTGTCAGGAGGCTCTGCGCCTCTGGACATGGCTGGAACATCAGGGCATGTTCCTGATGGTTCAACACCTGGCAGGTTCTCTGAACGCCAGGGCGGACGAACTCAGCCGCAGGTGCATGATGGATCACGAATGGCGTCTTCACTCGGAAGTGGCGCAAGGACTCTTTCTACAGTGGGGAGAGCCTTGGTTAGATCTATTCGCCACCGAAGAGAACGCGCAATGTCATCAGTTCTGCGCGTTGGAATTTCCAAGGCGGCACTCGCTCGGCGACGCTTTTCGTCGCGAGTGGAGTTGCGGTCTGTTGTACGCCTTTCCGCCTATACCACTTCTACCCAGAGTGTTGAAGAAGATTCGGCACGACCGGGCCCAAGTCATTCTTGTGGCTCCGGACTGGGCTCGAAGAGTTTGGTATCCCGAGCTACTCAGTATGAGCATAGATCCCCGATCCGTCTGCCTCTTCGGGAGGATCTTCTGTCGCAGCAGCAGGGGCGGTCCTCCACCCGAACCTGTCCAGTCTACACCTGCTTGCGTGGAGATTGAGCGGCGGCAGTTGATTCCTTTCGACTTGCCTCCCGAAGTTTGTGATGTGATTCTGGCAGCCAGGCGTCCCTCCACTAAGGTGGTATACGCCTGCAGGTGGAACAAATTTGTGGCATGGTGCACAGCAAAGGCTGTGGATCCCCTTTCTGCCCCTCTTTCTGAGGTCCTTCTGTTCCTTCTCTCTCTGGCCCAACAGGGTTCTGCCCTGGGTACCATCAAGGGTTATCTTTGTGCTATCTCGGCCTTCCTCAGGCTCCCTGATCAGCCCTCCCTTTTCAAGTCCCCTGTTGTTAACAGGTTCTTAAAAGGCATTACTCACCTCTTCCCTCCTGTTCCGTTTGTAATGCCTCAGTGGGACTTGAACTTGGTTCTTACCTTTTAATGTGCGCTCCCTTTGAGCCTCTGCATAACTGTCCTCTTCGTCTTCTGACTCTGAAGACTGCCTTTCTGGTGGCCATCACCTCCGCTCGGCGGGTGAGTGAGCTCCAGGCTCTATCTTGCAAACCTCCCTTTCTGTCTGTTCATCCAGACAAGGTTGTTCTTCGGACGCGTCCGTCCTTCTTGCCAAAGGTGGTTACTGCTTTCCACATTGGGCAGACCATCACTTTGCCCACCTTCTTTCCGCCTCCGCATCCTTCCAGAGAGGAAGAGAGGCTCCACCGTCTGGACCCAAAACGTGCGCTCTCCTTCTATATCGACCGCACAAAACACTTCCGGGTGGATGACCAGCTCTTTGTTGGCTACGTGGGCGCCAAAAAGGTCGGGCGGTGCACAAGAGGACCGTCTCCCGCTGGGTTACCTTGTGCATCAAGACCTGCTATTCTTTGGCCAAGAAGGAGCCTCCTGTTGGGCTGCGTGCCCATTCCACCAGGGCAACGGCTGCTACCACGGCCTTGGGCCGCGGTGTTCCGCTGCCGGTTATCTGTCAGGCAGCTACGTGGGCCTCGCTGCACACGTTTACTAAGCATTACTGCCTTGACAGTCAGGTCCGGAGGGACGGCTTCTTTGGCCGTTCTGTCCTCCAGGACTTCCTTGTCTGATCTTTGTTCGCAGACCCACCACCGGGGTTGGTATTGCTGGGGTATCTATTCTAAGGTAAGGAATCTATCACTAACGTGTCTCTTTCAGATGCACAAGTTACTAACTTGTGTAACGATATATCTGTAAGAGACAGTAGTTAGTGATAGATTCCTACCGCCCACCCATCCTCCCCGTTCTGCGAACTGATTTCTAGGGTTAAGGACATCCCTTTCAGGGCCCTAGTATTTTTCAGACACCTGTGTCAGCTTCTTGCATGGCTCTGCGTTCCTGGCGCGGAAAGTCGTGTACAGAACTGACGTCAGCGCGCAGGGGCGGCGCCTAAGTACTGCCCGCGACGTCATCCCGGCGATCACGACGCCGACGACGGACGCGGAGCCGCACGACGCCGCCTACCGACGCGCAAGGGTACTGCTACGCAAAACTTTCCGGATCCAGCCTGACGCCTGGGGATATTCTAAGGTAAGGAATCTATCACTAACTACTGTCTCTTACAGATATATCGTTACACAAGTGAGTAACTTGTGCTTTAGGAAGAGACAATGAAATTATGCAGCAGGAGAGGACAAATTATGCACCAGGGTTGACTAAATTGTGCAGCAAGGAAAGGCAAATTATGCTGGTTCACGCTAAACATTTTGTGACAGTATTACTTCATTATTTTGTAATTTTCACAAATGCTAACTCTGTCTGGACAAAGTTTTCTCCTCATTAGAACCAATTTAACATTCAAATAGAGCAATGAACAACAGAAAGGTGGCTAATCAACATTTGCAAAGGGCCTTCCAGTGCACTGGAACAAATTTCTCTATTTTTTTAGTAACTTTTGATCTGTTTGAGCAAGAAATTTTGTTTTGGTTAAATATGCACATTATGCAGCAGATAATGGACTGTGACAAATGCAATAAATCTGTAATACTGTGTAAAATGCACTGCAGCAGAATTGCATAATTATAGTGGCCCTGGTCTTAGGTAAGCAAACAGCAGTCGTACATTCACATTTTGGATTCACTTGCAAAGCGATTCATTACCATGTATTATCTAACCATTATGGTGTAATTTTATATGTGTGCAAATCCACTCACAGGGAAGATTTGCTGGTTAGCACGCAGAACCCAATGTGCACCGAACTCGGCAGCTACAGTCATCCTCAACCTCATACAAAGAACTCACATCACACCTAGGAGAGATCCACTGGCTCCTGGATACACAAACATGCTCATTTAAGATACCTCACACACACATTCAATGCACTACACAACTTAGGCCCCACCTAGCTGAACAGTCGCATCTCCTTCCACGTGCCACCCAGACACCTTCACTCCACAGACTCCTACTTGCACACATTTCATGCATACACAGAACCAGATCTAAGGACGGGTATTCTTTTGCATCGCTTCTAAAGCGTGGAACAACCTTACACTCCTCATCAGAGCATCCACCTCTTTTCTTCAATTCCGCAAATAGCTGAAGACCTGGCTTTTCAATTAACCAACCTACCATAGGCAGGGCAAGGAATATACACCTGCTCAGAACCAGGATACCCTCGGAGGTGATAGTGCAATTCACAAATACACATAACATAACACAACAGAAATGAAGTGGAGGCCAAAAAAATTCAGAGGGATTTAAAATGACAAAAGTTTTGGATCAATGGCGAGAACATCTCCCCACTTTGGCCAATCTGCGCAAACATTTATAGAAAGAACCTGAGGTGAAAGGACCAAGCATATGTCATTTTTCATTCAGATTCCTTGTACTGGGTTATTAGCAAAAATAAAAAGTGCATTTTCTGTAGAATCAGCAACTTAACCACAAATTCAGAAACTCCTAAGCGTACTCTGTGATATTTATCTCTCCTTTTAAGTCAAGAAATTTTTAATTTAAACAGGTATACATTGTAGGAAAATGCCCCTTTTTGCATGGTTGCCCCCCACTTTTTGCCTAATGTTGATGTACTTTCACCAAGTGTGCCCTGGGTTCCTGCCAACAAGGTGCCCAGGGCCTATGTTCTTTCCCTAAACTGTACTGTTGCAAAACCCAATTGGCAACTATCTGGCCACATGCAAGTCCCTTGTAAAGGGCACCATAGGCACCAAGGGCACTGTGACCAGGGAAGGCCTCTAAGGGATGCAGCACTTATTGTGCCATCCTCAGAGGCCCTTACCTTCACACACACACACTGTCATTGCAGGCTGCGTGTTTTGGTGCAGAATAAAGTGAAGAGTCGACATGGCACACATCCCTGTGTGCCATGCCTACAACCCACTGCCCTGGCATAGGTAAGCCACCCCTCTAGCTGGGTGCACTACACCTGTGGGGAGGGTATAGGTGCATGAGCCCTGTACCCCTACAGTGTCTAAGTCAATTCTTGGACATTGTAAGTGCAGTAATGCCATAAAGAGTATATGGTATGGGAAGTTGTCATTACGAAATCCACAGCACCATAGTGGCCTTACTGAAAGCTGGGAAGTTTGGTAACAAACTTCTCAGCACATTAAACCCACACTGATGCCAATGGGGGATTTAATGAAAAATGTACTCAGAGGGCATCTTAGAGATGCCCCTTGAAAAACGACCTAACTCTAGTGTCCTGGCTGAGTGGCTCTCGCCAGCTGCCACCACCAGACATGTTTCTGGACCCCTGGGTCGAGAGCCTGCCGCTCACAGGGTCCTGAAACAAAGCACATCCTGGGACGAGGTGCCAAGCCTCCTCCCCCAGGATGGGCAGGGTCCACGAAGGGGAAGCTTCAAAGGCTTGTCGCCTTTGTGAGGTACCCCAGCCATTTGCTGCTTCCAGCAACTGGCTCCCACCGGTTCTGACCCCCACTCTGGGTGGGAGAATCGACGGGAAAACCAAGTTAGGAGGAGAGGTGTGCCCACCTTTGCCAACCCCATCCCTCAGGTGGGAGAGGCTAGGTGAAGCACAACTCTCAGTCCCCGCCATCTTGCAGATGGGTGGACCCAGCCAACCAGAGTGAGGCATATATCCCCCTCCCACTGTAGAGTGGCATAATAGAGGGTGTACCCACCCCAAGGAAAGGACCCATTGGTCCCGACCTGTAGCTACCTGTAACACCCCTAAATTTAGTATTTAGGGGCAACCCTGAACCTTGCCTCCTCAGATCAGAGCCAGCAATAAGAAACCAGAAGAGGAAGGACCGAACAGCTGCGCATAGAAAGGAAGAGGAGTACACCCACTGACTTGGCCCCAGCCCTACCGGCCTGTCCCGACCTCAGACTCCTCCTGCAAAACCTCGGTGTGTCCTGCAGCCAGCAGCCCTGAAAAACCCGGAGAACCTGCACTGCCTTCGCAACCAAACAGACTCTGTCTCCCATGAGCACCGGACTTGCTCAAAACCAACCGACTCTGACTCCGGCCGATTCCGTGAATCTCCAACACTCCGCTCCCCGCGCCCCAAGCCTGAGTGACCCAATATCCTCAGGAGACCCCCCTGGCGATCCTAGCCTGGATCCCAGTGTCCCCTGAACCTCTACAAGCTCCAAAACCAAATCTGCAGCCAACAGCTGAAAGGTCCTCTTAACCGCGACCGAAGGCGACACCCTGACCGACCCATAACTGAAATGGTCCAGAAAGACCAACAGCGACCGTCCGACCGACTCCCTCTCTGATCGCTTGCGGTCACAAGACGACGACTCCCAAAGACCCCATTCGCCTCATCAGCTGACTACGAGGGATCCTCGACCGAATCTGCAGCTTCAGCCAAGACCGCATCCTACACCCGGCCGCCTGCGTGCCACTGGCGGTGTAGTTCTTGTGTCGGCCATTGGACCCTACTGTACTGACCTTGACCCCAGGAGCTTTTTTCTCCCAAACTGGTGGCCTGCTCGCCGCAGTCCCCAAGCCCTGGACCGTGCTTAGCCCGTTGGCTGTGTGGTCCCTGCACTCTGCCGCCTCTGTGCCGCTGGTGGGGCGACTCGAGTGCCCATCTGACCGAATCCTACCCACGGACCCGTAAACCCAGTTCTGTTTTTCCAGGACTAAGTGTGTATCGTGAGTAATACTGCAAACCTGTACTGATATTGCAAAATGCATTAGCTCCTTTTTCCTTCTTCTAGGAAATGCACCAGCCTAGTGTCATGAGATACCTGGCTGTGTAAGAAAAGTAACTGAAAAGTGATTCCGATTATTTACAAGTACGAAGTAATTATTCTGTAACCAATTCATTGCATTCTACTGCATTCAAACTGTATTTAAACTGCATATCCTTGCAAAGTATTTTTATACTTACCTGTACCAGGCCTGGCTTGGTTCTAGAAAATAAATATAGCTAAATAATATTTTTATACAAAACAAATTGGTCAGAGTTCAGTCCCTGAGTGTGTGAAATCATTTCTTGCCTAAGTGTGTACAACAAATGCTTAGCACTACCCTCTGATAAGGTCTTACTGCTAGCCCACAATACCATTAATAGAGAGTAAGGTACTATCTACTTTAACCTCTGCCTACCTTGAAGTTGAAGAATTTGTTACCATCACCCAATGAAGCAGTTCTTGTTTCAAAGCTTGTTTTATCAATCTTGGAAGAATGAATGGCTGAGTTGGCCCTGTCAGGATTAGAATCTCTGACCGCCAAGTTGCACCCACATTTCTGCAATGGCCACTGAACCCACTGAGGTTTACTTATCCACTTGTGCTTTTCTTTGCTCCCTGCTGCTGTCTGTCACAGACAGCAGAGGAGTTGATAAGAAAGTTAAGAAATAGTTATTAATTTATTTGTCGTTCTCGGCATTTGGCTTAAGAAAATACATCTCATAACATTGAAACACACTTACAAATAACAATTTACCTAAATACCACCCAAACTACCACAATAAAATAATTACAGGTTATCTATAAAAACAAGGACTAGAATATAAAACCCTAGTGTCCACCAACTTTCAGCTAATATAACAATGTAATAATTTACATAATTTACAAGGCATATAACAGCTAAAATAATAGCAACTAGAAAGGTGCCAGTTAAAATCAGTCGGGATTCCCCTTATTCTTCAACTTCCCACTCGTAATCCAGGCACTCCAAGTGCATATTGAAACTGCATGATAAATGACCGGGTGGTCCGCCCTATAAGAAAGGGCTAAGGAATCTAACGTATTCAATACATATAGGCACTAAATAAGGGAGTAAGCCATTTCCTGCAAATGCCCAATACATTAGAGCAGAATAACATAAAATGGATAATATTTTCTTTTTTACCACTAGCACATTCACACAACTCATCATTACCAACTGCTTTGTTCCATCTGGCAACATGTGCTATCAATGGAAGAGTCCTCAGGCAGCCGTACCTATATATCATCTAGGCAGGGTTCAAAACCTGGGTTTTGTACTTTAACAATCCCTGTACCACCGACCCATTCTTCCAAGAATTGTATACATTTTGAATTTTATACTGCCAATAGGCCTTGTTGATCCAAGTTGATGTCTCCCCATTAATCATAGAAGGATCTTTATAAATGATCTCAAGTTTGAGCATTTTTAACGTACTTGAGCTGTTGTATCTTTATGTAAAATCTGCAAGGCTGTAATCATATATTGATGCAACCCTGGCTGCTGTAGCGCCAGCCAAAGTAAGTCTCTATCTACTAAATCAAACGCTGACTTCAAATCAATAAATGCTAGATACAGGGGGATTTTCCTTTGCCTAACATACTTTATACATATAGAGTATAAGCTCATGGCCTGGTCCCCCATTCCAATACCTTGAACCCTGAAGACATAATCAGCAAACTGCACGCCTACCACTTGGACAGACACCTAACCAACTGGAGAACACTCTCCAAAGAAGACACCACCTCAATTATGAAGACATCCACTCCGGGGCCCCCACAGACCCATATCCACAACATATCTACAACCTACAACCTACGAGGATCCGTGATCAGCAAATTCCTCACTCACATCATCAACTCCTACATCAAGTCTGCAACCTTCCCCTAGAAGTAGAAGCATGCTGCAGTCACAGCCCTCCTTAAAAAACCATTGTCTGACCACAATGATCTGACCAATCTCCCTCCTACCATAACCAAAAAAGGCAATAGAGAAAGCAATCAAACAGCATCTCACCTACCACCGGGAACACCACAACCTTCTCGAACACTCCCAATCTGGCTTTCGTAGCAATCATAGTACCAAGATAGAACTCATCGCTGCTACAGATGAGATCTGCACCCTTCTAGGCTGAGGAGAAACCGCCACCCTCATACTGCTGGACCTCTCGACAGAATTCAACACCATGTCACACTCCAGCCTTATGAAAAGATTACACGCTACAGACATCCATAGTCCAGCCCTGCAATGGCTAGGCTCCTTCCTCACAAGGAAAACATAGTGAGTCAGACTTTCCCCTTCACATTGGAGCCCAAGGATCTGATCTGCGGAGTCCCTCAAGGATCATCCTTGAGCTCCACCCTGTTCAAAATTTGCATGAAACCACTCGCTGACATCATCAGATCTCACAGCATCTCCATCAACTCCTAAGCCGATGACACCCAGCTCATCCTCTCTATATGAGACAAGTCCCCCACGATCAGATCCAACTTCACCAAATGCATTATCCACATAGCAGAATGGATGAGAACCAACTGACTGAAACTCAACAGAGACAAGACAGAAGTGCTGATCTTCGGGAACAAGAACTACCCCTGGGACTGCACCTCAGAGCCCAGTCCAACACCATCACCCTTTAACCACACACATAACCTGGGTGTAGAAATAAAAACCTTCTTAGGGGTTCACTGATACACCTGGTCCTTAAGACCAACAAAGAAGAGATTGGCACGGAAGCTGTAATATCAAAAAAACATATTTTAATAACCTCAGATGAGGGAGATTGCGTCTTACGGTACCCGCAGGCCACTGTAGGAGGCATTCTAATGAGTGCAGAGAACAGGGTCCTTATATATGCATTTGTTACATAGTCAGCATAAAATCAAGGGAGGTCCTAGCACATACAAGCATGCTTATTGACTAATATGGGAATACAAAATTTGCTTGCTCCACAAAGTGGGAGGGGAGACTAAACTGCTTACATCAGTAAGAATAGCCTGACAGTTCTATACTAGGAGCAGGTGCATTCTACCAGCTAGGCCTTTCTGAGCATGTGCAAGACTCTGGAAGAGGGAGAAAGCACATGGCGAGCACATGGCTAACTAAAATGGCTGCCAAGTACAAAATGGCTTTCAGCTCATGCTAACAGCGATTCCTGCAATCTTTAACAGATGATCCTTTTAGCATGAGCTAAAGACATTCCCATGATCTAGTAGGGACATAGAAAATATTTTGCACATTTTCTTCTCATAAATTCATTAATATCCTAATCCATTGCTAGGTGGGCATTTACATTCTAAACATTTCATTAAGCGGGTATATATAAGGTATAAGCAGGAGTACAAAGGGAACAGAGCATTGGGTCATACAGGTAGCAGGAGAGAATAATGACTATTATCTCAAACAGAAATCTCAATATTTTTCCAACCCTAAGCAGAAAGCAAATACCAAAACCATCTAGTCTAATTCTAAGTTTCAGGGCTCTGATGTATTTCAGTGACTATCTATTTCAATTTCAGAATAGCCAACAGCACAAACCTAATAAAAACATTTTCAATAGACTTTTCCAGTATTTCTTTTATGAGGGCTAAAGTATCAATTAATATACTCAAGGAAAGAGTAAAGTAACATTTGTTAACTGCTCAGGAAAATGTTTTTCGTGTAGAATAAGCATGATAAGTAATACAAATATCAGGGAAGTCAGACAGATTATTACAAAAACAATCCTGGCTCCGGGGGACCAGGAGGACCACACAGGGCCATAGGAATTAGGACAAGGTGTCGCAAAGGGCTGCTCCTCCTCAAAAATGGGACGACCAAAGGGGTACATTACTAACAAAAAAAAGAGTCCTTGGGAAATTGTAGCCGCTGTACAACCAGCCAGAGGGGAGTCTTCTCCCTGTGTCCGTTTGAGCGTCACAGGCAGGCTCTTGTTGTTCCCACGGTGGAGCTGCACAACTCGCAACTCAAGAATCACGGCCCAGTTTGAGAAGAAAAAGTCTTTCTTTCAGGATAGGGCAATCACCCCCCCAGGGCAAATACCCTCAACGATCCTGTCCAGTGTCTCAGGCAGTGCACCAGTTTTCTTCACTTTAATCTAACAGCACCAAGGGCACAGCACCTGTACCCTAAACTCAAGTCCTTCCCTAACTCCTGTATTGTTCCACTGGCGCACTGCTCTTTTGTTGGGGCCACAAATTGTAGCCAATATGCTCAGGCATCCCTTGATCAACAAACAAAGGCGCAGGCTTGCATTCACTTGGGACCAGGACTCAAAAGGCCTGATGCTGGGATATGTGAAGCAACCCTTGTTTCAAAGGGGGTCACCTCAAGTAAAAGCCTCCTTGCCGTCCTTGTCGTTCTGTGACTCTCTCAGCTGGGCATCAAAAACTGGATCCACACAAAGATTTCTCCATCCTGATTTGTGACCCCGTCTTTCGCCCAAGACAGTGGCAGGGGTACACACTTCACGTCCCAGTACTTCCGCCTTCACTGAGGTCCTAGTTGCCAGCAACGCCTGTGCTGGTTCCTTTTATCTTGACTCCAAGCTGGACTGTCGCTGACTCCCAGGCTGGATCTGATGTCCGGGCCCCTCTGGCAATGGTTGTAAGGCAGCAAATATCTATTGGTGGACAGAACAAGAGGTCTTTAGACAAGGCACAGAAATAATCTATCAACAGAGAGGATAGTCTCAGAATACTTCCTTAGTCTTGGGGCGCCCCATACATTAGCAAGGCACCCAAGAACCACTTCATCTATCTGAGAGTAGAAAACCCTGGACCTATTGGCAAGAATAAAAGGAACTTTTTGGTGAACTGACAAGAGTAATACGTCACTCAATCCCAAGCAGCCAAGGAAGTCTGTGTTCATTTACTAAATTCTGAGGAAAAGAGAAAAACAATACAGACATACTCCAAATACTTACATTGGTGTATTCCTATATTACTAATCTGAAGAACCCTCAAGAAAAAGGAAATGTTCTACAGTTCTACTTATGAACCTTGCATTACTTGTACAGGACTGCAGACACTTCTAAAATAATTTCTCTTAATAAAAACACCTACATTTTACACTTAGGGTCATACTTTCATGTTATAGGCGCAGCGGAAAAATCTAAAACTGCTAATTTAACAGGGATTCTTATTTCATAAATAACTAAAAACAAACTCAACATAGTGGGTACATAAATTTCTCCAGCAGAACATGTCGTGACAAACAAACTCCTATAAAACAATATTTTCCTTTAAAATGTTTGCTAAGGATCACATGGGCGTCTTTCCTGCATTCTACTTTTCACGATCCGGACTATGCAACATCATTTTCAAAAGGAAAAACCCTATCTCCAGCTCTAATAAGGGCTGTCAGCTTATTTACAGAGACTAGCTAATAAAAGACTAGCAATGCCCTTGCAAAACTGTATAGAACATGAGAATAACATAAACAATAATGGGATTGCCACCTGAGATTTTTGAACAGAAACCCCCACTATACAGTTCCCCTTAAAGATCAAATAAGGGAACAGCAATCTAGATTACTCATCCTTTCATAAAAACATCAGACAGGATGGGCAGTAACATAGCATATATTTTCATCATTTTATTAATTCTAACAATTTTAAAACAGTATTACAGAATAGCCAATACCTGTCTCATGGCCATTTCCTAGACAGCTTAGACAGACTCAAGAAAGAGTGAGAAAAAGAAGAGAGAAAACATAATTTTGCCTACCCTTAATTTGCCCAGGAGCTAACCTCCTTCCCCCATTTTGACAGTAGGAAAACCTGAAACAGGTTTACCTTCTGTCAACACTATTTACCCCTATTTGTGGCAACTGGGCACAAACAAACTTGTAGGAGATATCTTAGAAAGTGGCTATTTTCTGATTCAGCCTAACACAAGCACATTGAGTACTGTAGAAAGCGTTAATAACCAATTTACCAATTCCTTCAGCAATTGTACTAGATTAACATGAGGGCGCATGAATGCAAACTAAAATCCATTTCCTCCTTATCTTAGCCCCTACACAGTAATCTTTAAACTAAAACCATTATTTTTATATACATGGCAGATCAATGCTCAACTCAGGGCTGCTTTTCCTTCGTTTCATATGACTGCGCAAAACGTGTGTTTGCCAAAAATAGGAAGCAAAGCTTCTGTTCCTCTCTCTGCGCTGTCATCTCGTCTTTCAAAAACTTTTCGGAGGTCGAAGTGTCCAAGCAAACCTTACCCTTCACCCTGCTAAGTTGCTAAATGCAGAACTCCAACCTTTGACCCTTTCACTAGCTATCCATTTGTTTTTTGTGCAAGGCTTTCCATGCGGTCTTTGCAATTCAAAGCAACTCTGGAGAATCACAGCTGAAAGGCAGTCCTGTCCGGTCTGTTTGCCAGTAATTTAAAGGTAGGATAATAACGTCTGCTGGTTTCTGTATACTTATTTTCATTTGTGTACAGTGTGTGGTGTGCAGTAGGTCAGCTGTTTGTTCTATACTTGCATGTGTACCAGCTCTAGCCTGAGATCAGTTTGAAACCTGCCCTGAGTGGTAGAACTGGTTTTAAATAGTGAATTTTGCTCAATTTCGACTTTGGTGGTAGGGGCACTTAAAAATGAATATCCTACAATATTTTTGCATAATAGGAACCCCCAGAGTGTTCTCTAGATAGCCCAGGAATGGGAAATCAGAAATGTATAAGGTATACCCTTATAAAAATGAGCTTTGTACGGCTGGGTAAAGTGACATTTCACATTTAAGTTTCCTCCTATTGCGGTACAGCACTGCTTAAATTCAACTTTGATGCTAGGAATTCACAGTATGATGATTAGGCTTTATAAAGATTAAAAAACGAATTTAAAGCATTTATTTTTAATAATATATATTTGTTTCATATAATTATTATTATTTTTTTTTAATAAAACCAACCATTTTGATGATTCCACAGTTGAAAAGCAAGCTTAATTCGTAGCCTATCATATTTAAACGCATTCATTTATAACCCTAAGCACAGAAGCCTTACTTGAAACATGAAAAGTCTGCGCCACTTTTAAAGGACAGTAATCATTTAACATCAGAACCACAGATGTACTTATGTAAAAAGGCATTAAGAAAGGAAATCCCTACTTTCAATTTTGTTCTCTGTTATCCAGAATAATGAAACTGGTTTTTTGAAACTTTTAAAATAATGCAGGCCTTTATACCAGTTTTACACTGACTTAAAATTTTGCTGACTCAGCATTCCTGTCTGTGGCCGTGATCAGGAATAGCCATATGCTATTTATGCAGCTGTTGTTTGTCAGCAGGCGTCGAATTTTCACGCCTTTCTCAGGAAAAAACCCTTTGTTATTTGTAATACCCTGACAGAGTTAAATCCCCATTTGCTGTGTCAAACAGCTTCTTTTCAGTTAGTCAGTTTAAACACAGCTGTTGGAAAGCTTTTTTCTCTGGTGCTGAAAGAAAGCATGTCACAGTCTATTTAAAAACTGAGGCATTTCAATGCAGTCAAATCTATCTTTCTATAATGTGTATTTAGTTCAGCAACGACCAAATTCACTCAGATGATGTGAATGCCTTTTAATGTCTAATACAATGTATCTAAGGAAAATGCTGTAACATTTTGTATTTTAGTCTATTTATTGCAAAACACACAATTTCGTTTTTCTTCCTCTGTATGAGGCGTATTTTAATCCTATTGAATACGAATTCTAATTTTATCTTTAGCATTGTGGCAATTTGCACACATGTATAGTGTCTTACTCTGTCAATTTAATAGTAACATGCAGCTGTTTAGCATATGTTATATAATTCATTTCTGGATTTTTATTTAATATGTAAGTAACTAAATGACATTTTGCATAACAGAATGATGACAGCAAAAAAATATAAACAAACTCATTGAGCTCATTCCAGACATTTACAGAAGGGGGTCATACACTCAGAACACACAATACAGCGCGCTTAAAGCTAGCCATTCTTACACAAAGAGCGCAATCGCTATTTACTCACACAAGTATCACCAATGTCAAACCACAAACCACATAGACATTTAAACACACATTTAACCCACAAATCAACACTTAGGACAGAAACAAAAGACAGCTTACAAACTGTACGCAAAACCAAACTATTTGTAAATTCTAATTGTAAGTCATATTTACAAGAAGAGCTCTCAAAAGTAGTCCAAAAGACTTCCATGTTCAAGAAGCCAAAATACACCAAATTCGCCAGTTTTGGCTGGTAGAACACTCAAAAAGCGCTCTGCATATCACCACTTATGAATGTTACTAAGTGCGCAGATCCGGATCCGTTTTATGTACATATTTAGTTCCATGGGGTACTTAGTCACCAAGGAAGAAATATCTTTTTACTATACCTAAACCTATTTAGGTATCCCCTCTGAGGGGAGTCAGCTGAGTACTTCCTAAATCCATATTGGTACCTCCAAGACAGCAACACTTTCTACGAAGTGTGCTAGAAGCAGGCATGTCAAGAATATTATAGCATATATAATATTATACTCCAAGTGACACTTAACACAATGTGTGCCGTTCAAGTTTTCAAAGTTAGAGAAAAATCTCCTCATTACCTGCCTTCATTTGCTGCAGCAAAACAAACAAACAAACCAAAATCTTGGCCAAGTCATTCCAAACAAAAGTGTTGCTACAGCAACCTTACCAAACCAAAGTCTCCAGCTTCCAACTGCCAAGTTCTGAGTGACCTAACGGTCGTTTTAAAATACTCACGCCAAAGAAGTTCTCAGTCGGGAGCGGCAAACACTTGGAGGATCAGATCAGGAAGACCAGAAATATACTGGGCTGGAAGACAAACAATCTCCGTGCGCAGGGTACCTCCTCAGTAGATTCCTGTCCTGTACTCCTCAGTAGATTCCTGTCTCCCTTCAAGACCACTCCCTTGGATAGCCGCTTCACCGATGAGGTCCACGTTCGGGCGCCATTTGTAGAAATAAAAACCTTCTTAGGGGTTCACTGATACACCTGGTCCTTAAGACCAACAAAGAAGAGATTGGCACGGAAGCTGTAATATCAAAAAAACATATTTTAATAACCTCAGATGAGGGAGATTGCGTCTTACGGTACCCGCAGGCCACTGTAGGAGGCATTCTAATGAGTGCAGAGAACAGGGTCCTTATATATGCATTTGTTACATAGTCAGCATAAAATCAAGGGGAGGTCCTAGCACATACAAGCATGCTTATTGACTAATATGGGTATACAAAATTTGCTTGCTCCACAAAGTGGGAGGGGAGACTAAACTGCTTACATCAGTAAGAATAGCCTGACAGTTCTATACTAGGAGCAGGTGCATTCTACCAGCTAGGCCTTTCTGAGCATGTGCAAGACTCTGGAAGAGGGAGAAAGCACATGGCGAGCACATGGCTAACTAAAATGGCTGGCAAGTACAAAATGGCTTTCAGCTCATGCTAACAGCGATTCCTGCAATCTTTAACATGGGTATCATACCAGAAGACAAACTCAACATGGCTGCCACAGGTGCATGAAGCTACCTCCCCTTGCTTCCACATACTATGCATCCTCAAAAAAAATCTACAGATGGATTCCCATGGGCACCAGATGTACCGCTACTCAAGCCCTAGTCACCAGCAGACTTGACCACAGCAACACACTCTATGCCAGAATATCCAATCAGCTTCTCCACCGTCTTCAGACCATCCAGAACATCGCTGCTACACTCGTCCTAGACTTCCTACAATGCACTAACATCACCCCGCACCTCAGAGACCTACACTGGCTGCCGATACACAAACGCTTCCAATTCAAACTCCACACACATGCATACAAGGCACTGCACAACATTGGACCAGCCCACCCCAACTTCCACCAGCCCACCAGACACCTACGCTCTACCTCACTTTCTTTTGCACACACGCCCCACATCCGCAAAAGCTGAACAGGAGGCTTTGCCTTCTCCTTCTTTGCACCAAAAATGTGGAATGACCTCTGTCTGCACATAAGGGCCTCCTTCTCGCTTCTGGAATTCGGCAAGTGGCTTAAGACTGGGCTCTTCAACTAACACTCAGCAGACAAACTTCACACTTGGTCCAGCGTCTGCATTCTCCTCAGATGATAAGTTGCGGTATACAAATCTGAATAACATAACATAACTTCGAAAGCCTGCTTGATTGTCTGCTGATATTTCCAGGCTTCAACCTAATCTTGTATGGAAAGCACCCTCCTATAGATCTTACCCACACCATCTAATAATGATATTGGGTGGTAGTTAGATGAATCTGTTCTAGCACCTTTTTAAAATAATGGGACGATTGTTGTCCCATGCCATGATTCAGAGCACAGCATTAAAAGCTCTGACAATGATCGGGACCCATAGTAGAAGATCAACCTTATAAAAATCTATGGGAACAAAATCAGGGCTCGGGACCTTATCTTATTAATTTGGAAGCATCTACTCTTGAAGGAGCGTTTACAGGAGCTAGTACCTTAAATTTCCAGCAGGGCATCAGAGGGGCTGTCAAGTGGAACCCTGAAAAATATAAGTACTTTGTGCCGGACCTGAGAAATGTAATCCAGCCTAGTATAGAAGAATTGTTGAGACAGGGCTCGAAGAGGCTGATGATGAAAGGGTATGGGTCCTATTTGAACGAACTATTGTGGAGATTTTCCCTTTTTTGATGAGTATTGAGTGTTGATCAAGTGAGCTATAATAACCATATTGGCAATTGGTTTGATTGTGAATTCTGGTTTAGGAAGAAGGGGTGTCTTATGCCGTGGCGAGGTGCCATGATACTGTAGACTCGGATAAGATTTTTAGTAGATCGAGGCTGGAGTATAAAGAGTTGATCAGGGGGAAAGAAGCTTGAAATGCGCCTCACTATTTAGGATAAGATAAAACAGGCAGCTAGCGTGAGGAACTCCAGGGACTTCTGGTGACTTATTACATGGGGGTATAATCATTGCATGGATAAGAGGGTCGTGTATTGGGGCTCAGGAATGACTTACACACTTCACCAGTCTGTATGTGAATCATATGCCTGGTAATTGCCTACAACCAGCTACAACTACACTCATTCAGCCACCCCTGGCAGTGGGTGGATGGAATTTTTCCTAATCTGAGGTTGAAGAGACTGTTCTTCAACAATAGAAATAGTTATTTTGATGGGTGGAGGAAGCACGTCCACCCTTTAGCGAAAGTAAATGGTCATTTGAAACTCGAACAATTACAAAGATACGATGATTCCGAGTGACCCGTGAAAGATCCAAACGTAGTTTCATAAATCAACCAACCCTTCTCTGAAGGAGAACAACGAGGAGTGTCTCTGAGCATCGGGGCTCTGGCATTTTACAGCCTTTCACAGGCGGTGTATTTCGGTTTCATTTCTCAGTTGAATGTCATGTTTTTTAAGCCTTTACATTTCCTGTGGGGGAGGGCGGCTCTGTACGGTTTCGCTGGGCTGGTTCCATTTGTGCAGTGTGTCCTCCTCCCTTTCATAAGAATTCAGATCAGCTTTCAGGTATTTTATAGGAATGCATTTTCTGAGAAAGGACCAAGGCCATTTTTTTGTAACTTGAACTTGCACTACACTGCTGCTTAAAGAGTGGCATAAGAAGGTAGAGTGCGAGTGGGGGTATGTTGTTACCTGTAATACAGACGAAAACTATTGCTTGCTTCTGTATTTTAAAAGCTAATTAAAGGTACATTCTTTCATTTTGTTTTTACCCATCCGCACTTTGCCACAGTGCTTTGTCTCGAAGGCGCTACATTCATTCCAGCAAACAGTTCACGGAACCCAACTCCGTCTAGATGTTGAAAGCAGCCCTGGAAAATGTTTCAATGGCAGCCGAATATTGCATTCAGTGAGTTTTGCCAGCAAGTGCGGGTGCAGACAGCACAAAGAAAGGGCGGTCGTTTTGGGTGAATTCTCGCCCACCAAGAATGCTTTCTTTGATAAAATGGGGCGAAGTAATCATTTACAACACAGTTTTCCAGATATATTTTCTCTAAAGCAGAGTGGATTATATGTCAGTTCAGATCAGTAAAATTCAAGAAATATTCCGATCCTTCTGTCTGCCATGTATTTAGGGGCATTATTTTTCCACAGCAGCAAGTCCTGATTTTACCTATATGAAAACTCAACGCTGCTCTCTTGGGTAGGATAATTATATTTAGTCCATGGGTAGCAGGCTTCCTAACAAGAGAGACCAAATGTCATGCTGTGTCCCCCAACTCCCTCTCGAAATAAATCTAACAGCTCTGTAACTCTTGGGGCCCCAACCGTGTTATTATATGTTCAAGGTTAGGCAAGAACACGCACCCCAAATAACACTCAGCTCTGAATGTGCACCAAAAGAGCTGTTGCAAGAGTCTACATATTGTCTTTCTTGACATAATATGTCATGTAATCTTAGGTTAAGTTGTTGGTTTGTATTTTGCATAGTCTGGCATTGTCATGGCCTTACATGAAACTGTCCACACTACAACTTTGGCTCCTGGTTTTATAGTTTTTACTGTTTTGACATTTCCATCTGTATTCGTCCATATTTATTTTTTCTTCTTTTACATCTATTTATGCACATCTATTTTGTGGTTAGAGTAAAAAGGATGAAGCAATGTTTATATGTACACATTTATTTAACCGATTAATGTATACTCACATTTGAATGTGCAATGGATTTTAGCCGTTTACAGTACAATACAGTCAGTTTGAAAACATTTTTATTGGAGAACAGCTTAAACAGCTGAACATCTGCAGTTATTTAAGCTTCATAAGGAAAAAAAAAGCAGTTTTTTTTTAACTTCCCTATCTGTCACCCTGCACAGGTACGGACCTCCCACCAGTGATGGCTGGTGACAGTTGAAAGTGGTGACAGTTGAAAGTGGTGAGGCGTAAAAGTTAGGTATGACTTTGATGCAGTGAGCGAGCGAAGCAAGCAAGCTCAACTGACAAAAAAGGGTCTGTCTATGAGCTTTGTGTAATTGCATCCAGATATATAATACAACAACTGACGCACAACTAAAACCAGCCAGGACTATTGGCTCTCTCATTGGTTGTTAGCTGTGTAAGATAAATGAGTAACAACAATGATTTTGTTGTAAATAGTTAACATTGTAAATGTTTCAATTTCGAAACAGTGACACTGTGAATTAAATATTACTGAGGCCTGTGGAAGAAGTATTGGTCTTCAGTTATGTGCACTTCTGTCAGATACCTATCTCCTTTTCTCTCTCCACACCCAGCCGCGGCCTGTGCAGGTAAGTGCGGTGGGGCCAGGTTAGGGGGGATTCGACAGACGACCATGAGGGAAAGTTAAATAAATAATTAATTTTCGCTCGTCGTTGTCTGTCGAAATACCCCCCACCCGGCCCCACCACCCCACCGCTCTTACCGGCACGGGCCACGGCTGTCACACCTCGTCCAACTGCATATCTTACTCCTCATCTCTTTCCTCTTCAGCACCCTCTTTTTGGTTTCTCTTGAATGCACTTCCTCTCATCTCCATCTCTTCATCAACCCAAACATAAAATACAGTCGCTCACATGTAAGCACTGCATTTTCTTTTACTTTCACCTTGTCATTATTTTGAAAACTGTAAACTCCCATCAAACACATTTACAAAGAATTTCAGTTGAAACTGGAATACATGACCACTGCTGTGTGTGCTCTGCAGAGAGGCCAACCACTGACAGGCACTATCAGAAACTCGCACTGACTTCAGCCTCTGCAGCAGAGTTTTCAGTCGTGTGGTGTGACTCAGTTCAATGTATGCAGTAGTGCTCCTACACCTCACCAACCCTCTGCCCGAGCGGCCCCTGTACAAGGTGAATAAAGTGTAGGGGCTGAGGTAATCAGGAGTTTGAGAAGCAGTGCAAGTTTTTAGGATATTGCTGCAAGCAAACGGTTCTGGCAGGTCATATTAAGCTGTATTACTGGTCTTTACCTGGTATCGGGTATGTGAAAAAAAACAAAATATGATTTGACTGACAAGCATGTTACTATACAAGAGTAGTTAGATGCACAAAAAATACAGAAACACAACGCCCTGGAATACATAGCTAACACATTTAGGGAATGCAAGATTAAGTAAAACACATGCAATATAAACAGCAACTAAATTGCTGACCTTAACATTTTTTTAATTAAAATTCAATGTTAAAAATGTTAACATTTACTTACCCTAATATAGCAGCATTTCTGATAGTGCTTGCTGCGCGCCCCTGGTTTGCCATTACTTATCCAGTCCACGGCGTCAGACTGTGGCTCTGAATGGGGGGTGCAGGAGCCACATAACCTAACCAATCCAGGAGCTGCTCTCATGCTGTTTATAATAGGAACTAGCATTGGAGAAGCGCCATGATTTGTTGGAGCAGGTTAACCCAGCACTCCTTATGAGACTGGGAGCCTGTGTCTGCACTCCACCCTGCTGTCTAACACAGCACAAGTTGGAGAAGTCTGAAGTGCGCATGTTGGGCTCGCCGTTGCAAGACAGCTGGCCAATCCGACATACGCACTTCAAACTTTAGGCCGAGTCGTACTTACTGCCAGTCAGCAGGAATTGCCCTGCCCTACCCTTACACTCTGGCTGGACCGGCACTGGCGGTATAATAAAAAGGATAATAAAATCATTTTATTGCCATTTTATGTACTTTTTCAGTGCTTGCAGCAGGGAGGGTGATGCTCCTCCGCCGTAAAGGAGGAGCGCCGTTGCCTGATACTCACGATTGACAGTATAGAGAACCATCCAAAAGAAGACTATTTTCAGTTTTTTCTGTATTTAAACATAAATGCAGGCAGAAAAAAAGATGGTTTTCTGCCTGTATTTATTGGTAAAAATGGAAAATTGGGAAGCCTTATTTACAATTCTACTATTTAAATGGTGCCCCTCTGTACACATGAGAGCTGGCTAACCAGGAATGGCATAAGGATGTTTGGCTTTGCAGGCAAAATTATATTTTGCGTTCGGACCAGCGGCCTAACACAAAGATAATTTTTTTACCTTTTCTTTTAATGTGCCATCAGCTAGTGATGGCAGAATTACTTGTCCTTATGACCGGACTCTAATGACATTTCAACAGTGAGTCAGATAGGCGCAGCGAAGTCTTTACGGAGCGATAGATGTACTGATCCAGCACAGAGGAAAGAGACCTTTCAGAAGAATACATAGTAATTCTGCCTCTCTAATATTCATGTTAAGTAATGATATTTCTCACCTAGTAATAGCAGGGGACTTTAACACAACTTTTGAGCCCCTCGATCAGGAAGATTATAAATTAACAGAAGAGGAAGATGCTCAATGGGACATCCCCAGCATAGAAATTGCGACTATTAAAAGATGGACAGAAGCAGCTAAACAACTAAAAGCTCTATGTATGGAAAGGTGTATTAGGGCAGTGAATGGGAGATCCAATTCAGATAGTCAAGGATCCATTACATATAACATTGGTCACTGAGCCAGTGGTATCGACTATTTATGAATAAATTTGGAATTGTGGCACGCTTTTATCGACATGGAAATAATTGAGAGTGTAGAAAGTGACCATAACCATTTGACATTTTCACTTAAAGTATTGAATAATAAAAGGGGTTTAACTTCATTAGGACAGAGTACGACCAGAGACGTGTTGCTCTCTAATGACATGAGACGGGTTAAATGGGCCAAGGCTGTTGAAAAGCCCGACGTATTGACTCTAATAATGATTGACGTGACCATGGTATTGGCAGAGATACAGATAGCTCCAATTTACGAAGATGTAAATGAAACCATAATTGCGGCTCATAACATCTTATTTGATAAAATAAGACCTTATTTACTCAAGCCGCTAAGTCGGTGCCATAAACCACCTTTAGTCAGCAAAATTGGTATAACAAGGATTGTAGGAAATCCTATAAATTCCGTGCAGCAGCAATAAAATCTAAAAATACAGCTTGTATTCATCAAGCAAGAAAATTGTATAAATCTTCCCAATGTAGAGCAAAAATAGATTGGGATGAACAGCGATGGCATGATCTAAGAATCGCTAGCTCTGGGAAAAACGTACAATATTTTTGGTACCTGGTGAAGTGGGGGCAAGCTTTGCCCCCTCAAAACTACGTAGCACCAGAAGCATGGGTTGAGCACTTCACAAAACAATATGCAGAGGAGGAAAACCAACAGAACGAGGGAAAAACGTACAATATTTTTGGTACATGGTGAATTGGGGAAGGGGGGGGGCAAGCTTTGCCCCCTCAAAACCCCATAGCACCAGAAGCATGGGTTGAGCACTTCACAAAACAATACGCAGAGGAGGAAGACCAACAGAACGAGCCTTATTTAATTCCCCTACATCGGACATATTTGTCCTTTGTCCTTTCTGACGTAGGCGCTGCACTAGGCGCAGTTACGGGGGCTGATCTATTTTTGTATGACAAGGACATCTGGTCAAGATACATATTAGTATTAGCCTATGCAATAGCCCGTGGTGCTCCCATTCCAGAATCCTGGCGAGGAGCAGAGATTATACCTATTTTTAAAAAAGGTGATAGATCTATCCCAAGCAATTACAGGCCAATAAGTGTAATTGATTCCATACAGAAGGTGGTGGCTAGATTAGTACTGGCAAAAATTCAGGATTGGATAGCTGCAAATGACATTCTTACACTCTTACATGCAGGCTTTCGAGTCTAGTCAGCACCATTGCACAAGTATTTCGCTTTATACTAATATATTGACGTATTGTAGTGATCGTAAATGGCAGCATTTATGCTGCCTTTGTAGATCTTAAGTCCGCATTTGACTTGGTCATACGGAAGAAACTTTGGATGGTCCTTCTGAATTTAGGAATGCCTCTAGATTTACTATCTCTAATTGTTAGGCTGCATGAGGACAATTTCGCACAAGTCAGATTGGGCGCTCGGGGCAACACCACAGATCGATTTCCAGTATCCAAGGGGATTCGCCAAGGGTGTGTTATGGCCCCAACATTGTTCTCTCTATTCGTGACTGGAGTAGCACAATTTTTCACTATCCATCCAACAGACGCCCAGTCCTCGTTGGGACAAAAACACCTATCTTAATGTTTGCAGACGACACGCTCATTATTTCCAAAACTCAGAGCGGATTGCAACGAGCACTTTCCGGATTTGAACATTTTTGCAGATTGCGAGGGCTAGTGATCAACGCAAGTAAAATTAAATTCATGGTTCTTAACCAGCACTGGTTAGTAAAGGGTAATGTGAGACTAAATGAAGTGCCCCTCGAACAGACAGAAGTTTTTAATTATCTAGAAGTCACTTTAGCTAAGAAATTGAATTGGAAGCATGGCTCTAAAACACAGCCAAATGGCATTTTCACAGCTGAAAACAAGTTTTTCGAGCATTACAAATCGCCCGCAAGTACTCCACTCAAGCCTTTGCGCTATGATCTAGGTCGCAAATCCCTGGAAGATGTACCTAGATTTCGCCCAATAGCATATTGGTGCAGACTGTGGACCACCCCTGAGCTAACACACTACGCAGCCGCTCTTAGGGATGTTCTGGAGGCTGAAAATGCACACAAGATAGGCTGGCTTCAAACGGTTAAGAGTATGTTGAGAGCAATGTGTTTGAGGCATATATGGGAGGATCCCATGGGTCAATGGTTCCCAAAAAAAGGGAAATAAAAGAGCAATATTGGTCTATGATCATGACCGATAATCTAAGATCCATTGAGAACACATCATTGACAGGGAGATTTTTGGAATCCAAACCTACCCCATCTTTTGAGACTTTTTGGGATTTTATAGTCAGGCCTTCAAATAGAAGATTATATTTTCAATTTCGGGTGGGTACCCTTCCATTAAAATCTTTTACATGTAAATGGTCCAATAGTGACGATAGTAAATGCCAGATGTGTGTAGACCAAATGGAAACATACTCCCATGTTCTCTTTGTCCAGCTTCCGAGGCCCCACAGAAGAAATGGTTGAGGCCGACTTGTAAAAACATGGGCACCAGATGTAGCAACACTGCATTGAGAATATTGCGTACAAACTCATCGAAGCAGTATGCAACGTCTGCTGCTAAATTCCTGGGATGGATGTGGGTAATACGCTCTTAGGGGCCGATTCCGATCGTAAACCGTACCGACCGACTCGGACCTGGAATGGAGACCGACCGACACGTACCTGCGCCGTACGACCCACGCAGTACGATGCCTTGTGTGTGAATTACAACCCACCCGCACAGAACACAAGCCGCACGACCGAACCGTTCGGAAATCATTGATTCGCCCGTAAACTGACTGGGAATCGTACAGACCGACACGCATTAGGAATTGACGCGAGCGAAACGGACCCGCGATGCACGAGCCGCGTAGTACGATGCAATACGTGTGAAACGTGACTGACTCGCACGGAGCATGAGCATGAAAACCGAGACGTACAGCAAATAGTGACTAGCTAACAATAGAGCCCTTTGCGTCCGAGGCGTACACCAACGTCGAAACACAGCAGATTGTCAGTGTGACAGACTCGGGTCACCCCGCGCGAGCCACAGGCAGCGTCCGACCCGGTCAAACGAACGTCTCCATCATGCACAACAAAAGCAAAGGAAATAAGACAAAAATGTTTTTTAAAAAGCTATGACACAGCCAATTTATAAATAAATTTAAAAAAAAGGAACAAAGACACACCCACAACTCCAACTATATAAAGGCCAGAAATCCCTACCATGATCCTTTGCAAACTACAGGCATATGACAGCAGACAACCCCACCACACTGCAGAGACACACCACAACTAACACAACACACAACAACTACACCATTTGCACCACTCAAAAACCAAATCACATATTCACTGACAAACTCACACCCACCACAGTCACTTACACCCTCACACACACATCAATCACCACAACCACCCAGCACCATGCCCCCCAAGAAGAATCCAAAGTTCACAGATAGTGAGTTGGAAGTCATGATAGACGAAATACTCAGGGTAGAGCCACAGTTGTTTGGCACATTGGTCCAACAGACCCCCATGTCACAGAAAACCAAGATGTGGGAGAGGATTGTCGACAAGGTTAACGCACAAGCTCCTTGTCGGCGCACAAAGGACGACATACAGAACAGATACTATGATGTGCGCAGGAGGGTCAAGAAGCTCATCAACAGGGAGCACGCCTTGAGCACAAACACTGGCGGTGGCCCTCCTGCCAGACCAACGCACTTCAGGACCTGGGAGGAGAAGGTGCGGGCCATCCTACCTCCGGAGAGCATCCATGGATTAACAGAAATACCAGAGCCTGGTGAGTACACAAACAATATACTCAATTTTGTGCGGCAATACACATATATCACTCTCAAGGGGACTGTTAAACCAATTCCTGCCAGCAAAGCCATAGCAACATAAAGGCAAGTATCCTGTGATGTGTATGCCAGTTACCCAAACACAATACCTGCCATCCCACAGTAAAATGGAACTACGACATAACATGTACAAACCTAACGACAAATACTGCAAGGCATTAGCATAAATCACCAACAAACACAGTCATCCATTTCGCCAACAACGTCACACCACCTCACAGGAAAGCTGAGTCAAAATGAAGGAAGGTTGGGCTGTTGGGAATGTGCATGTAGCAGAAAGCATGATGGGAGTTGCAGTCACAGCCAACAGCCCCCCCCTGTCCCAGCAAGCTCACACTGAACCATGCTCACCTCACAGGGAGTGCAAAAGCACTGCCAAGATGGCTGAAACTAGGCCCTGCTGTGGGGAGCACAAGGCCCTGCTGGGACTTGGGCTCAAACAAACAACAGGACACCAATGCCTGACAGCCTGAAAGGTAACTTACACTCCCTGCAATGGAAGCATGCTGCATGGTGGGATAACTGGACTGGGGGAGGAGTACTGCCTGCTCTGACCACATCTACCAGCAGGTACTTGCACACACACACCCCTTAACACAAATGCAACACAACCCACCTGGCATAATGCATTCCCTCAGAATCCATTCAAATATCCCACAAAGATTTAACACACTGGGTTCTGCAGTGTGAAGCACATGGGCTTGTTGGTACTTTTGTGCAAACAAACACCAGGACAACACTGCCTGCCAACTTGTCAACACAGGCACACCACCACATAGGGAAAAAGCGTCACAGGAAGTAAGGTCAGGTATTGTGGGAAGGTGGGTGTAGCCAAAAGCATGATGGGAGTTGAAGTCACAGCCAACAGTCCCCACCCACATGTCCCAGCAAGCTCCCACTGAACCATGCTCACCTCACAGGGAGTGCAAAAGCACTGCCAAGATGGCTGACACCAGGCCCTGCTGTGGGGAGCACAAGGCCCTGCTGGGACTTGGGCTCAAACAAACAACAGGACACCAATGCCTGACAGCCTGAAAGGTAACTTACACTCCCTGCAATGGAAGCATGCTGCATGGTGGGATAACTGGACTGGGGGAGGGGTACTGCCTGCTCTGACCACATCTACCAGCAGGTACTTGCACACACACACCCTTAACACAAACGCAACACAACCCACCTGGTATAATGCATTTCCTCAGAATCCATTCAAATATCCCACAAAGATTTAACACACTGGGTTCTGCAGTGTGAAGCACATGGGCTTGTTGGTACTTTTGTGCAAACAAACACCAGGACAACACTGCCTGCCAACTTGTCAACACAGGCACACCACCACATAGGGAAAAAGCTTCACAGGAAGTAAGGTCAGGTATTGTGGGAAGGTGGGTGTAGCCAAAAGCATGATGGGAGTTGAAGTCACAGCCAACAGTCCCCACCCACATGTCCCAGCAAGCTCCCACTGAACCATGCTCACCTCACAGGGAGTGCAAAAGCACTGCCAAGATGGCTGACACCAGGCCCTGCTGTGGGGAGCACAAGGCCCTGCTGGGACTTGTGCTCAAACAAACAACAGGACACCAATGCCTGACAGCCTGAAAGGTAACTTACACTCCCTGCAATGGAAGCATGCTGCATGGTGGGATAACTGGACTGGGGGAGGAGTACTGCCTGCTCTGACCACATCTACCAGCAGGTACTTGCACACACACACCCCTCCCACCAACACCAAAATACACACCTAGAATTATGCTCCACAAGAGAGTGAGTGAAAAGTCTCTACCAAGAACACAGACAATGGCCTCTGCTGTGGGGAGCACAAGGTCCTGCTGGGACTTGTGCTCAAACAAACAACAGGAAACCACTGACTGACAGCCTGAACGTAAATTGTGACTCCCTGCAATGGAAGCATGCCACATGGGGGATTACCTGGCCACTGTGGGTGAAGGAGGTCCTGCAATGACTCCAAATGCCATCAATGCCGCATCAAAACACACCTTCTCTGCTTGAACAAATTGCACCCTGGGACCAATCACTCCAAAAGTAAATGCCTTGGCAAGATGTCTGACACATGGTCCTGATGTATGAATTGGCTGCAAGTCACACCTACGCACTGGCCAACTCAAATACATTTACACTCACAGCCATTGGAACTGTAGGTATCCTCCCACTGTCTGGAGATTCAGTGTCCCTGGGGTGTCCCCTGACCTGCCTGTGAAGGTGTGTTTCGTAGATGACAATTGGGGAGATGCAGACATAGTACATAGCACCAAGCACACACAATATCACATATATATCATTGACAGTGGACACCTGACAGTGACTAGAATGGACACACACATATAGCTGACACTGTAGCATGGTGTCAAACACAAAATGTGCATTTGTGAGCTGCATTTCAATACCACATCGGTCTGCGTTGTACGCATCATTCACACAACACATCACTCACTGTCATGGACAATCCAAACACAATGATTATCTTGGACTGCATCGGATGACGCATGCAACTCACAGCAGCAGAACTGTAACACACACACCTCTGCCCATCACTGTCATGAGCATGGAAAAGATAGAGTGCTGCTGTGCCCAATCCCTCTCACTGTGGAGGAAATAGACAAGATAAAAGACGTTAGCACAAACAAAACTCTGCACCAACATCATTAGGCACGGTAACACCATGACTTGTTTGAAATGAGATGTGAACTAGGAACACAGATAACCAGAAAGTATCTCACATTGGATCACAGGCATACCGGACTGTGACCATGTTGCACAGACACACCAATATGACGCACAGAGCAACGCAACAAATTCCACCACACATGCACCAAGCTTGATACATACCCTAAGTGGAATTGTACGTATGTCATCGTTATAGCACAAATGTGGACAGGGATGATACAGCTGTGTCAGGCATGTGATGGAACCTGAGTAGCAATGGACATGTACAGACAATTGATCAATACATGAGCTGGTCATGCCCACAGCTTGACGTGCACATCGAAATGCTTCAGGTTGCCATGACAAAGTGCTTCAACAATATCAACCTCAGTCTGTCACAACTTTTGACAATGCAATGTACAGACTCTCATTATGATGTCCAGTGGCAAATGTCATGTGTGTGAAACGTTGATGTTGGTAGAAACATAACATATATTGTGTGTCTCCTCCAAACACAGGGGATGCTGGGGACACAGCACGACCTGAAGAAGAGTCCCAGTCCCAGACTCTGGCGGACCCTGAGCTCACCGGTGTGGATCAGTCCCTGTCCTCTTCGGACGACGACCCTGAACAACCTGGCACCTCCGGTGTGACTCATCGTGCAGCCCCAGCAGCAGTAACATCAGCACCCCCTGCAACCACACCTGCCACATCTGATACCACACCGAGTACCCCTGCCGACACGGACACGCCGAGGCCACTGAACAACAACGGAACAGGTACACAGGGCACCCTGGAAGCAAGGGACAACACCACCGTCGCAAACACTCAAGTGGTCCCAGTGTTGCCTGTGCCGGCCATGGCAGGTCCTGCCCGTGTGGGTAGGGGCGGTGGGAGGGTGGGCAGGCAGAGGACACGGCCTGCAGAGGGGGCTGGACTGCATGATGAGCCACACCTGGGACGCATCATAGATGCGTACCAGGAACGCACTGGAGGATTTGGACAGGTAGTGGGGATCCTCAAGGACATCAAAGAACAGCAGGCTGCACATCATGCCCGCTTGGACTCCCACATGTCCCGGATGGAGTCCAAGTGGGACAAATTGGATGAACTAACAGCGGTGCATAGGGACATACTGCCATGCCGCCTTAAGATCAGCACCAACATGTCCACACCTCCCTGTGTGCCCACAACATCTGTTGCCACAACATCCGCAACTGCCACCGGGAGGAGGACTCTGGCGGAGAGTCCTCTGCACCGCAGCAGCCTGCACATGAGGGTCCCCCGAGAAAGAAGAGGGGTCGTCCAAAGAAGGGGAATTGAGACGCTGATGGCCATGCATATCCCCCAGGAACTCAACACCTGTACTGTATGTCGTCCCTTGTGTGCAAACCAATTAACCTTGTCGACTGACACACAAATCTCCCACTTGACATGGAGGGTCAAAGTTGTGACAATGCAGCAAATGACTGTGGATTCTACTCCGAACATTTCCTCTCTTAAGACTACCAACTCACCTGTGAACTTTGGATTACCATCACATTGTACAGCACTTCAAATTCCGTTCACCATCCTTACACGTCTGTAAATAAAATCACATTCACACAACACTTGCCTCTGTCGTGATTTATACTTTGTCTGTGTCATGGCGATGATGATCTGATAAGGAACACTGTGCATGCAAACTACCACAGCAATGTGAACACCGTTATGTGAGTCATGGTAATGTGACACATATGAGGGAGACACATCACTAGGGCAACACAAGACATACTCACCATGTCCAGCTAACTCATCCTCATAAGTGATGTCAACAGGAAATACAGTGGAATGCACATACACCACACCCATCCTGCTAATGACTGTCTGATGTGTAGATACACACGGAGCACATCCCAAAGTGAAGCACAGGTTTATTAAAGATTCACAACGTGAAAATTCCACAACTGATGCAAGTTAACCTCACGTAACAGTGAGCAAACATTAAACAAGTTGTAAACAAGGAAAGTCCAGGGGTGTGTGGCACATCATTGGTTGGGACAACGACTACTTGCACTCTGGAACAAGGATCTGGGTTTTGGGGTTCAGACCTCACCATACAGCAGCCAAAGTACCCTGTGAAGGACAGACAGAAAACACAATCAAAAACCTTGAATTACAGCATACAACAACAACATACATGCCCACAAATGTAACAAAACTATGTACACACAACATATCAATCAGCTAAACACTGTTTGGGAGTACAGACTACCTGAAAGGACACATCACATCAAGCATCCTAACAAGTAGCACACAATCACACTCAAGCAGCACAAGTGCACCACCAACAGATATCAGGCAAACACAATACTTTGAAGACACATCAGTGTATACTCACATTCATGTGAAGAAGTTGAGGATCAGCTGTCTACGAACATCATCCTCACCCTCATCATCACTGGCATCATGCCCCAGGGCAGGATCCTCCACGGGTCATCTTGGATGAGAGGCAACTTCTTCATCACTGCCAGGTTGTGTAGCATGCAGCACACTATGATGATTCTGCACACCTTAGCAGGTGCATATGGGAGGGCCCCTCCTGTCTTGTCCAGGCAGCGGAATCTGCTTTTCAGGAGTCCAAATGTCCGCTCGATCACTCTCCTGCTCTGACCATGTGCCTCATGGTAGCGCATCTCTGCCGGTGTCACAGGCTACCTGAGGGGTGTCAGCAACCACGGCATGTTGGGGTATCCGGAGTCACCTACATAAAGACAATAGCACATTAGATGAGTCTTAAAAGAGGGTGTAAATAAACTTTAGCAAAATCACACAATAGTAAACATTCAGTACACCGACAAGCCAGGCACGCTGGTACTGCATCTGTGACATAATCGTTGGGATGCAACTGCTCCGCATGATGTAAGCGTCGTGCGCTGAACCTGGGAAATGTGCACAAACATGTGAAATGGTCATGTCGGCCAGACATACCACCAGAGCATTGATTGAGTGGAAATGTTTCCTATTCCGGTATGTCTGCTCATGTGCCTGTGGTGGTACCAAAGCCACATGTGTCCCATCAATGGAGCCAATGACATGTGGCATCCTATCCAGGGCATAGAAGTCACCATTGATGTCAGAGAGTCGTTGTGGTGTTGGGAAATGGATGTAGTGGTTGAGGAAATGCAACATCGCCTCCAACACATCTCGTAGTACACGGCTGAACATGGTCTGTGACATCCCACCAGCAGTAGCAACTGTGTGTTGGAAGGTACTGGTGGCAAAGAAGTGTAGGGTTGCCATCACCTTCACCTTGGGGGTCAGCGCAGTAGGGTATGTCCGGCCAGGTTGCAAGTGTGGTGCCAACTGCTCCGCCAATTCTTCAATCAGTGGCCTAGTGAAGCGGTACCATCGCATGCAGTCACGTTCAACCATGGTGGCAAGGTCAGGGAATGGTCTGTGGACAGCTGGTCTCCTGCAGTACATAGATGAGCAAAGACAGTTTGTCAGTTCCCCTATCTAGGTGCCAGTGTACATGCTAAATAGCACATGAAACAACAGGACACAAAGACATGATGTATGTGCTGTAGTGTATGTGCACACATGTCAGATACATGCCCATCATCTGAAATCTCAGCTCTACAGGTCCACACAACAAGGTCCATGTTGTGCTGTGACCAATCTATGGGCTCTGCCACAGTACATCAGTATGAGTGCCACATACCAGACACACACCACAGTCACTAGTGAGGACAGATGTCTATCACACATCACAGGTTTTTGACAGACACACAGGGACCTTGTGTCGCCACAAGGACACCATCATGATGTAGCGTCTCATTTACACACCACAACGCACACATGACACACACATGAAGTGCCACAACATTTTTTTGCATCTCACACATGGTGTCTGTGACACACAGACGCCACATCAACTCACATTGACAATACACATGGATGTGGTGACTGTTTGACATTGAGCACATGAAATCAGAGTAATCTCCGTAGCTAAATGCACACATACTGTGGATGAACATCACAATTGTGGCACTGGGACACCCTGTGACACACATCCCATTCCACCTAAGAGTCAGGGTGTATGTCACATGTCATACACAATGTACCCCGGGAACTGTGTACATGCCTCATGCCCTGAACTGTACAGTCGTCAATCACAGTGGTTATGTGTCCAACACACAAAGGTATCTGTCCCCATGACACCTTGCCCTGCCTGGGAGTGGGTGCCACTAAGTGACACATACCAAATCACATGTTTACCCACATATGCACACACAGGTAATGCAGCCTGACATGCCCCTTGATATACTGTGTCACAGGCTGTATTGTTGTTGGTGTGCCCATGTGTCCATGGAAAGCTATTGTGGGTGGAATACTTAGCACATTGCCTGCAATGGTGACTGACGCGGGTCACCAATTCAAAAGACGCGTCGTACACCTAGGGAACGAGGCGAGTGCACGCCTTGCACACACGCCTTGCACATTGACTGCAATGGGGACTGACGCAGGTGACCAATTCATAAGACGCGTTGGACACCTAGGGAACGAGGCGAGCGCACGCCTTGCACACACGCCTTGCACATTGACTGCAATGGGGACTGACGCGGGTGACCAATTCATAAGACGCGTCGGACACCTAGGGAACGAGGCGAGCGCACGCCTTGCACACACGCCTTGCACATTGACTGCAATGGGGACTGACGCGGGTGACCAATTCAAAAGACGCGTCGGACACCTAGGGAACGAGGCGAGCGCACGCCTTGCACACACGCCTTGCACATTGACTGCAATGGGGACTGACGCGGGTGACCAATTCATAAGACGCGTCGGACACCTAGGGAATGAGGCGAGCACACGCCTTGCACACTCGCCTTGCACATTGACTGCAATGGGGACTGACGCGGGTGACCAATTCATAAGACGCGTCGGACACCTAGGGAACGAGGCGAGCGAACGCCTTGCATACACGCCTTGCACATTGACTGCAATGGGGACTGACGTGGGTGTCCAATTCATAAGACGCGTCGGACACCTAGGGAACGAGGCGAGCGCACGCCTTGCACACACGCCTTGCACATTGACTACAATGGGGACTGACGAGGGTGACCAATTCATAAGACGCGTCGGACACCTAGGGAACGAGGTGAGCGCATGCCTTGCACACACGCCTTGCACATTGACTGCAATGGGGACTGACCCGGGTGACCAATTCATAAGATGCGTCGGACACCTAGGGAACGAGGCGAGCGCACGCCTTGCACACACGCCTTGCACATTGACTGCAATGGGGACTGACGCGGGTGACCAATTCAAAAGACGCGTCGGACACCTAGGGAACGAGGCGAGCGCACGCCTTGTACACACGCCTTGCACATTGACTGCAATGGGGACTGACGCGGGTGACCAATTCAAAAGACGCGTCGGACACCTAGGGAATGAGGCGAGCGCACGCCTTGCACACACGCCTTGCACATTGACTGCAATGGGGACTGACGCGGATTTGGCCCTTGTACGATTCGTGTTCTGAAAAATCAGTTGGCTCCCTACAACAATGTATCAGACTCGTTGGTGTAATGGGTTTGAAATATTTGAACGATGCGGAAGGCGTGTACGAGCCGTGCAATGCGATGGATTGGCCAGATTCATAGGATGCAAACGTGTTGGACCTATCGCTTTGGACGCATGGGACAGAAACTGCCTCTGCAGCACAGATATAAGGCTGTCTGTTCCCCTGAGAGCTCACTTGCCTGCACTACATGCTCCAGATTGACATCTCTGCTACCACTGCTGCTGTCTCTGCATCCTCTGGCTCCAAGAATGGCACGTACTGTGGAGAGGGCCCCATCATTCACAGAGGAGGAGAACAAGGCCCTGCTGGACAGCCTCCTTCCACAGTACAGCAAGCTGTATGGGACACCAGGGGAGCAGGTGAGTGTGCAGTCCACATCCCTTTTTCATTGTGCATGTTGTCTGACTGGCACTAATGGCATTGTGTACACCAGTGGCTAGCATGCTCACTGAGTAGTTGTTACCCCCAAAGTGTGTATGTACCTGTAGTGGACAGGTACTGTGCATGAAAAGTGCATTTTGACACAGTTATTATACTCAGGCAATGTTTCAATTTTGTAAATGCAGGACAACTGTCAATCACCATAGTTGCACTACCTGTGTACATCATATGTCCTTGTGATGAAGACATGTATATCCAACTGTGTGTTGCACAAACATGTTGCATGTCTGGTAATGGACTTTTATCCTTGTCATCCTCACAGGTTGATGCCCATCAGAAGCAGGAGATATGGCTGACCATTGCCCGGGCTGTTCGATCTGTGGGGGTCTACAGACGCCGCATCCGCAACTGCCAGAAGAGGTGGCAGGACCTTCGTGGCTGGACCCGGAGGATCGCCAGAGTCCAGCTGAAGCTGTCGCCTCCTCGCAGAAGGGGCGGACGACGGACACTGACCCCCCACATGCACCGGATCCTGGCGGTGGTCTTCCCTGACCTGGATGGGCAGTTAAAGGCCAGACAGCAGCAAGGAGGGGGTAAGTGCATGCCTTTTCTGTGAACTATGTCTCACATGCTCTTTGCACTCCTTCATCCTGGTTACACTCCCACAGACCTCCTTTCTGCTTGAACAGGAGTCATGTTCCTAAATTAGTTCATGGCCCATCCTCATCTGATACACAGGTGTGGCCCTTACAGTCTGTGACTTGTGTCACTTGTGTTGTGTGTCCCTGCTGTTGTCCAAAATTAAGGTTGTAAACAGCATCTGCTACCGGTGCATTGTTTTGTCCTCATGAGTGAGGCAATTGATTGCCATGTGTCTGCACATTGCCAGAAATCAGACATGTACTCTATGTGTGCAAATTATATGTGTTCCAATTGATGCTTTGGCTCACCATATGTGTCTGGGGTATTTACCACACAGCCATGCAGCAGAAGCAGGTAAGACAATGTTGGGGCCTCATAATAATGTACATCATGTGTGTCACACATGCATGAACACATGCCTAGTGTTCAGAGTAATCCCATGTTACACAAGGAACTGGACAGGTATGCCTACTCCGGACATGAGGAACACTCTGTGCTCCTACTCCTGTGTGTCAGCCTACATTTAGTTCATTGTGAAATATGCAATATGGTGTCTGCCTCGGTGTCATTCTGGAGTGGCCTAGCTTCTTAGACTCCTGTGGTGTTGAGCATTTTGGTTTTGGCAGCTAGCTGAGGTGTGGCTAATGGATCATCACAATGGGGAAAAACATAGGTGTGTGATCACTTGACGGTGCATAATGATGTATTATACATAATAGTGCAGGCAGCCTCAATTCGTTCTCATCAGACTGTGATGTTATCATGTTCACAGATTGGTGCTTGCAGTCACTCAACTGTCGCATTTGTATTACGTGGGATCATCATATGCCTTAAGATGTGTGAAGCAGTAGTGGAACATGTGCACTTGACAGCTGCAGGGCTTACATTCCCCAAAATGATAATGATTGTGACACAGTGCAGACTTTTTATTTATGGATGCACTGCCCCTGTGACTTTATCCAGTGATGACTGATTAGCCAGACTGGCCCGTAGCATGGTATCCCACTTGCTAATGTGTATCCTTCCGTTATGTCAGTTGTACAGCATACACTCTATTGTGGCATTGACCATCAATACATGGGCACATCATGGTGTCTTGTGAAGGAAGCATATCCATTTTACTGACAATGAGTTTGGCCATCCCTTATCCTGACACATGTACTGAGTCAGTGGCAGGAGATGGGATATGTGTGTACTGACACATTTCATTCACAATTTAAGATGTTCTGAGATATGTCTATGTGGTGCTTGTGTGCACATATAAGTAGTGGCATACTACATGCACCAGACAGATGGGACCATGGAGGGGAAGTGTATGAGTGGCATGGTTGACTGGCAGAATGACAGGTGTCTTTTTCAATATGTGCCAGCACTTCTAGCAATATTTAGCAAATGCGTCATCTGTAATGTGCTGTAATGACTGTGATGTCTCAGGTGAAACAAGTGACTGATGTGTATCTGTTTATCCTGATTGTTTGCAGAAACATCTTCGGCTACTGGAGGAGACAGCTCCACGGACCAAGAGGAGCCGCAGAGCCAGACTGGGTCTGCTGGAGAGGAGTTGGAGGGACCCAGTGGCACAGAGGGTGAGGGGAGCCACACTGAGGAGACCTCAGCTACAACTACCTCGGCTGAGGAACACAGCATCTCCAGTGAGGACTCCCTTGTGGAGGCGGGTGTCAGCAGACCCCAGACAACACCGAGTGAGTCTGTCCCCTCCACCACCACCATCTCCACCCTCCCATCTGCTCCCATCCCAGAGGTCCGTGGAGGCCCCCGTGTAATGGAGCATGTCTCCTTTGTGCCAGGCACCGCACCCCCTGCCCCTGTCTCCCCTGCTGCCCTGAGTGTGGAGTCTGTGGACTTGCTGAAGCAGCTCCATGTAGGGCAGACAGCGATGCTGAGTGTCCTCCATTCCCACACCAGTCTGTTGACACAACTGGTGTCCTTCATGGAGGGCATCTCATCAAACATGTCTGCCCTACATCGGACTATTCAGGCCATGGCCTCCACACAGACGTCAGCAGTGTCCCTCCTCCAACAGTCACTCACCCTCCTACCTCTGCCACATCCACAATCCCCACTGCCCTACCTGTCCAACACACACACACACCAGCACCGGCACACACCACAACAGACTCAAGCAGCACACAGCCATGCAAGCCAAAATCCAGAGCCACAGGCACGCACACTCCGGGGACTGATGGCACACACACAGGGGATGGGTCACAGACGCACATTCAGACATCCACAAGCACTCCACAGTCCTCAGATGCCTCTCCCTCCAAAACCCCTTCCCTTGCCTCACCTGCAACCCCCCCTTCCCAGCAGCTCTTCCTCTGTGACCTTGGCCTCTTCCCCACCGATCCATCTGCTCCAACTCACAAGGGGAAGAGGAAGTCACCACGCACAGGGGGGAGTTCCCCTGCCACACGGACACCCTCCCCCAGGCGCACGGACACTGAGGCCCCCATCCGCAAGTCCCCCTGGACTAGGAAGAGCAAGACCCCACCACAATCCCGCAGCTCCACCACACAGTCTCCGTCCTGCAGCCCCCAGGCCACCACTCCACAGGTCCCCCAGCCACACCCTGCCCCTGGTACACCCACACACCGATACAGCATCCCCAAAATGATTAGGCCCTCCCCCCTACCACATGCACTTCCACCCCCACCTCACACGCTCAGCCTGTTCCTGCCACTGGTGTGGAGTCCGTGTCTCCCTCCTCTGTCCTGCCCACCTCACCTGGACCCCATGACACTACTTTGGAGGTTGGCACTGCAGTGGAGAGCTCATCCACCCCGTCTGACTTTGACACTGCAGTGGAGACCACGTCCACACCATCTGACCTGCCCACTGCTGTGGTGCCGGCAACCACCCCATCTGACTTCATCCCTGCAGTTGTGACGGTGCCCACTGTGTCAGACACCTCCACTGCAGTTGCCAGTGACACTCCAGCACCCACCACCCCTCCCCTGCCCCATTCTGCTGTCTCCTGATCCTGTCCCTGCGGTGCCTGACCTGCCCCATGTATGCCCCTCCAAGGGGAGATGTCCCCTGGTCGTAGCAGTGCAGGCAAGCAATGGGTGACAACTTGTCACATGTCACCCTGGTTGAATTGAGAAATGGACTGGCCATTGGCCTTTTGACATTGTGGACTCAAATTACCAGTTTTGAGGAGTTTTATTTTTTAATAAAGCAAATTGTTGTTATCCATTGTTGTTGCATCTAATGTACGTGATGTTGATGATGAGTATCATGGACTTGATGTTGTACTTGTGTTTTAAAGGTACAACAGGATGATTTGTTGATGTAATGGACTCCATGTGGTCCATGGGATATGTGTACTTTTCTGCTATGTATCCATGACATCCTTTGCTGCAATTACAGGGTGTAATGATTGCAAAATGTTGTAACCAGGATTATCTCTTTGGGTTTGCTACTTCACATCTTTGGCATACACTGTTGCACATATGTTGTACTTACATTTGGGCACATGGTGAGATTCCCTGACTGGGCCCATCTACACTGGACAGGCAGGTTTGTGCATCCATGGTACACAAGTCATCTGTGTCATCAGTGCAACTATCTCTACATGTGTATTGCGTATGTGCAGATGACTGAAGGGACACTCCCGTACACATGTTGCTGTGACCAGAGCTTTCATTGTGTTGTAATTGTTGGCTCACTGTGCAAGTGCTGTGCTGGCCTGACAGGACCCTGCACAAACAACGTTTTTCACAGCTGACATTCCCCAGGAGTGGAGACCCCCATGGCATTGTGTCATTCCGTGGCATTGCTTGTGCACATGGTGTGTGTTGTGTGAGCATGTCTGTGTGTGTTCCCTTCCCTTTTTTCGACTCAGCCTGTGTTCCATGCAGATGTTCCTGTTATGTGCACTTGCTGAGTTGTCCTGTGTTCATCAGACTTCTTTTCCCTGGGTTTACTGGGATGTAGGTGCATGGCAGACTACTGGTCATTAGGTTGTCATCCCTGGCTGTTTTAGTTGTAATTTCAGTGGATGTTGTCAAACGCACATGGGACACATTCAGGATTCCCATTGGCACTTATGTGTTTCCAACATCATGTTGTTTTCCCTATGTGGTATCTGTCAGTGTGAGGTTCACTCGTATGTGTGTGTGACTACTCCCACTCATCAGGGTCATTGCTGCAATGTTGGAAGGTGTCAACATGTGTTCTTTGTGGGTCTCCTTTGGTTCCTCATTGGTGTAGGTGTGTGGCAGGGTTCCCAATGAATTGTGTTGTCTTCACATTATGCCCATGTGCCGCATACTGTGCAGTGTGGCAGACATTCACAGGTGTTGTTGACAGGCCATGTGTGTTGATTTTTGTGTACCTTAGATCCCCCCACCACCCCTGGGATTGTAATGGGTGCTTGAGCAATGTCAACAGTCCCTGTGTGCCTAGCTGATGCACATTGTTGCAGATCAGGGTGTGTGGTGTTGAGGGTGGCCACATGTGAGTTGTTTCATGTCTAGGCCCCTACCTACATTTTGCACATTGGTTGCAGGACATGGCCAGTGATTTGTGTTTATGGAGGTGTGATGTGAGTTTGTTGTTCTGGACACATGACCCAGTATGCACAGCTGACTGTGCTCCACAGTATAGGCAAAACTGACCTTTGTCATCACAGTGGGATTGGCGTACAGGCTACTGTCACCACAAATTAGGGTACTAGAGGGTAGTGCTGTAGTGGGTCTGTCTCTTGCTGTGTTGGTTGCTGTTCCACCCAGCTTGTGTCACATGAATACGTTGCCATACCACTCATCTGACAATGTATGCTTGACCACAAAGGGGTGCCCAGTTCATTAGTTACTTTTTGTATGGCACTGTGGACACATCTGTGTGATTGGAGTTCATCCCACCGTCATGTGTTGTGTACTAGCCTGGGGACACTGAGACACACACACGTGTTGTGTATGATATGCAGTGTGGGTCTGCCTGTCTGTGTTTGTGCATCTGCACCTCTGCATTGGTATTGCTTTTGCGTTCCATTGTGTGGATGTAGTTTGGAGGTTTTCCCTAATGTCCATGCATCTTGTAGCTCATCATCCTGCACATTGCTCATGTTTGGTATGTCCCATTGCTGCCATGGTATGGGACTTTGTCACCTAACATCAACAGTCTCCACAGGATTCCTCAGTTTGTGTGTCTGTTCATAGAGATATGTGTGTATGCATCATGATGCTCACTTTTCACATAGTCTAATTGGACACTGTGGGCATTGTCAGGGCTCATGGCCAATGCTTGTCTGCACATGGCAAAGGGTGTTCTTGTGATACACAGCAATCTTTGCCTCTCAAATCTATGTTTGTATGTGACACAACCACCATATTGCCACTACATTGGTTGTGGATTTGGGACCAGTGAGCACAAATGCTGGTCTGGTGATGCTGCTATTATTTTGTCCACACTCACCTTCTGGTCACTGTAGTGATGTGGGCTTTGGAACCCATTACCACAATGTTCCTGAGATGCTGGAGTTTTGAACCCCACAGTCATCTTTTGGGCACACATGTGATGGGAGTCACATTGTATGTTCACTATCAGAATCAGTGTTGTGGGCATTTGGCACACACATACATAGAATGTATGTGTATGTATGGGTCCCGTGCTCTCCATGCCACTGGAGTCAAGCTATCCTGCCTGATGAGGGCTGAAAGCCCTAAACCGGTCCTAGGATGCTTGTTTCCAGTCCAGGGAGGACCTGGCCTGGCAGTTCGGGCTGGACTGTTCCCATTGGGCGCAGGTTCAAGACTGATTTGCATATGGCTGGGTCCAAACTGGAATGGCATGGTGAGCAAAAAAACGATGGATTTAGGCCCAGATCTCTGTACTGGGGTGAATGTATGACATTGTTCTGCATTCTGTCCATCAATTGTTGTTTTTGCATTTGTCACCCCGAGTGGGACGGGTATGCCCAGACGTGGGTCCCGTGCTCTCCATGCCACTGGAGTCAAGCTATCCTGGCTGATGAGGGCTGAAAGCCCAAAACCGGTCCTAGGATGCTTGTTTCCAGTCCAGGGAGGACCTGGCCTGGCAGTTCGGGCTGGACTGTTCCCATTGGGCGCAGGGTCAAGACTGATTTGCATATGGCTGGGTCCAAACTGGAATGGCATGGTGAGCAAAAAAACGATGGATTTAGGCCCAGATCTCTGTACGGGGGTGAATGTATGACATTGTTCTGCATTCTGTCCATCAATTGTTGTTTTTGCATTTGTCACCCCGAGTGGGACGGGTATGCCCAGACGTGGGTCCCGTGCTCTCCATGCCACTGGAGTCATATCAAGCTATCCTGGCTGATGAGGGCTGAAAGCCCGAAACCGGTCCTAGGATGCTTGTTTCCAGTCCAGGGATGACCTGGCCTGGCAGTTCGGGCTGGACTGTTCCCATTGGGCACAGGGTCAAAACTGATTTGCATATGGCTGGGTCCAAACTGGAATGGCATGGTGAGCAAAAAACGATGGATTTAGGCCCAGATCTCTGTACTGGGGTGAATGTATGACATTGTTCTGCATTCTGTCCATCAATTGTTGTTTTTGCATTTGTCACCCGAGTGGGACGGGTATGCCCAGACGTGGGTCCCATGCTCTCCATGCCACTGGAGTCAAGCTATCCTGGCTGATGAGGGCTGAAAGCCCGAAACCGGTCCTAGGATGCTTGTTTCCAGTCCAGGGAGGACCTGGCCTGGCAGTTCGGGCTGGACTGTTCCCATTGGGCGCAGGGTCAAGACTTATTTGCATATGGCTGGGTCCAAACTGGAATGGCATGGTGAGCAAAAAACGATGGATTTAGGCCCAGATCTCTGTACTGGGGTGAATGTATGACATTGTTCTGCATTCTGTCCATCAATTGTTGTTTTTGCATTTGTCACCCCGAGTGGGACGGGTATGCCCAGACGTGGGTCCCGTGCTCTCCATGCCACTGGAGTCAAGCTATCCTGGCTGAAGAGGGCTGAAAGCCCGAAACCGGTCCTAGGATGCTTGTTTCCAGTCCAGGGAGGACCTGGCCTGGCAGTTCGGGCTGGACTGTTCCCATTGGGCGCAGGGTCAAGACTGATTTGCATATGGCTGGGTCCAAACTGGAATGGCATGGTGAGCAAAAAAACGATGGATTTAGGCCCAGATCTCTGTACTGGGGTGAATGTATGACATTGTTCTGCATTCTGTCCATCAATTGTTGTTTTTGCATACTTACTTATAGAGCGCGTATTTCACCTAGGGGGTATGCTAACGCTTTGAGAAGGGTGTTGCTACCTTTCCTAGGCCTACTGGAAGAGCCAAGTTTTCAGTTTCTTCCAGAATACAAGGAGTGAGCTGTCAGCTCTAATATGAAGGGAAAGTTCGTTCCAGGTTATAGGAGAGAAGTACGAGAAGATGCGGAAGCCAGCCCTGGCTCTTCGGATGCGCAGGACCACGGCAAACAGATTACTGGCGGATTGAAGGTGTATTGTGAAGGTGTGAAAGCTGATGCAGTTGTTACGATAGGGGGTGGCCTAGATTACGTAGTGCCTTGTATGTGTGAGTGAGAAGTTCGAACTGGGCGTGCTTGTGGATGGGGAGCAAGTGAAGGCCCTTGAGGAGAGTGGATATGTGGGTGCGGTGTGGGAGGTTTAGTGTGAAACGAGTAGCTGCTTTCTGGATGGTCTGGAGCCTCTTGGCGAGTTAGGCGTAGATTCCAGCATAGAGTTCATTCATGCTGTCTGGCATTCTGGTGATTAGGTCTTGGGTGAAGTTCGACAAGTGTTGGGAGGAAGCTATCTGAAGATCTTTCTGAGAATCTTGAGGGTGTGGAAGCAGGAGGAAGTGACTGAGTGGACCTTGCTGGAACTCGATATTTGGTTGTCAGCCACAAACCCCAGGTTTCTGACTTGGTTGGAGGGGTGGGTATTGGTCCTAGTTCTGATGGCCACCAGGTCAAGGACCACAGTGTGGTGTCCCAACCGAAGAGTACCACCTCTGTTGTATCTGAGATGAGCTTCAGGCAGTTGGATTTCATCCAGAGGGCTATTTGTGACATGCAGTCGATAAACTTCGCCTTGGTGTGTCGCTGTCCTTGGAGAAGGAGAGGTAGTTGTGTGTCGTCAGCATCTGAGATGATGTTGAGAATGTGACTATGGATGATGTTAGTGAGTATGGCCATGTGGACATTGAAAAGCGTGGGTGTGAGGGATGATCCCTGGGGATGCCTAAGATCAGATTAGTGGGCTTGGAGATGTAGCTGGCTATGCTGACCTTCTGTGTGCAGCCTGTGATGAAGGAACTGATCCATTTAAGAGCTGATACGTGAATCCCTGTTTCGTGGAGGCATTGGATTAGGATTGGATGGGAGATGGTGTTGAAAGCCAAAGAGAGGTCTAGGAAGATGAGGGCCTTGGTGTCGCTTGGCCCATGATCAGCCTGATGTTATCGGTGGTCGTAATGAGGGCAGTCTCTGTGCTGTGGAAAGGTCTGAATCCCAGTTTGGATGGGTCCAAGAAGTGGTTGTCATTGTGTTTTGCTATTCTCTTGTTGATGAGCTTCTCCAAGACTTTCACTGTCTACAGTAGTAGGGAGACGGGTCTGTTGTTTGCCGGTGAGTTAAATCTGCTGTTGGTGTTTTCAGTAGCAGCAGGACGGTGGCATGTTTCCAGCCATCTGAAAAGGTAGCAGTGATTAGGGAGTCATTGAGGATCAGGATGGGGATGGTGCAGATGGGCTCAAGACCTTTGGAGAAGGCGAATTCAGTTAGAATTTCTTTAGCAGATCTTTGCCAACAGCTGTGATTACAGATTTGAAGGCCTGCACAGGACAGCAGACCCCTATCTCTGCATCAGTTTTTATAATGTGCTTGCATTAAAGCGCCTATAGTTGCAATGACAAAAAAGACATATTGTGAAACGGATAATTTGAGGCGCATGCACTGGTGCATGAAACACAGCATGCTGCCGTCAGTGGGTACCGGTGTCCCCTGTAAAGTGAAAACTGTCCTCAACAAACAGTTTGCCTTGCAAATATTTACCGACTGCCCTTAATAACTGCCAATCATTCAGTCCTCAGAGATTGCAGGAGCTGACTCAGAACCATCAATACATCTCATTCCGAGTCACGATGAGGGAATCCCCTTGGGACTTACAAGGATTCTGTGCAATACACCTGCAGTTCGGTTGACCATGCTCGTGTACCCACTGCAGAATATCATTATGCATTCACAAAGAAGCTGAATTGAACGACGATGCCTTTGCACATGCAAAACAATGTCAGTGAATATTATCCCAACCCCGTTCTACTTTTAGGTAATTTAGTGGCCTGATTCGCAAAACATTTGCTCATTGGACTGCGGTGCATAAATAAATTGATTTAAGAGTGTTAACGCACATTTTTAATTTTCTTTTGCCAAACAATTTGCTCACATTTAACTCTACATCAATGTAGCATAATGACCATTAGAGATGTTAGGTTGGCTTAGAGGGCGTTATAACCTACACAGGCGAATACCATTTATGCATGGAGGGAAATGAGAAGAATAGGTTTCGTTTAACCATTGATTTGGAGGGCGTGATCGATTACCTTGTTGGTTGCTTATTGTGCTGCATCAGGGAAGGAATCCTGACGAGAAAGCCAGATGCAAATGACGATGTGAAATGGCTACAGCTTCTTTAGTATTTTGCCCAAGAAGAAGAGGTGTGAGATGTTGCTTGTTGGATAGCTGGTCTGAGTCTAGTTGATATTTCTTTAAGAGGCACAGGGCAAAAAGTATTTTTCACTGTAGGGGTGCCCCTGACTCATGCCCCCAATAATGATATTGAAGATGGCTGAGGGCTTTGGGGAGAAGATTTTGATGATGGATAAAGAGATACTGCTGTCTTTGCCATTTAAAACCTTCGTGTTAATTGGTGATGGTGGCAAGGTAGGCGCAGTGGTTTGACTGAGTCACTCTGATTGACTGTTTTGGGGTGTCTTATTTGGATTATATGTGAAGTTGGTGTTGTACTGGACTAGCCAATCTTGTGATGGAGTCATGGAGTGTCTGTGTGTGATTTGGGAGGTGACAGTAGATGCGACTGCCATGAAGGGAGCTGCACTCTTACAATTAGCTGCATGTGATAGTATGGAGGTGGAAGTTGGCAGTGGCTTTAGTGGTGCATGTTTGTTTATGATAAAAACACACCAGGGAGACTCAGTATTCCCACAAAAGAGTTGTAAATATTACACACGCAAAAAAACTCCCGAAGGAATTATTTATCAAATCTTTACAATTTCAGTCTTTCATAAACTTTCCATGTGTGCTGCAGAATGCATCTCATTTACTGATCCGTTAACTAGAATATGGCTGCCTGTATTGTCCTTGACTGTTCCAAAGGCAACATATCCATGAACTCTTAAAGCCCAGTACTGGCCACCTCTTCATAAACATATTCTGTTCAACCTACTATCATGTGTCCCAAGACAATGGCCGATACCAGTCTCATATATCTTTAAACGTGCTTTCAGATCTAATTATAGCCCTACATGTCCTATCAGATCAAGCTCCATGTCTTCTGACCATTTCAAATATATGCTGGACTGTCAGAAGTGCTGGTGTTGACAATGAAGTGCCATAAAGGTTTCACAAGATAACTGTGATGAATGCCTTACTCTTGCACACAGCCTCCCCTGCATGAATTCTATGTGGGTGCAGTTTTAGTCCTTAAACCAGAGTAGCAATGTTCTATGGCACAGTACTTCTATGGGGCATTGTTTCTACTGAGTGTATTTCTGACACCAATATTTTCCTGGCAATCTCGTCAATATGATATTTTATAACCAGGACACATTATTCTTCAAAAGCTGATGAGTTTCCGAATGTTTAAGGTTGAGAGGAATAATACAATTGAGATATTCCCAAAGCAAGCCCTGGGCCCCCATGAATATGTGAAGGGAAAATGACACAAAATAATTGAGGACTCAGAGGAAAACAATACTACACCAAGGAGCGAGCTGCAGGCAAAGGAAACTGTAAATCTGCTTCTTATAACAGCAATTTACAAGCAGGGCCCCGTCCTATGCATTATGAAGAATGTAGCACAATCATGTTAAAGGGCCTTATTTACAAAGGAAATATTCTGACTTACGCATTTAAATGGGATCACCTTGCACTAGCATAAATTACATCATAATCACGGAATAACATAATAATAATATATTCACTTAAGCTGTCTCTTAAGTGTCGTGTGGGAGTGTGCCATGGATGTATCAGGGAGTAACACAGAAATCTCTAGCAAATAAGGTGCGCACCGAGTCAGGTATAACTTTTTGGGGATTTCCAAAATGTTTTATGGGCATTTCTCAACCTTTCAGCATAGTTGAGTTACAAGTGGAGGGCAGACACGCAACTGCTATAGGAGTGGTAGGGAGCATCAATTATGCCAGTGTTATCGGAGGGAACGGGGATGGAGAAGGAAGGACATTATAGTGAAGGAAGGAATTCTAGAATTAATGAGAAAATCTATGAATTTCCGAATCATAAATTCATATATTTTACATGCATTCATGAAATATGAAAACTTAGGGATATAAAAACAGTGTTTTAGTCATATCTGTTTGGAAAGGGATGGTTGATAAATTCCTAATTAGACATAACTTAAGAAAAGACATAAATAACTCGTGAGAGGCTCACATTATGCCTGTTTTGTAGCTCAGAAGCTGAATTCTTACGTGACTCTAGAGTAAGGAAATATAAAGGCAATTTTTCGTAGGATCTGGGCTCTAAAATTAATGTACAGATAACTACAATAGGAGGGCAGATAAACATAGTACATGGGGCACTTATGGCATTTCTCAGGGTAGCAAATATACTCTCCTTGGCATAGCATTGTTTTCCTTTGGGTGATCAATTATTGTCTGCCATTTTCTCTTTACATATCCATCTTGGCCCAGGGTTGTGTTTACTGTCCGCAGAGTTAACTCTAATTTCTCATATTCTGTTGCCTTCAACATTCTATCTCTACATTATTTCATGAAATCCACCTTATCCTCAAATAGCAGAACTTCATGAAATATTGATTTTGGCACTAACAATTCCACCTTTTCCCCATCATACCCAAGAACACTATTCTCATTACTTCGCATCTTCAGAACAACAGCTCCCATGTGCACAATCGATGCTCCTCAATATCCCAGTCAGTCATTCACAAGTGTTGACAATCCTGGGTTCTAGACCCCGTTCAGCGGAGTTTGGGTTCATAACCCACAGATGCAAGGATTTAGCTCAGTGTACCATCACTGAGTGAGGAAGTCCAATTTAACTGCAATCCCACACGCCCCATTGAACATTCCTGTGAGGGTGATGTTTCTATTTTCTGGGTTACTAATAGCCTTATAAAAGGTTCAGGGACACAGTGGTAATTCAGACCTAATTTTGGTCTTAGAATAGCACACTCAAGCATAGCACTAAGTACACACTGTATATTCAAAAGTATTTATTTCAACAGTCTTACTCTGTCGCTTAGTACATGAATAATAAGCCCACACAATATAATTAAAGCAGCACATATGCATGATGCTAACAGCGAGATTAAAATGAACAGTTCTAACATGTATTGGAATGTACCTAGCATCCGACCACCCTAATGCTACCACCTAATGCTACTTCTATGCGTTACACTAAGAGAGACTGGAATAGCTAACTTGAGTCAAGAGTTTCTTGTGGGCCTATGCACTGCATACCCGTTCACAGCAGATCAGCTGTGTTATCAGACTTCAGTTGGGAAGAGAGTGTGCATTTAGAAAGAAAACACACTATCAGCTAGACTCAGCTCCTTTCATGACTTGATTGACTCTTGGCGTAAGAGCAGATGCTGCAGCAGTCTGGCAGGACCTCTCATGATAACCTAGTGTGAAGACTTCTCCCTCCTTAATTGTCAATTCCAGGGGTTTGATGACTGATATCTAGCCAACATTGCAATATAAGGTTGCGATTTTCCAAAATCCGAGATACAAATACATCTACTTGGACTACATGTTTACTTTCATAGCTACTGTGTCTTGTGTCACTAAATGTGATAACAAATAAGTGTTTCGATGATAATGATACTGTTACAAGTTCTGCAAAAGCTTGTGACACTGACTGTGAACCAAAGGCAGTCAGGCTAATTTAATGTTTTTCAAAATGGAGTCTGACTTGGGTATTCACAACACAAGAATGCAAGTCCACTTACGCAAAGGGCATTCTAAAATGATATTCATCCTGCAGCACACACAAGGTATCAATTTCAGAAAATAACAGAAAGTCGGACTCCTGTAAAATATGAGTGTACGTGTATATTTCACACAGTTTTTGGACTTTCTAGGAATTTACATACATCCCCAGTGATGGGGAAATACTGGCACCCTCCCAGGAGCAAATGAATGAAACTCACCAGACATAGCAGGTTTGCTTAGAAACAGAGTGACATTTATTTATTGGTACCAAAGCATGCATCATTGCTAATTAGCAAGGAAGAAGTCAGGTCTCCTGCCTTAGGGGCTCTCAGACCGCTTCTTCCCAGAGTGACAGGTTTCTAGGTGGTATATACATTGAGTAATGCCATGTCAGCGGAATTAGAATAAGGCACCAAGCCAAATATGGCTAACAGGGATGTGTAATATGGCAATCATAAATGGCTAGATATGGGCAGACCAGAAAGGCTGGCTCGGCACTGTGTAAGCAACTTGCACAACCAGATAAGGAAACTTATGATGACGTCAGGACAAGGAAAGTGACCTCTAAGGCTGATTCAGAATAGCTGCTGGAAGCTTGTCCAGGCAAGGTCAGATAGGAAACCCTTTGGAGCTCTGGGCCTCATGTTAGTGTGAGTGCATACATATGAATTTAAATAGAAATACATATATATTTTGCAACAATCCTCCCTTTTGGATAGACCTATCCAACATTAGTGTAAAACCAAAATATATATATGTATATATGAAGGAAACATTAGTTACATATCTTTGGATGGCATTACACAGTGTTTGTATAAAATGCATATATTGTCACATTGATACATCCTGATGAGATCATTATTATATCAGCAGGCTGTTGTGATACCGGCAGCCTACTCATAATTAAGTATCCAACAAATATTGTTTTCTCTGTGCAATGCATAGTGCTACAGTGTCACTTTAGTCACTCAGTTCCCGGGCACTTTCTGCAAGTGTCAGTAATATAAAGTCACGCAGTAAGTGGTCATCTCCTTCTCCTCCTTGTTCGCAGTCGTCTTGTTCAGGGGCGGTTTCACGGACCTGCCGTGCGTTGTCCTCTTCAGTCTATTTTTCTGCAGGTGCAGACCATCACCTTTCTTCGAGACTGCGTCGTGTACTTCACTCAACAGCAACAGTTTATGACACGTCCCTCTGGCACTTTATGATGGGCCCTCATGGATCGTAGAAATGGTCTGGTCTGTCCTCTTCTTGACTGCTGTGTTGCTCAGGTCCTCAGGTGACAGATGATCATCAATTTCTGGTACCGTCCTCTCAGGCGTTGGGGTGCTGCCCTGCCTTTTGTCCCCTCAATCCATTCATGGCGTTGGTTCACCGTCTGTGGTTCAGTCCACCTAGAACTAAAAGAAACAGCTTTTATTTTTCTCACCATGACCATGTCTCCATAATCGCTTTAGGAGTCTTTGCCACATTGCAGGCAGTACTAAAGTCAGAGCATCAGGCCATTTCAGGCCTGTTCCCTCAGTTGCTTTTACTAATAATCTATTTTTTTTATTTTTATTTTGGCGCTCATTTACTCCTCCTGGCCTCAAGTTGGAGGGTGGTATGGGGTATGCATGTTATAATTTATTTCCCAAAACAACCTCTTTAGCATAAATGTAGTCACTAAGTGATCTCCTTTTATCGCTAGTTATGCCCTGGTGGGTCCCTAGCCTTGGAGAGATGGCTTTCCTGAAGTACTGCGCCCCAGTTGCTGCATCATTCTTCCCTGTTGGACACACCTCCATTCATTTTGAAAACGTATCCACCCACACCAGTAAATATTTAAATCCATTCACTGGGAAGCAACATGCATCTGCGCATTCATCCTCCCTTGTGCAATATCAGAGGGTCCCTGCTCCAGTCCATACTCTCTTCATTATTCGCCTCACATCCATCATCAATCCTCCCTCTATGTTCATCTGGTGTTGCAGACCATTGTGCTTCCTTTACATTAGCTTGCAACAATTGTCTCTGAATGAGCTGTATTGTTGGAATGCTTTGTTCATTAGTCCCATCTGTACTGGCTGTAACATGCTTTCATTTAATGCTGTGTCAGCAATGGCATCACCTTTGGCTACCTTAGTATTAGCTCCTGTGTAGGCTTCACATTTTATTACCGCTATCCTGGTGTATAATAGTATTGCTTTTAACAAGATCCTTACTAAAGGACCATTTTTAATAAGGTGCCCTGTTTCTCTTATGAATCCGTGATACTTCCACAGCTGGCCACAAATAAGAACTGCAAAGCATAATGTGCGTTAGTGTAAATGTTAACAGTTTTACCCTTGACTAGTATTCATGCTTTTGTTACAGCATACAGCTTATCTTACTGGGTAGATGTTTCCAAGTGGCAGAGCTGCACTTCAGCTATTGCTATAGCATACCCTGCTCTGTAATTAGTGTCTATCAGTCTGCTGGAGGAACCATCAGTGTACCACTCCTATAGTCTGCCTTTTCTAATGGTGTCTAATCTTCGCGTGGTGCCAATTTCTACAATCTCAACACCAACTTACCCAGGGGTCTCATCTGTCTCTAAGAGAATGGATCTCATCAGAATAACCTATTGCAGGTAATACTTTTGCTAAATTAACAGGTGGGCCTCTTATTATGGCATTACAATTAGACAACATGGTGCCATTATAACCTGTGTGCCTGCCAGCGGAAAATGTTGTGTCGATCCAGACAACAACAACAACCGTAACAAATGCATCCGCACCAAATGTGGCACCTAGACAATACAAGTATAGTCCAACACAATGAGAGCTGTCCTCTCTACCATCACAGCTGAGGACCCCTAATCACTGCAGAAAGCAAAGTCACATAGTTGTGTCCCACAGGCCTTTCTTTTCCAGCTGTATCAGCACACCATTGGCAGCACCACTTCATTTGCAATGTTATTTTGCTCTGAAACAGAGATAGAAAGGCAGTTTGTAGTCAGGCAGTCCCCATGATGGCGCAGTACACAATGTCTCTTTCAATTTCTTAAAACAGTTTGCAAGTTCATTAGTCATAGCATCTGCATTCATGGACCCATTGATGGCAGCAGTTCATTATCCCCAGGAAGGACATCATTCCTTTCTTGGTGGGCAGGAGCTGAATGCTCTGAAACAATTTTATTCTGTCAGGTGGCATGCGGCGTGTACCTTGGAATATCACATAACCCACGTAAGTCACCTCTTTTTGGCAGCACTGGAATTTTGACAATGAGGCTTTGTGTCTTCTCTCCTGGAGGTAGTTCAGCAGAGCTACAGTGTCTTTTTCACAGGCTTTCAAAGGCCTCAAGTGATGGAGATGTCACAAGGAGGTCATCAGCCTACTGCAAGACGATGCTACCACCTTCCAGGCATAGGTGGTCCAAGTCTCTCTTTACTGCCTGCGCATTGACATTGGGACTCACAGTGAACGAAGTGTACTGGGTATCCCAGCATGACGGCAAAGAGGCTTTCACCCTGTGGATGGACTCCACTGCTAAAACCCACTGAGGAGAGAAAAATACTCTGCCTCTGCAGGTATAAATAATAATATAATACTGGTGTCAGGCACAACAGGCTCTAAGGGAACCACAAGTTGATAAGGTAATCACTTAATGGGAACAGTATATTTTCACCACCCTCTCTTTTTCATTTTATTTATTTTAAATATCACTTTATGGTGAGGGCATTTTTCCAAACCTCTTGTTCCTAGTTCTATAACCTTATTGTTAGTTATGTGTACATCTATCCATTTCCTTTTCATATGTAACAAACTGCAGTCTAACAGCATCATTCATCATCTCTCAACACATCCACAAGTGCTCTATAGGGGGTGCGTACAACAGAGAATCCTTACTGAAGCTGCAAGCAGTAAGTGCCCAGTTCTAACCTATCCTTAGGTATTTGCGAGTATATTCCATGTATTGAAATAATATATATATATATTGCTGCAAAAATTATATTTATTTATATAAAAATTGTGAAATGTATCCCTATTTATTTCCCATGTTCGTAGAAACATCCCACCTTAGTGGAAACATGAGATTCTCCTTGAGTGTGTTTGATACCTTCATCCTGAAACACTGGGCACAATAGCACTGATACCATACTCTTATCTACTCTCTGGTAGCTACGCTGCGCCCCTTGATAATGTTATTCAGTAGGATAAACCCCATCCTTCATATCTCCTACACTGGTATTATTTCTCAAGAAAACAGCGATATCCCCATCTGCTCCTAAAAGAATATGCAATATTTCCTTTAGCTAATGGTACCTAAACAGATCTGTGGTGTCCAATCTAGTTCCAGGAAGGCTTAATCAAGGCCATCACTTTATTGAAACAACTATGTAAATTCTTCCATTTCTTAAATGTAGTTAAAATACTAATGACGATATCTTGAATATCATTTACATGATTTGAGAATTAATTTGACCCTAATTTTCCTTGGCACATGATAGGCTCAGACATCATCAGAGCTAAGTTTATTTTAACATTTTATCCTACATTGTTAGAATCAGGAAATGTAATTAATACAAAGGAACTAAGTTGTTAAACTACTCTTCAACATTACAAGCAGGTATTATATATCTATGTTTTTCCTATTTAGAACAAGTGGAACTGGAGTGTGCGTTTGCTTAACACGTGTTATTTGCTGTAGACCAAAATAGAAGCAAATCTGCTGAAAAGGAATAACTCCCCGTTCAATCAAATACAGCCGTGTTTATTTATTTTTATTATTACTACAAGGGCTATAGACTAAATGTACAACTTGCATTTACACAATTATATATGTACATGTATACATCAGGAAAAGCTGTGATGCTTTCATAGTCAAATGTGGAAATCACACACTGTCACAGTGGCTAACCTCAGATAAAAAAAATGCTCCAAGACTCCCTGCGTGGGCATTTTACGTTCGGTAGGGCTGGTCAGTTCTAAATACAGAACTTGGCCTCTGACCCTTAAACCTGTTGTCCCCTGTCTGAGCAAGCTATTTCCATGCGGCCTTTACAATTCAAGGTAACTTCTCAAGAAGCATGGCTGAAAAGCTTTCCTGCTCCGTGCCTGTGTGCTGATAATTGAAAGGTAGGATGCACTTTTATTCTTTATTTCTTGTGAACTGTGTGCTAGCACCTAAAAAATTGGTTCAAAATTTCAGTTTTCAGAATGCCATAATTTGCTCAGAACTATCGTGCATTAAGGCGCGCAATGTAATTCTCATGTCTGTACAGCTACTCTTTGCATGACTTTGTAAGTGCATTTCAGACTGCAGCCAGTAGGCCATATTAGGAATCATATTTTAATGTTGTCCCTAATATTCAGTAATATTGTCATTGCTAGAGAACCTTAATATTCACCCTTTTAATTTGGTGCAACAACATATTTTAACCAGTTGGAAATAGAAATCTTAATGTGCACATTGAAATCTGAATATATACTTTGCACAGGATAATTTTCAACAGTGCTAAATATTATTAAATTTTCACAATAGTGGTATTAGACATTATAATGATCATAAATATGCAAAAACGATTTTAGTGCAATAACTTTTAATAATTTTTTACATGTAGTCAGTTTTTTTTGTTGATTAATGATCACTAACCTTTTTTGTGGTTTCTACATATGAAAAGCAAGCCTCATTCCTTTCATTTTGTCTTTAAATGCATTTATTTATAACACCTACAAAGCTTCTTTTGAGACTAAGCACAGAAGCTTTAATGAAACATAGAAAGGTTGTTTCACCCTTTAGAAATAAGTAATTATTTACAGTTTAGAAACAAGTAATTATTTACTATGAGATCCACAAATGAATTTTTTATGAAAGAAAGCAGGAAAGGAAGTCCTGACTTTTATCCCTTTTCTTTTATCCAAAATAATCATCTTATATTTCAAACTTTCAAGACTATTTTCTTTAAGGCACGTGCTTGTATGTGCTATTTGATACTAATTTAAAACCTAGTTGCCCCGGTCTTTTCTTTGGGTCGGCCCTGTCTTATTTATGTAGCTGTTTTTTATGACCGGCAGGTGTCATCTTCTACACTTTTCAGGAGAAAAGGCAGCAACTGGTGCTGGGACTCAGCTCAGTTCAGTCTATTAAAACCCAGGCATTCCAAGTCAGTCAAAATCTATCCTTTGCAGTGTGATAAAAGGGAGGATGCTTTTTATTTTAGCAGTACACCCCCTACAGCAGCCACCAATTACTCATATAATGTGAATGCCTTTTGATATTTAATATCATGTATCTAAGGAGAGTGCTACATTTTGCACAGCCGATAGGCAGTACTAACAAAATGTTGGGGCATCTAGTTTAAATTTTTTGTTATGTCCTAGTGTGAGAAGTTGGCCTGGTATATGCTGTTCACTAATTAAAGTGGACACCTTTCACCAGTCCAAATCGACTCTTATGGTAGATAGGTTTAAGACAACCTTTATAGAAAGCTATCCTAGTGGTAGCTGTGGAGAGCAGCCTTCAGGCTAAGTCTTGAAGGAACGTAAAGCAGCTTGTTTTACCACACAATCTCTTGAATCACCAAATGAAAAGACACCACACAGGTATATATATCAAATATATATGTATTTATTAATAAACACTCTCTACTAATCTCTTTATGAGATTAGAAGCCAGGAACATATGTACAAGTCAAATATTATCAAAATAAGTTAAGCACAATCGAATATCACAATCTTAGTTAGCTAGACCTAGGTCTAGGGCATCTAGAATCGAGGGACCCCCAAGAACCACCCCAGGTAGTTGTAGGAGACCCACAGGGGACGGACGCGGTGACCTGGCACCGGTGCGAGTCCTGTACGAGTCTATGCACTCAGACGCGATTGAGATTTCAATGTTAAAGGTTCCTTGCGTGTTCGAGGCGAACACACCGATCGGACTCAGTACGAGTCGAAGGATACGGTTACAGATAGGATTGCAAGGGAGTTGGACGCGCTGTGTCTAACACAGACGCGAACCATGTACGAGTCAGCGCGATAGTCGCACTTGGAAAGTAAGAGTTTTAGGACACTTCTAAGGAAGCTACAAGCAAGTCACTTACAGGGTAAGTAGTTCTAGGGCCCACACCCACAGGAGCACCGTAGTGCTGAAGTTACCTCACCCAGGGGAGCCGGGTGCATAGGTGTCCTTTGGTGTCGGGTCGCGGCGTCGTTTTCAATGGCGAACAAAGAAGACTTGCTGCTTGCGGGAGCTGAAGAAGTGTCCGGTGGAATCCAAGCCTGGATTCGGAAAGAGGATGACCTGAAAGCAGAGGGGACAGTGTTCAAAGTCACTTGGCAGTGACTCGGGGCAAGGAAGATGGATGCCCACCGTCATCGCAGGATTCAGGTCGATCACAGTTGCCTTGACTCTTCAGCCACGAGGTCCAGGTGGCGTTGACGACAAACAGGAGCTGGATTCGGCGTTTCCTACAATGTCTGCAGTTTACTGTGGTGTCGGCAACTCGATTGGAGCCAACAAGCCTTGGTAACAGCAAGTCTCGGGGAAAAAAAGAAAAGTCGATGGCGCAGACCAGCAAGGACTGAGGGACTCACCCAGCAAGGGTAAGTCAGGGCAGACCTGGAGCAACCAGAGGAGCCCTTTGGTATCTTTAGAAAGTCTTCTGGGGACCCACAAGCTGGCTGGCAAGGGATCGCGAAGACGCCTCAGGAGGATTCACTCACAGGGGCCCACAGTCACTCGGGACATGGTAGGCCTGTGATCTTAGGAGAGATTCCTGCTGGAAGCTGGGACCACACGTGGTCCAAAGCACAAGTTCGTGGAACGTTGTGAAGGGGTTGCACTCGACAATAGTGCATGGTACCCAGGGGTCGCGGTTCCTCGTTACTCTTGGGGTCCACTGGCCTCAGCTTCGCTGGGGACTCACGATGGCCTTTGAGAAGTCAGGAAATCCACTTCTTGGGCTGCAGGGACTTCGGACTCCGGCGGGAGCGGCGTAGTTTGCGACCGTCATTTGTAGGTTTTGGTGCCTGCCAAGCAGGGGAGTCACTCCTTGACTCCAAGGGAGATTCTTCTGTCTTCCAAAGGTAGTGGAACGTCGAAGGGCCAGGATTCTTCTTTAGAGCGTCGTCCAGGGATATCTAAGGGTCAGGTTCAAGGGCTCCCTACCTTATACTAACAAGGAAGGGGGGGACTAGCTCTAAGACCCCACCTATGGGAGGGTCAGGGGAGTGGGTGGCTACACCCACTTCCCTTTGTCCAGTTTCGCGCCAGAGCAGGGGCAGGTAGCCCCTGAGCCGGTTTGAACTGGCATATGCACAGAGGAGCCTTCTGCTCCCCCAGTGCAGGCCTTCAAAGCACTGTAGGAGTGCACCCACCCAGCCCCAATACACTAAACCCTGTCTGGGAGGTGGTGACACCTCCCTGTGACAGGATACCTTTTGTTGGGCTTCCTCCACTGCGAGTTTCGGTCATCAGCAGGAGGGCAGCCCCGTGTCTGCGGCTGGTGGCATCCATTTTGTGATGCCAGGGCTCTTTAGGATTCTACCGTGTTTCCACAGTGGGTACATGTCTATCCCTCTAGAAGGGTGGAATGCTACCCCTGCCGCCAGGACTGGCGGGGGGGTAGTATTCCAAGGTGTTTGACACCAAACACGACATGTTTCGATGCAGCCATTCCAAAGTTAGCATTTTACCGCGAGGATATAATGCACTTAAAAGTATATGGTTTAACCGCATCCACAAACAGCACCAGAGACTGGACTCTGAGAGCTGCAGAGGGGCCCTGCTCATGCAGAGGCACCCCCTCACATAGAAGCCAAGCACCCTGCCCTCAGGATTGTTAGGGCCTGCCTTAGGGGTGACTGATAGGTTCAAATGTGTGTGCAGGAGAGATATAGGGAACCTATATCTCAGTGAGGAGTGCTAGCACCACCTCACCCAGGCTGCAGTAGCAGGCCTGTGGTGTCAGATTTAGTCTGCTTCCCAGGGGTGGCATAATACATGCTTCAGCCCCTGGTAGGCCTGTGAAGTACCTATGCCCTTGGCACCTAAGGTACCATATACTAGGGACTCATAAGGCACCACAGTATCCATTCACTAGTGCACCTAGAGTGCACTCCAAATCGTTTAGAGAGAACAGAGAGGCTGGGGCCCTGATTGGCAGGGACCCAGCCTGACTATAGCCAGAAACCAGTGTAACAGCAGAAAAAAAGTGGGGGCAACATAAGAGGCAGATCCTACTCTCCTACACAACCCCCCAAACGCAGGGACACTAAACTAACCTTGACCAGTTGAGTCTTCGTGTTCAAAGTGGAAATACCTTGAGAGTCCATCTGCATTGGCATGTTGGGTCCCAGGCCTATGTTCCACTGTATAGTCCATCCCCTGTAGGGAAATGGACCACCTCAAAAGTTTTGGGTTTTCACCTTTCATCTGCTTAAGCCATAGGAGGGGCTTGTGGTCAGTCTGAACTATGAAGTGAGTGCCAAACAAGTATGGCCTCAGCTTCTTCAGGGCCCACACCACAGCAAAGGCCTCCTCTCTATAGCTGACCAACGGTTCTCTCTAGGGGTCAGCCTTCTGCTAATGAAAGCTACTGGCTGGTCTTGACCTTCATCATTCAGTTGAGACAGTACAGCTCCCACACCCAGCTCAGAAGCATCTGTTTGGACAATGAACTTTTTGGTGTAGTCTGGACTCTGTAAGATGGGGGCAGTGCACATGGCCTGCTTTAGGTCTTCAAATGCCTTTTGACAGCTAGCTGTCCACTGAACCTTTTTGGGCATTTTCTTAGAGGTCAGATCATTCAAGGGGGTCACTATAGATCCATATCCCTTGACAAACTCCTATAGTACCCAGTCAGGCCTAAGAAGGCTCTCACCTGTGTCTGGGTGGTTGGAGCAACCCATTCCATTATGGTTTGGATCTTGCTCTGTAAAGGTTGAACCTGGCCTCCACCCACAAGGTGGCCCAGGTACACAACCTGACTCTGCCCTATCTGGCACTTGGTGGCCTTGATAGTGAGGCCTGCTTTCTGCAGAGCCTCTAAAACATTCCTGAGGTGGACCAGGTGATCCTGCCAGGAGGAACTAAAGACAGCAATATCATCTAGATAAGCTGAGCAATAAGTCTCCATCCCTGCCAGAACTTTATTCACCAACCTCTGGAAAGTGGCAGGTGCATTTTTCAATCCAAAGGGCATCACCACAAAGTGGTAGTGCCCACCAGGGGTCGAAAATGCTGTCTTGGCTTTTGCATCATCAGCTAATCTGATCTGCCAGTAGCCAGCTGTTAGGTCAAATGTACTTAAATACTTGGCTGAGGCCAAAGTATCAATCAGCTCATCTGCCCTTGGTATGGGATAGGCATCAGTCCTAGTGACTGCACTGAGGCCTCTGTAGTCTACACAAAACATCATTTCTTTCTTACCACCCTGGGTATGAGGCTTGGGTACCAGGACTACTGGGCTAGCCCAAGGGCTATCTGAAGGCTCAATGACACCTAACTCCAACATTTTCTGGACTTCTGTCCTGATACAGTCCCTGACATGGTCAGGTTGCCTGTAGATTTTATTCTTGACAGGCAGACTGTCTCCAGTGTCCACCTCATGGGTGCACCAGGTAGTCTGACTAGGGGTCAGGCTAAACATATGTCTAAACTGTTGCAGAACTTGTCTGCACTCAGTTTGCTGATGGTCAGTGAGGCTGCTTGCCAAAGCAACACCATCTACTGACCCATCATCAGGGTTCTGAGAGAGCAGGTCAGGGAGAGGGTCACTCTCCTCCTCCTGGTCCTCATCAGTTGCCATGAGCAAGCCCATGTCAGCCCTGTCAACATACGGCTTTAATCTGTTGACATGGAGCACCCTCAGGGGGCTCCTGGGAGTTCCAAGATTCACCAGATAGGTGACTTCTCCCTTCTGTTCAACTATTGTATGGGGGCCACTCCACTTGTCCTGGAGGGCTGCTGGGGCCACAGGCTCCAACACCCACACTTTCTGTCCTGGCTGGTATACAGTCAGTACAGCCTTTTGGTCCTGCCAAGCTTTTTGTAATTCTTGGCTGGCCTCTAGGTTTTTGGTTGCCTTTTTCATGTACTCTGCCATCCGGGAGCGGAGGCCAAGTACATAGTCCATCACATCTTGTTTGGGGGGCTTGAGAGGTAACTCCCAGCCCTCTTTTACCAAACACAGTGGACCTCTTACAGGATGCCCAAACAGAAGCTCAAATGGGCTGTAACCAACCCCCTTCTGTGGAACCTCTCTGTATGCAAACAACAGGCAAGGAAGAAGAAGGTCCCATTTCCGCCTAAACTTCTCTGGGAGTCCTTTAATCATTCCTTTCAAGGTTTTGTTGAACCGTTCAACTAAACCATTGCATTGTGGGTGATAGGGGGTGGGTAACTTGTAAGTTACACCACACTCCTTCCACATTGCTTTTAGATATCCTGACATGAAGTTGGTACCTCTGTCAGAAATGACCTCCTTTGGGAAACCCACTCTGGAGAAGACTCCAATGAGGGCTCTTGCCACCACAGGGGCTGTGGTGGTCCTCAGGGAATTGCCTCTGAGTACCTGGTGGCATGATCCACTACCACCAGGATAAATCTGTGCCCAGATGCAGTTTGAGGGTCAAGGGGACCAACAATGTCAATCCCTACCCTTTCAAAGGGTACCCCCACCACAGGTAGTGGTATCAGGGGGCCTTTGTGGTGCCACCTGCCTTACCACTGGCTTGGCAAGTGACACAGGAGCGACAAAACTCCTTTGTGTCCTCTGACATATGTGGCCAATGAAAATGTGGAACAAGCCTGTCCCAGGTCTTGTTTTGGCCCAAGTGACCTGCTAAAGGGATATCATGTGCTAAGGTCAAGAGGAACCCCTAAACTTCTGAGGTATTACCAACCACCTGGTAGCTCCAGGGGCTGGGTCTCTACTCTCAGAATATAGGAGTCCCTCATCCCAATAAACTTTATGGGACCCACTAGCACTCCCAGCAGCCTCAGCAGCAGCCTGCTGTCTGAGGGGTTCAAGAGAGGGGCAGCACTGTTGCTCCTTGCTCAGATCTTCCCTAGAAGGGCCCCCTGCCCCCAAGAACTCAACCTGATCAGGCTCAAGTTCCTCTGGGGCAGTTCCTTCTTCAGGGTCTGCTTCACCTCCCTCTGGAGGTGAATCTCTGATCTGAGACAGAGGGGAAGGCACTGCCTTGACCCTACTGCTCCTCCTCTTGGGAAGCATCTGGTCCATTGTTCCAGGATCCAGAGCTGGTTCAGTGTCATGCATTTTTGCTTGTGACCTGGTCACAGCAAATACCTCTGCAGGGATGCCCAACATCTCAGCATGAGTCCATAACTCTACTTCAGACCAGGCTGAAGTCTCTAGATCATTGCCCAATAGACATTCTACAGGGAGGACTGCACTGACTACCACCTTCTTGAGGCCAGTTACCCCTCCCCAGGAGAAATTCACAACTGCCAGACTATGGTTGGGTTGGACATTGCTTGCATTGGTCACCTGGTACATTTCGCCCAGGATGATCTGGTTAGGGTCCACAAGATCCTCTGCCACCATGGTGACACTAGCACCTGTGTCCCTAAATGCCAAAGCCTGTTTGCCATTTATTACAGGCTGCTGTTTGTATTTGCCCAGATTACTGGGGCTCACTAGGAAGGACATATTAAGGTCTCCCTCACAAATCAGCATTGCCTGAGTGGGCACTCTGACTAGGTCAGAGTCCACTTCAGAACCCAGGGTCAACCCTACTACACCCTTATTCTGTGTACCACCTCCACCAGTAGCTGAACTAGGGGGAACAGTTGCCTTAGGGGCAGGAGTGGTGGTGGTTTGGTCTTTGGACTTGTTACAATCAGAAGTCCAGTGCCCTTTCTGTTTACAGAATTTGCACCAGGGCTTCTTTTGGCCTTTTCCCTTGTTGGATTGTGACTCCCCACCAGATGCAGATTTTTGGGGCCCTTGTGAAGACTTCTGGTCTTTTGACTTATCCCCACCTTTCTCAGAGCCCTTAGGATCTTGCTTCTTGGTGTCACCCCCTTGGTTCTGGGGTTTCTGCCTCACCCTGGTTCTGACCCATTTGTCTGCCTTCTTTCCCAATTCTTGGGGAGAGGTCAGATCAGAGTCCACCAGGTACTGATGCAACAACTGGTTCTGGCAATTATTAAGGATCTGTTCTCTCATTATCAGATTATACAATCCTTTGAAATCAGTAACCCTACTGCCAACTAGCCAACCCTCTAGAGCCTTGGTTGCACAATCAACAAAGTCAGTCCAGTCCTGAGTCTGTGCCTTCTGGGTATCTCTGAACTTCAACCTGTACTGCTCAGTGGTTAAGCCAAACCCATCTATTAGTGCACTCTTCAGGACTTCATAATCATCAGCATCCTCTTCTCTAACAGTGAGGAGCTTGTCTCTACCTTTATCTGAAAAGGAGAGCCACAAGATTGCTGCCCACTGCTTTTGGGGGACCTGCTGTACTCTACAGGCCCTCTCCATAGCAGTTATCCACTTGTGGATATCATCCCCACTCTGGTAGGGAGGAACAACCTTGCTCAGGTTCCTATGGTCTGGAATAAATTCTCTGCCTCTAGGGACACTGTTGCTGCCACCAAGGGGTTCTAACCCCTCTCTTCTAGAAGCTCTCTGGATCTCCAGGGCTTCCCTATCCAGTGCCAACTGCTTGGTTCTGAGGGCAACTCGTGCTTCCTCATACTGGAGTAGTTTGCACATTCTTTCAGAGGAGGTCTCTCTTATGGGAAAGTATGAGTTCCTCTGATGGACAAATTCCCTGCCAGAGTGATAGGAGTGGTCAGATTCCCTGGAAGGGGACCTGTGCCTCTCATCCACTCTGTCAGTTCTCTTAGGGAGAATTCCTCTGTCCTTTTCAGGCCCCTTGAAGCCTGGCCCTTCAACCACAGAGTCCTGGTCATTCTGATTCTCATCATCTGACCCAGATACTATGATTGACCCACCCACTGATTCAGACCCCTTAGCTCCTAGAGCCAATCTAAGATCATCTGCTGTCAGCAGATCTATCAGGTGTAGTGTGGAGGGACTCTGTCCTAGCTTCAGGTGTCTTTCAACACACATGGCTCTCAAGTCAGAGAAAGCCATGTCCTTATACTGAGGCTGGGTGGACCCACTGGCTCCACCTTTTAAGGACATTCTAGTGTTGTGCAGTGTTGTACTACCTACACTAGTTTGTGGCCTACTGATCCTAGCTTGAGCTGTGGAAAGGGTGTGCTATCCCTTGGCACACAGCTCTAAGTTCAGTAGAACTTATTGATACTAAGCTTGACTTTATATGTACCTTAAGTACCTATAGTGGTTTTCAGTTAGTAATTCAAATAGAGATTTTCTGGTAAAACAATAGCAAGCTGGAATCCCACACGCTGCCCACCAATGTGAGAAGTTGGCCTGGTATATGCTGTTCACTAATTAAAGTGGACACCTTGCACCAGTCCAAATCGACTCTTATGGTGGATAGGTTTAAGACAACCTTTATAGAAAGCTATCCTAGTGGTAGCTGTGGAGAGCAGCCTTCAGGCTAAGTCTTGAAGGAATGTAAAGCAGCTTGTTTTACCACACAATCTCTTGAATCACCAAATGAAAAGACACCACACAGGTATATATATCAAATATATATGTATTTATTAATAAACACTCTCTACTAATCTCTTTATGAGATTAGAAGCCAGGAACATATGTACAAGTCAAATGTTATCAAAATAAGTTAAGCACAATCGAATATCACAATCTTAGTTAGCTAGACCTAGGTCTAGGGCATCTAGAATCGAGGGACCCCCAAGAACCACCCCAGGTAGTTGTAGGAGACCCACAGGGGACGGACGCGGTGACCTGGCACCGGTGCGAGTCCTGTACGAGTCTATGCACTCAGACGCGATTGAGATTTCAATGTTAAAGGTCCCTTGCGTGTTCGAGGCGAACACACCGATCGGACTCAGTACGAGTCGAAGGATACGGTTACAGATAGGATTGCAAGGGAGTTGGACGCGGTGTGTCTAACACAGACGCGAACCATGTACGAGTCAGCGTGATAGTCGCACTTGGAAAGTAAGAGTTTTAGGACACTTCTAGGGAAGCTACAAGCAAGTCACTTACAGGGTAAGTAGTTCTAGGGCCCACACCCACAGGAGCACCGTAGTGCTGAAGTTACCTCACCCAGGGTAGCCGGGTGCATAGGTGTCCTTTGGTGTCGGGTCGCGGCGTCGTTTTCAATGGCGAACAAAGACGACTTGCTGCTTGCGGGAGCTGAAGAAGTGTCCGGTGGAATCCAAGCCTGGATTCGGAAAGAGGATGACCTGAAAGCAGAGGGGACAGTGTTCAAAGTCACTTGGCAGTGACTCGTGGCAAGGAAGATGGATGCCCACCGTCGTTGCAGGATTCAGGTCGATCACGGTTGCCTTGACTCTTCAGCCACGAGGTCCAGGCGGCATCGACGATGACCAGGAGCTGGATTCGGCATGTCCCACGATGTCTGCAGTTTACTGTGGTGTTGGCAACTCAATTGGAGCCAACAAGCCTTGGTAACAGCAAGTCTCGGGGAAAGGAAGAAAAGTCGATGGCGCAGACCAGCAAGGTCTGAGGGACTCACCCAGCAAGGGTAAGTCACGGCAGGCCTGGAGCAACCAGGGGAGCCCTTTGGTATCTTTAGAAAGTCTTCTGGGGACCCACAAGCCAGCTGGCAAGGGATCGCAAAGACGCCTCAGGAGGATTCACTCACAGGGGCCCATGGTCACTCGGGACGTGGTAGGCCTCTGATCTTAGGAGGGATTCCTGCTGGAGGCTGGGACCACACGTGGTCCAAAGCACAAGTTCGTGGAACGTTGTGAAGGGGTTGCACTCGACAATAGTGCATGGTACCCAGGGGTCGCGGTTCCTCATTACTCTTGGTCCACTGGCCTCAGCTTTGCTGGAGACTCACGATGACCTTTGAGAAGTCAGGAAATCCACTTCTTGGGCTGCAGGGACTTCGGACTCCGGCGGGAGCGGCGTAGTTTGCGACCATCGTTTGTAGGTTTTGGTGCCTGCCAAGCAGGGGAGTCACTCCTTGACTCCAAGGGAGATTCTTCTGTCTTCCAAAGGTAGTGGAACGTCGAAGGGCCAGGATTCTTCTTTAGAGCATCGTCCAGGGATATCTAAGGTTCAGGTTCAAGGGCTCCCTACCTTATACTAACAAGGAAGGGAGGGACTAGCTCTAAGACCCCACCTATGGGAGGGTCAGGGGAGTGGGTGGCTACACCCACTTCCCTTTGTCCAGTTTCACGCCAGAGCAGGGGCAGGTAGCCCCTGAGCCGGTTTGAACTGGCATATGCACAGAGGAGCCTTCTGCTCCCCCAGTGCAGGCCTTCAAAGCACTCTAGGAGTGCACCCACCCAGACCCAATACACTAAACCCTGTCTGGGAGGTGGTCACACCTCCCTGTGACAGGATACCTTTTGTTGGGCTTCCTCCACTGCGAGTTTCGGTCATCAGAAGGAGGGCAGCCCCGTGTCTGCGGCTGGTGGCATCCATTTTGTGATGCCAGGGCTCTTTAGGATTCTACCGTGTTTCCACAGTGGGTACATGTCTATCCCTCTAGAAGGGTGGAATGCTACCCCCGCCGCCAGGACTGGCGGGGGGGGTAGTATTCCAAGGTGTTTGACCCCAAACACGACATGTTTCGATGCAGCCATTCCAAAGTTAGCATTTTACCGCGAGGATATAATGCACTTAAAAGTATATGGTTTAACCGCATCCACAAACAGCACCAGGGACTGGACTCTGAGAGCTGTAGAGGGGCCCTGCTCATGCAGAGGCACCCCCTCACATAGAAGCCAAGCACCCTGCCCTCAGGATTGTTAGGGCCTGCCTTAGGGGTGACTGATAGGTTCAAATGTGTGTGCAGGAGAGATATAGGGAACCTATATCTCAGTGAGGGGTGCTAGCACCACCTCACCCAGTTTGCAGTAGCAGGCCTGTGGTGTCAGATTTAGTCTGCTTCCCAGGGGTGGCATAATACATGCTTCAGCCCCTGGTAGGCCTGTGAAGTACCTATGCCCTTGGCACCTAAGGTACCATATACTAGGGACTCATAAGGCACCACAGTATCCAATCACTAGTGCACCTAGAGTGCACTCCAAATCGTTTAGAGAGAACAGAGAGGCTGGGGCCCTGATTGGCAGGGACCCAGCCTGACTATAGCCAGAAACCAGTGTAACAGCAGAAAAAAAAGTGGGGGCAACATAAGAGGCAGATCCTACTCTCCTACACCTAGTTGTATAATACACACAAATTCGTTTTTGTCTGTGAGGCCTACTCTTTTCCTATTTAGTGCCTTTTCCTAGGAAAAGTTATTTTTAACATTACCATGTTACAATTATTATTATTTTTAATTTTATATAGGTCTAGCTATACTCAAAGGTTTCAAAGCGCTTTATTTGTTATGAGATAACCTTTACAAGTGGTACATAAAACATGAACAATCCTTAATACATCAATTATGTACAGAAACAACCACAAAATATCTTCTATGAAACACAGGACAATGTATGCAAAGTCCATTCTCTTTTTATATGGAATGCTTGGCATTTCTGCCTCGAGTTTTAATTCAAATTTTTACCATTGTGGGAATATAATAATTGAATGTTCACACTAGGCCTGGGCGGTAAATTCCGTTCCGCTCGCGGAATTTGCGGCATTTGGGTAATTTCGCGTTCCGCGGGGAACGCGAAATTGCCAAAAATTCCACGATCCGCGGCTTCGCTGAGTTTTTTGCTTGTTCGCGCTTTCAAAATGCCTGTTCGCGAGATATTTCTCCCTGAGCACGCAGATAACGTTCGCGAACAGGAAAAAAGCATCGCGAACGGGAGGAACAAGCAATTCCGCGTGTTCGCGGAACTTTTGCGTGCTCGCGGAGATTTTTTACCATTTCGCAAAGCTTTGCGTAGCGCGACTACGCAAATTCCGCCCACCCCTAGTTCACACATCTATACTTTGTTACTGCTTCACTTTCCAAAGTAGCGCGCAGCTACTTAACCTATTTACATAATTCATTTTCTTACCTTTATCTGCAGGGCTATCTTTTTTTCCTCCTGCCAGTTTTTTAAACAATTTTCCAGTGAGCTTACCATGATTTTCTTCTGAGAAATTTTTCATGAAATGTGGTTTTTTTACTCACAATGTGCACTTTTACCCTGAAAGATAAATACAAAAGGTCTCCTACAAAGGAAAAGTTGTTAGGTAGTGGATAGAATGTGTTAAAAAGAGGAAAATCAACAGTTATGGACCAGCCAGAGACCTCACATATAAAACCAATTTCCTTCTCTCATGCACTAATGCGCTCCATTTTTTATATAAATCAAAGAAACATTTCAAGGAAACATAGAGGTCCAGTACTGAAGATCAATACCGTATTTAAATGCAGTCATTCATCCATGACATACTACGCATATTTCAAACTCACTTCCCTGTGTTCCGGTGCAACCTGCAAATCAGAAGCTCCACTCACTATATTCTGGGAGGGTTTCTTTTTTGTGGGTAAAATCAATACCCCATCCTAACACAGGGTCTTCTGCAATGGATTTTGTAAGACCCCCCAAGGGTCTAGCCATTTGTCAAAATGTATTGACATAAAGTAACTTAGTTACTTATCAGTCACCTGTTTCACTACTTCTTATATGTGTAGGTACACATAAATATTTCTCTAACCCAGGCTCTCCTGCAGTGTATGCCACATATCAATTAGTGTATTGATATAGAGAATATTTTAAAAACATTCTCTACAGTCCCCTGTCTATTTTAAATGCCAGTCAATGGCCCTTTTATTAATACTATGTGTTAAATACGCATTTGAAAGACTGAAAGGTCACTTGCAGCAAGGCAAGTTTGTTATTTAGCTTACATCTCACTTACTGACTGGTGACATCACAGTCCTCCAATGTCCCACTTTCTGACACCATTCTGATGGGGAAATACTGGCACCCTCCCAGGAGCAAATGAATGAAACTCACCAGACATAGCAGGTTTACTTAGAAACAGAGTGACATTTATTTATTGGTACCAAAGCATGCATCATTGCTAATTAGCAAGGAAGAAGTCAGGTCTCCTGCCTTAGGGGCTCTCAGACCGCTTCTTCCCAGAGTGACAGGTTTCTAGGTGCTATATACATTGAGTAATGCCATGTCAGCGGAACTAGAATAAGGCACCAAGCCAAATATGGCTAACAGGGATGTGTAACATGGCAATCATAAATGGCTAGATATGGGCAGACCAGAAAGGCTGGCTCGGCACTGTGTAAGCAACTTGCACAACCAGATAAGGAAACTTATGATGACGTCAGGACAAGGAAAGTGACCTCTAAGGCTGATTCAGAATAGCTACTGGAAGCTTGTCCAGGCAAGGTCAGATAGGAAGCCCTTTGGAGCTCTGGGCCTCATGTTAGTGTGAGTGCATACATATGAATTTAAATGGAAATACATATATATTTTGCTACATTTTGCAACACCCAGTATATGCAAATATAAGCTATTCCTAAATTTTCATGCACGCTCTTTATTCTCTGTGCTAATTCACCAGGCTGTTCACAGAGCAGATAATTAAAATGAGAAGTGCGGGGAATAGCCGTCCGGAGGGAGGTCTGTCCCTCGGGGGTATTGAGGTAAGTGGTGCGGTCTAGAAGACCTTACACCTTTGGGCTACATCCATTAAAGGATGTACCCCAAGGATATATAAGCAGACATTTTGGGCTGCCACCCACCATTTTGTGGTAGGTGACATGGTGGTAGCCCAGTGAGAAAATATTAGTGCAGGTTTTTCACTTTGTGCTTAGATAGGAAGTAATATTGTGGAGATGTCCGAGGAGAATGTTCAATAGGCGCTCCGCTTGCTTGAGGAGGTGGGGTGCCTGGATTTGCTGGAGCTAGGAGTAGTGGCAGTGCTACAAGAGACCAAGTAGGGATACGGGCCTGCTCATATGTTCGAGGAGCGGCCCGAAGGCAAGGCGAGGTCGGGGCGGGGAGGGGCAGCGGGACATATGCGGCATTGCAGTTTTGGCTGGTGTACGCAACACTCCCTGCTGGGCTCACAGCCCGTCGGGGAGACGGTGTGAAGGAAGAGATGATGGGCGGGCAGGGGGAGGGCTTGAGGCCCATATCAAGACACACGGGAGACACAGAGAAAGCCTCAGGTATAACAAGAGGCCTGGAACAGGCCACTAAGCATGCTGTAGATGGGCAGCAGGCCCAATCTCTTGGCAGCCAGACAGAAGAGGCGGCATGGGGGGAGCAAGGGAGCTAGGAGTTGGGCTCCAGTGGTAGCCTGACAACTCTTAAGTGGGAGGGGGTGGAAGAGATTTTTCAGGAAGGGGAGTTTGGGGGTGCTGCAGAACAGTACAGTAAGGGGCAAGCTTCTGTTGTGGAGGCCATGCCCATGTCACCCAGAGAGGCTGGAGGGGCTGAGAGCCCCTCACAGATCTTATTGGAAAGGTGGCATTGCCTGGAGAGGGTGCTGCAGTATTTACAAGCACAGTGGCCATAGGGGCTGACAAGGTGGGGGGGACCTGCTGGGGGAGATGTTGACTGGGGATAGAGGGGTGCAGGAGGCCACATTGCTTAGGGATAACACCCCATGGCAAAAAGGGGTCCAGCATCAGCGCTGGTGGCAGTGATACTGGATTGGAGTAAGGATCAGGAGGAGGTGGAGGTTGACAGCAATGGAAGGGCACACAGTTGTGTCAGGCAAGGGAAGCAGCTAGGGCAAGCTAAGGACAGACCCTAACAAGTGTACTCCCAGAGGTTCAGGGGGGTGGTAGCACAGGCGCAGGGAGGTCAGTGCACAGGGGTGGAGGGAGCGGAAGGGGGAGAGGCAAGCGGGCATAAGAAACCAACTCTCTCCAGGTTGGGGAGGGGGCTTCCAGACCCAGGAAAGTCTTCACGGAAATCTGACAGGTGATGAGGAGCGCAGTGGGAAGGGCCAGAGTATAGGGGTTCAAGGGTCATGCACACCGGACCTATCCTCTTTCTTACAAATCACAGGACATTGGCAGGCAGCAAACTCGGGAGAGCACAGTGCAACTCATCAACCCCAAGGTGAATTGAAGGCATGGTGCAGTGCGGCCAGCCGGACTACGTCATGTGACCCGGCTTTGGCTGACACAAGAGAGTCCGGTGAGGCCTCGTCAGAGCTGATGGAGGACAAGTGCAGAGCACCTTTGGGAGGAAGGATACACGGGTCACGAGGACCTACTGTGATGGAACACCTGGGAGGGTTTGTTACAGCCCCCCCAGAGGAAGGTAGACGGTTACCCCACAGTGGGACTCAATGCAAGATATGAGGTGAGGGTTACATGATGGAATGTGTTGGTAGTAGGAGATGAATTGGCGGATGAGATGGAATTGGACTATGAGGAAGATAGTTTTGAGGAGGGCGAGATTGTGGACAGTGATGTGCTGGTTGACATGGAACAAAGGTGGTGGCAACAAGAGACAGGGCGGTCTGAAGCGGGGGTTTGTTAATCAGTGTCCAAGTGTTTTACAGGTTACACACATGGTACCGGCAAGATCCAATAATGCCCGGTTAGCTGACAAGTGGCTTCCACTGCAAGACAGCAGGCTACGCAGCGGGCACCGACCTTAACACCAGGTAAGAACGTAAGAGCCGCGGGGATTGGCCCGGTGATGGTGTCAACTGGGGTGGATGTTTGAAGCAGACAGGAGGAAACTACATGGCTACAGAAGGGCCAGTATGGGGCGAACACTAGGGCAGGCACAGAGGAGCGGAGGCCAGAAACAAAAGAAGAGGATGATATGCAAAAGAAGGAGGTAGCACGCACCGAAGGTTGGAGTCCCACATAAGCAGAGGGTGTCAGGAGGGGAGGAGCAGGGGGAGCGGGTCAAGGCCACAGGAACTGTCATGGGAGTAAAAGAAGGGGGGACAAAGGAAAGGCAGAGGGGGCTGAGGGCAATGAAAGCAAGGATCTCAAAATCAAGAAACTCCCTTGCATGGTGGTGACCAAGCCATTGGGGGAACATTTTATGTTGTCTACTAAAGAAAAGATTTGGAAGGAAGAATATGTCGAAAGGTTTAAGCCCTTACATAGAGAGCTGAAGGCCAAGGAGGGGTCCAAGGAGGAGGAATGGGAACTGGCCAAATGCCCCAGGGTGCCCATGACCCTAGAAAACTGGACAGCGGCATTTATAATTTATTCCGGCATCTATTGCGAAAAATATCCTGAACAGTGTGTGGCCCTGTTTAAATACATGGATGTTATTCACAAGGCACAAATCACATTTGGTGTTATGCATCCGCGCACTATAACGATGAATTCAGAGCGCATATGGCCCTTGATGAGGAAGCAAAATGGAGGAGATAGATTCTGATGAGCCCGGCAAAATTGGGATTTTTTTTTATAGCTAGTGGTTTGCCAATAGTGTACCGGCCCTTTCAGGCCCACCCTACCCTGAGAGGAGAGTGTTCCATAAAAAAGGTCAGGGAGGAAAGATGGATGCCTACTGGGATTTCAATAAGGGGATGTGCTCCAGAGAATATTACAAGTTTAGACACAAATGCTACAAGGGCACAAGGAGGCACAGCTTGTACACTGTTTTTTTTTCATAACAAATTTTATTCAGTTTTGACGGTACAGATAAATCAGGGCCCAGTGTAGGCCACATATATGACAATCGATGCAGAATGTACCACTTTTGAAATATCAATAACAATTCAGCCAGTCGAACATCTGGCCTGTAAACTAAACAATGACACCTGATCCCACCAAGTACCCACCAACGCATGCAGTTTGATGTTCGTGAGGCAAAACTTGAAATTATCGATCTACGATTTACTAATGAATCGTGTATTATGCAGGGGGATCTATAAGGGTTCGGGTGCAATATCGGAGGTAGTTCAATTCCTCGGTATGTCGCCCAGCCGGACCAAATCTTTCTATGTTTTTGTGGGCAACCCCGTGCCAGGAAGACTATGATTTCGGCGTCCATACATTTATCCATGCCTTTTTTTCCAATTTCCGATGCTCGGCGGGGTCGCCGCCTTCCACATCTGGACAATGTCCCTTTTAGCCAGAGTTAGGCCAAGGAATAGCAAATGCTGTTTATGGCGATTTTCACCAATGTCTTCCGTGCTATAGAGTAATAATAACTTGGGGTCGTGTGGAATGGTCCAGGCCAAAACCTCACCCAGGCAGGACATAATCCTCCGAAAAAAGGGCTGCAACACTCCACAGCTCCAGACTGTATGTAGATAGGAACCCTCAGCGTCTCCGCAACGGAGACAATGAGGGGAGTGAATAACCCTCATTTTCCACAAACGGAGTCGAGTATAGTCTGCTCGGTGGAGATATTTAAACTGAATGAGACGATATCTCGTGGAGATCGCCGCGCTTCGGGGACTGGCCAGGGCCTCGGCCCAGTCATCATCAGTTATTGTGGGGATGTCGGTCTCCCAGGCCTCTCTGGTCTTATGTAGCGTATTTCGTGTATGTGTAGTCAGAGTTTGATAGATTTGTCGGATCTTATGTGCTCCTAGGTCTTCCATCAATAATCGACCTTCCAGGGGATGGAACTCTGGTAGCTCATCTAATAAGCGAATGTGGGGGGATAGGGCGTGTCGCAATTGGAGATATTTGTGGAACTGTGATTTATGTAGTTGAAACTCAGATTGCATTTGCTGGAAGGATTTTAATATGCATTCCTGCATGATGTCCCTTAATGTAGAGATTCCAAGAAGATCCCATTTATGAAAGCCTTTGAGCGAAGCCACATCTCTCATGTATGTATCTTGCCACAAGGGGGTCGACTGTGTCAGGCGTCCCTGCCATCCCATGGTTTTGACTGTGGAGCGCCATAATTGTATGACTGTCCTGCTGGCTGGAGGGAGGGTATCTAGCTTAGTGTGGCCATATAGCAATGTTTGTAAGGGAGTGCCCTCCATGGCTAGCCATTCCACAGCGTAAGCCGGGTCCGTCTGCTGTACCACCACTCGTTGACAACTAAGAGATGGGACGCTGCATAATATGCATGTATATCTGCAGCAGCAATACCTCCACAATATGTTGACTGTATGCACGTGGTTAATGCCACTCTGATCGCACCCCCCGATCATAGAAACTTATTAAGGATAGCGCTCATTTGGGCGAACCAAGAGCGGGGAATAAAATGGGGAAAATTCTGCAATCGATACCGGATTCGAGGTAATGAGACCATCTTGAAGATGGCTGACCGGCCGTATATTGACAAGGGAAGTTGTGACCAAATGGTGCTTTCTTCCCGAACAGTCGGAAGAATAGGGGTAATGTTGCGCAACCACGAAACCGTGGGGCATGAGGAGATAAAGATCCCTAGATATTTGAATCCCTCCGTGACGTGGGAGAGCTGTTTGGCCCAAGTCCTGCGTCCCTGGTCACCGCACACAGGATACAGTACAGATTTAGAGGGGTTGGCACCCAAGCGGGACATCTCCCTGAACACATGAAGGATCTGAAGGATACGAGGACCGGAGAACCAAGGGTCCGTCATAAAGAACAAGACGTCATCGGCATATAGTGCGATTCTATCGGAGTATTCCTGTGACCATTCAAACCCCCGAATCAGCGGGTCCTGTCTCACCCAGACGGCCAAGGGCTCTATGGCTAGGGCAAATAACAGGGGGGATAAGGAACAGCCCTGCCGTGTGCCCCTATGAATGGGAAAGGGGGAGGATCTGTGTCCAGCCACCCGCACCAAGGCTGAGAGGTCGGTATATAATAGCTGAACGTACGCTAAAAAACCGGGACCAAAATTCATGGCCTGTAGGAGTTTAAAAAGGTACGTCCAGCTTAAAGAATCAAATGCTTTATCAATATCGGCCAATAAGACCGCCGCCGGCCGGGCCAGCTCCTGGGCCCAAGCAAGGGCATTATGAACCTGCCTGTGTTATGCCGGGTAGATCGCTGTGGCATAAAGCCAGATTGGTCCGGATGAATCAGATCCTGAATGTGTGTACGGAGATGATCGGCCAAGACCTTACCCAGAAGCTTAGGTTCAAAGTTAAGCAAGGAGATGGGGCGATATGAGGATGGATCGTCCGGGGGCGGCCGGGCTTTAGGAACACCACAATTTCGGCATGGCGCCAATCTGTGGGTAGTATATACTGCTCAAGTGCCTCATGTAGTGCCGCAAGCAAGTGTGGGCCCAATGTTGTCATATGGGGGCGTATTGTACACTGTTTTGGCGCTGACGGGAATCAGCTGGGGAGCCATACAGGGGCGATACTCAGGCCACTGACACCAAAATCAAGGGGGCTCAGGCACGTCTCAACCCACGCTAGGGAGCTACAGAGGAGTAAGGGGGGGCACATAGACATGGGTGGGGGAGCTCTTACACCAGTTAAGTTAGACAGGTTGAATTACTGGCTGCGCATTATGTCAATAATGTGGACACAGGAGTCTTGCAGGAGGGGTTTATGTGGGGTTTCCATTTGGGGTGTTAGGGTCCTAGAGATCGGCAGTGGGTGGAAAACCTGAAATTGTTCAGGTAGCATCCTCAAGTGGTGCGCAACAAATTGCAGAGAGAAGTGGGGGGAAGGCAGGATGGCAGGTCCTTTTGACGAATGGTCATTGGAGAACCTGATTGTGTCCCCGATTGGGGTGTTTCCCAAGAAAGAGCAAGTGCAATTTCGGCTGATACGGCATCTGTCATGGCCAGAAGGTCAATCGGTAAATGACTTTATAGCAGAAAATCTGGCATCAGTGCCCTATTTTTCAGTGGATGTGGCAATGTGAGTGATGGAGTGGGTGAGGGGTAGGAGGAGAAATGGCGTAGTGTGACATAAAATCAGCCTTTCAGTTTCCAGTACACCTAGAGGACATCAAATTGCTGGGTATTCAGTTCAAAGGGCAATGGTATGTTGACAGAGCCCTAACGATGGGATATTCCATTTAATGTGCTCTGTTCGAGCATTTTAGTTCATTTCTACAATGGATGTTCATATTGTTCACCGGGCACAAGTGTGTTACCCACTACCTGGATTACTTCTTTATGGTTAGCAGTGCTGGCTCTGCGGACTGCCAGCACTTGCTTATGAAAGACTGTGCGGTTCCTTTGGGGCCTTAGAAAAAGGTGAGCCCACAGACAATCCTCTTATTCTTGGGGATAGAGCTGGATTCTAGGGTCATGGAGGCACTTTTGCCACTAGACAAAAAGTTAAAGATGCAGCTGTTGTTTAACACTATGCTGGAGAAAGCTATGGTTACAGTCAGGTACGTTCAGGTGCTGGTAGGCCTTCTCAATTTTGCATGTAGGGTGGTACGTGCAGGTAGGACTTTCTGTCAGAGGCTTGGAATGGCGTTATCGGGCCTGTCCCTGCTGCATCATCACATGCGACTGTCAGCAGATGGGAGGGAGGATCCTCGCATATGTTTTTTTTGTTTCATTTGTTCAACGGTATCCTTCTGTGTACGCCATGAGAATTCAAGTGGGATATTCAGATATACTCTGATGCGGCGGGGCATAGGATTTGGCTTGTACTGACAAGGTCACTGGTGTGCAGAGGAATGGCCAAAAGATTGAAGCATGGGGGCCACAGTATTATTTGTCTTGAGTATTTTCCACTGGTGGTAGCAGTTACCATGTGCGGAGAATTGTTGGTACACAAAAAGGTTTTGTTTCGCATCGACAACATGGGTGGTTACCAGTCAGCCAGGGACGCACAGGTGCTGAAGTTGCTTTGGGTTTTTGTGCTTGTGCACATGAGACAACCATTTTGTTCAGGTCAAAACATGTGCCAGGGGTGGACAATGACATTGCAGATGCTTTATCTCGTTCACAGTGGGAGAGATTCCATAGCCTGGCTACGGAGGCCGACAGGGACATGACGCACATGCCGACGGAACTATGGACAGTAAGAGACAGAAGCTGTTCCAGTTGGTGGTAGGGTCTTTGGCTTTGTACACACGGACAGCGTTCATACACGTGTGCGTGGAGATTTTGAACACTGAGGCACAGCGGAGACTCGAGGGATGGGAGAGAGTGGAGGATGGAGCACAGTTTATCTTGACTCTGACGGACAAAGGCCTTTTGGGGGCCAAAATAGCAGGAAAGTTAGCTGATATTGCTTTCATGGAGAAGTTGTTTTGGGGCTGTACACCATCAGTGGGGGAACTGATGAAGAGATTGTTGGAAAGTTGGGCCAAGGAGCAAGACCGTACGGGGCCAAAGGGAAAGCCCATTACTTGGCAGGTCTTTAAGCAGGTGATTCATTCACGGGCAGCTATTTGCAGTTCAGGGGAGAAGCAACCTCGTTCGTTACCTTGATGTAATGGATATTCTTTGGTGTGTAGCAGGTACTGGAACTGTTGGGGGGCAGGGGTAGTAGGGGCCTTCTATGTGAAGACGAAGGGTTCCAGGAGCCAGGGGTAGGGATTCAGCTGCAACGTTCTAAAACAAATCAGAGGTCAGCAGGAACAACAGTATTTTACCCAGTAGAGGTTTTCTGCCCAGTAGCATGGGGTATGGGGACATGTAGCATCACACATAGGGGAGGTTTTCAGGCAAGCAGCTGATGCGCTCATGACTGTATTCCAACTGTTGGCAATATTGAGAAAAGCGCTCGCTCAGCTGGGGTTGGTAGATAAGGAGTATGGCATGCACTCCTTTCACATGGGGGTTGCGACAGAGGCGGGCAAGAGGGGTTGGTCCAGAGAGCAAATTATGGGGCTGGGTAGATGATCTTCCGATTGTTTTAAAAGATATGTCAGATCAGGTGGGAAGATTGTTGAAGAAGCGATTTCACTGGGTCTTTCCCTTAGTGCTGATTTGTATTTCAGGTTTGGTTCCGGAGGCTGCCAGCTTGTCTGTCTGGATCGTTGGGCATTTGTTCGTAAAATGGGCTGAACAGGAAGCTGGAAAGAGTCACCAGGGTTGCAATCTGGGGTTTGATACAAGCTCAGATTCTGTGGCATGGTATGGGAAGGGGGGTATGCGCTGGAGAGAGCTGCTGCCCAGTCTGAACAGGTTGATTCATGGGAAGAAATGTCCTGATGTTCTGTAATTGCATCTAAGGGAAAATGATTTGATTCTGGAGAAGGGCTTGTGATTGCTGTGGGAAGAAGGATTTGAGGGAGATAGAAGTGCAGTGGTCGGGGCACTTCGTGGCATGGACTGAATTTATATCCAGGAGAAATTAGTGAAGTGTTAGCAAGCCGGAAGCAATTGATAAGGCCACGAGGAAAATCAATGGGGAAATGCGCAGATTTTGCAGGGATGAAGGACTAGGTGAAGATAGCATTCAGATTGAGATACGATATTGTGGAATTTTTTCTAGGGGACGGGGTCTACCCTTCCTGGTACGGGATGGGATTTATTTGTTGGAGGTGAAGGATTTCTTGGCTCTGAACTTGAGGGTGCAGCAGTGAGCTAGACAAGCTGTCGGGCGGTGCAGAAAAAGTCAGGCTTGTGCCTTTTTCTGAGTGACGGATGGCCAACAAGTTTGCATGGGTTTAGCTAATGTTATTGTCGCCATCAGTGAGCCAGGTGAAAGGGAGGGTGTGAACAAGCTCACTCCGGAACGAGGTTACGTTGTAGGAAGTTAAGTTTAGTAGATGCTAATAGATTCACTGTTAAACAGTAAGGGAAGTTAAAAATAATTTTGCAATTGTAGGAGTGCAGTCTGTTAGGACATAGATACTTGCTGGGTTACGTTATATGGGGGACGGGACCTTAGGGATGGGGGGGTAGGAATATTAGGTTACAAACTTTTTATAGTGAGGTTTTAGTTTTGTAAGACGGTATGCCTAGGAATTTTGTGATGCACACCAGTTTCAATAAAGCATTTTTCACACATAAGAAAGTGGTATTGGTCTGTGCTGCGCCTCTCTCACCCAATTTGTGTTTTTCCACACTTATCTCTACTTTTCTTTTTTCCTCCCCTTTAAGAACACTTTTTGTACGTGGAAACCCCCCTTTTCTTACACGTCCTTAGAAATTGGATGTCTTCTCTTTCTGTTTTACTGGTGTTATTTCCATGAGTTTCCAACGCCTCTCCAAGGATTGTAAAAACCCACAATCAATCAGTAGAGTGTTTAAGGCATTATGCACACACTTACCCCTGCCACATCACCTTTCCTGCCCTTAACCCAACCTTAGTGCTATGAAAACTGAACTAGCACATTTGCTTGCTACTAAGTAATTGCGCTCTTTTTATACTTTTTTAGAATTGTAGATCTAAGTTTTTCAAGAAACGTAACTACACCAGTCAATATCAGTAGTAAATGGTACAAGAATCAAAAGTTGATCTTTATGCTCATGATAATACTTTTATTGATCATTTAACCATGATCTGGATATGAATATAGTTGCATATGGCAGTGTTGAAATATAAACTTATAAGCATAAAAGCAGGCATACACAAAGTCAAAGTTCCTATACGGCAGTGTGGTGAGCAAACAAGTCTGAAACCCTATGAAGAGGATGCAGGAAGGCACCAGCCAGCATTCTCCTCTCTGTTTTCTTATTTTTGATGGAATCTAAGGGCCTCATTTATGAAAACTATTGCATCGCTGCGTGAAAACAGCGATGCAACAGTTTTCACTGTGCCCTCCTTGCGCCATGATGGATGCGTCATATTTACTGTATGACGCATCATGTCGCAAGGAATGACAGATACGTCAGTATTACTGACGTATCTGTCAGCGCAAAAGTGACGCATTGCTGGGGTGTGTCTGAAAACAGACGCAACTCCAGCAATGTGTCCTTTCACATGGGGAAAGCCCCATGTGAAGTGCCCTGCATCAGTCTTACGCCTGCTGTGAGGGCAGGCGTAAGATATTAACGCAGTAGCGTCCTAGAAGTGGCGCAGTGAAATCTCATAGATTTCACTGCGCCACTTCCACGAGGCTTTTTGTGGGGGAACGCCCACCCTGCATACATTACACCTGACGCAGGTATAATGTAGCGCAGGGTTTTACAAAGTGACACATCTGCTTAGATGCATCACTTTGTAAATAGGGCGCAACGTGGCGCATTTTTTACTCCGCTGCTGCATCACAAAAAGTGACGCAACGGCGGCGCAAAAGTGTTGCAAGGCCTTCATAAATAAGGCCCTGAGTGTTTCCCTTCTTCCGTCACCCTTGTGGTTGTGTTACTTTTTTCTATTAATTGTTCTGGGTAAGTATACATTTTACTTTCACATTTTTGCTGATAAAACACTTTATTACAAAGGAGGCGAAGGAATGCAGAATGCGCAACATACTTAAATTACCCAAAGCTTTCAAACGGATTTTGTGGTGCGTAGAAGTTGACAAACATACATAACAGTGGAGAAACAAGGAATGAGGGACAAAGACTATAGGGACCGCATCAAGCCAAATAGCAGTAAATCAGCAGTTTAGTAATTTCAGTATATGGTCAATGGAAATATGTGGCAATGGGAGGCCAAATTATGTGGCAGACGTTATGAAGCAAGAAAAGGCACATTCTGCTGCTTAATCCGGCACAATCTGTGGCAGTATTTTTTCGCAAAATTATAACACAAACTAACATTGTCTGGGAAAGGGTTTCACCTCAAAGTGCCAGTTTCAGATCGGAGCATACCATGGCACTCAATGTGGCACTTACATGTAATAATAATGATATTTAATGTGTTTGAGCTAGAAATAACTTTTTGTTGAAAAGTGCAAATTATGCAGCAATAGAGGTACAACAGAACCAGAGCAGTAAGTCTATAATTATGTGGAAATCACCACAGCCGTAGAATCATATCATTCTAATGGCCCTGGTTTCAGAAAAGCATATTTTTAATCAGAAAGAGACTTCCCATGACTTTTAATATTGCCTCAAGCCATGTCAGCCTTCTTTTCTATCAGTTACCCTTCTTTTTGATCTTTTTTTAAAATTTTACTTTGTACTAATTGCTTCAGGCAGCATATGTTGTTTTGGGGGCCAAATACCACTTCAATTACTTTGATTCTGGCTGGGTTTGCAATGCAATCCTCCTCTAATCCACTGGGAACCATGCCACAGTTGGGGGCACCCAAGCGCAGTCGTAGTTACTGTGCCATGCTTTCTGGAGGGGGTGCCTCTGCTGATCAATCTTCTTCACTCTGCCTACATTCACTCGAAGTTTCAGAACGACGTTTCGACCCTCCATGCCAATTGGATATCTTCTTGCTTTCTCAATCGCTCTGCTGACGTACACCCCAGGTCCCAGCATTCCATCCGCCGAGCACCTGAATCCTGACTTGATAATGGATTCTGCCTTTTCAACGGTGGTCCCGTGGTACATGACGTAGAGCTTCTCGTCAATGGGATGCTCGAGGGGCCCCAGGAAGACATCACAGAAACAGGCCAAACCCTCTTCTGACCAGAGGTCAAACAGGCACGGCAATGCGAAACTCATTGCATAATCTAGAAAACATAAGGAAACAACAGAACGAGTCTATTGACGACTAACCTGCAGAAATTAAGTTAGATAATGTCACCAAAAAGGCTGCAGACTTTGGTCATAAATACTTGTTTATGTAATGGACACGGTAATGTGTATACGAATTGATGAGAATTAAAATTACAGCCATAAAATATATCATTTTAAATCAAGCAGCAATACCAAAAATATTTTACATCAATAAACAGTAGTGAGAAGACATAAGTTATTTGCCTGTAGTTAGCTGCCTGACCCAGCATAGACTCACATGCTATGCATATCGCACCTCATATGCTTTAGGTTTGGATTAAAGGTCAGGTGATGCCTGGCAATGTCTTTTGTGTGAATGAGGTCAAATGGCATTTGGTGTCAATTCTGCTGTATATCATTTAGTAAAATTTCTTATTTCAGGGCAGTTTCATTCGGCCAAACTATCTTCCATATCTATCTGAAACTTAAAGTTTGAATGCATTGTAGAGAACACGAATTCTGACCTAGGAGCTGATAGTTATTAAATGCAGACACTATTTAAGAAAATAAAATTCAGGCATGCTGAAATGCAAACCTACTTCATTCCGTTAATCTACAAACTTGAAGTAATTGTCACTTTGACTCTGGATGTAGAAATAAACGTTAACATGGTGCTTTCGTTACACTCCAAAACTCTACTAATAGGCAAACGGACAAGCTCAGATCTTAAAATCAACTGGGCCAGTTTCCAATTTTGCGTTGCATTTTACATTGCAGAGATGTACAAGCTTGCTTTTCAGAGAACTGTCACAACTTCTTCTCTAGTTATTTAGGGATGGTATCCTTTAGGCTTGGTGCCTCCTTGAAATGGCAGAGTGTTAAGACATTGAAGAATGGAAAGAACTTCTAAAGCATGGACCCGGCACCTCTTCTTTGACAGGATCGAATTTATTGGTTCATGGATTTTTTTTACTGTGTCTCGAAAGTCATTAGCTTCTCTGATCAGTTACCTGTTGTTAGGGTTACAAGATGATCTTAGATCACCAGACACATTGGCCATAGCCTAGAGGTTATCTTTTAGCATCATAAAGTTTTTTCTCTAATCTCATCAATTGATCCACCTAAGCTAGAGTACTTGATTTTAATGTTTGTTCTTGTACAAAAACAATCTGCCCTATGCCATTGCACTCTACGCCACTGTACTATATGCCACTGCACTCTACTCTGCCCCACTCTACGCCACTGCACTCTATGCCACTTTACTCTGCAAGACTGCACTCTCGACAACTGAACTCAATGCCACTCAACTCTGCACCACTGTACTCAATGACACTGCACGCTACACCACTGCAAGCTACGCACTCTACACCATTGCACTCTGTCACTGCACTCTACGCCACTCTGTTCTACTCTGCACCACTGTACTCTGCGCCACTGTACTCTGCACCACTCTACTCTGCAAGACTGCACTCTCAGTCACTAAACTCAACACCACTCTACTCTGCACCACTGCACTCTACACCATTGCGGTCTACATCACTGCACTCTACACAACCATATTTTATTCTGCACCACTGTATTCTACGTCACTGCTCTCTGCACCACTCTACTCTGCACCACACTACTCTATGCCACTGCAATCTACTCTGCACCACTCAACTCTACTACACTCTATGCCACTTCACTCTGCCTCACTCCACACCACTTGAATCTATTCTGCATCACTGCACTCTACGCCACTCTACTCTGTACCACTGTACTCTACGCCACTCTACTCTACACCTGGGCACTCTACCCCGCACCACCCCAGTCTACCCTGAACCACTCCACTCCACTCTACGCCACTTCACTCTACTCTAAAACAATCTACTCTACGCCATAGCACTCTATGCCACTGCACTCTACCCTGCACCACTGCACTCTATGCCACTTCACTCTGCTCTGCAACAATCTACTCTATGCCACTGCACTCTACGCCACACTACTCCACTCTGTGCCACACTACGCCACTACAGTCTACTGTGCACAACTCTACTCTGCACCACTCTACTCTATACACTGCCCTCTATGCCACTCTACTCTAAACCACTGCACTCTATGCCATTGCACTCAACACTACTTTTTTCAAACCAAATCAAATCAAACAAAGCTTTATTGGATTTCTATAAGGAAAAAAATCATACAAGCACAAACAGTACATTAAATCACATTTCATTATAACAGTTGAGGTCAATTTTCTTTACACCCCTCTTATATGTTTACTTTGTTGAAAGATTAAAACTGTCACATTAAAACTGATTTCCTGCATTTTACTACACTTTTTAAAAACATTGATAAAATCCAGGTTACATATTCATCTTCTAAAAACTGTAGTGCTAGAAATGCAGGGCAACATTGTCTAATACCAAACTTTTTTAAAAGAGGTAAAATCCATTTTTTCCTTTGAACATTATAGAATTTACTAAATAAAACCACGTGGAGTGTTGTTTGCTCCGAGCGATCATCACAAGGGCACAATTGCATAACTTTTGACCAGTTGTTCATGTTTGGGAAACTGGTTATTCTATGTAATATCCCAAGTCTAAACTTGTCAATAAAAATGTATTGTATAAACCACAGACACGTAAAAGATAAGGTTGCATACTATAAATAATTAGAATCGTTTGATTATACAATACTGTGGGCTTCATTATTTCTTCAGATAATCTAAGAGTTTCGAGTAGGTTCAAGCCTTTTGCCTTTAACATTTTTCTTGTCCAACTAGTCATTGTTTTCGGCTCGGTAAAAAACTCTGGGTGGCCTAAATCAAGCATAAAATCCCGCACATACTTTAGCCATACGATTCTTAAAGCACCTTCCAATTTAAAAATATCTTTAAAAATGTCCCTATTAAGATTAGTTTCTTCAGATGTCCATATCCTCTGCCATAGTAGGATTGGTTCCACTTTTATGAGATCTGTTAGGTATGGGACCCCCAATTCAGAATGGCAAACATAAGAGGAGGTGCTACCCGGGACTGCCAAAATATATTTTAAAAACAGATTTTCAATAACTTGCAATGCTTGAATATCAGAATATCCCCATGCCCCTGCACCATACATGGCCGCCGAGGTGCACTTGGCCCTATATATTTGTAGTAGCTCATGTGGAGGCCTCCTGCCCAACTTTTTTGAAAAATTTACTAAGGCGGCAGTAGTTTTCATAAAAGACAGTTTTCTTGCATGGACCGCACGAGTCCACGTGGCGTTATAATCAAATAAGATGCCAAATAGCTAAATCTGTTTATAAAATCTATTTTTTGTTTGTCAATGTACATATCACTACACTTTTGGCTGCCAATACCACATCTCATAACAAAAGTTTTTGTCGTGTTTACCCTCAGCCCTAGATCATGCATAAATGCTGAAAAGCTATTTAACATTCTTTGTAGGCCTTCTTGGGTACGGGACATCAAAACGGCATCGTCCACGTACAATAAAGCTGGTATAGGCCGTCCTTCTATTTGGGGGGATCTTGACATATGTTCGACAGTGCTTGGCCTAAGCCATTTATATAGAGATTAAAAAGAAAAGGGGCCAGCACGCAGCCTTGCCTTACCCCGTTGTTGATTTGAAACGGGGCTGTACATTCTCCATTGGTACCATATTGTACCCTGGCCTTGGCATTCCTATACATATGTCTTAAAAAAAGAATGATGTGGGCTCTACTTCTAAATCCTGGAGGATCCTCCATAGCTTGTCATGCCTCACGCAGTCGAAGGCTGCAGTGAGGTCAACAAAGGCTAGGAACAACCTGCCCTTTTTTACGGTGGCATACTTCTCTATGATAATATTCAGGTTTAAGCTTTGTTCAACAGTTCCTAGCCCTTTGCGAAAACCAAACTGTAATTCGGAGATGATCTTGTTATCCTCAGCCCAGTCCTGCAGTCTTTCAAGCACGATACGCCCAACTACTTTTGCCAAGGAATCTAGCAGCGATATCGGCCGATAGCAGGCGGGGTCTTGACGATTTCCTTTTTTAAATATTGGTACTAGAATCGATTCAGTCCATGACTCCATTAAATGGGAGGAACAGCTAGCTGTAATTACCTGGGTTAACAACGGGCCCCATAGCGCGGTATTAATTTTATATAAATCTACGGGATCCCGGTGGGACCAGGGGCTTCCCTCCCATGCTTGCCAAGATTGCACGATTTACTTCATCCAGGGTTACCTGAAGGTCTGTCGCTGTTATTTGAGGTGCCATGTCGTCGTCACCTACTAGTTGGCTATCTGCAGTATTGTTGGACAGGCTGCTATTAGATATGTTCGCAAAATGCTCCACCCATTGCTCCTCCGTTATTGCGATTTCAATGGATGGAGCATCCCCGGGATCTAGAAAAGGGGTCTTAACAGCCCTCCAAAAGGCCACCCCACCCTTAGACATCGCGGCCTCATGCAGCGCCGCCCATGCCTCGTCTCACAGAGTCGCTTTTCGTAACTTCAGTGCGTTTTTATAGTCCCATCTTGCCTGCCTTATATCACGCTGATTTCTAGGGGTTTTATGTGTCTTATGTTTTAACTTGGCGTAAGCCTGCGTGCACTTTGTGTCAAACCACCCTTTTGTGTTCCTATTTTGTTTTCTTTTTCGTACAAATAGGGCCTCCTGTATAGCTGCTGTGATGTGCTGGAAAGAGGTCAGGACTACTTCATGTATGGCGTTCTCTGCCAAGCAAGCCGCAACAGTGGACTTAGTCTTGCTTAAAACAATCCTTGTAATTTCTGAGGGATCCACCATTGCCCAACAGAGGGAATAACCGTTCACTCTATTAATAAGTTTTGGGGGACATGCATACCTTTAATCCCACAATGTGTCGGTCGGTTTATGTATGAAATAGATACACTCTGTGGAAAATGGTCACTCAGAATTATGTTATAGGTGTTGAATGACTTAACTCTATTACAATATCTATTTGATATCAGAATGTAATCTATGGTTATAAAGTAACCTCTGCCCTTAAAAGTGATTTTAAAAGGGGAAGGTGAAGCACATATCTCATTTGCAAAACCAAGATCGTGGCCAAACATTATTTCGTTTAGGGATTCCCCGTATTGTGAATGCGGGAAGTGCGTATCACTATTCCCCTCTTCTTTCGTTAGACCACATACTTCCTTCCCATTATTTGGACACAGAGATGTATTAAAATCGCCCCCCAAATGATGAACACATCCCCTTGATTATCATTTTGGATTGACTTCAGATCATTTTCTAGTTTTTTCAGAGTCCTCCCAATCTGTTCGGGCGGAGCATTGTTATAAAAGTTTATCAATACAACACAGTGCTTTTTATCAGTATGCAATGTTATTACTTGATAATATATTTCAACAAATTTCAATTCTATTTTTCTTACAATTAGCATGTTGGATATATAAGTAGACAATCCCCCCTTTGCCCTCCTATGACTCCCAGCCACAGCCGCAGTATGGAAAGTGCGATAACCGTTAATATGAACAGCGTCCTCTACCCAGGTTTCTTGAAAACACATAATGTAAAACTTTAATAGAAAATCGCACCATAACGGGTTTGCTATCTTTGAACAAATTCCTGCAACATTCCAATAAACTATATTAGTAATCTCGGAGTAATTTCTATCATTGCAATTCTTTAGTGGGTCATCTACAGTGATAGCAGTAGGAGCACTAGATGGTATCTGGATCTGGCTTGTACCTGCAATGATGGTAGCATCCTCTATTGTGTGACTTATAATTTGCACTTTATCAGCCAAGTGAGTCTTTATTCAAAACCAATGCACTCTACGCCACTACACACTATGCCACTCTGTTCTACTCTGCGCCACTCTACTCTATGCCACTGTACTCTACTCTGTGCCACTAAACTCTGCGCCACTCTACTCTGCACCTCTGCACTCTACACTCCCCAACTTTCCAAGACTGCACTCTTGGCCACTGAACCTAACGCTACTCTACTGTGAACCACTGCACTCTACGCCACTGAAAGTTATGCTGCTCTACATCATTGCACTCTGTCACTGCACTCTATGCCACTCTATTCTACTCTGTACCACTGTACTCTATGCCACTGCTCTCTGCACCACTCTACTCAATGCCACTTCACTCCACGTTGCACCACTCAACTCTACGCCACTCTACTACACTCTACACCACTACACTCTGCATCACTCCATGCCACTTTAATCTATTCTGTACTACTGCATGCCACACCACTGCACTTTACTCTACAACACTGTACTCTATGCCCCTCTACTCTACACCTCTGCACTCTACCCTGCACCATTCCACTCTACTCTGAACTACTCCACTCTACGCCACTTAACTCTACTCTGAAACAATCCACTCTAAGCCATTGCACTCTATGCCATTGTACTCTATTCTGCCCCACTCTACACCACTGCAATCTCGGCCACTAAACTCAACTCCACTCTACTCTGCACAACTGCTCTCTACACCACTACACGCTTTGCCACTGCGAGCTCTGCCATCCTACACTATTTCACTCAATGTTACTGCACACTATGCCACTCTGTTCTACTCTGCATCACAGTACGCTGTGCCACTCTATTCTGCGCCACTCTACTCTGTGCCATCTACTCTGCGCCACTCTACTCTGTGCCACTGCACTCTATAACACTCTACTCTGCAAGACTGCACTCTCCGCCACTGAACTCAACACCAATCTACTCTTGACCCTTGCACTCTACGTCACTCCACTCTACGCCACTCTGTTTTATTCTGCACCACTGTACTCTATGCCACTGCTCTCTGCACCACTCTACTCTCCACCACTCTACGCCACTGCACTCTACTCTGCAGCACTCAACTCTACTGCACTCTAAGCCACTACCCTCTGCCTCACTCCACTCCATGCCACTCTAATCTATTCTGCACCACTGCACTCCACGCCACTGCACTCTACGCCACTCTACTCTACACCACTGCACTCTACTCTACACCTCAGCACTATTCCCTGCACCGTTCCACTCTACCCTGAACCACTCCACTCTACGCCACTTCACTCTACTCTGAAAGAATCTACTCTACGCCATTGCACTGAACTCTACTTTGCATCACACTACTCTATGCCACTCTACTCTACGCCACTGCACTCTTTGTCAAGGCATTCTACTGTCATGTGTTCTATACAAGGCCCATTATGTTTTCTCCTATGTTAGCCTAACTGTGTACAATACAGGCTGCATTAGCTTTGCACACATTACTATATAAACATGTTTGCTTATGTGCCACATTATATTTTCACACGGAACCTGCAGATGTTTTCTCGTTCTGTTCTTTCCTGGGATTTAGTCTGAACAGCAGACAAGGTCAAACAATAATGTACACTCCACTCTACGGTGCTCCACTCTACGACACTCTAGTCCACTCTGCTCCACTCTACGCCACTCCATCCTACGCCACTTCACTCTAATACACCCCACTCTAAGACACTCTATGGCACTCTTCAACACACAGTCACTCTATGTCTCTCCACTGTACAACACTCTACACCACTTTACTCTACTCTTCGCCACCTTACTTTACTCTACACCATTCTACTGTATGCCACTCTGCGCCACTCTATGACTCTCCACTCTATGCTATGCCCCTCTACTAAACTCTATAGTACTCCACTCCACTTCACTCTACTCTCTAACACTCAACTCTATGACACTTTACTCCACCTCAAGCTACGCCACTCTATCTCCCACCACTTTACGTCACTCTGTCTGACACTCTACTCCACTCTGAGCCCCTCTAGGGCACTCCACTCTATGGCACTCCACTCTACTGCACTCCACTCTATGGCACTACACTTACGCCACTCCACTCCACTCTATGGCACTCCACAACACTCTACAATACTCCACTCTGCGACACTCCACTTCACTCTACAACACTCTACTCCCCTCCACTGCACTGTGCACCCTAACAATCTACAACCCGACAATCTACAGCCCGACAATCTATGACCTTCAACTCTATGAACCTCATCAGTACTCCACTCTACTCCACTCCACTCTATTCCACTCTACTCCACTCTATTCCACTCTCTTCCACTCTACGACACTCCACCCTATGACACACCACTCTATCACATTCCAATCCACTCCACTATACAGCACTCCACTCCATTCTACGCCACTCCATTCCACTCTACGTCATGGCATGCCACTCTACACCACACCACGCCACGCCACTACAGTCTATGACACGCCACCCCACTCCTCTCTGCGCCCCTCCAAGTCACTCTATGCCACTCCATGCCATTCTATGCCACTCCACTCTACACCACTCCACTCTACGCCACTCCACTCCACTCTACTCTACACCACTCTACTCCACTCTATGCCACTCTACTCTATGACCCTCCATTCTATGTCACTCCACTCCACTCTACGCCCTACGACTCTACAAAACTCTACTCTACAACACTCTACTCTACAAAACTCTATTCCACAGTATGCCATGACACTCTACTCTACAACACTCATCCTCTCTGTGCCACAACACTTGGCACTCTATTCCATTCTACAACACTCTACTCCACTCTGTCCCTCCATACCACAACACTACACAACACTCTACACCACTTTGCTATGACACTCTACACCACTTCAGGACCAGGGCCATAGCCAGGGGTATTTGTTTCGGGGGTCATGGCCCCAATGATAACAAAAATAATGATGGTTTGGCGAAGGGGAGTGCTACCTCCTTAACATGTTTGAAATAATGCTGACTGCACTAGGGAGGTTTTAAAGCATATGGTGCATTTTCTTTTGTAGTTTTTACTACAGTACTGTTCTCCAGCAATGACTATTGGGAAACATTTGTGAACAAATTCACTTTAAACCATGTAAGTCAAAACAATATAGTTTGAAAACAATTATTCAGAAAAGCAGTCTTTCCAAAGAATTGTTGGGAAAATGCTAGTCCTTTGTTGTGGGTAAAGCATATAACCATATTTGTGACAAATGGAAGCAGTTCATAGAAAACTCTACATTTGGGTTATGTGTTCTCCCTCAAAGGCTTTTCTCTTTCAAATATTGTGGAAAATGCTGCATCAACAGTAAATTGGACTGATAACATTTATGCACATTGAACTGAAAATGAATACAATTATTAGAAGACTTGGGAATTATTTCCAAGGAATATTTCAGAGAATTAGTGGGAAATGGTCAGTAGCAATCATCCACAGTTTAGGTACACATTTGATAAACAGCTAGGGGAATCAGAGGTTCAGGTGTGCAATAGCCTCTGAGTCAGCACACTCTGGGGGTGCTTTAAAGAAATCACCAGTAGGAGGAATGGTTTAGACATACTCCAACTCATGGCCAATAATGTTCTGGGTTTAGGAGTGCACTTGAGAATAAGAAAATAACGTAAAAAATATAAGTGTTTGCTGATGACATGAACAGAAATATCTGGTATATAAGTATTCCCTGATACTTGGGGGATATTGGAGTTTGTGGTTAACATGAACAGAGGATTTGGCTAATAATGTCAAATGTGTAAGTGTGGATTTCCTTCAAAGTTGCTGGAGCTCACTACAGTCTCAGCCAACGTAGTTATGAGTGTAGATGTGCAAATAAGGCACACCAAAAAACAGCACAGGATTTTGTATGCATTACAGACTTTTCCAATGTATGTGTGTTCTGAAGAAATGGCCAATCACATTAAGAACTGAGGGGTACACTAAAAACGTTTATATATAATTTGAATTTTGCACCTTGGAAATCTGGTGAGGAAACCTGAGAGGAACAGCTTCTCAGATGTAATATTTCATTTGCTTTCCAAACACCTTAAATGTCTTCCCATCTGCACTTATTATAATTTTTCCAGGGCAGCCACTAGTGACTTGCTATGTATCAGCTTCTTGATGAACTTTGTCCAGCTCTGTTTCCTTGGTCTTGATGTACACTTTGCACTTCAGGATGTCCAACCTACAACCACAAGTCCAAAGTCAATAATCTCATGGTGCACCACACCTCCCGCACAGTACTGCCAGAAAAAGATTTCTCGAGATAGATCCACTGCAAGGCACCATTTGGTACCAGCAATGAGGAGGGTTGATTGAGTTGACTTCCCAGCACCACAAGGGACAGGTATCATTGATGAAAAGATCCACTTCTTGCTACCCATCATGCTGACCAAAACCACAGACAAATTCCAATGCTAAACAAGTTCACTCTTACTACAGCAGGGCAGTTTAATTGCATGACAAAACCACAGAAACTTCCATTGATGGAGAAGTATTATAGTTGGACAGTTCCACTAACCATACTGCAAGGAACTAATGAAGCAAGGGTCTAATACTGCACAGAACTTTTGTAACGGTAAAGACTTGGCAAGAAAGTTCTAAGCTACTAACATGGGACAAGTACACAAAACTCACCTCACAGTAATTTCTTCAAACTACCAGTGCTCGACGGGTCCACTGCACCTAACACTACTCAGCACACTGGTTGTGAACAGCAAATGCATATATAGTTCAGTCTACGGCAGGGATTCCAGATTAGCAGCAATGCAGCTGCCGCCCCCACAGCATTGCTTCTGCTGAAACTCTATAGCTTTTACAGGTTTATCTGCGTCGTTGTCTGCCTTTGGGAAAGATTTTAAAATGGCTCCCAATCAGCACCCAGAAAACCACTGTACACCCCCTTGTCACAAGCAAAGTGGAGTACGGGAACACCCGCTATGCCAGGAGCAACAAAAAACTCACCAGAAAGCTGCAGACCATCTGGAACTCGGCAGCCAGAATCACTCTCAACCTCTCACGCCGCACTCACATCAAACCACACCTGAAGGAGCTCCACTAGCTCCTCATTCAGTCAGTCAGTCAGTCAAATTCACTTTATTTGGTTAATTAAAACCATAAAAGCATACTACATAAGACACATTAAATACTACAATTACACAAACACCAACAGGGTACAAAAAATACATCTAGATCATCTACAAAAAAGCAATTCATGTTATAATAAATAAAAGTTAACATAGTTAAAAAATGATCTAATTCATAGCGATCCCTCTCTTTTTCTTTATTCTGACCGCTGCTGTCAGAAAACTAGCTATATTAAAAAATTCCCAAACATTAGTCAGCATCTGTAAATATATAAAAGCAGGTCTAGCCTGTAAAAATCCTTTGCCCCTTAAAATAGGTAAAATGAACCGATTCCGGATTTGCATAAAGTGCTCACAGAATAAAATAAAATGCAACGAGTCCTGAGTTGAAAAATTATCACACGTACAAACACCCAGGTCCTCAATCTTTTTCCATCCCTTTGGTTCTGCAAGAAGTAGATGTAATTGATTAAATCTAAACCTCACTAGAAGGAAACGATGGTGTTGATTAGTTACTATATTAAGATAGGGTTCCATAGTACATGAAGTGGATAACAATTGATGAGTCCGCACCTATGGCTTTTTCAATTCCCTGGCCTCTCTATCTGTATGCGACACCTGCAAATACATGTTTTTAGCCCAAATCAAGTCCGCCTTTAGCAGCTTCTCTGGAGAGTTAAACAGCTCTGGCCTTCCTAAATAAGTGGCAAGCCTTTTCACATAGCTCAGCCAGGGGATACTGCTTGCATGATCAAGTGCAAGGCAATCCCGAATAATTTCACGATTCTTCCCTAGATCCGGGTATTATCCAAATACCTATCCACTTTAATAAAGGTGCCATGCCGATTAGGTCTGATATAAAACCTAACCCAGTTTCTTGGTGGATTATATAACAAGATGTTGACTGTGGAACAGCTAACAAATTTCTTAGGAATTTATTTTCAACTATTTGGATATCCCTAACTTCTCTGTATCCCCAAAGGTCAGAACCATAGCTTGCTATGGTGATACATTTGGCCCTGTATATATATAACATTGCTTGCATTGGCTTTGCCCCTAATCTGCGAGCAAAGTCAATGACTGTCAGGGTAGATCTAGCCATTACATTTCTTTTTTATTGTATTTATTTATAAAGTTTTATATAGCGCTGGCTAGACCCGGAGGTATCAGAGCGCTTTACATAAGGATCAGTGCGTTACAGGTTACATAGTTACAGGATCAGAGAGTTACAGGTTACATAGTTACAGCAATTAGATCAACGAAAACGGAGGGAGGAGGAGGAGGGAGGGGGGAGGAAAAACAGCGGGGGGACGAGAAAAACAATGTCAGATGTCCGGCTGGGTAGGTGACGGCCAAGGGGGTGAACCAGAGCCAGACTCCTCTATAACTGCAAAGAACAGCTCCACCGGGCATCAGCCAAGGTTGCTCGGGCTCCGCAGTAGGTACAAAACAGTTTTGGAATCAGCCCAGGGGGCATCGTCATACCTCCATCAAAAAGCACCAGGTCCCGGTATTCCTGGGGAGTGACATCCGCCTGGTCTTTCAGCTTACCCCCAGGACACGAGTGATGGGATTAGAGGAGGAAGGGACAGTTCCAAAGTCTGAAAAATTCACACAAAGAGCTGACCTGGTAATACAGCACAGGGATCCCTGAAACCAATGCCCGTACTTCATAGCTGTAACCAGTCCGGATAAGACCAGGGAAGCAGCGCTGGGATCCCTGAAACCAGAGCCCATTCTCTGTGTTTGAAGCCAATCCGGAAACTCCAAACCCTGGCATCACTGGAGAGACACTGGCGATCGCCATCTTGAGGAGTGAAATAACTGGTGGATCGTCGCAACTTCAGGAACAGCCCTTTGGTGGGGTTGTAGATCAGGACAGGAGAGGAAGCCTGGGTATCATCGGTGTTGGGGGCTGTTCGGGGGTCAAAACAAACATTTTTGCTTTCATTTTTGGTATCCACGTACCCCTTTCATCAAATAAAACCCCATAATATGTAAACGAGGTCACCCGTGATATTACGTTGCCTTCACAGAAAAGAGTCTTGGGTTTCCTAGGCTTAAGACCCAAAATCATTGTGTGGGATTTCGAAAAATTAACATCAAGGTCCAGTGACTTCATAAAATCGGCAAAGGTAGTTAAAAGATGCTGTAGGCCAATTGCTGTTCGAGCTATCAAGGCGGCATCATCCGCGTATAGGAGAGCCGGAATTAACCGCTCCCCCACACGTGGGATGTCCCTACTCGCCCCCATTAAAACTGAATCAAGGTTGTTAATATATAAAGTGAATAAAAGTGGGGCTAGAATGCAACCCTGTCTGACACCTTTAATGATACGGATGCCTCGTGTAAGGCTGCCTTTTTGGTCAAATCTCACTGTGGCTCTAAGGTCCTTATGCAAGTCGGCCAGAAAGTTTACGATATTCTTGTCCAAACCTAATTTTAATAACAAGTGCCATAGTTTGGATCTATTTACTCGGTCAAAGGCCGAGGAAAGGTCCATGAAGGCCAAATGAAGTGAACCTTTCTTCGCGATCGTATACTTCCCGGCCAATAAAAATAAATTTAGACACTAGTCCATGGTTCTTCTCCCTTTTCTAAACCCATACTGTAGATTTGAGAGGATTTTGGTGTCGTTTAACCAGTCAGTGAGTTTGCCAAGGACAACTTAAAATGGTTTATTAACAACGCTCCAGAACTTGGCGCTATTCCTAATTACATCAATGGAAAGTAACTTGTTCCAAGCCTCCTTTTTAATTTCTGACTTACGGGTATATATCACTAATTGATAATTTTTCCTGAGGATGGCTATAAGAGGTTTATCTTGTGGTTTATTTTTTAAGGCAACCATCAACTTTTGGTGAGCGTCTGTACACTTATGGTCGAACCATCTCTCACCTCTATTTGGGAATTCCTTGCAAGTAAATGTTAGGGCTCTAGCCACCTGATTACATATTTCAGCATAGGCCGTGAGAGTCTTGTTGTCCCTTAACCTGACGTCAAGACAGAGCTCTATCTCCAAGCCCACTTTAACGACTAGCTCATTACAGAACTCCTCCGGAATGACCTTACACCATTTGAGTCTACGACCCTGATCTTTTGATTTGATGGTTAGATTAGAGAGACATCTATTAGTCTCAGAATTGAGCCCCATTCCCCCTGCCAGAATCAAATGTATAGGATTGTGACCACTAAACTGTGACCACCTAGCCGTATAATCTTTGACATAGGCTTCCAAGGCAGGATTAATGAAGATGTAATCGATGGTTGTGTGCATTCCCCTTCCTTTAAAAGATGGTATGGCGACCTTCCCAACCAGATCATTTGGATATAAAAGACCGAACTCCGCTAGGGTGTCCTCTAAAAATGCCCCTTGTTGTGTGTGTTCAAAATGTGTTTCCATATGCTTGCCAGGACCTAGACTATCGGCAACATGGCAGTTCTTTAAGCATACATGTATATTAAAATCACCTAAAATAATAACCGAATAAGGTGTGACTTGTTTCTCCTTATAGGATTCCCCCAAAAATTTAAGACTAGATAGATGCTCAATAACAGAGTTTCTATCAAATGAGTTATAAAAATTCATGATTAATACCTTGGTTGAATTAGTAGGCACAATTTCAACTGCTAAACAGTTTGCTGACCCGGAATCCAATTTACGATGGTTTCCTGCGACCTTCAGGGAGATTAGTGTTATTAGCCCACCTTTTGATCTTCCCGCTATAGATGGCCTTGCTGGCTCTGCATAAGTAGCATAACCATCCAGCCAGAAGATATTATCAATTTCCCACGATTCTTGGAGCCCAATAACATCATACTCCCGTAGTAGGTCATTCCATATGGAGTCGTCCATTTTATTTCTTAGTCTTGCTATATTCCAACTAAGTATTTTAACTAATCCTACCCCACTTAGCTCATCTTTATGAGTCAGATTATTTAGATGGTCCCTCTGTATATCAGCGTCCTGCCCCTGTGTAGGAACGGCGGTAGTCAGTCAGTCATTACCATCCAACCGACTCAATGGAGAAAATCTATTTGCTAATTTTAACCTGCTATTATCTGCACTTTCTCTTGCGTCATACCCAAGGGTTAATGGAGCAGCAGAATGCCCACCCATCCTCGTCTGAGGGTGATAATCACCACTGGGCTTGGAGCTGATACCCGGCTCGTTCCTAAGTGCTCCCAATTGCTGGTTTAAAGGGGGAGTTGGGATAATTGGTCGATCAGCTATTTTAGGCGGGTAAAAAAAGCCCAAAGGAAATTGCAGTAATACCACCTCGGCCACAATGTTTATTACCCTGGAAGACCCAACCTGCTACTTCCCTCTGATCAAAATTGATAACAACACAATCTCCCTCTTTCTGTTTAGAGCAAGGACCCACCCATCCAACCCGTCATTCACAAACAAGCACAATTCAAACTCCTCATCCATACTTTCAAGGCACTACGTGACACTTGCCCAGCATACCGCAACAATCGCATCTGCTTTCTCAAACCTTCCAGACACCTCCACTTGTCGGGACTTTTACATGCGCAAATCCTATGCATATGGAAAACCATATCCGGTGGCTGAGCCTTCTCCTGCATCTCTCCTAAAGTGTGGAACATCCTGCTTTTATGCATAAGAGCAGAAGAGCTTCCTCCTTGAATTTCGCAAGATGCTGAAGACCTGGCTTTTCGAGTAGTCCCTCTAGGCCCTAGGTTTGCCTGGACTCACACCTGATCAGCACCAGGATAGCCTCCTGGGTGATAGTGCACTCTACAAATCTGCATAACATAACATAACCAAACTACACAGGCCAGGAAAATCTCAGAGGGAGCCCACAAAAATAACAGACACCTAAGGACTCAGGACCAAAGGACCAGAAGCCAGCCAACAGGAGCAAAAAACAGTGGGTGTAAAAAGCAAGGAAAAATCTGGTACAAAGCCAAAGAGAAACGTAGTAGCCCCAGTACCAACATGCTACTATGCACAATAGATCAGAACAGGAGCAGACAAGGAGGAGAAAGGGTAAGAGACCAAATCAGAAAACTACAGGTCCAAATAAGCTATGGAGCCTGAACAACTCATAATATCACTGATAGGGTCAACACCATGCATTATCAGGCAGCCAAGCAGACGCCACCAGAAAATCCACTGAAGGACATGAACCAGTTGCAGGCAGATTCATGTTCAGTACCAGGAAAAGTTACCAGCTTATCGAAAAGAAGTACAGACACAGGAAAGTACATGAGCCGCTGCCACCAACACCACATGAATCCTAGGGCACAAAACAAACTGCAAAACAAAAGCCACAAGGGAAACTACCACTAAAAACAGGCTGAACACAGACACACAACTCTAAACCTTGGAGAAGAAAGACACCCAGACACACAAGTGAAAGAGCAGAAACAAGAAACCCCTCGCCTAGAAAGAACAAGTTGTGATCAAGCACAGCTGACCCACAGGATTGAACATCTAAACAGGGCCACAACTGCAATGTGACTAAGCAAAAAATTAGGCCGTGAGAGATCCTGAGGAAGAAAGTCACAATGAAATTGATAGAAGATCACCAGCCACTGAGCAGAAGCACAGAGTGAAGAGAAAAGGGAATCAGCATACTAACGATAACAATGACCACGCATGAAGGACAGGAGGCCAAGACAACCGGGCTTAGTGACCTAAGAGTACCAAAAAATACCAGGGACAAAACACTGAAAGCAGACACCACTTTATGGCTGCCAAACAGAAGGAACCCTAGGCAAGGAGATACTTGCTAAAGTTGAAAGCCAAACCATGAATAAACAGATGGAATAGAGTACGTTACAGCCCACTTGCAAAATTTCAAAAGTACCTAATGCAAGTGACATACACCCACAATCCGAAGGGTGTGCGGGGACTGTGCCAATCACTTGAACACTGGAACAGCACCCTCCTAAGAAATACAAGCTCGAGAGGAGTGAAAGGGAGACCGAATCACCCTGAAAGTGGGACATGAATACCAGCGCAAGAGGCTTGAGATATGGAGAACCCAAAGGTGGGAATGCCAAAGCCACTGTGGCAGGCATGACAGTGGATTGCCTACCATAGACTCAGACACCTGCAAGCCAGAGAGACGTGCGTAGATAGGCCTCGGGAATGGCCACAAACCCAAAGTTGTAAGCCAGGAACAGAAGCAGGGAGGAAAAATTGAAACAGCTGACAAGGGGAAATGGCCTTTACAACGCGGACTGAGCCACACGTGCCATTTCCCCGCAAGCGGAACCACGCTTGCCTTAACCATGCATATGACTTAACCAGGTATATCCGTGATTAATGCAATGTGTGGTCTAGATGCGCGGATGGGTGGACACAGGAAGATGAAGGATCGGGAGAGGATGCCATCTGGTAAGTGGGTCTGGGGGGCTGGTTTTGGGGGGGGTAGTTTTTAGGGCTCGGGGGTTAGGGTTGTTTATAGGGCAGGGGTTATGGGTTTTGGACTTCGGGCAGGCGGGGTCGGGTATTTTCAGGGGCGGGGGGCAGTTTTTAGGGCTCAAGGAGGGGGGCTGGGGTCGGGGTAGTTTTGAGGACGTGTTGGCAGTTTTTAGGGCTCAGGGCGAGGGAAGGGACAGCTTTCATGGCTGGGGCAGTTTTAAGGCGAAGGGGCCGGGTTGGGGAAGTTTTTAGGACGTGGGGGCAGGTTCTAGGGCTCAGAGTGGGGGGCTGGGGTATGATCTTTACCACGCATATCCCTTTACCAATCATGCCTTTACCATGAAATTGCGTGGTAAAGGCATGCGTGGTAAAGGCATGCATTGTAAAGGAATGCGTTGTTAAGACGCATTTGTTGATGGGGCAGCGTGGTAGAGGCACACGTGGTTTAGCTATGTGTGCTTCTGTCATACAACCGCTGACAAGGATGCTTACCTGCCAATTGAGAGCCCTGGTAGGTGAGGAGTGGCTGAAGATAGTGACAATAGGTGCCATGCTCCAAAGAGCAGTGAGGCAGACTAGCCCACAACAGCCAGGCCTAAAATAATTGGCAAATTACATTTCTAAAACCAAAAGGAAGAAATCATAGGGGCTAAAGCCCAAGAAAGGAAACGTTTCAGAGGGACATAGTTAGGCAGCTCCAAATTCACACAAATGTAGGGAGCCGCAGGGCAAACCAGCGCAACACGGCGTGCCAGATAACAGTACTGGAGAGGCCAAGGCCACAAAGATGCGGCCATGAGCACTGACACATATGGCAAACATCAGCCATAGAAACTTCAAAATTACCAGCCCATAATTTGTAAAGAGAGACAGCCAAGTAGAGCACTTCTCACCCTCTAGGGAGAGGGATGGAGCGGAAGCCCCAGGAAAAGGTTGAAATGCCTGGATCTAAAGTGAGCCCAGGGAAATAAAGCAATAAGTCAAAGGAGGCACTCCCAGAGCAAAAGGTGAATTCCAGAGAGGAGTGCAGGCAGGAAAATAGAGAAGCATACCATCCATATCAAACACACCAATATCGCTGCGGCAGAGACAAAAGGAAAAGTGTCTCCATCCAACCCAAACACCCCTTAGCCCAGCCAAGTGGTCATGTGCAGGGGAAGCCAAAGGGGAGAGTTGTTAAGGCAGACTTCAAAGACTGGGCCCTAACCAAACAGAAACTGATCCCAGGATCAACAAGAGAAGCCCCGGAGATGCCGAAGTACCCAGAGAGAGTGTGCCACCATCCATCCAGAGAGAGCCTTGTACTAATATCCCAAAAACACAGGGCTAGATATTGTGCTCACTGGAGCAGGACCCCTCTAAGGCCATGAGACCCCTCCAGTATAGTCATACAACACAGAACTCCCAATTCAGGCAACAGACTCCTGATTTCTGTAGCAAAAACGTAACTTAAAACTTTCCTCACTTTAATGTTGATCTATATGAAATTACAGTTCCCCGATTTTGTTTGCTAAATTTCTCCTTATCTTTCACCAAATGTTGGCATGTAAGGTACAGCAGACGAGCTCTGCACCAGCTAAATCCAAGCCACAGCCTGAGGCGCAACATACCTGTGTGCTGAAGGACAGTAATAATCAGAAAACACCTAAGAAACTCACAGCTAATAAGCAGATTAGAAATAAATAAATACTTTCTGGATGGAGACAGAAAGAATGGGGTGTTAATGGATGGAAAGTCCTTATGTAACTCTGTGGGCAAACTTAAATACATAGATATTTTTCTGGGGTAGTACTTACCTAGCTCCAAGTTAAGACTCGACCTCAGAGTAAGGAATGGGACAACAAATTTAGACAGGGGATACAAAATAGATGCATTTGTTAGTGTAAGGATGGCGAGAGTGCAAAAAGGTCACTTGTTTATGCCATTACATATTTTTCATGATATCATCTCGGTCGAGGCCATGGTATAATTTCCTCTGATATGGGTATGTGATGAGATTTCCTGTGATGTTTACACTCCAAGCCTTCTACTCTGACTTCTCCCTGTCGTGCTTGCCCACTGCCCTAATCTCCCTAGCGTGTGCCCTGGCTACGCGGGAACCCAGTCATTCTGCCTGCTGTCTATGCATCCTGTCCTCTTTCTTGCATGCATTCTACCGTTGCTTAACTCTGCCTTTCATGTTCTCTTCCCTTCCTGCCCTTTACTATTTTTCTCCTCCACCCTGTATACTGGCTACCCTGCTTTTCCTTTACAATTGATGCTCACTACCACCAAGCTAACCAACTGTCCTATGTGATATTATACACTACTTGCATCCAGGGGCGGCTCCTCTGTAATGGCGGAGGAGCATCGACCCACTGGTCAGAGTCTATCACAGAAAAATAAAATGATATTAAAACAATAATATAATTTTATTTTTCTGTGAGGGGCTCCGGCTGATCGTGCGAACGCGGCGGAGATGGGCGATAACAGACAGGAGTGGGCACTTACAAGTGCGCATGTAAATTTGGCCGGCCGTCTGAGGCCGGCCAAACAGGCATGCACACTTATAATTCTCCAACCCGGATTTGTTCACAGCCGGATTGGAGAAGAGCCTCAGGCTCCCAACAAGTGTCTGAGCAGCAGATCAGACCACTCAGACCAATCCTGGCGCTGTTTTCATAGCATGAGAGCAGCATCTGGATTGGCTGGGCAGCCTGTGCCTTTCCAAGACTGCCGGGAGTGAAGCACTGAGGCAGCCGTCGGTGTTGGGTCAGCGAGAGGTATGTTTTTTTAATATATTATTTTTACCCTCAATCCCCCCACACATCTTCCCCCTCTCCCACCCCCCACCTTCATTGTGCGGCGGCCGCCACTGCCTGCATCTACTCTTCCACCCTCTTCTCTGTCTTCCCTCTACCTTTCCTACCCCCTAGCATTCCTTCCATTCTGCTTCCTAACCCACAGACTTTTTCTCATTTCCAGTACCGGCTTCTACTAACTAAACCCCATGTTTTAATTATTTATTGGTAATTTCCACTACTCTGATTCTTTCTTCCCTGACCCAGTACATACTATTTGAGATTGGTCTGGACTCCCTGGCAGTCACCTCCCTTCCTATAGTTAGCAAACAAACACACTCTGAGGCCCTTCTAAGCCTTTTGGATATGATGGTAGCCATAGCAACAGGCCCATAATTCTCCTGTGGTACTATCAACCTCTGTAAGTCTGAAGAAAAAAGACCCTTGGGAGAGATAAATTAATCGGTTAGGAACATGCCAGGGGCCTTAGATCAAGCAATGAAAATTGGCCTACCTTACCACTGGCTGTTCAATCAAATACAATAATATTCAGGTTTCACTGGGCACCTCAGGCCGCAAGGAATGGTATCACTGCACCTGCTGCACACTTAATGGCTATGCCCCTGTAATGTTATTTCCACGGACCTCATCATTACACTAATTGTGAAAACATGAAACAGAAAAGAAATCCTACCTCGTTCTGGCCATAAAATGTTCGCATTGTATGTGCACGCAGTGAAGCTGAATCGCTGCACCTGCTGCAGGACAGCACCAAAGGCATAGTCAACAGAAGAAGGCTGTCAACTGGGGCAGTGCAGTCCCTGATAGTCATGGACACCTATATGCACAATGCTCACAGTTGGATGGTGCCATGTGCTGCTGCAGGCAAGTGTTGAAACGTGCTGCAGGGTGCATAGGCCTGTCACTTGCTGTGCACTACCAAGCAATGAACGATACCACCTGTGCCTTGGAATCTCAACCTGCTAGCGACTCTGAGAAACTGTCCCTGCTGCGCACAGGTGGTGAAAAAATGTATAGTATTCATAACTCTTCCTACAGTATGCAGAGACAGAACTAGTCGGAGACGCGCCTGTGTAGCCCCTCACCCTAGCCTCCTTACTGTCTCTTTCTTTTTCACAGAAGATGCAGGAATCCACCCTACGTGTGCCCCAACCCCTTGCCACGCTTACAGCAGACACCTAACTGTTCAGTATTCCTAGTTTGTTACTTTCTTTTTGCTGGCGCAGCCTGGAGCGACATAGTCTGGCAATACACTTTAAGTGCTGTACAGGAATATGAAAAGTATAAAGCTGAGGCCCAGAGTTTTTAGGGGGGCAAACAAAAATATGGACTGGTCTGGCCCTGTCAGGTCCCCCCCCCGTGGCTATGGCCCTGTCCACGACACTCTATACCCCTCCACTCTACTCCACTCCACATTACGCCTCTCCACTCCACTCTAAGCCCATCTACTCCACTCTACACCCTTCCACTCCATTCTACGCCCCTCTGCTCCACTCTACGCCCCCCTACTCCATGCCATTCTACTCCACTCAATTCCATGCCCCCCAACTCCACTCTACTGTACTCCACGCTACTCCACTCTACATGTTATGCCCCTCTTCTCTACGCCTCTCCACTTAACTCTACGCCCCTCTGCAACCCTCCTCTCTACTCCACTCTGTTCCAATCAACTCCATACCACTCTCCTCTATGACACTAACTTTTTGCTTTGCTGAACAGCAACCACGCTGGTGTACAACATGGCTAAAACACATTGGTAAAGCCAATTGCACTTGCATAGGCGAGACCTATTGACTTTGCCAGTGCCTGTTTATTATGGCCCCTAGGAGACCATCAGCCAGCTGGCAGGTGTGGTGGCAAATCCCATCACATGAAAACAAAGGAAGACTGTCAGATAGTAGATAGTCAAGGTGGTAAAGACAGTCAGGGTGTGATGGTTGCAACACTCGGACAAAGCAAAAGGTAGGAGCTAAAACACCCAGCCCATGGCAGATGGTAAATGCTGTACAATCAGCACACACTTCTCACTGTGTGTTAGGAGTGGAACATAGGCCAGAAAATGAAAAAGGCCAGGATGTCACAATAGTCCCACATGCACTAGGAAGGCCAAGGTACAAACTCCAGCAAGATGCATGGAACCTTTGTTTGTCATTTAACAAATATATGTTTTGGTCTACATGGTGATTGCTATAGCAGATTTTGCAAAAAGCAGAAAAGTACTGTATGGAATGTTTGAATTAATCTCAACCAGTGGCAATAACTCAGGACCACATTCCAGTGCATGATTGTTTTTTGCCACCATACCACCCCAGACAAAAACGAGCAAATCATCTTTGGCCCTGCTCCAATAGGAATGGTCTATCTGAGACTGCCAGGCCAGGGCCTTTCTGAAAAAGAACACAAGCAACCCTAAACCGGTTTTGACCCATTTGGCCTGGTCAGTCGAGTGCTTGAGTCCTAGGATGTAGAGAGCCCAGGACCAGGGTCTGGGCTGTTGGAGAGTGGCCTGAAGAAAGCAGAAAAGTGATGCGTGGAAAAAAGCTTGAATTAATCTCTAACACTGGTAGAAGGTTGCATTTCAGTCCATCATTATTTTGTCCACCATGCCACCTCTGACGGGGACCAGCAATATGCAAATCAGCCTTGGTCCTGCTCCAATTTTACCATCACTATAAATAATGTGTTCTATCCTTAACTCAGTGATATCTATTTTATCATCCTCTGAAAGATGAAAGTTTGGACACCCGTGCTTGAATTCAAAATCTCTTCAGGTTGCGCATAGATGTCTGTAGATGTCGCAAAAGTGGCAAATATAAATACTTACATCCAGCTGCATATAATAAGCTGTGAGCAGGGTTATAGATGGAGGGTTCTTTTTTTAGGTTTCGCCAGCACAGCTTGTGAAATCTCTTGTATTTAATATATCTTAAAAGGGGTTCTTATCAGTTCCCATAGCCAAACTACTGTGTTAATTCGCTTTTGTGTGGAAATTTGTTTTTGTTAACTTCCCCTGGCTGCATGCATTTACGATACTTCTACAAACGCTGTTCACACTGTTTAAGCCCCATTCACTGTCAATATAAGATCTCTTCCCACGGAAAAGGCAGACAGCTTTTAACAGTATACTAGAATGCTTGCTTTGTATTACTTAGTTGTTTAAAGCAGATGCTTTAGCCTTAGAACATTTGTGGCATTTCCTATTCATGCCTCAGTACATTTCTTTGCACTTTGTAGGCATTATCACATTTGTGCCATTTCCTATTCATGCCTCAGTACATTTCTTTGCACTATGGGGTCGATTCCGATTCGGGCCGGAAAAAGCACCGACCGACTCGGATCCGGAAAAAATACCGACCGACACGTACCCGTGGCGCACGACACGTCAAGTACGATGCAAGGCGCGAAAAATCCGACCGACACGTACCGAAATCAAGTCGACCGACCGAGCCGCACGGAAAACAGCAATCCGGCCGGAAAAACACGCGAATCCAACCGACCGACACGCACCCGGAACAAATCCGACCGAAACGTACACGCTAACTCCAAACCGCAAAGTACGATGCAAGGCGCGAAAACCACGAGCGAGTCGGACGGAGGACAAGCCGTACGGCCGACACGCATACAAAACCGAGCCGAAGCAACACAATACACCGCGACCGACGCGTATGCAGCATAGAAAACTGCACAAACACAGCGTGAACGAAACGGAGAACACCGTACGAGACCAATGCAGGGTCCGACTCGGTCACAAGAACGTTTCCAACATACACAAACAGCACAAAGGAAAAATCACCCCAAAAAAGGCCAAACAAGCAATTACCAAGCCAATAAATACTGGGGGGTGGGGACAGAGAACAAAGACACACCCACAACTCCACCTATATAAAGGACACAAATCACTACCATGAGCCTTTGCAAATGCCATTCCACTGCCAGCACCCAAGAGAAAGCAACCACACACCCACAGCTCATCCCTCACACAAGCCACACACCATCAGCACACCAACAAATACCTACCTCACATACACCCAGCAAAACACACACTCACACACCCTCACCTGCACACCAACACACACATCACTCACCATCACCACCCATCACCATGCCCCCAAGAAGAATCACAAGTTCCTAGATTGTGAATTGGAAGTCCTGGTAGACGAGATCCTCAGGGTAGAGCCACAGCTGTTTGGCACATTGGTCCAACAGACCCCCATGTCGCAGAAAACCAAGATGTGGGAGAGGATCATCAACAGGGTGAACGCCCAATCACCATGTCGGCGCACAAAGACCGACATCCAGAACAGGTGGTATGACGTGCGCAGGAGGGTACGGAAACTGCTGAAGCAAGACTACATCAACAGCCAACACACCGGCAGTGGCCCTCCTGCCAAGCCAATATACCTCAGGCCCTGGGAGGAGAAGGTGCGGGCCATCCTTCCGCCAGTGAGCGTATATGGACTAGAGGACATCCCAGAGCCTGGTGAGTACACAACAAATGTACACAATATACTGCCACAAAACACACACATCACTGTCAAGGGAGAGTCAAACCATGCACTCATAGCAATTACACAGCAACTAGAACAGAATCATCCCAAAATGTGTATGTCAGTCAGATAAACACAACACATGCCATCAAAAAAGTCACATCCAACTGTGCCAACACATGTACAAACTCAACCACAACTACAGCTAGGCAGTGGCACAAATAGAACTAACAAACACATCCACACATGTAGCCACCACAACAACACCAACACACAGTGAAGACCACTCAAACGAAGGAATTCTGTGTATGCTGGCCAAGTCAGTGTAGCCAATAGCATCATGGGAGTCGCAGTCACACATATTGCTCCCCCCCACAACTGTCCCATCAACACCACCATGAACCATGCGCACATCACAGGGAGTGGAGAAGGACTCACAAGATGGCTGACACTGGCTACTGCTGTGGGAAGCACAAGGCCCTGCTGGCAACTGTGCACCAACAAACAGCAGGACACCACTGACTGACATCCTGAGAGACAACTTACACTCCCTGCAATGCAAGCACGTTCCATGGTGGGAAATCTGGCTAGCTGGGTGGGAAGGGGGACTTGCAGCACTGACCATAGTCACAAGCACCGCCCCTCACACACCCCCCAACACAAACTCCACAGAACCCACCTGGTAGAATGCAATGCCCCCCATCCTAACACAAGATCCCACAAAGAACCACCACCCTGGGTTATGTTGTGTGAAGCACAGGGACACTCTTGGGACTCTTAGCCAAACAACTGCCAGGACAACACTCCCAGCCATCCTGTCAGCACAGCCAGCCCACCCCACAGGGAAGCAGATTCAAAAGGAAGGAAGCATGGGCATGCTGGGAAGGGGGTGGAGGCAATAGCATGATGGGAGTCGTAGTCACTGATATTGGTCACCCCCACAACTGTCCCATCAACACCACCATGAACCATGCTCACATCACAGGGAGTGGAGAAGGACTCACAAGATGGCTGACACTGGCTACTGCTGTGGGGAGCACAAGGCCCTGCTGGCAACTGTGCACCAACAAACAGCAGGACACCACTGACTGACATCCTGAGAGACAACTTCCACTCCCTGCAATGCAAGCACGTTCCATGGTGGGATATCTGGCTAGCTGGGTGGGAAGGGGGACTTGCAGCACTGACCATAGTCACAAGCACCTCCCCTCACACACACCCCAACACAAACTCCACAGAACCCACCTGGTAGAATGCAATGCCCCCCATCCTAACACAAGATCCCACAAAGCACCACCACCCTGGGTTATGTTGTGTGAAGCACAGGGACACTCTTGGGACTCTTAGCCAAACAACTGCCAGGACAACACTCCCAGCCATCCTGTCAGCACAGCCAGCCCACCCCACAGGGAAGCAGAGTCAAAAGGAAGGAAGCATGGGCAAGCTGGGAAGGGGGGAGGAGGCAATAGCATGATAGGAGTCGTAGTCACTGATATTGGTCACCCCCACAACTGTCCCATCAACACCACCATGAACCATGCTCACATCACAGGGAGTGGAGAAGGACTCACAAGATGGCTGACACTGGCTACTGCTGTGGGGAGCACAAGGCCCTGCTGGCAACTGTGCACCAACAAACAGCAGGACACCACTGACTGACATCCTGAGAGACAACTTCCACTCCCTGCAATGCAAGCACGTTCCATGGTGGGATATCTGGCTAGCTGGGTGGGAAGGGGGACTTGCAGCACTGACCATAGTCACAAGCACCTCCCCTCACACACATCCCAACACAAACTCCACAGAACCCACCTGGTAGAATGCAATGCCCCCATCCTAACACAAGATCCCACAAAGCACCACCACCCTGGGTTATGTTGTGTGAAGCACAGGGACACTCTTGGGACTCTTAGCCAAACAACTGCCAGGACAACACTCCCAGCCATCCTGTCAGCACAGCCAGCCCACCCCACAGGGAAGCAGATTCAAAAGGAAGGAAGCATGGGCATGCTGGGAAGGGGGGTGGAGGCAATAGCATGATGGGAGTCGTAGTCACAGACATTGCTCAGCCTCACAACTGGCCCATCAACACCACCCTGAACCATGCTCACATCACAGGGAGTGGAGAAGGACTCACAAGATGGCTGACACTGGCTACTGCTGTGGGGAGCACAAGGCCCTGCTGCCAACTGTGCACCAACAAACAGCAGGACACCACTGACTGACATCCTGAGAGACAACTTACACTCCCTGCAACGCAAGCACGTTCCATGGTGGGATAACTGACTGGCTGGGTGGGTGGGAAGGAGGGCCGGCTGTCAACCAAACACAACCAATGCAGACCATGTTCACACCCCAGAAAATACATAGAAATGCCCAAATAATGCAGGACAATGTGCCACACCAATATCAACCCCTGACTGTGACGACTTAGGACAATGCAATGTACAGGCCCGCACCCAGAGGCACAGTCACAACTGTCATGTGTGTCAACCATTGATGCCTGCAGAAACATGACATACATTGTTTGTGTCTCCCAAAAACAGGTGATGATGGGGACACAGCAGCAGACGCTGAGGAGTCCCAGTCCCAGGCTCAAGAGGATGCCGAGCTCACTGGCGTCGTACAGCCTCTGTCCTCCTCGGACGATGAAGAACAACCTGGCACATCCGGTGCAAGTCAACATGCAGCACCAGCAGGACCACCAGCTGCAGCACCAGCAGGACCACCAGCTGCACCCCTTGCACCCACCCCTACAACGACTGTCACCACGAATACCATCCCTGCCGACATGGACAGAATAAGGAGCAACACCAGCACAGTGACCCTGGACCAACCTGGGGCCATGGACACCACCACCACCACCAACCCCCAAGGTGGACCAGGGTTATCTGTGCGTGCCACTGCACACACTGCACATGTCAGCAGGGGTGGTGGGAGGGGTGGGAGACAGAGGTCGCTGCTTGCAGACGTTGCTGGTGTGCATGACGACCCACAACTGGTACGCATAGCTGATGCGTACCAATCCAGCACCGGAGAGCTCAGCCAGGTAGTGGGGCTCCTCAGAGACATTAAACAGCAGCAGGCTGCCCATCATGCCCGCTTGGACTCCCACATGTCCCACGTGGAGTCACACATGTCCCGTGTGGACTCACACATGTCCCGCGTGGAGTCCAAGTGGGATGCACTGCATGAGATGACGGCGGTGCACAGGGACATTTTACAATGCCTCCGCCAGATGAACAGCAACCAGTCCACACCTCCCTGTGTGCCAACAACATCTGGTGCTGAACAAACTGCAACTGCCACAGGGAGGGAGGAGGACTCTGGCGGAGAGTCCCCTGCACCGCAGCAGCCTGCACTTGAGGGCCCCCCCCCAAGAAGAGGGGTCGTCCGAGGAGGGAAAAGTGAGAGGCCGATGGCCAAGCGCAACTCCCAGGAAGCCTGAACCTGTTCTGGATGTTCGCCTTTGTGCACAGACTGTTCACCCTGTTGACGGCAACACTACTCCCACACATTGCATGGGGAGTACAAGTTGGACCAATGTGTCAGACAACTGTGGCCCGATACTGGGGATCCTGTCTACCCGGACTTTCTATTCACCTAGGAACTTGGGATTGCAAGATTCATGTACAGCACAACCCATCCTATGCACTATTAACACAAATGTATCACAATAAACACACTAATACACCATACTTGCCTCTGTCGTGATTCCAACGTGGGTGCTGTTATGGGGATGATGAACTGCAAAATTACACTGTGTATGCGAACAGCAACAGCAAGGACAACACAGGCATGTGAGTACAGGCAACGTGACACACATGAGGGAGACACACCACCAGGGCTACACGACACATACACACCTAGGCCATCTGACTCATTGCCTACACTGATGTCGCCAGGGAAGACGGTGCAATGCACAGACACCACACCCATTCCCAGTTGTAGTCAAGTAGCCCACAGGTGCAGTAAGCAAATGGCAGTCAAATGTGTGACCACAGACAACGCACATCACAAAGTGAAGCACAGGTTTATTACACAGTTGCAACATGCCGTAACCACTACAGATGCAAGGTAACCCCACCTGGCAGCGGGCACACAGTCAACAACTGTAGACGGAAGGAAGTCCATGGGTGTGGCGCACATCACCTGTAGGGACACAACAGCTACCAGCCTGGATGTGCAATCACGTCGTCGGTGGACACAGTTGACCAAACGAATCTGAAAGTACCCTGTGAAGGACAGAAATGACACACAGTCAAAAGCAATGGAGTACAGGACAGAACAGCAAAACTCATGCACAATACATGTTACAAGATACCCACCCAGAATCAAGTTAGCATGTCAACACTGTTGGGGAGTACAGCCCACCTGTCACCACACATCGCAACACACATCCAGTCAAGTAGCCCATGGACACACTCCAACAGCACCAGAGCACCACCCACACATCATGCCAACTCACATCATTGACATGACACCTCAGGATACTCACATTCAGCTAAAGAAGTTGGTGATGAGCTGTGTGCGGACATCACCATCACCATCATCATCATCATCGTCACTGGCATCATGGTCCAGGCCAGGATCCTCCACAGGTGGCGGATGTTGGTCATTGTCATCCTGGATGAGAGGCAACTCCTTCCGCACTGCCAGGTTGTGGAGCATGCAGCAGACGATGATAATCTTGCACACTTTCGCAGGGGCATATGGGAGGGACCCTCCGGTCTTGTCCAGGCAGCGGAAGCGGCTCTTCAGGAGACCAAAGGTCCGCTCAATCACTCTCCTGGTCCGACCATGTGCCTCATTGTAGCGCATCTGGGCAGGTGTCACAGGGTTCCTGAGGGGTGTCAGCAACCACGGCATGTTAGGGTATCCCGAGTCACCTATGGACAGACAAGTGCACATTAGCTGACTTGGGAAAGTGGGCGGAATACTACAGATCAGATCACACACAATGGCACAAAGTCAGTACACACCGACAAGCCAGGCACGCTGGTTCTGCATCTGTGCCATCATCCTGGGGATGCGACTACTCCTCATCACAAAGGCATCGTGTGCTGAACCAGGGAAACGGGCACACACGTGTGTGATGGTCATGTCTGCAAGACACACCACCAGTGCATTGACCGAGTGGTAGTGCTTGCGGTTCCTGTAGGCCTGCTCCTGGGCCTGTGGTGGTACCAAAGCCACATGTGTCCCATCAATGGAGCCAATGACATGCGGCATCCTCCCCAGGGCATAAAAGTCACTCTTCACGTCAGTGAGTCGTCGCAGTCTAGGGAAATAGATGTACCGGTTCAGGAAGAGCAACATTGCCGCCAAAACATCGCGGAGCACACGGCTGAACATGGTCTGTGACATCCCACCAGCAGTCGCCACAGTATGTTGGAAGGTACCAGTGGCAAAGAAGGGTAGGGCTGCCATCATCTTCACCTTGGGGGTCAGCGCTGTAGGATACGGCCGGCCTGGCTGCAAATGTGGGGACAACTGCACTGCCAAATCCTCAATCAGCTGCCTGGTGAAGCGGTACCGTCGGATGCTGTCCCGTTCCACCATCGTTGCCAGGTCTGGGAATGGCCGATGGACAGCAGGAGCCCTGCAGTGCAGAGGAGAAGTAAGCAAGATTGTCAGTCACCCCACATATGCGGCATTGAACACACTCAAGATCCCAACATACATCATTATGAGGCACAACTACATGAAGTGTGCAGTACCGGAAGGACATGTATGGTGCATACATGGCCAACATCTGTCAACACGGTCCTACAGGTGGCATCAATTTGTCCCAGGTTGGCCCATTGGATATCATGAGGCCGTGTCACAGTTCCCATCTCCTGCTGCCGTGTCACAATAACCCCCACAGTGACATGTGAGGACAGATGGGCCCCAGGCACCACAGCTCAACGACAGGTACATTCCCAGGGACCCTGTAATGCCACATGGACACTAGCATTACATGGAGTATCATGTATACACCACAGCAAAACAACCATGAACCCCACAGGTAGTGGCCCCACTTGCCACGGCAGGACAGACATGGACGTCTGTGACACACACGCACAACATCAGAGTCCATGCACACACAACGTGGATGTGGAGACTGTCTCCCATTGTGCACATGAAATCAGAGACATTGTAAACACTACATGCACAAAGACTGTGGAGGACCATCACTATTGTGCCACTGGGACACCCTGGCTCAAACATACCGTCCCACATGGGACTCACGGGGTATGTGACATGACATACACATACACCACTGTGAAATGTGACCATGGCACATGCACAGATATGAACAGTTGCACATCACAGTGGTCACGTACACGTAACACCCATGATCCTGTCCCCATGAACACGTGCACAGCCTGGGGGTGGCTGCCCACAGGTGACACCCACAGGACAACATGTACACCAACATACACACAATAGGAAATGCAGCCTTACATGCCTTATGATAAGGTTTGGACAGGCTGTCGTGATGTAGGTGTGCCCCTCACTCCCTGGGAGCTATCTGTGGCTGGCATATGTCCATCTGAGACAGGCATGCTGACATATGCCAGTCACATGTACAGTGATGCGTTGAACAGCAATGGACCGATCGGTGCCTCCGGCCGGCCCATTGCTTTCAATGTGTGCGGGTACGCGTTGTACCCCTGTGCGCGTTGTACCGCAATGGACTGATCGGTGCGCACCCATTGACAATGGGCTTGCCTGGCAACGGACGCGTTTTCGAATTTCGAACGAGTCGGTTGCTGGAAAATCAGTTGGTCACCCACAACAATGTTGCAAAATCATGTATGTCATGAAGTTGAAGATTTGAAGGATGCTGTGGGCGTGTTTTGGTGCTGCTATTCCATGGATTGGCCAGATTCAGAAGATGCAAACGACTTGGACCTATCACTTTGGACACAAGGGACAGTATCTGCCTCTCCAGCACATATATATTGCTGGCTGTTCCCCTGAGAGCCCACTTGCCTGCACTACATGCTCCAAGATGACATCTGCCACTGCACTGCTGCTGTCTCTGCCCCTCTGGACCCTGCAATGGCACGTACTGTGGAGAGAGCCCCAGCCTTCAGCCTTGAAGAGAACCAGGCCCTGCTGGACAGCCTACTTCCACAGTACAGCAAGCTGTATGGGACACCAGGGGAGCAGGTGAGTGTTCTGTGCACTGCCTTTCTGAATGTGCATTTTGTGTGACTAGCAAGGCTGAGAGTCTGCACGCCACTGGCTAGCAGGCTCACTGAGTAGTTGTCACCCCCCATAGTGTGTAGTGACTTGCACTGGACAGGTATGGTGCAGTGACAGTGCATTTGAACATGGTTTTACTTCCCATGCAATGATACCATGTAGTGACGTCTGGCAAACTGTCCATGGTCAGCTTTGCACTGCCTGTGTACATCATGTGCCCCTGTGTTTGAGACATGTATATACGACTGTGTCATGCACGGATATGTTGCATGTGTGGTAATGGCCTTTTCACTTTGTCATCCTCACAGGTTAATGCCCATCGGAAGCAGGAAATCTGGAAGGACATCGTCCGGGCTGTCCGGTCCGTGGGGGTCTACAAGCGCCGGATCCGCAACTGCCAGAAGAGGTGGCAGGACCTTCGGGGCTGGACCCGGAGGATTGCACGGGTCCAGCTGAAGCTGTCGCCTCCTCGCAGGAGGGGCGGAACACGGACCCTGACCCCCCACATGCTCCAGATCCTGGCGGTGGTCTTTCCAGACCTGGATGGGCAGCTGAAGGCCAGACAGCAGCAAGGAGGGGGTGAGTCAAAGACTGCACTGTGAACTCTGTATTACATGCTTTGTGCCCTCCTCTGGCCTGGTTCAACTGCCACAGGGCAGCAGTCATGTTGTCCAGGAGCCATGTCCCTCTATTGTGCACTGCCCACTGCTCATCTGATACCCAGGTGTGGCCCTTACAGTCAGGGAATTGTGTCACTTGGGACTGTGTCCTTGCAGTTTGCTTCACTAAAGGTGGGGGACAGCATCTGTTTCCCTGACTCTGTTGTGGGCATCATGGGTGGGTCCATTGTTCACACAACGCCTGGGTTTGGACATGTGATCTGCGTGTTGATTTGATACGTGGTCCACTTGCTGAGCTGAGCCACCACATGTGCCTGGGGTATGTGGCACACGCCCATGCAGCGGGTGGGAACAATGTTTGTGCCCCAGGAGTGTGCAGATTACGTGTGTCACACATACATAGCCAGCTATCCACTGTCCAGGGCACATCCCTCATTCATGTGGAGCAGGACAGTCATGCCTACTCCAGGCCATGCAATGCACTCTGTACTCCCACTCCCGTGTATCAGCTGACACATTGTGCACAGTGATTTGACCCCTCCGGTGTCTGCCTCTGTGTCAGTGTGCTGTGGATTAGTTGCCAGGACTGCTGTGGTGTTTCTTGGTAGGGGCTCAGCATGCCCCTGGAGATGTGACCATAGGAGACGATACTTGTGTGTCACATAGGTGTTTGATCAGCTGCCCGTGCAGACTGGGGTAGGCAAATGTGATGTTCAGGCAGCTGTTCCCCATTCACAGCAAATTGTGAGGGGCTCAGGTTCAGAAGGTAGTGTCACAGGTCTCCCATATGTCCAATAGGTGTGACCTGGACAGATGAGGGTTGAGATGATGTGTTGTGTGGGGGATGTACATGTGCACTTGTGCAGCTCCAGGACTTGCATTCCCCATGACCTACTATTGTGACACAGTGCATAGTGTTGTTGTCTGGCTGCCAAGTCATACATCACTGAGACAGTGATGTATGACTTAACAGTCATGCCTCTGCCATGGCATGTGTCAACTTATTTGTGGTCCTGCAGGGGAGTGACATGTGCTACATGCACACCATAGTGGCGCTGGCTATCAGGACATGGGTGCATCATGGTGTCTGTCGCTGGTATGCATCACATTTGACTCTGGGCATCCCTTTCATCCGGAAACCTGTATTGACTCAGTGGCAAGAGCTGTGATGTGTCCACACCGTGTCCTCTGCACTGTCCAACTACTGTGTACTTGGTGCATGTGTCCACACTGGGGTGTTGCAATCCAACAGACACCAGACAGATGGGTGCAAGGCCATGTGGGATGTGAGTGCCATGCTTGGCATCAGACTGACAATTGGCTTCTCCTGTTCAGTTAGGGCACTTTTAGCAATGTACAACTAATGATGCCAGGGCTTGCTCTGTGATGTGCTGTGCTCACAGTGGTGTGTGCGTTTGGTGCAGGTGACTGATGTCTGTCTGTTTCCCCATTGTTTGCAGATACATCCACGGCCACGGAAGGGGACAGCTCCACGGACCAGGAGGAGCCAGAGAGCCAGACTGGGTCAGCAGCCGAGGAGTGGTCGGAGGGACCCAGTGGCACGGAGGGCGAGGGGAGCCACACCGAGGAATCCTCAGCACCATCCACCTCAGCTGAGGACCAGAGCAACTCGGAGGATGACTCCCTTGTGGAGGCGGGTGTCAGCAGCCACCACACCCCAGCTAGTGTTGCTGTCCCCGCCACCACCAGCACCACCACCGCCCTCCCATCAGCTCCCATTCCCCAGGTCCGTGGAGGCTCCCATGTTCGGGAGCGTGTCTCCTTTGGCCCAGGCACCGCACCCCCTGCCCCTGTGTCCCCTGCTGCCCTGAGTGAGGAGTCTGTGTACCTCCTTCGCCAGCTCCATGTAGGGCAGACAGCCATGCTGAGTGTCCTCCATGCGCACACCGCACTGTTGACTCAGCTGGTGTCGTTCATGGAGGGCATCTCATCGGGCATGTCTGACCTACAGAGGGGCAACAGGTCCATGGACTCCTCCCTGACGGCAGCAGTGTCCCTCCTCAGACAGTCCCTCACCACTCCTGCCTCTGCTCCATCCACACTCCCCAGCACCTTGCCCGTCCCAAGCACACACACACCGGCACAGGCACACACCAGCACACACACATCCAGCACACAGACACACACGCCACAAACTAAACGCACACGCACGCACAGTCAGGGGACTGAAACCAGACTCACAGGGGATGGGGCCCTGGTACACACACACGCATCCACGGGCACTGCGCAGTCCTCAGTTGCCTCTCCCTCCAAAGCACCCTCCCTTGCCTCACCTGCAACCCCAAAGACCCAGCGCCTCTTCCTCAGTGACCTCGGCCTCTTCCCCTCCGATCCAGCTGCCCCAGCATCCAGGGGAAGAGGAAGCCCCCCCACATGGAGCAGAGTGCCACTCGCCCCCGGACACCCTCCCCCAGGCGCAGACAGACTGAGGCCCCCACCCGCATGTCCCCCCGGAGTGGTAAGAGCAAGACCCCGCCGCCGCCCTGCAGCTCAAGCACCAGGTCACCTTCCTCCATCCCTCAGGCCCCCACTCCACAGGTGCCCCCGCCACACCCTGCCCCAGGTTCCCCCACCCACAGATATACCATCCCCAAGAGGCTCCGGCCTTCTCCCCCTGCCACTTGCTCTCCCGGCACCACACCCCCCACTGCGCTTGTCTGTGCCACTGATGTGGTGAGGGTGTCCTCCCCCTCTGTCCAGCCCACCTTGCCTGTTCCCCATTCTCCTCCCCTGGTGGTAGGCACTGCAGTGGAGTCCACTACCACCCTGTCTGACTTGGGCACTGCAGTGGCGGACCTGTCCACTCCATCTGCAGGGTCCACTGCAGTCGTGCCGGCACCCACAACATCTGAGCCATGCCCCCCAGTTGTGCCGGCACACACCATGTCAGACACCTCCACTGCAGTTGTCAGTGGCTCTCCAGCACCCACCACCCCTTCCCTGCTTCCTCCTGGTGAGCCCTGATCCTGTCCCTGCGGTGCCTGGCCTACCCCCCCGGTTGACCCTCCTAGTGGATTGTCCCTGGTTTTGTGCAGGCATGTGTAGGGTGGCATCTGCCACTGTCACCCACTTGTGACTTTGTTGATGGACTGGCCATTGGCCTTTGTTTATGTTCTACCGGACTTCTACTTTTAATGCCACATATGCTGAATAAAGCAACTTTCTGTTCTCTAGTGCTTTTGCTTCTGATGTACATGATGTTGATGATGCTAACAATGCCCTTGCTGCAGTGATGGTGATATTTGGTCTCATGATAATGAAGTGTTACTGTGCAGGAACCCATGTGGTCCAGGGGTTATGTGTCCTATCCTGTGGTGTATCCATGTCATCCATAGCAGCATCTGAGGGTGTCATGTGTTCAGTATTTGGCAATGAGATTTCCTACTTAGATTGGCAACTTCACATCTGTGGCTTCCACCCCTGCACATCTGTTGTGCCTGCCATTGTTCTATTCGTCTACTTCCCTGACCGTGTGGCCATCTCCAGTGAACATGCAGGTTTGGGCATCAATGGGGAAGGACTCATCTGTGTTGTCAGTGCAACATTGCTATACAAGTGTGTTGGATCTGTGCTGATGATTCCGTTGGCACTTCCATGACCAGGCTGATGGGACGGGAGCCCTCATTTGTTGCTAATTGTTGATTGTGTGTCCCATTGCTGCCATGGTATGGTATCTGTTCGCCTCACATCTGCAGTCTCCACAGGGTATCTGCATGTGTGTGCCCATTGGTGCAAATATGTGGGTCTGCATTCGGATGGTCACTTCTGTCATTGTGTCATTGATGATTGTTGACGGTGTCAGCCCCCATGGGTGTTGTTTGTCTGCACATGGCCAAAGTTATGTTTTATTTGCACTGCAGGATTTGGCTCCCCCAATTTATGTTGCAATGGGACACATACACTACTTTGCCACTGATGTGTTTGTTGTTCTGTGACCAGGAATCATCCATGCAGTTTGGCAGTTGCACCTCTTACTTTGTCAACACTTGCCTTTTGGTCACTGTGATGATGGGGGTTTGGACCCCATTGCCACAATGTTCAAAATGTGCTTCTGCTATGGACCCCACACTTACATTTTGGTCACTGTGATGATGGGGGTTTGGACCCCATTGCCACAATGTTCAAAATGTGCTTCTGCTATGGACCCCACACTTACATTTTGGTCACTGTGATGATGGGGGTTTGGACCCCATTGCCACAATGTTCAAAATGTGCTTCTGCTATGGACCCCACACTTACATTTTGGTCACTGTGATGATGGGGGTTTGGACCCCATTGCCACAATGTTCGAAATGTGCTGCAGCTATGGACCCCACACTTGCCTTTTGGTCACTGTGATGATGGGGGTTTGGACCCCATTGCCACAATGTTCGAAATGTGCTTCAGCTATGGACCCCACACTTACATTTTGGTCACTGTGATGATGGGGGTTTGGACCCCATTGCCACAATGTTCAAAATGTGCTTCTGCTATGGACCCCACACTTACATTTTGGTCACTGTGATGATGGGGGTTTGGACCCCATTGCCACAATGTTCAAAATGTGCTTCTGCTATGGACCCCACACTTACATTTTGGTCACTGTGATGATGGGGGTTTGGACCCCATTGCCACAATGTTCAAAATGTGCTTCTGCTATGGACCCCACACTTACATTTTGGTCACTGTGATGATGGGGGTTTGGACCCCATTGCCACAATGTTCAAAATGTGCTTCAGCTATGGACCCCACACTTACCTTTTGGTCACTGTGATGATGGGGGTTTGGACCCCATTGCCACAATGTTCAAAATGTGCTTCTGCTATGGACCCCACACTTACATTTTGGTCACTGTGATGATGGGGTTTGGACCCCATTGCCACAATGTTCAAAATGTGCTTCAGCTATGGACCCCACACTTACCTTTTGGTCACTGTGATGATGGGGGTTTGGACCCCATTGCCACAATGTTCAAAATGTGCTACTGCTATGGACCCCACACTTACATTTTGGTCACTGTGATGATGGGGGTTTGGACCCCATTGCCACAATGTTCAAAATGTGCTTCAGCTATGGACCCCACACTTACCTTTTGGTCACTGTGATGATGGGGGTTTGGACCCCATTGCCACAATGTTCAAAATGTGCTTCAGCTATGGACCCCACACTTACATTTTGGTCACTGTGATGATGGGGGTTTGGACCCCATTGCCACAATGGTCATGGCCTGCTTGCATTGTGGGTGCCACACACATATATGTGTGGCACATGTGCTAGGGGGTCACATTGTATGTTCAAAGTCATGTTCGGTGTTGTAGGCATTTGACACAGTCTACACACGCTTGTCATGGTCTTCTTCTTGCATTCCCTAGTTTGTGGTGTGCTGGTTGTGTCATGCATTGTCCATCCTATGAGTGGGGGTGGTAGTAGTGGTAGGCATCCTGCCCCCCTGGCTAAGGGTGGTGGTAGGCATCCAGCCCCCCCTGGGTGAGGGTGGTAGTAGTGGTAGGCATCCTGCCCCCCCTGGGTGAGGGTGGTAGTAGTGGTAGGCATCCTGCCCTCCTGGGTGATGGTGGTAGTAGTGGTAGGCATCCTGCCCCCCCTGTGTAAGTGTGGTAGTAGTGGTAGGCATCCTGCCCCCCTGGGTGAGGGTGGTAGTAGTGGTGGGCATCCTGCCCCCTGGCTAAGGGTGGTAGTAGTGGTAGGCATCCTGCCCCCCTGGGTGAGGGTGGTAGTAGTGGTAGGCATCCTGCCCCCCTGGGTGAGGGTGGTAGTAGTGGTAGGCATCCTGCCCCCCTGGGTAAGGGTGGTAGTAGTGGTAGGCATCCTGCCCCCCTGGGTGAGGGTGGTAGTAGTGGTGGGCATCCTGCCCCCTGGCTAAGGGTGGTAGTAGTGGTAGGCATCCTGCCCCCCTGGGTGAGGGTGGTAGTAGTGGTGGGCATCCTGCCCCCCTGGCTAAGGGTGGTAGTAGTGGTAGGCATCCTGCCCCCTGGGTGAGGGTGGTAGTAGTGGTAGGCATCCTGCCCCCCTGGGTAAGGGTGATAGTAGTGGTAGGCATCCTGCCCCCCTGGGTGAGGGTGGTAGTAGTGGTGGGCATCCTGCCCCCCTGGGTAAGGGTGGTAGTAGTGGTAGGCATCCTGCCCCCCCTGGGTGAGGGTGGTAGTAGTGGTGGGCATCCTGCCCCCTGGCTAAGGGTGGTAGTAGTGGTAGGCATCCTGCCCCCTGGGTGAGGGTGGTAGTAGTGGTGGGCATCCTGCCCCCTGGCTAAGGGTGGTAGTAGTGGTAGGCATCCTGCCCCCCTGGGTGAGGGTGGTAGTAGTGGTAGGCATCCTGCCCCCTGGGTAAGGGTGGTAGTAGTGGTAGGCATCCTGCCCCCCTGGGTGATGGTGGTAGTAGTGGTAGGCATCCTGCCCCCCTGGGTGATGGTGGTAGTAGTGGTAGGCATCCTGCCCCCCTGGGTGAGGGTGGTAGTAGTGGTGGGCATCCTGCCCCCTGGCTAAGGGTGGTAGTAATGGTAGGCATCCTGCCCCCCTGGGTGAGGGTGGTAGTAGTGGTAGGCATCCTGCCCCCCTGGGTGAGGGTGGTTGTGGTGGTGGGCATCATGCCACCCCTGGGTGAGGGTGGTAGTGGTGGTAGGCATCATGCCACCCCTGGGTAGGGGTGGTGGTGCGCATTCAGGCCCCTGTGTGCATATGTGGCATTGGTGATGGGCATCCCGCCCCTATGGTGCTGCTGTTGCTGGTGTAAGTATATTCAGCATCCCCGTGTGTGTGTGTGATGTGTCGTGTACGTGTTGTATGTGTTTTGTGGTTGGTGTCTGGCTTACCTTCTGCGCCGTACGCGTCCGTGCCTGTTCCGGTAGTAAATGTAGAATATTGGTATGATCGGGACGAAGGGATTCATGGTTGGTTCGTGTCGTTCGTCCTTCTCGTTGCTTCGCGTCGTCCTCGTCGCTTTGCCTCGTCCTCGTCGCTTCGCCTCGTCCTCGTCGCTTCGCCTCGTCCTCGTCGCTGGCGTGTTCGCCTCGTAGCCGTGGATCGTGTTGTGGCGCGAATCGGAGCTTATGTGCGCCTCTCCCGGATGCTTTGACGTGTCGTGCGTAGCGACGGGTTCGGCGCGTACGGAAAGCTCATCGTACTTGTCCGGCCGGACGGGGCTGCATTTTTCCTTCCGTGCGACTCGATTCGGCGTTTCCGGATTCGCCTCGGTCGGAGAACAGGACCTGGTTTGGGTGAGTACGGCTCGGCCGGATTTTTTGCTGTTGTGCGCATCGTACTTGCTCGTTCGGTGTACTGTACGGATCGGTCGGGAAACAGGCTTTCGCATGGCTTTTTTCCCGACCGAATGGTATTGGGTGCGCCTCCGACCGAGATCGGAATCGGCCCCTAAGTAGGCATTATCGGCTTGATTTTTTCAGCGTAATCTATTTGGTCATGATCAAATTCTAAATGTTGCAATAAACTTTGCACATTAAAAATAAAGTTGATATACAAGATCTATGCTATACTTTACTACTAAACAGGCAGCCACAAATGCAGTTACTCTGCAGACAACAGGGTCATGATTTGAATGGTGCAGCAGGTGCAGTAGCACCGGGCCGAAAAGTTATCAGAACTCCTCTAAACACATAATATTGCTATATTTGACTATTAAACAGGCCAGTCTCAATTGCAGTTACCTTGCAGTTTAAAGGGAGTTGATTTGCATGGTACAGCAGGTGCAGTGGCACCGGGGCCAAAAGCTCTACGAACCCCACTAAACCCAGATTATTGGTAAAATTTTAAACTAAACTGGCAGTCACAAGTGCAGTTACCTTGCAGACAATAGAGGCATGTTTTCAATGGTGTAGCATGTGCAGTGACACCAGGACCAAAAGCTCTAGGCACTCCACTAAACACCTAAAATGGCTATATTTTACTACTAAACAGGCAGTCACAAGTGCAGTTACCTTGCAGACAAAAGGGTCATGGTTTGAAAGGTGCAGCCGGTGCAGTGCCACCAGGCCCAAACGTTGTCAGAACACCTCTAAACACCTAATATTGCTATATTTTACTACTATACAGGCAGTCACAAGTGCAGTTACCTTGCAGACTACAGTCATGATTTCAATGGTGCTGCAGGTGCAGTGACACCAGGACCAAAAGCTCTAGGCTCGCCAATAAACACCTAAAATTGCTCTATTTTACTACTAAACAGGCAGTCACAAGTGCAGTAATCTTTCAGGCACTAGGGTCATGATTTCAGTAGTGCAGCAGGTGCAGTGGCACCGGGACCAAAAGCTCCAGGCACCCCACTAAACACAGATTATTGCTATATTTTACAACTAAACAGGCAGTCACAAGTGCTGTTATCTTTTAGACACAAGGGTCATGATTTGAATGGTGCAGCAGGTGCAGCGCCACCGGGCCAAAAAGTTGTCAGAACTCCACTAAACACCTAATATTGCTACATTTTACTACTAAGCATGCAGTCACAATTGCAGTTACCTTGCAGTTGAAAAGGGCTTGATTTAAATGGTGCAGCAGGAGCAGTGGCATCGGGGCTAAAAGTTGTCATAACTCCACTAAACACCAAGGGGCATATTCACAAGGACTTATCTCCGATTTATCGCCACCTTAACTCAACCAAAGTGGAGATAGATTTAACACCCCATTCACAAGCGGGTGCAAACTGCAGACATCGCCAGTATTCCCGAGATAACTGCCCCAAAATTTATCTCCACGGTGGACACCACCAACTAACCCTAATGAGATGCAGAGTAGGCGTTCCCGTGCAAAAACATACGAAAAAACCACAACACCACTTTCAAACGAACTGCCAAATCCGCAATGCAAACCAAAAACAGGCGCTAAGCCGCGGTATCATCAGGGGTTTAACACCTGCCTTTTGCTGGTGCTAAGCAGGACGACTACCCGCAGCATGAAAGGGAGCCCAGCCTAGAGCCACACCTGAAGACCCACAGATGCCATGGAGACAATCATCATGCAGCTCCGATACCCATGAGGGCCACAACACCCACCTCCACCACCCCCAGGCCCGCCACCACCCCCAGGACCCGTCCCGCCCCCCCCCCAGGAACACCACAGAGGCAGCGTATACAAAGTCAGCGGACACCAGCTGAAACGCACCTGCCGCCCAGACCCAACACCAGAGGAGGACATTGCCCACTACAGGCCCAAAAGGACAACCAACCCCCGCATCCTGACCCACATTCCCCACCTGCTGACGGTACCAACCCAGCGGACAACCAACATCCCTCCGCAGACAAAGCTGCCGGCTGCGCAGCACATGTCCGCCTCTGGTACCATCCAACCCACAACTGCCAGAGTCGGAGGAGTCACACAGCCAGCCCCATACAAGGGCATCACACCTGTCCTGGATGCCAACATCAGCCTGGTACCCCAGCCCCTCCACTTCACCCACACTGCGCAGGAGCAGCTGGAGGCCAAACAAGGCCCCTACGCCATAGCTGGATTCTCTCACGAGTCAGGGCCAACTGCACACATGTACCCCTCGTGCCCCCTGCCGACACTGCACACAACTACCACAACTGAAAGCACATGCATCCCATGAATGTGCAGGCAATAGTGGACCGCCCGGGACCCCTCAACAATGTTGTGGCCAACTCCCCAGGCACAGTGTCTGATTCACACATCTCCCGACAGTCCATCATCACCCAGCGCACCCAGGATGGCACCCATGGCAATGCAGTGCTCGTTGGTAAGTATCAAATGAACACACCACACACCTCCAGCCCACAGTCATGCAACTCACGACACTGGCAATGGGCACGCAGCACAACTACACTCAACATGCCACACAACATGCCAACCTACCAGACACGACAACACAACTCCATTAGGAACTTGGCCTTGCCATGCCCACAACCCAGCCACGGCATGGCACCACAGACACACAATAGCAGGATGTGAGGAGAGGCATGGAGCAGGCATGTGCGAGAGTGGCAAGTGACTAAGGAATGTGAACTTACCCAATGCCAGATGTGGCGTGGAGATGCCGGACAGACCACAGCGTGCAAACCACGGAAATGGCCATGTGGAGATCAACTGCTGGAGCATGGAGTGTAGTGGCCAGTGGACGCTACCATGTCCCCACAGGCTGTGGGGCAGAACCCGGAAATGTCGCACGTTACGTCCCCCCCTGCATGCGTGGGCGGAGTGGGTTGGCCCTGCGTACGCCAGGCCTGTGTAGGGGTGTGAATAAAAACCCTGTCGCACTGGGCGTGGTTCTCTTTCGAAATGGACAACGCGTCTGCCAGGGCGGCGCATCTCAGCCCACCACGAGTCTGGCGCCTAGCGCGGCGGGGCCTGCGTCCCTGTGCGCCTGCTGCACCCCAGGCCGCTGGGTCCCCGACCCATCATGCCTGCACCAGCGCACCAACGAGGCTCCGCTCACCTGCCGACACCGGCGTGTGTCAAAGAGGGCCCACCACGTGCCGGTGCAAGCTACAGGGCCCAGGCCCGCGACCTTTGCAGCCTCCACAGCACCTCCCTGGCCTCCACGGCGCAGGCCCACAGTACTCCTTTTACATTTACTTACTCCACCGGCGTCCTCCTCGGCCCAGTGGGTCCCACATGTGGAACTGTGTCCTGAGTCATGAATGGCAGTGACCCCAAGTCCGTGGCAGCGGCCACAGCACCAGACTCCCTTTGATCAGTGAGGCATAATTCCATATCGCAGGCCGGCGACACGTGGTGCCACTATCCCTGTGCAACGCAAGCCGGCGACACGTGGTGCCACTAACCCTGTTCAACGCAAGCCGGCGACACGTGGTGTCACTAACCCTGTTCAACGCGAGCCGGCGACACGTGGTGCCACTAACCCTGTTCAATGCAAGCCAGCGACACGTGGATGAGGGCAGAGGCCTACACAGTGGCCCAGTGGGTCCCACATGTGGAACTGTGTCCTGAGTCATGAATGGCAGTGACCAGATGTCTACTGCAGGGGTGATATCACAAAACTCCCTGCTATCAGAGAAGCAAACGAATGCATCACAAGCACATGACACGTGTCTGTGGGCCCGTGCTGACCGCTGCCCCCGGTCTACACTGCGGTCCAGTAGGCCCCACATCCAGCACCCAGTCGTGATTCATGGATGGCAGAGTCCATACCAGTGACTGCACGGAGAGGAGTAAGAGGAAGATGCAGTTCAGTCCGGATGAAAACCGGATCCTCGTTACGGAGGTGACCGAACACTAGCAACAACTGACCTGGTGCCACTAACCCTGTGCAACGCAAGTCCGCGTCCCGTGGTGCCACTGAACCTGAACTACGCAGGCCGGTGGGACCATCCAACCTAACCCGGCGACACTCGGTGAACTGCCCCTGCTGGCCGCTGCCTCAGGCCTACACTGCGTTCCAGTAGGCCACACATGTGGAACTGTGTCCTGGGTAAGATATGGAGGAGTCCACACCATTGGACACGCCTCATCGCAGGCGGCATCCCCTATCAGCACAGGTGCCACTTACTCTGTGCGCAATGACTCATGGGCACTCTCTGGTTGAACTTTGGTGTCGTCTGAGTCCATGGCCTGGGGGTTTTCTGCATCATCATCTGGCTGGGATGGACTTGGTGTCCGACATGTGTTTGCTCCACTCATCTCCACCATGGTGACTGTTTCTGCGTGGTTCTGCCCTCGGCATCATACACTGGGGGTACACCTTCCACTGTCCACGAGACACTCCGCGACAACCCCCCTAGTCATCTGCGGGAACCTGCTCTGCCCTCGTGACCCTGCCCCAGTGCACCGCAAGTCAGCGGCCCGTGGCGGTAGGCCCATGCAGGATGCTGTGCATCCGGGGCCACTAACTCTGTGCAGCTCAGGTCATGGGTCCTTTACGTTTGAATGGTTGTGTCCTTTACGATGTACACTGTTGTCGATTTCTGACTGCATCAGGCAGCCCTTGCCGGCTGGTGTGCACACCCCCCACACACATCCAACACAGGTGTCACTCGATATGTGTGTCTGCTAATAAATGTGGCCGGGCGCACGTGCCCGTAGCCATTCACACCATCTGAGAAGTGTGTCCGTGTGGTCATTGTGTCAGCATGATGGGCACGGCACTGCAACATCACAGTGTGCTATCATCAGCGGGCGATACCATGTCACCTCAGCGTTGGCAGTGACCTTGGACATGTAGCTTCCCCGGCCCCCCCTGCATGCACAAGCGGCGTGTGCTGGTCCGGCGTACGTCAGTTCAGCGCAGGGGTGTGCTGCATCGGCAGGGGGAGCAGAGCGTGGCTCGGACCTGGCCTTGGGCAGGATGTGCGGTAAGTGTGTCTCTGTGTTGGGGTGTTGTCGCCACCAGGGCCACAGTAGACAATCTTGCAATGTAGCATGCACCAGGAGTGCGGGCCTGCACGGACGGGGAAATGTAGGAGCGCAAGACCGCTCGGGGTCTCGGCACATGCATGCCAAGTGTTATGTGTATCGGTCCTGCGGCTGCATGAGTCAGTTGCCTAGCCTCATTTGCTGCATGATCACAGCCAGCCATGGACTGTACACTTGTGTCTGCCCTGTCCGGACCATTGGCCTACACTCACTTGGCCGCACACCTTCAAAGGCCAGCGTCACGGTGTTGGTGGCATGCCGCTGGACATTCACAGACAGGCATCTCAATGGTGTGCCGTAGGAGTGCACGTGATACAACCACGCAGGGCACACAAATGTGGGGGCTCGTGGGAGGGTGGAGCAGCTGTGAGGCAACGTAACACACAGTGAGGCCGCACATGTGCCACGTGCTGGGCATATCATCCATGATTCCCAGGGTCGCAGACAACCCACCACACCCACGGCCGGCCTCTGTGCTTCTCCTGGATGCATGCAGATGGTGTAGTTACTGTAGGGATGAATGGTCCTTTGTCTGCACTATCTGGCGGTAGCATATCTGCAGCTCCTGGATGTGACTTGCATGTGCCCAGCACCCCCTGACAGATAGGATAGCATTTCCAGGTGGCTCCCACACTACACACTGCCAGACGTGAGGCCAACGTGTACACATCCCACACGCAGAAGTTCTTGGTCGTGGTTTGCGTGCGTGAAATGGCCTTCACTCGTACTCCCACCACACCCCAGGCCTGCACCCGTTGCACACAGACACTGCTCATTGCTCCGAGCTGTGGCGTTTCATCCACAGGACTGGCGCAGGTCCTCACAGTGCCGCTTCAAGTAGAGCCACTGACGCAATGGCAGACCATCCCGGACACATGCTCTACTCCAGTCACGTGGACCTGTACCGTGCATGTCTGCTGCATGTACTGGGGGCACTGCCATTGGCAGTGCTGCGGATCAGTTACAGGCTGAGCTTCCGCCTTGCCAACATCACCTGCGTTCAGCCTGTGTTGCACTGTCGCTCGTGCATATTCGAGTGGTCCATGGATGTCTGCCTCTCCAACGTGACTGTAGCTGACCTGGATTTCGACGTGTGTGTGCGCCCCCTGTTAGACCACGACCAGGAGTGTCACCGTGATGCCCGTTTATGCCATGCCTGGATGTTTGGCATGCATGCTGGGGACTGGACCTGGGAGATTGCAGGAGTCGTCGTGTGCAGTGACCACATTGAGCCGCTCCCTGATTGGGCTTTCGTGCATATTGGGGCCAGGGGTTGGAGTGAGCACATCTGTCCGGGACAGCTGATGGGTCACGTCGCAGACATGTCAGATGTGGTGGACAACGATCTCGCATTGGAAATGTTGGCCTACGCTGCTGCACTCGCGTTCATGGACGAGTGACAAGGTAACTGCAGCCAGGACTGCATGTGACCCATTGCACGTGTCCCGACGCCTGGTTGCATGTTGGGGATCTGGTCACATGTCCCTGGGAGACAGTGGACATGGCTGCATTGGCCTGGACTCCTGGTCCATGCGCGGACAACATACGCGGGTTGGCAATGACTTGTGTTGGTGATGGACTCCCCCGGGGTGGACATGGGCGCTTTCCAACGTTCCTCATTTAGACATGCTGCTGCATTGGTCTGCATGTCGTGGCACTTCCCTTGGCCGTATTGACACGCAATTATTGATAAAGTTTCCGCACGTTCACTTGTCTCCAACTGTGTTGAGTGTTTATTTGTATGCCAATGTGTGTGTCACGGCCTATCTGGGTCCCTGCCTTACATGCATTGCTGCCCCATCAGGGCTGTGGGTTGGTACTTGTGCATTATCATGTCCCTGTTTCGTGCTTTGCCAAATGCGTATGGCCATTTCCCGGCCACAAGCGGGTGTACTTGTGTCCTGTGTTCGGTTGTGCTGATGTTGGTGTTTGTACCACATTGTGTTGGATGTTGGGGTGCTCTGCTTCCTATGTGTGTGTGCTGCATTGTGTGTGGGATGTCCCTTCGGCTCTGATTTGGCTCACCCTTCTCCCTTTCAGGCAGTGTGGTTTTCACTTCTGTGCTTGTTCAGTGGTGTGATATTGCTGACTTGTGTGACTTGTGCTCTTGGTTGGGGTTGTTCCTCTTGGGCATGGTTTGTCTGCAGTTGTGCTGTGCTTACTTGTGCATGTGTGCCATTGTGCCCATCTCCCCCCGTCCCCCCAGTCCCTGGTCGTTCCTCTCCCTGTTGCTGTTGTGTCTGTTGATTTTGTGCAGTTTCCGGTCCCCGACTCCTGCCACCATCTCCAGACTGATGTGATGGACACCATTTCCTCCATGTCATCCAGCTCCTGGTGTGGCGCTGGACTCCCACCTCCGGTGTGCATTGCTGCCTTGTGGTTGTTGGCGTGTTTGTGCATTTCGCATCATTCCAGCTGTTCTGGTTTTCTGCCATTGTCCTCCTCCGCTCTCCGGCTGCATTCACCTTGTCCACGATGGCCTGCCATGTCTAATGTTTTGTTGCCAATGGTGCTTGTGGGGTTGTGTGCTAGCTCCGACTGCCTCCATTGTGCTTCGCTGTTTTCTGTTTGGTTTGTCTTTCTTTTCCTTGCTTTTGTTGTGCTTATTCCCGCATGCCGTATATGTGTCGCGGGCCTTGCGCTGCTTATCGCTGCTTTCCTCCTCGCGAATGGGCTCGTCGCATGTTTTTGGTGTTGGGGTTTGTGTTTTTATCTCCGTCGAGGTGGCTGTATCGCGGACATTGGCCGCGGTTTCGGGAGACTATCGCATGGTACAGCCGTGTTGTGAATTCCACGTTAACACGGGGTTGTTTTCCTGCGATAGGCTGCGATGTGTAAAGTTGCGTTAACATTTTTTCGAGATGTTTAGCACACGTTCTTGTGAATATACCCCCAAATATTGCTATATCTTACTGCTAAACAGGCAGCCACAAGTGCAGTTATCTTGTAGGCAACAGGGTCATTATTTGAATGGTGCAGCAGGTGCAGTGCACCGGGCACAAAAGTTATCAGAACTCCTCTAATCACTTAATATTGCTATATTTTATCACTAAGCAGGCAGTCATAAGTGCAGTTATCCAGCAAGCACTAGGGTCGTGATTTCAATAGTGCAGCAGGTGCTGTTGTACCGTGACCAAAAGCTCCAAGCACCCCACTAAACAACTAATATTGCTATATTTTGTTCATAAACAGGCAACCAGAAGTGCAGTTACCTTGCAGACAAGAGGGACATTATCTGAATGGTGCAGCAGGTGCAGTAGCACCGGGTCCAAAAGTTGTCAGAACTCCTCTAAACACTTAGGGGTCGATTCCGATTCGGGCCGGAAATCTCTCCGACCGAGCCGGACCCGGAGAGATTTCCGACCGAATCGGACCCGTGCAGTCCGACCGAACGAGTCCGATGCATTCGTATGCCACCGGACACGAGTCGAGTCGGACTCCCATTGAACTCAATGGGAGCCGGTCGTACAACGCGTACGCGGGCTCCCATTGCCTCAATGGGTGCGAGGCGGACAAGGGCGCCCCTACAGCGAGTACGCCGCGAAGCGCTCCGCGGCGTACACGCACAGGTAGGGGGACCCATGGGTCCCCCTGTGTGCGCCTCGCACGGGTACGCGTACAGGGGGTCCGACACGGACCCCCAAAGTACGGCTCCGACAGCGAGTTCGAGTCGGACGGCGCGAGTCGGTCGGAGCGGTCGAGGTGCGCATCGTACTTACCCGGCCGGAAAACGTCTCCATTGCGCTGGTGCGAATCGGGTCCGAGCGAAGTCGGTCGGAGCGGTACGATCCGGGTACGAGTCGGTCGGAGCGGTCGGGTCGCCCGGACGAGTCGGTCGGCGAATTCGCATCGTACTCGCTCGGCCGGACCCGCGTACGATTCGGTCGGGAAAAAGGGCTCCGAATCGGATCCGGTAAAGCCGAATCCTATTCGGAGCCCTACCGGCCGAGATCGGAATCGGCCCCTTAATATTGCAATATTTGACTACTAAACAGGCAGTCACAATTGCAGTTACCTTGCAGTTAAAAGGTACTTGCTTTGAATGGTGCAGCAGGTGCAGCTCTAGGGACCCCACTAAACCCAGATTATTGCAAAATTTTACTACTAAACAAGACAGTCACAAGTGCATTATTTAGCAAGCAATAGAGTCATGATTTGAATGGTGCAGCAGGTGCAGTAGCACCGGGACCAAAAGCTCAAGGCACCACACTAAACACCAATTATTGCTATATTTTACTACAAACAGTAAGTCACAACTGCAGTTACCTTGCAGACTACAGAGTCATGATTTGAATGGTACAGCAGGTGCAGTGGCACCAGGCCCAAAATTTGTCATGACCTCCTCGAAACACTTAATATTGCTATATTTTACTACTATTCAGGCAGACACAATTGCTTTTATCTTGCAGGTAAAAGGGGCTTGATTTGAATGGTGCAGCAAGTGCAATAGCACCGGGCCCAAAAGTTGTCAGAACTCCTCTAAACACCTAATATTGCTATATTTACCTACTAAACAGGCAGTCACAATTGCAGTTACCTTGCAGTTAAAAGGGAGTTGATTTGAATGGTGCAGCAGGTGCAGTGGCACTGGGGCCAAAAGCTCTAGGGACCCCACTAAACCCATATTATCGCTAAAATTTAAACCTAAACAGGCAGTCACAAGTGCAGTTACCTTTTAGACAACAGGGTCATCATTTCAATAGTGCAGCAGGTGCAGTGACACCAGGACCAAAAGCTCTAGGCACTCCACCAAACACCTAAAATTGTTATATTTTACTACTAATCAGGCAGTCACAAGTGCAGTTATCTTGCAAATAAAAGGGGCTTGATTTGAATGGTGCAGCAGGTGCAGGGGCACCGGGGCCAAAAGCTCTATGGACCCCACTAAATACAGAATATTGCTAAACTTTACTACTAAACAGGCAGTCACAAGTGCAGTTATCTAGAAGGCAATAGTGCCGTGATTTAAATGCTGCTGCAGGTGCAGTGGCACCGGGGTAAAGAGTTGTCAGAACTCCTCCAAACACCATATATTGCTATATTTAACTACTAAATAAGCAGTCACAAGTATAGTTACCTTGCAGGCACTAGGGTCATGATTTCAATGGTGCAGCAGGTGCAGTGACACCGGGGCCCAAAGCTCTAGGAACCCTTCTAAACACCAAATACTGCAATATTTTACTGCTAAACTGGCAATCATGAGTGTAGTTACCTTACAGGCAATAGGGTCGTGATTTGAATGGTGCAGCAGGTGCACTGGCACCGAGTGCAAAAGTTGTCATAACTCCTCTAAACACCAAATATTGCTATATTTTACTACTAAAGAGGCAGTCACAAATACAGTTATCTTGCAGGCACTAGGGGCATGATTTTAATGGTGCAGCAGGTGCAGTGGCCCCAGGCTCAGAACTCCTCTAAACGTATATCTTGCTAATACATCAATTCATTCAATTATTTCCCTCTCTCATTTCGTTTTTCGAAATTTTGCTATTACTTACCCGCACTATACCGCCAATAACAGCACAATATATTGCCTTTTTGTGCATAAACAAGTCATAAAACTTGAACAGACTTTCTGTAACTTATATTGTACAATAACTCAGCAAGCTACAACTTACAACAGAAAACAGCTTATTATTAATCACATAGGCGAAACCTAATGCGTTTACCAATGCTTGTTTTATTTGAAGCCAGCATGTAATCTTTCTTTTGTGCATTTTACTTCTAACAATGCTGCACAATATCACCGGCTGAATGCTATAATTCTACACTAGGCTAATTTTATGAACTTTTTCTTCGGAAGGCAAAATTCTTCTGGCATAGCACAGTCCTTTAACCGCCATGTGATGGCTATTTATTGTCCCTCACATGTTGAAGTGCAAGTGTTGCCAGACACCCCTGCTAACTACTTGTTAATGGGTGTGGGATGTGATAATGGCATGTTTGACCGCTGCTCTTTTTCCACCAATCCACATTAAATAGGGTAGGTAATTGCTTTTTGTTATGCCATTGAAACGATCGTGTTATATATTATGAGACAGGAAGGCGGCATCCATTTTGGAAAGCACTAAAAACACCAAGTGGCTTGTCAGGGCTTTAACCAGGGCTCGAGTCGGGGTACCACGCGGGTGGACGGTGTCCCCCCACTTATTTTACCGGGAGCTCGATAACTGGAGCAAGTGGAGCCACACATTCACTCTTTGGCCTCTCTGGGGCGAGATCGGAGCTCATTCAGAACGCTGCTCACGCGCTGGCTTCTCTGATGCAATCGCATCTAAGGGGTGAGCCGCGAGGGGAGGCAATTAGTCTGATGGTGCAAGCCACCTTTCGTGACGTCACTTCCTGTCGTGACGTCAGCGTCCCCCCACTTCTTTTTTTAGGACTTGTGCCCTGGCTTTAACCGTCATTCTAGGGAACACTTTAGATGTGGCTCAAGGCCAAGCCAGTAGCCTCAGCCCAGGCCAGGGACCCAGGCAGTGGTTGAGGGGGGTGGGAGGGGCCCTCTCAGCCCAGTGGTTGTTGCGCACCTGATGAGCAGTATGGGGGGGGGGGTACTGGTTGTGTAGCTCACCAAAGCTAGAGACTATGAGTAGCTTTTAAGTCTTGTGTTGTTTATCTAAACTCACTTAAGATGAGTTTTAAAAAAAAATAATTATGGCTGTTTGTAGCACCTTCCCCTGGCCCTGTGGCCCCTGAACCTTTAGGGCATGCTGTGGGGTCCGCGTTGAAGATGTGTCATTCCTCCAGCCTCTGTGCCTAAGGAAGCTGTGGCGCCCATGCAGCCGGTGTTCTAACTAGATGATCTCCCCCGTCGGTTTGGTCTCCCCCTACGTCAGAGGGGAGCTTAGAAATACAGCTATAAGCTAACTAGATGCTCTCCCCCGTCGGTTTGGTCTCCCCCTACGTGGCTTACAAATACAGCTATAACCTGCTTTGTTGGTTTGCGCTCCCCCTACGGGGCTTACAAATACAGCTATAACCTGCTTTGTTGGTGCCTGGCCATATGTTTATACCTCCCCTAAAGCGCTTCTGCTATTTGTGCGTGCGCCTGACCGAAAACTCTTATGGCATGTGTAAAATTGGCAAATATTTACTTTTTTAAGCAATAATTGTGAATCTATTTTCGTATGTAGCATATGCATACGGTAAAGGAAAATGTTTGTTTTAACCAATTCTTTGGTTTCTAAAGAATATCTAGATTTTGACAAAAGAAGTATTTTTTGTTAGAATAATACCATAATTTTTTATAAATTTATAAATATATTTATACCTACATATACATATATATATATATATATATTACAATACTTATAACAATGAGAAAGATGAATCCAGCAAAGTACAATTAATATGCTATTTGTTGATAAATTGAGTACTCCTAGGTTTGCGCTCCCCTGCCTTCAACCTATGCGCTCCAACTAAGGAGGGTGCTTTCAAACTGTGCAACTACATGTCTGAATCATGGTTGCATCTTCTGTTTTGTTGTCCCGCCCTTGACGCTCCCAGAAGACTTCTTTTAAAACCCTTATATTTAAAAAGGGGCATCAGTACATCTTGTGAGGCATCTGCTCTCTGCTTTACTTCCCCAGATATTCAAGTGCTTGTAAGGTCTGGAAAATATGTGAGACTCCTGGACAGTCTGCTTTCACCCTCTTCTGTCCGCACCCTATCAGTTCCTCCCCCCCCAAAAACTCATCACTGACTTTATTTGCACTTTGCCATAGCGTCTCTGTACCAAATTATTTTATCCTTGGTTTTGGAACTCAGTCACAAGATTACAATAGTAACTACAATAATGCCTCGTCACTAATATGTGTATGAATTTAAATATTGATGGTTTGCTTTGTTTATGCTTTTTAACGTTGTAACAGAGCTATGATGACATTTTATTGCATTGGTTTTAATTAACTGTGCTAATTTAATCAACTAGAGTGCCATTAATTTGATCAATAGAATTTTTTTTTTTAAATGCACTTTATAAGTCTATTGTGAAGCAATCAATCAATCAGGAGTTTGTTAAAGCGCGACTACTCACCCGTAAGGGTCTCAAGGCGCTAGGGGTGGGGGGGTGCAGGTTCCATTCCATCAAGGAGGGGGTCTGTTGAAGAGCCAGGTTTTGAGGTTTCTTGCGAAGATGGGGAGCTATGTTGTCTGTCTGAGGTGGAGCGGAAGGGCGTTCCATGCTTTGGCCGCGAGGAAGGAGAAGGAGCGGCCTCCCGATCTGGTCTTTCTGGTGCGGGGGACCACGGCGTAGGAGAGCTGGGCTGATCGTAGGGTCCTTTGGGGTGCGTGGAATTTGAGTCGGCTGTTCAGGTATGCTGGTCCGGTGCCGTGGAGGGCCTTGTGTGTGTGGGTGAGCATCTTAAAGGTGGTTCTCGCCTCGACGGGGAGCCAGTGGAGTGTCCGCAGGTGCTGGGAGATGTGGCAGTGTTTTGGCAGGTTGAGGACCAGTCTTGCGGCGGCGTTCTGGATGTTCTGTAGCTTGCAGATGAGGTTTTTGTTTATTCCGGCGTAGAGTGCGTTGCCGTAGTCGAGTCTGCTGGTGACCAGGGCGTGAGTGACTGTCTTTCGGTGTTCGAGGGGGATCCATTTGAAGGTGTTACGAAGGAGGAGGAGGGTGTGGAAGCAGGAAGACGAGACAGAGATGATCTGGCGGTCCATTTTGAGCTCGGAGTCCAGGATGATTCCCAGGTTGCGTGCGTGGTCTGTGGGGGTTGGCGGGTTTCCGAGGGCGGGGGGCCACCAGGTGTCGCTCCAGGCGTCGGGGTTTGGGCCCATGATGAGTACTTCTGTTTTGTTGGTGTTTAGTTGTAGGCAGCTGTTTTTCATCCATTTGGGGACGGCTTCCATGCCTTCTCGAAAGTTGTGTCTGGCGGTGCTGGGCTCGTTGGTTAGGGAGAGGATGAGCTGGGTGTTGTCTACGTATGACACGATGTTGAGTCCGTAGGTTCTGACGATGGGGGCAAGTGGAGCCATGTAGACGTTGAAGAGCGTCGGGCTGAGGGAGGAGCCCTGGGGGACTCCGCAGGTGGTAGGTGTGGGGTCCGAGAGGAAAGGGGGGAGTCTGACCCGCTGCGTCCTGCCGGAGAGGAAGGAGCAGATCCAGTCGAGGGCCTTGTCCTGGATTCCTGCGGCGTAGAGTCTGCGTATTAGGGTGCGGTGGGAGACTGTGTCGAACGCCGCTGATAGGTCGAGGAGGATGAGGGCTACTGTTTCTCCTTTGTCCAGTATGGTGTGGATGTCGTCTGTTGCGGCGAGGAGGGCGGTTTCCGTACTGTGGTTTTTTCTGAAGCCGGATTGGGAAGAGTCGAGGATGTTGTTTTCTTCAATGAATGTGGCGAGTTGGCTGTTGGTGGCTTTCTCGATGACTTTCGCTGGGAACGGGAGCAGGGAGATGGGTCTGTAGTTTTTGAGGTCGGTGGGGTCTGCTGAGGGTTTTTTTAGGAGGGGGTTGACCTCGGCGTGTTTCCAGTCGTCGGGGAACGAGGCGGTCGCGAGGGAGCGGTTGATGGTGTGGCGGAGCATGGGTGCGATGGTGTCGGTGGCTCTGTTGAAGATGTGGTGGGGGCAGGGTCCGTGGGGGCCCTTGAGTGGATTGACTTCATTGTCTTCAGTGTGTCTTCGGTGGAGAGGGCTGTCCAGTCATGAATCGCTCGTTTCCGGGTGTTGGGGGTGGTTGGTGAGGGTTCAGTGTGTTGGTTGTCTTCGTCGAAGTTGTCGTAGATGCTCTTGATTTTGTGGTGGAAAAAGGTGCTGAGTTTGTCGCAGAGGTCTTGTGAGGGAGGGATGTCGGTAGACTCGCTGGTGGGTTGGGCGAACTCCTTGATGATGCTGAAGAGTTCCTTTTTTTTTTTCTTTTAAAAAAAAAAGTTTTTAAAACCTTTATTGGTAGCTGAAGAAGTTTTACACAGTAAAATGCCTACATCTCCAAGTGGGCCGGCATAACGAGGCAGCGTGCACAGATTCACCACCGATGTTCAAGGGGTAACACAGCATGTCGCCTACAACCACATCGGCCGGCCGCGTTAGAGGGAATGAGGAGCTTCCAGGGATTAGATACTTCACTGTGCGCATTTGATTCAAATCAACAACTTTATGAAACAAAGAAAGAACAAATAGAAAGATCAATTCCGCTCACGCGTTACATGTATAGGAACCAAGGTGTAGTGAATGTGTCGTATCTTGTATTGGGGACCTGGGGGTTGTGCGCCTGAGTGGCCCAGTGTCTGTCAAGCAGGGCGTGTGTCATCCTACACGGAGGATCGCCTCTCCACTGTTTTTCTCATGTCGCAGGGGTGGGAGGGGGAGGGTCAGTGGTGTCTGCGTCATCAGTGTGTTCTAACAAGTATATCTGCAGAGGTGCCCAGATCTCTCGTGGCCGGGAGGAGGGGGGTAGAAGTTCCGCATAGAGGTGTAGTTGTTCTTGGCAGTAGATGAGGTCTCGGATCCAGACCTTAAATTTCGGCGCCCTCCCTCTACCCCATCTGCAGGCCACCCGTCTCTTAGCGAGGAGGAGTGCAAGGGATGTGTATTTTCGTATTTTAGCAGCTAGAGGTGCAGTGTAGCCCAGAAGTGCAGTCAGGGGGTCGTCTGGAATATGTAGGCCCGTCATTTGGTCTAGTACTATGAAGACCTCTTTCCAGAACTGACAAATAGGGGGGCAATCCCAGGCTAAGTGTTGAAAATCGGCTGCCTCGCCGCCACATCTATCACATCTGTCGTTATCTCGGAGGCGTAGGCGGTATAAGCGCGCCGGTGTGTAATAGAGGCGGTGGACAAATTTATAATGGAGGATACGGAATTTGCTATTAGCCGATATTTCTCCTGTTTGTCTGCAACAGAAGGTCCACTGGTCTTCAGTTAGTGGACGTCCCAGTTCTGTTTCCCATCTGGCCTTGGCCAGAGGGGGTTCATAGTTTCTATCTTTCTGCACCGTGCGGTACAATAGTGATATGACATGCGAAGGGACGGCTTGCTGCAGTAGGGCGTGCAGGGGGGACAGAATGGGAGGTTACAGAGGGAAATCAGATGTGAGGGCCCTCACATCTTGACGCAGTCTGACATAATAAAATCTCTCCAGAAAGGAGGGGGATGTGGAGCCAAAAAATTCCTCGCTTGTGCGGAATTTGTTCTTTTCGTACAGTTGCCCCCAAGTTCGTATGGACAGCTTACGAAGGAGTTTGCGGCATCCTCCCTCTTGCGTGACTGGAATGTCATGCCTGCTGGCGAGGGGCAGAAGGGGGGAATAGAGCAATGTGGTGCGTGTAAGGTTCGCTATGTCGCGCCATGCGCTGGTGGTGCATTGGACGGTGGTGGAGGCGAGATGCCGCAGGACCGCAGGGGTACTCAGATACGCGGTGCAGGGGGTGGAGTTCATATATCCACCTTCAATTGCCAGATGTGGCATATAGGGGGGTGGGTGTATCCAATATGTGGCAAAGTGGGCTTGGGCGCAGGTAAAGTACAGCTCCAGATCTGGTACTTCAAACCCCCCGTCGCTGAAGGGTCGCGTGAGAACATCCCAGCGTAGCCGAGCCTGCCTACCCCCCCAGGTGAGCCTAATAATTTGGCTCTTGATGGTCGAAAAGAAGTGGCGGCCAGGGGCATAGGGAATATTTACGAACAAGTATAATAGCTTGGGCAGTATTACCATTTTGATAAGGGCAGCTCTACCTGCCATAGACAGTGGCATCGCAATCCACCGTGTGATTTTATCCGTCAGTGAACTTAGTGCGCGACCATAGTTGGCTTTTATTAGGTCTTCCCGGTTGCAGGAGATTACTATGCCTAGGTAAGTGAGTGTGTCGTCGCACCATTTGAGGGGGTAGTCTGGTATAAATCTAGGGGTAGAGTCAGTGAGGGGGTAGATTTGAGACTTTCCCCAGTTAATATTTACCCCGGATAGACGTCCAAAGAAGATGAACAATCTGAGGATGGGGTTTAGACTTTCTGCTGGGTTACGCAAGTAGAGGGTGATATCATCTGCGTATAGGGAGATTAGAATTTGACGCTGCGGGTAAATGATAGCATAGTCCCGGAAGTGTTGATGTATTTTGGCGGCCAGTGGTTCGACCCCTAAGGCGAACAGGAGGGGAGACAGGGGGCATCCCTGTCTGGTGCCTCTGGCTATAGTGAAAGCAGTTGAGCGTTTGCCATTAATCAATACTGTGGCATGTAAATCTCTGTATAATAAGTTTATCCAGGCAAGAAATGGGAGAGGGAAGCCCATGCGCTGTAAGACAAAGGCGAGATAGTCCCACTCCAAAGAATCAAACGCCTTAGTGGCGCCTAGAAAAATAGCAGCAGCGTTGGTATCAGGGTCTATATCATGGAGGAGAGCGAAGAGGGTGCGCAAATTGTGGGAAGTGCTCCTAGTCGGCACAAACCCCGACTGATCTGGAAGGACCAGGGCAGGCATGAGGGTACTGATGCGGTTGGCGATTAATTTGGCTAAAATCTTGGCGTCCACATTGATGAGGGACAAGGGCCTATACGAATCCACCTGCGATGTCGGTTTTCCTGGCTTGGGCAGGGATATAATGAGCGCTTCTCGCATTGATTGAGGGAGAATGCCCATCTCTCGCGCTTCTTCAAGCACATGGCGCAGGACAGGAATAAGGAGATGTCGAAACATCTTATAGAATTCGGCCGGGAGGCCATCCGGACCCGGAGCCTTGCCTGATTGCAATTGCATTATTGCCGCAGTCATCTCCTCATCTTCGTGGTGCGCAAGGAGGGACTCTCTCTGTCCATCCCCCAGCCAGGCTATGGCGGTGTCTTAAAAGAATGGGGCGAAGTCTACTGGTTGCTTTCTGTTCGTCTTATACAGGTGTTTGTAAAATTTGTAAAAAGTGTCCACTATCTCTGAGTTGTCTCTTTGGATCTGACCATCCTCGTCTTCTATCTCCAGCACAGTATTGGCGAATCGGGGGGGGCGGACCATCGAGGCCAGCGCCTTTCCCGGTCTCTCCCCCTCTCTGTATCGGCGCGCTTGATGATATTTCCCCCTGAATCTACACTCCCTTTCCGCTGTTTCTTGATAGTCAGTGAGAAGTTCGCGGAGGCGCGCCTTCTGCTCAGGAGTGGGTTTGGTTTCTAGGGTTAGCTCCACTTGCTTGAGGTTTTGTTCTATTTTTTGCAGTGTGTTTCGAATGTCTTTTAATATCCCACCACTTTTGGCTATGCAGACGCCCCGTATAGTGACCTTAAAGGCTTCCCACACCGTCGAGTATTGCGTAACTGAGTTGTCATTTCGAGGGAAAAAATCAGTTATTTCTAGCTCAATTTCACTTTTGAACACAGGGTCTAGCAATGACTGGGGGTTGAGCCGCCAGGAGATATAGGGTGGTTCAGCCTGAGGAGGTGTAAGAGAAAGGAGGACGGGCGATTGGTCTGAGTATGTTCGGGGAAGGTGAGATGCATGTGTCAGCCAAGTTGCTAACCCCCTATCCAGGAGCCAGGTATCTATACGGGACCAGGAGGAGTGGGCGGTGGAGTAGCATGTCCTCTCCCGGGTTTGTGGGTGGAGCGTTCTCCAGGCGTCTGGAAGACCATTGTCCTCCATGATGCTTCGGAGGGTTGCCTGTGCTGTAGTGTAATGTCTGGTCTGTGGGTGTGATCTGTCTAGGGCTGGATTGACAGTCACGTTGAAGTCCCCTCCCCATATCAAGTGTGTGGAGCCAATGTCCATGATTTTGCCCCATAGGATGCGGAAAAATTCCGGGTCGTCAGTGTTGGGCCCATAGCATGAGACAAGCGTAATGGATTGCGCGGACAGTCTCCCCCATAGGATGCTGTATCTACCTTGTGGATCCCCGTAGGAGCCAATAGGGGTGTAGGGGAGTGAGCGTTTCACCAAGATGAGGGTGCCTCGGGCATATGAGGAGTAGGATGAAAAGCATTTACTGGTGGCCCACCTGGCCGCGAATGTAGGGGGCGGGGTGGGAGCCAGGTGAGTTTCTTGAAGCATGGCACAGTGGATATTGTGTCGCTCCAGATAAGCAAGTATGTGTCAGCGCTTTCTAGGGTCCCCCAGTCCTCTGATATTCCAGGTCAAGAAGTTATAGTGTAGAGGTCCGGAATGTGTCCCCATTTATTTCATGTTTACTACATGGTGGAGGATCGTCTAGTGTACACTTTTGGTTTACAGTATGAGCAGAACCGTGTGAGGCGGAACAGTGGAACTTTGTATAAAAACGTTTCCCAGTCCCTCCCCCCTCCCACATCAGCGACCCAATCTCGCCGTGCCCCATCCCCCCCACATTAGAAGATCCATTGCCATCACCCCAACAGGGGGAATGGAATTCAACCATTTAACCATTTACTGTATGAGATGTTTAGGGTTCACCTGTAGGGTGGTCGTCAGAGGGCGGACAAGTCCTCCTCGTCGAAGCGAGGGTGCTCGGGTGTCAATGTGTAGTGCCATCCCGCTGTTGGTAGAAGAGCGGGTCCGTAGGTATATAAATAGCCTGGATAAGTGTCACCTCCCCTCCCGCCAGAGGGGGGGAGGTATCTGTGCGATGTGATCAGAGAGTTCTGTGTGAGTGGTTGGAGGTCGTTCACCGTGTGTCTCATTCGATATCGGACGTGTTTGCACTGACGGCGGGTCGGCGCGTCGGGGACAGGTGTCCCGCAAGTGTTGTGGGCAGAGTTTTGAGAAAGTCCTGGGCATGCTGCGGATTCGTGAAAAAATGCTGTTTTCCCTGATGCGTGACCTTGAGGCGGGCCGGGAACAACATGGCGTAGGGCATATTGAGCTGTTGCAGTTTTTTCTTCACCTGTAGGAATTTTCGCCTTTGGTCCTGAACAGCCATGGTGAAGTCAGGATATATTGATATCTCCATGCCTTCATATTGCAGTTGTCTTTTTTCTCAAGAGAGGCGGAGGGCAGCATCTCTGTCACGATAATTGAGCATCCTGGCGATGATGGGTCTAGGAGGAGTTCCAGGGGCTGGTCGATTTGCTAATGAACGGTGCGCACGTTCTACGACTAGTAGTTGTGAAAAGGCGCCTCTCCCGAAAAGTGCAATGAGGAGCTTTTCAACGTATTCCTCCATCTTTCCGGTGGCTGTTGATTCTGATATTCCTAGGATTCTTAGGTTGTTTCTTCTCGAGCGTGATTCCAAATCTTCGTTTTTGGCGGCTATCACCTTCAGGACTCTCTCCATCTCAAGGGTGCGGCTGCTGGTAGCATTGGTTGTATCTTCCAAATCCGATATTCGCCGTTCCGCCTCTACGATGCGGTCATCGTGTTTTTCCACTCTATGCGTGAGCCCCTCCAGCCTGGTATTCAAGGAGTCCATTTTAGATTCGATGGAGGTTAGGCTCGATTGCATCGCCAGTAACAGTTCCTTGAGATCCGCTGTCGAAGGGGACGGTGTGTCTTGTTGGTCGTCCTCGGGTTCCGTCTGGGACCGGGTCGATTTGCGGGTATCAAAATTTAATTTCGGCTGCCGCCCGTCCGGCTTCCCCATGACTGCAGAACAGAGGATCAGGGATCGATTGTTTCTCGGTTAGCGGTGTGGGGTGCTGACCCCAACCTGTGGCGCAGGATGCCCTCTAGGTGTGCTTGATGCCGGCGGCGATCAAGGTGGGCAGCGCGCGGGATAAGCCTCTTCCGTGCATGGGCAGAGTCAACTGAGGCAGGGGGCCAGTGTCGGAGGCCAGTCGCGCCCCTTCGGGGCCACCCCACTGCCCTCACCCCTCCCAGTCCAAGGCGGAGGCAGTGGTAAGTATTAGGCGGTAAGTGTTAGGCGAAGGAGCGAGGTGTCCGAGTCAGGGGGCTCTCAGGGGTATTGCAATGCGCACAGCGCGGGCCTCCAGGGCAGCTCAAGTTCCCACCGTCAGGTACTCTCTGGTGTGTCAGATGTCAGGTCCCAGGGCGGCTTACCATTAGTTAAGACGCTCTGGTTAGGCCATCTTCGGTGGATCCTACCTTTTCCCTCCTATCCTGCCAGGGCGCCCAGAAGGGGGGCCAAAACCTGGTCCGGGACCTCCGAGGCTGGCGCTTATGGGTGAGGGGTAAGACAGTAGGAGCGCGGCCCACAGCTCTGGAGTGCAGCGTCCGCCTGGGGATTTGTTAGCAGGACAGGCCGTCTTTGATAGCAGTGTTTAGGGGAAGTCTCGTGCCGCGATCCCCTCCCTGGCAGGTCCGTGCACAGAATGCCCGGCCCACCCCTACCTCGAGGGCGGCGGCAGAGGCGCCGCAGTCGTCGCTCCCGGTCTCTTCAGCGCCGCAACCGGGCCGCTGGTGGTGTTCTCCAGGGGGGGCACTCACTCTCCGTCCTCGCCGCCGGTCCGAAGCAGGTGCCACGGGTCAATCCTACCGGTGATCACGCAGCTGCGGGCCGGGGGCAGGCAGCTCTCTGTTCCCCCGTCCTCGTATCGGCGTTGTTCTGGCCCCAGAGGTGGTGCCCCGGCCGCCCGCCGTGGCGTTCCAGGCAAGCGCAGCAGGGCAGCAGCCCGCAGTGGAGGCCGCCGATCTTCTCTCTCTCCAGGGGCGGCGGCAGCCTCCCTATCCGGCGGTATCGCGGGGTCTGTTAGGGCAGTGACAGCGTCTGTTTGGCCGTCGGAGGTCAGCTACCACTCCGCTCGTGCAGTCGGCGTCTACCAACGCACTGGTTCAGCGGGGCTCAGTCCCATCCCCGGGAGCGTCGGTCCGCCATTTTGTCCGCTCCGTCGGATCGATGACGGAGCCGCTTAAGTGCTCGTCCGAGCCGATATATCAGCCCCTGGGCAGTGCAGACTATTCCCTGATGGATCGGCTCTCCAATGCTGTCGTTTTTGAACAAGTAATGCAGAAGATGACTAGGATAATAGGAGAATATCGGCCCGAGCTGCAAGAGCCTCACGGAGGTGCGGCCATCTTGCTTGGCGCCCTCTAGCGCCCCCCATGCTGAAGAGTTCCTTGCTGTTGTGCGCGTGGGTGGAGATTCTGGGGCCGATTCCGATCTCGGCCGGTAGGGCTCCGAATCGGATTCGGCTTTACCGGATCCGATTCGGAGCCCTATTTCCCGACCGATTCGTACGTGCGTCCGGGCGAGCGAGTACGATGCGTGCGCTTGCGAAATCTCCGACCGACTCGTTCGCAGGACCCGACCGCTCCGACCGACTCGCACGGGGACGACTCGCACCGCGCTATGGAGACGTTCCCCGGCCGGGTAAGTACGATGCGCATCGCGACCGCTCCGACCGTCTCGCGCAGTCCGGCTCCAAGGAGCTGTCGGAGCCGCACTTTGGGGGTCTGTGTCGGACCCCCCTGGAATCGTAGGCACGCGAGTCGCACACAGGGGGGAGCCATGGGTCCCCCCTACACGTGCATGTACGGTGCGACCCGCATTGACGCGAACACGCTGTAGGGGGCGCCCTTGTTCGCGTTGTGCCCATTGAGTCAATGGGAGCCCGTGTACGCGTCGTACGACTGGCTCCCATTGACTTCAATGGGAGTCCGACCGAATCGAGTCCGATAGCATACGTGCGCCTCGTACTCGTTCGGTCGGACTGCTAGAGTCCGATTCGGTCGGAAATCTCTTTGAGTCCGGCTCGGTCGGAGAGATTTCCGGCCCGAATCGGAATCGGCCCCTCTGTCTTCAATCGCTTTTTTCCTCGTTTCTCTGATGAGTTGATGGTGGGCGTTGGTGGTGGCTCTGAAGTTGTTGTGGGCTTCTGTGGATTTGGTGTTCCTCCAGGCCTTTTCGAGGCGGCGGCATGTGCGCCTGGACTCTCGAAGTTCGGTGGTAAACCATCTGGCTTTCTTGGCGCGGGTATTGTTGTTTTTCTTGAGGGGGGCTATGGTGTTGGTGCTGTCCGAGATCCATCTATGCAGGGTTCGGGCTGCGGTGTTGGGGTCGTCGTTTTCCGCGATGGTTGGGGTGGAGTTGTTAAGTGAGGAGGTGAGCTGGTCGTCAGTGATTTTGGTCCAGTTTCTTCGTGGAAGCAGGTGCTGGTGTCTGTGGATGGTGGGTGTTCTGAAGGTGAAGTGGACGCAACGATGGTCGGTCCATGGGAGTTCGGTGGTGTGGCTGAAGGTGATGGAGTTTCCTGTAGTGAAGAGGGGGTCGAGGGTGTGTCCTGCTGAGTGCGTGGGCTCGGTCAAGATCTGGCGGAGTCCAATGTTGTTGAGGTTGTCCAGGAGGGATGTGGTGTTGGGGTCCAGTGGTTGTCGAGGTGGAAGTTGAGGTCTCCCAGCAGGGTGTAGTTGGTGGATGCGATGGCCTGCGGGGAGATAATGTCTGTGATGGAGTTGGCGAAGGGTCCGCGGGGTACAGGGGGTCGGTAGATGAGGGTTCCTCGGAGGGTGGCGGTGGGGCTGGCCAGTATCTTGAAGTGAAGGTGTTCCATCAGTTCTGTGGGCTCATCAGGGAGTGTGCTCAGGCGGAGGCTGGATTTGTGGACGATGGCGATTCCTCCTCCTGGGCGGGTGGGGCGGTCCTTCCTGGAGATCTTGTATCCTTGGGGGATGGCGATGGCGATGTCCGGTCCCGAGGTGGTGTTGGTCCAGGTTTCGGTGAAGAACGCTACGTGCGGGGTGGTGCTGTCAAGGAGGTCCCAGATTTCTGTGGCGTGTTTGTGGAGGGATCGGACGTTGAGGAGGATGCATTGCAGGGTCTTCGGTTCGGTTGTGTTCTTGTGGGCGGGTTGTGCTGGATCCGTGTTCTTGGCGGTGCTGCAGGTGTGCCGGCAGCGGTGACAGCTGAAGGGTCCGTGGGTGTCGGCTGGTGATGCTAGCTTGCAGTTGTTGTTGCAGCCTGGGTTGAGTGCGTGGAGTGCTGCTGGGTCGTAGCGTTGTCGGGGCGGAGGTCCAGGGTTCTTGGTGCTGGTCGCGGACGGGTCGCAGACGGGCGCAGACGGGCTTGCATTTGACGCGCCTTCGGTGCACCAGCAGTGCGCCCGCTGCCCGCGGCCGCTGTGCGGCCGCGCACTGGCCGCCATTAAGTAGGGGTCGGTGAGGGCTGGACAGCTGGGAGGCGGGAGCGGGGAGGGGAGCTGGATTGGGCCGGTCGCACTGGGGGGGAGGGGCCGCGGGGGCAGCAGCGGCGGGGAAAGGTAAAGGGAGGAAAGAAGGGATAAAGAAAAAAGGGAAAATAAGCAGAAATAAGGCACAAAAGAGCAGAGATGCAGAAAAGTGCAGAAAGGTGAAAGATAAAAGAGGGTAGAAAAACGAGTGAAAACGAGTGAAAGAGCAGAGCGAGAGAAAGGGAAAATGAGCAGAAATAAGGCACAAAAGAGCAGATATGCAGAAAAGCGCAGAAAGGTGAAAGATAGAAAGGGTAGAAAAACGAGTGAAGGAGCAGAGTGAGAGGAAGGAGACAGAGGTCCACTGGACCACCAGGGATGAGGCGCAGGGAAACCTGCGGGTGGAGGAGGGCCTCGATCACCAACACTTAAGAGTGCAGGGGCAGGGGCACCTCACTTAATGGTGGAGCTGCGAGGGTGGGAGAGCAATTTCACTGACAATGAGTCAGTGGTCTTGCTCGCCTGTCCCTGCAGTGGCCGCCATTAAGTAGGGTTCGGGGAGGGCTGGACAGCTGGGAGGCGGGAGCGGGGAGGGGAGCTGGATTGGGCCGGTCGCGCTGGGGGGAGGGGCCGCGGGGCAGCAGCGGCGGGGAAAGGTAAAGGGAGGAAAGAAGGGATAAAGAAAAAAGGGAAAATAAGCAGAAATAAGGCACAAAAGAGCAGAGATGCAGAAAAGTGCAGAAAGGTGAAAGATAAAAGAGGGTAGAAAAACAAGTGAAAACGAGTGAAAGAGCAGAGCGAGAGAAAGGGAAAATGAGCAGAAATAAGGCACAAAAGAGCAGTATGCAGAAAAGTGCAGAAAGGTGAAAGATAGAAAGGGTAGAAAAACGAGTGAAGGAGCAGAGTGAGAGGAAGGAGACAGAGGTCCACTGGACCACCAGGGATGAGGCGCAGGGAAACCTGCGGGTGGAGGAGGGCCTCGATCACCAACACTTAAGAGTGCAGGGGCAGGGGCACCTCACTTAATGGTGGAGCTGCGAGGGTGGGAGAGCAATTTCACTGCACTATGTACAGATTGTAGCAGTTGTATTTTAACCCCTTTGCTGCTAGGGCCTTTCCCGCCCCACCTACCCCCTGTGCTCAGCCTTATTTTTTTTATTTGTGGTAGTTTGCACTTAGGCCCCTGTAACTTTTTGTCCACATAAGGTTTTAATGTAAAATTTGTGCCCTTATTCCCAACACCCTGATGATTTTAAAGGTACCCAGGGTTTGTGTATTCCCCTGGAAAAGACCCAGAAATTTTCAAAAATACTTAAAAAAATAGCCTTTTTCTAAAAACAATTGTTCTAAATTGCTGCAGTAGAAAGCGTCTGGTTTGTTTCTTGTAAATGGCATCAACAAAGTGTTTGTGGTGATGAAATCCCCATCATCTCACATTTCTGGGGCAAGTAGACTCTTGACAGTAAACCAAAATTTTCTATGAAGTTTTTATTTTTTACTGTGACATAGTCAGTTCAGTTCAGTTCAGAAAAGCTTTATTCGGTTATGAAAAAACAACAATAAAAGCGAATGTACATACACATTTATATAATGACATCCATTTTCTAAAGGAAGTTTACTCTAATATAATTCAAGAATACAAAAAAATTTAATTCCATTAAAATACTTTAAAAAACCATGCTTTTCCGTACGTAAATTGATTTTAAAATAAACATTGCTACAGAAAAACAAATATCCGGCTCTTTAAGTGTAAACATTAGACTCATAGCTGCATTAAAAGTTGTAACATTATATTTCTTAAACAATGGTTTTAAATATACAAATCTAAAATTAGAATACAATTCACAAAAAAGTAGAAAGTGCGGAGTGCTTTGCTTTGTGCGATTGTCACATGGGCATGGAGTGGCTGGGTACTGTTTCATTTCTGGAAATGCCACTAAATGGTGTACAAGGCCCAGTCTCATCCTTGTCAATACAAATCGATGGGACGATCTTGTTACTAGTGTCAAATAACTTTGATACCCAAAGGTGTCTATATGCAGTTGGTATTGCTGATAGGTGGATTGTAACTCCACTTGTCTCAACCTATCCTCCTTGCTTTGTGCCAAAAATATATACCTCATCTCTTGTTTGGAAAAATCTAAGACCTCCATTGGGTTATCCAGGGTTCTTATTTTAAATAGTTCACTAGTGGTGTTTACTATATATTTTATCCAAGGGATCTTGAGACAGTTATCCAATCGCATACAGTCCTTGATTATTATTTGTGTAAACAGGGTTTCTTCTTTCGCCCAGATTGACCTCCAAAACAAAAGAGGTCTTAATGCAATCAGATCTGTCAAATATTCAATTCCTGTTTCCCGATGAACCAACTCTGTAGATGCTGATTTAGGGAGGCATAATAATTTTTTTAAGAAGATATTTTCCTCTGTTTTTAAGTCTGGACAAGGGTAATTACCCCATAGTCCAGCTCCATATAATGCAATGGAGACACATCGAGCTTTATAAATATCAATCATATCTTTAATGCGTCGGTCTCCTAATTTGGCAGCAAATCTAAAAACCCCATATATACTTTTGGTCATTTTCATTTGTACATTAGTTATTTCAGATGACCACTTGCCATTAGCAGAAAAGGTTATCCCTAGGTAACAAAAGGTATCAACTTGTTCCACTCTTGTTTCCTCTATAAATTTTTTTTTATTTTATTAGGTTTTTTCCCACAAACCATAATATATGTTTTGGCTTTATTTATTAACATCTTTCTCCCCTTAATAAAATCAGTAAACCCATTCAATAATCGTTGTAGGCCTAGCGGGGTCCGAGATAGGAGCACTGCATCGTCTGCATAAAGCAGTACTGGTATATTCTGTCTATCTACTTGTGGAGCATCCGCCGGTATTAGTTTAAGGATTGCGTCTACTTCATTAATAAATAGAATAAAAAGTAATGGCGCTAAGACACAGCCTTGGCGGATCCCGCGTTTGACCTTAAAATTCGGGGTACAAGCACCCTGATGACCATACCGAACTCTACTTGATAATTTTTCATACAGTCTAGCAAGAAAGTAGATAATAGACTCCGGGGCCCCTAAGTTGAGTAGAACTGGCCATAACAAAGTATGATCCACAAGATCAAAAGCGCTACTCAAATCAGCAAAACATAAATAAAGTCCCCCTTGTTTTGCTCGTGTATATTTTCCAATTAAAAGTTCCAAATTAAGACACTGTTCCAACGTACCCAACCCCTTTCTAAAACCGTACTGTGATTTAGCTAAAATATCATTTTCCCTAACCCATTCGTCCAATCTTACCAGAAGAACCCTACTCATAACCTTCACTGAAGAATCCAGTAGGGAGATCGGTCGGTAATTTCTAGCATCCGATTTGTCTCCTTTTTTGTAAACTGGAATTATAACAGATTGACCCCACGACCTCGGGGGCCTTCTGTTACTGCTGCATTAAAAACTCTCGTGAGTATCGGACCCCATAATTTTGGTACTGATTTATAAACATCTATGGGTACCCCATCCGGGCCTGGTGCTTTGCCCCTTTACTTCCTCTAATGCCTAACTCTACCTCGCTAAGTGTGATATTTAGCGGGATAGTAGGCCATTTTGCATAATCTGTAGGCCCGTCTAGCGGTTCGTTACATGGATTAAAAATATTAGAAAAGTGTGTCACCCATTCTTCACAATTTACATGGCAGAAAATTTCTGGATACGAATCATCTTTCAGGAACGTTGAATTAACAGTATCCCAAAATAACTTATTGTTGGATGTTGCAGCTGCCATAGAAAGGTTCCCCCAGGCTTCCTCTTGTAATTCCTTCCTCCTTAATTTTAATGCTATTTTATAGTCCAATCTTAAATTCTTCACTAACACTTTGTCCCTTGGTCTATTAGTGAGTGCTACTTTTAGCATATTCAGTGAGTTAGTACAAGAATGGTTAAACCAGCCCATCTTCTGCTTTTGTCTCCCCTTTGCCTGGATGGTAAAACACTTGTCAATAAAAACATTAATTCTACAAAAATTTGTTAACATCAATGTTGGTTCCACCTCAACTGCAAGACTATCGAATATCTCCTTATCACATCCTAGGATAATCTTTTTTAAAATAGTGTTAGAATTCGAACCTTTCCATCTAATCCTTGTACCATTAGGTCTACACAATGCAATATTATCAACAGCAATTTGATCGGTTACAATTTTTTTACCCCACGCATTCAAAAACATTGTGATACAATTATGATCACTAAGTAAAAGTTCAACTATAGAGGGGGTAGAACATAAGTGTAGAATATTTGCCGATACTAAGATGTGGTCAATAGTAGTGTTAGCATTTCTTCCAATAAAAGTAGGTATCCTCTCTCCATTCTCATTTTGCCCACTCTGCATCACTTCAAGGTCATACTTCACCATGACCTGGTTCAGGGTGGTACCATAAATGTTATGAGGGAAATGTAAAAGATCATCCCCTACATCATTCCTATACCCACAGACTTTTGTCATAGACTGAGCGCAGGTTGAAATATTAAAATCCCCAAGCCATAGAATAGCAAAATTAACATTTACAGTTGTGACCAGCTTCTCTATTTCTTTTTCTATGTCAGTAATTACAATGTGTCGTGATGAGTCAAATAAATTATTATAAAAATTAATCAATAAAACATCCCGATCATCATTGTGGTGCAACCATAATAGCTGGGAATAAGAATCCACATTAATAACCTTTTTTACTACCACCGGTAATTTGTTTGACAGAAGTATTAACAATCCACCTTTTGCTCTTCCGGCCATTGAGGGTTTAGCCAATAAGTTATAAGAAGTGAACCCTTCAATGTAAATGGGGGCAGTACTCCAAGTTTCTTGAAGGCAGAGAATGTCAAGTTTGCTAACAAAATCCGACCAACCCGGTGTATACAACTTATTTCCCGAACCAGCTATATTCCATGTGGCAATTTTGTAACCCCTCTCTGTTGGGTTCTCCCCACCATTAGTGGATCGTTCATTTATATACATATCAGAGTCGCCCTCAATATTAATTAAATTTGAGGGTAACAAGTTTATAGCTGATTCCATAAAATGCCCTTTATTTTCATCTGGGAGGATCCCTTGTGTAGCTATATTTTCTGTATATATTGTACAACACTCATGCAATCCAATACCCTCAAGGCACGCCATTGACGTAGTTAAGTTAGATGTTGAGGGTGTTAACTCACTTTCTAATTTGGATCCTACCCCCATTGGGTCCTTTCCTTGCTGACCCTTCTGTCTTTCCTCCCCACACCACCTCATCCCTATTATTTGTCAATCGTTAGCATCCAGGGAGCTAAGTGGTAAAAATCTATTAAAAGTGGGTAAAGCCCACTGTGAATATGCCGGCCTTGCTGGATATACTTTCCAGTACTCCTCATCTCTTCCTCTGTTATATGCCGGGCTTAAGTGGCTATAAAAAAAACCTAATGGTAGCAGCGATATACCAGGGTCGTTAAGGTTGTTAGGTACCCCTCTCTCTAAGGAAGTCCTAGCCCAATCCGGTTTTCTAAAGTTAATAATAATACAGTCTCCCTGTAATAACTTTCTTTGTGATCCAATCCAATTTACCCGCCGGGTTAGGAGAATCTGTTCCGCTTTTTCCACGGGGTACCCACAGTGCTTACCTAACCAATTAATCACTTTATTTTTTAAAGCTTGGTCCGTCTCTTTTTGGCCTAGCTTTAGTTGGGGTACATTTACCATAACTGCAACATATGGGCAACCCTCTGGAGGTAGATTAATAGGTATTTCTGATCTTCCACTTCTTTCCCTATTCCCTTTTAGTTCTTCTGGGGTCTTAATCTGCTCTACTCCATCTAACCTTTCTCCTCTTTTAGTGCATGATTGATTACTCCTATTCACTATCTTCCTTGAGCCCGTTTGTGGCTGGTCATCATTTAAATTAGACACAGCCTCATTACTTCCTTCATTACGGTTCCCAGCTGGTAATTTGGGGCACATAGTCAATTGTTGCATTTATTTTTTGCTTTCAACCTCCTTCCAGTTAGTGTTAGGAATTGTTTTCAAAACAATAATGGATCCCAGAAAACTATACATTTTTGAAAACTACACATCAATTTGAATTCAGTAATGGGGGCATTTGTCTAAATCCTTTAACGATTTCCTATATAAATTTACATTTGACAATAGTAAATATTGCACTAAAGCATTAAAAAAATAGCCATTTGTGTCAAAGTTTTCACCTGTAATTTTTGTAATTTTCCCAAATAATATAACATTGAATAGGCAGGATCCTTCTTTTTTGGGATATATAGGACTTATAGGTTCACCAAGAACCCGAGCAACCCAGATCCAAAAACTGAGCTGCGTCTTGCACTGGTTTTTCATTGTGTACTGTGTTTATCGCAATTCATTTGGTAAATATAAACTGAGTAAAGTAGGTACAAAGGAAAGCAATATATTTCTTAAACAAAATATAGAGTTTATAAGCAGTGTGTTTTGCATATCTCCAAAATTGTGGCTACCCATGCAAGCATGTGATTTAGATGAAATTTTTTAAATGACTTCTTAATTCCTAATTTTTTACATTAGGAAGGCTTAACTGCAAAGAAAGTTAATTGGTAATAACAGTTCTTCTACTATTCTGTTTTCCCCTAAGTCTCCCTATAAAAATGCTACCTTACTTATGTGTATAGGCCTAGTGCCCACGACAGGAATTGGCCCAAAACGCAACGTGGACCCACCACATTTTTAAAATGAAAACTGGCCCTTTTTTTGCCGAGCTATGGATTTTGAATCCTCGCTCTTCAGGCACCTCGCGAAACCTTGCCAACCTATACATTTTTTAAAATTATACACTAAGGGCCCCATGAGGATGGTGGGCGGACAACCCTAGCGGTGTTCTTACCATCTGCCAGCTATGGGAGGTCCCACACTGCGAATTAGTATGCGACCGCTACCGTGGCGATCGCATCCCGCATCTTTGACTTTGCCTCGTGCGCTGCTGTAAGCAGCACCCACCGCAAAGCCAAAGAGGCATGTCGTGCATTGCCATGGACAAAGTGGCAGGCGCGGTGCCTGGCACCTTCTGGATGGCAATGAGGGGTGGTACCATAGATACCCCCCAAGTGCAGCACCCCACCCCTCCAACCCACTTGGGGGCCCGCAACGGGCCCCCAAAGCAATTCCTGCCATCATTTCCATGGCGGCGAAGCAGCCATGGAAAGGCCTTCACATCACACCATACTAATATGGATGGCGGTGCCTGTTAGGCACCGCCAACATACTAGTTCTGCCCGGCTGGCAATCGGAATGATTGACTGCCGGCTGAAAAGCGGCGGACGCACTTTGCGTCCGCTGTGAAACCCCCCTCCATTGTAATATGAAGGGGGGTTTCAATCGTTACGATGTGGTGGCGGTCGCCACCGTCAGCTCGGCGGTGGTGAACGTCACGACATCCTAATGAGCCCCCAAGTGAAATCCAGTATGGGGTCACTTGTGTGGCTCTCGTCAGGTTCTGTGTCCCAGAATCCCTTGCAAACCTCAAACTTCTCAAAAATTAAACAAATTTTTCTTTCATTTCTGTGATGGAAATCTGCCTTTATCTACAAAATTCTACCCACCCCATATTCCACAAGTCTCCTGATAAAAACGGTAGCTCACTTGTGTGGGTAGGCCTAGTGCCTGCAGCAGGAAACGGCCCAAAATGCAACGTGGACCCACCACATTTTTGCAGTAAAACTGACCTTTGTTTTTCAAAGTGCCTAGCTTTGTATTTTGAATCCTAGCTCTGCTGGCACCTAGCGAAACCTAGCAAACGTATACATTTTTGACAACTAGACATCCAGGCAAATCCATGATGGGGTGACTTGTATGTCTTTTACCATGTTCTGTTACCCAGAATCCCCTTTTAACCTCAAACTGTAAAAAAACAATTTCCATCACATTCCTTGATGGAAAGTTCTGCAATTTGCGTTGTTCCACAAACTTCCACCCACCCTGCATTCTCCAAACTCTCCTATTAAAAGTGCTACCTCACTCATGTTGGTGTGCCAATTACCCGCGTCATGCAAAGGCCCAAAACGTATAGAGGAGACATCAAAATGACCTATCACAAAACGACCTGCTTTTTAAAGAGTGGCACCTGGGTTTTTGGCCCCGTGCTCAGTGGCCATCTATGGAAGCCTACCAAACCTACACATTTCTGTAAACTAGACATCTTGGCCAGTACATGGAGGTATGGCTTGCGTCTATCCCCCAAAAATTTTCCTACCCAGAATTCCGTGCAAACCTCATATTTAGTTTTAAAAATCACATTTTCCACATATTTTGTTTGGTATGTCCATGCCGGCTTAAATTTCCTACCACACACTGTCCTCCTCAGTCTTCCGAAGAAAACGATACCTCACTTTGTTGAGTGTCCAATACATATTTGGCTCAAACTTTTTTTTGCCGCCTCGAAGCCAGACGGAATGACCGTTTGAATTCCTTTACAACTGCTATCATGAAAATGAGGCACTCGTAAAGTAATCTTACAGGCATATTACGATGCAGCTGTAAATGCTCTGATCAAGGGTCGGAGACTTTTACAGCTGCATCTTAATTAGGGCTCCCGGTTTTCCGTTTAAACGGATTTTTACATATAAATACAGACGGAAAACAAGTTTTCCTTTATCTGTATTTATATATAAAAACGGGAAAATACTAGTACATTTTGTCACTGACATAATAGAATCACACCCCCAACCATCTGGTGTCTCCCCCTCCTTAGAGGGTTAAGAGGTGTCAGCCCGGGCTGAGACAGCTTCCCGGGCACACACACAGCCGCACCCGAGTACTTCACAGGTCTTTAAAAGACCATTTGCATGTTAATGAGGCTTTGTTGTTCTTTCACCCCTTAGCCCCTGCCTCTTCACTCTGCCGATTGCACCAGCACCTGTCTTTTCCTTGCAGACTGGGTTTTACAAGGGCAGCTTGCGATGCGCGCACATACAGGTGGTAGGTTAACAAGCATTGGCATAGCCAATAGGTCTCGCCTTTGGGACCTTTTAAGTATTTAGCCACGAGGCACATCATCCTGGGTGATGCAACATCTACTGTTCTCATTCAGCCTTAAACAATGCCCTGTACGTGAAACACCATTTGGAACTCGTAAGCAATGCATTGACGCAACGCATTTTTCAAGTGCTTCAACGCCTTATAATGCAGTATATAAGTACAATAAAATACGACGTTTCAAGCGGCACAGGCCATTCATTATGTGTACATTAAGGGAGCAGAGACAAAACAAGGACAAGATGTGGTCTAGTGCCCAGGTTGAACTCCAAGAACAAATACTTTGCATAAATAATACAATATTCAGCATAGAAATAGGTAGATATCATTCGGAACGTGGTGTTAAGCAACGTTAATATTTTCACAGGCATACAAATAAAGTTGTTAAAAGTAGTATCGCTACAGAAGTCCCATCTGTATTTTCTAATATTCCATTCAGTTACATGAATATGGGACGTGCTCTGAAGCAACTATTACGTGCCGCTATATTAACAACAAAATCTGTTTAACACACAGTAAACAATAATGCACCTATGTTTCACTGATTATGAGAGAGGGGTCCAACGTCAGTGAAAAGTACCAATATAGCTTGTTTATTTATGCATGTTAGTCACAGTCTTATCTAAGGGTATTATGCCATCTTTTGGAAATCCTCTGCAAAGCAGAAAAGTGACACTAGTTTCAGGTGGGCTTGAAGTTCGCACTACCAGCCGCTGCAGGACATATGTTATGCTGTTTTGTATAGCGCACTATTCACCCGTTTGGGTATGCAGGCGCTTGCTGGACATACACAGGCAAGAACAGTAGTGTGTGAAATTGATATTCGACGATGGATGGATTGGCCGTTTACGCGCACGAACCTTCAGTGTGTATGAATGCATGTATGGATGGATGTGCTGTTTACAAGCGCAAACCTTCAGTTTGTAAGAAGGTAGGTGTTGTTTACACGTGCAAACCTGGCCGAAAGGTAGCATAAAGGCAGAAGAGCACTGCACAGGTGCAAAGACACCCTCCAATATGGGATTAGAAGACGTAGCTGGTTTATGGACTCTTATTCCAACACAATGCTGTGTTTTTTTTTTTTTTAAGAAGTGAGTCAATGTTGACAGCAGCAAATAATAACCCTTAAAGCTGCCCGCTTCGCTGCTAATGATCACATGGATTGTCAAAAGGTGGGCTCGGCGTTGCTGGCAGTAAAAAAGCATTGGCATAGCCAATAGGTCTCGCCTTTGGGCCCTTATAAGTGTTTACCCATGCAGCAGTTGATGTTGTTGCACCAAGGATATTGTGCTGCATAACTAAATACTTATAAGGTCCCAAAGGCGAGACCTATTGGCTATGCCAATGCTTGTGGTTGTGTTTCTTTTACAGTTCTATGTAGCGCTAACTAAACCTAAAAGTATTGGAGAAAATTACAAGAAAACCAGTTACATTACTCAACAACACATTGCCTATTGGAAGCCGTGGGGAGATTAACTAATTTGTCCAGAAACACAGGATGGTGAGCCAACGCCGTGACTCTAACATGGTTCCCTAGCTTTCCGCTCGACAGCTCTGGTCATTTCGCCACATCCTTGTGCTTTAGGGAGATTGCCTACTGCCATGTTGTGTGCCTATGCTCCCATCTACAGTACGTCGTGGATTATCTAAAAGCAAAAGCCTCATGCTGCGACCTATTTATGTCTGTGAAACCTTTAGTTAAAGTGTTTTACGTTCGCTGTCTGAAATCTCACTAAGGCGACCCCCACAAGCAGCACCCTCGCTACCCTGTGCGGCATCCTCTCTCAATGACTGTACTGTATAGAAGCGCGTTTTACTAATGACGAGGCACTAAAGAGCTTTGTGGACAGGTAGCATGCTACTCACTGGGGTCTCATTAGAGACTGTCGTGCACATAGAGACACAGTTGAGATGCTGGCACACGGTTTGTAAGCCATCTGCCATGCAATCCATTCCATAAAGTTGTCACAAACTGTTGCGCGTTGTCTCACGCAGTGTTTCCTGAAGAGCTCTGCAATCTGCCACGCCGGAGTGATGAAGTTGCTTTGCGTGCACCTGAACTGGTGATGGAGAGCTTACAATGTGCCCACCAACTAACAAGGCGAGGGAAGCCATATGACGTAATGGCCAAAGCTGCGGACGTTAGAACTGGTGGAACAACGTTCGAGTCCCGGCGCCAGCACAACATCCTGTGATTCTGGGCAAATCACTTAATGTTCCCTTGTCTAAACTAGGGGGCCCAGACAGAGCATCCCGAGTCCCCCAGTACATAGGGGGTAGAAACTTGACTGGCACATTGATGCCCTGAGGTGGGAGCGAAGCGGCGTGTGCACGGCCCTAGGGAGACTGAAGCAGACTGCAGATCAGGAGTGTGCGATTTTCTGCCTGGTGTCTGACCTGTTCGGTCACTCGGGTCTCGGCCTGCAGCGGGCTAAGTTGGTGGTTGCTCCGAATAGGGTAAAACAATAAAAATAAAACAGAGCACGGTGTACCTGAAGCGGGCACCACGCTCCGAATAAGTTAAAATAAAAAAAAAATAAACAGAGTACTGTGTCCCTGAAGCGAGCACCGCTCTCCGAATAAGTTAAAAAAATAATTAAACACAGTGCGGTGTCCCTGAAGTGGGCACCGTGCACAACTTCAAACCTTAAAAAAAGAAAATGTAAACTGAGCGCGGTGTTTTAAATAAAAGCTGGGAGAAGTGAAGAGACGCAGCGCGGAGTCCAGTCCGGGTGGGCGGGGCCTAAGGGAGACAGGGCGGTCACCAACCCCACTTCCAAAGAAGCCACATTTGGGAAATTATTCATGGCCAGGGCGATTGGCTGAAATATCCACACCTGACTCCGCGTTTTCTTCACTCCGCCACCTTCACCCTCCCAAAACGCACACAATCCCTTTCACTCTCCTCTTACACCAGCCCCCTCCTGCTTTGGTGGTATAAAAATAGTGAAAGAATCTCCACCTCTGATGCCTGTTTTCTGCTGTAAAAAGAAAATGTGTTTGCTATGCGTGACTGCGCTGTTACCCAGAGGCACACGTGGTGCACTGTTATTCCAAAGGCTAGGGGGCAACGCCGGGGAGTGCTCTTTCATGACATGAGCAACACAGTGATAGGTGTGGCTTCAAGAGCAACAAGCAGCCTTTGTACACGCAGCACAGCGTGGCACTGACCCGTGCCGGATCAGAGAGGACCGGGGGCGAGCGAGCGTGGCAGCGTGCTGAGCTGACCACACGCTCGTGCATCGTGCCTGAAACGTGCGGGTAACCGCATGGAAAAGGCCATTGTGCACGAGCGTGTGGTCAGCTTTCAGATGCCCACTACATAAAGTCTTCGCCAGAAGCAGCGCTTGCGCGCTACTCTAGGCTCGACCTAAAAAGGGCTGGTGCGGTATATTAAACCAGCCAGTTTACAATCCACGCCCACGCTGCTAACTGCTTCAGTTACAGCCAGAGCAACAGCAGTAAGCAAATCTTCATCTAGTCTCCGGTTGCAAACCCGTGATGCGGTACAGGCAGGTGAAAATAGGAACCGACCTCAGTTCGGTCATTTTTGTGATGTATAGCGTCGATCTTGTCCCCAGTCGAGGTGCCGAAGGACTCAAAGCAGAGAGGCGTAGAGAAAAGGCCCTCGTTTTTAATACACGTCCTTTATTGTTTTAACTCATAAATCTGCTTGATGACTTAACTGCCTACGTTGACTTACGTGAAAGACTGTTTCGCCTTATAGATCTGAGAAGAAAAAAACCCACCGGGGACCCAGTTTAAACTTCTGGAAACTTAAGACAAATGTCAAATTTAAAGTAAAACCCCCTTCCGAAATCGTGTCAACGAGAGTATAAAAAATGTGTGCATTGTCAATTTAAATAAATGTGGAAAAATACTAGCTGTAGCGTCGTCTTTTGCTTGTGGCAAAAATAAATGTGGATAAATACAGACGGAAATGGCAAAAAAATAAATACCATAAAACCGGGAGCCCTAATCTTAATCATCCCCTTAATAATCTTATATTTTAAAATATTATTATTTAATTTATAACTTCAACCTGAAATACAGTTTTATACAATATATATTTTTTTATACATTATCTTTTTATATTTTAATTTTTTTTTCTTTAATTTTTGAACAGTTGTGTATATCTTTTGTTACAAATAATCAGCAACAAATTAACCAAACTAGTTTGAATATATAGTTAAAAATGTATATTATAATAAAAATTACTATATATTGTATAATTTCGTTAAACTATTTTATAACATTTTTTAGAATTGAATATATTTTTGACACATATTTTAGAATAATATTGTGTTATATTGACTTAAAAGGTACACATTATTTTTTTCAATTTTTATTTGGTGTCCAAGTACATTTTTTCATCTAGCCCTGTTATTGTTTGGATGCTTTTGGGGAGAGAAGCTTGCATTTGGTAGCTACGGTTATCGGTTAAGGTAAGTTTATTTTACATTTTTTATTTCAGTTACTTTAATATTAGAGGGGAGGTAGTTAAGTTTTGTATATAGTTTGTATTGTCTTTTTGATTATTTTGATATGTTGTGTAATACATAGGTACAGTTATATGTTTACTACCATGATAACCTTTAAGGCTTAGCAATATGTAGTATATTAGGTGCTCATTATGATAGCCATCACATACAGATTTACCCACCGCCATATTAGCATGGCGGAGGGTATCGTGGCGGATGCAAAGTCCGTCCTCCACTTTTCCGCTGGTGGCAATCCCACCTATTGCCTGGTGGACGGCAAAGGGCCACTAATATGTTGGCGGTGCCTAGCAGGCACCGTCCGCCATATTAGTTTGTGTCCTGTAAGAGGCCTTTCCATGGCGGTGGTGCCGCCATGGAAAGGCTGTTGGGAATTGGGCTTGGGGGCTAGTTGCTGGCCCCTCTTGTGGGGGGGTGGTGGTAGCTGCACTGGGGGGGTACCCATGGTACCCCCCTGCATTTCCATGCACCAACTGTCAGGCATTTTGTGGGGCCTGCCACGTGGTGCAGGGAAATGCAGTGCAAGCACCTTTAACATTGCGGACGGCGCTGCAGCCCCCAGCACTGCCTGCAATGTTAAAGTCCCAGGATGCGCCCGCCACTTTGGCGGGTGCATCCTGATGGCAGTGGTGAGACCGCTGCATGTCTGGCGGATGGTACCAATCACCGCTACAGTGGCGGGCGGACAAAGTCCACCCGTCCTCGTAATCAGCCCCTTAGTTATGTGTACATTAGTATGTGTAGAGTTATTTTATTTGTTTTAAGTCTAATATATAGGCCTTCATTATGATCTTTGTTTGAAAGTCTACGACATTAGGTCTGAGGCTTTCTGACTCAAACCGTCGTTTTTACTTATGACCGGCTGATGATAATACTGCCGGTCTGAAGTGAAACATGCCGGTTATTCACGCTGGCTTCCGACGGGCTCCAGGAACCTGTTGGCCAATCTGAACTGGCATGTAATTTATATGTATGCCGATTTACGCCATCTGGATTACGATGCACTGTTTCTGGTAGTGTTTTTTAATATCCTGCTTTCACACATGGAAAGTATGTTTGAAACCTACTTCACCCTGCGGCCCTCACGGTTGGTGTTTAATGTGATACCTAGGATGCCCACTTGTTGATCCCTGCACCGTGTGGCAAGCACCCTGTATTCCCTGGTACACGGTGCATGGATGAACTCCACCTCCTATTTCCCTATGTGAGCTTGAGCTACGGCCAGTTTATGGCTGTAGCACATGTTCTTATAGTGGAATTTGAGAATGCGACTGCACCGCAGCATGTGTGGTCTTATCGTAATCAGTTGGTCGGGACTGCCGTTTGGAGGTTGGTCGGTCATGTTTCCGCTATGGTGCCGTACACCATAATAAGTCCTCTAATGTTATTAATATATTTATGTGGAGGAGGTATTTCATTTTTAACTGGTGTAATTTTTCCTGATCTTCAGTTCCAGGGACGATGTGGTTACCATTTTTTTCTATTAAATGTGTATTTTTTTTTTTTATAAATTAATAAATATTTTACATTTTCTTGTATTTTTTGCTTTCCTGAAGCATTTCTTTCTTTTGATCTATTTTTAATGTTTTTTTTATCTTTAGATGCTATGGATGATTAGATATTTAGCTTTAATTTTTTCTGTTATATTTACCCTTTTCTTTTTGTTGCAAATTACAAAATAAAATAACTGCGGAAATAGTGGGCACCCCTGCCTTGTGCTCCAAAGGAGAGCAAAAAAGGTGGATGAGAAGCACCCACAGGTCACTCAGGCCATAGTAGCACTTTTTATTCACTATGCTTTAAGCAAAGTACGCGTCCCTTAGGTCCATGATCTCCATCATCCATAAAGGTATGTCCGCTTTATACGTTTGAACGATGAGGATGAGAAGGTGGTTGTCTCTCTTGAAAGCAAGTATCTTGCTTTCAAGAGAGACAACCACCTTCTCATCCTCATCGTTCTGCGTCTCCAACTGTCAATGGGAGTTTGTCCTAACATGATTCGCTGAAGTGTTATTATTTATTAACCCTACCTTTGGTGGTTAAATAATTATGCAATATAGATCTTCAGTTTATTGTGCAAAACCTTCACCATGATCTTTATATCTGCATTTATGATTGATATTGGTTCGTATTTTGCTAATTGAAGTGGGTCACAGCCAGGTTCGTTAAATTAAGGGGTTTTCAGACAGACATATGTGTTTTTAAATGTCGCCCTACCGAAATATTGATTTATAAATATCGTGACTCAGAAATCATGACGTTAAGAATATTGTGTTTAAGAATATCGGTTATAAAACAAGAAATATCATCTTAAATAATAGATTTTTTTTTTTAATTTCAAAAATGTACTTGTTTTAAAATTTTCTTTTTAAAATTAGTGTTATGTATTTTAGTATATATTTTAAATGTATGTGTTTTTGGCGATTTCTATAATAATTGTTTATGTTTTCTAACATATGTGTTACATTTTTAGTAGTTATCAATTGTTTTTTAATTAAATTTTGCGTTTTTTATTTCTGTAGCGCATAGTGGGTTTATAGTTGAGTAGTTTTGGAATTAATTTAATTTTTGAAAATTCATGATTATATTTTTTTTTTTTATTAATTATTTAATTTAGATTTTATAGTGTTAATTGTGTGAAGTATTACAAAAATTATTATGATTTTTTTTTATTTTATTATAAATTATTTCCAAAGTAGTTTTTGTAATTGTCTAAATTTTTTAGATGCATGATTGTGTGGTTTCTAGGGGTAAAGTGTGTGAAGCACTTTATTTTTAATTCATTAATAATAAGTTCCTAATTAATATTAACTAATTTTTTGCAAATTAAATTTGTAAATTCTGTTACTTTTTTTAGGCGTTGGTTGAGGGGTTTATATGGGCTAAAGTGTGGTAAGTAATGTAAGTATTTTAAAATAATATTTAGTTTATTATTATTATTAATTAATTAATTGAGATTTATTTAGGGTTATTGTTTATAATTTTGTTGTTTGCATATTACTTTTATAGGGGTAAAGGTTTTGAAGTATATTAATTTTACTTACTTTACAATCACTATTTGAATACTATTCGGTTTATGAATTAGAATTTTTTTTAATTGTGTAAGTTTTTTTTTACATTTTAATTTTAGCGCAGATTTTTCACGTTTATAAGTGTGTAAAGTGTGGGAATTTTCCTAATTTTAATAAATTTTTAATAATTTTTTAATTCATAATATTTCTTTAATTGTTAATTACCTATGGCATTAGGTAAGTAAATCTTTTCTTTAATTTAGATGTAAGTTTTGAATTTCGTGGTGTTATAGGGTAGGAAATAAAAATAAGTAAATTTACGTAATAATTAATGTATTTCTTTCTAAAAATAAATTTGAAATCAAAATTAACAAAAAAAATATTTAATATAATTTTTGAAGGTATGTGTCATATGCATTTATCATTAGGATATTTTTTGTTCAATATGTTATATTAAATATATTTTTAATTTAATTTGTATCATATTTCTTTTTCATATACTTTCGTTTTTAAATCAGTTTCATGTTGGTAATATTTTTTTATTTTTGTACTGACTGTAGTGGGAATCTTAATTCTATTAATTGATTGAAGTTGGAATAGTAAATTTTACCACACTACTATCCAACACTTTCCCTACTGTTGCACTCACTGGAGTTGGAATAATAATTTTTGCTCCTCTGCTAACCAACACTTTTACAACTTTTGCATTCATTTGAGTGGGAATATTCATTTTTAATCTGTCCACTATCCAACACTTTCCCATCTGTTTAACTCATTGGATTTGTAATAGTAATTTTTAGCCCTCCGCTATACAACACTTTCCCTACTGTTACACTCATTGGAGTGTGAAGATTATTTTTACCCCTCCTATAGACAACACTTTCCCTACTGTTACAATTATTGGAGTGGGAATAGTGCATTTTATCCGTAGCCTATACAACATTTACACTTCTGTTGCACTCATTCTAGTGTTAAATTGTAAATTTTACCCGCCACAATCCAACACTTCCACCACTGTTGCACTAACTGTAGTGGGAATAGTAATTTGTTCTCTTCCGATATCCATCACTTTGCCAAATTTTGCACTCATTGGATTGTGAATAGTTATTTTTTACCTGTACGCTATCAAATGCTTTCCCTACTGTTACACTTACTGGAGTGGGAACAGTCATTTTTATTCCTAGGCTATAGAACACTTTCACTATTGTTGCACTCACTGTAGTGGGAATAGTAATTTTAACTCCATCGCTATTCAACATTTTCCCTACTGTTGCACTGACTGCAGTATTAGATTTAAGTTAAAAGATTTTTAAATAGTTTAATTTTTTGATTTTTAATAAAATGTTTCATTTTTTCGATTTTATGTTATTGCTATATATAAATATATACACATATATATACATATATATATGTGTGTGTTTACATTTATATATAATTTTAAAAGTATCAAACCAATCTTTTAAAAACATTTTTACATACATATCTATATATTTTTTTATTATGTATGTTTGAATAACTTTTTTATTAAGTTTATTTGGTATATTTCTTAAAATGTATATTACATTTACTTTTTAAGCAATAAGTAATTTTAGAATTTAATACATACAATTGATTTTACACACACACACATATATATATATATTTTATTATATATATATCTATATATTTTGTATAACTCTCTTTTTAACTTTGATTCATTTTATTCACAAATATTTGGTACTGACCTGTTAAAGTATAGGTAATTAATATTTTTGCATTCTATATTTTTTAAACTATATTATTTCAATCTATATTTTTGAAATCAATATTTTGACAGTCATCAAAATAATGAAATAAGCCCCCTACCGAATAACACGAGAGGAGCTGTGATGCTGGATATACACAGTATCAGTTTAATTAAAAAAAGGCATTATGATGTTAAGTGATTTTGTAGAATTCAATTGGAAAACTGTTGTCTTCCGGGGCCTTCACAGTTGTCATCCTGTAAATGACCTGTGCAATTTTTTGAATCGCCTATTTTGTGGAAGAATGTTCCGGCATATTTAAGGAGGCAAGTGCCTTGTTAAAATCTCCATTATCCTTTAATATTTCGTGCTGGCCAGTGAGTGGCACATCACATGTGGATTTGATTGTCGTTATCATTGCATGTGACTGTGCCTGACGCAACTGCGCATCAAATCAGCATCCAGCCTTTATCCTTTCTTTAAATGTCTTTGCTTTAAGAAAAAAACAATTTTCTCTTATTTCTCCTTGTAATAAGGGATTATATTGATCATGGTGAGGAGAAGTTATATATGTGTGGAGGGTGTTGGTGAAGTGTTATGTGCCGTAGTCAGGCAAATGATCATGCCCGTTAACCACTTGCATTGTTTCACCCAACAGCGCTTGAAGGCTGCTGAGTTTTTCATCAAATTTCCTCTCACGGATTACTTTCTGTCTGTCCAGAGTACCTGTTCAAAGGAAACTGATACAGCATTCTCATACCAAATTGCATCTCAGTTAGTGGCACAACCGAGGCTTCTCCTCAGGGGCCTTGTACTTTGTTGTGTTCATAAGCCAGGGCTCCTGGTGGTGTTGCAGGAGACAGAGGTCAAGGTACAGCAACACACGGACTTGGGGGCCGATTCCGATCTCGGCCGGTAGGGCTCCGAATCGGATTTGGCTTTACCGGATCCGATCCGGAGCCCTGTTTCCCGACCGAATCGTACGCGGGTCCGGCCGAGCGAGTACGATGCGACTCGCCGACCGACTCGTCCGGGCGTCCCGACCGCTCCGACCGACTCGTTCCCGGCTCGAACCACACCGACCGACTCGCTCAGACTCCGACTCGCACCGCGCAATGGAGACGTTCCCCGGCCGGGTAAGTACGATCGCGCGCCGCGAGCAGTCCGACCGAGCCGCGCACTCCGGCTCGAAAGAGCTGTCGGAGCCGTACTTGGGGGTCCGTGTCGGACCCCCTGTACGCGTAGCCGCGCGAGTCGCACACAGGGGGGACCCATGGGTCCCCCTACCTGTGCGTGTACGGCGCGAATCACTTCGCCGCATACCCGCTGTAGGGGCGCACTTGTCCGACTCCGCACCCATTGAGTCAATGGGAGCCCGCGCACGCGTTGTACGACCGGCTCCCATTGACTTCAATGGGAGTCCGACCGACTCGAGTCCGATAGCATACGGACGCATCGTACTCGTTCGGTCGGACTGCACGGGTCCGATTCGGTCGGAAATCTCTCCGGGTCCGGCTCGGTCGGAGAAATTTCCGGCCCGAATCGGAATCGACCCCACGGTCAGATGTATGCTTCAGTACAAACGAGGCAGTCAGTAGATCTTGTCTTTCAGAAAAAAGTTGTTACATTAAATACTGCCATGCATAAATATTGTGTATGCAATATTCTCACACAGATATAAGGTGTCCAACATTATCCGAATCAAGAATATTGATTTTGAGGTAAGTAATACAGTTGTTAGTATTATTGAATTTATTACTATATTTTACAGAAATATCAAAGTTAAGAATATTCTATTTAAATTGGTTTTCTTTTTTAATCTGTTAGTTTATTTTATTTGTTATAAAATGTTTGTTTAATTTGGATCTCTTTTATTATTGTTTTTAAAATGTTATTAATTTTTGAAAATAAAATTTGTATTTTTGTTACTTTAGAATACCCTGGGGCATATCTACAAGGGCTTTATCTCCGCTTTTTTTAGCTTTTAAAGCCAAAAAAGCGGAGATAAAACTATTGCCCTATTAACAAGAGGGTGCAAACATGCATAATCGCATGTTAGCACCCTTTTTCTCAACTCCTCCCTTTGCATCTCTAATGAGATGCAAAGTGGGCATCACTGGGCGTACCCCAGATGGTCTACCTTGCAAATATCGCTGATGTTCACATCGCGATATTTACAAGGCAGCCCACAGGATTTTAGCATACGATAGATTTTGGCGAAAACGGCCGTTTTCGCCAAAATCTAACGTCTGCTAAAATCCTGATTTACCTATGTTTGACAAAGGGGGTGGATTATGCTGATACGACCACAGGGTCGTATCAGCAAGGTTATCGCCCTTTTCCAGGGAACATCGCTGGAAAACCAGCGATGTTCCCTGCAAAACGGCGATTTCCCCGCTATCGCTGGATTTCTTATCGCCGTTGTGAAAAGCGTTGTTGATACAGCGCTATCACGGCGATGAAATCTAGCGATAGGATAAACATTGCTAAACGCGCTTAGCGATGTTTATCTCTAATCGTTGTTGATATGCCCCCTATTTGTTATGCCTTTCATAAGCATTTATGGTGGTAATTAAATAAATTATAATTCATCAGCAAACAATTAATATATAATATTTTAGAAATATAACTAATAATTAATTGTTGATTCTATAATTAGATGTCTTTTCTGATGTAAGATTATGGAGCAGCATATGTTTTTTTGTTGTATAGACGTTGAAGGAAATTAATGAATTATAATTAATTATTATGTTTTGGTTATTATTACTTCTTTATTTGAGAAAGATGTAAGTCAATTGTAAATACAATTTTAGCACTATGTGGGTCATTAGGATGGCGGTTGAATAATCACCCTGATCGGCATGGTAGCGGGAAAAGACCACCCGCAAGGGCCACAGCATAACCGCCGGTCCAATTAGTATTTTCCGCAGTCCAAATCCGACCGCGGCACTACAATCACGGCCATTAACATTGCGGCGGTTGTTGCTGCCAGCAGCACCGTCGCGATGTCAAAAGGACCATGTCCTGCATTTCCCTGCACTGTGTGGCAGGCTCTGCACAGTCCCTGCCACCTGGTACAGGGACATGTAGGGGGTAGGGGGGTACCATGGGTACCCCCCAGTGCACCCACACCCCCAATATGGGCCCCCGGAACCTGTCTCTGCCAGCCTTTCAATGGCGGTTCCAACGCAGGGAAAAGGCTGGCTTCCGCCGGCATCATAATTTGGTAGGCGTAGGCTGGCCCTGCACCGTCTCTTTTTTCACTGTCCAGCTCTGCCCAGCAGGCAAGCGTGAGTACTTCTACCGGCGGAAAAGTTGCGGGTGGGATTTATCACCGCCGCGCTCATCACCGCAATGCTAATGCGACTGGCAGTTTTCCGGGGTTCATTTGCAGACGGATGGCCGCTGCCGGGCCGGCGGGTCCCACCGCCAGCCGGCGGAGGACATCCTTCCGCCATCCTACTAGACCGCTATGTTGTAGCTGAGTGGTTTCGGTTGTGCAGTGGTATATGATGTGTAGTAAAATATTTGTAATTAAATAATTATTATTTGTTGTTTATTAATATTAATTTGACAATTCCGTTTATTCAGTAATACAATATGATATTTCTGGTTTGTCAGATTTGTATGTTTAAACCCTGTGAATGGATGTATTTTTAATCATTAAATAGAATGTTAATCTATAATAAATAATGAAATGTTAAACATTTATGCTTAATATGTACTTGAGATAATGTTTATTTGATATCATTGGTGTGACTTTTGGCATTTGTATGAATAAAGGAAGTTAAGTTAATTTTTATAATTTAATTTATATACTTAATCATTAATAAATAGTGTTTAACTGACATTTATCAAAAGAGCACAGAATATTATCTTAATTATATATATTAGTTTTGGTCTGATTCATTATTCTATTCTTTATTGGTATGTATGTGAATAATTAGAAATAGTGTGTCAAATTATTAATTGTTATTAATATGTTCATATATTTAAATTTAAAAAACATGTGTACATTATATTATTTGAATACTTTACTTGAGATGTTTGTCCTGTACTTTCTATAACTAAAGGGTATACATTTTTTGAAGTAATAATACATTTATTAATATTCTTTTGATTTTTTACAATTATTTTTTTGTGTGTGTATTTTTTGATTGTGTTCTGCTTTTTGAATGTAACTAACATTTGTTCGGATTAGGATTGCATTTGGAAGACTGTACTACCGCCATTGTGGAAAGAATGTGACCGACTGACAGGTAGTCAGTAGTCCCACCCACCAAATTTGTGATCCGACTGCCTTTGAGTCATTTGTAAACATGTCTATTTTATAAAGGCTTGTGCTGCAGCCTGGAAAAGTCCCGCATCACAAGCTTAAATCCTAAGAGGCATGTTTTTAAACATCCCTGCAGCCCATGGCAGGTACGGCATGCAAGTTTGTTTAGGTGGTGCACCATGGAAGGATTTCACCATTGCGTAGGTCATGGGTGGCAGAGCCCCTGATCGTGACCCAAACAAAAAACTTTCTACCAGCTTTTTAAATTCAGAATACGCTACGTGAAATGGTTGGAGGAATGTTGCATCGTAATCCATTGTGGTGGAATGCAATCAGACCGAACATCGGGCTCCTTGAGGATATTGGAAGATGTTGCTCGGTTCATCCTTTTTGCAATTCCATCGGACCTACTGCAGCCTAATGTGGATCTGTCTGACCGCTTGTACAGATCTCAGTACTAAAGACACCGACGGTCCTACCGATATTATAATTGGCCCCATTGTATTTAGAGTTATTAAAAATATGTAAATTATACTTTTCGAAATATTTATACTTATTTTTTTGTATTATTATTTGAAATAAATGCTTATTATTTTTTTTTGTTATTCAAAATATTTAGGGGCCCATTAGTATGTTGGGTGGATCGCCACCGCCCGCATGGCGGTGACGATCCGCCCGACATATTCCCTCGCCCGCATGCAAATTTCCCCGCCACATTACCATGGCGGGGGGGACCCCGGCGGACGGAAAGACCGTCTGCCGGTTTACGCCCGGTCGATGAGTCGACCGGGCGGAAAAGCTGTTAATATGGTGGCGGTGTCTGGTAGACACCGCCATCCATATTAGAATACATGCGGGGACATGCGTTGCTGCAATGGAAAGCCATGCGGTTCTCAACATTGGGGGCCCGTAGCGGGCCCCCAGGGATTCTGGGGGGTGGGGGTGCACATGAGGGGTACCTATGTTACCCCCCTGCATTTGACAGTACAACGTGGCAGGCATCGCGCGGGGCCTGTCACGTTGTACTGTCAAATGAACAACTTGCATTTCTGGCATTGCGGCGGGCGGTGCTTTTTCAGCACCGCCCGCCGCAATGTTAGAAATGCGGGATGCGCCCGCCAGTGTGGCGGGCGCATCCTAATGGGATGTGCGGGACCACCGCATGCATTGCGGGCGGTCCCATTTCCCGGGGGTATGGCGGGCGGACAAAGTCCGCCCGCCATGCTAATGACCCCCTTAGTTTGAAATTATGTATTTACAAATATAACTTTTTTGGGTATTTATTATTTTCTAAAAACTGTTTTATTTTGTTTAAGTAAATTAGTCTCTTTTTAATATTCCACTTAATGTAGTATTAATTAAAAAAAATGTACCCCTCTGCAATACAACTATTTCACTGTTGTTGCACTTACTACAGTGTCAACACTACATTTTACCCCTATATCAAATAACACTTTCCATAATTTTTATGCTGATTGCAATTGGAAAACTTAATTTTACCCCTCCACAAACCAACTTTCTCACTAAAGTACTATTGTCTGGAGTGGGTATCGTATAATTTACACGTTATGATTTTAACATTTCGCCTACTATTAAATAGATTTTATTGTGAATATAATATCTAAGAACAGAAATATTTTATACTCTAATCTACATTTTTTAAATGTATATGATTATGTTTATGATTACATAGAATTATCAAATCTTCAATTCTTAATATATTTATTATGTATTAATTTTTTACTAACGTGTTTTATTGTATTTAATAAACATTTTAATACCAAACTAAATTGTTTTATTTTTAAATCTTTTTGCTTATTGGAGATATACGTAGGACAGTTGAAACGTGTTACTGGATACTATTCTACGATTGGATTTACAGTAATAATTATATTTTGCTTCGTTTGCTGTACGTATATTTATAGCTTGAGCCTACGAGTGGTGACATGAATATACTTACCATGTCTGACATTGAGACTATTGCCACACTAAGAGAGATCGAGCTGGGTGGCAAAGATTGGGTTTCTGACCGTGAACTGTTAGCTAACATGGGGATGGAGGTCGATCGCAATTCCAGGAATGATTTTAAACCTAAATCTAGGTTTAATCCTGTGACGCTACATGATGGCATTGACGCCTTCCATGAAAGCATTGTCTTTGATCTCGTGACATTGTGGGAGAAACAAAACAATACCTTTGCTAGTAACCTTACGTCAGCTCAAAGAATGGGCCTACAGTCTCTCCAAAAGGCTGAGTCTTTTGTTATAAAGCCCTCAGATAAAGGGAGCAATGTTGTTCTTTGGGATCTTGTTAAATACAAAACAGAAGCAAGACGACAGTTGGAGTACTCAGGGAGTTACCTGAGGTCTAACCAGACAGAATACTCCAGGACTATTACTCAATACCATCTATTACTTGAGAAATGGCATGGACAAGGAACTCTGAGACGCAATGAGTTCCTGTTCCTCATGACTAAGAAGCCTATGGTCCCTGTCTTTTATATGCTCCCTAAAGTTCATAAAAGTCTAACTGAACCTCCGGGCAGACCCATCATTGCCGCCAACCAGAGCTTACTTGAAAACTCTTCCATCTACCTTGACTATTTCCTCTGTAAATATGTTTTTAATTTGCCATCATATTGCAGGGATACCATGGACACCATGGACTTTCTATCTAAAACGCAGGGTATTCCATGGAAAGAATCATATGTATTTGCTACGATTGATGTGGTGTCTCTTTATACTTGTATCGAGCATGACTTGGGCCTGAAAGCTTGTAAATACTTTTTAGAGATAGACCACTCTCCATGTTTGATCACACTACCTTACTGTTGGATATGTTAAGCTTTTGCCTTCACAACAATTGTTTCCTTTTGAAGATACATGGTATAGGCAATATACTGGGACGGCGATGGGAAGCTGCTTCGCCCCCAGTTATGCCTGTATCTTCATGGGGTGGTGGGAGGCGGAGCACCTTTGGCATCCAGGTAATGAGTGTTTTATGGATAATGTGATCCTGTGGACCCGCTACATTGACGATATTTTTCTGATTTGGGATGGTCCACAGGGTTTGCTTCATGATTTTATTGCAGGTTTGTCCATCAATGAGCTCAACTTAAGTTTTACTAGTAAAATACATGCTACCACCATTGAATTTTTGGATGTTCAGGTTGAGGTGAGGGATGACTGCATACATACAAGCTTGTTTAGAAAAGCTACTGCAGGGAATAGCGTGCTACATGCACGTAGTCATCACCCTGATGCACTCAAGAGAAGCATCCCTTATGGAGAGTTGCTCCGCGCTAAACGCAATTGTAGTTCTGCTGAAGCCTATACTAGGGAAAGTTTGAATATGTTTAGCCGTTTTAAAACACGAGGCTACTCAGGTCAAACCATTAAAATAGCTACTGAAAAAGCTGCAGGGAGGGACAGAAACAGCTTGTTGGTCCCTAAGACCACTAACAAAAGAGCTCAGGAAGTAAGACTTATCACCACCTTCTCGAATGCATCACAAGCCTTACACAGGATAGTTAACAAGCACTGGCATTTAGTCAGGCAGGATGTGGTTATTGGTAGATTGGTTAGTCCCAAGCCACACATCACCTATCGTAAGTCTAAATCCCTACAAGATACCCTGGTACATAGTCATCTTACACATAGGAGCATTGGCTCGGGTTCATGGCTTAAGGAACTCCCCGGTTTTTATAAATGTGGCCGGTGTAAGGCCTGTAGTAACAGCCGCAATGTGAAAAGCTACCCTTTGCTAGTGGGCAGGGATGAGAAAATCTTGTCATTTATAAATTGTAACACCGAATTTGTGGTGTATGTCATTGTCTGTATTTGTGGCCTGCGCTATGTCGGCAGCACCATCTTTCCCGTAAAAAAGCGTATCCTTGAGCACTTGCGCGCAGTGAGGAACAGGGATCTGACTTATACTGTAGCCAAGCATTGCATGTTGGAACATGGTGGGACAGTTGATGTCTCTTCTAAACTTTCTTATTTTGGAATTGACAGGGTCCCAGTACATCCCAGAGGAGGTGACCGTGAAAGAAATCTCAGGCGCCTGGAATCGGAGTATATTATCCGCCTGCAAAGCAAGACCCCCGGAGGCCTCAATTGTGAGGAAGACCTTCATGTCCATTTAGGCTAGAAAAGATACTATATACAATTGGTGCCCCCTAAATACCCTTAGGACACTGTATATATTGCTATCTTCCTTCTCCTAACCTGGGTTCTAATTTTATTTGATTTCATTTCATTGCTGTTTTCCAACGTAGTGTGCCTGAAGGGCTCCATTCCCCTTTTCCTTTATTTTTGCTAATTTTCTGGCCTTGTTTAATTTCTCCTCCTAGATTTATCTGTTTCCCTATCATCTTCCTATTTGAGGAATTCAAATTTCCGTTTCAGCGTTATAGTCGCACTGTAATTCATTTTTTCAAGCGGCTGCTTGAACTTATGGTTTCTCCCACTCCGCTTTTCCCTTGTATAGCACCTAGGGTGGGTTTTAATAGTGCTCTTTTTCTTTTGTTTTCATCTAGTTATATGCTTTAGTTCTTGTTACCTTGTTGCTTTTTTACTTTTCCTGTACTTGTCAAATGGGATCTGGCAGGCCTTGTATTAGGTTAAATATGGGTGCAGTGGTTTTCTTGGCCACTATGTGCCTTTCAGCCTCATGAAACTTTTCACTTGTTTGCGCACTTGCGCAGTGAGGCTCTGTTGTAAATCATCATTTGATTGCCATATCCCATTGCCGTGGGTTTTGTATATGTTTCTTTTTATGCTTATTTCATTATGGTTCTGTTGCCACGTAATTTAGTTTGTTTAAACTATCATGAGCTATAATAATGGGTATTATACCTATTTGTTCAAAACGTGATGTTAGTCTGTCTTCTTATATGAAGAGACCTTAATTACCATATATATTTTTCTTTATGTCTATGTATTTGTCTTGTGACCTTTTCCATGAGCACTTAAATACAGCCACTTCCGGGTCAGGAAGTGACTTTGACAAAGACCGTGAGGTTGAAACGCGTCAGTCAATAAACTTTTGCTCTTAAAAAATATCCTGAGTGCGACTTTGCCTTCTGTTGTTTGACTGGAGGATTTGTACAAATTATTGCGGGTCCAGCGCCCGCCTGCTCGCACCAACCCTGTCTGGTGGATGAGGTCGGATGAAAGGCTGGAATTTTCCTTGTACTTTTCCTTTCCCGATTCCCGCCGCTGCTGTGAAAAATCACCGTGTTCTTTGAGCCGGGTTTTGTCGGGACCGGTTGCCGGGTAACAGCATGGGCTTCGTTCCGCAGAGAGACGCAACACGGAAGTGCTGCTAGCTCCCGGTACGGAAGTTGTCCTGCTTGTGGTTAGCGGATCCCGTCTGTGACAAAAGAAAGCGGCAGGGGTGCTTCGTTTGCCTCTCTGACTAGTGGTGTTCCACTGTTTCAGAAGGCGTTCACGGAGGAGGATATTTGCGGAAGAGCTTGGATTTTTGAAAAGCGTGGGCTGGCTGAGACCGTGAGTCGGAGACAGTGAAACAGGATTGCCACGATGAGTGAAGCAATCAGGAAGCGATTGGATGTTGCCAAATCGCTTTTTTCTGAAACGGATGTATCACCAAATCCGAGTGGTGATGGAACAGGAACGTCTACGAGTGGAACAGCAACTACGTTGAAACAGGACCTATATAGGCTTGAAAAACTATATAAAAAGGAGATCAACAGAAGCTGGGAGGTTATTTCCCTCAATAACTACATAGAGGTGGAGCGCGTCCCAAGGGGTCTGCGAATCCTCATTACACCTACTTATCAAAATCCTGATCCGCAGCTCCTCGAGGAGTGGTCTGCTCTCATGGCTGCCACATGTAAAAATATGTTGGGTCTTCTTGCGAAATATGCCGCACTCGAGTTAGAGCAAATCAGTGAGGAGATTAAATCTCTGCGTGAGATGCTTGACAAACATGAGTCGCAAAGTGAAATATCCAGCTTTTTGAAAGATATGGATGGAAGATTACTGAAATATGAGGAAGGCATTAAAGCAAAGAAGCGCTGGAAGTTTATCAGAGATCGCAATGATTATGCCCAAGGACGCATACTGACTTTTGGACGCAAATATGATGCAGCAAGGAAAGACCTACTACAAACCGAAACTGTTAGGATTCGGGAATTGGAAACCTCTGAATCCAGCTCTGAGGCGCCATCTGACCTGGATGAACAACAGAGTCTTTCGGCAACGGCACGAGGACCCTTCCTTCCCACACAGAATACCGTTTTTACGGGAAAGCGTGAGTGGAAGGAAGAAACCACCGCGAGGAAGAGGAAGAGGCGCAAACAGCGAACAAGGAAAAGACAAATCAGGAGAGGAGGCGAAGGCCAAAGAAAACGAGACGCCATATGGGAGAGGACAACGGCGATCCAAGCGCAACAAGTAATGGGTGAGTTAAACCACAATAATTGATCTATTATTAATATCTCCTCACATTCCATTACCCCTGATGAACGCTCAGTGCTTGAATTAGGCCTATCCTTTTGCCCTACTGCCAATTTTAACTTTCCCAGAGCTCGCATTGACATTTTTTTATTTATAAGGAAACTGAAGCTCCTCAAAACACACGCGCTTAAACATGGCAGGGCTACTCACACTGAGATCTCCCAGCTTGAGCATACGAGTGGTGACATGAATATACTTACCATGTCTGACATTGAGACTATTGCCACACTAAGAGAGATCGAGCTGGGTGGCAAAGATTGGGTTTCTGACCGTGAACTGTTAGCTAACATGGGGATGGAGGTCGATCGCAATTCCAGGAATGATTTTAAACCTAAATCTAGGTTTAATCCTGTGACGCTACATGATGGCATTGACGCCTTCCATGAAAGCATTGTCTTTGATCTCGTGACATTGTGGGAGAAACAAAACAATACCTTTGCTAGTAACCTTACGTCAGCTCAAAGAATGGGCCTACAGTCTCTCCAAAAGGCTGAGGGGCATATTAGCAAGGGCACTATCGCCGCTTTAGCGGCACTTTTTGCCGCTAAAGCGGCGATATTTATATCGCCCTATCAGCAAACTGTCTCTAACAGCAGTTAGAGACAGTTTCTCGGGCATTAGCGCCCGTTTTTACCGCTTTGCATGTCAGCGATATTTATCGCTAATGACATGCAAAGTGGGCGTTCCCGACGAACAAACCTGGGAAACACTCGCTAACAGGCCTATCGCCTATTAGCAAGGTGGCCATGGCCCCAGTTAGCGACGTGAAAAGTCGCGCTAACCGGGGTCATCGCCATTTATTTAACACCTGCAATTAGCAGGTGTTAGCCATACCTAACATGGGGGTGGATTATGCTGATACGACCACAGGGTCGTATCAGCAAGGTGTTCTCCTTCTCCATGCAACATCGCTGGTTTTTCAGCGATGTTGGCCCATTCCTCGCTATCGCTGGAATATTCATCGCCATAGCGCTAATCGTTGCTAATACAGCGTTAGCGTGGCGATATATTCCAGCGATAGCCGGCGATAAAAAAATCACGCTAAGCAGGGTTAGCGATGATTATCGCCTCTTCTTGCTAATATGCCCCTGAGTCTTTTGTTATAAAGCCCTCAGATAAAGGGGGCAATGTTGTTCTTTGGGATCTTGTTAAATACAAAACAGAAGCAAGACGACAGTTGGAGTACTCAGGGAGTTACCTGAGGTCTAACCAGACAGAATACTCCAGGACTATTACTCAATACCATCTATTACTTGAGAAATGGCATGGACAAGGAACTCTGAGACGCAATGAGTTCCTGTTCCTCATGACTAAGAAGCCTATGGTCCCTGTCTTTTATATGCTCCCTAAAGTTCATAAAAGTCTAACTGAACCTCCGGGCAGACCCATCATTGCCGCCAATCAGAGCTTACTTGAAAACTCTTCCATCTACCTTGACTATTTCCTCTGTAAATATGTGTTTAATTTGCCATCATATTGCAGGGATACCATGGACTTTCTATCTAAAACGCAGGGTATTCCATGGAAAGAATCATATGTATTTGCTACGATTGATGTGGTGTCTCTTTATACTTGTATCGAGCATGACTTGGGCCTGAAAGCTTGTAAATACTTTTTTAGAGATAGACCACTCTCCATGTTTGATCACACTACCTTACTGTTGGATATGTTAAGCTTTTGCCTTCACAACAATTGTTTCCTTTTGAAGATACATGGTATAGGCAATATACTGGGACGGCGATGGGAAGCTGCTTCGCCCCCAGTTATGCCTGTATCTTCATGGGGTGGTGGGAGGCGGAGCACCTTTGGCATCCAGGTAATGAGTGTTTTATGGATAATGTGATCCTGTGGACCCGCTACATTGACGATATTTTTCTGATTTGGGATGGTCCACAGGGTTTGCTTCATGATTTTATTGCAGGTTTGTCCATCAATGAGCTCAACTTAAGTTTTACTAGTAAAATACATGCTACCACCATTGAATTTTTGGATGTTCAGTTTGAGGTGAGGGATGACTGCATACATACAAGCTTGTTTAGAAAAGCTACTGCAGGGAATAGCGTGCTACATGCACTTAGTCATCACCCTGATGCACTCAAGAGAAGCATCCCTTATGGAGAATTGCTCCGCGCTAAACGCAATTGTAGTTCTGCTGAAGCCTATACTAGGGAAAGTTTGAATATGTTTAGCCGTTTTAAAACACGAGGCTACTCAGGTCAAACCATTAAAATAGCTACTGAAAAAGCTGCAGGGAGGGACAGAAACAGCTTGTTGGTCCCTAAGACCACTAACAAAAGAGCTCAGGAAGTAAGACTTATCACCACCTTCTCGAATGCATCACAAGCCTTACACAGGATAGTTAACAAGCACTGGCATTTAGTCAGGCAGGATGTGGTTATTGGTAGATTGGTTAGTCCCAAGCCACACATCACCTATCGTAAGTCTAAATCCCTACAAGATACCCTGGTACATAGTCATCTTACACATAGGAGCATTGGCTCGGGTTCATGGCTTAAGGAACTCCCCGGTTTTTATAAATGTGGCCGGTGTAAGGCCTGTAGTAACAGTCGCAATGTGAAAAGCTACCCTTTGCCAGTGGGCAGGGATGAGAAAATCTTGTCATTTATAAATTGTAACACCGAATTTGTGGTGTATGTCATTGTCTGTATTTGTGCCATGCGCTATGTCGGCAGCACCATCTTTCCCGTAAAAAAGCGTATCCTTGAGCACTTGCGCGCAGTGAGGAACAGGGATCTGACTTATACTGTAGCCAAGCATTGCATGTTGGAACATGGTGGGACAGTTGATGTCTCTTCTAAACTTTCTTATTTTGGAATTGACAGGGTCCCAGTACATCCCAGAGGAGGTGACCGTGGAAAGAAATCTCAGGCGCCTGGAATCGGAGTATATTATCCGCCTGCAAAGCAAGACCCCCGGAGGCCTCAATTGTGAGGAAGACCTTCATGTCCATTTAGGCTAGAAAAGATACTATATACAATTGGTGCCCTCTAAATACCCTTAGGACACTGTATATATTGCTATCTTCCTTCTCCTAACCTGGGTTCTAATTTTATTTGATTTCATTTCATTGCTGTTTTCCAACGTAGTGTGCCTGAAGGGCTCCATTCCCCTTTTCCTTTATTTTTGCTAATTTTCTGGCCTTGTTTAATTTCTCCTCCTAGATTTATCTGTTTCCCTATCATCTTCCTATTTGAGGAATTCAAATTTCCGTTTCAGCGTTATAGTCGCACTGTAATTCATTTTTTCAAGCGGCTGCTTGAACTTATGGTTTCTCCCACTCCGCTTTTCCCTTGTATAGCACCTAGGGTGGGTTTTAATAGTGCTCTTTTTCTTTTGTTTTCATCTAGTTATATGCTTTAGTTCTTGTTACCTTGTTGCTTTTTTACTTTTCCTGTACTTGTCAAATGGGATCTGGCAGGCCTTGTATTAGGTTAAATATGGGTGCAGTGGTTTTCTTGGCCACTATGTGCCTTTCAGCCTCATGAAACTTTTCACTTGTTTGCGCACTTGCGCAGTGAGGCTCTGTTGTAAATCATCATTTGATTGCCATATCCCATTGCCGTGGGTTTTGTATATGTTTCTTTTTATGCTTATTTCATTATGGTTCTGTTGCCACGTAATTTAGTTTGTTTAAACTATCATGAGCTATAATAATGGGTATTATACCTATTTGTTCAAAACGTGATGTTAGTCTGTCTTCTTATATGAAGAGACCTTAATTACCATATATATTTTTCTTTATGTCTATGTATTTGTCTTGTGACCTTTTCCAATGAGCACTTAAATACAGCCACTTCCGGGTCAGGAAGTGACTTTGACAAAGACCGTGAGGTTGAAACGCGTCAGTCAATAAACTTTTGCTCTTAAAAAATATCCTGAGTGCGACTTTGCCTTCTGTTGTTTGACTGGAGGATTTGTACACATATATATATATATATATATATATATATATAGATGCATATAAATATAAATATATACATTTACATATTTAGATAGCTATATAGAAAGATATGTGTGTGTGTGTTTGAATTTCTGACAAGAAGGATATTAGATTGATATTTTTATAAACCATTATAGAATTTTTAGTGTTATTACATTTGTGTTCTCATTTGACTTATTTAATTATTACTGTTGAGATTTTTATATTTAAAAAATATATATTTGCTTAAATGTTATTAGTAATAACGAAAAATTGTCTTCAACAATACCTTGATTTTCATTGCTAGTATAGCATGATGAAGATTTACATATAGTTATTTTTTTCTTAATATTTTAAGATGAGGATATTTTGCTGGTCGATATATTGTCTGTAAACTCTAGCTTACCAAGCATTCTCACAAACAGCAAAAAGTAGTGAATATGGTAATGTGTGCCATGGATGCATAAGGTCAAAGGGTAGTATTTGTCTCTATGGTGTGTCAAGCACCAGGGATCTGTGATGGCATTAACAGCTGTAATGTCAGATAGCAGGAATCAGTTCCGCTGCGGTTGCACTATGAAATTACCATAGTTGTCAAGGTCCCTCCCCCAATACACACAACCATGAGCACTCTAGCCATTGCAAATAGCCTTTGCATAAAAAAAGATGTTGTTTGTTGATTTTGTCAAGGAAGTCCACTTTCTCACCTACTAAAGCAGAAAACTTAGCATACTTTCAAGACCTTAGTGCGTGTCCATATTTTTCCAAAAGGCATATCTAACCATTATTTCTATCGATGTCCACAATGTGCGGAGCCCCAAAGATTCCTTAAAACAGGATGGTCTTCCCACTCTTTCTCGGTGCCATGTGGCTACTCGGGTCGTTGGGGTTTGTCTTACTGGCATGTATCACAGCACCCTCACACAAACCTGTCTGATGGGCCAATTCCGATGCCTGACAGACCGGAGCCCATCCTACATTGATTGTGAACTGGAACTGAATAACCTTTACTAGTTGGTTACAGCTCCGCAAGTAGGATGCGACTGAACATTGTTTGCTCGCAATCCTATGATTTACAACGTGAGCATGCATTCAGAACGCAATGCATGCTCTCATTCTAAAGAGCATGGGTGCAGTTCATCTCTGCACCCGGTGGCAGGTACTTTAAGGTACAGTACACTGTATGCATGGATCTAAAGGGGTGAGCCATACGTATCCCCTAGGCTGCCATTCTGCGGCCTTTCACCTATGTTGTCCATGCTCTGGGCACCCAAAAATAGATTCACAATGCTTTTCTGTGTCAGAAAGGCCTCCACAGAATGGCAGTGGTAATCTGCCATTGTAATTTCTCTGTCGAAATAAAGCTGGGAGAGTGATTACTTCAGGCCTTCAAAATGGCTGACTGCTCTCTATGCCCGTCGGAAGACATTCTGAAAAGTGAATCGGATTCCCTTCCGACCAACTACATTGAAATGGGTCTGTGTGGATGGTATTGGATCATACAATCACTATGCGGGCTGCAGGTCTTCGACCGATGTTCGGAGCCCTGACAGGCCTCATCATAATTGGGCCCTGGGTTTGTCATGCTCTGTGTGGGACAGGTACCCTTTAGCAATTCCACATCATGGAGGTGCAATCGCAGAACTGGTAGCAGTATCAACAAAGGGCAGGTTAGACCATGTTTTGAGAGAAAATATGTAAGGCTTCTGTGGGAGGGAAGGGAAAGGGTGGTATTGCAAGGGAAGAAGGTACCTGACTTCAATTACCTGCGGAGAACAAGTGACTATTCCAAATTCCTTTACCTAGTCCCTTTGCAGGTATTATTATAACTAAACTTTAACCCATTGCAGTGTAATCCTACGGCCCTCTCTACCTCTAGTGGTAGCAAAAAGCTTTAGACCCGGCAACTAGTAAAGTTGCTTTTCTGCGGTCGTGTGCCCTGGTTCATAAATTGACAGTCAACATACGAAAGCGGTTCAACACCAGCATACCTGCTGTCTAGTTAAAGGGGAACCATAAGTCATAAACAAATGCCACTGTCCACTTCTTCAAAAACAAAGTAACCAATGTACATAACTCAGCTTGGAAGCCTAGCAAAAGAATTAACACTTATGACAAAGTTGAACCCATGGATAATTGGATATCACAGTGCTTATGAAGCAGGTTGTCTACAACCAAAGATGAAAACATGGTGGTGCCAGCACCACGTATTCTGCTTTTGAGACAGTGGGCATAGTCACACTAGAGACAGCCTCACATAATGAGAGTTGGTGCATGTACTTCCACTATAGCTTGGACATGTACGACAGTCAAGTCACATCTAGAGGTAAGAAGTAGCTGACCTTGTCAATCATATGTTCAGTAATGTAACCTCCACTTCCCAAACAACAGAAGTAGGTATAGGGGTGCATTCCTGGCGTGGAACACCACTGCTGGCCTCAAGGTGCACTAAAGCACTGTGTCAGCAGGGTACATAAACCCCTGTGCTTGCACACAATCCAAGGAAGTAGGGCATGTTTGACAACCTCGTCTCAAGAGAAGAGTGGTTGACATTGACATTCGACTCTGTTTTGATTTCAGCGTGGCAGAAGACTAAAATACATACGCTGTTGGTCACCGTCTGTGGACTTTAAACAGTTGCTTCTAGAAAATTCCCCTGGCATTGTGGCTGCACTGCTCTCGCCCTGTGCCACTGACCGTCAGCAGCAGCCTATCTGGTGGCGATCCTTCCTGTGACAGGCACACTCAAATCCAGGCCTAACTGCTAATCAAATCTGCAAGACCTTTAGGGCAATGCAACGTGTGGTGGCTGAAAAGAGGTAAACCTTATTCCTGCAGTCCCCTTACATGTTGTTTCAGAGGGGGATGGCCATTTAACAAGCCAAGCGGCTCCAGCTGCGGTCTACAACTGTCCTCAGAGCCCCTAGGTGCTCGACATGCTGTTTGGACACAATAGCTGGTGCCCCCAAGCAGAGGCTTTCACGTTTTCAGGTGCCCACAAATGCTCTAATAAAATTTAAGAAATAAACAAGGGAGGTACCCTTCAATTCCAGTCAGGGACAGGGTAAGTACAATCAAAAAAACACAAAAGTCCCTATAGAAGATAATTAATGAAAACTAAAAATTCTACACAGTACTGGTGGTCAGAATATCAATAGAAGTCCATACACTTTAATATACTTAAAAACAGTGGGTCAGAGCAAGAAAAGACAATAAAATATTTAAAAATATTAATATTTATTTGCAAATATATACACAGTCAGTATCAAAAACATTTCATCATTAAAATACAAAATTTGCCAGAAAACAGAATTGTCAAAAATAAAAAACATATCATAATAAAATTCCCAAATACAAGAAAACAAAGTTGTCGACGCTGCGTTTCGGTGACTAGACAAATGTACACCTTCTTCAGGACAGTTTTCTAAACAAAAAAACATTATATTATTATCAAAACATTTATGTTGCTGACCTATTATACACTGTTGTCTAAATTTTTGTTCTGACAATTTCACAGTTACTCAAGTTGACACCAGCACTCAAAATTATTAATGTCCACCCTTCGTAGTGAACAACATTTTTAACAATAATTTTGCTTAATACTATAAGAATTAATCCATATTTTTTTTTAATCCTAATAAAATAAAATTAAAAAAGGACAACATACCTAAAAACACTGTAAAACGTTTCTAGAATTCAATTTTACTAGACGTTTCAGTGAATCACATTTGTAGGGGTGAGGGATTGGAAATGTTCACCTCATCGAAAACCTTGGGGTTGCAAAAGAAGAACACAAGAGAGAGAGTATATATTTATTATAGGTGTTAGCTCTACAACGGTATCTCCAAGTTATATATGTTATTAGAGTATACTAATAATACCAGTGGGTCTAAACGTACCTTGAAGTTGGAAATCTTATAGGTTTAAAAAGTGTTCGTTGATGCCACCGTTCTATTTTTATGCACCAATTGTGCCCGAATCCTATGGGGAAAATTTATATAAAGGGCATTACACCAAAGGCACCCAGTTATAACTCAAACATGCCCGAGTATCATGGACAAGCTTACCAGTAAAACAGATAAAAACTGGAACATCAATAGAAAAGGATGCGCCGTGATCAGAAGTATCAAATCCAGAAAACAGGATCTTCGCCGGTATTGTAATCAATATATATGGCGGATAATCTAAAATGGTAACTCTGGCGTTTATACAGCCGATAGTTTAAAATCTACAAAAAAACAATATATTGTGTTATTTTGATGCGATTATACGATATCGAATCAATAAGATACAGTTATATATAATGATGGCTTATATCGTGTTGTTAGCGACTTCATCTCAGAGTGCCAGTATTTCACCCTAAAGCAAGTAAAATGCTTACATAACCGGGTGAAACAATATATACAGAAATATTCATGGGATATATTGCTTTATAATTCTAAATATCCCTTCTGTTTGAAAGAAGTTTTAGCATATGGTTCTCTAAATCTCAGCCATGAAAGTATCTAATAAATATTTATATATCGAGAAATATGGGTAACACACACTATTGTGTCCCACTTCAAAATATTAAAAAGGGAGAAGGAAGTACTGTTTCAAATCATTATTAACTTAACAGTGCGTGATATGTCGTATATAGCAGGGACCTTGCATTATTCCTGTTCACCCATGTCTCCTTTTAATCATCCATCTGAGGTTCTTTAATTTTGACCCCATCTTACAGTCACCGCCATTTTTGTGTTGCCTTTACACAGGCTGCTCGATGAGCGAAGTGTCTCTGCCCTTTTGGACTGCAACGTGTCAAAAACCCCCTCCGTCCTTGTCCTTAAACCAATCTCAGACACCAGCCGGCCTAACTAATCCTTGTCTGGACTACCTAATCCCCGTATCAACTATCTGTTAGCCTTTAGTATTCTCCTCTCGCCATATCTTATCTTCTGGCCTTCTGCTATTCTCTCCCTGTGTTTTCCTACCTTGTAACCTTCCTCTTGAAGCATACAGATATGTCCTGCCATTGCAAACACCGAGCTATGGGTACCAGTATTGATTAACTTTGGGGGCTGGATAACACACAACATGTAAGCAGAGAGCATTCTGGTGACACAATATCTTGTTTTCAAACTCTCCTGATTGGCTAAAAATTTGTGTGATGGGTGTATGTTTGTACAGATGTATTTCGACGATGAAAGCTTGTGAGCCACGGAGTCAAGTGGCAGTCTCCTGAGAACCTACTTGATGTACTTCTTGGACAACTGTGCTTAGCTGCAGCTAATAAACTTGGTTTTCTACGCCAACAGAGTATTCCGTGTCTCTGTGCAACAAGGCAGGTGAACCCGAAGATTTCAGGCGTGCCCTGCGCCGCCAGGCCCAAAGGCCCGGTTTTTCACATCTGTAGCTTCTATGAAGATTACTCTATGGAAATAACTAACTACCAAGGCCTACCCGCTTACCTTTTAAAATTAGAACGGCCTCCTTGCGACCAACCGAACAGCTTCCGGGTCAGGATACACAATAGTGTTTGACCCGGAGCTCCTATTTATACAAAGTTTACGGCGATCACATGATCTCTCCTCCCAAAACAATCAGAAAACACCAAATTCATAGAAGGGTGTTGACGATATTTATTGCGAACAAAGATACTAATATTTATCAAAAGAACACAATTAAACACTCGCTTCTTTTTTTAGAGAATTTGTTTTATATTATATATCTTGACGAAAGCGCAACCAAGCGGACCGTAAATACAGCGGCCATTTTGTAATGGTGACAGTACTTTGTTTTGCCTGCAGTCACTAATACATCGCCTATTCCCATACTATTTGGGAAAACATCCCCTCACACTAACACCCACAATCTTGCAAATCATATAAAAAACAACATATAAATTGTCAAAAAACCAGATATATAATAAAAATTGCTTTACTAGATACATTAGCACCACGTAAATATGGCAGCCATATTGAAAAACCGATAAGCGCAAATAGGTTTATACAAAAAACCAAGTTATTTAAAAAGGGGTCGCCCTGGTCACCAATATAACAGAGAAAAATATATATATAAAAAAACAATAATCTCTTTTATCACAACCATTATCGTGTCTCCTGGTGTCATCTCTCATTGGGCAATCCATATTGGTTCTAAACACATTATGTGCCAAAAATACCTAATCACACTCAGGAAACAGTATACGAAAAAGACTTAGGGGCCGATTCCGATCTCGGCCGGTAGTGCTCCAAATCGGATTCGGATTCACCGGATCCGATTCGGAGCCCTGTTTCCCGACCGAATCGTACGCGGGTCCGGCCGAGCGAGTACGATGCAAGCACCCGCAAAATCGCCGACCGACTCGAACGCGGCTTCAACACGCTCCGACCGACTCGCATGGACACGACTCGCACCGCGCTATGGAGACGTTTCCCGGCCGGGTAAGTACGATGCGCGCCGCGAGCAGTCCGACCGACTCGCGCCGTCCTGCTCGAAAAAGCTGTCGGAGCCGGACTTTGGGGGTCCGCGTCGTACCCCCCTGTACGCGTAGGCGCGCGAGTCACACACAGGGGGGACCCATGGGTCCCCCCTACCTGTGCATGTACGCCGCGATGCGCATGGACGCGTATCCGCTGTAGGGGGCGCCCTTGTTCGCCTCACACCCATAGAGTCAATGGGAGCCCGCGTACGCGTTGTACGACCGGCTCCCATTGACTTCAATGGGAGTCCGACCGACTCGAGTCCGATAGCATGCGAATGCATCGTACTCGTCCGGTCGGACTGCTAGGGTCCGATTCGGTCGGAATTCTCTCCGGGTCCGGCTCGGTCGGAGAGATTTCCGGCCGGAATCGGAATTGGCCCCTAAATGTAACACGGGGTATCCAAGAGCTACACTCACAATGTTGGCGAGGCAACTATGATCAAATAAGCTTCTCCCAGTCCTCCTTGCTATTTAATCCCTTTCTAAAGGTATTAAAGCGGGACATATAAAATTGTTCACGTTTCTTTCTTTTTAAAGTTGAGTCCCCACCCCTGAAGCTCATGTGGATAACTTCTAATCCACACCATTTCAAATCTTCACTAATAAAATTTAATCCACATGGTTAAGGGTGGCCTTTCTAAATGTCTCCTAAGGCTCTTTATAAAATAGTTTGCCAAACAAATGTTGGGAATTAGATGCTGGCCGGTGTCCATGCTACTCTCAGCAGACGGGTACTTGGTGTGCTTCTGGCCTTGCTCTTGGCTTAGAAGCCGGATCGCCCTGTGCCTTCCTTTAGGAAGCTAGCTGTTTATATAGTATATCATAAATAGATATCCTGTACAAAGAGTCCTAGTATTCCCTTATAAATGGGCATGGGTTGCTTTACCAATCCAAAGGTTTCTTTTACGTAGTAGTGTCGTTGAGTATCCTAATGCTTATAAGCAAGTAGTGTTAGACAACTGCAAACACACACAATATTCAATAATTGATTTACATGACTCAAGGAGATCTATACGAATGTATAAAAAACATGTACCTTTATATATATTTTTGCCCAAGAATCAATAAGATCAGTTAAGTACGGTTTGCAAGATAAACATTTTTACGTTTACAATGTCGAGAATGCAGTTTACAGAGTCTGAAAAGTTGTCCTATGGGAGGAGAAACAGATATGGCATATAAGGGCTTTGATGTAACTTACAACAGAAACCGCTTTCTTTAAGTTTAATATGGACAAGTTCCATGGCAGCAACATCAGTTTACTTCCAGTGGCAGTAGGCCGCACGGATGCAATTTTTCCAATCAAAATTTGCTTCACAATGCAAGTCAATGTGAATCAGTCTTATCATACGAGGCTGAAGGTTTCACTGGTAGGCAAGGCCAGGCATTAGGATGAACAGGAATTTGGGAACACCTTTGGTCCTCTTCTCCACAGTCCAGAGGTGACCAGTTCAGAGTTGTCCTAAGGCGTTGGGTTTTTCGTCACTGTGAATGCCCACGGTATAGGGGGCATGCAAACAGAGGCTTAAGGCAGCGTCGTGAAGCCCACAGCGTAGAAACACAAGTTGGGCCTGAAATTGGTATATTAACAAACTTTACGGAAATTTTTTTGTGTGACATAAATATTGGGGCAGATTTACAACTTCTGGCGCATCCCTGCAAATCAGCAGGGATGCGCCAGAATAGTTGCGACACGCAATTCTCTCCTTGCGCCACCACGGATGCGCCGCATTTACAATGCGGCGCACCGTGGCGCAAGGAAAGGCCGATGCGTGTCGCATCCTGTGGCGCAAGGGCGGCGCATTGCTGGAGTCGTGTCGCAAGCGCGACGCAACTCCAGCAATGCTCGTGGGCTGCCCATACCTAACGTGGTGCGCCACTCCTTACGCCTGCTTGAAGCAGGCATAAGGATTCGTCGCAGCGCAGTCGGAAAAGTGACTCAGTGAAATCTTGTAGATTTCACTGCATCACTTTTACGAGGCTTTCCTTCGACGGAACGCCCACCCTGCGGAGGAACGCCCACATGAAACCTGACGCAGGGCTTTACAACGTGACTCCCTAGATGCGTCACATTGTAAATAATGTGCAAAGTGACGCAACGGCGGCGCAAAAGTGGCGCAAGGGACTTGTAAATCTGCCCCATAGTGTTTTCAATATTGCAATGTTAAAATATTGTGGTACAAAATATCAATGTAAAAATAATCAAAATTAAGTGCCTCATTACTATGTTGGTCTGAAAGCCTCTGACCTACACTCGGGTTCCCATCACCTGAGTCCGAACCCATCTGCCCGAGTCGGTTGTAATCAAATCAGCCAGACCAATTACAATGATCGCGGTATGAAGGGTAACTGTTTGGTCATTTGTAATCGGTCACGAATGGCAATCGAAGATACCAAGTTGGTCGGAGGTGATCCATACAGTTCTGCAGATACATTTTCCAACTGACCCATTCCGATTTTGTATTCTGACAGCCTTTCTTACTCTGTCTGTCCAACACGTAAAAAGGCTGTTGGAAACTGACTTCCGGGGCTCCTATAAGGTCACTTTTCATGGTGCAAGGTTTTCCGCAGACAGTTATTTCCCCCATAGGAGTTTGTGTTGTTGGTGCGAACACAGGCTCCCATAGTAGTTAATGGGAGTCCTTCCAAACACTGTTTTTGAAGCATAGTATTCAGTCAGATTCAACCGTCGAACACTAGTCGGTAAAATACCGAATAAGAAACGGTGTTGGGCGCAATATTTCTGACTGACATTGTAATGAGCTCATAGTTGTTATGGGTAATATGTCTTTCTAAAAATATTCTACAATTAATTCTTGATTTTAAAATTTTAAAAAAGTTAGTGTTAATTTTGTTATGATTTCTTATTTATGTTAAATTAATATAAATATATAATTTTGGGGTTTATAATTTAGATTTTGAAAACAATTTAGGGGCCCATTACGATGGCGGGCGGAAGCACTACCGCCGTGCTGGCGGATGCAAAAACCACCAGTTACCGCCGGCACGCAGCAGTCCACACGCCCGCCCAATTACGATGCGAAAAGCAGGCCAAACACCGCCGGCAAGCCAGCAACACCGTCCGCCATCAAAGTGCGCCCGCACACGTAGCGGCGCAGCACAACTGACACACACCGTCCGACGAAACACGTCCCGCCCGGCGCATAAATTATGATGCCGCAAACAAACGGCTCTCACGGCAAAGAGACACCGCACGTGAAAGAGAGGCGGAAACACGGACGCAGAGCACGGACAACGAAGAAGCGGCACCCCGGGCATGAATCCAGCACTGCAGGCCCTTCCCATGCTTCTGCTGATGCACCACCAAGGACGCAACGTACCGCGGAGACGCAGGTAGGCACACACACAACAAGTGCACGCAAACAGCGCACACAGTGCAAGGGCGGAAAAAGCGGACAACCCCCACCAGCGCGTGCACACTACACATCCACCATTGCATCCACATATGACACACAGGCCAAATCCTAACATCGCGGAACACATGTGTACACACCACCTGGGACTAGGAACCAACCACCCCGTCACGGCCCCAAAGCGCCGATGACGCCGCCACACATGCGCACAACGCAGAGGCCAACCGCAGCGCCATGCATGCGTCGCACACAGACACAGGGACACAACCAAGCAGCACACACACCAGCCCCACCCCGAACGCACATGACACGTGACAGGCCTGCCACAGACATGTCCCCAACGCCCAATTCACGGACAACACCCAACGCCACACAACCGACGCACACATGTCAGTGAAGTCACGCAACAGCAGGACACACCCCAGTGTAACAAACATGGCGAAGCACACAGCGGCGGCAACACCAACTAGGAGAAGCAGGGCCCCTTCGGGAAGAGGAACGCCAGTACCACACTGAAAAACCCATACCACCCTGCACATATGAACAAGACACATGAAACGGAACACCAAAGAGCCCGGTGACCGACAACAGGTGGCCCAAGAATTACATCCACACACAAGGCCCAACGCAGAGCGGAAAGGCAGCCTGCCGCCCACACAAGGGAGAGCAGACAGCACTGAATGACCTTCCATTCCAACACCGAAACCACAGCCCTACGACAGAAGCCGGTGAATACAGCCATTGTCCAAGAATAGACCAACACAGGCATGCCGAGGAGACCGACCACAGGGCAGATAGCGCATATCACAGAAGCACACAACGGACGGGGAAGAAAGAAGAAAACACTCCCCCATGTCGGCCACATGCAAGTTAATTGGAAGGAGTCACACAGCACTGACCTTGAACTGTCTGAGAAGCATGTGGGAAGAGGGCCCGTGTCCTCCAAACAAGCCAACAGAACACAAGTCCTGTCTCCCTACGACTACACAGAGCTCACAGCAACCTCGGAGCGTGCACATTGCAGACTGCACACACAGCCGGAGCACGCCACCACAACGCACCGCTGCGAAATGGCAACCGCAACACACCTACCCAACTACGCCGAAGAGCTCAAGCTGTACCAAACCAGCACGATACATACATTGGGATGCGATCTCCTGTCCCTGCTGAACGTAAGTTACCGACTGACTTACCGCATCACATTGTTCAGCTGCGTCATGCCCGTCTTCTACTGTCGGAGGTGTCCCTACCAGCATCCCGTCGAGATATGCCTCTCCAACCCGGCATGTCTGAAGGCGGACCTGCTACCACTACTCCTCCCTCTGGACGCACACGACAGGGCCTGCTCTGCCTATGGGGGCATGGCGTATGTGGCCAACATCGCACGCGCACTGAAATGGAACCACTGTGCCTCCACACGACGGATCATCGAGAACAGCTACATCGAATGTCACCCAGCATGCCCCATCATGGTCCTCCAAGGGACAACCTACGAACAACACCTTGACAGCCACCATCCGCTTCATTGGCTGGCAAACATGTACACCACCAATGACATGGAAGCCCTGCTGGACGGCATCGCATACCTGACAACCTGTAAATACGTCGGACCACAACGCAGGTTCCCCGAGTGACCTATGAAGTCCAACCCCGCACCCATGCTCAGCTTCCGCACGGACTGGCCAGTCACCACCACAACAGCCATACCAAACGACCGGCAACTGTAACCACACCATCAACGACATCGCCATGACATCGGATATGACCGGGACATGCACACTGTTCCCCATCACATCCAGGAACACCGCATGCATCGTGGGAGGCAGTGGCATGGGCTCTGTGCATCGCACCCACATGGACGGAACTGCACGAACAACCAGGACACGACATGGATCCAGCGCACATGGACACACACACCGCTCAGTGGACATGAATAGGTCGCCTGGAGTCTGTGGGTGCTGCACCCCTCCCACCCCCGCCCCGGGAATCCCATACCAGGACCTTTGCATGGACGACAAGTGCATACAACAACAACACGACCCCAGTGACTGTGACATGTCCAGTAACCACCACAGTGCAACAACAAGTGGCACGCCGCTGCATGCACGCAAGCACATGCCCTGATGTCATCTCACATGCACGCGTGCATGAGGAACAACCGCAGCAAACCTGTCACATGGAACTGAGATGGACTGTGCCCATGATGCCGAGCGGTCTGGTAGGCTACATGTATACCGTCTGTGTCAAAGTCCGCAGCTCCGCAGCTATACGTAAATGTACATTAGCACAGCCTTGGCCAAGCAGATGTAACCCCACACCCTATCCCATTTGTAATCATGCTCAGTATATCCTCAATATGTATTCCGCTGCCAGTAGTGTCCACTATACTGCATCACAGAGGACAGAAGACTCAATATAATGTTTGAAACCAGAACTGTCTCCGCTGACTCATTTCACAAGTACGAATGAGAGAGGATGAGAGTATGTGAAGTACACGGCAGTCGTGACATGACCATGTAGTCCACTGGTATTGGATGTCAACGCAAATGAGTAGCACTACTGTGGAAGACACACATGTGTCGTGTGAAGTCGTATGGACGCAGTGCTCAGGTGGGTGGGTGCGACGGGTAGATGCGCACATGACAAGTTGGAGCACGCCGTGTTGGGAGGGCTCATGAACAGTACACCACCGCTTCCCTGGGCATTGTGAGAGGACACCTGTCGGGGGAGTGAACACGTGTGTGCACAGCAGCCGGGCACACGTACAAAGCGGTACCAGGCGCACCTCAGCCCACCCTCTGTGGACGAGCTGGATCCTGTTGTGCGCCCGCCATGCCCCTTGACAAGGCACACACAGCCCCAGTCGACCAGGTGTAACCCCAACATAGTCAATCCGCACAGGCGATACAGGGCACGGGATGGCAGTGGAGCATGGTGTGTGAGAGGTCTCCTCGCGCTCCTCCTGGTCATATCACGCAGGCAATAGAACCTCAACGTCCAGCATGGCAAAAAGTCAAATGGAAGTGTAGGGGGACGCACCACAGCACGAGCAGCACTGACGTCACGGGAGGTGGCTCGCACCATCCCATCCATTGTGCATCATACCAACCACGCCACATGCCATTGCGACTAAGTGCAAGCGCGTGCGCCACCACCCCTGAGCCCTCCCCAGAGAGGCCAAAGAGTGAATGTGTGGGCCATCAGCCACAGACGGACGCGGCATGGCCGCAAGGGCAGCCACAGCCACTGGGTGTCGCAGGTGGCGGATCCGGAAGGCGAAGACTGTGATGCATAGTCCATGCAGGCCGGGTCTCCATTTGGGGCACCACGCAGGTGGACGGCGTGCCCGCCACACATCATACCCTGAGACAGCCCACTGCGTGCAATTGGACCCACACATACACTCCTTGCCCTCTCTGGTGCAAGCTTGGGGCTGCCTGTGCAAGCGCTAGCCTCGCAGGTGAGCATGCATATTGGGGGGCGAGGGGAGGACATGAGGGCTGGGGCGAAGATGACTGTATCACTGTCAGTTAGTACAAGGGATGACCCAGATGTGGAAAGGAAGAGACGTGTCCCGTGTGTACTGCAACTAGTCGCCAATCCAACTACCCCCCATGTCCGGAATGTAAGCCCGCACCTAGGCCCGCCCATCCGCCACATCGAACATACCACCAGCACGACAACCTTCCCATTCGAAACACTGACTGGGGGTGGCGACCAGTGAACAATCATGTGTAGCCTACCCACGCGTACATGTGGGCCCTCCATGATCCATGTCACCTGCGGCAAAGACATGACATGCGCAATGAGGGAAGTGAGGAGAGCTGTCCGCCCCACGCGCAGAAGGTGCATCAGCTCCACAGACCCAGCAGCGAGTCCAGCAGGGGTCACATGTGCAGGGGCAGCTGTGCCTGGTGTGAAGGCACATGCATATAGACAGCACATCGACCAATGTGTAGTCTGCCCACATCCACAGTCCATCATCATGCGGACATAGGAATTGAACACAGGGCAACACATCTTAGCTGGTGCACCCACCGTGACCAACAATGCGCAATCATCGACGTACCCGCCCTGTGCATGGCCCCCCACCCAACGGAGGCACATCCAGTGCCACCATCCCACACACACAAGCCTTCCACGGAACATGCTGTGTCCAATGGTCAGTACAGAGTCAGCGCCCATCTGGTGGATCCTGAACAGGAGACACATGCACACACATGCCAGCTCCCACTATGTACGACTGCCACCTGGCACGTGCAATGTAACCTCTCACCTGTGACGTGTGACTGCAAGCACACAGCCGTCTTGGCATGGGGCTGTCAATGTGGACACCAGTCAATGTTTCGGGAGCTGTGATCCGTACAGTGCTGTACATAGGGTGCAGTGCTGACACCTACTACTGTCTCATATCCCCTCGTGCCACAGGTCCCACTTGTATTGGCCGCTCAGCCCGTGCCCACATCGTCGTCGTCGTGTGCCATACTCATCCAGCCTCGGAAGCAGTACCATGCTCAGCAGACACTCATGTTGCCGTGGCGTTGCCGCTAGACGAATATGCAGTCAGTCCCCATCAGCACGCCCACGCAAGTCATTGGGGCCTAGATCCCCATGTGCATGCACATGGCAGTGGTATGTCTCACTTGCCATTGCCATTGTTGGGAGACCTGTGTAAGTGTATTGTGGCCGTGCCGTCCCAGCTTGACAGCTGGGCTGTGGCTCATGTGCTTGCTCAGTCATGTCAGTGATGTGTATGCGAAATTGCTATGTGCCGTGTTGCTTTGACATGTGTCCTCTGCCATTTAACCCAGGCGGAGACCGAACATTGACCGCCCATACCAATTGCTGGCGGACATGGACGATACAGAGGTAATCAGGAAGTTTCGGCTGGACAGGCCAACTCTGCATCGACTGTGTGCCATGTTAGAGCCCCATCTCCGTCCCCGCAGGGTGTATCCGACTGCTGTCACCCCCACGGCTAAGGTGATGGCCGCCATGCATTTCTTCGCCACTGGGTCATTCCAGCACACAGTGGGCAGTGGAGGAGGGATGTCCCAGCCCATGTTCAGCAAGGTGCTGAGGGATGTACTGGCAGCCATGATGCTGTACCGGAACAGGTACATCAGATTCCCCAGGGCTCGTGAATTGGCGGCAGTGAAGGGTGCATTCTATGCCCTTGGCAGAATCCCACACGTCGTGGGAGCCATTGACTGCACTCATGTTGGCCTTGTTCCACCACAGGCCACTGAGCACCTGTACCGCAACAGGAAGCACACGCACTCCCTGAATGTGCAAGTGGTGTGCCTTGCGGACATGGTGATCACCCACGTGTGTGCAAAGTTTCCAGGCTCGGCCCATGACGCACACATAATGCGCAACAGCATCTTGCCACGACTGATGGCCAATCTGCAACAGGATCGTGGCTGTATTGTCGGTGAGTATGTGGAGTGGTGTAGCGTGCTGGTTGTGCGATGCTGTCCCCTGTCCAGTTGGAATAGCAACGGTTCTCTGTGTCCCTCACACCCAGGTGACTCTGCGTATCCGAATGGGGCATGGCTGCTCAGTCCATTGAGGAATCCTCGCACCCCAGCAGACGATCGATACAATGAGGCACATGGGAGGACCAGACGTGTGGTCGAGCGTACCTTTGGCCTCCTCAAGTCCAGGTTCAGGTGCCTGGACCGCACCGAGGGTGCACTGGCGTACTCCCCACAGAAGGTGTGCCAGATAGTGGTGGCGTGCTGCATGCTGCACAATCTGGCCATTCGGAAGCAGATCCCCTCATTGTGGATGACGGAGATCAACCAGGGCCCCAGCCCGCAGACCAGGACAGCTCGAGTGAGGTGGACAGCGGAGAGGAGGAAGCTGGGAATGTGCGCCAGCAGCTCATCGCCCGCTACTTCACTTGACGGTGAGTGTCCATGTACGACGGATGATGTGTCTGTATCTATGCAGGTGTGTGTGTGCTGTGTCAGGGTGGCCGTATGTTCACTGCGTGCAGTGTGTCAACGCTCCATGGCCAGGGTAGTATGCCACTGTTGGTGGCTGTGGCATTGTGCCCTATTGCTCTGTGCGATGTGTGTACATTGCTTGTAGTTGTTGACATGTACTGTGTGATGGGTGTGTGACACACTCATTGAATGTGCTCCTGTTCTGTCTCCCACCCCTAGGTCCCTACAGGTCCCTCCGGATTCCATTTCCATGCCACGCATCAGGTGCCTTTCCGCCCAAGGTGGCCGTTGTATTCCGTACAATAAAGACACAGGGCACAAACAGCAGTTAGTGAAAAAGGTGCATTTATTACAAACTGTGACATGTGATTGTGTGTAAGGTGATGACAAAAGTGGTGCGTGCAGTGACAATGAGCTGTCGGTCATGGCTGCGTGATGATCAGGGTGTACCCACTGGTTCTATGTCCATAGTCCAACACACACATGCCATCCAGATGGCTGTGTGGAGTGGGATCGTAGAGCAAGTCAATGCAGTGGCTGGTCAAGGAAGGCTGGCGGAAGGCTGGCTGGCTGCCTCACTTGCGACTGGAGCGTGCGAAGTCCTCCCGGGAGATCTGTTTCCTCTTCGGACGGCCCCTTCCACGTTTGGGAGGGGGTGTGTGGTGGCGACCTGCTGGTGGTGGGTGAGGTGTGCTCACTGGCTGTGGACGCAGGGGAAGTGGACACTGCTGCCCGAGCCTGCGCCCTAGCAGGTGGTGGCGGAGGTGGTGTTGCTGGCCTTGCCTGTGACCCCACCGCCACCACCAGCTGGCCCATGAGGTCCACGAGTTGGTCCATACGGGACACGAATTGGCCCATATGGGCGTCCATGGACCTCAGCACCCCCAGCACCTCCCGCGTGTCAGTAGCAGACCTGGCCCATTGTCCTTGGGCCTCTTCATAGGCCCCAAGGACTCTGTCCATTTGAGGCAGGGCATGGCTCCCAGGGGAGGCTGGCGTTTCCCTGACCCTGCTCCTCCTACCAGTCCTGCTGCCACCGGCCTGCCCACTAGCCACATTGCTCACCACGGTCCTCGCTGTGGCTCCCAGGGTGGATCCAGTCGGCCGGGCCACCACCTGCGCTGGGGCTGGTGCCAGCGAAGACGTGGTGGTGGTGGAGGCGGTGGTGGTCGGTGCGGCGATGGTGGCGGTTGCAGCAGTGGTAGTGGCCGCAATGACCGTGGGTGTGGCCGCAACGACAGTGGCAGCAGGGGACTGGGACTGTTCAGCATCCCTGGATGATGGGTTGGTGGGTAGGAGGGGTCCTGGGGAGCGGCTGGGCCCTGCCACGCCAGATGGGCCAGCTTGGTGGTCCGTGTCCGAAGAGGTGGACAGATCCTCCAGATCCGTGTGTCCTCGTTGGGGGCTTGTAGGCTGGCTGTGCTGGCTGCTGTCTCCATCCCCAGCGTCCAGCAGTTCGTCACCTGTGGAGAGAATGAGATTTGTTATTGTGTTGCACCTGGCGAAGTATGTATTAGTCGTCTGACATTGGCAGTTCGTGCAATCTCGTACATGGGTTTCCCGGAGGCGAGTGTGTGGCTGTGGCATCTGTCGGTGTGTGTGCTAGGCAATGGGACTGTGTGCTGTGCACATGTGGCATGGGACGGATTGGCCATGCCGATGGGTGTGTTGCTTTGCCCCTACTCATTGTGACTCTGGTGTATGCGGGCTCCTGGCCCATCCTGGGTCTGGTTTGTACTTTGCTTTTGGAGTTCAAATGGAACGCTTAGGAACGCATATGGCAACATGGGGGCCATGCCCCAGATTCGCATTTGGGAGGGTATATGCTTTTGGGGTACATGCTGTGAGCCATGGGTGCCGAACGTGACATGTGTTGTGGCAGCATGACAGTGCATGGTCTGAGGTGTGTGCATGCCTGACATGGCCTGCATATTTGCTGTCTGTTGTGATTACTGGACATGGCATTGGACGCATCGTTATGAGTGAGTGATGGTTGTGTGCCAGCCAACGTATTGCAGTTGTCCCATCTCCTTGGTGTGCGTGCTGCCCTGTGCCATGTGCATCACTGCAGTGCTCGGGGGTGTGGCCCATGTTGTGTGTTGTTGCTCACAGTGTGTCGTGCGCTTAATTGACTTCTGGCACATGGTTGGTCATGGGCATGTGTCTTAGCGTGACTGCTGTATGTGTGGCAGCTGTGCGGATGACATGCCTTTCATGAGACTGGGGCTGACGGATGGGATGGATGGTATGTTGTATGTGCATGGTGTGTCTGTGTGTTTGATGGGTTCAGTGGTGTTCGTGTGCATTTCTGTTGTTCCGCTCTGTTGCGTCTAGTGTTGTTTGTCTTACATAGGCGTAGTTGTGGGGTGTGTGGTTGACAGGCAGTAGGGGCTACATGGACAGGACTTCAATGGTGTTTCGGTTGTGTGTGATGAGTTGCACAGTGGCTGCCGTGTGGGACTATATTCAGTGTGGCTTGTGCATGCAGACGTGGCTCCTTGGGTGTTGCTATGTCTGTGATGGGTCATGTGGGGTGTGAGTCTGCTGTTCATGTCCGTGTGCACATTGTTCACTTGTTCGTGACGGTGGGCGGTGCTGCGTGTTCGTGTGCTACGTGACATGTCCCATGTGTTGGTGGTGTTATGGTCCTCATGCCTCCAGTAATCCAGCCCTGTCCAGTTTCCCACCTGCAAGTTGTTCGTGCGTGCACTGTACTGGATGCCACATGGCTCTTAGCGGGGGTGCTCCATGTTGCAGGTCTGTGGGGGTGGGGGGGTGTAGTGGGTCGTGGGGGTGGCTGTACACCCACTGACACCGATTGCTGTGGACCGTGATGTCTGCCTTTCGGCTGTCGTTGTGCACTGCGGTGGCTGACACGTGGGTGTGGGGTGTGGGGGATGCTCCTCCTTGCTGTGCTGTGGGACTGGGGCCTGGTGTGTGTTGTACTTGGGCTGTCCACCGTCCCACCCACTGCACTTTGTGTTCCTGCCACTTACCTGTTACTTGTCGGTTGGTGCAGCTGTGCCTGACACATGGGTGTGGGGAGTGCTCCACCTTGCTGGTCTGTGGGAGTGGGGGCCTGGTGGGTGTTGTA